>OY783225.1:6145333-7561583 GCA_963678685.1 Patella ulyssiponensis
TGAATTAATGCATGTTCCATTTCAGTGGAAACTAGCTATTACTCATCAAACACAAACAGTCCACATTTGATTTCAATCACCATGTTATATATGCATACGATAGTGTTATAAAAATATTCAATAAAAGTCTAAACTTTCTTCATAAATCCGATATATTCGGTGAAAATACATTTAATAAGACATCAGTATCATTCAATTGTTCAGAAACAAGTGATGGTCATCTAGTCAATCACCTACCGTGTCCAAAAGATTTAAACTTGCTCCTTGGGCATGTGCTACAGCTACATCTGTTCAACCGACCAACTGACCAACTGGGACATTTGTGCTCCTTGTCAAGCACATGGTGGAACACTTATAAATACATCAGCAACAGGTTACTCGTCTCTGGCCACTAATTTATCAGCCTTTCATGAATTGAACAAAGTGTCCTGACTAGATGATGGTGATAGCATGGAATAAACGATGGTAAAGCAGGAATCTAGATGGAACTAAAGTTGTTACACCCTGTGTAATGCAACAAAAGTGGAGAGAGCCAGGAAGCTGAAAGAAAAAGCTTGTATGAGCACAACCAAATCGCCGCATAAAAACATCTTCGTAGTTCAACCACTTCAGCATGTCCCGTGGATACAGTCGAGCCACATTAGTCAGCTTCCTTTCTGTGATGGAACCACGGGAGATTTTCACAAAGCAGAAACAATGTCCTTTAACACCCATGTTGTGACACCACCTAATCTTTGTTGTCTTTCACTATACAATGTCGTGAGATCAGCGAGTTTGAAAATATGACCCTGGTCCCCACCTATGGCATATTCCTCTATATATGAAACCACCTCAGCAAATGCAAGTGCGTCTGCATTAATTTGGTGACACTTCCCAGTCGAATACCTTTGTTGAGATCTATGTTTGTTATAAAATGGTGTCAAGCACTTGCATTCATACACAGCATCAATTGCTTTGTGAAAACCCCCTGTGGTTCCATCACAGAAAGGACAAGCTGGCTAATGTGGCTCGACTGTATCCACGGGACATGCTGAAGTGGTTGAACTACGAAGGTGTTTTCATGCGGCGATTGGTTTGTGTTCATACAAGCTTTTTCTTGCAGCTTCCTGGCTCTCTCCACTTTTGTTGCATTACACAGGGTGTAACAACTTTTATTCCATCTAGATTTCTGCTTTACCATCGTATATTCCATGCTATCACCATCATCTAGTCAGGACACTTTGGTCAATTCATGAAAGGCTGATAAATTAGTGGCCAGAGACGAGTAACCTGTTGCTGATGGATTTATGAGTGTTTCACCATGTGCTTGACACGGAGCACAAATGTCCCAGTTGGTCGGTTGAACAGATGTAGCTGTAGGACATGCCCAAGGAGCAAGTTTAAATCCTTTCGACATGGTAGGTGCATGACTAGATGAACATGACTTGTTTCTGAAAAATTGAATGATACTGATATCTTGGTAAATGTATTTTCACCGAATATATCGGATTTGTGTAGAAAGTCAAGACGTTTATTGAATATTTTCATAACACAATCGTGTGCATATATAACATGGTGATTGAAATCAAACATGGCCTGATTGTGTTTAATGTGTAATAGCTAGTTTCCACTGAAATGGAACATAATAGATTCTTGATATCCGTTTAGCAAAGGAGAAGCTGTAAATAATTCACCCGTTTGATTAGAATTATGACCATGTTGAGAAAACACTATGAAGGAGAACATTATGAGTCTTCGTATGTGTTTTACTGGATGCCTTGACCTTAAAAACATAGGTATAGACATCGAGATCATTGAAATCGGGGCACTTACAGGAACTTTATGGACGAGAATGTGTTTTATGGTGGCCATTTTGAATTTCTCAATTGTTGGCGGGAAACGACTGGAGTGACGTCGACTCGTGGTTCCCGCCATTTTTAAATCAGCAAGATCATTGAAATCAGGGCACTTACAGAAATTTTATGGACGAGAACGTGATTTATGGTGGCCATTTTGAAATTCTCAACTTTTAGCGGGAACGGCTGGAGTGACGTCGTGGCTTCCGCCATTTTTGAAATCAGCATAACCAAAACCCCCTTAGGCCAAATTTTCATGCTTCTTTCCGGAAGTGCACAACTCAGCCAAAAAATGTAACATATCAGCCCCACTATAACAATAAAATATTTTAGTAAACATAGCAAACAACTTTGAATTAACCTTTCTTTCGCAGAATAGAATGGCGGCATATTACTGTCAAATGTGAGAATGTTAGATTTCATTATCTCGTTAGGGAATTTGGTCCGTTAATGAAAAGGGTGATTTGTGTTGGATGTCAAGACGATGACAATGATGGTGATGATGATGACGATGACGACTATGGTGACCACGACGACATGATTTAAAATTGATGTCTGTCGCTACCTACAAATAAAGAAGTTATTTTACTTACTTTAGAATTGAATCGCGTAGAAACCTTGAAATATCGAGATCTGTAAAAATCTACATCAATCATAACCGGAACACACAGCACATTGATATATGATCGAAGTAGGAATAGAGCCAAGGCAGCGACACCAGTAATTATCGCATCGTTTAACCAGTTAATTTCTATATGCAGGTCTAAAAGAGTCCATAATCCGCGCCAATGACTAACGATAGAGATGGCAAATACGTACGTATATAAACGTGATGTAATTACATACGGCAATGGTGACAACCCCGTGAAATATCTCTCTTGTAGAGACTGGGTTGTATACATCACAACGTTTATAATCAGTCCAGTAACTATACAGATCCAACAGCTCAGTTCAATATTAGAAGGGTATATATAGTATGTCTCTAACATCCAAGTTCCCCGCCAAAAAAATACAACAAACGGCGTATGTAAAATATACGTAATAAGAACGTCGATGACGTGACCCTTCGATATACAATTCCAGTCCTTCATGGCGTCATTGACTCTTTCACACGTGATTTACTGATCTGATCTGAAAAATACATTTTAATGATTTTGAAGCATTAGGTATTTACAGAGCGTTGTACGGTGGGGTCCTTTGATGCATCAGTATAGGATATTACAAGGTCCAACCCTGTGAAACTTCTTTGTAGGATATCGCACAGTGGAACACCATGAAGCTTCTTTAGCCTGCTGCACGAGTGGAACCCTGCATCGCTTCCTTGTGGGAATTTCGTGAAATCGGCCCTAGGATAACTCTGAAACCGGAAGTGATAGTGCAACCTCGCAAGATCTATGTCACTCCCAGGCCCGAGCAGCCCTAATACTCAAAATGTTAACATCAGGGCAGCCAAAGTGTGGCTGCCAACCCCAAAGAGTTAAAGAAATGGACAAACCGTAGTGACATGGCACTCCTTAGTAATAAATGAATGAATGAATGAATGAATGAATAAACAAATAAAATAAACACTTGTTACTTGCCTGATGCTAAATATAAGTTTTAAGAAGCAAAAATTAACCCCCAAAGAGAGACGTGAGGAAGTATATATGTTGAAATTATAGTCGGTCTATTTAATTTTAAGTCGACTGAAGCTGCATATAAATGAAATGAAATTGAGCTTTTTTATGTTCTTGAATTAACATGGCTAATGAACATGGTTAATCGTATCAAGTGATTATGTTAAGGATAGGGGACAATTTCTATTCTAGTTATCTATTCAGGTAAAATTCCATTACATTGTAAGTGTTCCAGTCAATCGGTGTATATAGGCTACAGATTATTCTGTTGTCCTCGTACAGCGTTGTCACACGATGACCGACCTTTTACTGTATAGCTGATAAGAAAAGACGTAATCTTTTTTAGATAATTAGGTCACGTGTTGATTATAAAGACGTATTCTTTTTTAAATAATTAACTCGTGTGTTTAAAATAAAGATTTAATCTGTTTGAATATAAGTTCACTTGCTATTTTTACAATTTACAAATGTATTCTTTTTAAATAATTAGGTCATATATGTATTAAAACGAGAAAGTCGGTCAACAAATAATTTGTTTTGTCCGATAGCATAATATTTTCAATAACCGAAAGAAATAAATACAAACATAAATAGGGTTAATAACTATAAACTGTAAATCATAATTTGGTTATGATGAGTAAATTAGGAGGAATAGCACATTACATGGTGTACGCCCGTCTTCGTTTGTTTTAATTACTTCCGTATAGGCGTCTGGGCTCAGTTCTTCATTGGCCATTACAAACTGCATAGAATATACGAGTCGAGTAGTTGTTTTAAAATCTTGTGTCTTTTAAGAATATTGGATATTGTCACGGTAAGACCATGTTCCATGAAGTAACAACTATGACATTTACAACATCTACCGTTGCTAGATTAGTCTGAAATTCGCAAACTTTAAAGCCAGGCGCAGACGGGCAACTTTTTCGAGCAACTTTCAGGCAACAGTGAAATCGCTGGTCGTTGAAAGAAAAAATTGCTCGTCTGCGCCAACGGGCAACAATAGTTGCCTGCTGTTGCTCCGAGTTGCTTCTCGTTGCCAAATATCAAACATGTTTGATATTGGGCAACAGAAAATCGCTCGTCGCCGAGAAATTGTTCATCTGTTGCTTCAAAATTGCTCGTCTGCGGCGGTAGGCGACAACAGGCAACAAGCAACTGGTTAACTGTCCAATCAGCGAGCGCTCTACTGTCATGTGATACTTCAAGATGGCGGCTCGGAACAGCTAACAACTGTTGTTGTGAATACATCCGGGGAAAAATTGCTTCTCGTTGCCAGTCAGCGCACACGGGAGACCTCGAGTTGCCAATTGCAGCAACAAGCGACGAAAAGTTGACCGTCTGCGCCAAGCTTTAGGTACGTTAGGCGATGATATTTTCTATCGAGGAATGCAAGAGATCTTGACTGTCCCAATCGGATCAAAATACAGATCGATATTTCCTTTTGTTTTCTGATTCTTTCGATGGCCTCTACTACACGGGGATCTGACCAGTTGTAGTGGGAGGTCACGCTAGGGTTTATAAAAGCGGCTTTTGACCCTATGACGTCATACATTTTCTTGTAATTTTATTTTATCCATATTCAGTGGAATAAATTAATTGTAGGGCGAATGCTTCAGTAAGCACCGCAATGCAAACATGACGGAAATGGAGAAGTCTCTGAACAATAGTCGGTATCGAAAATTGGTTTAGTGTGCACTGAGTGTTAATCCAACAACGACCTATAATCCTGTGTGTGCTCACTCATTCACACCCGCAAGAGCAATTCTGAATCACTCTTGGTCAGTGTGTACTGGGCTTAGGCATCATTGTAAACCAGTTCTTGTTCCAGCCATGTTAGTGTGCACATGCCTTTACAAATTATCCAAAACCAGTCATTTTAAAATCGACATGCCTTTACGGATTATCCTAAACCAGCCATGTTAGAATGCACATGCCTTTACGGGTTATCCTAAACCAGTCATGTTGTAATGAGCATGCCTTTACCAGTTATCATTAACATGTAATGGCATGTTAGTGGTACATGCCTGTACGAGTTGTCCTAAAAAAAAAGTCAGGTTAGCGTGCATTTGCATTGAGGTGTTAGTCTAAACCAGTCCTCGTTAGTGTGTACATGCCGTTAGGGGTTAGTCTAAACTAGTTCGTTTTAGTGAGCGTTGACTATAGTGCTTATGAATTGTAATACTTTCTACGTTCAAGAGATTAACTGTGATCTAACATAATTATATTTAAAACTGGATATCTTTGGTTTATGTTTATGAATAGTAACTAAGTAGTCGGACAATATATAATTTCTTACGGCTTAAAGCTGACATCCGATTACAAAACTGTAGAAATAATTAAATAAAAAAAAACCCGTAACGCCCTAAACGACCGCCATACGTTTTTTAAATTTGTATAAGAAACATTGCGATCGTTTAGGGGTTAACAAAAACAGGCAGGTGTAATGTTATGCTATTGTGTGCGGACTAGGCAGAAAGACAGACACAGATAAAACAATTGACTTTTACTTTGAAGCCATTAATGATTAACACAAAGAGTACAATGTCAAGGTCAGACAATTAAAGGTTAAAGTTCAAACATAAAGAATAAGCAATAATGACACATCCCCTTTGTTTTAAGGGAGACAGAACACAATCAAAAAGATAATTAAAATAGTTAACGTTGAAAGTCATTCAGATAAGTGGGTGGTTTGGATATTCTTCCAGAGCGGGTTTTCACTACAGGATCATCAGGATTTGGTTGTTGAACTTGTGGTGGATAATAAGGAGGTGGGAGATGATTCTCTGGTTCTTGAACAGGTGGATGTGGATACGGAAAGTCAGTATCCACAGACTCGTTTGATTTTCTAAGAAACTGTCGATTGCGTCGAAATGTTCCACTTGATGTGCTGATAATATAAGATCTGTTGTTGTAATTTCGTAATACTTCGCCTTTAATCCATTCTTTCTGTCCTTTTCTTGTAGGTTTAATTCTAACTATGTCTCCTGGATTCAAAGGTTCCAAATCTTTAGCTGTAAGATCATGATATAATGATTGCTTCTCTTTTTGTTCCATCTGCAGCTTGTAATCTAGATCATGTTGAGTTGAATCAGGTTTTAAAAGAACAGGTTGAGTCGGTAATAACGTTCTAGTTCTACGACTCATCAATCGCTGGGCAGGACTAGATGATAAGCCTTGACTGGGTGTATCGCGGAAATCAAGCAATGCTAAGTATTGGTCTTCTTGGCTTGTTTTAGCTTTTCTTAAGAGGTTCTTGGCTGTTTTTACCGCGTTTTCAGCTTTTCCATTAGATTTGCTATTATATGGACTACTGATCAGATGACGAAAATCCCAATTTTTCGCAAAGTCCTTAAATTCAAATGAGATAAACCGAGGTCCTCCATCTGACATAACTTCATAGGGTATACCATATCGGGCAAAATGAGCTTTCAGACATCTTATAACAGAAGAGGAGGTTGTTGTGCTCAATTTGTCAATTTCAAAGAAATTGCTATAGTAGTCAGTAGTTACTAGAAAATCATTATTTTCCAATTGAAATAAGTCCACGCCTACTTTACTCCATGGCCTTTGTGGAACATAATGGTTGATCAAGGTTTCCTTTTGGTGTGTTATTTCAAAGGTTCGACATATTTCACAAGAAGATATGTACTCACGCAGATCAGAAGTGATACCCGGCCAGAACAGATATTCACGGGCACGACGAAGACATCCATCTATCCCAATATGTGAAGAGTGAATTCGTTTCTTAAATTTAGGCCTCAATGATGCAGGAATTAATACATAGTTGCCTTTAAAGACCATACCATCAATGACTGTTAATTCATCCCGGACGGTAAAGTAAGGCGTTAATCCAATTGATATACAAGATTTATTTTCAGGCCATCCATTTATAATTACTTTAACTAATGCTTGTAGTACCATATCTTTATCCGTAGCATCTTTGATTTTAGCTAGTATAGAGGAATTGAGGTGGTAATTCATTAATCACATTTACAGATTCAAATACGGTTTGATTACTTGAACTATTTGGTAGATAAGCTCGAGACAGAAGATCAGCTAAGTACATATTACATCCTTTTTCATAAGTTACCTTTATGTTATAGGCAGCAGCTCGCAGTAACATCCCTTGTAGTCTACGAGGAGCTAATGACATAGGTTTTACCATTATAGACTGTAAAGGTTTATGATCAGAGACTATATGTGTGAGACGTTCAAAAGTGTACTGGTGAAATTTTTCTAACGAAAATACAATAGCCAGCATCTCTTTTTCAATCTGGGCGTACCTCACTTCAGTTGCAGTTAACGATCGGCTTGCGTAAGCTGTTGGTTTACCATGTTGAAGGAGTACACTACCAAGTCCATGTTGGCTAGCATCACACTGGATGACTAGTTCAGAAGAAGGTTGATAAAATGACAATATTGGAGCCTTCGTTATCAAGTCTTCCAATTGATCAAATGCAGAATCGTGCTCCTTTGACCATTTCCAAGGTGTGTCCTTGTGTGATAAATCTCTTATGGGTTTTATTATTTCAGACAACTGTGGTATAACCCGAGATAGATAGTTTATAAAACCACAATAACGTTGTACATCTTCACGATTACCAGGTTTCGGCATACTGACTACAGCCTTCAATTTTGCTGGGTCAATCTTCAAACCATCAGATGAAATGATGTGTCCAAAAAACAGAATTTCAGTTTGTCGAAGATTACATTTTGATTTGTTCAGTTGAATATTTCTCTCTCGACATCGATTTAACAGATTAATTAATTTTGCATCATGATCTCTACGTGCAAGACTTTCAGATGTGCCTTGACCAGAAACTACTATATCATCTGCAATATTGAGAACACCATCCAAGCCAGACAGAGCTACAGATAAGCGCTTGGCAAATATTTCAGAGCTTACATTGGTCCCAAATGATAATTTCAACCATCTAAACCTTCCAAATTGAGTTTGAAAAGTTGTTAATAAACTTGATTCATAATCTAATTTGCAATGCCAGTAACCATTAGCCAGATCCATTTTTGAAAATAATCTAAATAATTTTTGTCCAAAAACATCATCTAAAACAGGAAGTTGATATCGTTCTCTCATTAACGCTTTGTTTAGAGGTCTTGGGTCTAAGCATACACGAAGATCACCTGATTTTTTTGTTGCAATAAGCATCTTATTATTCCATGTCGTTGGTTCGTCTTGAGCAATGATAACTCCTTGTTTAATCAATTGATCCAATTTTTCTTTTGCCTTTTCCACCAGAGATATGGGAATTTTATTTGGAGATGATATTTGAGAGGTTACAGTTGTATCTATTTCAAAATGAACTTCTCCAGGTAGGTTTCCTATCTTGTTTGGATCAAAAACATCAGCATACTGTTTGAAAATATCATTGTCAGTTTCAGAAATTAGAGAATTGACAGCAGTCACAGAGTTAAAGTTTTTATAGTTCACTGTTATTAAACCTAAATCTTCACAGGCTTTTTTACCTAGAAGGGGAGTTAAATCTTGTTTGATAACCATAAAAAACAACAAAATGATTAATTTTAGTCTTTGGGTTATGTCACTTCAAAATACAACAGCGCAATGGTTGTATAACAGAATCATTATACACGTTCAGACTGGTATGAGTTTTTCTCAAATTATATGTCTCAACATATCTTGAAGGTATTACATTTACTGTAGCACCAGAATCAGCTTGAAAGTTAATTATCCATACAGAGAGATACATAGATTTGTTTAGCATTAACTGTATAAACAGATTCAGTAACAGAAAATAATTCTTCATGATTATCCAACTTGCTGGGCACTTTTTAGCAAAATGATTCGGCTTTTTGCACCGTTGACAGAAATGACCCCATGCAGGACATTCACCTTTTTTAAAGGCATGAAAATTTCCACAGAACTTGCAATATAGCTTTTTATCAGACGGACTAGAAGATTGTGGACTATACTTTTTGTAATCATTTCTAGGCTCATTGACAGAACTTCTATTTCTAGGCCCATTGACAGAACTTCTATTATGTGAAGGTTTACTCGAAGAATGTTGTTTACCACGATGAGATGAATAATTATTGTTATTTCTTGGAAACACTTTATTTAAATTTGCAGATCCAGTCTTAATTTCAGAAGTAGATGAGTCAGCAGACATTGATTTCAGATGTAGAGAAGTTGCTTCCATTCCTCTGCATATGTCAATGCAGGATTGCAAAGTAAGATTTGATTCTTGAAGAAGACGTTTTCGTATCGGCTGCTCACGTATTCCAATCACGATTCGATCACGGAACAGAGTATCGGCCAGACAGTTACAGAAGTTGCAAGATTTACGAAGAGTCCTCACACTAGTCATGAATGTATCAAAACTTTCACCAGATTCTTGCTTTCTTGAATTAAACACATATCTTTCATAGGTCTCATTTGTTTTTCCTATAATATGTTCATCAAATTTGGTCATAATCACCTCAATACTATTTTGATCTTCGTCAGCCTTATATTGCAAAGAATTAAATATGATGAGTGCCTCTTTACTCAGATTGTGAAGGAACAATGCCTTTTGATATTCAGCAGGACGTTGAGCAAGTCCAGCAACAATAGAATAATTTGACAATGTTTGTTTATAAATTTTCCAATTTTCTACTGGATTTTCTCCTATAATAAGTGGAGTAGGTCGAGGTATATTTACTACAGGGTGTCTATCAGCTTGTGGTACAGCTATTTGTACATCTTGTTGTGCCATAATATCAGAAGAAATATCAGAATTCTAAGAAAAACTTGCCAATTTATCAGACGAGACTTGTAACAGAAATTAACAATGGCGGACACTGTCTAGACATGACGTCACAAAATCCATGCGGTCAGTTTTCCTCTTTTCAACACAAAATGTCCAAAATAACGTCCAGAAATACAGAAAATGATATATAAACACGCACTTCGGCCACCATGTGATGTTAATGCTAGTGTGTACGGACCTCTAACATATCTTTTATTCAGACCCAGCAGAAAGACAGACACAGATAAAACAATTGACTTTTACTTTGAAGCCATTAATGATTAACACAAAGAGTACAATGTCAAGGTCAGACAATTAAAGGTTAAAGTTCAAACATAAAGAATAAGCAATAATGACACAGCAGGTCACGCCCGTGTCCACTATAAACCGTGTCAAGGAAACTGTTCACTTCCGGTTAGCTAGTCAACTGCCAATTACCTCATTTCTTGCCACATCCGACACAAATTTATAAAAATCAAACACTATTTTCATGCAGAATTGTGCGATACAAAAACATAAACAGTTTTCATTTGAATTGGGCTGCCATTAGATAAATCGAAAATGAAATGAAATGAAGTGGGACTCCAGGTTAGCGAACTAAGGTCTTGTCTTACACACTGAGTCACCGTGGCAACCTCGGGTAAATGAAAGAGGTATTTACACACCGATTGGATTAAGCATTAAAGCGGCATTAGGTGAGATTAGATAAAGGGCTGACAGATAATAAAAAGAAAATATTTAAACAGTCAAATTACTTCACTCTGAGTCACGGAATCGGCGATATAATTATAGGCTAGTCTCGATTGTCATTAATATCCTTGTTACGATAATTAACACAATCTAGATTATCCACGTTTACGGTGACTGCATCCAGAACAAAACGTATTTGAATCCACTAAATATCACGGGTATCCGATGGCATCGAGAGTAGATTATGGCCTGGTAAGTTAATTAATGTATAATTAATAATTTAGGTACAGGGGTCCCACAGAGTTTTTATTTTTTGACAAAAATACCTGATTAACAATTGAGCATGAACCTAGACCAACAAAAAGGGGGCCCACAATAAGTGAAAAAATACAAACCGCCTGTACTAGTCTCGGTCACCCACCAACTCATAGTCGTCAACGTAGATTACAATTTAATTAAAACACAGATCCTATTTTGTTTCGTTTTTATACTTCAAAATTTCGTTTGACTTGTCTTTACTACACTGGGATCTGGAAGATTTGTTTTCACTGACGTGTTCTGGATGGTGAGACGAATTAGCCAATGAAACGATTGTGTTCTTGGCCTTTTGATGCACGTAACTGTGGGTAATTTAGATAACATGGACGACCCTACTCCCTGGCACGTACACTCAACAAGCGGGGAATCTAACCCACTTGACTAAATGACAGACCGACTGATCAAACGCGCACGTGTTAACCATTACCCCCCCCCCCCGGTCGTGGATGTCGTAGGTTAGTTCTGTGGTAGGAATTGTTGGTATTATTTGATCACTTATGCTATCAGTAAACAAAAATAAAATTTATTTTACATTAGTCAGGTAATGTCGTTAAGCTATTAAGTTATCATTTGGAAACGCTTGTTTTCTTTAACTAAAACGTTCAGACCAAACTCCTACACACTCGTTGATTATTTTAGAAAACGTCTTGTCACTGCCACTGATATGGATTTGACATTTAGTTTTTTTTTATTGCGTGAGTATGTATAAAGCGCGAGAGCAGATAATGTCAACCTGCATTGTCCGTCTACATATGAGAAAGAAAGAGAGAGAGAGAGAGAGAGAGAGAGAGAGAGAGAGAGAGAGAGATGGGGTTTAACGTCCACTCGACACAACTAGGTCATTTCGGGACTAACATATGGTTTTTAATTTTATTTCAATAATTCGCTTGCGCGTAGGGGTCTCCATGCCACATACGCACACACCAGGGCTCGAAACCACAGCCGCAAGCCAGAGGTGACCGGCCAGCTAGAGGTCGAAGCACTAGGCCATCCCAACCCCCCGTCTACATATGGGAGCAGGCCGTTCAAAATGTCCATCAAAGAACACTGTATGATCTATGGCCGTTGTCATTAGCCCTGCTGGCACAGGCCAGTAAGACGTTCTTGCCCTACCCCCCCCCCCCCCCCCCCCCCCTTGACATATTCACTGAGCCACAGTGGCAACGAAAGTTCAATCTAGAAATTTACAAAGACCTTATAATTAATCCAAACGTCTTATTTTTCTGAAAGAAGACAATGAAAACATCAAAGACATTGAAGTGCAATAATGTCATTAATATGAAATAATAGCATAGGCCACTGACGGATGTAAAATATGTGGGAGTTTTTATACATTAAGGTCATGTAAATCTATTTCTTTGTCTACATGTATATATATATGGAAACTTTCTATCATAAAATCTTCTAACAATCTTTATCTATAACTTTTGTCTAATATAATTATACTGCCCCGTGCTTTATTCTAGATATGACACACGTGAAATGAAAGGAAATTGAGTTCAATGTCCTACTTTTTTTGTCTGCGCCGACCAGGCTAATGAAGACTGGCGTACTCAATACAATGTGCTATTTTGCCGTGCAGTTGCGCTTAAGTCTACTATTATACGGTACCCCAGCACCCCCATCAATTTTGCTGACATTTGGTTTATATGGTTATGCATTCACCCAAAGCAGAGTTGTCTTTCCTGGTAGTTCACTTCGAACTGACTTTGTGGCTGAAAAGGATGATATTCCGAATTTTATCTTGGTCGGTAAATTTGATATTAATATCTTGGATATAACTATACGATATCTTAGGTTAAAATTGATAATAATATCTTAGACTAAAATTCGTCATCCAAAATTCTTAAAACGCACTTTCATCTGTCTCTAGTCGTGAAGGTGGGGAATAGGGAGACAGTGTCTATATGTCTGTCGATGCAGAACAGTAGGGCGTTTTATCCCATTTCATCTCATGACAGCGAGGCGTTCAGGCCCATTCCATTCATTTAAAGGAGCTAAATCGCTAACATTTGGTACCTAGAAATTGACAGAAGTGGATCGAAACGCATATAATACTATAATATGAATGTATATAAACTGATTTACATTCAATGGTTTCCGTTTTTACTTTAATTTCAAATCAGTTATGTTCCGCGAAATAATCCAGCAGTCTCAATCGAATGCAAATTTCTAGCGTCTGGTTATTCCAGTCTACATGCGCCGTTTGATTTGGTGCAATGTGTCTGGCCTCGTTCCCCGAGTCTCTTGCCACAACTGGGGTTGAAACGCATTATGGTACACGGTTCGTGTACCAATGGTAAAATGATTATTTTGTCCATCTTTTTCCGATAAGATCACAGCATCAAAGTTGATTTAAATTGACAAATAATTCGTGTTTTCAAAGTTGAAGATTTTGGATGATATTGAGTTAGAAATCAAATGAGAACTGGATTCAACAACATTTCGCGACTAAATTAACAATTAATTCCCGATTCTGCTATGAATTTTGAGATTGCTTTATATACTTCATACGACATATATTCCGAGTACATTTTGGAGGGTATATTGAAGTTTGGCGTCTTCTATTAAACTTCTTACAGGGAGTCGTTTCTCTTCATGACAACATGATTAACAGTCAAAATGTGGTCGGTCGTATGTACACTTCAAAGGTTTATATTTATGGTCGGTAATTGAATCTTTAGTTCTCAGTCTGTTGATTAACCCACAAATTGGGCGCGATCGGAGATTGACTTGACAACCGTCTTTACAACCAGATCGTTATCTGATTCGAATCTAAAAGTATTTGCTCTGACCAACTCAGCTTACAATTCTAAGTTGTGTTTAGTTTTAACAATGCTATTAAATTCCTGAACGCGATATTTAAAGCCTTCAGTCTCGCATAGGGCGAGTCTTTTGCAAACCAGATTGTCTGCAGACTCATTGCTTACTATACCAACATGGGTGGCAACCATGTACAATCTTCGGTTTTATGTTTGTTTCGAGGGGAATACACATTAGCTCAAATAGTCTAAGCAATATTTGGCTCCGAGTTCACAAAGCATTCACAGGCTTAAGTATAGAATTTACTCAAAATTGCCTGCCTTATTTTAATTAAAATATAGCCCTTTATAAAACTTTTGCTGTTTTAATATATCAAATACATCAATCTCATAAACAGTGAGTAAATTTTTAACGTAGGTGGTCTAGATGTTGTTTTGTCATGTATTATGATTTCCTGCTGCTAAGGGAGTCTGGCAAAATGACTGCTCTTTGGATGGTGGATAACACAAGTCACCCAAGAGCTGTGGATATTGCCTTTAATTCTACTGTATACATGTAGATGGAACATTCATCTGGTAGTTTTTGTATATATATTAATATAAATTTCATGAATGGCTACACCTAATGCAGTTTTGGTTGTGTTTGGGTCGTTAGATCCGTCAGTGTATATTTTCATATGAAATGAACATTTTTCTTTCCGAATTCCCCTCGATAGCAATTGGGCGTTTTGTTTTTCTTTCTTCTTAACAAAATTACTTAGACGTATGACATACATGTAGTGTCAATTTAACAAAGTCCATGTAGTTTGATACGAAAAACCCTGCCACTGTCAGAAATCTGATGTGATCTAATCTTCGGCCTTTAATAGATCATTAAATTCGCTCTGTGACCGAACGATTTATTCTCCGATTAAACATTTCTTTTAATTATTTTCCTTGGTGTTTTGTACACTTAAATGTTGGACAGCTGTCTCCAAAATATTGTATCTTAGCCCAGTATTCTAGTTCGTTGCGCCTCAATTCGAAAGTTATTTTACCTACTCGATGGTGTCAATTTAAGATCGATTTATACCCAAACCAAGTTGTATACATTAGTAATTAATTACATTTGTACAGCATTAAATATTCTTCCCGATCAATCAAATATATCCCAAGTACATAACAGCCCTTCGATTAATCTGGGTCTTCCCTAAATCTTTGGACAGTGATTTAAGGTATTAAAAACGATGAAAGTCTTGTTCGTCTCCATAGAGTATGGTTTACATTGTATCTGTGTTGATAGCGTAATCAGTTAACTATTGGTTGTTAATCGAACTATTGACCAGTCATAATTTGGAACAGAAATTTTCTTCCATTAAAAATGTGTTTAGTGGGATTAGCTCTAAGCAAACGAAACACTGCGGGGAGTATGGGTTCAAAGTGGAGCAAATGGTCTGCAATTTTTAGCATATTCAAATTACGTTATCCATTTTTTTTTTTAACACATTAATTATAGCGAAAACTGTTAACTTTTTTTTTATCTAATCTCCCATAATGCCAGTGTAACCTTATATTGCTTTACGTCATGAATAATATTTAGAGTTGTTACGTCATAAATAACATTTAGAGTTGTTGCGTCATGAATAACATTTACAGCTATTACGTCATTAATAACATTTAGGGCAAATACTTCTTCGATAACTTTCCGAACTGTCAAACAAAACCCGTAGGCTAAATTATACCTAAATAGTGGACAAGATATTGTGGAGGCTTTAACTACCACAACAAAAAGCTAATGGACTTGTTTCCGTGAAAATAAATACCCAGACGAAGACCCCATTAAAATTTAATCAGATCCAATCAGAAAGCGTGTAACAATACGCCAATTTTAATTAGATAATTATAAATATGTCTCATTATTCTTCCTGAACAATTCACAATTCCATTCGATTACAATCGACGAATTTGTTTCTAATTATTTCTAAAATAACTTTCTCGTAATTGCTTTCCCCGCCCAGTTCAAGTACGTGTTATCCTAATTGGGAGAGGGGGTTTGGGTGGCCGAATGGTTAGCACGTGCGCGCTGTATTATAAGGTCTGTCATTGAGTCAACTGACATGGTATCCAAGTCGTCAATCTAATTTTGTGAGTTTTCTCCGGGTTCTCCTGTTTCCTCCCACTGCTAAAGACCCCTACGCGCTAGTTCCTCTAGGAACTGTCTTTGAGCGGGCCGGAATTAAAATTAAACATATTATGTTAGTACCGAAATTACTAACGTTAAGAGCCCATTTCTCTGTTTCCCTAATTTGGAGATACATTGGCTCAGTGAGAAAGACGTTGACTCTCTAACCTGGAGGTCTCGTGTTCCATCCCTGCGTTGACCGGAAAGTTCATCGGGAAAGTTTGTGAACGTTTTTTTTTTTAAATCGAATACTTATTGTGACCTCTAGAGAAACAACAAGCTAAAACGCGATTTTTCGTACAATAAGGGGCCATAACCCAGGAAGTTACGATCCGATAGCATTAATATCGACAGCAACCAAGATCTTTGGTTTATAAACATGCGTTTCAAGTTTCACCAAAATCGGTTCAAAATTATGACCTCTACAGTGCAGTACACAGGCTAAAACGTGATTTTTCGTACAGTCAGGGGTCATAATCCATGAAGTTACAGTCTTAGGGTGATAAACATATATTTCAAGTTTCGTTGATATCGGATAACAATAGGTTGCCAGGCAACGAAACATACGCCCTAAATCATCCGGGCAGTCAACAAGAGTTGTCGCATATTAAGTAATTATCAGAAAATCCTTAGAATTTGTTTTTTTTTGATAAAGCCATGCTAATGTTTAGTATACGAAACATTTAATTTTGTGGATTTAGCTGTTCAATTATCGATTTTCAAGAAATTCAAACTCAATCATCATTAATGTGTAACGGGGATATAGTCAAACGTTTTTTTAATTTGGAATAAAATTGTGACCTCCATAGGGTCCACAAGGTAAAAAACATGATTTTTCGTACAATCAGGGGCCATAATTCAGGAAGTTATGGTCCAATGTGCCCGAATATCGAAAGGAACCGCGATCTTTGGGTTATAAACTTACATTTCAAATTTCATCAAAATCGGATTAAAACTGTGACCTCTACAGGGTCCACAACCTCAACGGCGGCCATTTTGTCTGGCAATTTTGGTACGATTTTCGCGAAATTCGAACACAATCTTCATTACAGTGTAACGGTGATATAATCAGACGGTTTTATAAATCGAATAATAATTATGACCTTTAGAGAGACCACAAGCTAAAAAAGACGATTTTTCGTACAATCAGGGGCCATAATTCAGGAAGTTACAATCCGATAGAATGTAAGGTCTGGTTTGATCTATGTCGAACTCATCCAGAACTTTTGGTCCTTAACACATAGTTTAAAATTCATCTCATGAACAAAAATTGTCGCCTCCGGACAGTCCACAAATTTCAGGGGGCAAATTGGACTCATCCAAGAACTAGTGATTCTCGTTTAAATTTTCATCTAAATTGATGACCTCTTGATGGTCTACAACGTGAGCATTGCAGCCTCATAATCCAGAAAGTTACGGTCCAATATCAATAATTGCATGCAACCGTTATTATGGTGTAACGGTGATATATTTGAACGTTTTTTTTGTTGGGTTTTTTTTTACAAAGGTCCACAAGCTACAAATGTATGTATAAGAAGTGACGGTCCTATATGCGCCAATATCGAAAGAAATCGAGATTTTTCGGATATAAACATACTTAGTCAATTTGATAAGGGTGCCCCCCCCCCCACCAAAAAAACCCCAACAAACCCATAAAATAGGTTGCCAGGCAACGAAACATACGCCCACACAGCAGCTAAATCGTCCGGACAGTCAACAAGAGTTGTCGCATATTAAGTAATTATCAGAAAATCATTAGAATTTGTTTGGTTTTAATAAAATTCTGCCCCATGCTAACGTTTAGTATACGAAACATTTAATATTATTTCTAAAATTGGATAATAATTGAGACCTCTAGAGGGACCACAAGCTAAAAAAGTCAATTTTGCGTACAATCAGGGGCTATAATTCAGAAAGTTACAATCCGATATTATCCGTTTAATATCAAAAGGAACCAAGATCTTTGGGTTATAAACATGCATTTCAAGTTTCATCAACATCAGATTAAAATTGTGACCTCTACAGGGTCCACAACCTTGATATACCATATTTGTATAGTATTTGTGTACAAGCAGCGGCCATTTTGTCTGTCAGTTTTGGTCCGATTTTCACGAAATTCGAACACAACATTCATTACATTGTAACGGTGATGTAATCAAACGTTTTTTTCTTAAATAGGGTAATAATTTTGACTTCCAGAGGGACCACAATCTAATAAAGGCGATTTTTCGTATACAATCAGGGGCCATAATTCAGGAAGTTATAATCCGAAATGCGCAAATATCGAAAGGGACCAAGATCTTTAGGTTATAAACATATATTTGAAGTTTCATCAAAATTGATTTAAAATTGTGACCTCTACAGGTTCCACAACCTATATACCATATTTTTACACTTTTCGGGTACAAGCGGCGGCCATTTTGTCCGTCAATTTTGGTCCGATTTTCACAAAATTTGAACTCAACCTTCATTACCATGTAACGGTGATATAATCAAACGGCTTTTTAAATCTGATAATAATTTTGAACTCCAGTGGGACCACAAGCTAAAAAGGGTGATTTTTCGTACAATGAGGGGCCATAATTCAGAAAGTTACGAATCAATGGGCCAAAATATCGAAAGGAGCCAAGATCTTTTGGTTATAACCATGCATGTCAAGTTTAATAAAAATCGGTTCAAAACTGTGACCTCTATAGGGTCCACAAACTTGACATAACATATTTTCACACTAATCCGTACAAACGGCGGCCATTTTGTCTGTCACTTTTGGTCCGATTTTCACGAAATTTGAACTCAATCTTCATTACATGTAACGGTAACAAGAAATTTGCTGGACTTACAGATTCAATCTATCTATGATCTTTCCCCAAAATTTTGGTTATCTTGGTCATACCCCCCCCCCCCCTCACATGAATTTGATTGGTGAATTAAAAAAAAAACTACTTTCTTTTATTTTAAAGAAAGTACTTGTTGGCAAATGAAGTTCATCAGGACTTTCTTGAAAGTGGTGTGCAGGAGGGCCTGGCAAACCAAGGCCTGTGGGACAAAAAACCAAGGCCTGACGTTCGCATGTAAAGGATCCCTTAGCCGTTTGCAACTGATACAAGATTAGGATGTAGCACCTTTGCCCTGACAAAATTTCCCTCATAGCACACTGCATGGCACATAACCATCTTCATAAGCTCAGTCGGGAGCCAAACTGTAGGACGTTAAACTCCATTTTATTTCTACACTGACAGGTGAGATTCTTTTCTCTCCATGCAAAAGCCCAAGATTCAACCCTCTGAGACATTTGACTCGGGGTGTGGTATCCATGGCTATTTACAATGATTACAAACTAAGAGATCTATGTTTAAGTTATTTTATAATCTAATATTCAGTACAATATAACGGACTATTTGACGATTTTCTTTACAGTCTATTTATAGATTAAGTCCGCGAAACGAAAATGGTATCGTGTGTTGTTGTTGGTGTCTGCTGATTCGGTTGTTTCTATGAGCTAGGATAGAAAGCTCCAGGTATATTATAACCAACCAAGCTACGTTTACCAATGATTTCTCCCAGAGTAAAACAGAAAATACATTCTAGAACAATCACAGAGTTGATAAGGGATTCCTGAAAAATATAAAACAGAAAATAATGTTCAGAATCTTAGTGCTTATAAGGGATTCCTGAAAAATACAAAATAATCCTGACAATAATCCGAATTCTGTAAAATGAAATGAAATGAGGTACACGTATACATGTAACGTCCTACTGTTCTGCTTCTAAACTGGGCTAATGAAGACAGGCATACGCCATACAATGTGCTATGAGGGAAATTTTGCCCAGGCAGCACCACTACAGCCTACTCTTATATCAAATTCTAACTGCCAATGTGAAAACAGGACCTCGGTTTTCTGTCCCACCCAAATGAATAGACAGCTGTGCTTGTCAGGCCCTCCATCCTAAATCACTGACAAGGGGAAACCATGCCGGAAAATCCGGATGAACTTTCTCAGCCATCCAACCTCCAAGCTAGCGAGCCAGCGTCTTACCCACTTAGCCATGTGATCCCCATTCTGTAAAACCTATTATTCCGTGCTGTGACCTTTCAGTGTTTGCCAAGAAAGTTACTTGGCATTTCCTTACAGCTTTGCCCCTTGTTCAAGTTAGGAATGGAAATCATGCCACTCGAATCAAATGACATACCTTGTGATTTCATACGTACGCATTAAACCACTAGACCACGACTACCCCCTGGGACAAGAAACCAAAGTAAAAGAACCCATGACATAGTATGATGAAGTAGGCGGAAATCATGCTTTCCAGGCAGAATTCACCACTTAGAGCACATGCTGTTGTATGCCGGTCTCGGTCTCCATTAGTCTGGTTTGTGAAGAAAAAGGAGGACATTAATGAGAGAGAGAACGAAATGGGGTTTAACGTCCACTTGACACAAACTAGGTCATTTCGGGACTAACATATGGTTTATTTTATTTCAATAATTCGCTTGCACTAGGGGTCTTTTAGCAGTGGGAGGAAATCGGAGGACCCAGGGAAAACCCACAAGGTTGGACAGGAGGACATTAATGATTAACAGTTAATCAATGACCATTTCATTTGCTTGTCTCTTACCACCAGTCCATAATACAAGGGGAGCAACTCTTTGTTAATGAACAGGCTAGAATAAACTCATTCACAAAATCTTTATACTACAGTACACAAAATAAATTTATGAATTTAAAGGGGCTAGTAACTATGGTGACATTCTTGGCATAGGCTAAACCCATAACTATGGTAACACTTTTATGTCAAATTACAGCTGTCACTTCAGATTTTGTGTAATGAATTTGCTGTTTGAATGTTCATTGGTAAGTTTACTCCACAGCATGACAAGTGACAAATTTCATCATATTATAGAGCTGATGAACTTAATCACTTGGCCACGGTAGCACGCGAAACCAAACAAAGGCACATGTTATAGATAAGGTCATGCACAATATTCCAGGCTCTGTCAGGTGTAGTTCCTCAGTTGCCTGTCATCTTGTCAAGCACAGATTTGTGTTTTTCCTGTGTTTTAATGAACATCTAACACCAAGTATAAAATGACCAGTATTAAAATCATTATTTTCCTGGGATGTTCATGCAGACATATATATGTAACTTCATTTATGTTTTGAAATAGAAGCCCTTGGCATACATATATATATATGAAGATACAGGTTTCAAAGACAGATTTATTCTAATATTGAGCCTATGGTGCAGTACAGATTTAATGGATAGATTCATTCTGAATTAGTTCAGTAGAATGTTTTAATGGAAATGAAATGGGGTTTAACGTGCTACTGTTCTGCTTCTTAACTGGGCTAATGAAGACAGACATACGCTATACAGTGTGCTAAGTGGGAAATTTTGCCCATGCAGCGGCGCTACGGCCTACTCTTATAAGAATTCCAACTGCTTGGTTATCTTTTACGTGCACGCCAATGTGTACCCGGGATCTAGGGTTTTTTGTCACATCTGAACGACCAGACAGCTGTGTCCTTGTCAGGCCCTCCATCCTGATGTTTTGATGGGCAACTTAACTCTGATAATATTAAATTAATAGTTTTATTTATAATACCTTAACAGTTAATTTCTTCCACTTTCCAGTCCTAGCTGATACAATAATATTATTGATTCCCTCTTGAACTTGTGGCATTTCAGATAAAGTTGGTGGTCGAAGTTCTACTTTAGCATATTTCCAGAATGTCTGTAATCTGGGTGTACTGTAACTTTGAATCCCTGAAAAAACATATAAAAACCTGTCTGTATTATTGCCCTAACAAACTAATGGCCGATCTGTTAGTGTGTGTGCGCTGTACCACAAGGTGAAGGTCTGTCATTGAGTCAACTTGTGTGGTTTTGATTCCCCGGTTGTACCTGACATGGATAACCTTGTGGTTTTTCTCTGCGTCCTTTGATTTCTTCACACTTCTAAAAAACCCTACGCACACGCGAATTATTCAAATAATTTGGAACAGAAGTCAGAATGTTAGTGCAGAAATGACTAAGTTTGTGTCCAGTGGATGTTAAACCCCTTTTCTCTGTCTCGCTTATTATATTATTCATGTTTATTCAGATCAAGATACATACATACATAGGCCTAAATTACCCAAGTCCAGTGGGACTCAGGTATACACTTCCAGCTATTACACTTCCCATGTTGTATGTTTACAATCTGCTTAAAGGGACTATCCCGATAAGAGTCTCAAAAATTAAAGTCCGACTATTTATGAAATTTATGGACCAAAATATAGAGGCATGGTGTATTTACTTTGTCCCAAAAGTTCAGCTCAAAATATTGAGTCGTTTGGACGTGAACGTCAACACTGCTTATCCGGACACGTAACCCTTTTAAGATTTCGGGTCAATTTTTTCATTGGGCGACCTGATAATCGATTCCCATTCCCTGAGAGGTCTATACAGTGAATGACCCATGTACTGTACTTGATAACAAAAGGTAAATTTCACCTACATATTATTTTTATAGAAAGCAGTCTGGTTTTATCCAGATACTGTATAATACAAAGGTCTCCACTTCCAGATGAAGACTGTCAAGTTTAAGTTATTTACAACAAGCGTATAACAAATATCGGGTAAGTTGGTTGGCCTTAGGTAATGGGTTTAAAGGGATTTTAACACAAAATTAAACAGTTGTATTCCTCATAAAGTTATCAGGATTGGCCCTTTAAAATACAGATCAATAGTTTGTTTCGTTTTTTATACATTTGATGGCTTCCAATAAGTGAAGATCTGATCGTATGTGGTAGGAGGTAACATCAGGGGTTATACAAACCGCTTTTGACCAGGACATTGTCATTGGACATTTGATTAACCAAACCCGGGTGGGATATCCGCACACCGAAAACGCACCGCAACAGACCATTTCATTGACAATTCCTCACATGAACCAGAACGCGGATATATAACAACTCCTCCAGATCCTACAAACTGGCACTGTCATTCTGTAGTAGCATGCACTGCTTATAAACAATATTAATTTAAAATTAATAAAATATAATAATAAATCATAAATGAATGGTTTTCTACTATTGTGTGTCCCATGGTAAATAATAAACGGATTTCTACGATTATGAACAAACTACTCTACTTGAGTTATTATAAACTTACCTATGTGTTTAAAATCACCTCCGGTTAAATAAAATTCATTGCACAATTAAACATCCCAACGGAAAAAAGAGGTTTTCTCTGGAAAATTCAATGTTTTTGCTTGTATTTTCGTCTGTGTTCATCACAACATTACACACGTGACGTTATGGGCTAAACCATCGTAATTATGTTGAAGGGGGTAATTTATGATAACCACGTGTGTTGTAATCAAAACAGCACACTGCCTTTTCGATCGTTTGAGTTTGGGCAAGAAAATAGCAACTGGAGACAATGACATTAATTTTAAACCATTTGATTGTCAGTCTACTAAATTTTATTTACCGAGTATACGAATACTCGTAAATACATGTATAATATTGCTTTTCACCACGTAATTTCACCCGTGTATATTATATATATTTTTATAAAACACATTACAGCCCAGTCAATCATAATTTTAATTGATCATATTTCGTATGAAAAAAACCACCGCTTCTCAATAATTTCCATATTTTATTCACGTTCCGACTGTTCATATCATTAATGTTCCTGATTAAATTACTTGTTTTTGTTCATTCGACAGATACTGAAATCGAAACATTTTTGATACGAACAGTTCGGGATGTCTAAACATCGTTTATCGTCTTTATAAAAATGTATTTAAAACAAAAAATCACACGACAGATTGTGTGTGGGCCTATTATTTGGTTTTGTGTGTTAATTATGCAGACCGCGGGGAAAATTCGTGCAAGTTTCGCGGCACTAAATTTAACCATCTGTGTAGCATACAATAACTCATATGACATGGTACCTTTTACGGCAATGTAATTCAAAGCGTTGATTAGCTGGGACATGATCACGATCTACGAAATGCCATCGGAAAATTCAATTCTCCGTGGATTTC
The DNA here is from genome assembly GCA_963678685.1 of Patella ulyssiponensis. NCBI lineage: Eukaryota > Metazoa > Mollusca > Gastropoda > Patellidae > Patella > Patella ulyssiponensis. Next base: position 6,169,518 of record OY783225.1, read on the forward strand.
AAAATCTTATGGATAAACAGCCTTGTGAATTTCACGATTATAAAATTCTAACACACCAGAAATAATATTTAAAGAGAAATAGAAAGATATGGAACTATCTACCGATAATAAAACCGATGCGCGGTATGATTTGGTGATAATAATTATTGGTATTTATCTATAAAAAAAAAAACGTTATATACCTATTCAATGATTCAATGGCCTCGGCTATTAATTTTGCCGAGGCAAATGTAAAATACATCGGAATTTAGGCCTATCTCGTCCACAGCAGATTGTCGGGGTTAACTGGCAGGACTGCTTAAGTTCATCATCAGGAAATATTAAAAATATTCAACGGTGATATTCAAGGCCAGTAAAACAAATGTAATTCAAAAGAAAAAAATTCCCCCAGAACTCTCTAACCAAATAATTAATACAAGGCGGAAACAAAATATCGGACTATGGGCGTATTTATGTTTGTAAACGCTCAAACTCATTACTGGGTCTCAGAGCAAAAGCTTATTCATACATGTCGCGTTCGATTATTTGCTCCGTGCTTACTCGGCCAGGATCCTCGAGTACGTTTCGACATACGCAGTGGGAATGGGTAATCAAACGGCGCGGCACTTTCTTCGGATATCAAAATGGAAGATGAACGCCACTAAACAATTAATTGTGCTCGATGTTCTGATGAATAACAACGAGCAGACAATAATCCATCAACAAACTTTAGACTTTTTCATTGGTATCTCATTGGAATTATCAAATCCAGAGAAGCGAAATAAAGCCCATATTATGCAGAACACACTTTAAATCACATTTTCGTTCAACCAATGTAACCTTTGGTTAGCTTTGTTAACGAGCTCCATAGCTTACAAGAATTGTAGTTAGAAGGGCAAGGTTATGATCGCACAGAGACCTGTGTTAAACCTGGTAGCGAATGAAGCGTGATATAAATGATTGTAATACTGATACCTGCTCAACATGATCGTTGTTATTGCACGGAAAACCCATCCAACTTCTCTATATGATTTCTACTAAAACTAGCGTAAACCAGCAAAAGTGTGCAACAACACTGCAAATGTCTATTTATTGCACAGTTACGCCCCAGTGAGTTTAGCAGAGGTAAAACAATCTGCGAAAAGAACAAAGGAAGATCTCCTGTCCGTCTTACAATTGCCCATTACCCCACAAACGTGAAGAAATTTATTACGGATTTGCTAAATATTGTAAATTTCCCGGATTGGAATAATCTGAGGTATGGATGGCTGTCATATTCGAAGATGGCGCCCAAGATGAATGACTATCGAATATCATACATAAACCGCAAAAAGGTGACTCAGTCGTACTCCAGGCTGTAGGCTATGTGATCATCGAGTTCGATTTACTCATGTTCACATCGGCTGGTCTGGGTGTACACATGACGCTAGGGTTTTGAAGACTTTCCTCTAATCAGATACCAAATTCAGTAGGAAGAATTCCTACTTGGAGACCCAGTCTGCTCTCTATAGCCACCATGGCTTATGACTCCATACACTGATTTGGGGAAACTGACCCGTTATCAAGAAAAAAATAATATTTAATAAACATCTCAGTTCTGCGAGTGGATTTTTCTAATTCTTGAAATCGTTAAACCAAGATGTGGAATCACCAAAATAAACACAACACTACTGAGACAATTGTCAACAATATTTCTTCCGTCGCCTAAACTTTATCGGCAAATATAACTTCGATCAAATAATTTATTTGCTTCCATGTTGAATAATGGGTTACTTCCAGAAGTAACCCGAACGCATTCGCAGTGGCTAGAGTAAGCGCGGCGCCACTAATCGAACGCATCAACACAAAAATAGCCTTGCTTTGACCCCCTCATACGAAATGATCTATTCCGATAAGTGACGTAATATATAGGGCTATGAATGCAAAATTCAATTATTAATGGATTTATTTTAAAATAAGTCTATTTAATAAAGCTACATTTAAATAGCATAAAACTGTTTTCAGATTGAAGATATCTTAATTAGAAGTCAAGATATGAACATTTAAGTTCGGTAAATCGGGGTACTTTTTGTCTAAAATTTTATATAGAGAAAATTAAAATAGACTGAAAGGTCACAGGGGTCAATGGCACAAAATTCAAGAATTAACAATGGATCAGAAGCACATAATAATGCATAATACCGTGACAAAATATCCGATCTTGCTGAAAATTGGCACAAAGCATGCCCGAGAGACAATCTAAAGTATGACGAAAAAAGAACATTGGTCGACCACGATGTCGGCCATTTTGAATAAATTAAAGACAAAAAATGCGTAATATTGTTGAAATCGTAACTATTTATATTCAAATTCCAGTTACATTTACAGAATAATAATCAATTCATACAAAATGTAACCAAGTAAGAATCATGGTGATGCAAATATGCAAATTAGATGATGTCAGCCATATTTGAATCCAAGATGGCCACCATCATATAATGTAGTATGGATTTTATACACGTTTATATGTGTAACAAAAATAAGTGGTTTATTCATTAAAAATTCTTGAATCAAACCTTACTAAAAAAGTATCTGTTCGATATTGGCCATTTTGAAATCCAAGATGGCTGCCACAATTCCCAAGATGGCAGCCACCAGCGACCACAAACTATTTTATCGCAAAAAAACCCAAAAAACCCCAAACAGAACAAATGTCATCATCCAACATATCAAACTGAAGCAAATTTAAACAGCAATTCAAAAATAACACTTTTGTGCTTCTACAACCATTACAGTAATAACAGATCAGACAAATATAACTTAGAATTAAAAAAAAAAAATTCAAAAAGTATCATATTTAAAAGTTTTTTCTGTGATAGAAAGGTCTGCAATGTTGGCTTAACTATTTAGCAAAGGGAGGTAATTGGCTAATGGTACAGAGTTCACTCCCCTTAGACCACAAATGTGATTAATTTGAGAAAATTTTTTTTTTAGGTTCTGATTATTTTGAACAAAATTTTTTCTTAGGTTCTGAATATTTTGAACAAAACTGATCAGCTTTGGTTGCTCAGTGAACATACTGTACTAAAAAACTTTATATCCGTTTTAAATTCCATTTCTATCTGTCAACTCAAAATATTCATACTAACAGTCATTCTATTTACTGCATTTTAGTAATGATACTGTAAAATTAAGGATGAAGTTCATATTTAGCCATGATTTTTTCTCTACCCAAGCAAAAAAATCAACAGATTTTACAAATCCACAAGCAAACTAATATTACATGTAACTATAAAATGCAATATAAATTGTGCTGTATCAATAGTACTGAATCAAAGCATCACACTAATGATTATTTTACTTATTTGTTCACTTAATTATTTACAAATAATATCCTTTTAGTGATTTTTTCGGCCACAAAATGTTTTACGTAGTAGGTTTTAGTAGCTCTACTCTCAACCCTCCTCCTTTCACAGCTCTTACTTGGCTTGGAACCGGCCTCGGCAGATTTAAACAGGACAACAGTTGCAAAGACAACACACTCAAGCAAGCAATTACAATAACGCACGTTATAACATAAGAATTATGAAGATAAACACACACGATGACTGCGACATGGTTGTATTTTTTCATTCCTTAAAATGTATTTTGTCTGGTAGTATTTTTTCATTCCTTAAAATGGATTTTGTCTGTCAGAAGATCATCAGAAAGCTGAATATTTCTGAAAAAAACAAAACAAAAAAAGACTTGAAACAATAATACAAAAGACATTTACCGGTAGTTGCTTTTCTCTGAGATTCAAAAACAAAGGTAAAACCAGGAGGTTTTGAGAACATTTCCCGCTCAATAATACTCCTCACATACTTGTCTGAAGCCAAATAAATGTCTGCAGATGCATAATACTAATACTACTATATAAAAGATGCATAACATTATTGGATATAATATTATTGGTCATTTAATTTTTCTTCATAACTTTGGAAATACGGTAACTCAAAAAGTCTTTGAAAGTCATAATTAGATTTCAAAATATTATAATTTTCTGTTTAATTTTCTCTGGAGCAAATGTGATTCCTTTGTTATAATACCTCAGCGGGCTTTAAAATGGGAAATTCAAAGACAAACTGAACTCTTTTTTTTATTCGTACATTAATCACTATTATATTATATTGTTGTCTATGTCAAAATATTGTGAAAGTTCAATATGACCGTAAAATAAAGCCAATTTTGGGTTGATTAAAATCAGCAGCTTTAATATGGGAAATTATCTCAATTTAGTGTAGGCCTAATGTTCAACTTTCCAGAAAATTTTACATTCCAATGACCAATGAAATGAAATTTTTTTCATGATTGCAATCAAATCAAAATCAGGTGAAGTCATGGGGTAAATAAATCTGCCACACAACTTTTAATTATGTGTAATAATTATAAATAGGTAACCTACCATGTAGGTAAATGATTTAGTCATCTGTCGTAATGATTTTTTTTTTAAATATTTTAATTAAAATTAGATTTCGAACTTGAACAAAACATTGATTAAAAATTTTCACTTGAATTTGAATTGACAATTCAATTTATTAAGTACCAATAGTATAGGCCTACCTCTGAAAGTAAACTTGCCAACATCCACAATTAACCAACAAAACTGACACTAGTGTCAAGATCAAGACTTTTAGCTGAAAGAAAAAAAATAAATAAAGGCCTATATATATATATTTTAACGTATTTTAATTGCTTTGAACAAAATCAAATGACAATTTAACTGTTGAGGTTGATTGAAGCAGAAGACTGTACCATCCAGACGTTTTTGTTTTTGTTTTACAATAAACAGACATAGACGTCATAAACTGGATGAATAGGACTACGTGACACTTGTAATATAACGGTTCCGGCATTTCGATTTCGAATGAGACATGCCGGTTTACCGTATTTCACCAACAGCCTTGCTATAACGCAATAGAAACCATTTTATAAAATGGAGGAATGAATTTCCAACATCGTTTTACGATTAAGTTAAATTAAGGCGAATTCTTCATTTGAAAACTTACATTATAAGTTCCACAATCTTCTTCTGTGGATACGTCCTTGAAAATCTCGCAAGCTTACGAAGCGCGGCCACGCCCCCTGGATTTTGTGTCGAGAATTGACGCCGACCCTTCACTCACATATTAACGTCGTAGCTACTTATTTATTAATATTTTAGAATAATTTTTTTTGCAGTTTGTAGATAACATATTCTTCTTTACAAAACCGCGTGCGTCCGTGGAAATTTCATTTTATATATGGTATTAAAAAGCTAATTATTCCTTCAATTTGGCATATCTCGGCTTCTAATTGAGTTAGAAGCCAGACGCACGCGGATTTACAAAATATGGAATTCCCTCTTTTTGATTGGACAAAAATTCTGGACCTCCCGTGTGTCACCATTAGCTACCGAAGGATTTAAAAAGGCATACAAAACGAGAAAGTTGAAAAAAGTTGTGTGCCATAAAATTTCACGGCGAGAAAATCCCTCGATAAGCCGTATGCGCTGTTCAACTGACAATTTCTCGGCGTATAATTAACGTACCGAAATATAAATAACACCATTGAAAGGCCAATTCAATGCTGATTCATAACGTATAAATCATTATAATTTTAAGTACAGACATCGGCTTACAAATTAGTGTTTTGTTATGCGTGTCCCGATTTTTGACGCCATCGTTGAAAATTAGCCACGATGACGTCACAGCATTCATAGCCCTATAATATAAGCTTCCATTTTTTATTTCTCGGTGTCAAAGTTTGTGATAAGTTCAATTTTACAAGAGAGAACTTTTTTATTCGTTGGTATATTTAGTTGTATAATGGATTTTATTTAACCGGAGGTGATTTTAAACACATAGGTAAGTTTATAATAACTTAAGTAGAGTAGTTTGTTCATAATCGTAGAAATCCGTTTATTATTTACCATGGGGCACACAATAGTAGTACTATCAACTATCAATATCAAGACGACTTTCTTCTCAAAAAAATATCAGAACACATGCGGAAATTACAAAATGCCCATCTCATCAAGTGAACCATTCAACAAGAAAGATTTCTGGTTGTATTTAGACGTATACCTTTCGCTGTGTTCACTAATCTAGTGGCCAAACCGCCGGCTTTCTGTGCTGCTTGAGCCATGTTGATATTCAAGGTCGGACTGACGATTTTTCAGAGCGCATGTCCGGACTTTTTGAGAAAGGGAGGTAACCACCGTAAACAAGAGTTATGTCCCTTACACCACGATTGTGAACAGGAAGTGTGGCCCAGACAAAACAGAAGAACGTCTCGTGTTTTGATTATTATTAAATTCATTCATTCATGCATAATAATTTCTCTTGTGCAAGCACTAGGTAATTAGCCGAATATAGTTTGAGCAGAATCAATAGCTTCTGCTTCCGCAAAACAAAAATATATTATTTTCAGGAATCTTTCAATCATTGACATTGCAATTGCAAGTGCAACCGTAGGAAGTACAGCTTAGCGAGCATGTTTAAATAATAAATTATCTTTCAATTAATTACCTATACATGGGAGGCAAGGGATCTAGACTAGACCTATTTAATATCATGGATTTTATCATTGGGAAAAGAATATTCATGAAACAATATTCTGCTATTTGAGTGTTTGACATCTCTTTAGGTTCCAGGAATATCATCCATTTAGGTGCTTCTAAGTTCGGGGGGTTGGGATGGCCTGTGGTCTAGAGTGCTGCGCTTCGATCTCTAGCAGGACGGTTACCTCTGGCTTGCACATCAGCTCCAACCGGGCCTTTGGCCTAAAGGCCTTGATGTGCAAGCGAATATTAAAGTAAAACTGACCCATATGTTAGTCTTTAATTCTGGTATCTAATTCTAGCATTATAATGAATGTTTTTATCATTACAGGCCTTTTTTCGAGAAAATAAACTGGATACATGATTTAAGTTTTCTCAATCCAACATTTTGCCGTGGAGTTGGTGAAGATGTCAAATAATTCAAGCACGCCTGCTGTTCTCCAACAAGATCAAGAGATTCAGTTAAACATGGTTTCAAATATACCGTCATCTGAAAATACTCTGCCCAGTACATCAGTGAAAGATTCCTGCAATCTTCAACTTACAACTAATAGCAGTTCTGATTTGATTACAGATAATAATAAAACGATGCTTCAACATAAACCAGACATTTTACCTCATTCAAATGAAGAGTTTATGCTGAATGAAAGTTCGGGACAAATGGAACCGCGGCCAGTAGTTCCAGCTACGATGCAAAATGTACATTTATCCGACTGTGATGCGCCTCAACAAAACAGTGATTCTAATCTAGATGGAGAAGCTGATGTTGTGACTGTGCCACAAACATCTGATTCACAGGCTGATTCCACTATTGAAACATTCACCCTGGTTGACTCAACAGAACATATAAATGCTGGCACCGATGTAGACGACGAACCAGAGTATACTCTCGCTAATTCCATCGGAAATAAAAAATCTGGTTATGAACAAATTCTTAATTTGTGTGAAAAAAATTTCCCCTCGAATATCCAGCTGATCCAGGATTTATTGAATTTAAATCAGAATATATCCGAAGATTCAGAACTACAGGAGAATTTCTTGAATATTTGTAACAAACTGATCAGCGAAATGTTACATTTAAATCACACAATATCGGAAATATGTAATAACAGTATCACATCTCAACAAGCTTCCACTCAGTCGGGACCGTTTGAAGCACTTCTTAATGTCTGGAAGAAAAATATGATACAAAGACGGAAGACTGGTAAACTGAGTTTCGAGGATGAGGAGATGATGAATATGGCTGCTCTGCAGAATGATTCAACGTATGATAATCTTGTCCCAAATCTGGACGTACATTTCAGCAAACAATCAACATTCAATGACTTATCATCGGGTAAAAAATCTGAAGGTAGTTTTCTTGACATAAAGAGTGAATGGCTGAAGCGATTTTCTAGTAATAGTTCTAGAAACAAATCAAATCCACGGAAATCGAGTCAATCCGGTGATTCAGCGTATACACCATCAAGACGAGACTGTTCGAAAGATAAAGATACAAATAAATCACCCGCAGCATTATCCGAAAGATCCCTCAGAAGTTGCCGATCAAAATCAAGAGTATATAAAGACAGTCTCAATCTTTCAGATATTGATCAAACTTCAGACGAGGATGATTTCGATCTTCAATCGGAAAGTAAGTCCGATTTGGATGACGAAGACTTTGTGCCATTCAAAGAAAACTCCCAGTTGAGTTGTGAAGTTTGTGAAAAGGTTTTTAAAACGCAGCGTCTCCTGGTTCTTCACAAACGCATTCATCATAAAATACCTGAGTTTACGTGCGATGTTTGTGATCGATCTTTTAATTCTAACAACGGCTTACAACAACATATAGCGTTCCATGTTAGATCCTCAAAATCTTCAAAACCTATTCCGCACAGTTCAGTTAGCCAATCACAGACCACCAAACCTTCTTCAACTAGCCAATCAGCAACTCAGAAAACATCTCCTCGGGTTCCGGCCGTATCACACGAGATCTATACCTGTGAAACGTGTGGACTGTCGTTCAGACGAAAGTTTCGTTACTCCTTGCACGTGCGATCTCATGACATCACAAGACCTTTCAAATGTCCAATTTGTCCTAAAATGTTTCGAACTGAGACAAGCTTAAAGAAACACAATGTATTAAGTCATAGTGCAAATCAGAGATATGAATGCACTGAATGCGTAAAAACGTTCAAGAACGAAACGTCGTTGAAGTATCATCAGATGTGTCATTCGGGAAACTTGCCGTATGCTTGTTCACAGTGCGATAAGAAATTTGTGACGATATCTGTTCGCGATAAACATGAGTTAACGCATTCAGATGAGAAGCCGTACCCATGTACACTGTGTGACAAAAAGTTCAAGACGCCATACAGTCTTAAAAAACATAATCTTTTACATTTACCAGAGAAAAACTTCCAGTGCGATTTCTGCGGTCAACAATTTCGTCAGAAGAGTACTCTGACGTCCCATCATCGAACACATACGGGAGAGAAGCCGTATGTCTGTGACACATGTGGGAAAGCTTTTAGTCAGAGCAGCATCTTAAACATGCATAAACGCATCCATACGGGATATAAACCCCATAAATGTACGTTATGTGAAAGTGCTTTCTCGTGTCGCGCTTCCCTTCGTAAACATATGACAATCCACACAGGAGAAAAAAACTATATGTGTAAAGAATGTGGACGATGTTTCGCTCGTTCCCAGAGTTTAAAATACCACGAGAGATCTCATACGGGCGTTAAACCTTACTTGTGTAAGGAATGCGGAAAACGGTTCTCGTGTCGTAAGCATGTCAAACGACACCGTCTACTTCATTCAGGTGAGATGCCATTCTCATGTGAAGTTTGTGGTAAAATGTTTCGACAAGAATACAACAAGAAGATCCACATGCGAGTCCACACTGGGGATAAGCCTTTTGATTGTAAAAATTGCGGACGATGTTTTGCATATAAGCAAAGTGCCCAACAACATACAGTACATTGTTTAAAACAAGTTCAAAAACCAACATTTGTACCATATAATATTCAGCAAAACTTCAATTTTCAGCAGTTATAAATTTTCCTGAAGGTTTTGAATTGTTTAAGGGACATGTTTTGTTGTAAGAGTGAAGCCATAATGGTTGGGTGAATACTGTGGCACTGGACTGACTGGAGGTCCCTGTTTGATCCTGTGGTATTTTCCAGTCTGGTTTTAACATGTGTCCAGTTTTTGGATTATATGAAAAACCTAGGTGCACCAGTATACACATTGGTGCACACGTTAGAACCCTTGATAGTTGAAGTGTAAGCAGAAATATGCAGCTGTTTGAACAATCCCTCAATGCCTTTTGTAGAGCATATGGCCATCTTCTTTTGCCGAAAAGTAGCATGTTACACCCCAGTTTGATTCCATTTTAAGCGTTTATAATTATAAAGAAAAATATATAAATTTTAGATTTATATTTATGTAATTTTCTAATTTCCAGCATAAAGTTAAAATTGTGTTTGACCTGGATATTTGCTAGTTGTACTTTGTGAAGGGAGATTCTGAAATACTAACAGGCAAACTTTACACTCATATAGCAGCCTGCACTGCATCTAGGTCATTTTGAGACTAATATGATTCAATTTTATTTCTATAATTTGCTTGCACGTAGGGGTCTTTAGCTGTGGGAGGAAACTGGAGTACCCAGAGAAAACCTACAAGATTGGACAGGCACACACATTTAACCATTCGGCCACGCAAGTTAGGGAAGAAATGTAGGATATTAAATCCAATTTCAGTCTTTCTGTATACATGTATGTAACATAACATTACATTGACTTCTATTGAACTCCAAGACAGTGTCATTAGTTAAGCACGTCAGGCATTACTGCTTATATAGATAAATAAATGAAGCTATAGTTTTGAATGATATAGCATCATGTTATTTAACTGGTACTTGTTTTGTGAAAGATTTGTTATTATATTTTATATACATGTAGTTTAGACTACTTGTTATCACAAATGAATAATGATATATTGTTAAGCTTATACATTGTATTTACCAGTTATTGCATGTTTGTTTTTCTAGAAATATATAAAAATATTTGCTACCTATAGTTATACATATTGTATATTATAGTCTGTTTGTTGTGTATTTTGTTTATTTTAGATCAGTCAGACATTTTTTTTTCAAAGAATATAAAAATTTTGGGCATTATTCCAATTTATAAATCAGTTTTTGTATGTTTTTTGTACATTTAAATTAACTGACAGGTGAATCCGCAAATTTGACAGCAAGAATGGTAAAAATGATCTAATCATTGTAAATGAGATATTAAATGGTGTATATTGTAAATTATATTACATGTATTTTCTTAGCTATATATATATATATATATATATATAGGGCCTGTGTGTATCCTTTATATACATGTAATATATCTATTTTATTTGCTGTTGAATAAAATTCATTTATAAAATGTGTATCAAAAATTGATATAATTTGTGATGGCTGTGGTTACCTCCCACTCCTTGCATATATCCAGCTATGGGGGTTAAGTGTGTGTGAAATAGCTTTATTTAACATCTGCTTCCACTGAAGTGATATCAAAGGGTTAGGTTATCTGCCACTCCTTATTTAGCCAGCTTTAGGGTTTAGCTACATGTACCCCCTACTCCTTATAGCCATCTATAGGTTTTAGCTAGCTATAGATTTTAGCCTCGTACTCCTTATATAGCCAATAATTGGTTTTAGCTACCTACCATTTCTTATATGGGATTAAGTTACCTCCCACACCTTGTATTCACTAAATACTAATACTCAAACTCTTTTCATTAATTCCAGTCAAAACAACAAAATAACTCGAGAATGATTCTGACAGGATTAGACGGCAAAGTAGTTATTGGACCGACTCCAAATTATGTTGTAGATTTATTGGATTTATCTCCCTTCAACTAAAAAGACGTCAATGGACTGAACTGTTCCGTACCGTCCACCAAAATACCGTAAGTCTGGTTAACCTTATCCTCAAGCAGACAGGAAGTTGTTTCTATCTTTTGACAGGCGATGAAATATTGTTCAATTTGCATCAAATATCGAGTATTTATGGATATTGCAGGAAATGCATAGCTCCCCATTGAAATTGGGCTACATGGGCACAACAATAACTTCAATTTGATGAATAAGGAGTCGATTCTAAGGTGAAATTAGCTAAATGTCTGTCTGACAGATGATTTTTATAGTCTCGATCAATGTGGACACATTTATTTTCATACCAGGTTGAACGTGTAAAGGCACTAAGTTTTAAAGGTCCATTCCTGTTTTTGACATGACAAAGCCTAATACGTATATATTCATGAATTTATGTCCAGAATTTGCCCAAATGTCTGACACTGACAGCTAATTGATTTCAAATTAAGTAATGACCATTTTCATATTTGTTCATATTGAATCATTCATATCAATTTGTTCCTATTAACGGTATTTATTTGAACGGAAGAAGTCCTCTGCATGAATCTGTCCGATGCTGCGATGATCTGTCAGGAATTAACAAATTCGTCTGCTTATAAGGGAAGTAACCCATTACACTTTTAGAGCTGCATTCAGGGGTAGGTTACTCATTAATGGTAATGATATATTTATCGAAGTTGGTCAGTTATGAGTGAAGCTGCGACATGAAAGTTACAAAGTACAGCTCTCCCGCCCCACCCCCTCCACCTCTGTTCTAAGGCTATTTTGGAATCCTTACCAATTTTTTTACCACGATTCTTCTTTGAATGCCAAAAGGATTCATAATTCATTATGACATCTAACACAAATTTATAACAACACTATTTGTAAAATAGAAAAAGTTTAATTAGTCTGTTTGTGTATGATAAATGTGAAACAGAGTAGAAGTACATTACAGAACAGAATACTAATTTTGTGATATTGTGGTCAATAAGGCTATAGATCTATTCTCCAAGTATGCAGTACGATAGCTGGATATCTGTGTGCAGAACGGGTGTATGCCATGCCTGTCTTTTGCCTGGTTTTAAGGTCCTTCGAAGATTGCATTCATGAGCCTATTTTTGCACCCTGTTTGTAGGCATACATGTGTAATAATTGATCAAATTAAAATTAATGTTTTTTCTTTCTTTATATTTAGATTTAGTCGACAAGGGAAAAATTCAGTGAGACTGAATGAATAATCATCATTTGAATATGAGTTCTGAAGATTTCGAGTTTTACACCAGATCACCATCCCTGACAACGGACCCAGTTCATCCTCCACCTTTACCAGGTTTACCTCCCTTTGGAAAAACTTCCACAAATGTAGAAATATCGCCAGATAAATCCCAACCGCCGCTCATATGTCAGAACGGGGTGAAGAAAATTATGGAAATTTGTGAAAATCATGTGATAGGTCAGACACGATCTGTTCAAGAAATCGTCAACATTTGTTCGAAAATGGCCGGCTATGAATATTACTGTAACCAAATTGTGGCATTTTGTAACCAGATTTTCTCTGAGACACTAACCTCTAGTCACACAATAATTAACTTGTGTAAATCATTCACGCATTTAGATCTAACTTTAACTGTAAAAGATTCTGTCGCAAAAAGTGACTTGCTCCTCCCTAATATCAAGGAAGAAGCACCTTCGACATCGGCAGAAAAATTGGACAGCGTTAATGAACCGGAAGGTAACAATTTAGAAATATCTGTGCCAAGTTTGTTGGGATCGTTAGAAACATCTGGAACAGATCTTTTAGACTCTGAAAACACATTTAAGAGTTCTAAAACTAGTTCCAAGAAAAAGCCGCGAAAATCTCACCCCGTGAAATTACAGACTGTAGAACAGGTGATGTCTGCGGAAGAACCAAGTGACCAAGAATCGGAATCAGAACATTACAGCAGTGATCCGGACTGGACGACTGATCTCAGTTCAACTGCCAGTCCAGAAAAGAAATCCCCAAAACGATTAAGCGCGACCAAGAAAACAAATAAAAACGTTTGTGAACCAATAGTTCTGTCTATAAAGAAATCTTCAATTCCAAAGAAAAAATCTGAAAAACCTGTGTACAATTGTCCTTTCTGTTCCAAGAAATTTAGATTGAAACACAACATGCTTCGACATAAATTACTTCACGACAAACAAGATTTTCCTCGTAAAAAAACAGAAAAGAAAGAATATAAATGTGAACTCTGTGGTCTTGTTTGTCCGTATAACGCAGCGTTTTTACGTCACATGCGATCACACACGGGAGAGAAGCCTTTCGTTTGTGAAGTGTGCGGAAGCGCTTACGCCGATAACCAGAGTCTGAAAAATCACCAGTTGACTCATTCTGATAATAAACCGGTTGCTTGTGAACTTTGTTCGTACAGATGTCGCAGTAAGAAACAATTAAAACATCATATGATTGTTCATTCTAACGAGAAGAAATACCAGTGCGATGAATGTGGAAAACAGTTCGCGCGTAATGACGATTTGAAACGACATAAACTAGGCCACTCCGGCGTTAAAAACTATGCTTGTGATCAATGTGGCAAGCGCTTTGCTCGAAATAATCATCTGAAAGAACATCGAGCAATTCACAACGACGAAATGCCATATTCGTGTGAGATCTGCGGAAAGCAGTCGCGACAAGCGTATAATATAGTTGTACATATGAGAACACATACTGGACACAAACCGTTTGCATGTGAAAAGTGTGGGAAAAAGTTTGCCCATAATGTATCGCTAAGGCAGCATAGAAATACCTGCCCAGGTAGAGATTTGTTGTCAGGGCAACAAACAAAAAATGATTTACCAACACAACATACTGGGTCACGATTACAAGGAAAAATGGACATGTTCACTGGTCAATCGAGAAATATAGACATTATGACTGGACAACCAAGTAAAATAGAGAGATTGCCTGCTAGACAGCAAGAAGATAAATTAGATTTGTTGTCAGGACAACCAGGAAGAGGTGACGGACCATCGTCTACATTTAACCCTTTGAGTTATTTATATGGCAATATTCCTCCTTTATAAATGTTATAAATATTTGTTTGTTTGTTTGTTGTACATTACAGTGTTCCATTGTACATGTATGCCCCTAAAAATTACGTGTAATTTAGGTGTGTAAAATTAAACTTTGATTCACTGATTTTTAATTTTTACTCTTGACAATTGTTACTATTTATATTTTTATAGAAGGTGATTTTAATGGATAAAGGTCACATCAATTTCAATCTTCAGTTGTTCAGGATCAATTAATAGCATTGCCATTTACTTGCTTTTTTCTGAATCCTTCGCACCAATTTTTAAATTTTAAGAAAAAATATCAAACAAATATCTCTCACGGCCTATCAGTGGCTAGTATGAAGATCTCAAAATACTAAAAATTGAAATGCATTGAACTATATAATATTAGCGGGTTAGTTATGTATTCTTCCCCTATGCATTGTACATGTAGTTGTGATCCCTTGTTACTTACTGTTAAATATTTGAATGAAAACGTTATTTATATTGCAATTACTGTCAGGTTTCTTGTAGGTTTATATACTGAACACAAGGCACCTGTAACAAACTTTGTCACACCCAATTTATTATACAAATGAAATGAAATGGGGTTTAACTTCCTAACGTTCTGCTCCTAAACTGGGCTAATGAAGAGGGGAATACGCCATGGATACAGTGTGCTATGAGGGAAATTTAGCCTGGGCAGTGGCGCTACGGCCTACTCTTATATCGAATTCAATTGCCAATTTGTGCACGGAACCTCAGGTTTTTCATCCCATCCAAAGAACTAGACAGATGTTCTTGTCAGGCCCTCCGTCCTGCATTACTGACAAGGGGAAACCACTCCAGAAAATCTGGATGAACTTTCTAGGCCAATGCAGGGACTAGCCAGCCAGCATGTTACCCACTAAGCCACAGACTGTGACAGGTGCCTATGTTCTGGTTTGTCTTTGTACTTGAATGAGGAACTCATTACCATAGGGTAAAAATGATTTTTTTGAATGAAAATATCAACCGTTATCAATTTAACATCCACACAACACAAACCCGGTCATTTCGGGACTAACATACATGTAAGGTTTAATTTTATTTCAATAATTGGCTTGCACGTAGGGGTCTTTAGCAGTGGGAGGAAACCGGAGTACCCGGAGAAAACCAACGAGGTTAGACAGGCAACCCTACTCCTTGTCCAGTACAGGGGGGGGGGGGTCATATTTAGTTAAAGAGCTCTTCATACCATGTTTGTTACGTGTTATGTTTTTTTTTATTTTGAATTTATTTACTATTGTGGGTGTGGCAATATTCATCGCTATAGGTGATTTACCTCTGCTTTCTGTTGGTGGAAGTTAAATTTAAAAATATATTTCATCAGGGACCCGCCTTTATATGTATAGGTCAGGGATTACTTGCAATGAATGTCTGTGTGTGTCGTGTCTAAAGCCCGGTCCATACTGCTACGACTACACACAACCGGACAGGGCTCAGCGTAAAAAAAATCGGGTCGCGTCTTTACTTCACTTGCCTATGACAGTACCGGTCCACAAAGGCCCGACTCTTACAGATTATGCCTCTTGAGTTACGCCACTTCCCTCTAGCGAGTGATTCCAAAAGTAAACCGGAAGCATAAAAGTGACGTTATATTTTGCCAAGATGCCGCTGAAGTTGACTGCTCGTAAAAAGAAATGTGCTGCACATGACCTGCACAGTCACATGACTAAATGCTAATCTCTGATTGGCTAAACAACAGTAAGACAATTGATCGTGTCGTGTCGTGTGAGTGTCCACACAAACACGATGGGTTACGACTGCATCCAACTGCATCCGACTACGATTGAACATGCTCAACGCGACGGAAATCGATTGAATCGTGGTCGTGGGACTGTCGACACTGCACTGATTATCTGAGACAAGACGTTGCGTTGGGTAGAGTCTGGGCAAGACGTGGCGGTATGGACCGGGCTTAAAGCAGGCTTATCCGCAGTTGGTCTTATGTGTGTCTATTTATATGTGGTGTAGCCTTCCCGACTTACTATACTGATCAGTAAAAGAAACGGCAGGTTGGTATGTTACTTTTTTAGGCTGTTTAGTATATTACAAACAGGACACATTTACTGTTTATTACTGAGCAGGGTTTGGCACTTGTTTTCTCTAGTCGTAATCAATTATAAAATATATTTAAAACATTTTAAATGATATATTTAAAACATTTTAAATGATATATTTAATGATATATTTAAAACATTTAAAATGATATATTTAACATTATATGACATATATTCAATGTGACCCTGTTAAACGTGTATCACATAGTTTGTAGCATTATTTATTTTTTCAATTTATTTATTTCTTAAGCACATGGACTGGTGGTTACGATATTAGTACATATATTATACATAAAGAAGCTGTGTCACACACCACACGGACTTAGTTACATATATATAAAGAATCCGTATGGCCACATGGACTGGTAGATACGATATTTGTAAATAATATTATATATAAAGAAGCCCTATGGCCAAACGGATTGCAGATAAAGCGAGATCAAATCCTTCTATTGAAGATGCATGGCGTTGTAGTTACGATATTAGTACATATATGTAAAGAATTAACCTATCGCCACGTGGACTGGTAGTTATACGATATTATAGTACATATATATATATATATATAAAGAATTTACCCATCGCCACGTGGACTGCAGTAATACGATATTAGTACATGTATATGATATTAACCTATTGCCACGTGGACTGGTTGTTTAGTACATATATATAAAGAATTAACCTATCGCCACGTGGACTGGTAGTTACCATATTAGTACATATATATATAAAGAATTAACCTATCGCCACGTGGACTGGTATATCACCACGTGGGTTGGTAGTTATACGATATTGGTATACATATTATTATATATAAAGAATTAACCACGTGGACTGGTATATATTATATATACACAAAGAAAAAAAAGTTAAGCACCCTGTGTAGTTTGCACAATTACTTGTTTTACAAGATTTGGCGTGGAGACATCGCCGTATCTAGCGGGGGGGGGGGGGGGGCAGGGGGTACATTGCACCCTCAGAAAAATAAAGCGCCCCGAGAAATGGCGCCCTTCTCCTCAACCCCCCCAAAAAATAAATTGGCAATCTTTCAATTATAAAATGCTCTTTAAGGCACTAATCAGTCAGTCGGTTTTAAGGGCGCCAACGCGTCAATGGGTTCGGTTGCCCTGATCCAAACATTCCTTTATCACTTACGTGGAGGCTGTGGCGCCCCACACCACTCAGCTGCACCCCGCTTGTAATATCATACATACAGCCCGGCGCCGAGCCCCTGATAATATAGCCCGGGAAAAAACAAATTATTGTGGTTTGTAAGAATACATCTTTCACAATAAAAAAAACAGTGAAAATCCCAAGATGCCGTATTTGAGCCAAAAAGAGTTCACAATAAGTATTGAGGTGCAGAGTCAGAAACAGAATTCAACATCGCGATTGAGATGAAAAATATCTTTTAGATTCCACACTTGCGCGAAGGATAGCATTTCTCTACAATGATGCTGTGGCGACCCTGCCTTGGCCTGCAATAATAGGTCCTGACCATAATCCTTTAGAGCTTGTTTGTGCCATCCTTGGGGCCTCGAGTACTGACATTGGACCTTCATGTACTCCACCCGACACAAACTGGGTCATTTCGCGATAAACATCTGGTTTAATATCGGGTCTTCAGAGCACCCGGAGAAACCACACTACTTGACTCAATGACAGGTCTTATGATCTTACGCTCAAACGTTGAACATTGGGGGGGGGGCTGTCATTGAGTCAGCTGGCATGGATGGTTTCGAATCCCCGGTTGTACGTGACAAGGAGTAGGGTAGCCTGTCCAACCTCGTGAGTTTACTCCGGGTCCTCTGGTTTCCACCCATTGTTAAAGACCCCTACGCGCAAGCGAATTATTGAAATGAAATTAAACCATGTTTGAGTCCCGAAATGACCTAGTTTGTGTCGAGTGGACGTTAAACCCCATTTCTCTCTCTCCCTGAATGATATAAATACGCGGCTATTAAACTTCCAAATAACCAGCGAGGTGTGCTGGGTTTTCTTATTGGAGGGGATTTTTGCCAGGTGCTAATATTCTACCAGCGCAGATTTTGTTGGTCTCCACGGAACTATTTCCTAAATTGCCCATATCTTGATATTTTCTCGACGAATCATGTTTGGATTCTTTGGACAAATCTCATAAGGGCACTGACTGACGGTTTTTCGAAGGCTTAATTTGGCTTTAGGAACAACACATCGATGCTTTGCCCTCTCCATTTTGTTAATTTATATTGATAGACTAAAAATGACATATTATGATGGTGTTATCCGCTTTCGCAACATTTGAAACCGCCTGGCCGCAATATTGGATTTTTTGTCCCCCGCCTTTCGAAGAAAGTTGGGGGACTATTAAAATGGGTTCGTCCGTCTGTCTGTCTGTCCGTCTGTCTGTCCGTCCGTCTGTCTGTCCGTCTGTCTGTCCGTCACACTTTTTGGGACACAATAACTCTCTTCCTAATTGAGCTAGAATGTTCAAACTTGGTGTATGTGTTTATTAGGTCAATGCCTTGATGGAGTTCGAAGATGAGCATTTTCCGCTTAGGGTAAGCAGAGATAAGCAATTTGATTGGTTGATGCTTTGGGACACGATAACTTTAGTTCTAATTAAGTGAGATTGATGAAACTTGGTGTATAGTTTCATTATAGTAATACCTTGACTAAGTTCGATAATGAGCATTTTCTGCTCAGGGTAAGCAGAGCTATACGTAATTTGATTGGTCGAGAATTTGGAACACAATAACTCTCCTTCTAATTGAGTTAAAATGTTCAAACTTGGTGTATATGCTTATTAGGTCAATGCCTTGATGGAGTTCGAAGATGAGCATTTTCCGCTTAGGGTAAGCAGAGATAAGCAATTTGATTGGTTGATGCTTTGGGACACGATAACTTTAGTTCTAATTAAGTGAGAGTGATGAAACTTGGTGTATAGTTTCATTATAGTAATACCTTGACTAAGTTCGATAATGAGCATTTTCTGCTCAGGGTAAGCAGAGCGATACGCAATTTGATTGGTCGAAACTTTGGAACACAATAACTCTCCTTCTAATTGAGTTAAAATGTTCAAACTTAGTGTATATGCTTATTAGGTCAATGCCTTGATGGAGTTCGAAGATGAGCATTTTCCGCTTAGTGTAAGCAGAGATAAACAATTTGATTGGTTGATGCTTTGGGACACGATAACTTTAGTTCTAATTAAGTGAGAGTGATGAAACTTGGTGTATAGTTTCATTACAGTAATACCTTGACTAAGTTCGATAACGAGCATTTTCTGCTCAGGGTAAGCAGAGCGATACGCAATTTGATTGGTCGAGACTTTGGAACACAATAACTCTCCTTCTAATTGAGTTAAAATGTTCAAACTTGGTGTATATGCTTATTAGGTCAATGCCTTGATGGAGTTTGAAGATGAGCATTTTCCGCTTAGGGTAGGCAGAGATAAGCAATTTGATTGGTTGATGCTTTGGGACACGATAACTTTAGTTCTAATTAAGTGAGAGTGATGAAACTTGGTGTATAGTTTCATTACAGTAATACCTTGACTAAGATCGATAATGAGCATTTTCTGCTCAGGGTAAGCAGAGCGATAAGCAATTTGATTTGCCGAGACATTGGAACACAATAACTCTCCTTTGAATTGAGTTAAAATGTTCAAAATTGGTGTGTATGCTTATTAGGTCAATGCCTTGATGGAGTTCGAAGATGAGCATTTTCTTCTTACGGTAGGCAGAGATAAGCAATTTTTGGATGACACTTCGTGTTCAGTTTGATTGGTCGATACGTTTGAAAAAAATAAATGTGCGATTAATTAATATGTGTCATCTATTTATTTTGTGATTTCGGCGGGGGACATCAGCCTCACTGTTGGCTTGTTTTTTTTAAATAAAAGAGTATCGTTATGCAAACCAACATTTTGAATCCCATTTTCGTAAACTGTTTGGGAGATACGGGGGCCTACTCTAGCTATTGATGCCCTCGACGACGTCCCCATCCTCTGTATACCCACTGGTCTCACTCCACTAACTCCTGGGTCAATCCGCCCTTGATGATTGTGCTATTTGTATGGGGGTAGTACTTTTCAGGGACTGATTTCAGACGTAAGTCGATGTCTTTTTGGAATAATCTGGGGTGATAAACACTCATTCATTCCATGCCAATTATTAGGAATAGCAGAGGGCGTTTGGTATTTCAGACTAATTCGAGGACTTTCAGGAATATTCTATGGTGCCATGTAATGTATTGTTTGGCCCAGGAAAAAAAAGAAACACTTATGTTTGGTAACTATAAATCGATAGAAAAGGGAGAGGTGCAGTAGATTCCGGTGTTTTGCGGTTATTACCGGTGATTAATTCAACCTGTTTCGCGATATATTCCAGTGACTTTTGGAAATTATCTACTTTGCCAAAGAAATGAGGGATAAAGACGGCTTCATTTCATGCCAATCATTGTGTGTCATCAACGTACAAACATTGGGGGAACATGTGGCTAAGTTGGTAAGACGCTGGCTTCTTAGCCTGGAGGTTGGGAGTTCGATCCCTGCATTGGCCGAGAAAGTTCATCCAGATTTTCCGGCGTGGTTTCCTCTTGTCAGTGATGCAGGTCGGAGGGCCTGACAAGGACAACTGTCTAGTCGTTCGGATGGGACGAAAAACCGAGGTCCCATGTACACATTGGCGTGCACGCCAAAAATTCCCCGGCAGATGGAATTCGATATAAGAGTCGGCCGTAGCGCCGCCACCCGGGCAAAAATTCCCTCATACATACTCTATGGTGTATGCCAGTCTTCATTAGCTCAAGTTAGGAGCAGAACAGTAGGAAGTTAAACCCCAATTTCATTTCATTTCGCGAAAAATTGTGATTTAACTTTTTTTAACCGCAGTTTTCGACTATTGAAATAACAAAAAACAAAAGATTTTTCAAAGCTGTGAATTTCGTTTTACATGTTCTTCCATTTAATACATGTTAATATATGCAAAAAATATTTGCAGTATTGGAAATTATATGAAATGCTGCTAATGTTGTCCTAGTCATCGTCGCTCTTGTTACCACCATTGCTATCCTAGTGACTATCGCTCCCGTTGCTACTTCCACTACCGTTGCTATTTCCGCCCCCGTTGCTATTGTTTTCCCCGTCACTCCCGTTGCTACCGTTCCCGTCACTCCCACTGCTGTCGTTCCCGTTGCTATCGCCGCTCCCGTTGCTATCACTGCTCCCATTGCTATCGCCGCTCCCGTTGCTATCACTATCACCGCTCCCGTTGCTATCGTTCCCGTTGCTATTTTCACTTCCGTTGCTATTTCCGCTCCCGTTGCTATTTCCACTCCCGTTGCTGTTTCCACTCCCGTTGCTATTTCCGCCCCCGTTGCTAGTATCCCCGTTGCTATCGCTGTCACTCCCACTGCTGTCGTTCCCGTTGCTATCGCCGCTCCCGTTGCTATCACTGCTCCCATTGCTATCGCCGCTCCCGTTGCTATCACTATCACCGCTCCCGTTGCTATCGTTCCCGTTGCTATTTTCACTTCCGTTGCTATTTCCGCCGCCGTTGCTATTGTTTTCACTTCCGCTGCTAGTATCCCCGTTGCTATCACTGCTCCCATTGCTGTTTCCGCTTCCGTTGCTATCACCATTTCCGTCCCCGTTGCTATCGCCACTATCACCACTCCCGTTGCTATTTCCACTCCCGTTGCTGTTTCCACTCCCGTTGCTATTTCCGCCCCCGTTGCTAGTATCCCCGCTGCTATCGCCACCAGGTGTGCCGGGTGCTGTAGTTGTGCCGGGTGCTGCAGTTGTGCCGGGTGCTGCAGTTGTAACGGGTGTGCTGGGTGCGCTAGGTGCTGTAGTTGTACCGGGTGCCACAGATGTGCCGGCTGTCACAGTTGTACCGGGTGCAGCAGTTGTAACGGGTGTGCCAGGTGCTGTAGTTGTGCCGGGTGTACCGGATGCCACAGTTGTGCCGGGTGCCGCAGTTGTGCCGGGTGCCACAGTTGTACCGGGTGCCGCAGTTGTGCCGGGTGTGCCAGGTGCTGTAGTTGTGCCGGGTGTGTCAGGTGCTGTGGCTGTGCCGGGTGTGTCAGGTGATGTAGTTGTGCCGGGTGTAACAGGTTCTACAGTTGTGCCAGGTGCTGTAGTTGTGCCGGGAGTTGCAGTTGTGCCGGGTGCTGCAGTTGTACCGGGTGCAGCAGTTGTATCGCCGCTCCCGTTGCTATCACTATCACCGCTCCCGTTGCTATCGTTCCCGTTGCTATTTTCACTTCCGTTGCTATTTCCGCTCCCGTTGCTATTTCCACTCCCGTTGCTGTTTCCACTCCCGTTGCTATTTCCGCCCCCGTTGCTAGTATCCCCGTTGCTATCGCTGCCACTCCCACTGCTGTCGTTCCCGTTGCTATCGCCGCTCCCGTTGCTATCACTGCTCCCATTGCTATCGCCGCTCCCGTTGCTATCACTATCACCGCTCCCGTTGCTATCGTTCCCGTTGCTATTTTCACTTCCGTTGCTATTTCCGCCGCCGTTGCTATTGTTTTCACTTCCGCTGCTAGTATCCCCGTTGCTATCACTGCTCCCATTGCTGTTGCCGCTTCCGTTGCTATCACCATTTCCGCCCCCGTTGCTATCGCCACTATCACCACTCCCGTTGCTATTTCCACTCCCGTTGCTGTTTCCACTCCCGTTGCTATTTCCGCCCCCGTTGCTAGTATCCCCGCTGCTATCGCCGCCAGGTGTGCCGGGTGCTGTAGTTGTGCCGGGTGCTGCAGTTGTAACGGGTGTGCTGGGTGCGCTAGGTGCTGTAGTTGTACCTGGTGCCACAGATGTGCCGGCTGTCACAGTTGTACCGGGTGCAGCAGTTGTAACGGGTGTGCCAGGTGCTGTAGTTGTGCCGGGTGTACCGGATGCCACAGTTGTGCCGGGTGCCGCAGTTGTGCCGGGTGCCACAGTTGTACCGGGTGCCGCAGTTGTGCCGGGTGTGCCAGGTGCTGTAGTTGTGCCGGGTGTGTCAGGTGCTGTGGCTGTGCCGGGTGTGTCAGGTGATGTAGTTGTGCCGGGTGTAACAGGTTCTACAGTTGTGCCAGGTGCTGTAGTTGTGCCGGGAGCTGCAGTTGTGCCGGGTGCTGCAGTTGTACCGGGTGCAGCAGTTGTATCGCCGCTCCCGTTGCTATCACTATCACCGCTCCCGTTGCTATCGTTCCCGTTGCTATTTTCACTTCCGTTGCTATTTCCGCTCCCGTTGCTATTTCCACTCCCGTTGCTGTTTCCACTCCCGTTGCTATTTCCGCCCCCGTTGCTAGTATCCCCGTTGCTATCGCTGTCACTCCCACTGCTGTCGTTCCCGTTGCTATCGCCGCTCCCGTTGCTATCACTGCTCCCATTGCTATCGCCGCTCCCGTTGCTATCACTATCACCGCTCCCGTTACTATCGTTCCCGTTGCTATTTTCACTTCCGTTGCTATTTCCGCCGCCGTTGCTATTGTTTTCACTTCCGCTGCTAGTATCCCCGTTGCTATCACTGCTCCCATTGTCAGGTGCTGTAGTTGTGCCGGGTGTAACAGGTGCTGCAGTTGTGCCGGGTGCACTAGGTGCTGTAGTTGTACCGGGTGCGCTAGGTGCTGTAGTTGTACCGGGTGCCACAGTTGTGCCGGTTGTCACAGTTGTACCGGGTTTAGCAGTTGTAACGGGTGTGCCAGGTGCTGTAGTTGTGCCGGGTGTACCGGATGCCACAGTTGTGCCGGGTGCCGCAGTTGTGCCGGGTGCCACAGTTGTACCGGGTGCCGCAGTTGTGCCGGGTGTGCCAGGTGCTGTAGTTGTGCCGGGTGTGTCAGGTGCTGTGGCTGTGCCGGGTGTGTCAGGTGATGTAGTTGTGCCGGGTGTAACAGGTTCTACAGTTGTGCCAGGTGCTGTAGTTGTGCCGGGTGCTGCAGTTGTGCCGGGTGCTGCAGTTGTACCGGGTGCAGTAGTTGTAACGGGTGTGCCAGGTGCTGTAGTTGTGCCGGGTGTACCGGGTGCCGCAGTTGTACCGGGTGCACTAGGTGCTGTAGTTGTACCGGGTGCGCTAGGTGCTGTAGTTGTACCGGGTGCCACAGTTGTGCCGGTTGTCACAGTTGTACCGGGTGCAGCAGTTGTAACGGGTGTGCCAGGTGCTGTAGTTGTGCCGGGTGTACCGGGTGCCACAGTTGTGCCGGGTGCCGCAGTTGTGCCGGGTGCCGCAGTTGTACCGGGTGCAGTAGTTGTAACGGGTGTGCCAGGTGCTGTAGTTGTGCCGGGTGTACCGGGTGCCGCAGTTGTACCGGGTGCCACAGTTGTACCGGGTGCTGTAGTTGTGCCGGGTGTGTCAGGTGCTGTAGTTGTGCCGGGTGTAACAGGTGCTGCAGTTGTGCCGGGTGCACTAGGTGCTGTAGTTGTACCGGGTGCGCTAGGTGCTGTAGTTGTACCGGGTGCCACAGTTGTGCCGGTTGTCACAGTTGTACCGGGTGTAGCAGTTGTAACGGGTGTGCCAGGTGCTGTAGTTGTGCCGGGTGTACCGGGTGCCACAGTTGTGCCGGGTGCCGCAGTTGTGCCGGGTGCCGCAGTTGTGCCGGGTGTGTCAGGTGCTGTGGTTGTGCCGGATGTGTCAGGTGTTGTAGTTGTGCCGGGTGTAACAGGTGCTACAGTTGTAACGGATGGTGCAGTTGTGCCGGGTGCTGCAGTTGTAATGGGTGTGCCAGGTGCGCTAGGTGCTGTAGTTGTACCGGGCGCCACAGATGTGCCGGTTGCCACAGTTGTACCGGGTGCAGCAGTTGTAACGGGTGTGCCAGGTGCTGTAGTTGTGACAGGTGCCGCAGTTGTGCCGGGTGTGCCAGGTGCTGTAGTTGTGCCGGGTGTGTCAGGTGCTGTAGTTGTGCCGGGTGTAACAGGTGCTACAGTTGTAACGGATGGTGCACTTGTAGCGGGCGCTGTAGTTGTAACGGGTGGTGCAGTTGTGCCGGGTGCTGCCGTTGTGTCGGGTGATACAGTGTTGGGGGTTGCGTTGGAGCTGAAAGAATCAATGTTTAGAGGTTTTTAATCCATTTCGGGGACAAATTATTCAGGAATTTGTCACCACTAGTTAGTGTCATATCAGATTTGTAAAATGTATTTTTGTTTAATTTAATTGTATTGTAATATAAAGATTACATTTAGAAAATCAAACGATTAGCCTCATTTCATCAGAGAAATACAACGAAAAAGAAATCTTGAACAACAAATGTAGAATTCGATATAAGAGAGAGTAAGCCTTAGTCCCGCTTTCCGGGCAAAATTTTACTCATATCACAATATATGGTGTATGACTGTCTTATTAGCACAGTCGAAGCAGTCGGATGCTAACCCCTTTTCACAGGGGCGGATTGGGGCCGGGATTCGGCCCGGGCTCCCGTGTCGAAGCTGCCCCTTTTATTGACCGCGGAGCCTGGAAAGTGGTCCTGGTGCTCTCCCCCATGAAAATTTTGAAAAATAAACCCCAAATATACGATTTGGTGGCATATCTGATTACAATCGCTGTCAAATAATATATTTCATAAATCGATTAATTTAGGCCAAAACCCCGACCTGCAAGTAATTTACAACCATCAAACTGTGAAATTATCATATCGTCATATTATTAAACATACATTATGCAAGAGCTAAATCTGATTATTGCAAGTCTTTATTTAGGCTTCAGATGTCATAGAAATTATAAATTAGATCTTTATTTAAACAACAAGCATAAAATCAACTCTGTAGACCCACAGATGGCTTGGATTCAAACAGGATTTCATTGATTGATTTAATCATAAATGGCGTCGCGAGAGAAGATTAACCGTTACGTTGACGTCATACTCCTGGATCGAGGCTAAATGATAGAGTGTACTAAGCGAGGCCGCTGTTCAGCGAGGTAATTAGGTCAACAAGCTGTCGGTGTTATACGTTCTTTTATCACTTGCGTTTACAGTAAAATTATGGAAATTGATAAACATCGTAGATAACATCACCCAGCTGAATTGCAACCCCATCGGGTCACTGTTGGCTGTTCGCTTGCTTCGGGAGTTACATATATGCCTAAAGTACAAGAATACACGCAGGCAACGGAAGAAGTCGGTATAATTATTTATAATACTGCCTCATTGATTTGGTCGATTCCTTTCAATTCTGTTGCCGACTTTCTCTTCTTATCTATATATTAAAAGTCTTAATTCTAATTTGTAGTAGAAAATAAATGTAATACGAGTTGAATTGTAGATCGAGATTATGTAGGTGGAGTTAATGCCTGTCAATCAAACAATCGGCCATCGGTGAAGATGGAGTTATATACCATTTCTAGTCACAAATAACAGTAGTGATGACTATGTTCAGAATAAAGTAATTTGACTGAAAGTTTCAATATATTGTTCTTTCATCATCTATTTTTATACGCCCACATTGAAATGTGCTCGTATTTGTCGCCGCCTCCGTCCGTTCTAGAGGCCAAAGTTAATACCCGATTGACATTAAATTTATACACAGTGTTTATGGTCATGGGACGAAGAAGCCTATTGATTTTCAGCGATTTCAGATGATAACTGCCAGAGTTATGGCCCTTGATCACTTCAAAAATCTTGTGGACGCTATAGTGGCAAAAGTTAATATCCGATTGACTTTAAATTTATACACAGTGTTTAAGGTCATGAGACGAAGACGCCTATGGTTTGTCAGCAAATTCCGATAATTACTGCCACAGTTATCTCCCTTGATCACTTTGAAAAACTTCTGTTACGCTCCAGAGGCCAAACTTATCACCCAATTGACTTCAGATTGATACACAGAGTTTAAGGTCTTGAGACGAACAAGTATATTGATTTTCAATGAATTTTGATAACTGAACAGCTAAATTCACGATTTTAAATGTTTCGTATACTAAGCGTTAGTATGGGGCATAACTTTATAAAAACCAATCAAATTCTAATGATTTTCTGATAGTTACTTTATGAGTTGTTAATCTTAATCAGATTTCAGAGT
This sequence comes from Patella ulyssiponensis, assembly GCA_963678685.1. Taxonomy (NCBI): domain Eukaryota; kingdom Metazoa; phylum Mollusca; class Gastropoda; family Patellidae; genus Patella; species Patella ulyssiponensis. The sequence goes on from OY783225.1 coordinate 6,197,075, forward strand.
ATTATAAATGTTTCATTACCGAAAAAAATAAGAATATGCGACAAACTCTTGTTGACTGCCCGGATGATTTGGCTGCTGTGGGCGTATGTGTCGTTGCCTGGCAACCTATCTTTGAACTGTTATAGCAAGAGTGTCCAACTCCTTATAAAGATCTCCCATAATGTATCTTAATTAACGTATTATCATTGTATCGTCAAGAGTCAAGAGAATTTGTCTGGTTAAAAAGTTGGGACTAGATGAGAGAATTTTGACCAGTCCAATACCCCCCCCCCCCATGATGTTCAGCAGAGAAAGGTTTTTTAGACGAATTGGACAAAATTATTTTTTTCATTTTTTGTCCGTCCGGCCCTTTGCGATCGCCCGATGGCCAAATCCGCCCCCGCCTTTTCTTTGCCATGATTGCAATATTATAGAAGGCAAACTCAAAGGAGGTTTCGAAATGCACTAATATAATATAGTTTCCTTTGAGAGACATGTTTAGTAGGTTCAATCAAGTACAATAATATTTCAAAGAAATTATTTTTAGGGAAACAGAGATCACAAACGATATATTCCATTATTGTCGCATTTTTAATGGTCAAAATATTTTTTGTCAATAGAATTTAGGCTATAAGAGTAGGCCTAAGTCCCGCTTTCCGGGCAAAATTTCCCTCACATCACACTGCACGGTGTATGACTGTCTTATTTAGGCTGCATATTGCGATATATTGAACTATTGAAATTATTGTCAAGCCCTATATCAAACCTATCTACGAAATGTAGACCTATATTATACAAACTCTGTTTACTTACATGTCAACACAGCGGGCAACACCACAAGTCTTGGTGCAGGTTTGATTCTCTGTGCAGACATTACCGTTGCATTTACACACACCCCAATCACACGTTAGGGGTGCACAGCAATCTACGTTTCTACATGGATCAGCTGGAATATTATTTAAAAGAAACGTCAAAATATTGGTGGATCAAGAACTGGTGTAAATTTTCCGGTTAAGAATTTGGGGAACCGAACTTGATTAATGTGACTGATTTCAAATGCTTTCACAACTAGGGGTTATAATTCAAGGAGTTGGCCATGGATATCACCAAACCTTACCACGCGACTACAACAATATATTAACAAAACTTACCACGCGACAAAGACAATTATTTGGCACTAATCTTCCGCACAAGAGTTCCGATTCAAGTCTCTAAAACGCACGAAATCATTTTGATCATGATAACGAGTGTCCAACTTTAAAGTTCCTAAAATTATGAAGTCTTAATTTAGTAAATGTGTCGACGATCGAGAAGCGGCTTCCGTTAGCCGTCTGTGCGTTGGTCTAGTCTGAAATGAAATGAAATGGTGGTTTAACGTCCTACTGTTCTGCCCCTAAACTGGGCTAATGAAGACAGATTTTGATCCAGTCTATACCTGCAAAGTTGCATTTGATTCTGTTGACAAATATTGGCTTTGGGTATGGTACATGTAGAAGCTAAAAAGGTTTCCGTTGCCGGTTTTACAATTCCAGATTTTTTTTATTTTGTTGAAATCCATCTAGGGAATTAAAAAATCAAAAGACAGGTTAGGTGATTCTGAATATTACGGCAATATTAACCCACCTGTGATATCTAATCTGAAATTCGTTAGAGGAAATGGATTGGATTTTGGGTCTCAATTTCAAATCTAAAAATCTCCCAAAACAAGGTCCACTCGACACAAACTACGTGTAGGTCATTTCAGGAATAACATCATGGTTCAATTTTAATTCAATAAATCGCTTGCGCGTAGCGAGAAAACCCACGAGGTTGGACAGGCAACCCCACTCCTTGTCACGTACAACCGGAGAATCGAAACCACGTCAGTTGACTAAATGGCGGACCTTATGCAAGGTAAGTGGTTCTAATGATAAAACAAGCACTGTTATTACTAAACGGTTTTAGAAATAGGACCAAAACTGTGTGCAAACTTCAAAATGGAAACTGTTGTCATAGAAAATTTAATACTATCGGTCGATCATCAATAGCACTGACCAACATCCTGTTCAACTGAGGCCGGGAGTCAACCAGCAGAAAGGAGGGATCAATGATGCATGTATGTAAATCCAGTGCGATTGGATTTTATATCACAGGATCTGGATCGAACGCGGGAAGGGCAGCAAAAATAGAGGACACAATTTTGTCATTTGAGCAATGAAAATATGATGACATGTAGCAAGACTGCTAGAATTTTTGCTCTTTAAATTAATAATAGCACTATATTGTATCTAGAAATAATTATTGATTCAACATACATGGTGCTGCAGTTGTAACGGGTGTAACAGGTGTACCGGGTGCCACAGTTGTAACGGGTGTGCCAGGTACTGCAGTTGTAACAGGTGTTGCAGTTGTAACGGGTGTGCCAGGTGCTGCAGTTGTTCCGGGTGCCGCAGTTGTAACAGGTGCTGCAGTTGTAACGGGTGTGCCAGGTGATGCAGTTGTTCCGGGTGCCGCAGTTGTTACAGGTGCTGCAGTTGTAACGGGTGTGCCGGGTGCCGCAGTTGTAACAGGTGTGGCAGGTGCTGCAGTTGTAACGGGTGTGCCAGATACTGCAGTTGTAACAGGTGTTGCAGTTGTAACAGGTGTGCCAGGTGCTGCAGTTGTTCCGGGTGCCGCAGTTGTAACAGGTGTGACAGGTGCTACAGTTGTAACGGGTGCTGCAGTTGTAACGGGTGTGCTAGGTACTGCAGTTGTAACAGGTGTTGCAGTTGTAACAGGTGTGCCAGGTGCTGCAGTTGTTCCGGGTGCCACAGTTGTAACAGGTGCTGCAGTTGTAACGGGTGTGCCAGGTGCCACAGTTGTAACGGGTGTGCCAGGTGCCGCAGTTGTGACGGATGTGCCAGGTGCTACAGTTGTAACGGGTGCTACAGTTGTAATGGGTGTGCTAGGTGCTGCAGTTGTTCCGGGTGCCGCAGTTGTAACAGATGCTGCAGTTGTAACGGGTGTGCCAGGTGCTGCGGTTGTTCCGGGTGCCGCAGTTGTTACAGGTGCTGCAGTTGTAACGGGTGTGCCAGGTGCTGCAGTTGTTCCGGGTGCCGCAGTTGTTACAGGTGCTGCAGTTGTAACGGGTGTGCCAGGTGCTGCAGTTGTTCCGGGTGCTGCAGTTGTAACGGATGTGCCAGGTGCAGCAGTTGTAACGGGTGTGCCAGGTGCTACAGTTGTAACGGGTGCTGCAGTTGTAATGGGTGTGCTAGGTGCTGCAGTTGTTCCGGGTGCCGCAGTTGTAACAGGTGCTGCAGTTGTAACGGGTGTGCCAGGTGCTGCAGTTGTTCCGGGTGCCGCAGTTGTAACGGGTGTGCCAGGTGCTGCAGTTGTTCCGGGTGCCGCAGTTGTAACAGGTGCTGCAGTTGTAACGGGTGTGTCAGGTGCTACAGTTGTAACGGGTGCTGCAGTTGTGCCGGGTGTGCCAGGTGCTGTAGTTGTGCCGGGTGTGTCAGGTGCTGTGGCTGTGCCGGGTGTGTCAGGTGATGTAGTTGTGCCGGGTGTAACAGGTTCTACAGTTGTGCCAGGTGCTGTAGTTGTGCCGGGAGTTGCAGTTGTGCCGGGTGCTGCAGTTGTACCGGGTGCAGCAGTTGTATCGCCGCTCCCGTTGCTATCACTATCACCGCTCCCGTTGCTATCGTTCCCGTTGCTATTTTCACTTCCGTTGCTATTTCCGCTCCCGTTGCTATTTCCACTCCCGTTGCTGTTTCCACTCCCGTTGCTATTTCCGCCCCCGTTGCTAGTATCCCCGTTGCTATCGCTGCCACTCCCACTGCTGTCGTTCCCGTTGCTATCGCCGCTCCCGTTGCTATCACTGCTCCCATTGCTATCGCCGCTCCCGTTGCTATCACTATCACCGCTCCCGTTGCTATCGTTCCCGTTGCTATTTTCACTTCCGTTGCTATTTCCGCCGCCGTTGCTATTGTTTTCACTTCCGCTGCTAGTATCCCCGTTGCTATCACTGCTCCCATTGCTGTTGCCGCTTCCGTTGCTATCACCATTTCCGCCCCCGTTGCTATCGCCACTATCACCACTCCCGTTGCTATTTCCACTCCCGTTGCTGTTTCCACTCCCGTTGCTATTTCCGCCCGCGTTGCTAGTATCCCCGCTGCTATCGCCGCCAGGTGTGCCGGGTGCTGTAGTTGTGCCGGGTGCTGCAGTTGTAACGGGTGTGCTGGGTGCGCTAGGTGCTGTAGTTGTACCTGGTGCCACAGATGTGCCGGCTGTCACAGTTGTACCGGGTGCAGCAGTTGTAACGGGTGTGCCAGGTGCTGTAGTTGTGCCGGGTGTACCGGATGCCACAGTTGTGCCGGGTGCCGCAGTTGTGCCGGGTGCCACAGTTGTACCGGGTGCCGCAGTTGTGCCGGGTGTGCCAGGTGCTGTAGTTGTGCCGGGTGTGTCAGGTGCTGTGGCTGTGCCGGGTGTGTCAGGTGATGTAGTTGTGCCGGGTGTAACAGGTTCTACAGTTGTGCCAGGTGCTGTAGTTGTGCCGGGAGCTGCAGTTGTGCCGGGTGCTGCAGTTGTACCGGGTGCAGCAGTTGTATCGCCGCTCCCGTTGCTATCACTATCACCGCTCCCGTTGCTATCGTTCCCGTTGCTATTTTCACTTCCGTTGCTATTTCCGCTCCCGTTGCTATTTCCACTCCCGTTGCTGTTTCCACTCCCGTTGCTATTTCCGCCCCCGTTGCTAGTATCCCCGTTGCTATCGCTGTCACTCCCACTGCTGTCGTTCCCGTTGCTATCGCCGCTCCCGTTGCTATCACTGCTCCCATTGCTATCGCCGCTCCCGTTGCTATCACTATCACCGCTCCCGTTACTATCGTTCCCGTTGCTATTTTCACTTCCGTTGCTATTTCCGCCGCCGTTGCTATTGTTTTCACTTCCGCTGCTAGTATCCCCGTTGCTATCACTGCTCCCATTGCTGTTGCCGCTTCCGTTGCTATCACTATTTCCGCCCCCGTTGCTATCGCCACTATCACCACTCCCGTTGCTATTTCCACTCCCGTTGCTGTTTCCACTCCCGTTGCTATTTCCGCCCCCGTTGCTAGTATCCCCGCTGCTATCGCCGCCAGGTGTAACAGGTGCTACAGTTGTAACGGATGTTGCAGTTGTGCCGGGTGCTGCAGTTGTAATGGGTGTGCCAGGTGCGCTAGGTGCTGTAGTTGTACCGGGCGCCACGGTTGTGCCGGTTGTCACAGTTGTACCGGGTGCAGCAGTTGTAACGGGTGTGCCAGGTGCTGTAGTTGTGCCGGGTGTACCGGATGCCACAGTTGTGCCGGGTGCCGCAGTTGTGCCGGGTGCCACAGTTGTACCGGGTGCCGCAGTTGTGCCGGGTGTGCCAGGTGCTGTAGTTGTGCCGGGTGTGTCAGGTGCTGTGGCTGTGCCGGGTGTGTCAGGTGATGTAGTTGTGCCGGGTGTAACAGGTTCTACAGTTGTGCCAGGTGCTGTAGTTGTGCCGGGTGCTGCAGTTGTGCCGGGTGCTGCAGTTGTACCGGGTGCAGTAGTTGTAACGGGTGTGCCAGGTGCTGTAGTTGTACCGGGTGCCACAGTTGTACCGGGTGCTGTAGTTGTGCCGGGTGTGTCAGGTGCTGTAGTTGTGCCGGGTGTAACAGGTGCTGCAGTTGTGCCGGGTGCACTAGGTGCTGTAGTTGTACCGGGTGCGCTAGGTGCTGTAGTTGTACCGGGTGCCACAGTTGTGCCGGTTGTCACAGTTGTACCGGGTGCAGCAGTTGTAACGGGTGTGCCAGGTGCTGTAGTTGTGCCGGGTGTACCGGGTGCCACAGTTGTGCCGGGTGCCGCAGTTGTGCCGGGTGCCGCAGTTGTACCGGGTGCAGTAGTTGTAACGGGTGTGCCAGGTGCTGTAGTTGTGCCGGGTGTACCGGGTGCCGCAGTTGTACCGGGTGCCACAGTTGTACCGGGTGCTGTAGTTGTGCCGGGTGTGTCAGGTGCTGTAGTTGTGCCGGGTGTAACAGGTGCTGCAGTTGTGCCGGGTGCACTAGGTGCTGTAGTTGTACCGGGTGCGCTAGGTGCTGTAGTTGTACCGGGTGCCACAGTTGTGCCGGTTGTCACAGTTGTACCGGGTGTAGCAGTTGTAACGGGTGTGCCAGGTGCTGTAGTTGTGCCGGGTGTACCGGATGCCACAGTTGTGCCGGGTGCCGCAGTTGTGCCGGGTGCCACAGTTGTATCACTATCACCGCTCCCGTTGCTATCGTTCCCGTTGTTATTTTCACTTCCGTTGCTATTTCCGCCGCCGTTGCTATTGTTTTCACTTCCGCTGCTAGTATCCCCGTTGCTATCACTGCTCCCATTGCTGTTTCCGCTTCCGTTGCTATCACCATTTCCGTCCCCGTTGCTATCGCCACTATCACCACTCCCGTTGCTATTTCCACTCCCGTTGCTGTTTCCACTCCCGTTGCTATTTCCGCCCCCGTTGCTAGTATCCCCGCTGCTATCGCCACCAGGTGTGCCGGGTGCTGTAGTTGTGCCGGGTGCTGCAGTTGTGCCGGGTGCTGCAGTTGTAACGGGTGTGCTGGGTGCGCTAGGTGCTGTAGTTGTACCGGGTGCCACAGATGTGCCGGCTGTCACAGTTGTACCGGGTGCAGCAGTTGTAACGGGTGTGCCAGGTGCTGTAGTTGTGCCGGGTGTACCGGATGCCACAGTTGTGCCGGGTGCCGCAGTTGTGCCGGGTGCCACAGTTGTACCGGGTGCCGCAGTTGTGCCGGGTGTGCCAGGTGCTGTAGTTGTGCCGGGTGTGTCAGGTGCTGTGGCTGTGCCGGGTGTGTCAGGTGATGTAGTTGTGCCGGGTGTAACAGGTTCTACAGTTGTGCCAGGTGCTGTAGTTGTGCCGGGAGTTGCAGTTGTGCCGGGTGCTGCAGTTGTACCGGGTGCAGCAGTTGTATCGCCGCTCCCGTTGCTATCACTATCACCGCTCCCGTTGCTATCGTTCCCGTTGCTATTTTCACTTCCGTTGCTATTTCCGCTCCCGTTGCTATTTCCACTCCCGTTGCTGTTTCCACTCCCGTTGCTATTTCCGCCCCCGTTGCTAGTATCCCCGTTGCTATCGCTGCCACTCCCACTGCTGTCGTTCCCGTTGCTATCGCCGCTCCCGTTGCTATCACTGCTCCCATTGCTATCGCCGCTCCCGTTGCTATCACTATCACCGCTCCCGTTGCTATCGTTCCCGTTGCTATTTTCACTTCCGTTGCTATTTCCGCCGCCGTTGCTATTGTTTTCACTTCCGCTGCTAGTATCCCCGTTGCTATCACTGCTCCCATTGCTGTTGCCGCTTCCGTTGCTATCACCATTTCCGCCCCCGTTGCTATCGCCACTATCACCACTCCCGTTGCTATTTCCACTCCCGTTGCTGTTTCCACTCCCGTTGCTATTTCCGCCCCCGTTGCTAGTAACGGGTGTGCCAGGTGCCGCAATTGTAACAGGTGTGGCAGATGCTACGGGTGCTGCAGTTGTAACGGGTGTACCAGGTACTGCAGTTGTAACAGGTGTTGCAGTTGTAACGGGTGTCCCAGGTGCTGCAGTTATTCCGGGTGCCGCAGTTGTAACGGGTGTGTCAGGTGCTGCAGTTTTAACGGGTGTTCCAGGTGCTACAGTTGTAACAGGTGCTGCAGTTGTAACGGGTGTGCCAGGTGCTGCAATTGTTCCGGGTGCCGCTTTTGTAACAGGTGCTGCAGTTTTAACGGGTGTTCCAGGTGCTACAGTTGTAACGGGTGCTGCAGTTGTAACGGGTGTGCCAGGGACTGCAGTTGTAATAGGTGTTGCAGTTGTAATGGGTGTGCCAGTGTTGGGGGTTGCGTTGGAGCTGAAAGAAAGAAGGTTTAGAAGATTTTAATCCATTTCGGGGACAGTGGTGCCAAATTCCTGAATAATTTGTCCCCGAAATGTCATATCAGATTTGTAAAATGTATTTTTGTTTAATTTAGAAAATAAAAAAAATAGCTTATATTTCATCAGAGAAATACAACGAAAAACAAATCTTGAACAACAAATTTGGGATTCGAAATAAGAGTAGGCCTTAGGCCCGATTTCCGGGCAAAATTTTACTCATATCACAATGTATGATGTATGAGTGTCTTATTGGCACAGTCGAAGGAAGACAGTCAGATGCTAAACCCCTTTTCACAGGGGCGGATTGGGCCGGGAACTGGCCCGGGCTCCCGTGTCGAAGCGGCCCCTTTTGTTGACCGTGGAGCCTGGAAGGGGGGTCCGGGTGCTCTCCCCGGTGAAAATTTGGAAAAATGAACCCCAAATATGGATTTGGTGGCATATCAGATTATAATCTCTGTCAAATTATATATTTCATAAATCGATTAATTTACGCCAAAACCCCGACCTGCAAGTAATTTACAACCATCAACCTGTCAAATTATCATTTCATCATATTATTAACGTATTATTTGACTGTTTGATTAACCAGTCCAATACCCCCCCCCCACCCCCGATATAGTTCATCAGAAAAAGGTTTTTTTGGACGAATTGGACAAAATCATTTTTTTCATTTTTTGTCCGACCGGCCCTTTGCAATCGCCCGATGGCCAAATCCGCCCCTGTCTTTTCTTTGCCATTATTGCAATATTATAGAAGGCAAACTCAAAGCAGGTTTCGAAATGCACTAATATGATATAGATTCCTTTGAGAGGCATGTATACTAGTTTCAATAAAGTACAATAATATTTCAAAGAAATTTATTAGGGAAACAGAGATCGAGTCACAAACGATATATTCCATTATTGTTGCATTTTTAATGGTCAAAATATTCTTGTCAATAGAATTTAGGCCTGGTGTATGACTGTCTTATTTAGGCTGCATATTGCGATATATTGAACTATTGAAATTATTGTCAAGCCCTATATCAAACCTATCTACGAAATGTAGACCTATATTATACAAACTCTGTTTACATACTTACATGTCAACACAGCGGGCAACACCAAAAGTCTTGGTGCAGGTTTGATTCTCTGTGCAGACATTACCGTTGCATTTACACACACCCCTATCACACGTTAGGGGTGCACCACAATCAACGTTTCTACATGGATCAGCTGGAATAGTACGAAAGCCCAGAAGACTCATTCCAAATTCCAAATGAGAGATTCCAAAATCCAAATGCGAAATTTCAAATTCCAAATGCGAAATTCCAAATTCCAAATTCATGTCTCACCAATAACAAGAAAATAGCAAATTGGCAGCCCACCTCAATTAAACAAATCAGAATTTAAGTAAATTGTAATTTTTACACAACTAATTAGTGTTAGTTTACCTATCCGATGCGTGGGCCGGATAAACAACCGTTCCAAATTACTGGATTCCAAATTCCAAATGCAAAATTCCAAATTCCAAATGCGTAATTCCAAATGCGAAATTCCAAATTCCAAATACGAAATTCCAAATGCAAAATGCCAAATTCCGTCGGTTTATATCCAATTGACTTCAAATGTATACACATTGTTAAAGGTCATGAGACGATGAAGTCTATTGATTTCCGATAATTACTGCCAGAGTTAATGGCTCTTGATCACTTTGAAAAGTCTTGTGGACGCTCTAGAGGCCAAAGTCAATATCCGATTGACTTTAAATTTATATACAGTGTTTAAGGTCATGAGACGAAGAATCCTATTGATTATCACCGATTTCCGATAATTATAGCCCTCGACTGTGGAGGCTCAAGAGGTCAAAGTTAATATCCGATTAAATTTATACACATTGCAGTGTTTATTGTCATGAGACTGAGACCCTATTGATTTTCCATCAATTTCCGATAATTACTCCCAGAGTTATGACCCTTGATCACTTTGAAAAAAAACCTTATGGTGGTCAAAGTTAATATCCGATGTAATTTATACACATTGCAGTGTTTATGGTCATGAGACTGAGACACCTATTGATTTTCAATCAATTTAAATTAATTACTGCCACAGTTACGGCCCTTGATTTTAAAAAATCTTATGGGCGCTCTAGAAGCTAAAGTTAATATCCGATTGAGTTTAAATTGATACACAGTGTTTAAGGTCATTAAACGAAGAAGTCTGTTGATTCTCAGCAATAACCGATAAACTGCCTTAGTTATGGCCCTTGATCACTTCAAAAACATCTTGTGGACTCTCTAGAGGTCAATGTTAATATGTGATTGACTTCAGATTGATACACAGAGTTGAAAATCTTGAGACGAACAAGTATATTGATTTTCAATGAATTTTGATAACTTGTACGGCTAAATCCATGATATTTTAATATGTTTCATTTTCTAAACCGTAGCATAGAGGAGAACTTTATAAGAGCCAAACAAATTCTAACGATTTTTACTTAAAGTGAAAATTTCATATTTTGTAAGAAAGTCGAAACATAGGTTTTCAACTCACTATTAGTATTATATGATCATAGGCATCATTTCCCACACTTAGAAATCTTCACACCGGAAATAATAACACAATTACCACCCCTGTTTTTCTATTCTCCCCATGCAATAGCTATCTTCAAACGTTTGAATTTGAAATTGAAAATGATATTTTTGCCAATTTCTCAACTGGCAATATTGAATTATAGGATTAATAGGATTATTCTTTAACAGGGTAGGACTGTTTATAGATGCCATCTATTTTAAGGCTTTATTTTAATGTATTTTAAAAATATAACTTAAAAAAATATGAAATTGTAGCTTTAATGAGGTGTTACTCTTAATCAGATTTTACTGTTTTATTGCCGAAAAAAGTAAAAATATGTGACAACCCTTGTAGAATGCCCGCACGATTTAACTGATGTGGGTGTATGTTTCGTATTTTATTTTATTGATAAGACAAGAATTTTGCATTTGGAATTTGGAATTTGGAATTTCACATTCGGAATTTGGAATTTCGCATTTGGAATTTCGCATTTGGAATTTCGCATTTGGAATTTGGAATTTGGAATGAGCCTTCTGGGCTTTAATAGGAATATTACTTAAAAGAAACGTAAAAGTATTGGTGGATTAAGAACTGGGGTAAATTTTCCGGTTAAGAATTTGGGGAACCGAACTTGATTAATGTGACTGATTTCAAATGCTTTCACAACTAGCGGTTATAATTCAAGGAGTTGGCCATGGATATCAGCAAACCTTTGGTAAGCATTTTGGCCTTGGGTATGCTAGAATCTAAAAATGTTTCAGCCGCCCGTTTTGCAATTCCAGAATTTTTTCATTTTGTTGAAATCTATCGATCGAATAAAAAAATCAAGCGAAAGATTAATTGATTCTGAATTACGGAAATATTAACCCACCTTAATATATCTAATCTGAAATTCGTTAGAGAAAATGGATTGGATATTGGATCTCAAATTAGAATCTTAAAATCTCTCAAAATAACGTACAATCCACGCAAACTAGGTCATTTTAGGGCTAACATATGTTTCAAATCGAAACCAATAATTCGCTTGCGCGTAGGGGTCTTTAGCAGTGGGAGGAAAAAAGAGGACAAGGAGAAAATCCATGAACACGGGATGGGCAGGTGTCATTGGTGTACCCAGAATATGATGATATGTAGCAAGACGGTTGGAATTTTTGCTCTTTAAGTTAATAATAGCAGAGTATGCGTCACATGTTGGGTGTGGGGGGTTGTCGCGTGTATGTCCACATCTGGCCACCGACGCATAGCCCTGGGCCCTGATTCACGAAATCTTAACTAAAGATAAAATTCAAATTTTAGCAGATACGTCGGTTTTGATTGGCTAAGCACTAAAATCTATCTAATATTATCCAATCAAATAACTAAAATTTGGATTTTATCTTTGTTAAAATTATGCGAATAAGGCCCCAGCATAGTGCTACAGACATTGACGCGGGCATTGCCTTGAGAATCCATCCAACACGCTCCTGGAACCACCCTGTTTAGGACGAAAAACAGAATCACATCTTACCACAGCATCTGCCACAAACGCCATATTTTCTTAATCTTCGGCAGTTTAAGCACTGCTGCCAAGATCTGTGGTTCCGGAATAGGGGTGAGGGACGCCACGCCTGTCTGCTGGTTCTTCTGTAACGACCGTGCTTGCCACCCCAGCGAGCATCGACAGCCTTCGAAACTAGAACAGCAAAGAGAAGAAACGTTAACAGTAAGCGCATATTGGTAAAACTTTCAGCTTCTTAGAGAAAGCAGTTAAGTAGTAGATAAATTCAGAAACACCTCTGTTTATTCACGAGTTGATCAGATTCCTGATTCACGAAATCTTAACTAAAGATAAAATCCAAATTTTAGTAGATACTTCAGTTTTGATTGGCTAATCACTAAAATCAATCTAATATTATCCAATCAAATAACTGAAGTTTGGATTTTATCTTAGTTTAAATTTCGTGAATAAGGCCCCGGGTGTTTATACTGTATACATTTATGTAAAACAAATGAAATTACTGTGGAATAAATATGATTTAAATCAACAACACAGTAAATCAAATATATGTTTAGATATCAATTTATGATTATAGACTTGATCAGAATATTCCAAATCAAAAGTTTATAATAGATAGATAGATAAATAGATAAATAGATAGATAGATAGATAGATAGATAGATAGATAGATAGATAGATAGATAGATAGATAGATAGATTTTATTACATAAAACACCCATTTCGGGCAGCATGTAAATAATACATATTATGCATGAAAACAGAAATATGAGCGAGATAAATATTTTCCTGGTTGCTGACCAACAGCTCGCATATATCCTTTGGATATGCTTTAGATACCAAATCATTCCAGACACTTCGGCATGGTGGTAATAAATAAAGATCTGTTAATTACTGAGATAGATAAGAAGCAAATACACAACGTGAAAGGGACATTTGAAAAGTCAATGAACAACAGACGAAAAGGGGTCTCCTCTAAAATATAATGCAGAGAAGAGAGAGAGTAGGCATCACACGTTGGATGTTGAGGGTTTTCCCGCGTATTTTACACATTTAGCCAGCGACCACAGCCCTGCATACACAGCCCCAATTTGTTTCACAGAGAAATACATACGAATTATCTCTGTCACAGATGACTGTCCTCAGCACGTGCATTGACATCATGTGGCGACAATCATTGGCTCAAAGGCTCGTGCATTATTTATATAACACGTAACTGCTCCGGACAAAATGATGCCTTTTACTCATTTTAATACCAATTTACACTAAATATGAAATACTTTTTAACTACAAATACTTCAAACGTCTTTACTTATTTTTCTAATACATACAAAAAATGTTTAGAATTGAATTTGTCGAAAGAAAAAAGTTAATATGGGGGACTAATTACGTCGCGTCGATATCATGCTTATCAGTGATTGTAGCGGCCTAGCGAATATTCACTGCTGATCAGTGTGACACAGCCCAGTTTAACCGGGCGGGCCCCCTAACGCGACAGAAAGATTATTTAATATCCTTTCGAATGGCGCGCATGCGTCACACACAATTAAAGGTCTGTAAAACAAGCATAATTGCATAATGTCTGATCACATACGAAATATATTTATTTCCGAATGGCATACCAGTCTAGAAGCATAGACCGATCACCGAGTGGAACTTCACAGAGAAGGCTGGGGATAGTTCAGTCTCCTCCCTCGCGCCGCTAGATCGATTGCCGTGAAACTTTCAAATGGAATTTGATTTTTTTTTTCTTTCTGCCATGAACAGTGGGGACGGGGGCCTTGGCCCCTCAAGCCCATGCCTAAGCCGGGCTTTGCCTTCATACTGGTATAGACATTGAGACTGGCATTTCATTGAGCATTTGAGGTAACTTTCATAAGTTACCCACCCAGCACGCCTATGGAACCACCCTGTTTAGGACGAAAATCAGAATAATAGCTTACCACAGCATCTGTCACATAGACCATATTCTCTTACTCTACGGCAGTTCAAGCTCCGTTGCCGAGGTCTATAGTTCCGGAATAGTCTGCTGGTTCTTCTGTAACGACCGTGTCTGCCACCGCGGCGAGCATCGACAGCAATCAAAACTAGAGCAGTAAAGAGAACAAACGTTAACAATAAGCGCATATTGGTAAAACTTTCAGCCTCTTAGTAGAGAAATCAGTAAAGTGGTTGAAACACCTCTATTTATTATACAAATTTACGTGTAGACAGGTGTTTATACTGTAAACATTTTATGTAAAACAAATGAAAAAACTGTACAATAAACCTTATTTTCTTGTTATAAAACAATAAAATATTTATTGGCATATCTACCTTTTAATTAAAGCTAAATCAACCGTAGTTTTAACACACTATCGCTGAACTCATCAGTGGCGGATCCAGGATTTTTGTGAGGGGGGTGACAATTCATGGACTTCGAGCGATGATTTTGAGAGTTATAGCGTTTCGAATTGTATGACTCAGTCCTCACGGATGCATGTATATATATCCTTTCGGTTGGTGTAGGGTAAGATAACTTTCGTACGGTAAATTTCATAGAATGTATGAATTTAGTCGATGAAATTAAGACCAAATTCCGAACTACGCGGTTCCGAAAGTTTGTGGCGAAATAATTCCGCCCATCATTTTTCAAATCAATTCCGGTCGTCATTTCCTGTAATCGGTCTCAAATTACATTTTTATGCAATTATAAGGTAGTTCTAGCTGATAACCATAGTTGTAGGACATTTCGAATTTAATGTGCTAAAACCGTTCAGGAACTATTTCATCCGCCGAGATGGTGTAATCTGACTTATTTTTTTGTCTCGTGATTGGTCCGTGCTAAAACCCTAAAACTTAAGAGATCTGCCACGGTTTACGGAGCTAATTTCTGCCGCTAGTAACATAGATGCTGATTGTGTGTCTGATATGATGCGCACCATGTGCTATATAATATATATACGACCATGCGTGTGCATGTCCCGGTGGAAGCTTGTAAGACCCGGGATTCCTATACACCGATGGGGAGGGGGTGACTAGTAACCCTAGTCATCCAATCTGATTAAAACACAGATCCAATTTCGTTTCGTTTTTTATAGTTCAAAATTTCGTTTTTACTTGTCTTTACTACTCTTGGGTGTGGAGGACTTGTTATTTAACTCGTGTTCTGCCTGAAATGAGGGGTCAGACAATCAAATGGTCTGTCGAATCGACCGTTTGACCTTTTCATGCGTGGAACTGTGGGTAGATATTACCAGCCAATGACGTCTATACTAACACCAGCGGATAGAAATCAAAACAAAACAAAACAAAAGTAGGTTTTAAAAAGCATGGCGGTCGCTAATTGGTTAATCGAATGACTGACGTTATCGGGTCAAATGTCCCGTGCTTGATACCTGACGTCATAGAACGTGAGCTCCCACTATAACTTGTTAGATCTACATGAGTGTAGGCCATCGAAAGTATTAGAAACGAAACGAAATATAGATCAATAATTTAATTAGATTGCCTAGTCACCCCCACCCCCACCCGGATCCGCCCCTGCTCATCTCTTCTTTACATGGATTATAAGGTTCTTTGTTTAACTAGTCGGTGTGGTTTCCCCCAATGTCAGTGGTGCAGGGACGATGGGCTCGCAAGAGACATGTGTAGTTTTTCGGATAGGACAAAAAACCGAGGTTATACATTGACGTGCACGTAAATTGTCAGTTGGAATTCGATACATGAGGAGGTCGTATAATAGCGCTGCTGTTAAGGCAAAATTTCCCTCATAGTACACTGAGTGGCGTATTCCCGTCCTTATAAACTTAGTCAGACCAGAACAGTAGCTTGTTAAACTCCATTTCATTTCATTTCTTTTTTGTAACTAAATTCGGAAGATTCCTGACAAGGGTTACAGAGACAAATGCATAGGGCCCTGACAGAGGCGCCGCCCAACGAACCCCCAAATCCCCCACCATAGTGACGGTTGCTGGCCTCGGACCCCGCTAACCCCATTTCTCTGTATACAGATGCACCAGCCTAAATTACAACGTGGCAGTAAAAAGTAATGGGTAATTCATAAAATATAAAATAATATTTTGAAAAATTGAAGAATGGGCTAATAAGGTATAAACAATTATCATTCAGTGCAAACTGAACGCGTATTTCATCTAACATAATTAATTAAAGATAGGTTGCCAGGCAACGAAACATACGCCCAGAGCAGCTAAATCGTCCGGGCAGTCAACAAGGGTTGTCGCATATTTTTACTTTTTGGGGTAATGAAATATTTGTAATACACTAAAATCTGATTAAGAGTAACAACTCATTATGTCATTATCTGAAAATCATTAGAATTTATTAGCTTTTTATAAAGTTTTGGCCCACGCTAACAATTAGTATACGAAACATTTAACATCATGGATTTAGCTGTTCAGTTATAAAAATTCATTGAAAATCAAAATACTTGTTCGTTTCAACACCTTAAACTCTGTGTATCACTCGGATGATAAGTTTGGCATGCATAGCCAAGGGAGATAACTCTGGAAGTAATTATTTGAAATCGCTGAAAATCAGTAGGCTTCTTTGTCTCAAGACACAGTGTGTGTAAATTTAAAGTCAATCGGATATTAACTTTGGCCTCTAGAGCGTCCACAAGATTTTTTGAAGTGATCAAGGGCCACAACTCTGGCACTAATTATCAGAAATCGCTGAAAATCAATAGGCTTCTTCGTCTCATGACCTTAAACACTGTTTAAATTTAAAGTCAATCTGATATTAACTTTGGCAGCTAGAGCGTCCACAAGATTTTTTGAAGTGATCAAGGGCCACAACTCTGGCACTAATTATCGGAAATCGCTGAAAATCAATAGGCTTCTTCGTCTCATGACCTTAAACACTGTTTAAATTTAAAGTCAATCTGATATTAACTTTGGCCTCTAGAGCGTCTACAAGATTTTTTGAAGTGATCAAGGGCCATAACTCTGGCACTAATTATCGGAAATCGCTGAAAATCAATAGGCTTCTTCGTCTTATGACCTTAAACACTGTGTATTAATCTGAAGTCAATTGGATATTAACTTTGGCCTCTAGAGCGCCCACAATATTTTTTGAAGTGATCAAGGGCCATAACTCTGGTAGTTATCGGATATCGCTGAAAAACAATAGGCTTCTTCGTCTTATGACGAAAAAAATTGGATATTAACTTTGGCCTCTAGAGCGTCCACAAGATTTTTTGAAGTGATCAAGGGCCATAACTCTGGTAGTTATTATCGGAAATCGTTGAAAAACAATAGGCTTCTTCGTCTTATGACCTTAAACACTGTGTATAAATTTTAAGTCAATCGGATATTAACATTGGCCTCTAGAGCGCCCACAAGCAATTGTGGACGCCGGACCGCCGGATCGACGGACGGTGGCGACGACAATATACGACCATATTTCAATGTGGGCGTATGAAAATTACAATTTTATTTAAAAAATTGAATATAAATCACTTTATAGGCACCCATATTACATTAATATGTGCTCTTAGACTCATTTATGATTTTAAAAAATAGAGCCTTATGCCCTTTAAAGACACAATACACCACTATGTAACAATTTAATTATGAATATAACATAGAAATAACCCCTGGGAATCACGGTGGCTAAGGTAGTGGCTCGCTAGCCTGGAGGTCGGTTGTTCGATCCCTGCATTGGCCGAAAAAGTTCATCTCGATTTTCCGGAGTGGTTTCCCCTTGTCAGTGATGCGGAATGAGGGCCTAACAAGGACAGCTGTCTAGTCGTTCGGATGGGACGAAAAACCGAGGTCACGTGTACACATTGGCGTGCACGTAAAAGATCCCTTGGCAGTTGGAATTCGATATAAGAGTAGGCCGTAGCGCCGCTGCCCGGGCAAAATTTCCCTCATAGCACACTGTATAGCGTATGCTCGTCTTCCATTAGCCCAGGTCAGGTGCAGAAGAGTAGGACGTTAAACCCCATTTCATTTCATTTTCAGAAATAAACCCTATAAAGTAGGCCACTGTATTTCAATTATAGCTTTAAAGGACAATACCCTACTGTACTTTAAACATGCATTGTGCAAGAGCT
The DNA here is from genome assembly GCA_963678685.1 of Patella ulyssiponensis. Classification (NCBI taxonomy): domain Eukaryota; kingdom Metazoa; phylum Mollusca; class Gastropoda; family Patellidae; genus Patella; species Patella ulyssiponensis. The sequence goes on from OY783225.1 coordinate 6,215,022, forward strand.
AAATCTGCCTATTATAGGTCTTTCTTTAGGCATTAAATGTTATCTAATTTAATTAAAGCCCCAATAACACTCTTGTTGTAACTGAATAATATGTCCCAATCTTCATTCTGGTCAACAAATCGTATTATTTTAGAATATTCCAATTAAATGATGATATAAATTTCATCTTAACACACCTATTTTAAAAATTTTGGAAAAATTTAACCAATTGATTTGAAAAGTCTAACGTAAACCTTTTCAAATGTGACTTGGATTTTAAAATATTTTCGAACCCTCTGGACAAGTAAAATATGTTGTAATGGATAATTTACACAACAGGTAAGACACTAAAACATCTAGTACTTAGAATAAGGCTATTATTTATTTTCTGGAGCTACCAAGCCAGCAAGAGTGTTATTGTCCCTTTAACTCTCGATGTCAATCAAGAAGCTTTAATGAACTGGAGACGGCATGACGTCATTTTATCATTATGACGATTGAAGCCAGTGACGCCAAATTGGTTAACCCAGAACATTTGGATAGAATTTCTTCTTTTTTAAAAAAAATACTTTATTATCCCAGAGGACATTTGTTTTACGTGAAAGGCGACGCGTGTACAGATATAAATAATAAATTATTAAGTTATAATAAACAATGTAGGTCCTAATGACCATAAAGTTATAAAATTAAATATAGTCTATCCACTAAACAGAGTAGTCAATGTATAGTACAACAGATTGTAGACTATTGCATTAATTTAAAAATAAAATTGGGTCCATATGTCCAATATAATTCGTGTTTAGGTCTAATCTGTAATAGTGGTGTTCTCGAATTAAGTTTTAAAATTTGAATTACTGATTTCATATAATTAATTATTCATTAAAGAGGTTTTATTGTCATTGACGAAAGGGACCGGTTACAGTAAGTAGATTACAAAATCATGACATTGTGTTTGTGAACCGTGTTTCCCAACCTGGGATTCAAAGGGTGTAATCAGGGAGAAAAAGACATCCAACTAAATTAGAGACGGAGAGAGAGAAATGGGGTTTAAGGTCCACTGGACACAAACTAGGTCATTTCGGGACTAACATATGGTTTAATTTTATTTCAATAATTCGCTTGCGCGTAGGGGTCTTTAGCAGTGGGAAGAAACCGAAATACCCGGAGAAAACCCACGAGGTTGGACAGGCGATCAACTAAATTAGAGTGTGAAATGTTTAGTATTGTAGAAAATTTTGGTATTGGTACAGTAAATTTCAGTAGTTGTTATCCGTCACATTTCCCAGAAGCGATCTAGTTAAGTTCACAAAGTGAATAACAGTATGAATGTTTTGGTAGTATAGAATGTTTTAGTATTGTGACATTTCCCAGAAACGACCTAGTTAAGTTCACAAAGTAAATTACAGTATAAATGTTTTGGTATTACAGAATGTTTTAGTATTGTGACATTTCCCAGAAGCGACCTAGTTGGGTTCAGGATGTGGAGGTGTAATTGTCTTAACTTCAATAGAAAAAATCTCTCGGATTAATATCCAAATTTACCCATTTTGTCAAATTTGTATAAACGTGCAATATTTCTATTTAAAGGGGACATCCAGGATTTTAATAGTCTCGGAAACAAAAGTGTACGTGTGAAATTTAAGCACCAAAATATGGAAGAATTGTGTATTTCCCTTGTCTCAAAATTTCAGTTCGAAATATTGAGTCGTTTTGACGTCAGCGTCAAAACGGCTTATCCGGATGGGTGCCGAATACGTAACTTTTTTAAGGGTTTGTTGGGTGACCTGATGACCTATTGCCACCCCTTTGTGGATCAATACAGTGCATGACACGCGTGCTGTACTTGATAACGAAAGGTACATTTCACCTACACGTTATTTTTCTTTCTTATAAAATAATAGTCTGGTTTGGATCTTCCTACAGCCGTTTCTTATTAACGTGCCCTGGTTTTGAAATTAATCTCGCTTTACCAGTCCACCGACCATTCTACGTCTGATTGACAGGTCGGGATAATCAAGACTACTTTTTTATGAAACATAACAGAAAGTTGGAATAAGAAATTGAATTCAGAAATACGCACGTTAGTCACTCAACAATTATTTAAAGAACCTTGTAAAAGTTTTTGGGGGATATTATTTGTACTAAAACAAAAGATGCCGCTCCTAACGGTGTAAAGTTAATGATAAAGCAATTTGAAAACTAAAACGAACGTAATTTCTAAAGCTGCTGAAATAACCAAGAAGCCAAATTTTACTGCTATTCAAAATCGTCAACAATCCATTTTTTACGGTTGTAATAGTTGATAGATTTGTAGAGAATTACACGTGCTTTGGCTATCTATATAGTCTCATAGACTCCACCGCTGATCATTATCACAGCGAGAAATCAGTTCGAGACACAGTCACTGAAGCGTGCATATTAGCCGTTTCGAGTCCCAACTTTCTCTTTGTTTAAAATATTGTGTGAACATATGAATGTAACAAACTCTAACAAATGTCATCTCTTATCGACATTAATTGTGTTGTGCCCGGATCAGACAGGATTATCGTCAACGAATCAGAAAGACGCTGTTTTGGGTTAACAAATATGGCGTCAATGGCTTCACCAAAGTGACGTCATGCCGCCCCCACGTCATTTAAACTTCGATATTGACTGGATTAGAATCCTATATTCTGCTTAACGCTTAATGATAATTAAATCCAAAAATGGATAATCGAGACTGTGCTTTATTCTATCGTACTGACTTTAGTAGTGATGATTGAGGCTAGGTGGAAATTTACCAAAGATAATATCTCGTTTCATATTGGATCAATTTGACTGAAATTTTCAGCAAATAACCTTTACATTATTTAGTTTTGAACTATTATAGTGCGAACTGCCAATACTTTATCTAATCTCCCATAATGTATCTTTAACTAACGGGTATAAATTTTATAAAGTAGTGAGAGAGAAATGGGGTTTACCCAATCTGTTTCACAGAGAATTACTTACGAATTAACTCTGTAACAGATAAGTGTCCACAGCACGTGCGTTGACTGCTCACCGCACCAGTCATTGGCTCAACTGCTCGTGCAATGTTTACTTAACACTGCTTCGGGCAAAATGATGCATTTTACTCATTTTAATACCCATTTACACTAAATAGGAAATATTTTTTAACTTCAAATACTTCAAACGTCGTTATTTATTTTTCTTATACTTTAAAAAAATGTTTGAGAATTTAATTTGTCGGAGTAAAAAAGTTAATATGCCGTAGGGGGGACTACTTATTAAGCCTCGTCGATGTCATGTTTATCAGTGATTGTAGCGGCCAAGCGAATATTCACTGTGGGATCAGTTTGGGGTTTACCATCCACCAGACACAAACTAGGTCATTAAGGGACTTACATGGTTCAATTTTATTTGAATAATGATAGGGGTCTTTGGCATTGTGAAGAAACCAGAGATCGGCGAACCAACTCCTTGTCATGTAAATTATAAAGGTCAATATATCAACATGTAACACGATACAATAACCATCATATAACAATAGACCTACTATGTAGTTTGATTATGAACTTAATGGAACAAGAACATCCATGCAGCAACAGGCTACTATTTATTAATGATAAATTAAAAGTTACATTAAGAAAATTATACATGATATTAGGCCAGCAGCCAAAACTTCTAGCTTGCTTAGAAACGCAATTCCGCTACACGATCCTCCCAAAAAAACAAACTATACATTTTTGGAAAGCTTATAACACCAGGAACACAAATACAGAGAGTTTTAGGCAAAAAGTCTGCAATTAATCGATTTAGGGCCAGATGAAAATTGTGATAATTATCAAGTAAATGCTATATTTATACTAATAATTATGACATTGACATAAAACTAAATATTTGCGAAAACACCCATTTTCTTCATCCTCTGCGAAGAATACGGTATTGGTTAAATTTTGATTTAAACCAAAATTCAGAAAACATAATGGACAAGGGAACATAGATAATTTTGGAAAGCCATTAGTGGTAATAGAGAGTTATCTCCCTTTCTGTCAAATATCAGCAAATGATAACAGTATTTCAGGTGTTAATTGCTGATGTTGCATGACCCATAAGACCACGTATGAGCACACAAATCCAACATTTATATCGTTAATGGGGTGTTTACCCAGAAATTATGGATGTAGTGCCTAGTCTGAGACTGATGAGCAAGGAGATATGTTTGACATTGGTTGAACAATATGTCTATGAAGTAATGGAGACCAGAATAGTATAATAGTCCGTAGTTTTGTAAATCGCATTGAATCCACATGATTTTTTCCACTAAAACGTAAACCCAGCCTTTCAATTAAACCCTGCATTAATTTTACTACAGGTAAACTTCTAGTTAAGATATTTAGGCCGAATTACAAACATTTAAACTGACACCGTATATATAATTGGGTAATTTGCTAACAAATATAAATTCAAGACAAAATTTATTTATTGAATCAAATTATTGAAAATAAAAATTACGCAGTTACCCTTCACTAATCAAAATTGTTATCACCATAACCCTCACTGCATGTACGTATAACCATCAAATTCTGTTTCTTTAACAGTCTTTTTGTTCCATTTTCACATTTACACAGATTAGATATGTACATGTACTGGTCATATTCAAGACAACCCTGTCAGTGGGCTGGGTGGGAAAACAATAGTTTAAACAATATTTGATTAAGCAAACTGAATCGGATTAAACAACAGGTAAGGGGCTACGTGGGTGTAGGGGGCAAATCACAGTTGGGTGGGGGGCTGAGCCTATTTGCCTGAAAAATTTGTCGCCCAAATTTTCTGAATGAATCAATCATTAACTAAAATGAATTTTCCACAAAGCTGTGAAGGTTGTTTATTTTGAATTAATTACACAAATATACATTTATATTTCCATGAGATATGGTAGCGTTCTCCATTCTCTGAAGATTGTGCCCGAAAAACTGAAATACATTGCCCGAAAAATGGACGGTTCAACGAATCTGGAAGAGCGGGTGGGTAGGCATAAAGGCTCTCTCAAAACAGTATTTCTACTAATATATATGTAAGCTTTAAATTCAGATTAGATGTGGGGCTTTTAAACAATTCCTAACAAATATTTGAATTGAAACAAAGAATCTATATATAATTTTCTCACTGAAATAGATATATATGGCAAAACCTAAATAATGAAGAGAAAAGAAATCGACCTTCATAATGAAGATGTATATACGCTCGCCATACATTATGCTATAAGGGGGGGGGGTCCAAACAGCAACGTTATGGTCTACTCTTAATTTCGAATTTAGTGCATGTCAACGTGTGCACCGGAAGTCAGTTTTATATTCCATCCGAATAACTAAGCGCTGCCCACCACAGCCCCCCCTCTCCCTACACCACTGACATGGCGGGACACAGGGATCAAACCAAGGACCTTCTGATTAGTGAGCCACGGACAAGGGGGGAACTACGCCAGATTAGGATCAAAACCTGAGCACCCCCACACCTACCCCCGTAAGTGAGTCAGCCCTTTACTGACTCACCACTGCTCCATTACACACACAATAACGTATGACTTACGCCCATCTTCATTATATGGGTTGGTACAGAATAGTAAGACATTAAACTCCATTTGATATCTTTTCTCTTTATTGCAATATTGTCACTCCCATTACAGTATCATTAAGTTGCAGCTATATCTATTTTAGTGAGAAAACTAAATATCTGTAGATGCTATGTTTCAGGTTGAATATTTGTTAGACCCTTAACCTCTAATCCTATTTGAAAATAAGGGTAAACATCTTTGCATAGGATGAAGACATCGTGTGTTTTCGCCCATGTTTAATTTTATGTCAACTTCACAATTATTAATATAAATATAGCATTTACTTTACAATTTTCATCTCGCCCTAAATAGATTAATTGCAGACTTTTCGCTTGGGACTGTCCGGATTTGTATTCCTGTGTTATAAAAGCTTTCCAAAAATGTATAGTTTGTTTTTTTGGGAGGACCGTGTAGCGGAACTTCACGCTAGAAATTTTGGCTGCAGGCCGAATGAGTAAATAACTATTATATAGTATATACTCATTATCGGTATCGAATATCTGATACCGGTTTTTCTAATTATTATTACAGCATATTGTGCGCCCTTTCATGTAACATGTTCAGAGGCACTTTACAAAGTGACATTGTAATCATAAATAAATTACAAGATTATGGACATGTTAATGATTGTATACATATAGAAAATCTTCAAATTAAGAGTCTTTTTTGATATCCAAAAAGATGAGTTGGATATTTTATTTATCACCCAATCCTTTCTTACATGCACAAATAAATAAATATAATTCTTTGGTAGTCTATAGATTTCACTTTTACTGAATCTGAATACACTACAGTGTAGTGATACATCATTTTTTGACAGCAGCTTACCTATTGCAAAGTCCTATATATTAACCCAGTATTTTCTTCAAGATCAATTAAATAAAAACAGTTTCTTTTTAACAAAAAAGAAGTTACTTTTTATTTAAAATAAGTGGTTTCTTTAAAATGAAAGAAAGTAGTTCCTTTTTCATTGACCAATCTCCTAAGGAGATATCGCAGTAGATTATGTAAATTTATCACTCAAGCGATATCTACTGTCAAATGTGTTATTGGGTGATAAAGTCAGTTAAAAGCCTGATTAAATAAATGTGTTTTGAGTTGTTTTTTATAACAATATAGAGATGTACAACATCTTAAACTAAATGGTAGATTATTCCATAAAACTGGTGCTTGATAACTAAAAGAGTGCTGACCATAAGAGACTAGTTGAATAGTTTGGGGTTTTAAAAGTAGTTTATCTGATGTACGTAATAATCGGCTAGGTGTATAAAGTTCTAAAAGATCTGACAGGTAATAAATAGAGGCTAAATTATTTTAAAATTCAAAAGTAAGAATTAAAATTAATTCAATATTTAACAGGTAACAAGTGTAAATTATGTAAAACAGGAGTTATGTGATCGCATTTCTTAGTAAAAATAACAAGTCTAGCTGCAGCATTCTGTACTCTTTGAACATATGTTTTGGTGTATGTTTTAGATGCGAAAGGTCCCTAATGTGTATACTATATCAACGTAACTTTTCGTGGTTTACCTTTAAAGGTTATAGATAGATTACAAAGAGTTAGGGACCTTTCGCATCGGTACTAAAACATACATCAAAACATATGTTCGTTTACGTATCTTACACACAGTTTCGCAATCCTTGGTACGGTAATAATAATAGCTAGATGGCGTTAATTTCCACTCAATGAACTTCTTTGTCTAGGCAAAGTTTTTAATCGATATATTGGAAGATGAACAACAAATCAAGCAGAAAATTGCAGTTGAGCACAGTCTACAAACTCTACTCAATCAACAATTAATATACACAAGGCTTTAGAAAATTGTTGAAAAATTCAATATATGAGCCAAATAACATTTTCGTTTGTATAGCAACAGGAATCCAGCTCCACATGTGTAACGTTTTTCACTGGTCAAATACTCATTACAGGTTGATGTCAAAAATGAAAGAAATCTGATTGAGCACTTCTGTTAAATCTTTTCAATTTTACCCGTACATGATTTTTTATGTTGTCTAAGTGACACGTTATGTGCAAATTTTTTGCCGCAGATTTCACAAGAGAATGGTCTGTGTCCGTTGTGTGTTCTCATGTGAACTGTTATATTATACGCTTGTCGAGAACGCTTTCCACAAATTTCACATACGTGCTCTTGTTCATGTTTATGTATTTTACTGTGACGGGTTAACGCTCCGTGGTCATTAAAACGTTTTGGAACACGTATGACATGAAAATGATCTGACGTTATTATGGGTTGTGAGGTGTTTTTTCAGATTGTTATTTGTGGCGAACCTCTTTCCACATTGATCGCATTGGTAGTTTTTATCTGTTGAATGAGATTTCATATGCCTGCTCAGATGCTGATTAGTATAACCTTTATAGTCACAGAGATCACACAAGAAATTTTTAACTCCACTATGAGTTTTTAGATGATGTCTTAAATGACACGAGTTTTTGTATTGCTTACCACATATTTCACACTGTCGTTTAACTTTCACAGAATTCTTCATCACATGAAGTTTAATATGATCTTTATTTGTTTCAGTCAAGATGTGGGTTTTGATTTTCTTTGAATGGCATTGAGAAATGTGGGTTTTCAGTTTATTTTTAGTGTCAAAATGTTTGTGACAAATTTTACAAACAAAATCTTTTGTTTGTATTTGATGTGACAGTTTGCGTCTTTTAAATGGTTTCTCGTTTGTAAATGTGTTGGTACAAACTTTTTCATCTTCCAACTGTTTAACCTTATGCCAATCAGGATCATCATTTACATCGTCATCATATTCTAAACCATCATTATCAGAAAAAGTCTTCTTTAGCATGAAGTCAGGTTCTTCTGATACCACATCAATAATTTCATCATCACTTGGACAATCATCTTTTTCTAGTTTTACTTTAGTTACATTTTCTTTTACTTTTACTTTAGTTGGTTCAAAACTTTCATTGTCTTCGAATACATCAAACACCATTCCAGCAGAGCCTGTCTTTACAAAAACTGAGGAGTCGACTGGTCTAAAAGAATTTCTTGTCATACGAAATTTAACATGTTCTTCATCTGTTTGAGTCAACACATGTTTTTTCAGTTTTAATTTACCCGCAAAACGTCCGTTGCAGACTTCACATACAAAGTTGTACCTGTCATGATATTGTTTGTGTTTTTTAAATGTTGTTTCTGTTTTAAATGTCTTTGAACAAATTGAACACGAAAATTCCGAACCAGAATTAGTTTGTGAAGATGGTCCTGATATCCCTTTGTCCCAATCCAGAGGATTTATTTCAAAATTATTAGCAGATTCATCTCTACATGCATCTTCAACTGGAAAGTCAGGGGCTTTTGAGCAGATGTTGTCTTCCGGGTCCTTTGAGCAGAAGTTGTCCATTTGTAAAGTATTCACATTGTGTAAGTCGGTACTACTTTTTCCTTTGTCGTTTTTAATTGTAATGGACATCTCATCTGAATATCTGAAATGTTCTACTTCGCGAGGTCTTGTTGCTATGTCAACAATACTTGCTGGATCATCGGTCAATGATGAAGAACCTTCTACTGTTAAATTATCACACAGTTTGATCTTTTCTTTAACAATATTACATGTCTGCCTGTTATAACTTGAAATTGTTAAAGGATTCTTTTTTACAGACACACGATGCACACATGGATCACTTAATTTATCACTTCGTACGGTTGTCATGTCAACAGAATTCTGTGCATCCTTAATTGAAGGGCAAAAATTGTTTTCTACTTTCACTTTTGATAGTAACATATTCTCTTCTGTTGAAATACTGCTGGATGTTTCTCTGTTTATCAACGAAGCCAACTGTGATGATGTTAAATCTATTTTTGTAAACGAGAGACACAGATTTATCACCACATAGCTACAGTTTAAAGTTTCAGAAACAATTTGATTACAATGGTCTAATATTTTATTGCTGTGAAATCCATAACCAGATATTTCAGAACAATGGGACACAATTTCATTCACTCATTTAGTGTGTGATTCAATCAGTTTTTCTGAAATATTAATGATAGTGTTTAAATCTTCGTCTTTTATTCCATAAAAAGATAATCCTGTTTCCAGTGGTAGTTTTCCTGGATTTATGATACTACAGGTTTCAGTTAGTCTACCTGGTGGTATGTTAAGGTCTACCGGTACTGCATCATCCATGTTACAATTTTAATTCTTTTTGTATAAAGCTAATACCAATACTTTAATGTTCCTGGAAAAAAAGGTAAGAATTGTCTTGTCATTCGATCTGATTCAGGTAAACTACGAAACATTAAATGAGATCAAATTAGAACTCTTACTTTCTTATGCCAGGTTCTCACTGTCGTGGTATGTGTTACATAGGATTGTCCCTTTTGATTCCACGATCTTGTTCGTGCAGATACGTTCGGAAAAGCTTTGATGGCAAGACCTGATACTCCACGATTTCATTCGTAGCACGAATCGTGAAAGTGGGAACCTAACATTAAGAAGGGAATCATGGGGGGTCACTAACCAGGAGGTCTTTTATTTGATCATGTTGTTGCCTACAAAGTTTGTCAAGATCAGGGGCGCTGGAACGGCGCGAAGGCCCAGGGTACCAAATGATAGGGGGGACAGGGGTCAGGTAAGGGGGAAGGCCTCTCTAGAAAATTTTGAAATCTGTCAATTCCGAGGACGCTGTTTAGAGAGCCTCTAGCATTCCAAATTCTAACATAAAACCTTTTAAAATACACGATTCGCGACAAACCAGAGAGCAATTACATATCTATCATTTAAAAATGAATAGACAAGTAAAAAGGTTGAAAACTTTCATTATTAGGGCATGGGTATACCCCAGAAAAGGGTAGGGTACCATTTGTATACCCTGGTATACCCGGGTTCCGGTGCCTCTAGTCAGGATAATTCAGCTTGATTTTCCCTTATCAGTAGTTCAGAGGACCTAGCAAGAAACTGTGATTAGCTATTCGAAAGGTGTGAAATACTGAGCTCCTATATATAAGGTAGCCTACAAGTAAAAGAGAGAGAGAGAGAGAAATGGGGTTTAACGTCCACTCGACACAAACTAGGTCATTTTGGGACTAACATATGGTTTCATTTTATTTCAATAATTCGCTTGCGCGTAGGGGACTTTAGCAGTGGGAGGAAACCGGAGTGCCCGGAGGAAACCCACGAGGTTGAGAAGGCGCCCCTATCTCCAAGCCACATACGCTCACACCAGGGCTCGAAACCACAGCCGCAAGCCAGAGGTGACCGGCCAGCTAGAGGTCGAAGCGCGGCACTCTAGACCACTAGGCCATCCCAACCCCCCACACATAAAAGAACCCTTGAGAGTTGGAATTTGATGAAGTGTTGGCAATTTGTTATGCCTGCCTTCCTTTATAGCCACGTTGGTGCAGAAATGTAGACAGTTACTGGTAAACCCCAATTTCATTTCTTAATAAAACTGCCAAATTGTTATCGTGGAAGTTACAAAATAAATTAATGCACATATCGGTACAACAAATATTTGTATGTCACATGCAATTACTTGTATACATGTAATTTTTAATCATAAATAATTAAATGAGTTACCGGTATTGAGAAACAAGTTCCATCGTTTTTATTGACATTTATGTTAATTTTGCACGTCTTTTTTCTGGCTTCATTCAAATGTTAATTATATTGCATATCATTCAAACATTAACATGATAATTTATTAGGTCCATAATCAACTCTCTGAGCCATCGGATGTTTCCGATTTTAAGTTGATTGGAACTCAGTTCCCTGATTTTCAAATTGGTCTACTGTTGCGCAAATTGTTAAAACTTCAAAGACTCATAACTTTGCACCTAATTAAGAAATTTGACTGAACATTTAAATATAATATATTAATTTTAATAATATTCATTAGGGATACTTGGTCATTATATAGCATGAATGGCCAGCTCTTTATCCAATTCTTATCATAATCATTAACTGCATGAGTGCATGTCAACAACAGAGAATAATTTTTTATCAGAACTGATCGACATACATGTAGGCTACACATGTAGCCTACTTTAGACAGCGACAAGACAATGACAGCTATAGCAGCAGGCTGTCTTCCTCCCTCACCCAACCTTTGTCAAAACAACTAACTTTGTGAGATATGATGCGGTCTCGAGTTACAAACCCTGTGCAATGGCTGGGCCACAGAGACACAAACCCTGTACTGTACGAGGCCTTAAGCCCAAGAGCTGTCAAACCCATGAATTGCTTCTAAATAAATAGAGCACCATTAGTCCTCAACATTAGGGGAAACAGCTCCAATACCGCTTTAACTGGAATAAGCCCACCAAATTTTCAGGAATTGACTTCTAATTCTTTGAGCTGGGTACCCCCCTCCCCCCTTCAAAAGAGTAAAGTTTACACAATACTTTTGCTATTGTATTTTATATAGATCAATGCTTACCGTGATTATTTATTACCGATCATTTCTGTGAATGTGCTTGAGGACTAGTTCCAGTTGGAACTGTCTTTGACAAACGATATTCGCTGATAGTTCCTATCCGGCCTTATATAGCTGCAATATGGAAATACTGTAAAATACCGCTATTCCCAAGCTCTGTTCTCGGGCTGTTTTAGAACCCTTACCGTCTATTTGTCACCACAATTCTTTATTTTCCACCAAAAGGAATCATTTCTCACTATATTTGACACACATTTATAATAATTCATTTCAATTTTCAAGTAGAATTTAGCGATGAAATAAACATGCAGTTTGCGCTAGTCCAGATCTCGTAATGACTCTTCAGTTAAAACGTATTTGGTGTATGTTTTTAATCGCAGAATTCTACTTGAAAATAGTGTTGAATCTTTATAAATGTGTGTCAGCTGTGTCAAGAAATGATTCCTTTGGCGAATAAAGTAGAATCAGGGTGAAAAATAGTAGGTAAGGTTCCAAAATAGCCTTAGAAGAGATGGGGAAGAAACGGATTTTCATACTGCTGTTATATAACGCCGGATAGGAAATGTCAGTGGACATTGTCCACTCAAAGACAGTTCCAAAAGGAACTACTTGAGGACTTGCCGTTATGATAGCTGCTTTAAATAAACCTATCACGGCGGCAACTTTCGCACATGGTGCCCGTAATGCAAGGCCAAATTTCCGTCACCGCACACTGTATGGCCCAAGTCCGTCTTCATTAGCCCAATTGGGGCAGAACAGTAAGATGTAAAACAGTAAAACTCCGTTTCATTAAAACCGGAGTGTCATGTTTGTTTGCAATAAAACTGAAGAGAGAGAAACAGGTTTTAACATCCACTACACAAACCAGGTCATTATGGGACTAACACATGGTTCAATGTTTTTCAATAATTCCCTTGCTCGTAGAGGTCTTTAGCAGTGGGAGAAAACCGAAGACTGCCAAAGGACCTGAAGAAAACCCATGACGTCAAGGAATCAACACCACGCCACTTGACTAAATTTGAGAACACCTGGTACCACCTCTCACATTGACGTGCACATAAAAGAACCCAATTTTGTGGGCTAAATTGTCCTTAAATCTTACTGCAAGGTGTATTCCACATTCATAAGCCCAGTTGGTTGAGAAATAAAGTATATAAAACCCAATTTTGTTTGTATTTGGTGCATTATATCTTTGTTTTTCTGTAATACTGGTTTGTACTAGCAGGATACCTGGAAATTGCCCTGGTCCCAAATTTGCTGAGGGACCTAATTCATCCGCGGCCCAAACTTGCGCGTGTCCTAAAACATTCATGGGGTCATGCTGGTTAATTCGATACCGCATAATATGTGGGGGTGGATCATGGCGACGAAGCATAATGGGTGAGAGAGAGATAAATGGGGTTTAATGTCCACTTGCCACGGACTGTATTGCAAATTTGAACACAGTGACAAAACAAAAAGAAACGAAGGAGCAGTTTAATTAGGCAGAGAAAATTTCAGCTGATCTAAACATAGGAGATCAATAAACCAATCAATAATATTGCTATATCTATTTATAAAAAAAATATCCATAATTACACAAAAATCAAATATTTTTTCTAATAAATAATTTTCATGATTAAATGCCTTCTTATCTCCCAGAGCATACTCTATTTGGACCAGTGTTATATAAATGACATTATTATTATATTAATGCATCTCTACCTCTGACATAATGCATCCTTAACTCTGATATAATGCATCCTTAACTCTGACATAATGCATCCTTACCTCTGACATAATGCATCTTAAATTCTGACATAATGCATCTTTAATAGTACAACTGTTTTTTTTTTGTAAAGTATTGAGCAATTAGAAAATGTTCTTGACTCAGGTGAGTACACAGGACCTTACTTAGGTTTTTTAGGTAATTCGGAATAAATTTGTGACCTCCATAGGGTCCACAAGGTAAAAAACATGATTTTTCATACAATCAGGGGCCATAATTCAGGAAGTTATGATCCAATGTGCCCGAATAACGAAAGGAACCGCACTCTTTGGGTTATAAACTTACATTTCAAATTTCATAAAAATCGGATTAAAATTGTGACCTCTACAGGGTCCACAACCTTGATATTTAATATTTTTACACTATTCACGTATCAGCGGCAGCCATTTTGTCCAGCAATTTTGGTCAGATTTTTACAAAATTGACCTCAACCTTCATTACAGTGTAACGGTGATATAATCAAACGTTTTTTAAAATCGATTTTGCGTACAATCAAGGGCTATAATTCAGGAAGTTACAATCCAATATGCGCAAATATCGAAAGGAACCATGATCTTTGGGTTATAAACATGCATTTCAAGTTTCATCAAAATCGGTTCAAAATTGTGACCTCTGCAGTGTTCACAAGTGAAAAACGTGATTTTTTGTACAATCTGGGGCCATAATTCATGAAGTTAAGATCTGATATGCGCAAATATCGAAAGGAACCAAGATCTTTAGGTTATAAACATGCACTTCAAGTTTCATCAAAATCGGATTAAAATTGTTACCTACACAGGGTCCACAACCTTGTTATACCATATTTTTACACTAATCGCATACATTTTGTCTGCCAATTTTGGTCAGATTCTCGCGAAATTCGAACTCAACATTCATTATGGTGTAATGGTACTATAATCAGACGTTTTTTTAAATCAGATAATAATTTTGACCTCCAGAAAGACCACAAGCTAAATTAGGTGATTTTTCGTACAATCTGGGGCCATAATTCAGGAAGTTACAATCCGAAATGCACAAATCCATGAAGTTACAGTTTGATACATTTCAATATCGAAAGGAACCGAGACCTTAGGGTGATAAACCTATATTTTAAATTTCATTGAAATCGGATAAAAATTGTGACCTGTATACTGTTCACATGGACGGACGAACAGGGGCGACGACAAAACAAAAGATAGGTTGCCAGGCAACGAAACATATGCCCACAGCAGCTAAATCGTCCGGGCAGTCAACAAGGGTTGTCGCATATTTTTACTTTTTTTGGTAATGAAACATTTGTAATACACTAAAATCTGATTAAGAGTAACAACTCATTATGTAATTATGTATCTGAAAATCATTAGAATTTGTTTGCTTTTTATAAAGTTTTTCCCCACCCTAACAATTAGTATAGGAAACATTTAACATCATGGATTTAGCTGTTCAGTTATCAAAATTCATTGAAAATCAAAATACTTGTTCGTTTCAATACCTTAAACTCTGTGTATCAATCTGAAGTCAATCGGATGATAAGTTTGGCATCTATAGCGTCACAATGTTTTTTGAAGTGATCAAGGGAGATAACTCTGGAAGTGATTATTTGAAATCGCCGAAAATCAGTAGGCTTCTTCGTCTCATGACCTTAAACAGTGTGTGTAAATTTAAAGTCAATTGGATATTAACTTTGGCCTCTAAGAGCGTCCACAGGATTTTTTGATGTGATCAAGGGCCATACTCTGGCAATAACTATCAGAGATTGCTGAAAATCAATAGGCTTCTTCGTCTCATGACCTTACACTGTGAATAAATTTAAAGTCAATCAGATATTAACTTTGGCCTCTAGAGCATCCACAAGATTTTTTGAAGTGATCAAGGGCCACAACTCTGGCACTAATTATCACAAATCGCTGAAAATCAATAGGCTTCTTCGTCTCATGACCTTAAACACTGTGTATAAATTTGAAGTCAATCGGATATCAACATTGGCCTCTAGAGCATCCACAAGATTTTTTGAAGTGATCAAGGGCCATAACTCTGGCACTAATTATCGGAAATCGCTGAAAATCAATAGGCTTCTTTGTCTTATGACCTTAAACACTGTGTATAAATTTAAAGCCAATCGGATATTAACTTTGGCCTCTTGAGCGTCCACAAGATTTTTTGAAGTGATCAAGGGCCATAACTCTGGTAGTTATTATCGGAAATTGCTGAAAAACAATAGGCTTCCTCGTCTCATGACCTTAAACACTGTGTATAAATTTAAAGTCAATCGGATATTAACTTTAGCCTCTAGAGCGTCCACAAGCAATTGTGGACGCCGGACGGGGGCGACGACAATATACAACCACATTTCAATACAATACAGTGAATGTACTATTAGTACAGATCTGAATAATTCATACTATCATTAATAAATTTAATAAGCTTCGCCCACGGCCCAAATTTGCCCAAGGACCAAAATTAACTGTCGTCATAGTAAATGTTGCAGTTAAGATGATTACAAATTATTCTACATCGTCCCCACCCGCCTAACTGACTATTTCACCTTGACAAGATTTCTTACCACAAATATCACAACAAAAGTGTCTGTGTCCGTCCGCAAATTTCACACATCTCCACCCGCCTTACTGATCATCTCATCGTGACAAGATTTTTTATGTTGTCTCAATGATACATTATGTGCAAACTTGTTACCACAAATTTCACAAGAGAAAGGTTTATGTCCGTTGTGTGTTCTCATATGAACTGTTATATTATACGCTTGTCGCGATCGTTTACCACAAATTTCACACGCGTATGGCAGGTCCTCAATATGAACTTTCCTATGACGGGCTAAATTAGTACTTAGTACAAAACTTTTCGGACACTGATCACAATGAAAGGACCTGATACCAATATGAGACCGAAAATGTTTGACTAAATCTCCCTTTCGGGGAAATCCCTTTCCACAATGATGACATATGAATTTTTTTATCCCTGTGTGGCGGATCATATGTTTTGAAAGATGTTCACTTGAATAGCCCTTGTAATCACAGAGTTCACACGCGAATTCTTTCACTCCGCTGTGAATTTTTAGATGGCGTTCTAAATAACGCATGTCTGCGTATTGCTTACCGCATATTTCACACTGTCTTTTAACTTTCACTGAATTTTTCGCCACATGAAGTTTGAAATGATCTTTATCTGTTTTGGACATGATGTGGGTTTTCAGTTTATGTTTCATGTCAAAACGTTCGTCACAAACCTCACATACAAAATCTTTGGTATTGTTTTTTATTTGATGCGACAGTCTGCGTCTTTTAAATGATTTCGCTTTTTTAAATGTCTTGGTACAAACTTGTTCATCTTGTAACTGTTTAACCGCATGCCAATCAGGATCATCATTTACATCGTCATCATATTCTAAAGCATCATTATCAGACAACGCAAGGCTTCTTCCACTTTCCCTATCTCTATTATCATGATCTTCAGTCTTGTGTTCAGAATAGTTTTCTACTTCTGATCTGCTCTGTCTTCCTTCAGGTTCTTGTGAAACCACATCGATAATTTCATCATCACTTGATGGACAAACATCTTTTTCTACTTTTATTTTAGTTAAATTGTCTTCTACTTTTATTTTAGTTGGTTGAAATGTTTCATTTTGTTCCAATACATCAAATTCCAATCCAGCAGAACTTAACATTTCACCATTGTCCATGCCAAGTTTCACCACAGACCGTGGGTTTATAAAAACAGAAGACTCTACTTGACTGAAAGAATTTTTCATCATACGAAATTTGACATGTTCTTCATCTGTTTGAGTCAACACATGTTTTTTGAGTTTTAATTTACCCGCAAAACGTCCGTTGCAGATTTCACATACAAAGTTGTACCTGTCATGATATTGTTTGTGTTTTTTAAATGTTGTTTCTGTTTTAAATGTCTTTGAACAAATTGAACACGTAAATTCTGAACCAGAGTTAGTTTGTGAAGATGGTGCTGCCATGGTATCAATACTTGATGGATCATCATTCCATAGTGAAGAATCTTCTGCTAGTGTTATATTATCGAATGGTTTGGTCTTTTCTTTAACAATTTTACAAATTTGACTGTTATAACTTGGAATTGTTAAGGGATTATTTTTTATAGACATGTGACGCCCGAATGGATCACTTAATTTATCAGTTTTTATCGATGTCATGGCAACATAATTCTGAGCATTGTCAGTTGAAGAAGAAAACTCTTTTTCTACTTTCACTTTTGATATTAACATATTTTCCTCAGTTGAAATACTGCTGGATGTTTCTCTGTTTATCAATGAAGTCAACTGTGATGATGTTGAATCTATTTTTGTAAAAGAGTGACACAGATTTATCACCATATAGCTAGAGTTTAAAGTTTCAGAAACAATTTGATTACAATGGTCTAATATTTTGTTGCTGTGAAATCCATAACCAGATATTTCAGAACAATGGGACACAATTTCATTCACTGATTTAGTATGTGATTCAATCAGTTTTTCGGAAATATTAATGATAGTGTTTAAATCTTCGTCTTTTATTCCATAAAAAGATAATCCTGGGTCCAGTGGTAATTTTCTTGTTTGTCTCCTGCTACTAAATGCCATCCTCTGGATATCTGGCTCCTGACCTGGTGGTACATGTATGTATAGGTCTACCGGTACTGCACCATCCATTTTATAATTTTGATTCTTCTGGCATAATGCTGGTACTTCTCTGCTCCTGAAAATATACATGAAACTGCCTATGGTTGTCTAGAAAGTTACAAAATAAATATACTATACATGCAGATAGAGTAATTGTCTTGTCATGAAATTGCCTATCAATTGTTGTCTTGAAAGTTACAAAATAAATTAATGTAAATACGTTACTTTGCATGTCACATGATATTACTTGTATAGGCCTACATGTAATCTTTAATCATAAATAATTCAAAAGAATTTAATATCAATAAGTTATTGAGAATGTTAATTGCAGGATGACACGTACAGGCCATAATTTGTAGGCCTATCTTCCATTGATGTGAGAGATTTACAAGAAGACTGCATCTTCGAAGTTGTTAGACATTATTTTTACAACTCTGTGCTAGAATTGGATCATGTTTAGAGTGGGAAGTCACGGTGGCTCAATGAGTAAGACGTTCTCACTCTATTTAAACTTATCAGGAGTATCCATGTTTGATACTGATTTGACCAAGAAAGAACATCTGGATTTGCCAACATTGTGGTATTGGACGAAGGTCCCCGTATGGCTATACACAGTTATAATTTGATATATAACTATAAGAGTAGGCTTAGTGCCGCTGTCCAGGCAAAATTCCCCTCATAAAATCTAGCACTCAGGTATGCCCATCTTCAGTCCAGTCGCAGCAGATATAACCATATAACCCAGTTCTGCTCCGAAATGGGCTAATCAAGACGGGGGGGGGGGAGTGGGGGTAAAGGGAGTCAGATCAAACGTCATCGTCGATTTTACTTTTACACTTATTTTCTTCGTACCTCAGACAACGGCAGTGGCTAAATACCACGCTCCAAAATACCACGCTCGTCCCTATTGCTTCTATACAAATGTAACGTGGTACGGGATCTTGGTACCACGTTCTTTTTAATTATGGTGATTTTACCTTTTTAAAAGCTAACTTTGCAAATTACATTAATTATTTAATCTATTTCGATGTTTTATACTATTTATATATCATATTTACACTTAATGTTTAATATAATACAATTCAAACAGTCGGTTAAAATAATCGCCATTTATATACGGTGTACAAGTTATTGTTACCTATTTAAAAAGGCCCTACGTGGTATATTGCACTACTGCCCAGATATGAAATAAAACGTGGCAGTTAAAAACGTGGTATAATAAAAAAAAAATGAGAATGACACGAAAGAACCGTGAGTTGATAAGTAAAAAGAACGTGGTACAATAGAATCCGAGGCTGAGTTAACAGTGCCAAGTTCATTTACTGTTTCTATATAAACGAAACGTGGTACGCGACTTTGACTTATTTTACATTATATAAAGCTTATTTTTCAAATGATGTTGATTATTTAATCCATTTTGTTGTTTTACACTTTATGTTAAAATAAATTACAATACAGATAGCTGATCGGTCCGTTAATGACCATACGGTTAACAATATTGTGTAAAAAAAAGCCTTGATATAATAGAATCCGAGGCGGAGATAACCCCAACACTCTCGCCTTACAGTTCCTATACAATTGAAACGTGGTACGCGACTTTGGTACCACGTCCTTTTTAATTATTGGGATTTACATTATTTGAAGCAAATTTTGCAAATTGTGTTGATTATATATTCCATTTTCATGTTTTTATAGGCATATTTATGCCGTCTATCTTAGAATAAATTACATTACAAATAGCCGATAGATCGGTTAATGAGCAAACGGTTAATAATATTGTGTAAAATTTATTATTATGTACCCTATATTGTATACCCTATATACCAACGTGGTATATTGGGTAGATATGAAACAAAATCTGGCAGGTAAAAACGTGGTATAATAAAATGTGAGGATTATGCGAAAGAACAATAAGTTCATAAGTAAAAAAATAGAGGTACAATACAACCCGAGGCTGAGATAATAGTATACCACGCTGGCCTTACTGCTTTTATACAAATGTGGTACTCGACTTCGGTACAAAATACGTGGTATAATCGAATCCAAGACTGAGATAACAACACCACGCCCGCCTTACTGGTTCTATACAAACGGAACGTGGTACGCGACTTCGTTTCAAAAACGTGGTATAATAGAATCCGAAACTGAGATAATCGTACTGGTTCTATACAAACGGAACATGGTGCGCGACTTCGGTTCAAAAACGTGGTATAATAGAATCCGACACTGAGATAATCGTACCACGCCCGCCTTACTGGTTCTATACAAACGGGACGTGGTACGTGACTTCGGTTCAAAAAACGTGGTATAATAGAATCCGGCACTGAGATAATCGTACCACGCCCGCCTTACTGGTTCTATACAAACGGGACGTGGTACGTGACTTCGGTTCAAAAAACGTGGTATAATAGAATCCGACACTGAGATAATCGTACCACGCTCGCCTTACTGGTTCTATACAAACGGAACGTGGTACGAGACTTCGGTTCAAAAACGTGGTATAATAGAATCCGAGACTGAGATAATCGTACCGCGCTCGCCTTACTGGTTCTATACAAACGGAACGAGGTACGCGACTTCGGTTCAAAAAACGTGGTATAATAGAATCCGAGACTGAGATAATCGTACCACGCTCGCCTTACTGGTTCTATACAAACGGAACGTGGTACGCGACTTCGGTTCAAAAACGTGGTATAATAGAATCCGAGACTGAGATAATCGTACTGCTTTTATACAAACGGAACATGGTGCGCGACTTCGGTTCAAAAAACGTGGTATAATGGAATCTGAGACTGAGATAATCGTACTGGTTCTATACAAACGGAACATGGTGCGCGACTTCGGTTCAAAAAACGTGGTATAATAGAACGAGAGACTGAGATAACAACACCACGCCCGCCTTACTGGTTCTATACAAACGGAACGTGGTACGCGACTTCGTTTCAAAAACATGGTATAATAGAATCCGAAACTGAGATAATCGTACTGGTTCTATACAAACGGAACATGGTGCGCGACTTCGGTTCAAAAACGTGGTATAATAGAATCCGACACTGAGATAATCGTACCACGCCCGCCTTACTGGTTCTATACAAACGGGACGTGGTACGTAACTTCGGTTCAAAAAACGTGGTATAATAGAATCCGGCACTGAGATAATCGTACCACGCCCGCCTTACTGGTTCTATACAAACGGGACGTGGTACGTGACTTCGGTTCAAAAAACGTGGTATAATAGAATCCGACACTGAGATAATCGTACCACGCTCGCCTTACTGGTTCTATACAAACGGAACGTGGTACGAGACTTCGGTTCAAAAACGTGGTATAATAGAATCCGAGACTGAGATAATCGTAAAGCGCTCGCCTTACTGGTTCTATACAAACGGAACGTGGTACGCGACTTCGGTTCAAAAAACGTGGTATAATAGAATCCGAGACTGAGATAATCGTACCACGCTCGCCTTACTGGTTCTATACAAACGGAACGTGGTACGAGACTTCGGTTCAAAAACGTGGTATAATAGAATCCGAGACTGAGATAATCGTACTGCTTTTATACAAACGGAACATGGTGCGCGACTTCGGTTCAAAAAACGTGGTATAATAGAATCTGAGACTGAGATAATCGTACTGGTTCTATACAAACGGAACATGGTGCGCGACTTCGGTTCAAAAAACGTGGTATAATAGAACGAGAGACTGAGATAATCGTACCACGCCCGCCTTACTGGTTATATACAACCGGAACGTGGTACGTGACTTCGGTACAAAAAAAAGTGGTAGTATAGAATCCGAGAGTGAGATTATCGTACCACGCTCGCCTTACTGGTTCTATACAAACGGAACGTGGTACGCGGCTTCGGTTCAAAAACGTGGTACAATAGAATCTGAGACTGAGATAATCGTACTGGTTCTATACAAACGGAACATGGTGCGCGACTTCGGTTCAAAAAACGTGGTATAATAGAACGAGAGACTGAGATAATCGTACCACGCTCGCCTTACTGGTTATATACAACCGGAACGTGGTACGTGACTTCGGTTCAAAAAAAGTGGTATAATAGAATCCGATACTGAGATAATCGTACCACGCTCGCCTTACTGGTTCTATACAAACGGAACGTGGTACGCGACATCGGTACAAAAAATGTTTTATAATAGAATCCGAGACTGAGATAATCGTACCCCGCTCGCCTTATTGGTTCTATACAAACGGAACGTGGTACGCGACTTCGGTTAAAAAAACGTGGTATAATAGAATCCGAGACTGAGATAATCGTACCACGCTCGCCTTACTGGTTCTATACAAACGGAACGTGGTACGCGACTTCGGTTCAAAAACGTGGTATAATAGAATCCGAGACTGAGATAATCGTACTGGTTCTATACAAACGGAACATGGTGCGCGACTTCGGTTTAAAAAAAACGTGGTATAATAGAACGAGAGACTGAGATAATCGTACCACGCTCGCCTTACTGGTTATATACAACCGGAACGTGGTACGTGACTTCGGTTCAAAAAACGTGGTATAATAGAATCCGATACTGAGATAATCGTACCACGCTCGCCTTACTGGTTCTATACAAACGGAACGTGGTACGCGGCTTCGGTTCAAAAACGTGGTATAATAGAATCCGAGACTGAGATAATCGTACTGGTTCTATACAAACGGAACATGGTGCGCGACTTCGGTTCAAAAAACGTGGTATAATAGAATCAGGGACTGAGATAATCGTACCACGCTCGCCTTACTGGTTATATACAACCGGAACGTGGTACGCGACTTCGGTTCAAAAAACGTGGTATAATAGAATCCGAGACTGAGATAATCGTACCACACTCGCCTTACTGGTTCTATACAAACGGGACGTGGTACGCGACTTCGGTTAAAAAAACGTGGTATAATAGAATCCGAGACTGAGATAATCGTACCACGCTCACCTTACTGGTTCTATACAAACGGAACGTGGTACGCGGCTTCGGTTCAAAAACATGGTATAATAGAATCCGAGACTGAGATAATCGTACTGGTTCTATACAAACGGAACATGGTGCGCGACTTCGGTTAAAAAACGTGGTAAAATAGAATCCGAGACTAAGATAATCGTACCACGCTCGCCTTACTGGTTCTATGCAAACGGGACGTGGTACGCGACTTCGGTTTAAAAAACGTGGTATAATAGAATCTTAGACTGAGATAATCGTACTGGTTCTATACAAACGGAACATGGTGCGCGACTTCGGTTCAAAAAACGTGGTATAATAGAACGAGAGACTGAGATAATCGTACCACGCTCGCCTTACTGATTATATACAACCGGAACGTGGTACGTGACTTCGGTTCAAAAAACGTGGTATAATAGAATCCGATACTGATATAATCGTACCACGCTCGCCTTACTGGTTCTATACAAACGGAACGTGGTACGCGGCTTCGGTTCAGAAACGTGGTATAATAGAATCCGAGACTGAGATAATCGTACTGGTTCTATACAAACGGAACGTGGTGCGCGACTTCGGTTAAAAAAACGTGGTATAATAGAATCCGAGACTGAGATAATCGTACCACGCTCGTCTTACTGGTTCTATACAAACGGGACGTGGTACGCGACTTCGGTTCAAAAAACGTGGTATAATAGAATCTGAGACTGAGATAATCGTACTGGTTCTATACAAACGGAACATGGTGCGCGACTTCGGTTCAAAAAACGTGGTATAATAGAACGAGAGACTGGGATAATCGTACCACCCTCGCCTTACTGGTTATATACAACCGGAACGTGGTTCGTGACTTCGGTTCAAAAAACGTGGTATAATAGAATCCGATACTGAGATAATCGTACCACGCTCGCCTTACTGGTTCTATACAAACGGAACGTGGTACGCGGCTTCGGTTCAAAAAACGTGGTATAATAGAATCCGAGACTGAGATAATCGTACCACGCTCGCCTTACTGGTTCTATACAAACGGAACGTGGTACGCGACTTCGGTTCAAAAAACGTGGTATAATAGAATCCGAGACTGTGATAATCGTACCACGCTCGCCTTACTGGTTCTATACAAACGGAACGTGGTATGCGGCTTCGGTTCAAAAACGTGGTATAACAGAATCCGAGACTGAGATAATCGTACTGGTTCTATACAAACGGAACATGGTGCGCGACTTCGGTTCAAAAAACGTGGTAAAATAGAGCGAGAGACTGAGATAATCGTACCACGCTCGCCTTACTGGTTATATACAACCGGAACGTGGTACGTGACTTCGGTTCAAAAAACGTGGTATAATAGAATCCGATACTGAGATAATCGTACCACGCTCGCCTTACTGGTCCTATACAAACGGAACGTGGTACGCGGCTTCGGTTCAAAAACGTGGTATAATAGAATCCGAGACTGAGATAATCGTACTGGTTCTATACAAACGGAACATGGTGCGCGACTTCGGTTCAAAAAACGTGGTATAATAGAATCAGGGACTGAGATAATCGTACCACGCTCGCCTTACTGGTTATATACAACCGGAACGTGGTACGCGACTTCGGTTCAAAAAACGTGGTAGGCCTATAATAGAATCCGACACTGAGATAATCGTACCACACTCGCCTTACTGGTTCTATACAAACGGAACGTGGTACGAGACTTCGGATCAAAAACGTGGTATAATAGAATCCGAGACTGAGATAATCGTACTGGTTCTATACAAACGGAACATGGTGCGCGACTTCGGTTCTAAAAACGTGGTATAATAGAATCAGGGACTGAGATAATCGTACCACGCTTGCCTTACTGGTTATATACAACCGGAACGTGGTACGCGACTTCGGTTCAAAAAACGTGGTATAATAGAATCCGACACTGAGATAATCGTACCACACTCGCCTTACTGGTTCTATACAAACGGAACGTGGTACGAGACTTCGGATCAAAAACGTGGTATAATAGAATCCGAGACTGAGATAATCGTACCACGCTCGCCTTACTGGTTCTATACAAACGGAACGTGGTACGCGACTTCGGTTCAAAAAACGTGGTATAATAGAATCCGAGACTGTGATAATCGTACCACGCTCGCCTTACTGGTTCTATACAAACGGAACGTGGTATGCGGCTTCGGTTCAAAAACGTGGTATAACAGAATCCGAGACTGAGATAATCGTACTGGTTCTATACAAACGGAACATGGTGCGCGACTTCGGTTCAAAAAACGTGGTATAATAGAACGAGAGACTGAGATAATCGTACCACGCTCGCCTTACTGGTTATATACAACCGGAACGTGGTACGTGACTTCGGTTAAGAAAACGTGGTATAATAGAATCCGATACTGAGATAATCGTACCACGCTCGCCTTACTGGTTCTATGCAAACGGAACGTGGTACGCGACATCGGTACAAAAAATGTTTTATAATAGAATCCGAGACTGAGATAATCGTACCACGTTCGCCTTACTGGTTCTATACAAACGGAACGTGGTACGCGACTTCGGTTAAAAAAACGTGGTATAATAGAATTCGAGACTGAGATAATCGTACCACGCTCACCTTACTGGTTCTATACAAACGGAACGTGGTGCGCGGCTTCGGTTCAAAAATGTGGTATAATAGAATCCGAGACTGAGATAATCGTACTGGTTCTATACAAACGGAACATGGTGCACGATTTCGGTTAAAAAACGTGGTATAATAGAATCCGAGACTAAGATAATCGTACCACGCTCGCCTTACTGGTTCTATACAAACGGGACGTGGTACGCGACTTCGGTTTAAAAAACGTGGTATAATAGAATCTTAGACTGAGATAATCGTACTGGTTCTATACAAACGGAACATGGTGCGCGACTTCGGTTCAAAAAACGTGGTATAATAGAACGAGAGACTGAGATAATCGTACCACGCTCGCCTTACTGGTTATATACAACCGGAACGTGGTACGTGACTTCGGTTCAAAAAACGTGGTATAATAGAATCCGATACTGAGATAATCGTACTACGCTCGCCTTACTGGTTCTATACAAACGGAACGTGGTACGCGGATTCGGTTCAAAAACGTGGTATAATAGAATCCGAGACTGAGATAATCGTACTGGTTCTATACAAACGGAACATGGTGCTCGACTTCGGTTAAAAAACGTGGTATAATAGAATCCGAGACTGAGATAATCGTACCACGCTCGTCTTACTGGTTCTATACAAACGGAACGTGGTAGGCGACTTCGGTTCAAAAAACGTGGTATAATAGAATCTGAGACTGAGATAATCGTACTGGTTCTATACCAACGGAACATGGTGCGCGACTTCGGTTCAAAAAAACGTGGTATAATAGAACGAGAGACTGAGATAATCGTACCACGCTCGCCTTGCTGGTTATATACAACCGGAACGTGGTACGTGACTTCGGTTCAATAAACGTGGTATAATAGAATCCGATACTGAGATAATCGTACCACGCTCGCCTTACTGGTTCTATACAAACGGAACGTGGTACGCGACATGGGTACAAAAAATGTTTTATAATAGAATCCGAGACTGAGATAATCGTACCACGCTCGCCTTACTGGTTCTATACAAACGGAACGTGGTACGCGACTTCGGTTAAAAAACGTGATATAATAGAATCCGAGACTGAGATAATCGTACTGGTTCTATACAAACGGAACATGGTGCGCAACTTCGGTTCAAAAAACGTGGTATAATAGACCGAGAGACTGAGATAATCGTACCACGCTCGCCTTACTGGTTATATACAACCGGAACGTGGTACGTGACTTCGGTTCAAAAAACGTGGTATAATAGAATCCGATACTGAGATAATCGTACCACGCTCGTCTTACTGGTTCTATACAAACGGAACGTGGTACGCGACATCGGTACAAAAAATGTTTTATAATAGAATCCGAGACTGAGATAATCGTACCACGCTCGCCTTACTGGTTCTATACAAACGGAACGTGGTACGCGACTTCGGTTAAAAAAACGTGGTATAATAGAATCCGAGACTGAGATAATCGTACCACGCTCACCTTACTGGTTCTATACAAACGGAACGTGGTACGCGGCTTCGGTTCAAAAACATGGTATAATAGAATCCGAGACTGAGATAATCGTACTGATTCTATACAAACGGAACATGGTGCGCGACTTCGGTTAAAAAACGTGGTAAAATAGAATCCGAGACTAAGATAATCGTACCACGCTCGCCTTACTGGTTCTATGCAAACGGGACGTGGTACGCGACTTCGGTTTAAAAAACGTGGTATAATAGAATCTTAGACTGAGATAATCGTACTGGTTCTATACAAACGGAACATGGTGCGCGACTTCGGTTCAAAAAACGTGGTATAATAGAACGAGAGACTGAGATAATCGTACCACGCTCGCCTTACTGATTATATACAACCGGAACGTGGTACGTGACTTCGGTTCAAAAAACGTGGTATAATAGAATCCGATACTGAGATAATCGTACCACGCTCGCCTTACTGGTTCTATACAAACGGAACGTGGTACGCGGCTTCGGTTCAAAAACGTGGTATAATAGAATCCGAGACTGAGATAATCGCACTGGTTCTATACAAACGGAACATGGTGCGCGACTTCGGTTCAAAAAACGTGGTATAATAAAATCAGAGACTCAGATAATCGTACCACGTTCGCCTTACTGGTTCTATACAAACGGGACGTGGTACGCGGTTCAAAAACGTGGTATAATAGAATCCGAGACTGAGAAAATCGTACTGGTTCTATACAAACGGAACATGGTGCGCGACTTCGGTTAAAAAACGTGGTATAATAGAACGAGAGACTCAGATAATCGTACCACGCTCGCCTTACTTGTTCTATACAAACGGGACGTGGTACGCGACTTCGGTTTAAAAAACGTGGTATAATAGAATCTTAGACTGAGATAATCGTACTGGTTCTATACAAACGGAACATGGTGCGCGACTTCGGTTCAAAAAACGTGGTATAATAGAACGAGAGACTGAGATAATCGTACCACGCTCGCCTTACTGGTTATATACAACCGGAACGTGGTGCGTGACTTCGGTTCAAAAAACGTGGTATAATAGAATCCGATACTGAGATAATCGTACCACGCTCGCCTTACTGGTTCTATACAAACGGAACGTGGTACGCGGCTTTGGTTCAAAAACGTGGTATAATAGAATCCTAGACTGAGATAATCGTACTGGTTCTATACAAACGGAACATGGTGCGCGACTTCGGTTAAAAAACGTGGTATAATAGAATTCGAGACTGAGATAATCGTACCACGCTCGTCTTACTGGTTCTATACAAACGGGACGTGGTACGCGACTTCGGTTCAAAAAACGTGGTATAATAGAATCTGAGACTGAGATAATCGTACTGGTTCTATACCAACGGAACATGGTGCGCGACTTCGGTTCAAAAAACGTGGTATAATAGAACGAGAGACTGAGATAATCGTACCACGCTCGCCTTGCTGGTTATATACAACCGGAACGTGGTACGTGACTTCGGTTCAAAAAACGTGGTATAATAGAATCCGATACTGAGATAATCGTACCACGCTCGCCTTACTGGTTCTATACAAGCGGAACGTGGTACGCGACATGGGTACAAAAAATGTTTTATAATAGAATCCGAGACTGAGATAATCGTACCACGCTCGCCTTACTGGTTCTATACAAACGGAACGTGGTACGCGACTTCGGTTAAAAAAACGTGGTATAATAGAATCCGAGACTGAGATAATCGTACAGGTTCTAAACAAAACGGAACATGGTGCGCGACTTCGGTTCAAAAAACGTGGTATAATAGAATCCGATACTGACATAATCGTACCACGCTCGCCTTACTGGTTCTATACAAACGGAACGTGGTACGCGGCTTCGGTTCAAAAACGTGGTATAATAGAATCCGAGACTGAGATAATCGTACTGGTTCTATACAAACGGAACATGGTGCGCGACTTCGGTTCAAAAAACGTGGTATAATAGAATCAGAGACTGAGATAATCGTACCACGCTCGCCTTACTGGTTCTATACAACCGGAACGTGGTACGCGACATCGGTTCAAAAAAAAACGTGGTATAATAGAATGAGAGACTGAGATAATCGTACCACGCTCGCCTCACTGGTTCTATACAACCGGAATATGGTGCGCGACTGAGATAATCGTACCACGCTCGCCCTACTGGTTCTATACAACTGGAACGTGGTACGCGACTTCGGTTAAAAAAAAGTGGTATAATAGAATTCGAGACTGAGATAATCGTACCACGCTCGCCTTACTGGGTCTATACAAACGGAACGTGGTACGAAACTTGGGTTCAAAAACGTGGTATAATAGAATCCGAGACTGAGATAATCGTACTGGTTGTATACAAAAGGAACGTGTTGTGCGACTTCGATGCAAAAAACGTGGTATAAAAGAATCCGAGAATGAGATAATCGTACCATACTTGCTTTACTGTTTCTATACAAACAGGGCGTGGTACGCGACTTCGGTACAAAAAATGTTTTATAATAGAATCCGAGAATGAGATAATCGTACCATGCTGGCTTTACTACTTTTATACAAACGAAACGTGGTACGCGAATTTGGTTCAAAAACGTGGTATAACAGAATCCGAGACTGGGATAATCGCACTGGTTCTATACAAACGGAACGTTGTGCGCGACTTCGATACAAAAAAACGTGGTATAATAGAATCCGAGACTGAGATAATCGTACTGGTTCTATACAAACGGAACGTGGTACGCGACTTCGATTCAAAAGCGTGGTATAATAGAATCCGAGACTGGGATAATAGTACCACGCTCGTCTAACTGGTTATATAAAAACGAAACGTGGTACGCGACTTCGGTTCAAAAACGTAGTATAATAGATTGAGATTACCGTACAACGCTCATCCAACTGGTTCTATACAAACGGAATGTGGTACGCGACTTCGGTACAAAAAACGTGGTATAATGGATTCATAAACTGAGATAATCGTACCACGCTAGCTTTACTACTTTTATACAAACGAAACGTGGTACGCGAATTTGTCGTATTTCTCAAGTTATGTTGATTATTTAATCCAGTGGTATAATAGAATCAGAGACTGAGATAATCGTGCCACGTGGTACGCGACTTCGGTACAAATAATGTAAATCCCTATAATTAAAGGGGCTCAATCGCTTATATCTGGGACCTCGACATTAACACAAATGGGTCGCAACGCATAATTAATGTAATGTGAATGAAAATAAACTGATTTACATTCAATCGTTTCTGTTTTTACAGTAATTTCTAATCAGTTAGGTTCGGCGAAATCGAATGGCAATCTCTAGCGTCTGGTTATATCAGTCTACGTCGATTACGTTTATTGCACATGCTCTCCTGATAAGAATATGCGGTCACCGTTTAACATGACTTGTGGAATAAGTCTAGCCTCATTCTTCGAGCCCCTTGTTACAAATGGCGCTGAAACGCATTATGTTACACGATAATTTATTTTATCATAAAGTGTAAATATGGCCTATAGTTAAAACATCAAAATGGATTAAATAATCAACACAATTTGCAAAATCTGCTTCGAATAATGTAAAATCTCTATAATTAAAAAAAGACGTGGTACCAAAGCCGAGTACCACGTTTCAATTGTATATGAGAAGTAAGGCGAGCATAACACGTTTCAGTTGTATAGAAGTAGTAAGCCGGGCGTGGTACGGTTATCTCAGTATCGGTTTCTAGTTACCGTTATCTTGGTCGCGGGTTCTAGTTTACCACGTTTTTGTACCCAATTCGCGTACCACGTTTCGTTTGTATAGAGCCTGTCATGCAAGCGTGGTACGGTTATCTCCGTCTCGGATTCTATTATACCACGTTTTTTGTACCGAAGTCGTGTACATCGTTCCGTTTGTATAGAATCAGTAAGACGAGCGTGGTACTGTTACGATTGTCTCAGTACATTTATCAGTATCCCTAGGGTTATAAAGTGTAAATATGGCCTATAGTATAAATATGAAAATGGATTAAATAATCAACAGAATTTGCAAAATCTGCTTTGAATAATATAAAATCTCTATAATTAAAAAAAGACGTGGTACCAAAGCCTAGTACCACGTTTCAATTGTATAGGAAAAGTAAGGTGAGCATAACACGTTTCAGTTGTATAGAAGTAGTAAGCCGGGCGTGGTACGGTTATCTCAGTATCGGTTTCTAGTTACCGTTATCTTGCTCTCGGGTTCTAGTTTACCACGTTTTTGTACCGAAGTCGCGTACCACGTTTCGTTTGTATAGAACCTGCCAGGCGAGCGTGGTACTGTTATCTCTGTCTCGGATTCTATTATACCAAGTTTTTTGTTCCGAAGTCGCGTACCACGTTCCATTTGTATAGAACCAGTATACGGCGAGCGTGCTACGGTGATCTCAGTCTCTGATTCTAGTATACCCTGTTCTTTGTACCGAGGTGGCCTATAAAACATCAAAATGGATCAAATAATCAACACAATTTGCAAAATATGCATCGAAAAATGTAAAATCCCTATTATTAAAAAGGACGTGGTACAAAAGCCGCGTACCACGTTTCAATTGTATAGGAGAAGTAGAGCGAGTTTACCACGTTTCAGTTGTATAAAAGCAGTAAGCCGGGCGTGATTATCCCAGTCTTTGGTTCTAATTACGGTTATCTCAGTCTCGGATTCTATTATACCACGTTTTTTGACCCAAAGTCGCGTACAACGTTCCGTTTGTATAGAACCAGTAAGGAGAGCGTGGTACGGTTGTCTCAGTCTTGAATTCTATTTTACCACGATTCTTTTTTACCGAAGTCGGGTACCACGTTCCGGTTGTATAGATCCAGCAAGGCGAGCGTGGTACGGTTATCTCAGCACCGGATTCTATTATACCACTTTTTGTTTAACTATATTCAACTCAAGGTACTCTCGTATAATCCACATATTTTATTATACCCCGTTTTACTTGCCACTTTTATTTAATATCTACCCAATATACAACGTAGGGTCTTTTTAAATCGGATACAGTATATGGCCTATAAAAACATCAAAATGGATTAAATAATCCAATTTGAAAAATAAGCCAAAGTCGCGTACCACGCTTCGTTTTTGTAGATGGAGAAAGTCGAGACAGGTACTGATATGCCCGTTTTCATTAGCCCGGTCGGAGCAGAACAGTAGGACGTTAAACCTCATTTCATTACATTTCCAATATACCACGTTGGGTCTTTTTAAATTTACACAGTATTATTACTGATCTGTTATCTGTATTGTAATTAATTTTAACATAAAGTGTAAATATGGCGTATAAAAACATTAAAATGGATTAAATAATCAACATAATTTGAAAAATTTACTACAAAGAATGTAAAATCCCTATAAATAAAAAGGACGTGGTACCGAAGTCGCGTACCACGTTCCGTTTGTATAGCACTAGCAAGGCGAACGTGGTACGGTTATCTCGGCCCCGGAATACCACTTTTTTTGCTGTCAACTTATCGCCCTTTCTTATCGCCCCTATACAGGATTATACCACGTTAGTTTTTACCTTCCGGGTTTTGTTTCATATCTATGCATAGTCGCATACATAATATTCCAATATACCACGTAGGGTCTTTTTGAATAGGGTATAATAACGGTTACACCGTATTATAAACCGTATGGTATAGGTACGGCTCGATGCATTAACCGACCGATCGGCTATCTGTAATGTAATTTATTTTAAGATTAAGTGTAAATATCACCAATAAAAACATCAAAATTGATTAAATGATCAACATAATTTGCAAAATTAGCTTTATATAATGTAAAATCACTATAATCAAGTAGAAAGTGGTACCGAAAAAGCGTACCACGTTTCGTGTGTATAGAAGCAGTAAGGCGAGCGTGGTATTTTGAAGCGTGGTATTTAGCCGCTGCCTCAGACAACTACTGACGGGTGGACCATGCAGTGCGAGAACAATGACGCTGACATTGCCATTACTGTGTTTCCATCTACTTCTCTTACCAAACTTTTGTCAAAAGCAACTAACTTTGTAGGAGATGTTGT
Organism: Patella ulyssiponensis; assembly: GCA_963678685.1. NCBI lineage: Eukaryota > Metazoa > Mollusca > Gastropoda > Patellidae > Patella > Patella ulyssiponensis. Next base: position 6,248,443 of record OY783225.1, read on the forward strand.
CCACTACTTTACAAACACTCTTCAAGGGCTGAAGCCCAAGAGCTGTCAAATATTGCTAAAAGCATGAACCATTTCTAAAAAAGGAGAGCACGGATAGTCCTCAACATCAGGGGAAACAACTCCAATATGTCTTCATCTAATCAGACCACCACATTTTCAGTCATTGATTTCTACTTCGTTGCTTAGCTCCAACCTTTCACCAAAACAATTTACACAATATTTTAACCCTCTAAATGACCATTCTAAGCTATTTTGAGAGAGAAGATCTCACTACTTAAAAGAGAATCAAATCCAGAATCCTTGTCATAAGGCAGGGGCTTGAAAGGCGATCGGGCAAAATGGTGGTGAGGAGGGGTGGGGGACCAGTGGCAGAGTGGGTTTTTTAGGCCGTTGTCCAGACAAAATTTCCCTTATGCACACTGTAAGGAGCAATAAGCCCATTTTCATTCGCTAAGCCGATGCAGAGCAGTAGAACAGTAAACACAATTTCATTTAATTTTTATAATGTAGATTATTCCTTCGATTTTTTTTTTATGTGTAGTGTTTATGTTATTTCATCTTTTAAAATTTTAAAGAAGAGAGGGCTCCTGAGCAGTTTATTATATAAATAGATTATTTTGAGAAAATTTAAATTGGTACCACTATTCCCATCCGTGCAAGAAATGATGTCTTGTGGCAGGTTCACATAACTGATTTTTTTTTTCATCCAGGGCTTATTTCAGTATTACTTGAGAGGAGCCAATCCTCTGGCTCATAACCAGGCTTCCTTTTGTTAGAGCTGGAGTGTTCAATTGTTTGGATCGAACAGAACAAATAAGGTCCCTTGAAGACATTATAGACATGTATTCATTTTATGTTGTGCCCTGGAGCTTAATAGCTTAATTAGAACTATGACAAGATACTGGGAGAGAGAGAGAGAGAGAGAGAGAGAGAGAGAGAGAGAGGGGAATTTAATGTCCACTTACGCAAACTACATCATTTCGCGACTCACATATAGTTTGATTTTATTTCATTAATTAGCTTGACACAAGGTCTTTAGCAGAGTGAGGAAACTATAACATACTGTTCAATTTTATTTCAATTAATCACTTACGCATAGTTGTCTATTCAGCAGTGGGAGGAAACCGGGTGACTCGGAGAAAACCCATGAAGTTGGACAGGCAACCCTACGCCTTGTCATGTACACCTGGGGAATCTAAACCACCCCAGTTAACTCAATCACCTTATCATCGCATGTGCTAACCATTGGGCCATCCAACCCCCTCTGATAATCCTGATATGAGAGAAATTTGCCCCTACAGCAGTACGACAGCCAATTCTTATTTAGAATTCCAACTGTCAAAGGTTCTTATATGTGCGCGCAGTGAGCACAAAGGCCCTCGTTTTTCCATTCCTTGCGAAAACTAATCACTGTTCATTATGACTCTGAGGAATTCTGTCATGCACAACTCCATGGGAAAATTGAGTCTGAATGTCCAGAGACGAACCAAAAACATAGCGGCTCCCAAAGCATAGATGATGACAATATACAATGTTCACCAGGGCTTATAAAACCACTTCCAGTAAAGATAGCTAGAAAAAAGATAGGGTGCCAGGCAACGAAACATACGCCCACAGCAGCTAAATCGTCCGTGCAGTCAACAAGAGTTGTTGCATATTTTTACTTTTTTCGATAATGAAACATTTATATTACACTCAAATCTGATTAAGAGTAACAACTCAGAAAATTATTAGAATTTGTTTGGTTTTTATAAAGTTCTGGCCCATAATAACATTTAGTATGGTATACAAAACATTTAATATCATGGATTTAGCTGTTCAGTTATCAAAATTCATTGAAAATTAATATACTTGTTCAACTCGAGGCCTTAAACTCTGTGTATCACTTTGAAGTCAATCAGATACGGTAATAAGTTTGGCCCCTAAAGCATCACAAGATTTTTCAAAGTGATCAAGGGAGATAACTCTGACAGTAATTATGGGAAATCGTTGAAAATCAATAGGCTTCTTTGCCTCATGACCTTTAACACAGTGTATCAATCGGATATCAACTTTGGACTCTAGAGTGTCCACAAGATTTTTTGAAGTGATCAAGGGCCATAACTCTGGCAGTAATTATCGGAAATTTCTAAATATCAATAGGATTCCTCGCCTCAAGACCTTAAACACTTTGTATACATTTAAAGTCAATCGGATATTAACTTTGGCCTCTAGACCATCCACAAGATTTTTCAAAGTGATCAAGGGCCATAACTCTGGCAGTAATTATCGCAAATCCATGAAATTCAATAGGATTCTACATCTTATGACCTTAAACACTGTGTATAAATATAAAGTCAATCGGATATTAACTTTGGCCTCTACACCACCCACAAGATTTTTCAAAAAGATCAAGGGCCACAACTCTGGCAGTAATTATAGGAAATCACCGAAAATCATTGGGCTTCTTCGTCTTATAACCTAAAACACTGTGTATAAATTTAAAGTCAATCAGCAAATAACTTTGGCCTCTACAGCATCCACAAGATTTTTTGAAGTGATCAAGGGCCATAACTCTGGCAGTAATTATCGGAAATCGCTGAAAATCAATAGACGTCTTCGTCTCATGACCTTAAACACTGTGTATAAATTTTTAAAGTCAAACGGATATGAACTTTAGCCTCTACAGCGTTCACAAGATTTTTCAAATGAAGGGTCATAACTCTGGCAATAATTATCGGATATAGGCTTCTTCGTCTCATGAACTTAAACAATGTGTATTAATCGGATATATACTTCAGCCTCTAGTGCGTTCACAAGAAATTGTGGACGATGGACGGACGGACGGACAGACAGGCGAACGGATGGGGGCGATGGCAATATACGTCCACATTTCCATGTGGGCATATAAAAAGCCAACAGTGAGGCTGATGTCCCCGCCGAAATTTCAAAATAAATAGATGGCACATACCAATTAATCCCCTTTTTTTTTCAAAAGTATCGAGCAATTAAATTATCAAACTATACAATAAGTTTCATCACTCTCTATCAGCTCTATCAGATAGAATCAAGGTTATTTCATTTTCCCAAAGTCTGCTAAGCCAAACAGAAAATTCTCATCATCAAACTTAGTCAAGGTAATTTTCAATACTCTCACTTAATTATAACCAAAGCACCGTGCCCCAAAGAATCAACCAATCAAAATGCTTATCTCCACTTAACCTAAGCAGAAAATGCTCATCTTTGAACTCCATCAAGACATTGAACTAATGTCTAATGAATGCCTACAGCAAGTTTGAACATTCTACCTCATTTAGAAGGAGAGTTATTGTATTCCAAAGTCTCTCCCAATCAAATTGCTTATTGCTCCCAGAGCAGAAAATGATCATTATCAAACTTAGTCAAGGTATTGATGTAATGAAACTATACACCAAGTGTCATCACCATCACTTAACTAGAACTAAAGTTATCATGTCCGAAAGCATCAACCAATCAAATTGCTTATCTCTGCTTACCCTAAGCAGAAAATGTTCATCTTCGAACTCCATCATGGTATCGACCTAATAAATACCTACACCAAGTGTGAACATTCTAGCTCAATTAGAAAGAGAGTTATTGTACAGACAGATGAACCCATTTAAATAGTCCCCCACTTTCTTTGAAAGTCAGGAGACATAAAGTAACAAAACCAAAATTTCTTTAATACAACATACATGTAGTGCATATAATATTACTAGCACTGATCCAAATAATTTATAGTACTATTATTATTAAAGATGCATTATGTAAGATTTAAATAACAGCTGACACTGAAAAACTACCGGTACACAAAGATAAAGGAATATCTTAAAAATACTGGTCAAACTACTTTTCTGAGCGACGTTAGGGCTGTTTGGAGAATAGCAGTCTTGATTTTGTTACCACAAATATCACAACAAAATGGTTTGTGTCCATTATGTGTTATCATATGAAGTTCACAGTTACACCATAAGTTTGTCGAGAATGCTTTCTGCAGTATTCACATGTCTCCATTATTCTTACAAATAATTTCACCATGACATGATTTTTTATGTTGTCTCAATGATACATTATGTGCAAACTTGTTACCACAAATTTCACAAGAGAAAGGTTTATGACCAGTATGTGTTCTCATGTGTACAATTATATTATACGCTTGTCGAGATCGTTTTCCACAAATTTCACACGCGTATGGCAGGTCCTCTACATGTACTTTCTTATGACGGGCTAAATAAGTACTTAATACAAAACTTTTTGGACACAGATCGCAATGAAAGGCCCTAATACCACTATGAGACCGAAGATGTTTGATTAATTCTCCATTTCGGGGAAAACGCTTTCCACAATGATGACATATGTATTTTTTTATCCCTGTGTGGCGGATCATATGTTTGGAAAGATGTTCACTTGAATAGCCCTTGTAATCACAGAGTTCACACGCAAATTCTTTCACTCCGCTGTGAATTTTTAGATGGCGTTCTAAATAACGCATGTCTGCGTATTGCTTACCGCATATTTCACACTGTCTTTTAACTTTCACTGAATTTTTCGCCACATGAAGTTTGAAATGATCTTTATCTGTTTTGGACATGATGTGGGTTTTCAGTTTATGTTTCATGTCAAAACGTTCGTCACAAACCTCACAAACAAAATCTTTGGTATTGTTTTTTATTTGATGTGACAGTTTGTGTCTTTTATACAATTTCTTGTTTGTAAATGTCTTGGTACAAACTGAACATGTAAACTCTGAATCATCATCTTCTACTTGTTTTACTGCCTCCCAATCCGGATCATCATCCACATTATCATCATATTCTAAGGCATCACTATCAGACCATTCAAGGCTACTTTCACTTTCCCCATCTTTGTGGTCATGATCTTCAGTCTTGTCTTTGGTATGATCTTCTACTTCTGAATTGATCTGTCTACCTTCTATTTCAATACTCTCCATCACTAAGTCTTGTTCTTCTGATACTGCACCAATGATTTCAGAATGGTTTTCTATTTCTGAACTGACAGGTCTTCTATCAGGTTCTTCTGAAACCACATCAATGATTTCATCCTCACTTGATGGACAGTCATCCTTTTCTACTTTTACTTTAGTTACATACTGTTCTACTTTTACTTTAGTTACATTCTGTTCTATTTTTTCTTCAGTTACATTTTTTTCTACTTTTATTTTAGTTGGTTGAAATGTTTCATTTTGTTCCAATACATCAAATGTCATTCCAGCAGAACCTGAAAACATTTCACCATTATTCCTGCCAAGTTTTCCCACAGAACTTGGATTTATTAAAACTGATGATTTTGGTGCAGAAGTCTTGACTTGCCTTTTAGCAGTCTTTGGTTTTCTCCCTCTCTTAGGAATATTATTTATGTCTTTTGGTGAAGATGATGACATGTCTGATTCCATATTAAATGCTCGACACAAGTTTATAACAGTGTAGCTACTGTTTAAAGTATCTGAAACCATCTGATTACAAACATCTAAGATTTTCATGCAGTGAAATTCACAACCACTGCATATCTTAGAACAATTAGACACAATATCATTAATTGATTTAGTTTGTGACTCAATCAATTTTTCAGAAATTTCAATAATAGTATTTAATTTGGTCAGGTGTATTCTGTATGGAGACGTCAAATTCTGTGTACTTGAAGTATCATTGGGTGTTCTGAAAATAAATGTATTTAAATAAATCACAAATAGTAAAATAACTTGATCATAGTTAAGTCACTCTGTGCCAATATTTTAGTATAACCTCATCTTATAGCCATCTTGGAATTTTGATGGCATAGCATGAATAAAATTCTGCCAATCGATACACATGGGAGAGATGGAAGAGATGAGAGACAGAAATGGGGTTTAATGCCAACTCGACACAAAGGTCAATTCGGGACTAAAATATGGTTCAATTTTATTTTAATAATTCGCTTGTACAAAACCAGAGGACCCAGATAAAACCCACGGGACTGGACAGACGACCCTACTGCTTGTCATGTACAAGTGGGGAATTGAAACCACACCGCTTGACTCAATGACAGACCTTATGATGCATTGCACACGTATTAACCATTCAGCCCCAACCCCTAGCCTGGCCCCCATCCCCCAAACCCAAGGACAATTTAACATCATCAAGATGAGTAGTGGTTGAACAACAGTTCCTGGTGCAAGTGTTATTTTACTCATCTCAAAATGATTGCAATCAAAGAATAACACAGCATTAATATCAGCAGTAACTAACTACTTTACACGGTAACATTAAAACTATTAATATTATGTTTAATTTTGTATGGCAATGTTTTCTTGTCAATAAAATTTGAGACTTCCAAGTCTGCTGCTCCCATACTCCGCGCAGCGTTTCGTTTGATTATAGGTGATCTCACTACACACTGCTATTATGAGTGGATATTGTTGTGTTAAATTTTGATTGGTCAGTAGTCCGACTACCAACCAATCACTACCTACCATACAAACGCTTTACATTTAAAACGAATGCCAGTATTGGACCAAATATGTTTACATAACGTTACGTCATGGCTCACGCTTTTATTATGCCTAATTAACCCGTGCATAGAATACTGCAGTAAAACTAATTGAGTGACAAACGAGGCTATCAAGTCGAATGAAATGTAAACAATACTGTTTGGAAACGAACATACTTTCACCGTTTTAATACCTTAAATCACTGTCCAAAGTTTTAGGGAAGACTCAGATTAAGCGAAGGACTGTCATGTTGCTGTACTTAAGTGATAGCTTTCATTGAACGGGGAGAATAGACACACTCCCGCAAAAGTTCAAGAATCAGAAGTCAATCCAGCAAAGGCCAGAGAGAGATTTCTCGGGCCATTGCTTCAGGAATATGGCTGCTCCTTGCCCTTTTAAGTTATTTTATTCTTCAACTACGGCCTAAATTCAATATTTCATTGGTTTAACCATGGCCATGGGCCTTATAGTAAATTAATTTGTATGGAGTTATAAAGTAAAATGAAATGTCAATGGTGTTCAAGTCCCCCCACTTTAGTTGATTGATATACCAGAATTTAGTGACATCAATAAGATAAAAAAAACATTACATTGCTTTGAAAGATTTTGTAGTTTCTGGAATCCAGTTTAACATTACAATCAGTTTGTACTGACCTATCTGAATCTGGTGACGACTTCTTCATTTTGTTGGTTCTAAGTGCAGAAAGTTCTCATAGTTTCTATAAAACAAAAAATAGCAATTCAAAAGAGAGAGAGAGAGAGAGAGAGAGAGAGAGAGAGAGAGAGAGAGAGAGAGAGAGAGAGAGAGATGGGGTTTAACTCCACTCAACACAAACTAGGTCATTTCTGGGCTAACATATGGGGTTTAATTTTATTTCAATATATCGCTTGCCTGTATGCCCCTTTAGCAATGGGAGGAAACAGAAACAGGAGGACCCGGAGAAAACCCATGGGGTTGGACAGGCGACCCTACCTGACCTTGTCACCTTTCATGTACAACCGGGGAATTGAACCCAATCACAGACCCTATGATAGAGCGCACGCATGCTAACCATTCGCCCATCCAATTCCCCTTTAATAGGTGTAAATTTGGCTCAGACGACATATTATTACTTGGTTTGATTTCTTACTGTCTTGGATTAATGAACTTGTTGTCAATTAAGTTTCTGAGACTGGGAGTGATTACCAGTCCAGTTCATTTACATACTATAAAATTATATGCAAAGCAACAAAACACATATCTATTATATAGGCCATGTTTGAATTGAAGAACTTGTGTGGACGGTCATTCTCTTGTCAGTATCTCCCAAGTTACACAGATGTTTCCTGTTTCTTAGACCCAATCAACAGTCAGTCGGAAAATTTTATAAATTCATCCATGGGATTTGTTTGTATATCTTATATATTATCAGTCTCTTCAATGACCTACATCAGAACTTGAATTCTATTATGTTATCTAGCAATCTATAGCCATTGTCATGTTGGTTTTTTTTTTAAACTGTGGTCCTGTAAAGTGTTAATTATTTATTTATATATTTCCTATTCTAGCTTAATTAATGTGGAAGGTTATGGTGAATACTGAATGCCAATTCAGACCGTTTCAGTGCTGGCTGGAATTTTTCGGAGAAGCCATCATAAAAAAATGTTTTAAGAGCTGGGAAATGCAAGGGGAAAAGGTATCATGTCTGAGAGATACACAATTCCATTATTATTAGTATTTTGATCTGAATGTCTTTTATCCACAAAAAAATATTCATCTGTTAGACGGGGGCTTATCCAGGAATATTTGCAGGAGGGGATTTGCCATGGGCAGATTCCTGTTATGGAAAATTGACTACTGACAATGCAATGATGCCATGCATCGTCTTCGAATTATGTAGACACATCTGTAGGCCTACATACACAGAGTACAGAGCTTTTTAAAGTGATAAATCCAACATATACCCGTTTGACATCAATTTTTATTATGAATTAATAGGATCAAATTGTGATTCAATTTCACTGATGCAAAGCATTATTTTATTGTGATATAAGTTATAACATAATATATATGTCCATCTGGTGATTAAAGCCCCAATAACACTCTTGTTGTAATTGAATAATATGTCCCAATCTTTATTCTGGTCAACAAATTGTATTATTTTACAATATTCAAATAAATTGATCATACAAATTTCATCGTAACACACCTAATTTAAAAAATTGGAAAAATTCAACTACGGTACATGATTTGAAAAGGTTAATGTAAACCTTTTCAAATGTGACTTGGATTTTAAAATATTTTCGAACCCTCTGGACAAGTAAACTATGATGTAATGGATAATTTACACAACAGGTAGAACACATAAACATCTGGTACTTAGAATTAGATTATTATTTATTTTCTAGAGCTGCCAAGCCAGCAAGAGTGTTATTGTCCCTTTAAGGATAAAGCATACAACTGTGACACTTTTTTAATGTAGCTGAGTGGGAATGGGGGGGGGGGGCACCCCAAAACCCAACCTCTGGATCCGCCCCAGATATTCATGTCACAAAATCGTGTTCTGAATTCAAATAATATCGTTCATGAATCAAACAATGAAACATAGACCTAAATATCGCCAAAGAAAGGTCCATACCGTAAGTGCAACAACGATAACAGACCAATCAGCGTAAATAAGCTGTGGCCCCCTGTCAGTTTGACAGCCAGAGGAAGTCACAATAAATATAAATATGGTTAGATGTCTTAGGCTGACATGTAGAATTACATGGACGACTTACAGGGGGTATTAATATCAAATTGATAAATTTTTCCCGATATAAGAAGGGAGATAACTCGAACTAAATTTTTTTGAATATCGTTTAGTTTCGTATTTATAGATCGTCTGCAAGTAAATGATGCCATTGATGGTACTTTTGCGAAATTAGAACTCTACTAATACTATACTCTATTTTAATTAAATGACATAAATCAACGTAATGCGGTTTCTGTCATACGGTTAAAAAAAAGTAATATAAATGCTGTAGTAGCGCGTATGCGAAGTGGAACGGATTCGGAGACTTTCTCTGTATGACTATTTACCGAACACTCAGAATAAAAAATTAAAGGAGCTAAGTCTCTAACTCAATGTTTTCCAAAATTTCGAAATTGAAATTCAATATTGGCCAATTCCAATCAAAATTGATGATGTTATTTTGCTGTCAAAATGTGGGGTAGGCCTACACAAGTTGCATATTTCTATTTTTTGGGGCCCCATTGTAATGAACAAAGAAAAACATGCTCTGCAAGACAATACAGAAGTCATTAGTAATAGTTTATTCACCAATGACAAAATAATTTAAAAAATCATGTAGATTGGACTAAGTTCAATACACCCATTATCCTGATAAACTTGAGTTGATGTGAAATGCAAAACCACATTTGACCATGGACATCAAACTACTTGTACAATACTGCAACACTATGATAAATTTCTGCAATTGCCTCATCAATTTCCATAATATTCTCTTGTCGATGTACTCCAAGCTGTTCAAGAGGCTGGGGATGGGGTTACAGGGGTGGAGAGACTTGGTATGGTGGGACGATAGCAGCAAGGGAGACAAGATTTTGTAACAATTTTATTGCAATGGACTTTGCTATTTGGAATCCATTTGTTGTTAAATTTTTTTGCAATTCTATCATCATTAGACATCCACAGAAATATCCTTTTTTGTGATTCTGGCCATGTTGCAAAAACAGAAACGACAAATGCATGTTGGAATGAGAGAGAGAGAAATGGAGTTTAACGCCCACCTGACGCAAACTTGGTCATTTCAAGACTAACACACGGTTCAATTTTATTTCAATAATTCGCTTGTGCGTAGGAGTCTTAACAGTGGGAGAAAACCCACAAGGTACAACGGGGGAATTGGAACCACGCCAGTTGACTCAATTACAGACCATATGATACAAATTTAGCATTCCGACCTTCTGTTTTGGAATGATCTAGCCTGCCATTTTTTCTCACCTTTTTTTTTTATTTAAAACACTCTCAAGAACTTTATTGTAATGTATCTTTTTTGGCATCAATTTACTGGACAATTGCTAAAGGCTGTATCCTTTTAATAAAGATATTTTTAAGCAGAGAACTCGACTAGGTCTGGGTGGTGCTATTGTTTGATTAGTTGTCACCAAAATATTCTTACCTATGCTCAAGCAATCTGATCAAAATACAGATTTCATTTTTTATAGTTTCACATTTCTCAAGATTAGGAGCTCAAGACCATTAAACTACTTAAAATACTGACACTATCCCGCACGTGCTTTTCAATGAAATAAGTCATGCGAGTCCAATATTTCATTTAGTATAGATAATGTACAATTGGCAAGGCAAGTTGCCCGTACACTATTAAAGCCATTTAGTTTTACTCCTCCGTTTCTTAGAATGATACAACATGGGCTACCTTCACTCAGTGTGCCATGATTGTGATAAATGGGCCAGTCATTCTGCGTCATATGAATTAGTCTTGTCATAGTGATACATTGTCCATGGGTCTGTGTGTGATAGTGATGAATGAGCTTCAAAATGACAAATTTATTTTTATGAAGTTCCAACAATAATATATACACATGTACATTTAACTTTAAATTTTAAGATTATTCTAAATTATTTCACTGTAAGCAGGAGATACACTGTACATTGTATCTGATCATGAAATGATTTTCCTGGAAGTTTTGAAGATGGAACGAAAAGGAATTCGACCCATGTTCAGATATTTCTGGGATTAAGTGGGAATTTTTGTGTGAGATCAAATTAAATTTAAAATTTACTGTCGTCATAGTAACTATTGCAGTTAAGATGATTGCAAATTATTTTACATCATCGTCTCCCTCCACCAGCCTTTGTGACTATTTCAACTTAACAAGATTTTTATGTTATTTCAACATTCTTACATTATGTGTGTCTGTGTGCAAATTTAACTTCGAATTTTATGAGCACCCAGTTTTTGGATCATCTCTACCAGTCTCATTGACCGTTTCACTGTGACAAGACTTTTTATGTTGTCTCAATGAAACATTATGTGCAAACTTGTTACCACAAATTTCACAAGAGAAAGGTTTATGACCAGTATGTGTTCTCATGTGTACAATTATATTATAAGACTGTCGAGATCGTTTTCCGCAAATTTCACACGCATATGGCAGGTCCTCTTTATGAGTTTTTGTATGACGTCGCAATTCAGTACCATGTACAAACTTTTTGGGGCACAGGTTGCATTGAAATGATTTAACACCCGAATGATATATGAGATGCCTTGTCAAATCTGCATTTCGCAAAAATTGTTTGCCACAATGATAACATATGTATTCCTTCACTGTCTTATGACGAACCATGTGTTTTTCTAAGTGTCTTTTCGTGTAGCCTTTGTAATCACATTGATCACATGCAAAGTTCTTTTCTCCCCTGTGACGTACCATATGACCTTTGAAATGAGTAACATCTTTGAAGACTTGACCACAAAGTTCACACTGTCTTTCTTTTTTCAAAGTCATCCTCGCATGAAGTTTAACATGATTTTCATCAGTCTGAGCCAGGACGTGTTTTCTAAGTTGATGTTTGGTGTCAAAATGTTCGTCACAAATATTACACACAAAATCATTGGTTTTGATTTGATTTGTTCGTTTGCGTCTTTTAAATGATTTCTCTTTTTTAAATGGCTTGGGGCGAACTTTCTTTTGTTTCAACTTTTTAACTATGTCCCAATCTGGATCATTATTTACATTATCATCATATTCTAATGCAGCACTATCAGACAATTCAAGGCTACTTTCACTTTCATCATCATCTAACTGTTTTACCACATTCCAATCTGGATCATCATCTACAATATCATCATATTCTAATGACTCATTATCAGACAATTCAAGGCCACTTTCATTTTCCCCATCTCTGTTGTCATTATCTTCAGTCTTGTCTTCGTTATGATCTTTTACTTCTGAACTGATCTGTCTCTCTTCTATTTCATTTCGATTATCCATCTCACTTGTTTCTTTATATCCTGTTGCTGTGTCACTTAAACAGGATTCAGCATCTTTTTCTACTTTTACTTTAGTTAGATCTACATTTACATCATTTCCTTCTACACGATTTTCAGATACAATTCCAGCAGGAGTTGACTCCTTTTCAGCATTATCAATGTAAAGATCCATCAAGGATGCTGAATCAATCACAGTGGATAGTTTATTCGTGGGAGAACAAACTTGTCCTTTCTTCGCAATTTCAGAAACATTATTCATGTTTTTTGATGAGGATGATGACATGTCTGCTTCTGCAATAACTAACTGACAGAGATTGATCACTGTATAGCTACTGTTCAACGTTTCTGAAACAATCTGGTTACAAGACTCTAAAATCTTATTGCACTGGAATTCATAACCAGATATTTCAGAACAATGAGAGGCAACTTCATTCACCAAATTAGTTTGTGATTCGATCAAATTTTCAGAAATTTCGATGATGTTATTTAATCTGGTCAAGTCTTTCCCATTCTGTATCCTTTTAGTATCACCGGGTCTTCTGTAATTTAAAAGAAAAACCTTTCATTATTTCAATTTATCCTTACGAACAAACATTAGGTGCACATGTTATATGTATGTACCCCTCGATTATCCATTTTTTGCAGTTAACCATCAATGGATGTTGAACAGCAGATCGGATTCAAATCCAACAAAAATTGGACACATATGATGGCATTGAGAGTTGATCATGTATGATCTCTTCATATTAATAAATGTCTATTGTTTATAAGTTTATACATGTACATGTATAACATTTCAGATCTAAAGAGAGACCGGCAATAGTACCAACAGAAAGATTAAGCTCTTGTATAATGTGTAATTAACATACGGTAGCCAGTTTACTGACAAATTAGCATCCATGAAATTAAACAAACCCTAAATTGGTTATGTACATGTATGCTCTATTAAACGTGTGCGCATTAAATCACAAGGTCTTGTCATTCATTCAAGCAGCGAGTAGTCGATTCAATACTTGAACAAAAACACTGCATGTATCAAATTTCCAAAGTCCAAACTTATGCTTTCTCTCTGGGTCACCCCGCTGCTAAAGACCCCTGACACGCAAGCAAATTATTGAAATAAAACTGTTAAAGCCAAGGAACATGTTCGGGAGAAAACAACACCTTCCTTACCTTACTAAAGTCTGTCGACTGTTAAATGTACTTCATGTAGCTAGGTAAACAAGGTCTAATTTTCTCACGACAATATTTCTTTACATTGCACAGGCGTTCACAGAGACTGGCATGTGGATGTGATCATTTAGAAGTAAAAAGTTGACCAGTAAAATTTACTAGAAATTGAAAATGTTTTAACACAAGTGGGTGAGTGTAACAACAAGACTTACAGTGTAAGGTCTGAGCTGAATTAATGAAATTTCTAGGCCAACGCTGGGATCAAACATGGTATCTCATACGTTAACAAGTCAACGTTTCTACTGACTGAGCCACTATGGGGGGATTCCACGTCAAGTGTACACAAGGTTCTGACATGACCATCACAGATTTTGATGATTTTTGGTGTGCAAGTTAACCATGATGAAAAAACATGATGTGCAAAATTTTAGCGCTGGGAGCCCCATGGGGCCCCATCAGGGGCATTCCGAAATTTGGGCCTTTTCGGCTGACCTTCAAACTTTGAAAATCCATAACTTCGTCCCTAGTAATACTACTTACATGAAATTGGTATCGAATTGTTCAGAAAACATGGATCTTTCCACAGATCAGGAGCACAAACTCGACAGAACAAAACCCAGGCAGATGTTGTTGACCTTGACCTTGGAACCCACGCCCCCGTAAAGGGGCAGCTTCGAATTGGCCAATTTTTCGTGTGAACATTGCCCCGCCTATGATTAACGAACACACAAAAAATCAAAATGGGATCTCCATGGGAACAGATTTTAGGAGCCGGTCAAGTCAGGTGCTACACAGTTATTCAAGTGCACACGACCTTATCACCACAACATGACGTCGTAACAACAACTCAGCGAACCTGATTTCGGCAGTGGAAAGAGATGCCAACGATGAGCAACACGCGGTGTCCAACTAACATAGTACCTATAGTAGTATCGGCCACAATTTTGTTTATTATAGTGCTTTAAGCTCTTAACGTTGCATTCTCATTACTCGCAAATTCGTGTGGGGAAAAAAGTGGTTCTATTTTCGAGGTGCGGTAAAAAATTTGAGGTCTGTACACTATTAATGGATCGTCCAGTGACAAGATAGGTTGCCAGGCAACGAAACATACGCCCAGCTAAGTCGTCCTGGCGTCAACAAGGGTTGTCGGATATTTTTACTTTTGTCAGTAAGGAGAAAGTTTACAAAGCATGAAAATCTTATTACTGGTAATAGCCCATTAAGTAATGGTTAGAATTCATCCACAAGATATTTCAAAGTGATCAAGGACCATAACTCTGGCAGTAATTATGACCTTAAACAATGTGTATAAATTTAAAGTCAATTGCTTATAAACATTAGCCTCTAGAGCATCCACAAAATATTTCAAAGGGATCAAGGACCATAATTCTTGCAGTAATTATCGGATATCACTGAAAATCAATAGTCTTCTTCGTCTAAACACTGTGTATAAATTCAAAATCAATCGGATATTAACATTAGCATCTAGAGCATCCACAAGATTTTTCTAGGCCCATTACTCTGGCAGCTTGCACAAAAAAACCTACAGTGAATTCGAATAAAATCGACGTCTGTTTTAGCGACCAAGATGGACTTCATGTCCATCAAATCTGTTCCCATGGAGATCCCACTTTGATTTTTTGTGTGTTCGTAATATATAGGTGGGGCAATGTTCACACAAAAAATTGGCCAAATCGAATCTGCCCCTTTTCATGGGCGTGGTTTCCAAGGTCAAGGTCAACAACATCTGCCTGGATTTTGTTCTGTCGAGTTTGTGCTCCTGGTCATTAGAAAGATCCATATTTTCTGAACAATTTGATACCAATTTCATGTAAGTAGGATGACTAGGGGCGAAGTTATGGATTTTCAAAGTTTGAAGGTCAGCCGAAAAGGCCAAAATTTTGGGATGTCCCTAAAGGGGCCCCATGAGGCCCCCAGCGCTAAAATTTTGCACATCATGTTTTTTCGTCATGGTTAACTTGCACACCAAAAATCATCAAAATCTCTGATGGTCATGTCAAAATCGCCCGATTTTTGTGTACACTTGACATGGAATGCCCCTATGGCTTCCCCATGGCAATAATTTTTTGATCATGTTTGATCCAACTATCTTTTCGATTTCCACCACTTTTACACCGATAAATTTGAGGTTAGCCGTCCGTACTGTGTCCACATGGCACTTCCTACTTTCTATTAGGATTAGGGTCAGGTATTTAAGATTAAAACCTATAACACAAAAATGGGAGTCACATCAACCATGAATGATGCCAATTATTCTAATGATGCCAATTATTCTAAGAGTATTGCCTTACCCTTCATAATGATCCAGTAACCTTCGGGCCATCTCCTCATCATTCAATGCACACGTCTCCTGTTTAAAGCGAGAATTTCATATTTTCTTAGAAAGTCAAAACATAATTATTTCTGTCTTTTGCTCAATAGGTTGTCAACTCACTATTTTATGATCATAGGCATTATTTCCCACCCTTATAAATCATTAATAACACCGGAAATACATGCAATAACACAATTACCAGCTTGTTTTTCTATTCCCCCATGCAATAGCTACATGTACCTTCAAACGTTGAATTTGAAGTTGAAAATTACATTTTTGCCAATTTCTCAACTGACAATAATAGTGAATTATAGGATTAATATTAATAGGATTATTCTTTATCATGGTAGGATCTAAGTATTAATTAAGGCTTTATATTTTAATACATTTTAAAAAATATAACTTAAAAATAAGAAATTACCGCTTTAAATCGATTCCACCGATCTATTTCAGACGGAATGTTGATCATTGACTGTTTTATTCTTTCTCTATATTTTTTCTGATATACAATCCTTTTTTCCCTTCTTTTCTCTTCCGGCATTCTACTTCTGTTTTTTCTAATTTTTATGGGTTGTTGTGGATCATCCATATTTAATTACTTCTGCATTGACCTGTGTCTGGGGGATTTGTTTTGCTTTGTTCATCAACTATTCTCATAACAAAAAGGTACTCTGACGAACCCCTTTCACTTGACAACGTCCAATATTAATAAAAATCTTATTCATTCGATTAGTGTGAGTGAGGGAGTCAGGTGGTAACTTTGAAGTAAAAAAGGGGAATAACTCCAAAATTGTCCTGGAGGAAATATTTTAGTTTCGTATTATAAAATTGTCCTGGGTCATGATCACTGATCAAATAGATCAGTGGTCATGATACAATTTCTGTACCAATTGTTATAGTCTATCTCTGTTATGAAACTACAAGTCAAAAAATACATGGCAGAAAGGTCTCAATCATAATAATGTATTTAATTTGCAGCTGGGATGTAGCCATAACGGCCTTATGCCATTACGGCCAAAAAAAGGTTTGGTCAAAACGGCCCTTCAGCTTGGTTATAACGGCCAAACTTTATAATTGAATGAAAAACAATATATTATTGTTGTTTATTAAAGAATTAACGCACGATACATTAGATATGATATTATGGACGGGTTGATTTAATTAAATTATTTACAATTAATGGATTGAAAACTGGTAAAAACTTACAATACAAACAAACGTCCGTGCATGCATATAAAAAGTCTTCTTAAAAGTGGTTAACACACCAAATATAAAGTCCGTGTACATATTATAAAGCCAATTTAAAGCACACTTATAAAATCGCTGTCGTGAGAAGAGAGGGTGTGTCCTCGTCTCCCTTTGCCATAATAAAAACATGTGAAAACAGGAGATCCATCGGACTGATGTTTGGCGCCATCAGTGGGTGTGGATAAAAACAAACGTATTGCAGTAAGGATGAAGCATCCATGCTGGTAGCCTTTTTGATATATTAACATTAAATTCTGGAATAACTACACCTACACCTAATGCAGTGTACAACCATGGAGGTGTCAATATATACAGCTCTATGTGTACAACCCAGTCAGTTTGGGGTCCTTCTGCTTTGGACCTAACTAAAGGTGGTTCAATTCTGTCATGTACGTGGTCTGAGCAAATATTACTTACCTTTGATAAAAATAACAACTGATAAAAATAACAACTGACTTTTAATCATTTGACAAAAATAACAATCCACTCATCAGATAATCAATTAAGGAAATAGGTGGTTATTAACTAATCAACTGATTGGATGATCCCTAATTAGGTACTTCACACCCTCAGATCTTATTAGGTAAATGGGATAAACATGAATCATTTATTTTTTTTCATCAAATAAAGGCAAAAGACATGGCAATCCCCAATCTCCATTTGACATCGTTTGGGTGTATGACCTACCTAAAAAAGTACATGGAGTAGGGGTAACATTTGTAATGTTTTTTTTTTTAAAATGTATTAAATTAATGTTTATTTACATATATATTTATATTATCTATATTGTTTATAAGTATCATTTCCGGCATGTAAAATATATATATTTTTTTCCCGATATGACCAAATTGTTTGGCCGTTTCGACTAAATTGTTTGGCCGTTATGACCAAATGTATGGCTGTAACCCGTTCTGGAGTTACTTCCCTTGTTCCTTTGTAAGATTAATGTTCGAAGTATCGATTGATCGAACCATAGATCGTTTGTATTTACATTTCTATGATTGAAAGAGTAATTTTATTAAATGCATAAAGTTTTCAAGTGAAATCTTTCCAGTCCAGGCTCCAGAAGGCCATATTGAGTAGAGTTTAAGAATAAAATAAAGGCAAAACAAACATTGTTATTCAACAAGTCAATATAACGGAACTTCAACTTGTCTAAAATGGCAGATGGCGATACTACTCATACATTTACATGTACTGTCACTGATGCACAACAGCAACTTGCGAAACAACAAACGTCAAAACGTAAACGAAATGAACGAAGAAAACTTGTAAGCGACTGGGCGATTGAAAAGAAGAAAGAATATGACAAACAATACAACAAGAAAAGAAGAAAGTCATCGATCAATATTGTGTCCGAAATTGATCGTTGGAACAGATTTAAATTGGAGACTAGTACATTAAATGATGAAGAGATGGCCCAAATATTGTTGGATCATTATGAACGGTAAGAAGAAAATGAAATGGAATGGGGTTTAACATCCTACTATTAAACAATTTCTCAATCAGAGTCATAAACAGTTGGAATTCATTACCATAGGCATATATACCATATTATGTTGTCAATGCTGAAACCCTGAACCAATTCAAGTCAAGTCTAAACAAATTTTGGAAAAATGAAGAAACTAAGTTTAACCCAAGTTGCTATATAGTATTAGCAAAATTCTTGATCATTTTGAGACCAAACACTTTGAGAAAAATCTATCTATGATAATATTTAGCTCAAACATGCGCAAACCTCCCAATGTTAGAATTATTCAAGGTGGTCAACAATTTCGTCAACAAGCCACATAGGCTTAATGGTAGCCCGAAGAAAAGGTATATAAAAGGTATAATTGGGCTAATGAAGACAGGCATACGCCATACACTCAACTGTGATATAGTATGACTATGAGGGAAATTTTGCCTGGACAAAGGCACTACAGCCTTCTCTTATATCGAATTCAAACTGCCAAGGGATGGTTTATGTGCAGGCCAATGTGCACACAGGACCATGGTTTTTCGTACCATCCGAGTGACTAGACAGCTGTCCTTGCATCACTGAATAGTGGAAACCATGCCAGAAAATCTGGATGAACTTTCTCGGCCAATGCAGGGTTCAAACATCCAACCTCCAAGCTAGCGAGTTAGCATCTTACCCACTTAGCCCCCCTGATCCCCAAAGAAGAAAATGTTGTGTTCCGCGAATTAAATTCATTATAATCTTACATTTACTATTATGGATATAAACGATTCTAATACTATTGGGTTAAGCGGAGGGATAATAATAATATATGAAATATTCATTGCCAGTTAGCAATTATATAGTGTTGATGCTTATAATTTGTGTTTTTTTTATTATATTACAGAACACCCAGTATGCTGAACGGGACACCTGTATACGCAACACACTTTACCAGTTTAAATAATATCATTGACATTTCTCAAAAACTGATTGAATCACAAACCAAATCTGCGAATGAAATTTCATCTCACTGTTCGAGAATATCTGGTTATGAATTTCAGTGCAATAAAATTTTAGAGTCTTGTAACCAGATTGTTTCAGAAACGTTGAACAGTAGCTATACAGTGATCAATCTCTGTCAGTTAGTTATTGCAGAAGCAGACATGTCGTCATCCTCATCAAAAAACTTGAATAATGTTTCTGAAATTGCGAAGAAAGGACAAGTTTGTTCTCCCACGAATAAACTATCCACTGTGATTGATTCAGCTTCCTTGATGAATCTTTACATTGATTATGCTGAAAAGGAGTCAACTCCTGCTGGAATTGTATCTGAAAATCGTGTAGAAGGAAATGATGTAAATGTAGATTTAACTAAAGTAAAAGTAGAGAAAGATGCTGACTCCTGTTTGATTGACACGACCACAGGACATTATAAAGAAGGAAGTGAGATAGAAAATCAAAATGAAATAGAAGAAAATCAGAATGAAATAGAGGAAAGGCAGATCAGTTCAGAAGTAGAAGATCATAATGAAGATGTAGAAGACCACACTGAAGACAAGACTGAAGATCATGACGACAAAGATGGGGAAAGTGAAAGTAGCCCTGAATTATCTGATAATGAGGGATTAGAATATGATGATAATGTAGATGATGATCCGGATTGGGATGTAGTCAAACAGGTGGAAGAAAATAAAGTTTGTACAAACCCATTTAAAAATGAGAAATTGTATAAAAGGCGCAAACGATCACGTCAAAATGATATTCTTTGTGAAGTTTGTGACAAACATTTTAACTTGAAAAAAGAACTGAGAAAACACATCTTGGCTCAAACTGATGAAAATCATCTTAAACTTCATAAGATGATGAGTCCGGTGAAAAAGAAAAGACAGTGTGAACTTTGTGGTCAAGTCTTTTCTTATGCTCATAATTTTAAAACTCATATGTTACGTCACAGCGGAGAAAAGAACTTTGCATGTGATCAATGTGATTACAAAGGCTATACGAATAAACATTTAGCAAAGCATATGATTTGCCACAAAGGAGTAAGGGAATATATATGTTATCATTGTGGCAAACAATTTTTGCGAAATGCAGGATTGACGAGACATCTCATATATCATTCGGGTGTTAAATCCTATCAATGCAACCTGTGCCCCAAAAAGTTTGTACAAAGTAGTCATTTGGCTCGTCATAAAAAAACTCATAAAGAAGAGCTGCCATACGCGTGTGAAATTTGTGGGAAGCGATCGCGACAAGCGTATAATATAACTGTTCACATGAGAACACACAACGGACATAAACCATTCTCATGTGAAATTTGTGGTAGCAAGTTTGCACATAATGTTTCTTTGAGACAACATAAAAAATCATGTCATGGTGAAATGGTCAACAAGACTGGTGGTGATGATTTAAATACATGTACTCTCAAAATTTAATATTAAATTTGTACACACACACACGTACATGTATCTAATGAGTCGTTGAAGCAACATAAAAACCTTGTCATGGTGTAATGATAGTGGGGAAGACTGGTTGAAACTGTGAAATAATTCAGAATAATCTTATAAAGTTAAATGTGCGCATGTACCCAGCAAACAATTAAACATCTTTTAAACGTATTAAAAACGTTTTAGTTAGGTTTCCAAAACGTTTATTTTCAAAGTTTAAAAAACCTCAAATTGTGGACTCTTTTTAACGTTTCTAAAACGTTTTGGTTAACGTTTTTTCTTACGTAATAGAAACATTAAAACAACGTCGAAAAAAACATTTGAAAAAACATAAAATAAACGTCTTAAAAACGTTCTTGGACATGTTAATTTGAACGTTTTATCAACGTTTTTTAATTTAATATAAAAAACTTTTTTTTGGTCCTTCAAAATAGTTTCTTCCTCAGTCATATATTTTTGTTTGTACATTACTTTAGCGTTTGTGTTGACTGTAAATGTTGATGTCATTAGGTAATAGAAACACCTCTGTATTCATTATATTTTCATTCCGTTACCCATATTGATTCAAACAAGTGACACCAGAGGAATCCTCAGATTTATGTGAGTCATAAAATATGAACTAAAAATTTAAAAGTTGGTAGGGGTCTTTAGCAATGGGGAGACCCGGCGAAAACCCACGAGGTTGGATATGCAACCCTACTCCTTGTCACATACAACCGGGGAATCAAAACCACGTCAGTTGACTCAATGACCATTCAACCATCCACCCACTCCATCCCATCACTGAAATAAATTAAATATCTACCAACTGCAATATTTGACCTACAAGACTGACCATAAAAAATCTAAAGCTGGTAGCTAAAAAGAAAATAAATAAATATTGTAACATATATTTATTTTAATTGCATTTGGATAAATCAAACTAGGGCTAATAGTCTATAACACATTACGACAACACTCAACAGTCATTGAAGTAGACCACCACTGTCACTGATCCAGACGTTTGTCTTTTTTAACTGTAGACAGACATACATGAATACACTGTATGAATATGACTATATAGCTTACAACGGCTCCAATTTCCATTAAGTTGTATTAAAACGAGTTCTGCATATTTGAAAACTTGCGATATTTTGCACAATCTTCTTCTGTATTATTTATTAATATTCTAGAATGTTTTTTGTGTAATTGGTAGAAAACATAATCTTCTTCACAAATCCATGTGCGCAGGTAAAAATTTTATTTCCTAAATATTATTAAAAAGCCAATAATTCCTCCAATTTGGCATTTCTCGGCTTCAAATTCAACTAAAACACCGACGTAAACTCTAGCCTATAATAAATTTCGAGTGTTAATCATTTTATAATAAGTAGGCGTTTGCCAATACGACTCCACTAAACAGATGAAAGTTTATAAAACAGTACACAATTCAGTCGACCTCTAAGAATAACTGTAATCGCTAAATGATAAAAGAAGACTAAAACGTTCTATAATAGGTAACTATTCTGTCCTTAAACAATCAGTTGGGATGATCATGGATTAACTGTAAAAATAGATAAAATACAAATCGTAAGTTATACAGTAGGCCTATGTGGAAACTAAGGGAAATTAACTTCTCTGAACAATACATGAAATTTGAAACCCTATCAATTTAAATATGATAGATAATAGAACAGTCCATTATACAATACTACAATTGAAATAGACTCTTCCAGTTCCAGACATAACAATTAACCCAAAACTAAATGATTCAAATGCATTATAATTATAAAATAAAAACACTAAAGTTTCTGGACTAAAGTAAAACATATATATGTGCAAGACAAATGCATTCATTATATCAATCAATTAGGATGTAATAAAACCTAAAATAGTCAATTTACTTTGCAAGGAGGGCTCTATAATAAAATGACAATAGAATTTTGGCTACGCCAAGTGGAGAGGTACGAGTCGAAAATAATCTATATAATTATCGACACAATTAATTGTTATAAATAATAATTATTTCTTAATGGACACAAAATATTAATTAATAACATACCAAATTGTCAACTACTACACCCTGCAACAACCTCTTAAACTTGATAATTTACCACAGCTATAAAAGTACAGACATCAAGTTTGGCTGGCATTCCTTCTATGGCGGAAAGATGCTTAAATTTGGGTCAACTGTCAACATTGGGGTGTTTTAAAAAATATTTATAAGATAAGGTAATCTGGACCCTTATTGGTTTTTTATATTCATTAAATATAGTAGGTACGCCTATTTTGCAAAAACAAAAACGTTTTTATCGATCTTTATAGTTACAGTTATTCTTTTTGGTAAATATATAAAAACCTTAAAGAAACATTAAAAAAACGTTTATATTATCATTTATTATAAACGTTTCTAAAACATAAAAAAAATACATATTTATTACGTTTCACGTAAACGTTAAAGTAATGTTTGTCAGGCAACGTAAGTTATAAACGTGTGTTAAACGTTTAATAAATGTTCTTAAAATTTATTTTTTTCATATGACGTGTAGGGTAATTTATACCTATTTATTGGGACTTTATAAACGTTTCATAAACGTTAAAAAAAAGTCATATTTACAACGTTTCAGTGCAAACGTTAAAAAAATGTTTTGTAAGAAAACGTTAATTATCAACGTTGATTAAACATATATTAAACGTTTTTATCAATGTTTATCGAAAATTTCGTAAAAACTTTCACTTCAAACGTTTAAAAAACGTTTAATAAACATATTTTTTTACCTAACCTTTTAGAAACCAAGAAAAAACGTTTTTTAAATGTTTTGTGTTTGCTGGGTAGGCCTATATTGTATTTGTAATGTTGAAAAGAACATAAAAAATATGCTGTCACTGTGAAACAGTCAGCAAGGCTGGTGAAGTTAATTTATAATAATCTGAAAATTTAAAGTAAAATTGAAAATAAAACATTGAATGAAATTTATTATTTTTTTTAAAAAAATTCATCAAATTCATGCCTCTGTGTGTGTATAGAAAGGGTGGGTGGTCGAATGGTCCCACACCTTTTAGGTAATAAGGTCTGTTATTGAGTTTCATGCCCACACTTCGTCCCAACTTCAGGTTTTTTTTTTGACTATCATCCAGTTTCCTCCCACGGCTATAGACATACATACATGTGTACTTCCAAGGAAATTAATGAAATACAATTTAACCATAATAATAGTAATTCAAATTTAATGTATATGGTGCCAACAATTCAACTCGCAAGCTGTTCTCGGGCACTTACATAACTACAACGTTTTTTAAAAAAAATGACCATGTTTGTGTCAATTTGGATGTTAAACACAATTTCTCTGTGTATAAAATTTAAAAACTAGTTACCTATTAATAATGGAAATTATACGAATAAATTAAAGATTTTAAAATAAATTGAAATCTTACATCTTGCATGTAATTATAAAATTGACTGAAATAGTGGTAGACTGGCGGTGAAGAAAATAGGGGGGTTGGATGGCCAAATGGTTAGCGTCTTTTTGTTGTATCCTAAGGTCTGTTATTCAGTGAACTGCCCTGGTTGTAGGTGACAAGGAATAGTGTCGCCTGTCCAGCTTTGTGAGTTTTCTCCGGTTTCCGTCCACTGCTAAAAACACCTACACCAAAGCGAATTATTTAAATAGAATTGAACAATATGCAAGTCCCTAAATAACTTAATTTGTGTCAAGTGAAGGTTTAACTCCATTTCTCTCACTGAGTCACTCTCTCGCTCTCTCTGGGGATCACGTGGCTAAGTGGATGAGGAGCGTGGCCAAGTGGTTGAGGCGCTGGCTCGCTAGCCTCAAGTTCGGGTGTTTGATCCCTGCATTTGCTGAGGAAGGTCATCTTGATTTTCCGGCGTGGTTTCCCCTTGTCAGTGATTCAGAACGGAGGGCTTGACAAAGACAGCTGTCTAGTCATTTGGATCGGACGAAAAACCGAGGTCTCGAGCACGTAAAAGATCCCTTGGCCGTTGGAATTCAATATATAGCGCCGCTGCCCAGGCAAAATTGAAGAGTAGGACGTTAAATCCCATTTCATTTCATTTTTCTCTCCCTCTTTCTCTCTGTATGTATTGAATAAATGAAATGTCTGTTCAACTTCCTCGAGAAAGATTTTTGTGTAAGCTACAAACAAGTACAACTACTACAAGTCCACCCATACATTATTATTATGACTGAGACAATAGGCTATCATTATCTTTTCTGTCATGTATTTTTTTGATTGTAGGTCATATAGAAGATATGAAAATTTGTACAAATTGCATCATGACCCAGGACAATTTTAGAATACGAAACTAAAATGTCATGTATTTTTTTGATTGTAGGTCATATAGAAGATATGAAAATTTGTACAAATTGCATCATGACCCAGGACAATTTTAGAATACGAAACTAAAATATGTCCTCCAAGACAATTTTGGAGTTACCCCCCCTTCTTTAATCTTTTCTTCAAAGTTACCGCTTTTCTGATTGAATTTTGATGAAAGTTGTCACTGAAGAAAGTGGTCTGTTGAGAGTACCTTTTTGTTATGGGAATAGTTTATTAACAAAGCAAAACAAATCCCACAGGCACAGAAGTAATTAAATATGGATTCTCCACAACAACCTACAATAAAAAGACGGAACAGAAGTAGAATGCCGATTGAGAAAAGAAAAGAAAGAAAAAGTCAATATCAGAAAAAATATAGAGAAAGAATGATCAGAATTCCGTCTGAAATAGATCGGTGGAATCGATTTAAACAGGAGACGTGTGCATTGAATGATGAGGTGATGGCCCGAAGGTTACTGGATCATTATGAACGGTAAGAAATAGTTCAGCTCTGAACGTCGGTCTCATTACACCTCACCCTGAACGTTCAGGGACTGTCCCATTGAATCAATGTCGAAAATAATTGGAGCCCCAGTCAATTTTACTGGGCAACGTTTCACTGCTTATATAGCGACGGGGTGTCAATCTGTGTGAAAACCTGTACAATGTAAAGCCTGTCCTGTACATTTCCTTTCGTCTTGTATGACCGACATTCCTGAATGTGGACGTTGACCTACAGTTAGAGTCATGGCGGCGAAAATGTAACTTGATAGGAGGGGGCTTATTTTTAACATCGTGTTGTGTCGCTCATACTGACTCTAGCGAAGTAAGCAAGGTCTTATTTTCTCATTAAGATGTTCATTTACATTGACATTGTACATGTGTCCACACGGATTGACACCCCATCGTTTAGCAGTGAAAAGTTGCCCAGTAAAATTGACAATGATTGAATGGGATAGTCTCTGAACGTTCAGGGTGAGTGTAATGAGAACGACGGTTAGAGCTGAACTAGGTAAGAAAATAATAAGTTAAGTTATACACGTAACACAGGACGGAGGGCCTGACAAGGAGGACAGCTGTTTAGTCGTTTGGATGGGATGAAAAACTGAGGTCCCGTGTACACATTGTTGTGCACGTAAAAGATCCCTTGGCAGTTGGAATTCGATATATACATGTAAGAGTTGGCGTAGCGACACTGCCAGGCCCAAATTTCCCTGTCATAGCACACTGTATAACCTATACATCTTCATTAGCCCAGGTTAGGAGCAGAACAGTAGGATGTTAACCCCTTTTCATTTTATTTCCTATTGGTAGTATTGTAGGTCTCTCTTTAGGTCTGAAATGAAATGTTATACATGTACGTGTACGTGTATATGAAATTATAAACGATTAATTTGACATTGATTAACATGAAGAGACCATACATAATTAACTCACAATGCCATCTTATGTGTCCAATTTTTATTGAATTTGAATCCGATCTGTTCAATGCCATTGATGATTAACTGCAAAAAATGGATAATCGAGACTTTGTTAATCAGGACAGTGGTACATGTAGCAATTACATGTACAAGGCTACATGTAAGGTTTTCTCAGCTTATTTCTCACAGTGAGGCAATTTGACTGAAATTCTCAGCATATTCCCATAACATTATCTAGTTTTTATTGAGAGAACTGCCAGCTTTATCTTACATGTATCTTCACCATAATGTATCTTTAATTTCTAATTCTGAAGCATGGAATACAATCAATATATGCTAAGAGGGTAAGAGGGGTACATACATGTAACATGTTCACCTAATGTTTGTTCTTAAGGATAAATTGAAATAATGAAAGGTTTTTCTTTTAAATTACAGAAGACCCGGTGATACTAAAAGGATACAGAATGGGAAAGACTTGACCAGATTAAATAATATCATCGAAATTTCTGAAAATTTGATCGAATCACAAACTAATTTGGTGAATGAAATTACCTCTCATTGTGCTGAAATATCTGATTATGAGTTCCAGTGCATTCAAATTTTAGAGTCTTGTAACCAGATTGTTTCAGAAACGTTGAACAGTAGCTATACAGTGATCAATCTCTGTCAGTTAGTTATTGCAGAAGCAGACATGTTGTCATCCTCATCAAAAAACACGAATGTTTCTGAAATTGCGAAGAAAGGACAAGTTTGTTCTCAAACGAATAAACTATCCACTGTGATTGATTCAGCATCCTTGATGAATCTTTACATTGATTATGCTGAAAAGGAGTCAACTCCTGCTGGAATTGTACCTGAAAATCGTGTAGAAGGAAATGATGTAAATGTAGATCTAACTAAAGTAAAAGTAGAAAAAGATGCTGAATCCTGTTTTAGTGACACGGCAACAGGATATAAAGAAACAAGTGAGATGGATAATCAAAATGAAATAGAAGAGAGACAGATCAGTTCAGAAGTAGAAGATCATAATGAAGACAAGACTGAAGATAATGACAACAGAGATGGGGAAAATGAAAGTAGCCTTGAATTGTCTGATAATGAGTCATTAGAATATGATGATATTGTAGATGATGATCCAGATTGGAATGTGGTAAAACAGTTAGATGATGATGAAAGTGAAAGTAGCCTTGAATTGTCTGATAGTGCTGCATTAGAATATGATGATAATGTAAATAATGATCCAGATTGGGACATGGCTAACCTTCAAAAAAAGAAAGTTTATACCAAGCCATTTAAAAAAGAGAAATCATTTAAAAGACATGAACGGTCAAATAAAATCAAAACCAATGATGATGTGTGTAATATTTGTGACAAACATTTTGACACCAAACATCAACTGAGAAAACATGTCCTGGCTATGACTGATGAAAATCATGTTAAACTTCATGCAGGACTGACTTCGGTAAAACAAGATAGACAGTGTGAACTTTGTGGTAAATTCTTTCAATATTTTAGTGATTTTAAAGTTCATATGTTACGTCATACGGGAGAAAAGAACTTCTCATGTGATCAATGTGATTATAAAGGGTATACGAAAAAACATTTAGCAAGACATATGTTTTGTCACAAGACAGTGAAGGATTATATATGTAATCATTGTGGCAAACAATTTCGGCGAATTGGAGCGTTGAAGCTACATCTTGTATATCATAGTGGTGTAAAATCCTATCAATGCAACATGTGCCCGAAAAGTTTTGCACTGAAAAGTCATTTGAATCGGCATGAAAGAACTCATAAAGCTGGGGACATGCCGTATGTGTGTAAAATTTGCGGAAAACGATCTCGACAAAAATATAATATAACTGTACACATGAGAACACATACTGGTCATAAACCTTTCTCTTGTGAAATTTGTGGTAACAAGTTTGCACATAATGTTTCATTGAGACAACATAAAAAGTCGTGTCACGGTGTAATCGTCAAAAAAGTTGAAACAGGAGTTGAAGTATTGAATAAAATTTGAAGATGTAAAAGGTTTTTTATATGCCCATTTTTGAAGTGGAAATATTTGTCTTTAATTCATTTAGACAAACCACATCCAGGCTCTTTGCATGGAGTTATAATACCTATTATGGTCCATAAAGGTGTGTTATTTGATTATGGTCCAATTACTAAATACCATTCCAAGAATACAGTATTATGGTCATCAATAAACTTTATTGATTAAATCTTACAAGCCTCCACATTTCTCAAACATAATGTTTCAAAATTGTAATCATGCTCAATTATTCAGTGACAGTTAAAACTTTCAGAAATTCTTTAGTTATTTTTGTAAATCGACCACTCGCTACATGTATCACTGGCCTGCTGCACACCAGAATGTCGACCAAGGGAGGTGATTCCTCCCATTGATTACAACTGAAAATCACTTTCCTTTACAAAGGAAAGTGAGGGGGGGGGGGGATATCATCATATATGAAAGGAGGTATGACCCCCTAACATGCAGTTGATGATCTTCAAAACCATTTCCCATACACACAAGTAATCTCTTTAATAAAATCAAATCAGTTTCCTTAATTTCTAATCATGCTTCTTTTCGAAACTGAGAGAGATTTTTTTCATTTAAGGGAAGCTATTTATTCAATTTGTTGATTAAGGGAGCTTTTTTTTTTAGCTCTCCTTTAAAAAACGAACAACGACTGATTCTTAATAAAAGATGTATTATTTAAGATTTAGATAAATCCTACTCTTCTGCACCTAATCTGGGCTAATGAAGACGGGCATACGTCATACAATGTGCAATGAGGGATATTTTGCCAGGGCAGTGGCGCTATGGCCTATTCTTATAACAAATTCCAACTGCCATGGGATCTTTGTACACGGGACCTTGGTTTTTTGTCCCACCCGAATGTCTAGACAGCTGTCTTTGTTCTGCATCACTGACAAGGAGAAACCAGGCCGAAAAATCTAGATGTAATTTAGATAAATAGCTGGCCTTAAGTTCACAGAGCATTCTCAGACTGAAGTTTACCATTTACTGAAAATCGTTTCCCTTATTTTAACTAAAATAAGAAACTATGTGAAAAGTTGTGTTTGTGGAACAAAGATATTTTCAATGTCAAACAGTGAAAGTTGAATTCTTTGCAAACTTGGGGCCTGGCTGTTTTGGCTATAATACATGTTATTTAAAATTAGCTAATGAAAAGTAGATGCATGTATGTATTGAAAATTTCATTCATTTAGTTCTGAGTAAAGTTATGAGTGTTCGAACTTGAAGGTTTAACAAGACACATTTACAGTGGGAGTCATGATTGTCAAGTACCATTGCTACGTTAATAAACAAAGTCAAAGGTCTTGGTTATCAATTATAAAGTCAAATTACTAATTGGCCCTTGGGTTTCAATCCATTCTATATCACAGCCATCCCATTATTGGAAGAGAGATGATTGTTTGGTTGTTGTGAAACCAAAAGAAAAACTTGCAATAGGCAGGTTAGTATGATATAAGGCTGATGATTTCAACAAATCAGTGCCACTTTGGCGACACCAAAGTTGGTCTGACCGTTGTCCACAACCCTCTGAATGTCTCATTTGTTACAGAAATTTAAATATTATGTTTTTGTAACGAAATATGATCAGAAACAGTCATCAAGAGATCAAATTAAATGGTACCACATGTAAATGTACTTAAAGGTACCAATCATGCAATTTTGGATAAAACTATCGGTCACATACTTGTAACACTAGCCAATGCATCGCTATCACACATAGACAAGCTAATACACAGTATCACTATCAACTGATTTACATTCAAGTGTTTCCGTTATGACTGTAATTTCAAATCAGTTATGTCCAGTCTTTTGCGCATGCTCTCCAGATAAGCTATGGCGTTGCCGTTTAACATGAACTCTTTCAGGTCACTTGTTACAAATGACGCCGAAACACACTATGGTCATAGGCACACAGGCTCGATGACAGAGGGAGAGAACCCCAAATGCCCGATTAGACGTAGATAAGTCCCTGGTTATGTAATGTACTCCATAGACTGGTGGCCAGTCTTCTCCACACACCAAAAATTGGCCAGTCCTCTCAAAAAAAAAAAACGTAATCTCTAGATACTGGGCAAATAGAGCTTCATTCTCATCTAGTAGGTCAATCTGCATTATGTAGGTCGTGTGACGTCGTGCACGGGATTACTGCATTTGCACTGGCAAACTGGTGTAGGATAACAGTTATTGTTATTTAGTGATACTTTAACGATCTAAGAATTTTGTTGACGGACAATATGATAATATCTGTCGAATGAACGGATACAACGTATGGGATGAGGTGAATGAACATAAATAATTACACACGACATCATTATAACAACTTAACGAAGCCAGTTCATGCGTATCGGGACGAAGCCGAATGGCGAATGGAAACAAAAACGTGACATCAGCCCGCAGACGGTTTCAGCATGACTGCTTTGCACTCCATTCGAGACGCATGATTCGTGAAGGTAAATATCGAACTTAATTTATCTTAGACATCACATTTACAAATTCGTGTCACGTGACTCGGGGCTTGCTTGACAACTGTCAATCATTCCAAATAAGGAACAACGTAAAACAGGACAAGAAACGCCCATTTTATTGTGAAGCTCGCAAATTGTCCAGTCTCTGGTGCTGGTTACAGGTTTACTCAAATTTTTTTTTTATACAAATGGAAACGAAAGTGTTGGTTTACTAAAAATTACTACTTTTATATAAATCGAAATGTAAAATAAATAGAAGAGACTGGGCCAGTCTATGTACTCCATGGCACTGATATACTTTTGCAAATTTACTGTTCATTTTATAATAAACACTGTGCTCAATTTTCAATTGTGGTTATGTTTCGCACTATCAATGAAAGTTCCGCTTAGCCTCGGTCATCATTACTAAAGTCGGTAAGACAAAACCAGTAGTCTCGGTTATCCATTTTTATACGTCCACATTCATAATGTGAACGTATTATGCCGTCGCCCCTGTCTGTGTGTGTGGGTGTATGTATGTGTGTGTCCGTGGTTCACCTACAGGGCACAATTCTTCATGGATATTCTTCAAACTTTGTATACTTATTCCTTATACCCTAAGGAAGATCCCTATTGTTTTTGGTGCATGTCCGACCCTCAGGGGCAGAGCCACGCCCATTTCTAGTATTTATTTGTCGTCTACAGGCCACATTTCTAACCTTATAATCTTGAAACTTTGCATACATATTCTTTGTACCCCAAAGAACATCCCTATTGTTTGGGGTGCATGCCCAACCCCCAGGGGCAGAGCCACGCCCATTTTCTTTTTGTGTGTCTTTGTGTCGCCTACAGGGTGCAATTCTTACTGGATTTTCTTTAAACTTTGTATACTTACTTTTTATACCCTAAGGATGATCCCTATCATTTGGGGTGCATGCCCAACACCCAGGGGCATAGCCACGCCCATTTTCTTTTTGTGTGTCACCTTCAGGGTGCAATTCGTACCGGATTTTCTTAAATCTTTGTATACTTAATCTTTACACCCTAAGGATGATCTGTATTGTGTTTTGGTGCATGCCCGACCTCCAGGGGTAGAACCACTCTCATTCCTTGTATTTATTGTTTGTCGTCTACAAGCCACATTTCTTAATGTATCATCTTGAAACATTAAATACTTATTCTTTGTACCCTAAGGAACATCCCAATCATTTGGGATGCATGCCAACCCCCCAGGGACAGAGCCACGCCCATTTTCATTTTGTGTGTCGCTTACAGGCCACAATTCTTAGTCGATCATCTTGAAACTTAATATACGTATTCCTTATACCCTAAGGATGATCCCTTTTTGTTTTGGGTGCATGCCCGACCCCCTGGGACAGCAACGCCCATTTCTTGTATTTGTTTGTCTGTCGACTACAGGCTGCATTTCTTAACGTATCATCTTGAAACTTTGAATACTTATCCTTGGTACCTTAAGGAAGATCCCTATTGTTTTTGGTGCATGCCCCCCCCCCAGGGACATTGCTACGCCCATTTTCTGTTTGTGTGTCTGTGTGTCACCTACAGGCAACAATTCTTTATCGATCACCTTGAAATTTTTTTATACTTATTCCTTATACCCTAAGGCTGACCACTATATTTTTGGTGCATGCCGCCCCCCCCCCCTTGGGACAGAGCCACGCCCAATGTTTTTGTGTGTTGTGTGTTCGCCTTCAGGGTGCAATTCTTAACAGATCCTTTTAAACGTTTGCATACCTATTCCTTATACCCTAAGGATGACCCCTGTTTTTGGTGATTTCCTAACCGCCAGGGGCAGAGCCATGCTCATTTTTACTTTGTGGCTGTGTGTTGCCTACAGGCCCCGATTCTTAATGGATCGTCTTTAATCTTGGGATATGTATTCCTTATAGCCTAAGGACAACAACTGCACGTTAGGGTTAGAGTTAGGCATAATATTCCCTCAAATTCTCATTTATAGAAAGGGGCCATTTTGGTCTCCGGAAACAACCGGCCTACAATCAGCATCACCCCACAGAAAGTTTACAACAATATCTTCAAAGGTGATATTTTACTGTTTCAAGGTGACACGCATTAAAGTGTGTATGGCTGTATCCTTTGGAACCTTAACATATGTGTATTCCATACTACAAATGAGGGCCTGACAAAAAACCGAGGTCCCGTGTATACTTTGGCTTGCACGCAAAAGACCCTTGGCTGTTGGAATTCTATATAAGAGTAGGCTGTAGCGGCGCTGCCAGGGAAAATTTCCCTCATAGCACACTGTATGGTGTATGCCCGTCTTCCATTAGCCCAGCTTAGGTGCAGAAGAGTAGGACGTTAAACCCCGTTTCATTTCATTTCACTTCCATAATACAACGCAGTTATATAGATAAACAATCACTATATTCAACTATCATTGGGTTCTGTGAAATACGCAAGCAGTCCAAATAGAACGGCAGTCGTTTACGCGTGTGTTTTATTATTATTTTCTCGTTTGGTATACAGCCATAATAAATTACTGCTGCATTGCCCCAAAACTATAGCTTCGTCTACACTAGGCTTGAAAAAGCCGGCTTTTTAAAAACCCGGTTTTTTCAAAACCCGGCTTTTTCAAGTGTAGCGTCTACACTGACTGAACGGAAAAAGACGATGAACACCGACCTTCGTTATTTGTGGAACTTACGGTTTATTTATTACGCCATCGGCTTCAGTCAATTTTGCAGAGATAATGACATCCGGGTACTTGATAAATCCCGGATTTACCGTCTACACACATAAAATTGCCGGTTTTTTGAAAAAGCCGGCTTTTTGATTTTGAAAAATCCCTCAATAATTGCCGGATTTTAAAAAGCCGGCTTTTACGATTGAGAAATTGAAAAAGCCGGCTTTTAGGAAAAAACCGGGATTTAAAAGGCTGGTGTAGACGGTGAATGCTGCTAATGAATGCTGCTAGTGTAGACGTAGCTATAGAAATTACACGACGCGTGTACTGGTTATAGAATGTGGGTCATCGAATGTGCGTGTGTGTGTGGGTGAAAGAGAGAGAGAGAGAGAGTGAGAGATAGAGTATGGTGGGAGAAAGAGAGAGAGGGCAGAGTGTTGTTTAACACACACAAAATACCTATGGCTCAATTTCTTTCATCACTTCGCTTGTGTGTGGGATACTTTAGCAGTGAGGGGTCAACCCAAAGACCCGAAGGTAACCCACGACACGAGGTTGGACATTCGATCCTACTCATTGTACCATGCCACTGGACTGAGCCGCGGTGGTTCTGGCAACGGACAACGCATTGTCGTTCTGATAGAACGACAACTCGAGGCCTCATATGTACCCTTTGGCATACACACAAGAGAACCATTGACAGTTGAAATTCGATTTAAGTAGGCCGTAGGACAAAATTTCCCTCATGGCACATTGTAAAACCCATTATATTTTATGCTATGAACGACGTGTGAGGAGAAGTGACACAGAGAGAGAGAGAAATGGGGTTTATCGTCCACTCGACCATCGCTTAGCAAAATAACGGGGCATGTTCTCGTACGATTGTGATTCAGAAGTATGTCGTTTTGTGGTTTATGACAATGGTGAATCCCAAGTCATGTAAATAACGCGAAATCTTTGATCTGAAGTATACCAAGAATGCACACGGGACAGCTGATATTACTGCACGATTGGGTACATAGGCATATGGGCTCGATGACAGTTAGGGGATGGGGCAGAATCCGAAATGCCCGAAAAAATTTCGGGTTTACAACCAGCGGCACCGGTCTTCCTCGAGAGACGAAGGATCGGAGTATTTGGTGGCTGCAAACACATTTTCCTGCTATTTCACCACTTGAACAAAGCAACTTCAAAGTGGTCTAATATAGCCTAATTAAGGTGGCTGACACGGATTCCAATCAATCGTTTCCAGTCCACGAAAATGTAACTGCCGCAAACGCATTTCCTGCTATTCCAGGTTGTGATATAGCCTACCTAGCTGACCCGAATTCCAAACAACCAATCAATCGTCGCGGGGAATGGGGGCCTCACCCTCCCGGAGAAAATTTTGATGGCAAATGCGTTATCCGCTATTCAAGCCCGTGTAAGCAACTCCAAAAGTATCCAATCGTTTTGTAATCGAAATCCCACTCTGAATTCCAACCATCCAATCAGACTATTGCAGCTACATTCACAAATATAATCGATGCCGGAAAAATATCGCACGAAGTAGAGTGGACCCCAACAAAATGTTTTAATCCATTTATTCGGGCTCGGTGTTTGGGGAAAAAACCTAGAAATGCCCGAAACAATTTCAGGTTTACAGACAGCGGCGCCAGTTTTCTTCGAGAGGTGAAGAAGCGGAGCTGACCTTGTATGGACCCAAAGAAAAGTTTGTAATGCATGTTTACGGACGTTTATTCTGCCTTGCATTTATACCAGTGAAATCCACCGGTGCAATGTATACCAGGACTATGGCACAAGGAAATCACCAACGCGTAACAGAAAGCGTGTTTGGAAAATTAACCATTGCATTGAGGGAAGCAATCTGTTTCACAAATGTATTGCGAAGCCTGGTAGCTCTGTAAAAGAGGACTACTTTATCATGTGACGTCACAGCATACGACGTCAATTATTGGCTTAATTGCATGCATTGTTTACCCACGGTGGCTTTTACTCATCCATTTTACTCAATAGGAAATATTCTTTACCTACATGTACTTGAAACACCTTTATTTATTTTTTAACGTTTGAAAAAATGTTCCAGAATTTAATTTGCTGAAGGAAAAAAGTTAATATTTGTGGCTCTTTAATTTTTACGTCGATGTCACCCCTATCAGTGACTAGCGAATATCCACTGTTGATCAGTGTGCGCGGAATGGTGTAAAATCGCCGTATTCACTACAACAACCAATCACAATCGATTGGCATGAGGAATGCTGGGATGTCAATGAGAGAGAGAGAGAGAGAGAGAGGGGGGGGGTGTTAACGTCCACCGAAGGATCCGTAGAAAACCCATAAGGTTGGACAAGCGACCCCATTCCTTGCCATAAAGTATAAGAGCCCCATAAAGCCAAGTAGCATTGGTTGGGCGCCCAAGACATCAACCACATTGGAAGCAAGTTATGCTCCCTCTCTCTCTCGATGGTACGTGACAAAAAGTAGGGTTTCCTATCCAAACTCATGTGTTTCCCCCAATTCTCCACTTTCCTGCCACTGCTAAGTCACCCCACGCTCAAACAATTGTTGAACTAAACTTGAACCCTATGTATAAGATGCATTTAAGATACATATGGAAGATTAGATAACGATTTGGCAGTTAAAAGCTAGATGACGTAAAGGCAATTTGCCGAACATTTCAGTCAAATTGATCCACTTTGAACTGAGATATAAGCGATTGAAATTTTCGCCTAGCCTCGATCATCATTTCTAAAGTCGGTACGGTAAAACGCATAGTCTAGAATATCCATTTAATAATTATATCGAGAAGGAAAGTTACGCAGTAAATCGGATCATAATCCACCAAAGATCGCAGGCTAGTGATGCCTTCCAGAGTTGGTAATGGTCTGGATAAGTTAACATTTCAGGCCTAAAGAAGGACCTGTTATAAGCAGATTTCGCTCTTGCATAACGTATGTTTAAGTTTAATTTAGAGGACAATAATTATAGTTTGCTTATAATTACACGCTCTAGACGTGGCTTGTTTGTTTATAAGTTAATAACATAAATCTTTCATACCTTTATATAACTAGTTAATTAGACGCGTTGTAATCAAAATTAAACACAGAGAATTAAATTGGATACAAGTACAAATTGAACATAATTAGCCGAAATTCAACAACAGTTATGAATAATTGGACACCGAACAGTAATTCGCGGTATATACGCTAGATTAAACGGTGCCAATATTACAGTGTTAGTCCCTGAAAAAGACATAGTTTGTGTCGTATGGACGTTAAACTGCATTTCCATTTCTCCGTGAACGTGATAGGTTTCACAAAAATATGTTACATGTCACAATCACTTGTTTTGTCTACAAGACGGATAAATTTCAAAACAATATGTTGCACGCGATGTGGTGGCTTTTATAAACACAAACAATATCTTGGATATCAAACACACAGTATTCCAGATTCTTCCGATGTGGCCAAATACGTGAGTTATTTTACGATTAACTTTAATTAAGATTTGATCTAGCCTTTCGAGTGGACGTTTATTTTCGCTGGGCTGAATGCTTTTCACTACAGGCAGAACAAATGGCCATGTCTTTGCACTGAAATTTGTATCAGGTTGACCACCAAACTTAAACATGCATACTAAAAACATGTAACTAGTTGCCGTACCGGTACATATCACTGTGACCAACCGGTAAACCCCGGTGACATGACTGAATTCCGCGTCACTCGATTGCAATTCTGTCAATTCTGGACGTTCTGGACTGTGAATCGAGCATCCCCTTTATCTATCGAAGGCCGCCTCAGCCGGGCCCCTCGACCAAAACTGTCCTTGATCTTCACCGATACACCTCTGCAAGTGTGCTAATTACTACTACATGTCTCGATGTTTCAGTTACCCCCCTTGATCACTCAATACTAACGAGTATCAACCCTGGCATACTATCAGGAATCGATCCATTTCTGTAAAATAATCGGCCAATATTATTTGAATTGGACTGAACAACAGACAAAGGCCTATATAAGTTCTCTCCAAACATATAAACAGTTATATCTTATGGTGGAGATATAATAGGTAGTGAGTTACAAACATATATACATTTCTTGGTGTGTCATTTTGAGGTTTAAATTTTAAGGTGTTAAAATCTGTTGCTGTTTTTTATGTATTTTTGCACTCTTTCAAATATGTTAGAATTGGTGTTATCTGAAAGAGCGGGGTTGCCATATAAGATCAGGTCAATTGTAACATTTTGTTTAAGGTGATATAGATTATTTTTGAGAATTGTTCTTGGGGCAGAGTACGCTGGACACATGAAAAAATCAATGGTTATTACCTTCATCTGCAGAATTATACCTATGGCACACTTTTGTTTCACCAATAATAAGGTAGTATGTGGTTGAATTTTGTAGTATTGATTTACAATTGGTAGATATTGGGTCTTATTTGGCTAGTCTTTCAGACGCACATACTATCAACAGACTTTTCCAGTTTGTCGTAATAAATTTGCTAAGTACTTGAATTTATTGAAGTATTATGCATGTTGTTCACAATAATGCCGTAGGGTATGGCGGAATGTTGGTAGTATTCAATCTATTTTTCTTTAATCGCTCTGCCGCATCTGTCATATCGTAAGGCTAAATAACCAAATTTCCTAACCCTAACCTTAGTCAGACAAAAAAGACGTAGGAACGAGTCTTGCGTATTAGAACAGAATATCCATAGTTTACTGGCACCCCTCGAACTTTGGGACTTCTCCTCCAACTTCCAGAGCATGTTTAAAGAATGTGAGTCTCCTCAATAAGGTGGCACACCGACACGGCCTTTTAAGGAACAGCTAAGACAATTACTATAAATTATTGCTGTTTTATTTTACCCTGTTTTGACAATCTAAATATCTAAAATAAAATCTATATACATTGAAATACAACACATAATAAATAAGTTAAATATTTACATAATATTTGTGAAACCCGTACCCAAGAGGTTGGAGCGGTAGTTATACTGCAATACAACCAACAGGCAGTCTTAATTGTTGTTGCAGCAGTCCTACTGCAATAACTATTGGCGTGATACTTCTACTGCACTGTAACCAGACTGATAGAATTTACTGGGCTGATCAAGCCTCGTTTGCACTGAGCAAACGCCATACCTGGTTATCGAGACACAGTTTTCTCAAATGCCCAAGAAATGTGATTAAAATACGTTTTATAGCTTGAGTTTCTGCAATAATTTTATGAACAAATCAAAAATACCAATAGAAAGTCTTCAGATACAAATTTTGTATAAAATGCAAAATGATTGTAGGCCTATCTTTTTTTATAATTGCAAATTGTTTCCTACACTCTTTAATATAATATGTTTTCGCCGAAATAACATAAACGAAAGTAAAAACGAATTGTTTTTTTTTCTAAGTACATGTAGTTTTAATGTATATTTTGGTCAATGATCATTTATATTTAAAATAAATTAGCAGAAAAGTAGGAAATTAAACTCCATGCCATTTCATTTCATTAAAAAAAAGTACCAAAAATGTGGATTATATACAAACTACAACACAATAAAAAGCGAGATTCACCTGAAAGCACGTGCCAAGAACGATAACCCGTAATAACTTGTTGAATATCACACATGTTTTAAGGTTAAACCACGATACTAATATTGGCCAATTCACAGTTAGACTTAGTTTTTAAATAATATTATAAATATTGGTGATCGGCACATTAAAGGTGCATTATGTAAGAGCTATAACTGCAGGGGCATATTTCACGAAATTTTAACTAAGATAAAATCCAAATTTTAGTAATTTGATTGAATAATATTACTAGTATCTACTAAATTTGTATTTTATCTTTAGTTAAAATTTTGTGAAACAGGTCCTGGTCTTTTTATGGATTCAAAGGTTATATAATTATTATTAGACCAGTATAACCACACCATTTAATAATTTAAAATTAAAATTAGCTGGATAATCGAGACTTGGTTTATAATCGTAGCAACGGTACTGGACAATCTAGATTATTTGTGCTACATCTTGTCAAAACTTCAAACGTTTATAACTTTGTTCCAATTAAAAAGTAAATTGACTGCAATTTTTGATATATTCATTTGGTCTATTTTAAACTATTATAGCAAGAACGGACACCTCTTACATAATGTATCTTTGATGCGGAATAAAAATAGTTTAAACTTGACTGTATGCTCCATAAAATACTGGCAATTTAGGATCTTCTCGGCCAATGCGTACAATGCGACAATCAGACAATCGCGGCGCATTGGTTTCTTAATTTACGATGTTTGTTCATTATTTACAGATCGTTCAAATAAAAATGGACGGACTAATGGTATTATAAAGACAAAATACATGCACATGAAATGATATGAGAGGTATATCACGCTTATTCTACAATAAAATAAATTAAAAACGTATATTGAACGCAATCTTATTATAACATAATCAATTAAGAGTAAATCAAATCATTGTGTTCAATCTTATTAAAATACAAAGCATATTTCCTTTCGCTTTATATAGTTCAAAATTTCTTTTGAAT
Organism: Patella ulyssiponensis; assembly: GCA_963678685.1. Taxonomy (NCBI): domain Eukaryota; kingdom Metazoa; phylum Mollusca; class Gastropoda; family Patellidae; genus Patella; species Patella ulyssiponensis. The sequence continues at coordinate 6,289,007 of OY783225.1, forward strand.
TGTATTTAAAAAAACGAAACGAATTATAAATCCTATTGCGTGTCGCTTTTGTCAGAACAAAAAACGAATAGAAATATAGATCGGTATTTTAATCACTTGGAATTAATACACAATTGGAAGTAAAGTTTTGATGATATGTCTAATATCATTGAGTGGGAACGCTATTAAGTATTTACTCTCGAGGCGATAAAACTTGGGGTTTATTAGGAGGAGGCCCAGAAAAACAACGAGTACTGTGTTACTATGTACTGTTTAGAAAGACTAGAAAAACCAGCAGACTCTTGCAACGTGAAAATCTCTTTAAAAAATAACGTACATTAAATTGTATATAGCCTGAAGTATATTACATTAAAATGATCAAATCACGTGTCTCAATACAAGTCTCTAATTCAGGGGATGTAACTCGTCTGAAACCGAGTCCCTCAGTTAATGAGATTCTCCATGTTGCATGCGCCTGTGGAGAAGCCGAGTCAAGACGTAACTCCATAGAGTTGTGTTCGGTGCATTCCCACTTCAATTACATGATGCCATTTCAATAATCTAACCTACAAGATGAGTTAAAAAATAGAGTTTTATGTCGGGAAGGTAGAAGTCTCGGGGTTTCTCCTTCCTCACCAATTACATAATTAGATCCTAAAATTCTACCGAACGACCAGATTCTAATACTGGTATACAGTCTCCCACAACCTTCAGTTTACGAGTGTAGATCTCACTTTGCTTCTCTCATCTAATCACAGTGTCTAGGTTTCCAACTCATATTAGTCCCGGAACCAGCTGACAAGCTAGGTAATACAGGTGAACAGTATTAGCTGCTAGAGAAACCACAGTTAAACACGCACTTGCTCCGTGACATCTTCGGAACGTACGATAATTATTCACATATTCCGGATTTTTCTTCAACTCCGGGACGTTTGCGTAGCCGACGATGTCACCCACACCGGCCTCGACTTCCATCTGAAATGTTTTCAACATGGCGCTGACTATAAGTGGCGATAGGATGATGGAGTTGACTGCTGCTGACATAAAACCAGCCGACAGGGCGTAGATCTGTACAAGAAGAAAAAAACAAACAATATAAATACTTATTTTTGGACAGCAACCGGCTATGTGGCATACGGAGTTGGGATGATATCCGTGGCAGCAAGGGCGCCGCAATAGCCCAGTGAGTAAAACGCTGGCTCGCTAACTTGAAGATATCGGGTTCGCTCCTGGTGTTGACCGAGAACGTATGCCCGTCTTTATTAGCCCAGTCGTGGTAGAACCTGGGACAAGTTTTCTTCAACCTCAGATCCTAGCATGATTAATGAAAAAGTCCAGAACCATGGAAAGACGACTTCATGACTTTAAGCTATATTCCTGCTTTATCTGCGCAACTACAATGAGCTGCCACTGAATTATTACTAAAACATAAACATATAAAGAGGAGAAACTCACCTCGACGTATTGAGAATAACTCCACGTGTCTATTGGATGACGTAGAATATGTGTTGCCATAACAATAGCTGAAGTAAGGAGACACCAGAAAAAGAACATGGGAAAGAGTCGTTTTTGAACCTGACCAAACATCCGACGGGGTAAACTACAAAACATAGTGATACCTGAAACACGAAAATAAAAATACAACAGAGTTTTAAAATGGTCGGTAATGCTATTTACTATTAACATGACACGTCACAACGGGACTGATTTATTTTGAGATAGTTGGGCTGAAAGGAGAATCTTCCAAAAAGAAAACACAATGCAAGGCAAAACTAATCTATGCTTACCGGCGACAAGAGTTACCCACAATTGGGCGCCATATTGAGCGGCGAATGTTCCAAGGTGGACTAATGTCAGGAAGGTGGATGTGGGCTCTACACGTCTTCTTCCAGGAAACAGAATAAAACTCAGGAATATAACCATCACCATGACAGCTAGATACTGGATCTGACCAACTCTAAAATTAACAAAAATACGCAATAATTAATATATTATAACGTTACAATTGGCTTACTCTTAAAGCGTATCAATGAGCTTAGAATTCTGCGAGATATCAGGGCCCTGTTTGTCGATATCTAAACTAAAGATAAAATCCGAATTTTAGTAGATACCTTCATTTTAATTGGCTACGCACTAAAATCAATCTAATATTAGCCAATCAAATTACTAAAATTTGGATTTTATCTTAGTTTAAAGTTCGTGAAACAGGCCCAAGACAGGAAGCCCCACTTCTGTTTGGGACCCATTTCCCTCGCATCATACTTTATAGATTACGCTTGTCTTCATTAGTCCAGTCGCCGTAGAAAAAGTAGGACGTTAAACCCCATTTCCCCCATCGTAATTCATAATTAACCCCATGCTTGTTCCAGATCGCTGGACCCGTTGCATCGACCGGTGTGCCTATGTCCTTGTCGTTTCACCCTTCGTTATACAACTATATGCGTTGAGGATATATTGGCGGAGCCGTATAGGATGATTGTGCCAGATAGCTCGACTCATTATTAACCTTTGTGTCACCCTGTGTTATACAACTATACGTGTTGACAACTAGGATGATATAAAACTAATATATCAACATCTGTTGATCAAATCAATGTCACCCGCCATTACAAATATATATAATTATATTATAATATACCTAACGACATGGCAATGAAAATATATAATCTATAAAATATTGAACCATGGCTTCAGTTCGTACAAGTTCTTTGAAATCCTACCATAAAAAACCTTGATGCACATTTAAAACTAAAATTCGTTTTGAAACATATATTGGTGAACAGAAATTGAATGGGGTTTAGCTTCCTACTTTTTCACGCCAACGGAATGAGCTAAAGACGATGAACATATACCGTGCAATATCCATTAACAATGATTACACGGGTGGACTATTGGCATGGTTTCACCAAGCCACAAGTCCATTGGAAACAACGTCAAGCGAACCAGTGCCGTACTCACATCACCGTCAGGGTACCCAAACAGAAACCAATTAAGACAGTATGGATATCGTAAGCATACCGGGTCCTGTTCATTTAAACATTAACAATAAATAATATTTAAAACAACTAATACGTTCTATGACGGTACCAAAACAGTAAGATAAAAAAAAACCCTTAAATTTTAAAAGATGAAATGAAATCAGGCTTAACATCCTGCTACTCTGCCTCGACTGGGTTAATGAAAACAGGCATACGCGCTACGGCCTACGCTTAGACTGAATTCTCTAAGCGCCAAATGATCTTTTGCGTGCACGTCAATGTGGAACCTACACGGGATCTCGGTTTTTCGTCCCATCCGAAAAACTTAAATAAATAATTATGACATGTTTTAAAATTCGAAAATAAAATTTACAATAAAAAAATAATTTACTCACCTAATTTTGTCCATATTTAAAACCGCCATTATGAGTTTCAACATCAACCAATTGGTGAAATCTTTAATAAGTCTTCGTATAACAAATTATATCGTCTGCTTTTTCTCCGCACGTGGCTGTATATTTATAGTATCACTTTTACAAGGATTCGTTTTCATTGGCTATTGATGACGACTTGCATCACCGTCCAGCCAATCAGCTAGCGGGATATGTGACGTAATGAAAGAAGGCAGGGTAAAAATTGAACGCAGACTCTGACGGGTATACGTGACGGATATCATGGCGTCGATTGATGCAGTTATAGTACAACTCTTTTGTAAATAGACACACGCCGCCACTCGACACGCTACGTGTACATCAAAGAATCATTTCACCTACATATATATGTTATGTATAATATGTGGGTATGCTTGTCTAAACATTGAGTATGAAAGTCCACGTGTGTTGGGATGATGACATCGGAAACCCTCGGTTGTAAATACTAGAAGCGTCGAGTGTTATCTCGTAAGATCAATACACGGTGAGACATGCTGCTACAGTACTGATATTGAATTGATAAGGTACGAATGAGTGCATGTACATAATACAAGGTTTACTCGGAGCATGTGAACACCCTAATTTCCGTAGTAGGGCTTTTGTCATGAGACCATTCCCTTTACATAAGATAAATAAATGTTTCCGACTTGGCGACTACATGCATTTAATCATATATTTGTCGACGAGATTTTATTGTGCACATTCAGCGGAACAATACGGTTTCGAGATGAAATGGAGTTTTACTGGTTGGTTACTCGGGGAACGCCTTGATTTCCGCAATGGTTTTTGTCATGAGACCGTTCCCTTCATTTAAGATACACAAATGTTTCAGACTACATGCATTGAATCATATAGGCTACTTGTCGACGAGATGGTGGGGAGCGGTGGGTAGTAGTAGCGTGCGCGCTGTATCATAAGGCCTGTCCTTGAGTCAACTGGCGTGGTTTCAATTCCGTGGTTGTGCATGACCAGTAGGCCTAGCAGGGTCGCTTGTCAAACCTCGTGGGTTTTCTCGGGTTCTACGGTTTACCCCCACTGCTAAAGATCCCTACGCGCAAGCGAATTATTTAACGATTAAACCCAATGTTATTTCCGAAATGACCTGGTTTGTGTTGAGTGGACCCGAAACCCTATTTCTCCCTCTCTCTGTCAACGATATAAACTAGCAAGCGCCATCTATTACTGTTAAAAAAATATATGCGAATTAATCCAAGCCGAGGCATAAATTACAGTTGATATTTTCCAAGCTCGTGGGTTTACTCCAGGTTCATCGTTTTCCTCCCACTGCTAAAGACCTCTACGCGCAAGCGAATTGTTGAAAAAAAATTAAACCTTCTGTTAGTCCCGAAATGACCTAGTTTGTGTCGAGTGGACGTTAAACCCCATCTCTCTCTCTCTCTCTCTCTCTCTCTCTCTCTCTCTCTCTCTCTGAGTTTATTTAAAGATGGGTTAAGCAGTGAAAAGTTCGAGATTGTCCGTCAAGTGCAAATACCGAACGTTGACCTTCAGTTTAAATTTGAGTTCAGTTGTTACGACGTCGACAATTGACTTTGAATCATCAAGGAATTCTTGTGACGTGCAATTACCAGTTAATAATTGGGTTAAGTGTGACATAGATTCGACCCGTAAACATCTTTAATTAGAGCAGGAAATAATTAATTATGGAAAATCGAGAAATTGCCTTTAGAAATTTGATATGATCACTTAAAGGGTGGATACTCAATTGAAATTGTAATTATTCGTTTTTTGAAATGTTATATGCTTTTGATTTACTTTTTTCAATTACGTGAAATGTGTGACGTATGTCGTCGATTTTACGCACGAGTTCTATGTATGGAGTAAGTAGTTGTCAGATCGGGTGTTATTGACAGCGTAACAGATGTCAATTACTGTTGAATCTACCCGACCTGTAGGCCTACTCACTTCTGACAAATATTATTTTATGAATTGAAATTAGAAGGTGTTTAATATTTAACTTCCCCGCGTCGAATGAAGACGGCTAACAAATAAATTATTAAATAAGATTTACAAATTTTATTTAATAATAATAACGTCTATGTGTCGAATGACGAGGGGCATGCGCCGTGCAGAGTTCTATGAGGGAAATTTTTTCCCGGACAGTGGCGTTACACCGCAAAAAAAATGCCCGTAAAATAAATAATAAATTTATATAAATAATTTGTTTCGTTTCCTTTGAGAAGTCACATAACAATAACTAACACTTATGAATTAATTCTAAAAATTGTATTATATTTGTGGTTTTGATTTCCCCGTTGTACGTGACAAGAAATGCGGTCGCCTGTCCAACCTCGCGGTTTTTTCCGGTTCCTCCTGTTTCTTCCCACAGCGAATTGTTGAAATAAAATTGAATCATGTGTTACTCCCGAAATCCCATAGTTTGTGTCCAGTGAACGTTAAATCCCATGTCTCTCTATATATTATATTATATTTGTTGAGGCAACCCCCAATAACTAATTTACTTCGTTTATTTTCCATTTAGTCAAATATCAATTAAAAAAATTAAATTGATTCTAGAAATTACATTTACATTATATTTATAATTGTCGCGGCAACCCCGCTGCTATTGATCTTCCCCTCGTCCATTGATACGTGAAAAATTCCATGTAAAATATTACATGATTAATGTGATGTAATAAATTAATCACGTTCTTAGAGGATCGCGTATTGATTCGGACTAGGAACTAGAACTATAAATAGAGCGATCCTACAGAGGTGCAGTGCCCATAATAAACAGGATATGCAGTACAGGAAGATTACGGAGAAGACTATTGAAAATATATATTTCATAATGCTGCGAGATGTAATACATGCTAATCCGTGAATAGTCGTCACTCCCAAAAATTAAGTTCAGAATTAATAAAGGTATTAAAAACACAATTTACATCGAACCAAAGGTATTTTATTACACATATAGCATGGCGTTTCGGCAAATGTTCTTTTATCGTTCGTAAGCACAAATTAATAAATAAAAACTGATACAATATTACTTTTTAGTTTACTATTATTTGTGATAGAGAGTGATAAACCCAATGATTGTTTTCCATATTCTCGAATGTTCTAAATTAAACATACATTATGCAAAAGCTAAATCTGCCTATCGCAGGCTTTTCTTTAGGCCTGAAATAAATCTTAATTATTAGACATTAACTTATCCAGACCTTAATCAACTTTCGGTGCCATCGCTAGCCAGCGATATTTACTGGATTTGAATCTAATCTGCTGTTAAATGCTCATTGATGATTAACTGCAAAAAAAAAAAAAAAAATGGATAATCGATCGAGACTTTCTTAATCATGACAGGGGTAAGAATGCCAATCACGACTACAAGGTTTTGTATCGTACCGACTTTAGTAATCATGATCGAGACTGGATCAAAAATTCAATCGCGAAATTCTCGGTTCAGAGTGGATTATTTGACTTAAATTATTTATCAAAATTTGCTCTACATTAACTTATTTTTAACTATTATAGTAAGAACTGTCATCTCTTTATGTGATATCCCATAATGTATCTTCAAATGTATGGTGTTTTTATTGGGATCAGTCACTAAAGGCCAGTGTGGCGCACGTTTTCAAGGCATTTCTAAAGCGGACCACACATGCTCAATGACAATATATTTGATATTGACAATTATATTGATCGTGTGTATGCGATATTGAAGCTCGAAATAATTGATGTCAATATGATTGAAGAAATCAAAAGTCCTTAGATTTTTTATTGACGAACCGTCAATGTTTTGCAACAATTGACTGTGTGTGGGCGTCATTAATAATAAATTGACGCAATATTACGTTTGCTCGATGTTCTCGAAGTCGGTGTGTGTGCCCAAACGTCTCCCGCTGGATGTACCACCGTTTTGACCACTTTCCACGTAATTTCCTTTTCTTGGGACTTGGAACTGCCATAACTAATGCTAAACAAATAGTTTCGTTCATGATGGCTGCTTTCCTCAATACAATATAACTGAACGTGTGTGGGAAACTGAAATTTCCTTCAATAAAATTGACAACAATAACATTAACAAATATACTATTCAAAAAAAGTAGGGGATATTTGATTTTGGGGGCATAATACTAAAATATGCAAATGACTACGAAAAAAGTCACTACAGAACCTAACAGAAGAAACATTTCCAGTTACATGTGACACCCAAACGCACCAATAGCTACCGCATGGAATGCAGGTGATGCTTGGGATCATCATGGGGGTCCAACCCAAGATTTGCACGACTCTGACTTTGAATGTTACAGTCATTGTGGCATTGAATTCCAGGGTGGAAACATCAGTTTAATTGTTTTAGTGACCAGAAAACAAATTTTGATATGCGTCGGCTTACCCAAAATGAAAGGTTACGTGCCCTTGGCATGCTACAGATCGGCACAACACAGGCGGTTGTGACGCGGACGATGAATGTTTCTCAGTCTGTCATAAGCAGGCTATGGTCCAGATACCGTGATACACAATCTGTACAGGACAGACCACGCTCAGGTCGACCAAGGGCGACAACTCAAGCCCAGGATCGATTTATCCGTACCTTGGCCTTGAGAAATCGTGTCATCACAGCAAATCAGATCAGCGCTCGTCTTCAAACAGACACTGGTGTGAGAGTGAGTGGCCAGACGATTCGGAATCGACTGCATAGGGGTCACCTTCGCGCCCGACGCCCTCGCGTGATCCCTTGTTTTAGAGATCATCACATTCAGGCAAGACGTCGTTGGTGTAGGGATCGTCAACACTGGGATAATCGACGCTGGAGCAATGTGATGTTTTCAGATGAGTCAAGGTTCACTGTTGATTTTTTGGACAGACGTAGGAGGGTGTGGCGTCGTCGAAACGAGCGCCTCCAAGACGTTAACGTCATCAGACATGATCGATTTGGGTGTGGTTCTGTTATGGTGTGGGGAGGCATCACTGTTGTTGGAAGAACGGCTTTACATGTTGTTGCAAGGCGTGTTACAGGCCAGTACTACCGGGACAACATCTTGGCAGTCCATGTTGTGCCGTTCGCACGACGTCATGGCCGCCGTTTCATCTTCCAGGATGACAACGCAAGATGTCACAGGGCCAGGATCGTTACAGGTTACCTCCAACAACAGAACATCACCACATTACCTTGACCAGCACTGAGTCCCGACCTCTCCCCCATCGAGCATGTCTGCGACATGCTTGGACAGAGGTTACGTCAACCTCAACAACGTCCTGCCAATGTCCAAGAACTCGCTGCTGCGTTGCAACAGGAATGGGACAATCTGGACCAAAATGACCTTAGACGTCTCATTAGGAGTATGCCACGTCGGATCAATGCTTGTTTGGCAAACAGAGGAGGATTTATCCGTTACTGACTTTGTTGTGATGCTGTGGTAACTTTGCTGTTTGACCCCGGGTATCATTTTACCCTTATAATGGTCAGTCTGTGCCTTACTTAGTCTAACGATCATTTGGAATAAATCGATGAATGTGAACTTCATTTCATTTTGTCATTTGTTTCTTCGTCAGTTTCATTAGGTGACTTTAATAACACTTAAAAATCAAATATCCCCTACTTTTTTTAAATAGTATATATTGAGCGTGTGTTGGCCGCTTAATACAAATGTAATGGGACCGTTTCCATGTAAACGCGAACGTGCAAAATGGGGATAAGGAAATGAAACGAACTGAGGTTTAACGTCCTACTGTTCTACTCCGAATGAGTTAATGAAGATGGATATACGTCACACAGTTTCTACACCGGTCCTCTGGTTCTCGTCCACACTGGAAAATCCGGATGAGAGAGAGAGAGAAATGGGGTTTGACGTCCACTCGACACAAACCAGGTCATTTCGGGACTAACATATGGTTTAATTTTATTTCAATAATTCGCATGCGCGTAGGGGTCTTTAGCAGTGGGAGGAAACCGGAGTACCCGGAGGAAACCCACGAGGTTGAGAAGGCGCCCCTATCTCCATGCCCCATACGCTCACACCAGGGATCGAAACCACAGTCGCAAGCCAGAGGTGACCGCCCAGCTGGAACGAAGCGCGACACTCTAGACCACTATGCCATCCCAACCCCCCGAAAATCCGGAATGAACTTTATCAGCTAATGCATGAATGAACACGGGACCCCCAGGTTAGCGAGCCAACGTCTTATTCACTGAGCGATTGTGTTCCACCCCAATTATTTATAATACCCGAGTCCTTATATACTAACCAGTGAACTGTTATTATATATGTGTTGTCTGTTATATCGGGATGGTTTTATCTTCTCTTCCGAGGGGGATGGGGGTGGTGGTTGAATGGCTAATGCGGGCGCGCTGTATCGTAAGGTCTGTCATCGAGTTATATATTTGTCGACGACATGGGTTGGGAAGGGGTGTTGGGAGGGCCGAACGGTTAGTGTGTGCGCGCTGTATCATAAGGTAACTGACGTGGTTTCGATTCCCTGGTTGTACGAGACAAGGAATAGAGTCACTTGTCCAACCTGGTGGGTTTTTTCTCCGGGGATCTCTGAGTTCCTCCCACCGGTAAAGAACCCAAAAGACACCAATTTATTGAAATAAAAATTGAACCATATATAAACCAGGGTATTGTGATTATCTATATGTGTTATCTGTGATTTTGTTATTTCGGGATGGTGTTATCTTCTCTTCCTTAAATAACATGTAAACGTTCTACTGACATCATTTCATCTCTGGTGGTCACCTACAATCAGTTTCATCACTCTGTCAAGGTCAGAAAAGGTCATGGTATATTATATATAGTCACATTCACAGTTGACAGGTATATATTTAACACCTGAACGGTGTAGATATGGTTGAATATAGGTCAGGATGTGACGTGCAAATATCAAAATAGAAATAATTTTTATTTCCACACACCATCCGTCACACTACAAATGCTGTTTTGATTTACCTGACTGTAGTGTTGTTGTACAATTTCTCGCACCTTTGTCAGTTTAATTCCATCACATTACGGCCGTGTTGCGTATTTGGTTTATAGATTATAGCAGGGGCGGATACAGTAATTTGTCTAAGGGGAAAGGGTGAAGCGGCCTTTGTTGCCATGGACCCTTTGCTTACCATTTTTCCAAAAATAAAGCCACGCCAAGTGAACTAAACACTACAATTTGTTACACTTGTGATATTAATTTTCCCACATTCCCGACATATAGATATAAGAAAAGAAAGAGCTCCATCCTACGTTTACATTGTTGATTGTGCCTTTTCAGATTTTATAATATTTTATATAATGACAAATAAGTATGGTGGGTATCGCTGCCAATATTAAATGCTCTGCTAAAATGTCTTTTTCATTGATTATATGTAAAACGTACAATGTACAAAGTCTTAATACCGCTAATGATAAAGTCAAAATACCTCTAAGATCAAAGTTAAATGTAAAACGTCAAATTATGTAATGTGTCATAATCTCAAATGTTTTATTGGAAAATGCTTTTTTTGACGTGTCTACATTTGACATTTCCTCCATTACAATTTGCATTTGCGTTCTACCGCATCTCATTTGTCATTTACGCTTTCTTCATAGCATCTTACGCAGAGGATTAAGTTGGATATGCAAATGTTGGATATCACGTGACTTATTAACATATACGGAAACGAGGCCGAGATCAAACTGGCACACTATAAGTTAGCCAACACTATAGTATAACATATTTACATTGTCTGCGATATCATTTCGGTGAAAGCTGACTTTAAATAAAGCTATTTCACACAAACACGATATTTACCACACGATATTGGGGCAATTAACATGGCAAACTATAAGAAATTCACTGGACTACTGTGCCTGCAATAAAATCATGTGATAGGCGTGGCCTTTGACAAATAAGATATATTGAAAGTATCGTCTATATTTAGTAATTAGGTTACTGTCGGAAAGGGGATGTTACTTTCTCTAAAGTGCATAATTATGAATGTGCCGGGAAATAACTGATAGACTCAAAGAGCTATAGAACTATGATTTCCATTGAAGTATGGGGATCACGGTGGATAAGGCGCTGGTTCGCTAGCCTGGAGGTTGGGTGTTCGATCCCTGCATTGGCCGAGAAAGTTAATCTCGATTTTCCGGCGTGATTTCCCCTTGTCAGTGATGCAGAAGGAGGGCCCGACAAGGACAGCTGCCTAGTCGTTCGGATGGGATGAAAAACCGAGGTCCCGTGTACACATTGGAGTGCACGTAAAACATCCCTTGGCAGTTGGAATTCGATATAAGAGTAGGCCGTAGCGCCGCTGCCCGGGCAAAATATCCCTCATAGCACACTGTATGGCATATGCCCGTCCTCCATTAGCCCAGGTTAGGTGCAAAAGCGTAGGATGTTAAACCCCATTTCATTTCATTTCATTTTCCATTGAAGTATAATACAATAACTGGAATTTCGTATTAAGACCCGTATTTTGGCATTTTAATACCTCGCCACCGCACCACACCCCCTCTCTAAATTTTAGTTCAGGCCAAATAACTTTAATCCATTTTTTAAAAAAAAGTATAATCACTGTGCCCAACAAATAATGAACATACATGTATGCTACTTAAAGAGAGGAAAGAGTATACATGAACGTTTTTCACCGATATGTTACATGACATCGTATTATGACCCGTATTTTGACATTGCATAGACCCCACCCACCACCATTCTCCCTACTCATAGTAATATAGTTTAAGTATACCATCCAAATTTGATCCTTTTTCAAGGTAAGTAAATGTCTTGTCGTATGCTGGCTTAACGTGTGCCAGGTTGATCTCGGTCTCATTTCCGTATATGTTAATAAGTCACGTGATATCTACATTTGCATATCATAGTAATTGCTTAGCGCAAGAACCAAGGACAAATGTTATGAGGGGAATGTAAAATGTGGACCCACCAAAAACAACCTTTTCCAACAAACATTTGTCACTTAGGACATTATAATTGACGTTTTAATTTAATTCTTGCCTTTGAGGTATTTTGACTTTATCATTACCGGTTTTAGGACTTTGTACATTGTACTTTTTACATTAATCAATAGTAAAGACATTTTAGCAGAATATTTAATATTGGCAGCGATACCCTTCTATAAATAAGTAGTGCGTTAACTTATAAAATCTTTTAGATCTTTTCTTGAGATTTTTCAGAAAAAAAGTACAATTTGTTGCATGCAACATTGAAACAGCGCGTAGAGCATCGTTGATTTCTTGCCGAAATATGGAAACACCGATCATTCCCCGTAAGAGATGTAAGAAAAAAAAAACCTAGCCGACCTAGCCAGATAAATGTTTTGTAGCTAGTTTTTATATAATAAGGGCCATTTTAATTGTGCCTATTCAACCTATATATAATTTTATATAGTATAATATATTGCCAAATCAGTAGTACGTTTATAGCATTTTAATGTGTCCGAACTCCCAACAGGTCAAGAAAAGTCAATATATAGAAGCACATTGTATCGTTATGTGTATAAACGACCAGTCGAGCACAGCAAGGCGAAACAATTTTCTTAACACAGTAATACAATCTCAAATTTCCAAATGATCGGTCCACGTCCCGAGCCTGCTCTTATTTCGAATTCCAACTACCAATGTAAACACAGGTCCTCGGTCTTTCGTCCAGTTACCCATGAAAATCACAATGAACTTACGCGGCCAAAGCAGGGATCGAACACCCGACCTCCAGACCCACTTAGCCAGTAGTATTACGAGAACGCTACATAAGGATAAATAAATGTACAATATGCCATTGTAAGTTTATAGATAATTGACAAATAAATTGATGACAATGATACCGTAAACAGTGTTAAACATGCATTCTGCTAGAAATGGTTCCACTACTGCTGTCTTCCGTCTTACTCCAGTCGCAGTAGTGGTTTTTCCTACAGAGTTCCTTTGCGCAAGTTTTTTAGTCAAATGACTACAAAAAGTTTACTGGCCTATAGCTCGCTTAATTTACAAATAAACTGGCCCAAAACAGTACTGCAGTAGCTTAACATATAGTAAATCAATTCTTATTGAAATAAAGGTGAGGCCTTACCGCATAATTATATGATTTGATGAAACCCATCTCCTACGCGAAATTTCAACTGGCCGACCGTCATGGCCGCAAGTTTCGTAATACGTCATTAGGCCTACAACATAAACAGCGCTATGCAGAGAAAAACTGTTCGGTGACTATTTTAATGGTCCAGTCTTCACTATTTGTGATAGAATTACTTATTTTAATACAAATTGTAATGATGTGTATTGACAATTGTGTGTTTGAACCTATTTGAACATGCGTAAGGGGTCTTAGACTGTACCAATTACTAGACTGTATAGTTACTAGCATTCTGCATGTAGGTCTTTCTTTAGGCCTGAAATGTTGTAAGAATTATTAAACATACATTATGGGAGAGCAAAAACTGACTTTTGTCGGTCTTCCTTTGGGCCTCAGAAGTCATAGAAATTATAAATTAGATCTTTATTTAAATAACAAGCCCAAAATGAACTCTGTAGACCTACGGATGGCTTGGATTGGGCTCGGATTAAAACAGGATTTCGTTGACTGATTTAATCACTATGGCGTCGTGGGAGGGGCTTCTCCGTGACGTTGACGTCATCATACTTCCGGACTGTTTTCTATTCGTCTGCTTAGGGAGTCGCTTAGGCCTACCTGAAGTACAAAAGAGTACACGCAGGCAACGCAAGAAGTCGGCTATTTATTATAATTTATTTACAATACTGCCTCGTTGATTTGGCCCATTCCTTTCAAACTTTAATATCCTATCGCAGACTTTCTCTTCTTATCTATATATTAAAAGTCTTAATTCTAATTTATAGTAAAAAATAAATGTATACGAATTGAATTGCAGTCCTGTCTCAAACCGAATACGCTATCGGTACTAGTCAGTGTAAACATTACTTGATAATCGAGACTATATAGGTGGAGTTAACGCCTGTCAATCAACAATCGGCCATAATGGGAAAACGGTGTCGATGAAATTTAACTACTATTTCTAGTAAAAAATTATAGTGGTAACAACTTTGTTCAGGATAAAGTAATTTGACTGAAATTTTCAATATATTCTTGTTTCAGCATCTATTTTTGAACTGTTATAGCAAGAATGGCTAACTCCTTGTAAAAATCTCCCATAATGTATCTTTAATTAGACATTAATCAACCTATCCAGACCATAATTAGCTCTCGCTGTCAAGTCTAGTCTGCGATATTTGTTGTATTATAGTCCGATTTGCAGCAAAAATTACCTTCGCAAATTACCTTAACATTATGCAGCTTTAAACTATTATAGTGAGAGCTGCCAACTCGTTATCTAATCTCCCATAATGCATCTTTACTCTCGAGAAAGACATGTAGATAAGGTATTTTTTTTTCTTAAAAAAAGCCAAAAAAAGAGAGTAGTGCGCGCACTCCGATGTCAGAGTCTTGGGTTCACGTTCCGGTGTTGTTCTAGGAAATTGACCAGTAAACTGTTGCTAATTCATGGGGTTTTACGATTCGGTATAATGTCGTCGTGACGCAAGCTATGTCATTTCGGGACTAATATAAATAGTTTAGTTTCATTTTAATAATTCGCTTGTGCGTACGGGGTATACTAAATGAGTTCAATTCTAGTATGTTACATATCAACCTGGTTCTGTAAAGTTGCTCCTACTTATTTACCGCTTTTACTGTCAATTATAAATCCGTCAATAATAAACGTTTTCCTCTGTGGGAAAAATGTTCAAATACTGGTTTCACAGAACTTGTGGTATTAAGCAATGGTGATGCACTTGATATCGGGGGAAATGAAGTAAGCGATACGGAAAATCTTTATAAAGATGATAGTGATATGGTCTACACCAACTTTCAGACAGTGTTTAACGTGACACAGAGAATACTGTTTAACACCCTCTCTACACAAACGAGGATTAACATACGGTTTAATTTTGTTTCAACAATTCGATTGCACGTAGGTGTCTTTACAGCAGTATCAACACCACGCCTCCTGACTCATTGACAGAGAGAAGGAGAAATGGGGTTTAACGTCCACTCGACACAAACTAGGTCATTTGGGACTAACATATGGTTTGAATTTTATTTCAATAATTCGTTTGCGCGTAGGGGTCTTTAGAAGTGGGAGGAAACCGGAGTGCCCGGAGGAAATCCACGAGGTTGAGAAGGCGCCCCTATCTCCATGCCACATACGCTCACACCAGGGATCGAAACCACAGCCGCAAGCCTAGAGGTGACCGGCCAGCTAGAGGTCGAAGCGTGGCACTCTAGACCACTAGGTCATCTCAACTCCCCGACTCATTGACAGACTTTATGATTTAAGGCAATGGAGTACCCCCCCCCCAGCCTCCAAGATACAACTAGGACTAGGCACAACAGAGACAAACTATTTGTTGACCCGGTTTCTGACCCCCAAAATGGCACGGGTGGATATTTAAACCGTATATAACAAACCAAAACGCTGTCCTACTTCTCTGCTCCATCTGGGCTAACGAAGACGGGCATACACCATACAGTGTGCTGTGAGGGACATTTTGCCGGACAGCGGTGCTAAGACCTACTCTTATATCGAATTTAATCTTCCGAGAGATCTTTTACGTACACGCCAATGTGAACACGGGGGCACGGTTTTTCGTACCATCCGAACGACTAGACAGCTGTCCTTGTCAGTCCCTCCGTCCTGCACCACTGACAAGGGGAAAATCCCGATGAACATTCTCAACCAACAGCAAGATCGAACCCACGACCTCCAGACTATAAATCCCAACATTTACAAACATAAATCTTTTGATGGCCTGCTTTGTAGTCCTGTTGATTCCAGTCGTTGGAGATTTTCTACCGTTGATATTTTGTTTTTGTTTAGTTAACATACATTACGCAAGAGCCAAATCTGCTTATTGCAGAGTTTTCTTTATCTAAATTATTTTAATAATTAAGATATTAATTAACTTATTCCTATTATATATAGATACCCGCGAGACATTAATAACTAAGATACTAAAACCACATGCTGAACCTCTCACAGCATTTAAAATTGTAAACAAGATGATCTTGCGAAATTTGTACATAATGCTATAAAACTAAGAGTTAAATATTTCAATTCCATAACATAATTACATGTATATGTACATATGTGTAACTTAAATATAATATTACATTGTACTTTGGGCCAATGGCCTTGCATACTGAATAAATACGATACGAATTAACTTATCAAGACATTAATTAACTCTCGATGCAATGTCATGCTTCCAATTTTCATTACATTTGAATCCGATCAGCCATTCAACAGCCATTTATGAGCACCCACAAATTGTTTTGTTATCGCCATAGCAATGCAAATGGAGACTACAATGTTATTAATATGAGAATTTCTCGATAATTTGACTGAAATATTCAGAATATTCCATTTACATTATCTATTATTTCACTATTATAGTGAAAACTTTCAGCTGTTTATCTAATCTTCCATTTAATTATATATTAAATAATAAATTTAAGTACATTTTAGCGGTTGGATTAAGCCGTAAAACATTCAATAATATCAACAAAATGCACGAGAAGATCATGGACCTTAGGTTATATAAATGAAATGAAATGGGGTTTAACGTCCTACTTAGGTAACATAAGCGACTGTACTCCTTTAACCTGAGTGTAAAAGTGCCACGTGGTGTAAAAAAACGTCTACGTGCGTTAGATCTGCCGGCAAACCGAGTAGCAATATACACACATGGCAATGATTTTTACGGTGTTATTGCTACCAATTATTATGGCCTTCCACCCATACTCACCTGGTACCATGATCTAAATCTGGCTTTATACTGATCCTAATGTATCTGGAGACATCTGTTGATACAAGGCGGTTCATTTAGTTTACATCAAATACACAGTGGTTCATTTAGTTAAAAATACATTACGGGAGATTAGATAACGAGTTGGCAGTTCTCATAATAATAGTTAAAAACTAGATACTGTTAAGGCAATTTGTTGAAAATTCCAGTCAAATTAATCCACTATAAACCGAGAAGTAAGCGAATGAAAGTTCCGCCTAGACTCGATCATCATTACTGAAATCGGTACGACAAAAATCATATTCTCGATTATCCGTTTAATCATTAAATCGTGAAAGAAAGTTAGGCATCAATCGGATGATAATCCGACAAATATCACAGGTTAGCGTTGGGTCTGGATAAGTTAATTACTGTCTAATTAATAGTTTCAGGCCCAAAGAAAGACCAACAATAGACATCTGTAGCTCTTGTATAATGCATGTTTAACATCTAATACACCAAATCAATGCACTTTCTTATCCGACATTATTTAAGAGTTTTGCGAATTCCATAGAAAAGAAATTATAGTTTTTTAAACTAACATGATTAAGGGTCACTGCGATAAAACCCCTTTTCGTTTTTTTTTTATACTTTCGGTGACTTGTACCACATGAAGTGCTGATCGGTTATAGTGGAAGTTTGTGCCAGGGGTCATACGGGCGGCTTTTAAACCTATGACATCAAACTGTTGGTTAGCCAATCAGCGTTGATGTTGCTAGTGTGATACTCACAGTTCCGTGCACCGCTTGCCAAGAACCCACAGAAACAGACCGTTTCAGTGGCTCATCCCCTCACATCAACCAGAACGCGGGTTATGGACTATAAAAATGAAACGAAATAGGATCTCTGTTTTAATAAGATTAAAATAAGGGTCGAAGGTACCATATTTCATCGTCATATATAACTGTGGACGGATCAAATTTTATCGTTATATTTTATGATGCAGATCAATTTTCTGGCTTAAAATTGAGTGGGCCAACTACAGATTAAACTGTATGGGTTTAACAATAATGACACAAACAAACGTATTCAATCCTGGCTTGTTACAACAAGACTGTGGTTTAGCGCTGTGGTTAGATCATATATTATTATATCACTCACAGTTCAAATCTAAACAAACTGTCCATACTCAATTTCGGTGATTCGAAACAAGTGTGCCGCGGCACACAGATGTGCCGCGAGATCGTCCTAAATGTGCCGCGCAATTTCGAACGGCACACAAAGAAAATACAAAAAAAACCATGTGATCACAATTTTATTGAGTAATCATTTGCGTCTATATGACAAGTTCATAGCTTTATTTTTCTTTATTTAATTCAGTCATTCTATCTACGGTTGCATGCCGTCTATGATTCGCCATGTTTTTATTTTGCAACTTTCAAATATGTTTCATATATATTTAGCGAGGTGTGCTGCTATTTTGCATGTGTTCCATGGTGTGCCGGTGGCAAAAAAGGTTGAGAACCACTACTCTATTTGGACAATATAACTTGTAACGCAAGATAGCATATACGCCCAACAGCAGTTTAAAAGCCCGATAACCTCTAGAATCTCCACAAGGTTATAGGGCCATAAAAATATGAAACCCGTCATTTTCGTGAATATAAAAGTCAAATATATATCAACCATTTTATTTAAATGTCAAATATATTTTATTTAATTTGTAATCTTTCGACACACTGGGGAACATTTCACCAGGAAAGGGTAGTTACAGCTAACTTTATACCAACTATCCTGTTATGTTTCTCCTTCACGTCCACACCAATATGTATGCGTTGCTCATTACCAGGTCCTCCAAACTGCTTCCTTAATACCCCCGTCAGATCAGGTCGGCGCCCTTACTGCGCTGCTACGGCCACGGAAAATGATCTCAGGGCGCGTCTAGATTCAAAGCGTCAAGATCTCCATAAGCATGGTAAAAGCGGGATGAAAACGTCGAAACAAACGCCAAGGTTCTGCGATCTGACTTGGAAAGCTGTGAGTTTGTAAATGTTTGGGACATTGTCCGGCGTTGTGTTCATCCCGCTTTTACCACGCTTATGGCGATCTTGACGCTTTGAATTCGGTCTCACGGGGGTATTGCTGATGGGACTAGCTCTGTTCGAATAAATTTGTGTTTAAGACTTTTGAAATTCTACCCGTTATTTCAGTTTACTTTTCCATATATAATGAAATCAATATATAAAATCAATGTATTCAATATATAAAATCAATATACATTTATTATGAAATCAATATACATTTTTTATGAAATCAATATACATTTTTTATGAAATCAATATATTATGAAATCAATATATTATGAAATCAATATATTGATGAAATCAATATATAATGAAATCAATATATAATGAAATCAATATACTATGAAATCAATATATTATAAAGTCAATAAAACCAATATATAAAGTCAATAAAATCAATATAAAAAGTCAATAAAATCAATATATAAATTCAATATATAAAATCAATATAATGAAATCAATACAGTGAAATCCCGCTTAACGACCAACTCAAAATTACGGGCAACTCACGTATACGACCACATATTAAAAGAACCAATTTTTTTCTTCTATATTCCTTATAAATTGAACTCAGTATTACGGGCAACTCACTATTACGGATTACGACCACCGAAGCCAGTCCCAATCAATCAATTTCATTGTTTTTGTGACTCGCGATAACGACCACTGATTGGGATTAGTCAGTTCACGACCGAGATCAAAGTGATAACGACCACTGCAAGATTTTAATAGAAAAATGAAGATAAATAAAAGAAACGTCTTACTATTCATGGACAATGCCCCGGGCCACCCAGATATGAAATTATCAAATGTGAAGGTCGTATTCCTACCTGCCAACACAACGTCGAAACTTCAACCGCTTGATCAGGGTATTATTAAAAGCTTTAAGTCATACTACACGAAGAGGTTAATGAGATCTGTGCTAGCTAAAATTGACAATGACGACACCATTGATGCAGCACAAGTGTGTAAAAACGTTAATGTTTTAGATGCCGTCCGATATGTTGCAGAGTCTGTGAAAGACGTTAGCCCGTCCTGTGTTCAAAAGTGTTTTAAGAAATGTGGGATTTTAACAGACGATGACAATATGGACAGTGAAGATGAAGATGACAGACCACTAAGTGAAATAAGAGACTTAATGTTAATGACGCAAGAACGACTGGGATTGAAAGAACTTATGACTGTGGACGAATATCTAGATATGGACAGTGACATACCAGTTTGCGAAGAATTTGGGGATGACTGGGAAAGGCAGTTGTTAGAAGAGGCTAAGAAATCCAAAGATATTGAAATTACATCTAGTGTAGTAGGGAGTGATAGTGAAGATGATAATGATATGGAGGAAAATGAAAAACAACTTTCAACAAAAGAAGCATTCATATATGTCAATAAACTGAAAAACTTTTGTGCTGCGAAAAATTTAGATAAACTATTGGAACTAATGCAATCATTTGAATCAAATTTGGAGGCCGAATCAGTTAAAATTAAGTGTACAAATAATCAGGCAACTCTTTTAAAATATTTTAAATAAAGTTATTATTTATGTACAATGTATATACATGTTATTATTATGTAAAGTTATTATTTATGTTATACATGTAATTATTATTATGTTTTTATGATGTTATTAGTAATAAAATACACGTCTATACATGTACTATTTACCTAATACATGTACTGTCTGTTTTTTTTTAAAATTGTCTCAAACATGCTCACTCAGTAATAAGACCAACTCACTATTAAGACCACATCTTGACAGTCCCACAGGTGGTCTTAATAGAGGGATTTCACTGTACATAAATTATAAAATTCAATGAAACCGACCAATTGTTGAGTCAAATGCATGTTTTGTTTGGGCGTCGGTGTATATATGTCCTCCGAGTGTGTATAGTTTATGATTTGTACGTAATAAACTATTGCACTTCCTTTCTCCTGTCTCAACTATTTAATAAAACGAACCATACCCTCACCGTTTCCGTTATATTTATTGTTTCCGTACACGTATAACTCTTACCGTGGAAGTATGTCAATTCGTAATCATGGTCGTAGCCTGCAGAGAGGTCTCGGGTTCAAAATGTGATCTGGAGCATAAAAAATAAAAATAAAAGAAAGAGGAAAGAAACAGAATCACAAGCAAAGGAGAAAATTGTAATTGGAACAGTAACTGGAAATGAAATGGAGTTTAACGTTCTACTGTTCTGCCTCGAACTGGCCTAATGAAGACTGGCATACGCCATACAGTGTGTTTTGGAGGACATTTTGCCCTTGCAGCGGCGCTACGGCCTACTCTTATATCGAATTCAAACTGCCAGGGTATCTTTTACGTGCACGCCAATGTGTATACAGGACCTCGGGTTTCCGTCCAATAGGAACGACTAGACAGCTAACCTTGTCAAGCCCTCCGTCCTGCATCACTGAGAAGGGGAAACCACGCCGGAAAATCTGTATGATCCACTGCAAGGATCGAACACCGACCCCTAGACTAGCGAGCCAGCGTCTTAGCTACCGTGTCCCCGGAACTGTAAATACTGATCTCCATCTAAGATGGATATTTTCGCTGTGGGTTGATCTTTTAGTTCGGAATTACATTACTTGACAGATCTTACAAGGTCGGTCACATTTTATGACATTATGCGCATTGAGTTTTTCGATTGGTGTGAAATGAAATGGAGGTGTAACGTCCTACATTTCGGCACCGACTAGTCTAAAAGAGATGGGAGTATTGGGCCCCATTTCTGATTATACAAAACACATGCTGATCAATAAAATGGAGAGAGAAAATTGGGGGTTTAACACAAACTAGGTCATTTCGGGACTAACATACGATTCAGGTCTATTTCAATAATTCGCTGCGCGTTGGGGGTTTAAGCAGTGGGGGCAAACCGGAGAACCCGAAGACCCAACTCCTTGTCAGGTACAATCGGGGAATCGAAATCACGCAAGTGGGCTCAATGACAGATCCTAGAAATGCAACGCGCTAACCATTTGGCCAACCATCCAATGAAACAATATTTAATAGTTTACTTCTAGGTTCCATAGAGTGTTTACATGATTTGAAATTTATAATAGGAACCCAACATTAAAAGATAATAAAATATAATGAAATTGGTATTGGGTTTAAAGATGCATGCCCACGATAATATTTATAGTGTTATTGTTGTCAGCACAACTACAGCAACTATGGTATATACCCACTCTTCCTAGAAACATAATGGATTTCTCGAAAATGATGAGGCAATATAATGAGGTGGAATTTTATCTGGTTAAATGCATACGTTATAATAGGTTTTCACCATGAAAATATCTCTTTTAGATAAGAATTTTTTGTTTTAAATTTGTCTTTCTACTCTTTACTGCCGCGCGTAGTAACCTGGTAGCCGTCCATGGACCATGGAATATTACCTGCTCCAGGAGCGCACGTGGTACAACTTGTGTTCCGTAATTATGTTTATTTATAAACCTGCCGTAGAGGAATTGAAAGTCGGGTCGTGAATTGATTCTGCACATATAAAAGTAAGCATTGTTTCTGGAAGATACGGAACGAAACAAAACAGAAGTGAAACGAATCGGGTTTTAACGTTTCTGAACTAACCCAACAACTGAAGACATTTATACTCCATGATAAAAAAAATTGTCCTGAAAAGAACATTTCCGTATACTCTTTATTGAAGGGAGCACTTCTTTTATCAAACTGATCCAGCAGTGAATATCGCTTGGCCGCTACAATCACCGATAGGCATGACATCGACGAAACTTAATGAGCTCGACATATTAACTTTTTTACTCCGACAAATTAAATTCTCAAACATTATTTTTTTGAGGTAAAAAAAAATAAATAAAGACGTTTGAAGTATCTGTAGTTAAAAAATATTTCCTATTTAGTGTAAATGGGTATTAAAATGAGTAAAATGCATCATTATGCCCGAAGCAGTTAAGTGTTATGTAAACATTGCACTAGCCGTTGAGCCAATGACTGACGCCACGTGCAGTCAACACACGTGTTGTGGACAGTCATCTGTTACAGAGATAATTCGTAAGTAATTCTCTGAGAAACAGATTGTTCTTTTATGTACACGTGAGCGTGTACGAAAGGCTACCGTTTTCCGTCGCACGACAGGGCACTGTTCCTTGCCAGACCCTCAATTCTTCACCACTAAGACGGTAAACTCAGGCTGGGAGATTCAAAAAAAACTTCTGGGCCACCGAGTAGATTTACAGCATTATCAACCTTGCAAACAACTTCCCTCGTATACAACGTTTCAAAACTCCGATTCCAAAATTAGTTGACAAGCAAAATAATATTGATTTATATTAAAGCTACAATTTCATTTTTTTTAAAGTATCTTAAAATAAAACCTTAAAATAGCTGGTATCTGTCCACATTTCTACCTTGTTAAAGGATAATCCTATTAGTCCTATTATGCACTATTGCCAGTTGAGAAATTGGCAAAAATATAATTTTCAACTTCAAATTCAAACGTTTGAAGATAGTTATTGCATGGGGGGGGGGAGGATACAAAAACAAGGGAGGTAATTATGGTACTATTTTCGGTGTGAAAGATTTTAAGTGTGGGAAATAATGCCTATGATCGTATAATAGTTGAATTGCAATAACGTGGGTGCATATTTAACTTCTGGTGGTAGTTTATTCCAAAGTGTTGCTTAATTATCGTAGTGTTCGGCTAGGATGATATTTTCAGACAAGTTCCGACAGATAACTTGGCCGGTTTGATGAAAACACTGATAAATTTCACACGGGCCGATTGAGCAAAAGACATAGAAATAATTATGTTTTGACTTGCTTAGAAAATATGAAATTCTTGCTTTAAAGATGGATCATGTAGGAGCTAAAACTGTCTATTGCGGATCATTTTGGGTCTATAAAAGTTATATACATTAGACATTTATACACAGGCCTGTAATCAACTCTCGGGATCGTCGAAACTCGAATGGCCGAGATGCAAATTAATTACCGGGAGATTTATCTGGTTAATCGAGACTTAATATTTAATTTTGGAAACTGGAACACGTATGAAACTGTTGATCCCTTTCTCCACATCAAATTTATAGAAAGGTGAACACTTGTAAATTTGTTGATATCTTTCTCTATATCTCTCCTCTGTTATGACGAGTCTACGTGATTAACAATAATGCTATTGCATGTCATGCCATTATGGAAAAGTGAACACAAATAAAATTGCTGCTTATCTCCCCCGTGAAGAGTCCAAATGGTTAACGATGATACTGTATGTAATTCCATTTTTGAAAAGTGAACACAAATAAATTCCTTGACAACCTATGAGGAGTCCACATGATTAACATGGATATCGAATTTGATTCCTTTTTTTCAGAAAAGTGTACACGCATAAATTTATTGACAACTTTTTCTTTATCAGGTCTCTCTTGAGAGCAGTCCACATGATCAACAATGATATTAAATGTCGCTCTATTTTGTTAAAGCGAACAAGGGTATAAAGACTTGTTGATTTTCCTCTGTACAACATGTCGTCTCTCTTGGAGCTTGTGCTATTATATATATAAACGCTTATATTTTATGTTGTGACTTTCTTTAGTTTTTGTTGTGCTGTTACATATAAACACTAATTATTTCATGTCGTGACTTGGGTCTTGTTGTGTAATTGTAGCTAAATACAATAATACTTGATATTGTGACATTCTGGAAAGTTGAACGAGGGTATAAACTTGTATCAAGTCGCCATCTTGGATCTATTTATAGGTCGACAAATAACAGAATGAATCACAAATAACTGTCTGATGATATTTTATTAATATGTTCCACTGGAACTGGTTTAGTCTTTAATTTCTCTTGTCGTTCATTATGCCAACCAATCAGCAACAATGTTACAAACTCGACCAATTCAATCACCGATAAAACACTAGCTCCTATAAATAACCCCATCTGACCTCCCAAATCACCTGAAATAAATCAATCGATAAATTACCCCACATGACCTTCCAAAACACCGGACATGAGGACTGTATTCTTAAAAGAGCAGTATTTACGGGGTTTTGTCAAATTTGTTCACTTATGCTGCAATTTCATATTTTTAAGTTATATTTTTAAAATGTATGAAAATGAAGCCTTAAAATAGGAATTTTTTTTTAACAAAGGATTAAAATCCAATAATTCACTATTGTCAGTTGAGAAATTGGCAAATATTTCATTTTCAACTTCAAATTCAAACATCTGGAGATAGCTATACCATGGGGGGGGGTGGAGAAACAAGGGAGTTAATTGTGTTATTATTTTCTGTGTCAATGATTTAAAATTTATTAGTGTGGGGAATAATGCCTATGATCATATAATAGCCGACATAGAAATAGTTATGTTTTGACTTTCTTTGAAAATATGAAATTATCGCTTTAAGTTAAAATGGTGATACGCACAGCATGACATGTACCTGTTCGAAATTTACGATCCTAACATTTCGAAATTTGATTGATTCATTTATTTATTCTGTAACTATGGACAACATTACCGAGGTGTGTATCAAATTCACAAAGATGTCCTAAATAGGAATATAAAAGGGGAGATAACCCCAAGATCAGTATACGGAGGCAGACCACCATTAAATTTTACATCTCGGTACCCACAAATTGTAGTTCGTCTATTTATAGCAGTTCTCTCTCTGTCTCTTTTCTCCCCTTTTGCATGCCCATTTTTGTTGATTTTTTGGCCTAGGATGGACTAAGAGGGGTTGAATTAATATTTTCTGCTAGGTTTTGGTAAATATTCATGATTTTGAGGCGGAAGGATAACGGCGTTATGAGGTTGGCTACGGTGATATGTACGGCAACTAGATACATGTTTTGAGTATGCTTCTTCAAGTTCGTGTATCTCAAAATTTTGGTGGTCAACCTCATAAAAATTTTAGTGCAAAGACATGGCCATTTGTTCCTCTGTCTGTAGTGAAAAGCATTTCGCCCAACGAAAATTTGGGGATAAGTTGGAGGTGGGCAAAGAGTCCAGAATTAACATTGAAGTCAATGGGGAAATTAATGGTGGTCTGCCTCCTGTATGTAAACAAACTGACGGCGTATGAGAGGCCTAAATTTGATGCTATGAGCTCCAATTTGTCAGAAAATGTGATATATGACATTTTGATAATAAAAAAAGTGAAATGGTAAAATTTCTAAAATATTTGACAAATTTGGGAGGGGAATATTTGATTTTAGTCCAAATTTTGTGATTTTCAGTGTTTATTTGCTTTTCAAAATGAGTGAAAAATATTTTAATGTGTAATTTTGACTTTTTCTGCATGGTAAAGGTTAGATGGGAAGAAAGTATAATAATTTCACTCAATTTTGCCTAAAAATCATGATAATTTGTCTGAAATTCTTCAGATTACCCCCAATATTACTGTCAAAATTTTAATTATTCATCTGTTTTAAAATGAAACAAAATGTCTTGCATGTCTTTATTTCCATTGTTAAATAACTTGGAAAGGAGCCATGTGTTTGTCAGATATTGAAAAAGTATCTATGATTTTAATAGAAATTTAAAAATTAAGAAATTTGGTCTAATTATGTACTGCTGAGGCATGTTAGAATTTTCAAAACATGAGTGAACTGCATTTTGCTTGGGTGTTCCTCAGACTTAACACAATTTTAATGTTTTAAAACCTGCAATTGTTGCATTTCCCTTCTCGAGAAAGTAAAATCTGTGTGTCTGCAGGGAAATTTCTCTGTCTTCATTTCATTTAGACTGGCTCAACCTCCCCACCCCACCCATTTTCTTGAACATGATATTTGGATATTCAATTGAAAATATATTGACTCCGAATTAACAGTAATTGGATTTTGTGCTTGAATTGTAACCGAGCATGTTATTTTGCTCAAACAAATAGTTACATAAAAGATTCCATGAATTTTTAAGACTTTTTGTTTATGGCCAAACATGTTATTCTATGACATTTTCCCCAAATGAGTCCACACCCCAAAATGGATATGTTGTAGATGTGTCTTTTGCAGCTTAATGTTTGACATTTTTGATGTAAATCTATTATTTGTGGTGATCTTTTGAAATGTGGCACTTACAGAGCAATGAAATATTAATTAATAGCACTTTCATACTCCTTTTATGCAATGAATTATGTCATAACTCCCTTTTTCCACCTCATTTTGTCAGGAAATTGATGTAAAGATTAAAACAACTTGCTTCCACAAAATATTGACACTATATAATTCCAAGGATACCTCTGATTGTTAAAGTGTTTTGAATACTGAAATATTCCCATTTTTTAAAAAAAAATAGAGCTTTGTGACCCTTTTGTTGGAGTGGCTGGTTGTCAACTAAATACAGCATTTATTTTACATTTATCAATCCATATTTTAATAAATGATTCATATTTCTTACAAGTACCTGTGTTTGTATGTATGTATACAAGCCAGGGATAGAAAAATGTGGCTTTTAGCCATATTCCATCAACAGTATTACTTGTGTGGACACAGGTTGGATTTGTTATCACAGCAACATTTTCAGGGGGTGGGCTTACAAGTTTCATTATAGTTCCTTACAGTTACCCTCAATGCAACCAATTTGCAGCTTGTCTTCTTGTATACTGGCCAAGGTTTCTAGAAATAAATGCCTTTCACCTCAGAGTTTCCAAGAAATAGGGAATTATTGGCATTTGGAGACATACAAAGTGTCAAAGAATGGGCCATTTTGTAAAAAAAGGTAAAATAAGGTCAATTTTTGAAAAATATCCCAATATTTTGAATATTTTTGATGAGACTTGTTTGAAACTCTTTAAATCTTTTTGCGAAACTCACATTTTGACAAAATTAAGAAAGAGTCTTCAATTCTAGAACAAAAGGCCCATGGACCTGATCTGCAACCCAGCATGCAAAACAGTACATAACTTTAAAGGGTCACCATTTCTTCTGCAGTTATTTTTTTTTGATTCTGTATTATAATAATTTTGCAAAAATAAATGTGAAGCTATAAAGAAAAGAATTTTGATGATATATGAACTTTTAAAAACATATAGGAGGCAGACCACCATTAAATTTTACATCTCGGTACCCACAAATTGTAGTTCGTCTATTTATAGCAGTTCTCTCTCTGTCTCTTTTCTCCCCTTTTGCATGCCCATTTTTGTTGATTTTTTGGCCTAGGATGGACTAAGAGGGGTTGAATTAATATTTTCTGCTAGGTTTTGGTAAATATTCATGATTTTGAGGCGGAAGGATAACGGCGTTATGAGGTTGGCTACGGTGATATGTACGGCAACTAGATACATGTTTTGAGTATGCTTCTTCAAGTTCGTGTATCTCAAAATTTTGGTGGTCAACCTCATAAAAATTTTAGTGCAAAGACATGGCCATTTGTTCCTCTGTCTGTAGTGAAAAGCATTTCGCCCAACGAAAATTTGGGGATAAGTTGGAGGTGGGCAAAGAGTCCAGAATTAACATTGAAGTCAATGGGGAAATTAATGGTGGTCTGCCTCCTGTATGTAAACAAACTGACGGCGTATGAGAGGCCTAAATTTGATGCTATGAGCTCCAATTTGTCAGAAAATGTG
This sequence comes from Patella ulyssiponensis, assembly GCA_963678685.1. Lineage (NCBI taxonomy): Eukaryota > Metazoa > Mollusca > Gastropoda > Patellidae > Patella > Patella ulyssiponensis. Next base: position 6,317,775 of record OY783225.1, read on the forward strand.
ATATATGACATTTTGATAATAAAAAAAGTGAAATGGTAAAATTTCTAAAATATTTGACAAATTTGGGAGGGGAATATTTGATTTTAGTCCAAATTTTGTGATTTTCAGTGTTTATTTGCTTTTCAAAATGAGTGAAAAATATTTTAATGTGTAATTTTGACTTTTTCTGCATGGTAAAGGTTAGATGGGAAGAAAGTATAATAATTTCACTCAATTTTGCCTAAAAATCATGATAATTTGTCTGAAATTCTTCAGATTACCCCCAATATTACTGTCAAAATTTTAATTATTCATCTGTTTTAAAATGAAACAAAATGTCTTGCATGTCTTTATTTCCATTGTTAAATAACTTGGAAAGGAGCCATGTGTTTGTCAGATATTGAAAAAGTATCTATGATTTTAATAGAAATTTAAAAATTAAGAAATTTGGTCTAATTATGTACTGCTGAGGCATGTTAGAATTTTCAAAACATGAGTGAACTGCATTTTGCTTGGGTGTTCCTCAGACTTAACACAATTTTAATGTTTTAAAACCTGCAATTGTTGCATTTCCCTTCTCGAGAAAGTAAAATCTGTGTGTCTGCAGGGAAATTTCTCTGTCTTCATTTCATTTAGACTGGCTCAACCTCCCCACCCCACCCATTTTCTTGAACATGATATTTGGATATTCAATTGAAAATATATTGACTCCGAATTAACAGTAATTGGATTTTGTGCTTGAATTGTAACCGAGCATGTTATTTTGCTCAAACAAATAGTTACATAAAAGATTCCATGAATTTTTAAGACTTTTTGTTTATGGCCAAACATGTTATTCTATGACATTTTCCCCAAATGAGTCCACACCCCAAAATGGATATGTTGTAGATGTGTCTTTTGCAGCTTAATGTTTGACATTTTTGATGTAAATCTATTATTTGTGGTGATCTTTTGAAATGTGGCACTTACAGAGCAATGAAATATTAATTAATAGCACTTTCATACTCCTTTTATGCAATGAATTATGTCATAACTCCCTTTTTCCACCTCATTTTGTCAGGAAATTGATGTAAAGATTAAAACAACTTGCTTCCACAAAATATTGACACTATATAATTCCAAGGATACCTCTGATTGTTAAAGTGTTTTGAATACTGAAATATTCCCATTTTTTAAAAAAAAATAGAGCTTTGTGACCCTTTTGTTGGAGTGGCTGGTTGTCAACTAAATACAGCATTTATTTTACATTTATCAATCCATATTTTAATAAATGATTCATATTTCTTACAAGTACCTGTGTTTGTATGTATGTATACAAGCCAGGGATAGAAAAATGTGGCTTTTAGCCATATTCCATCAACAGTATTACTTGTGTGGACACAGGTTGGATTTGTTATCACAGCAACATTTTCAGGGGGTGGGCTTACAAGTTTCATTATAGTTCCTTACAGTTACCCTCAATGCAACCAATTTGCAGCTTGTCTTCTTGTATACTGGCCAAGGTTTCTAGAAATAAATGCCTTTCACCTCAGAGTTTCCAAGAAATAGGGAATTATTGGCATTTGGAGACATACAAAGTGTCAAAGAATGGGCCATTTTGTAAAAAAAGGTAAAATAAGGTCAATTTTTGAAAAATATCCCAATATTTTGAATATTTTTGATGAGACTTGTTTGAAACTCTTTAAATCTTTTTGCGAAACTCACATTTTGACAAAATTAAGAAAGAGTCTTCAATTCTAGAACAAAAGGCCCATGGACCTGATCTGCAACCCAGCATGCAAAACAGTACATAACTTTAAAGGGTCACCATTTCTTCTGCAGTTATTTTTTTTTGATTCTGTATTATAATAATTTTGCAAAAATAAATGTGAAGCTATAAAGAAAAGAATTTTGATGATATATGAACTTTTAAAAACATATAGGAGGCAGACCACCATTAAATTTTACATCTCGGTACCCACAAATTGTAGTTCGTCTATTTATAGCAGTTCTCTCTCTGTCTCTTTTCTCCCCTTTTGCATGCCCATTTTTGTTGATTTTTTGGCCTAGGATGGACTAAGAGGGGTTGAATTAATATTTTCTGCTAGGTTTTGGTAAATATTCATGATTTTGAGGCGGAAGGATAACGGCGTTATGAGGTTGGCTACGGTGATATGTACGGCAACTAGATACATGTTTTGAGTATGCTTCTTCAAGTTCGTGTATCTCAAAATTTTGGTGGTCAACCTCATAAAAATTTTAGTGCAAAGACATGGCCATTTGTTCCTCTGTCTGTAGTGAAAAGCATTTCGCCCAACGAAAATTTGGGGATAAGTTGGAGGTGGGCAAAGAGTCCAGAATTAACATTGAAGTCAATGGGGAAATTAATGGTGGTCTGCCTCCTGTATGTAAACAAACTGACGGCGTATGAGAGGCCTAAATTTGATGCTATGAGCTCCAATTTGTCAGAAAATGTGATATATGACATTTTGATAATAAAAAAAGTGAAATGGTAAAATTTCTAAAATATTTGACAAATTTGGGAGGGGAATATTTGATTTTAGTCCAAATTTTGTGATTTTCAGTGTTTATTTGCTTTTCAAAATGAGTGAAAAATATTTTAATGTGTAATTTTGACTTTTTCTGCATGGTAAAGGTTAGATGGGAAGAAAGTATAATAATTTCACTCAATTTTGCCTAAAAATCATGATAATTTGTCTGAAATTCTTCAGATTACCCCCAATATTACTGTCAAAATTTTAATTATTCATCTGTTTTAAAATGAAACAAAATGTCTTGCATGTCTTTATTTCCATTGTTAAATAACTTGGAAAGGAGCCATGTGTTTGTCAGATATTGAAAAAGTATCTATGATTTTAATAGAAATTTAAAAATTAAGAAATTTGGTCTAATTATGTACTGCTGAGGCATGTTAGAATTTTCAAAACATGAGTGAACTGCATTTTGCTTGGGTGTTCCTCAGACTTAACACAATTTTAATGTTTTAAAACCTGCAATTGTTGCATTTCCCTTCTCGAGAAAGTAAAATCTGTGTGTCTGCAGGGAAATTTCTCTGTCTTCATTTCATTTAGACTGGCTCAACCTCCCCACCCCACCCATTTTCTTGAACATGATATTTGGATATTCAATTGAAAATATATTGACTCCGAATTAACAGTAATTGGATTTTGTGCTTGAATTGTAACCGAGCATGTTATTTTGCTCAAACAAATAGTTACATAAAAGATTCCATGAATTTTTAAGACTTTTTGTTTATGGCCAAACATGTTATTCTATGACATTTTCCCCAAATGAGTCCACACCCCAAAATGGATATGTTGTAGATGTGTCTTTTGCAGCTTAATGTTTGACATTTTTGATGTAAATCTATTATTTGTGGTGATCTTTTGAAATGTGGCACTTACAGAGCAATGAAATATTAATTAATAGCACTTTCATACTCCTTTTATGCAATGAATTATGTCATAACTCCCTTTTTCCACCTCATTTTGTCAGGAAATTGATGTAAAGATTAAAACAACTTGCTTCCACAAAATATTGACACTATATAATTCCAAGGATACCTCTGATTGTTAAAGTGTTTTGAATACTGAAATATTCCCATTTTTTAAAAAAAAATAGAGCTTTGTGACCCTTTTGTTGGAGTGGCTGGTTGTCAACTAAATACAGCATTTATTTTACATTTATCAATCCATATTTTAATAAATGATTCATATTTCTTACAAGTACCTGTGTTTGTATGTATGTATACAAGCCAGGGATAGAAAAATGTGGCTTTTAGCCATATTCCATCAACAGTATTACTTGTGTGGACACAGGTTGGATTTGTTATCACAGCAACATTTTCAGGGGGTGGGCTTACAAGTTTCATTATAGTTCCTTACAGTTACCCTCAATGCAACCAATTTGCAGCTTGTCTTCTTGTATACTGGCCAAGGTTTCTAGAAATAAATGCCTTTCACCTCAGAGTTTCCAAGAAATAGGGAATTATTGGCATTTGGAGACATACAAAGTGTCAAAGAATGGGCCATTTTGTAAAAAAAGGTAAAATAAGGTCAATTTTTGAAAAATATCCCAATATTTTGAATATTTTTGATGAGACTTGTTTGAAACTCTTTAAATCTTTTTGCGAAACTCACATTTTGACAAAATTAAGAAAGAGTCTTCAATTCTAGAACAAAAGGCCCATGGACCTGATCTGCAACCCAGCATGCAAAACAGTACATAACTTTAAAGGGTCACCATTTCTTCTGCAGTTATTTTTTTTTGATTCTGTATTATAATAATTTTGCAAAAATAAATGTGAAGCTATAAAGAAAAGAATTTTGATGATATATGAACTTTTAAAAACATATAGGAGGCAGACCACCATTAAATTTTACATCTCGGTACCCACAAATTGTAGTTCGTCTATTTATAGCAGTTCTCTCTCTGTCTCTTTTCTCCCCTTTTGCATGCCCATTTTTGTTGATTTTTTGGCCTAGGATGGACTAAGAGGGGTTGAATTAATATTTTCTGCTAGGTTTTGGTAAATATTCATGATTTTGAGGCGGAAGGATAACGGCGTTATGAGGTTGGCTACGGTGATATGTACGGCAACTAGATACATGTTTTGAGTATGCTTCTTCAAGTTCGTGTATCTCAAAATTTTGGTGGTCAACCTCATAAAAATTTTAGTGCAAAGACATGGCCATTTGTTCCTCTGTCTGTAGTGAAAAGCATTTCGCCCAACGAAAATTTGGGGATAAGTTGGAGGTGGGCAAAGAGTCCAGAATTAACATTGAAGTCAATGGGGAAATTAATGGTGGTCTGCCTCCATACGGTCTCAAACTAGTAATTATTTGCCCATTGACGTCAATGTAAAAGGGCCGTTACATCACAGGCTGTAGCATTTTGCTCAACTTTTATAGGCACATTGAGGAACACATTTGCCAATCTCATCATAACTTTGTAGGGGGGTTGACAGTTTAGACATTTTGCTACGGGGATTTGATGTTGACTGGGGTGAAAATCTCACTTCCGACACAATGACTGCTCTGCAGAAGGATACTTTAACCCCCTCCCTCCACTGTAATATCATCAGTATTGCCCCAAACTACAATGGAACTGCAAATTTGATCCCTTTTCTCAAATTCTAGACCAAAAAATTAACAAAAAATGCAGGAAGGGGGAAGAAAAAAATTAAGGGAAAAATTCTATATTTATAACTCGCACTACATTCGCCCATCATGGGGGGGTTGGGATGGCCTAGTGGTCTAGAGTGCCGCGCTTCGACCTCTAGCTGGCCGGTCACCTCTGGCTTGCGGCTGTGGTTTCGAGCCCTGGTGTGAGCGTATGTGGCATGGAGATAGGGGCGCCTTCTCAACCTCGTGGGTTTCCTGCGGGAACTCCGGTTTCCTCCCACGGCTAAAGACCCCTACGCGCAAGCGAACTATTGAAATAAAATTAAAACCGTATGTTAGTCCCGAAATGACCTGGTTGTGTTGAGTGGACGTTAAACCCCATTTCTCTCTCTCTCTCTCGCCCATCATGAAATAATAAGGGGACATAATTACTAGTCAATACTTACCGACATCTTTAACAATTTTCATTGCAAGATTGACTAACAAATTATGCTTTAACCCTGAATAACTAATTTATAAGTGTTATAGGTATGTTTGTATATCTACACCCATTATAGACATTTAAGTTGAAGAAAGGTTTGGGTGATAAATAAAATATTTCTAATCGTCTTTTTGTCTCATAAAATATCAAAACCTGCCGATAGAACAAACAAAAGCAAAAAATCGACAAAGCCTCGTTATTTTATACATTATGGACGTGTTGATTTTTTTGTGATATCTAAAAAGACTGGTAGTAGATTCTGACAAGGACTGCTATCTAGTCGTTCGAATGGGGCGAAAAAACCCGAAGTCCCGTGTACACATTGGTGTGCACGTAAAGGATCCATTGACACTTGGAATTCGATATAAGAGTAGGCCGATAGTGACGCTGTCCGGGCAAAATGTCCCTCATAGCACACTGTATGGCGTATGCCCGTCTTCATTACCCCAGTTCGGAGAAGACCATTAGGACGTTAAATTCCATTTCCTTTCATTTCATACTCTTTATCCGTCCTGAAGATATTAATCAAACTATAAAATCCAAACCTAATATAGTTTCTATGGTGATTTCTGCTCTCTGTTCAGTAACTGTAACTGTTAACGTTTCATAATAAATCCTTAGATCTATTACATTATCACTAAAAGATACAAAAACACATTTAAAGGGGAGTCACACTCTCACTGAAAGATGCAAAAACACATTTAAAGGGGAGTCAGATTCTTACATTATTACTCAAACATACAAAACACATTTAAAGGGGTTTGACACACTGAAAGATAAAATGCCACATCTTTAAGAGCCTTCACATTCTCACCGAGAGATACAATAACTTACATTAATACAGAAAGGAATAAGTCTAAAACCCGGCTTTACGTTGTTTTAACATACGTTGAATGTCTCGGCCGGGAGGGCGAGGAAGGAGAGAAAAGATCCAAAATAAGAATGCAATCCGCACCTTTTCATAGTAATAAACCTTACACGGGCCACATACGCTCCCCCAAAGTCAGTTATAGTTAATGTTTACATACATATGTAATGTATAATATATAAATGTTTATATAAACATGTAGGCCTACCTGATGTATATTAAATGTTTATAAACATTACCTGATGTATGAACCGCTTCTATTTTTAAGTATCCCATTGTTCACCATATAGTCCTTGGTAAAAGTTGAAGCGAAATCAGCCACGGACACTGAAGCTGTATATTTTTCTTTAACACAACGACTGGGACAAGTACAGTTCTTTAATATATCTGATATGTTGGCCGAGGCTGAAAATATTAATTATTGGTAGCAAATATTCATTTTATCATATTTATAGCAAACATTCATTTTATTATATTTATAGCAAATATTCATTTTATTATATTTATAAAAAAAATATTCAGTTTTCTCAGTGAGTAAGGCGCTTGCTCAATATCCACGAAGTCCCGGGACCCTGGTGATTTTGCAACCTGGTTTCTAACTTGTCTCCTGATTATTGTTGCAGGACGGGAGGTTTTGTCCGTGGTGAAGGACGGGGGCGTTGTAAGTGATGTAGGACCCCCTTGTCCGTGGTGTCTTGTGAGTGGTGCAGGACGGACTGTCTTGTGAGTGGTGCAGGACGGACTATCTTGTCAGTGGTGAAGGACGGCCTGTCTTGTCAGTGGTGAAGGACGGACTGTCCTGTCCGTGGTGTGGGACCTCGTTTTCAGTGGCACATGCTCCCGTAATCTGGAAAAACCTAGTAACACTGTTGAATGTAGATTTGAGATAATAAAAAAGGAAAACTGTTTTGTTTCAGAATTAAGCTACTGAATATAAAACCAATTTTATTTTGTATTTTTAGATGAAGATAATTAGAAGCCTTTTCAGTGAAGGAGAACAAAAACTATTATTATATACGGGTCTAACTCAATTTTCACCAAAATTTGACTTACTATGTTTTTTCCAGATTAGGGTAGCATGACCTCCTGGTTAGTGAGTCAGTGACTAATTAACCGAACCACCGCTGTTTTAATTCTACGAATATTAGTCTGGATGGGTTGTCAATATTTGAATTCAGGCATATAGTAGACATTATATTTACCTTTATAAGGAATGTAACAATCCCTTAATTTACTCAAAGAACAGTATTCATCCTCACCTGTAGAATGATACGTCATAGAAAGTTAGACAAACGTTATAATCAATACGTGGTGAACTAAATTAAAGTCCGTTCGGGATGCAATGAATTGTGTTGTAATGTCTTGTCAACAAAACACTTTCGTTAATTTTGAGACATGTGTGGTCATTAATAATTAGAGAGACACGCATGGTCATTTAGACAGGGGCGGATCTAGGAATTTTGAAAAGGGGGCGCGCCGCAAAATGAGGGCACTTACTGCGGAGACGGGGCATACGTAGATATTCCAAGAGCTATTTGTCTGATATTTTCGTAAAAAAGGCACTTTCAGCAGTAAAAAAAGGGCACTGTCAAAAATTAGGGGATCCACCTCTGATTTTGAGAGACATGTATGGTCGTTTTGAGAGACACGTTTGGTCATTTAGAGAGACACGTATGGTCATTCTAAGAGACACGTATGGTCATTTTGAGAGACACGTATGGTCATTTTGAGAAACACGTATGGTCACTTTGCGAGATATGTATGGTCATTTTGAGAGACACGTAATGTCATTTTGAGAGAGACGTGTGGTCATTTTGAGATACACGTATGGTTTTTTTGAGAGACACGTATGGTTATTTTGAGAGACATGTAAAGTCATTTTCATTACTATGATTACGTCTACGTGTGTAATTTTTGTCTAGACAACCCCGCTTCCGTCGACTCTTGAAAGACTTTATTTGTAGGACTTTTAGATCCAGACTACTCTTTTTCAACGAACATCAGAATTCTAGACAGACTCTACTAGTCGGTCTTGTAGATCCAGACTTGAAAAATCCCGAAGGTTCTTTTATGCCCACGAACGAACTTGAACTCGTGGCATTATTTACGTTCCACGGTCTCTCGAATACATCTCCAACCCCACCCATCTGTTTATTTTTGAGGCAGCGTCCTACTTCTCTGAACCAATCTGATTAAAATACAGATCTACATTTCGCTCCTTTTTTATACTTTCGACGGCTTCCACCAATCTGTTTCACAGAGAATTACGAAAATCTTCTAATATCTCCGTAAAAGATGACTCTCTTCAACACGTACAATCACTTCACGCGGCGTCAATCATTTTGGACCATAAAAAATGAAACGAAATAGGATCTGTGTTTTAATCGGATTGCCTGTGCACCAATCTGGATAACAATCTGGGAGACTAGCATACGCTGTGCTAGTATGTGCTATGTGGAAAATGTTTATGGAATTCCAACTGGCAAGGAGACTTTTTGTGCATTCGTTCCATCCAAACTCTAAGACGCATTTTCTTACTAAAGTCAGCATCAGGGATGGATCCAGGAATTTTTGCAGGAGGGGGTTTGCCAGGTTTCTGTTACGGAAATCTGCAATCATCGTCTCTGAATTACATAGGCATATATACAAATTGAGCTTTTTAAACAGAGGAATCATTTTTGTACTGATGTAGGATCACTTTATGGTGTAATTTCATTGATTCCGGGCATTATTTTTTTATGTACCGCTGGATCCGCCCCTGAGCATCTAACTTGAAAACTAAAAAAGGAGTCTTTATTTGGATTCCTGACAATTAATTAAGTCCGCTTTATTCCAAAGTGGAACTATTTGATACATTTTCTTACCTTTATCAAATAAACTACAACAATTACAATGTCTGACGTAATTCTCTATTAGACAATTCATTGCGCATGTCTGGCGTGTATAAATATAATCTTCGTATCTGTGTAATGGCGTCTTGAAACCAGGTTCATGTGACGTCACACAATATTCAGAACCAAAAGCTTTATATGGTTTACTCAGGCCGTCAACCTGAAGAGATAAATAAAAAAGTTGTTTCTGAGAAGCCTATAACTAGATATTTATTAGTACCACCCGAGTAACACTTCCAAGATGGCATCGGTGACGTCACCTAAAAATATGTTATAAACATTATTATGCTATAAAACAAGGAATCTCAATAGAAGTACATTAACAACAGAGGCATGAATTTCGCCCACCCAGGGGGTAAAAAGGCTGATTCTGAGTTACGATTTATACTTCATGTTGCAACTTATAAAAAATCCGGAACTGAGAATATAAATAAGTGAAATAACAGAGGTAACAACTTGCTTTACGTTTGTAAGACATTTTAAATATTTGTAAAACACTAACTCTTTCTTTTCTGATGGCGACGGCAGTTGACGAACCTGGTCGTGCAACAAATCCATTTGATGTCAAAATGGCGGCAGAACCTGGTTCATGTAATAAAACCTGGAATATAAAAGCATCATCATCATCATCATCATCATCATCATTATCATCATCATCACCATCATCAGAGAGAGAGAGGGAGTGTATATGTGTGTGTGTGTGTGTGGGTGTGTGTGTGTGTGTTATGAGAGAGATGGGGGCGAATGGTTAGCACATGCGCGCTCTATCATAAGGTCTGTCATTGAGTCAACTGCCGTGAAGCTGTAGGAAATTACTACCAAGGGATGTGATTATATGAATACCATTCTACTACCCAACTGTTTCGTAAACATTTGCAGAATAACATGACACCAGGTGTTTTCTAGCCGTAATTTGTTGTTGTATGGAATATATTTATTACTTTTCTTTAATAGCTAGTACTTGGGTTCTCTTTGTCGTTGTTTGACGCGAAGACTGACGATCTCTTTTATTTTTGACGTTACGATTAGAGTTATCTTAGTCATTGGTTGGCGTTACGACTAGAATTCTTTTAATGATTGCTTGGAGGGTTCTCTAGTATTGGTCACTATTTGATAAAGAATTGGAAAAATCTTAGTTAAAACGTGACCCAGTAATATACAGCAATTGTCCTTCAAAGAATTGCGATCCAGGGACGGATCCACAAGGGGTGCAGGTGAAGGGATGTGTCCTTAATAGGTGTCTGGCAAACTCCCAACTGCAAAAATTCCTGGATCCGCCCCTGATTTCAATTTCAACTATTAAATGCGATGCACTAAAGAAATTTATAAAAAAAACGTAGACCTTATAATAAATAGACAGATTAAAGTTTTAGCAAGTCGGGTTGTAGACTGTATATTTCCTGTTGTAATGGACAGATTAAAGTTTTAGCAAGTCGGGTAGTAAACTGTATATTCCCTGTTGTAATCCATTTAAACAGTGTATATTATAATACCTAGACAGTCAAATGGGAATTAATATTTAACAAAGTCGCAGTATAACATACACGATTTACAGACTTAATATAATAATTCCTGCTCGAGATATTTGTACACTTGATAATAATACAAACGTTAATTCCTGTCGGGGATGTTTGAAGACTAGATATAATAATACAAACCTGAATTCCTGCCAGGGATGTTTGAGAGAAATAATACTCCGGTTGTTCAATATCTACAATAACCCTTAATCCACTCATAGAACCTGATCCATATGACGTCATTGGTGACGATCTGTTAGAATTAAAAGTATAACACACACCCATATCGGTGATAACTGTCTCAAAATATTTCGAACAATTAACAACAGCACCTCCCCATAAACACACAATAAACATGTCCTCCAATTTATGGGCGGCATCTAGCGCAAATTTGTATAAATTTTTACCCAAGTGAGCTTCGGGTTCAGAGCGGAAAGAAAATTCTGGCGAGCTCCATGCAAAATGCTGCTTAAAGTATTTGCTCAAAACGGAGATCTCGCTCATTTTAAAAATAAGGTTTTTGATTTTCCAGTCGTCATTGGGTATTTTATGTTGACGGAATTGGTTGGCGTTACAGATAGTAACTGCTGGAAACTGCATTTCGTGGTTAAACTCCAGTCGTGTATTCGTAATGATAGGATATTCATAATATCTTGAAAACGATCTATACAGGAAAATAATTAAACCAATTGTCATTACTATCAACATTATTGTCCACAGATATCTGAAAACAAATAAATATAATTATTTGACGTGGAGAATAAAGTAAAGCAAAACTTTATAATGTCTAAAGCACAACAAAGTGTACATAAAAAGTTTTGGATACTTACACACAACATTAGGTGGTTCTTTTTGTAAAAAATGTATTTGTATAAACATTGAAACTGTGTATTTATATTTGTATACATACAGAAAGTGTGTATTTCATTTCCATAAACAAAGAAAAGGGGATTTTGTATTTTCAAAAACAAAGAAAAGGGATATTTGTATTTTCGGAAACAAAGAAATGGGGTATTTGTATTTCCATACACACAGAAAATGGATAATTTTGTATTTCATTTAAAAATGAAAATGGATATTTGCGTTTCTATAAACGCAGAAAAGGAGTATTTGTATTCACATAAGCAAAGAAAATCGGTATTTGTATTTCCAGTAAACAAAGAAAGGGGAGAGAGAGAGACATGGGATTTAACGTCCACTCGACACAAACTAGGTCATTTTGGGACTAACATATGGTTTCAATTTTATTTCAATAATTCGCTTGCGCGTAGGGGTCTTTAGCAGTTTGGGGAAACCGGAGTGCCCGGAGGAAACCCACGAGGTTGAGAAGGCGCCCCTATCTCCATGTCACATACGCTCACACCAGGGATCGAAACCACAGCCGCAAGCCAGAGGTGCTCGGTCAGCTAAAGGTCGAAGCGCGGCACTCTAGACCACTGGGCCATCCCAACCCCCCAACAAAGAAAGGATGAAATTTGTTTTTCATATTTTTCATATCCCGTCTTCATTAGCCCAGTTTAGGAGCAGAACAGTAGGACATTAAACCCCATTTCATTTCAGTTTTTCAGATAAGCAAAGAAGCTGGATATACGTTTGTGTTTATAAATTAAGAAAATGGGTATTTATATTTCTATAACGGGAAAGAGGGGTGGTGGCAAATAGGGTTAAACGCCAACTCGGCCCTTAACGAGTTTATTTCGGGAATAACATACGACTCAATTCCTTTGCAATTGGTCTGTAAGTTGGGCAGGCTAAAATACTCCTTATCATGTTCAAGCGGGATATCAAAACCACGACACGTGACTTAAAAAAAGACCTGTTATTTCACGGGCAAAGTATTCAAATAATATCTTTAAATAATCAGAAGTTATGTCCGAGATTCAGCGTCGGCCAAATTTACCGATGCATTCAAGTGTATATAATATTAATTGATGTCAGCACAAAAAACACGAGATTTTATTAAGAGACCACTTCCGAGATTCAGCGACGGCCAAATTTACCGATGCAAGTAGTATGGTATGGTGTTTGCGTCCAATGCATTTAAACGTAATATTAATTGATGTCAGCACAAAAACACGAGTTTTATTAAGAGGCCGCCCCAAACTGATCCCGCAGTGAATATTCGCTTGGCCGCTACAATCACTGATAAGCATGACATCGACGAGGCTTAATAAGTACGGCATATTAACTTTTTTACTCCGACAAATTAAATTCTCAAACATTTTTTTGAGGTAAAAGAAAAATAAATAAAGACGTTTGAAGTATTTGAAGTTAAAAAATATTTCCTATTTAGTGTAAATGGGTATTAAAATGAGTAAAATGCATCATTTTGCCCGAAGCAGTTAGGTGTTAAGTAAACATTGCACGAGCAGTTGACCCAATGACTGGCGCGGTGAGCAGTCAACGCACGTGCTATGGACACTTATCTGTTACAGAGATAATTCGTAAGTAATTCTCTGTGAAACAGATTGAGGCCGCCCCCGTTGGGCGGTCAATCGTAAACATTCCTTTGGGTGGCTGCTTAATGCAGATTCTACTGTAATGAGATTTAAGAACTTGTGAGAGAATGTTCCTGTCAAAATATCGTCTTTGAATTCTGCAATACTCTTCTGTGATGTATGGGGTTTGTGGAAGTGACAACATTCTAACATATCGGATAAACCGGTTATACATGTATCTCCTGTTATAATCAGATATTAACTAACGTTTATTTAGCACAGTTTTTAACCTATATTCTGCCTACACACATTTTTACATAATCAAGCGTGAAATGTACATGTTATATCTTCGCATTACAAGGAACAAAAATCAAACATCACCACACCGCAAGTACTTTTAACTGCCCCGGATTGTATTACTTATTTTATTGAGACCTGGTAGTCTCACCTTCAGTGGCGGTTGACCACTTTATCCAGACGTTCAACAGGGTTACGTAGCCCTGATTTGACGATGATAAGAAGCATAGTATAGGATACCGTGTTCTACGAATTGTTTGTCTAAAAATTACATAGTGACACTTTATACGACTAAAATATAAATTACTATTTAAGGAGATATGAACGTGCGCTTAGTTTTATCACAATCCATTTAGAAGCCACGGATGATTGTCCGGGCTGCTAAAGACCCCTACGCGCAAGCGAATTATCGAAATAAAATTGAAACCATATGTTAGTCCCAAAATGACCTAGTTTGGGTCGAGTGGACGTTAAATCCCTTTTTTCTCTCTCTGTTGTTGTCCGGGATTAATGCGCCGTGATTCGCGACCGGCTAGATCTATTTCTCAAGGCCAACTCAAGATGTCTTCAAGGTCGTGTAAATAAGGTTGGGGCACGTGATTGTTTAAAATTGTAAATTAGGGTTTGTTAGTATAAGCGTTAGAGCTAGGTCCAGTGTTACGGTTGGGATTAGCGCTAGCCCGGTTTATATCTCATGACCTTTGACCTTGCTTGAAGCTACAGATCTTGGCCAGGAAGGAAAATGACATGTGTGTTACTTAAACTTACCGTCTAAAAGAATATAGCTGAGGAGACAATATTGTAGGTACACCATGGATGGTTGCTGATCCTTCATACATGTGTAACATTTGCGTTCTTCCTAGCCGACATTTTTTACATTCCCTCTCCTTCTCTCCCATACCTTTCTGTTTTCCCTCCAAGTTTACAGACATTTTGTAAGTCTTTCTAAACATACACACATTTACAGCCTCGAATAGAATAAAAAGGATCCAGACTTCAATCAAAAAACCTTGAACTGAAAGTATGAAATGCAGGATTGAATTGTCTTTTTCCAGTCGGTAGAGGAGATAGGACGGGCTGGGGAGAAGTTCATATGATGTCGGTTGTGGAGACTAGTGGGATTGGTTGAAATTGATACAGGTTGAGAAGACCAGGCCAATTGGTGGGATTAGACCGGTTGGGAAGAACAGGCCTGCTGGTCTGGTAGACTATAGCAGGTCAGAATCCATACCTGCTGATGAGACCAGGTCGATGCGGTGGTGGGTGAGGTTTGGTGTCAAACCGGCTGGGGAGGTCATACAGCCAATATTAATATAGACAATTCTTCCATAATCATGAGTTAGCTAGGGGTGGGCTTCAGATTAAAACGGCCATTCGATACAAACTAGAGGACGGGGGGGGGGGGTGGCAGGATAAAACCCACGAGGTTAGACTAGCGGCCCTTCTAGTTGTCACGTATACGCGGAAAATTTTGAGACAAAAGCGATTTAATATGCGTACGCGTTGTCGGTCCTGTAGTCAGGGGATACTATGATTTTAGACAGCATCTAGGTGGATACTCGATTGGACGTTCCCGAATTGTCTTCTCTCAATTCGAGAATTAGTTTCAATCGAGTGAAAAGGAAAATTTTGGAGTACAACGCATGTGCCGACGGCATTACATATATCTCAACCAATCACGACATGTTTATCACGTGTACTTAATATACGTCACAGTTCTATTCACACTACCCCAGCTGTCGGGACATGATAGCTGAATTTGGTTTCACTTGATTTCAATTCGGTCTATTCAGGACGTGCTGGACTGGTAATTGAGCAACCTCTATGTGTCGTTTATCGTCATAGTTACATTTCGCATAGGGGAAACTAATACTATTAACAATCAGTGATGTGGGCCAGAGTTCGGACATAGGCGTACGGGCTCGATGACAGTTAGAGGGGCAGAACCCGAATTGCCCGAAAATTTTCGGGTTTACAGACAATATTTGACGGCTGCTAACACATTCTCCTGCAATGGCAGCCCGTGAACAAAGCAAGTTCAAAGTGGTCTGGTAAAGCTTAATTAAGGTGGTTTATAATCCACAAAGACAGGAAAATTTTGAAAATTTAACTGCCGCAAACGCGTCTTCCTGCTATTCCAGCCTGTGAATACGGCAACTTCAATTAGGTCCAATACAGTCTACCCGTTGACCCGAATTCCAAACAACCAATCAATCTTCGCGTGGTATGTTGGCCTCACCCTCCCGAAGAAAATTTTGAAAATTTAACCACCGCAAATGCGTTTTCTGCTATTCTAGCCCATGTAAGCAACTCCAAAAGTATCCTATGGTTTAATAACCGAAATCCCACTCCGAATTCCAAGCATCCAATCAGACTGCTGCAACTGCATTCACAAATACTAATCAATGCCCGAAAAATGTCGCACAAAGTAGAGTGGCTCCAGACAAAATGTTAATTCATAGCCGACTCAGTACAAATTCGTGGTATTCAATTAAAAGAAAAGTAAAATTAATGTTTTATTAGGGCTCGATGACAGTTAGGGAAACAGAACTAGAAATGCCCGAAAAAAAATTTCAGGTTTACAGAGCGGCGCCGGTTTTCTTCGTGAGGCGAAGAAGCGGAGCTGACCTTGTATAGTCCTCCCAAGAAAATTTGGAATGTTTGACGACCTCAAACGCGTTTTACTGCTATTCCAGCCCGTAAAATTAGTGTTTCGGGCACTTTATTTTGCAAAGTAGATGAAATGATTTTTTTCTCACTTTACCCGTCCGCCCGAAAAGTCAGCGCCCCCCCCCCCCTGCTACGGGCCCGTCGCAACACCGCCACGGTTGTTTTATTACGTTGCCGAGGCGACGATTTGGTTGTTTGATAACGGCGATATAATTCTCGATCGAGTGCAATCGAGAAACGTCTTGAGCCACCTTACACATCTTTTAAAGTACTAAATATTAAATAGACCCTAAAACTAAAGTGTTTTCTAATATAACTAAATATTTAAAAATAGACAATAAAAAGAATGGTTTACATACCGAATGAAGACAATTGTTGTGATGTCGTTAGTAGTTTTGTTTTATCTAACTGCACAATTTCCCAAAACACTTCAGTTCTCTGAGAGCTATATGCATGCGGTGAGAATTGATGTAACTTTTTTTTATCATGCGAGCCATCTCCGTTTTGCCGATAAAATTATTGGACTTCTTCCAAAAAACATTATGAAGACAAAACATGTAACACGTAAAACATCTGTGATGTATGGAGCTCCATTAAGACCATATAATAGAAAGATATATGTTAAGTATGAAATGACATTGAGGCCATATATAAAGATATTATCACAAAGCCACCATGTGGTGAAATGGTGGTGCGATGTAGGGATGCGATGAAGTGGTGGTGCGGTGCGAAGGTGTGGTAAAGTGATGGCGTCATGTGATGTGAAGATGTGATAAGTTGATGGTGCAATGTGAAGATGTGATGAGTTGATGGTGCAATGTGAAGATGTGATGAGTTGATGGTGCAATGTGAAGATGTGATGAGTTGATGGTGCAATGTGAAGATGTGATGAGTTGGTGGTGCGATGTGAAGATGCGATGAAGTGGTGGTGCGGTGCGAGGGTGTGGTGAAATGATGGTGCTATGGAAAGACGCGGTGAAATGATGGTGCTATGTAAAAACATGGTGAAATGATGGTGCTATGGGAAGACGCGGTGAAATGATGGTGCTATGGGAAGACGTGGTGAAATGATGGTTATATGGGAAGACGCGGTGAAATGATGGTGCTATGGGAAGACGTGGTGAAATGATGGTGCTATGGGAAGACGCGGTGAAATGATGGCGCAATGTGAAAATGTAGTTACATGATGATGCTATGTGACGTGATAGTTTTTGGCACTTTTGACGAATTTCCCCGATCTAGCCACCGCAACTCACCAACTGGCGGCCCCGGGGTGTCTATTCTTTCATATCCTGCTGCTGCAATGTAGTCATATCCCATAACTTCAGGTGTCCCACATTGGCCCCACATTTTCTAGAACCAGTCCTGCTTTGGAGGTGACAGTAGACGTGACCAGCGCTGGCCTGAAGGTCCACCAATGTATACATTAACATTGTATAAAAAATACTTTGCCGAGTTGAAAGGCGGTTAAATAGACAAAGCTTCTCCACCCACCCCCGCAAATGTAAACTGGTGAAATGAAATGGGGTTAATGTCCCATGTGTAGTGTTCTGCTCAGATTGGAGAGAGATAGAGAGAGAGAGGTCAATTTGGGACTAACATATGGTTCCATTTTATTTCAATAATTCACTTGCGCGTAGCGGTCTTTAGCAGTGGTAGGAAACCCGGGGGACATGGGGAAAACCCACGAGGTTGGACAGGTGACAATTGTACAATCGGGAAATCAAAATCACGCCAGTTGACTCAATGACAGACCTCATGATACAACGCGCACGAGCTAACCATTCAACCATCCAACCCTCCTGCTCAGACAGGGCTAATGAAGAAGGGTATACACCGTACTGCGTGCTGTGAGGGAAATTTTGCTCAAACAGCGGTAATACAACCTAATCTTATATTGCATTCCAAATGCCAAAAGGTCTTTTACGTGCACACCAACTTGTAGCAGGGACCTTGGTTTTTCATCCCATCTGAAAGACTGCACCTTATCACTGCCCTTCATCACTGACAATGGAGAGAGAGAAATAGGGTTAAACGTCCACTTGACACAAACTAGGTCATTTCGCGACTAACACATGGTTTAATCTTATTTCAATAATTCGCTTGCGCGTAGGGGTCTTTAGCAGTGGGAGGAAACCAGAGGTCCCAGAGAAAACCCACGAGGTTGGACAGCACGACCCTACTCTTTGTCACATACAACCAGGGCACTGACAATGGGGGAACCATGCCGGAAACTCCAGGTTAGCAAATCAAGTTCCTATGCATTGAGTCACTGTGGCTTCAACTTTGTTCAGTGTGAGATTACGAAATTAATCAGTCCCCCAAGAAAGGCTTGATTAATTTATTATCAAATGATTCTACCATATACGTAGACATACACTAGAAGTAATTTGTATCATAATTCTATATCTACATGTAGATAATACACAACATACAAACATTATATAAAATATACTGATCAACACATACAGAAAACTCTAACCAAACTTTACAAATATTCTTAGAAACTGTCACCATGGGGAAACTCAATTAAAGTTCCAAAGTTGAACACTCCCAATACCCAAAATAGGGACGATCAAATGAAATTAGGTTTTCCTGCTATAAAGCATAAGAAATCATCTCAACCAAAAGAGATGTGTTGTGTTTAATTATGTCAGATTCTGCTGTTATCGGACATGTGACAATACAATACACTATATGTAAATTCCGAATTTCCATGTCATGTGACTTGTTTTATCCTGAAATATCCCCTTTTCACTTACATGTAATTGTCACTATTAAATGGGGTGTAGTAACATCCCCTTAACTCGCACGCCAATGTGTAAACATGACCTCAGGTTTTTGTCTCTGAACGACTATACATTGCTAGGTCCTCTATCATGGACTGCACAACTGACAAGGGATTGAAAGAACTCAACACCAGACGTTCGTTCAATCCAGTATCCCCAAATATTCATTATTACTGAATAAAATAAAATTTGAAACAAATCTATCTGATATGCTATTTTTAGTACAACATATAACATTTTTATAAAAAAAACCTAATTATTTCAATTAACTTGATCCATATAAACAAAAACATTAAAATACTTCACAATGTTCAAAGTTGCTTTTGATTAGGACAAAAGGGAAATAACTCATTGCAAAGTCAGACGGGCAACCTAACCAATTTGTTTTACTACTCCAGCGGTAAGTCTGGTACAGTTATTCCCATTTTTGCCAACTTTCGTGCATGTGTTCGTAAATGCTTTTTAAGACCGGAATTGTCATAGAAGGCCTTACCACAGGTTCCACAAATATAAGGCCTATGTCCAATATGGCGTCTCATGTGAATCTGAGCTTCACCACTTTGACTGAAGCTTCGTTCGCAAACTCCGCATTTAAAGGGTTTCTCACCGGTGTGTGTTTTTGTGTGCCGCACTCGTTCTGTGCTGGAATAAAACGCTTTCTCGCAGTAATCACATTTGTACGGTTTATCCCCAGTATGAGTGCGAATATGTCGCTCTAAGTCATTGTTTTTATTAAACCCTTTTCCACATATTTGACAAACGCAGGGTTTGACGCCAGAATGAGAGCGGAGGTGGGATTGAAGACCATCTTGACGACTGAAGGTATTTCCGCAAATTTCACATTTAAATGGCCGTAGTCCGGTATGAATCGTCATGTGTTTCTGGAGATTTCCGTTAATACGAAAAGCCATGTGACATTCGGTACATTTGTAGGGCTTTTCTCCAGTATGGATTTTGGTGTGAACTTGCAGATGTCCTCGTTTTCCGAAAGCTTTCCCACACGTTTCACATTTATACGGTTTTTCTCCCGTGTGTGTTCTCATGTGTGACTGCAGACAACCTTTACGACTGAATGACGCCTCACAGACGCCACATTGATACGGTTTCTCCCCGGTGTGACATCGGACATGAATTTCTAAATGACTATTCCACTGAAACGAGCGTCCACAAATTCCACATTTAAAAGCCTTATCCTCTTGTTGTGATGCGGTCTCGTTTTTAATATCATCACTTGACAATTCTGTGGAGGGTTGAAATTTTTTACGTTTTTTTGAACGAGGTGTTTGTTCGATATCAGTATCAACTGGTTCTTCTTTAATCGTTCTTGGCTCGAAAGAATTAAAAGAATCAGGTACGACTGACTGGGCCATGGGAGTATCAACTGATTTTACCTCAAAAAAAGCGGGAACATTCTCAAATGTTGATTTGCATGAATCATCTTTAACAGAATTGTCCCTTTCAGCAAGTTCTTTTTCTATGGAATTGCATGACTCATCCTTTACAGAATTGTCCTTTTTGGGAGGTTCCTCCTGTGAAAAATTTTCCATAGTGGAATTGCATGAATCATCCTTGACAGAATTCTCCTTTTCGGTAAGTTCCGCCTCTGAAAAATTTTCCATTGTGGATTTGCATGAACCATCCTCAACGGAATTGTCAATTTTGGCAAGTTCATCTTTGCATGACTCATCTTTAAAAGAATTGTCTTTTTCGTTAAGTTCCTCATCCTCTGAAAAATTTTCCATTGTGGAATTGCATGACTCATCCTTGACAGAATTGTCCCTTTCAGTAAGTTCCTCCTCTGAAATTGTTTCCATTGTGGATTTGCATGACTCATCCTTAACAGAATTGTCCTTTTTGGCAAGTTCCGCCTCTGGATAATTTTCCATTGTGGAATTGAATGACTCATCTTGAATTGAATTGTCATTTGTAGTGAATTTTTCCTCTGGAAAAGAGTCCATATTTGATTTGCATGATTCATCTTTAAAAGTATTGTTCTTATCAGAAAAATTCTCCATTGGCAGTTTGCATGATACATGTACAACTTCAACAGAATTGTCCTTGTCTTCAAATTCAGCTTCGCCAAGGTTATCTTTAGTTAGTGTGCGTGATTTGTCTTTAATTAAATTGTCTTCTGGAAAATTCCCCAATGGTTCAGCTTGGGGTACATGCTCATCGCATGCAGCTTCTCTCACATCTCCAAAATTTGTATTTTCATCTAAAGATGGCGTCGACATGGAGTCATCTGATTCAATGGATTCTTCTTCATCAGTAGAATTTTCAGTTTCGTCTTCATTATTGGATAATATTGATGCTGTGTCCATTTCTTCCTCATCAGAATCTTCAGTGGCTGAACTACTGTCCTCCATTTGTTCTTCGTTGATAAAATGCGCTTTGGTTGTCGACGATTTGGCCTCACTATTGGATTCAGTTTCTCTTGATTTTAGACGTAAACTAATGTTACTCAGTATAGTCGATATAATGCTTTTTGAATTTGACGAGTCTGGATGAAAGTTTTTGCGATCCTGTATTTGATGGGGCAAGGTGACAGCATTTTCTGTTTCTTTATCTGAAGGATGGAGATCATTTGATTGTTTGTTGAGTGGACTAAAAGAACAGATGTCAATAGCAGATGCTGGCTGTTTATCATCATTTAAAGTTTCAGACACCTTGTCTTCTGAACAGTCACCATTTCCAATTGGTGATACAACAACATTGTGAAACTCCATGGCTTTGACCAATAAATGCCTAAAAAAAGATAAAAAAAAAACAAAACATTATTTTAAATTCTACTTTTAAAAGAGACCCATTAAGAGGGAGAGAGAGAGAAATATGGGTTTTAAAGCTCACTCAATACAAACTAGACCATTTCAGAACCAACATATAGTTCAATTTTATTGCAATAATTTTGCCCGGGCAGCGGCACTATGGCTCGCTCTTAAATCGAATTCCGTCTGCCAAAGGATCTTTTATGTGCATGCCAATGAGATATGTGAATATTATTTTTGCATTACAGGACTACTTTGCATGTAACACAGCCCACCATAGTTAGGGAGGTTTGGGGTGGTTTGGGTGATAAAGGGCCAATATGTTTGTACCAGTAAGGGATCTTTAAAATGTATTAAAGATACATTATGGAAGATGAGATAAAGAGTTGGCAGTTCTAACTATTATATTTAAAACCTAGATAATGTAAAGGGAATTTGCTGAAAATTTGCATCAAATTGATTCACTCTGAACTGAGAATTAGCGATTAAATTTTTGGGCTTAGTCTCAATCATCATTACTAAAGTTGGTACGATAAAAAACATAGTCTTGATTATCCATTTCTTTATTTAATCATGAATGAGCGGTGAGCAGCAGACCGGATCTTAATCCCGATAATATCACAGGTTAGCGATGACATTGAGAGTTGATTATGGTCTGGATATGTTAATTAATGTCTATTGAATAATTTAGATAATATTTTAGGCCTAAAGGAAGATCTACAATAGGCAGATTTAGCTCTTGTATACATGCTTTTAAAAATGGTGCTAAACCTTTCTCCCGTAATCTGGAAAAACCTAGCAAGTCAAATTTTGGTTAAAATTGAGTTATAATAATAGGTTTTTTTCTCCTTCACTGAAAAGGCTTCTAAAAAGACAATATAAAATTGGTTTTATATTCAGTAGCTTAATTCTGAAACAAAACAGTTTTCCTATGTTTTTTTCAAATCCACATTCAACAGTGTTACTAGGTTTTTTCCAGATTACGGGAGCTTCGTATTGTAGTATTATCATTTGCTTGAAAATGATTAGAGTACCATCTTGAATCAAAATGTTGCATGCCTGTATAATATTAATAAGTTTTCCAAATTCTGTTTTAATTTAGTGTGTTATTGTTCAATATTGTTACAAAATGTCACTCAATGAAGTGCATAGTCGATATTTATAGTTTTATGATCCAAATCTAATATTTAGACTAGTCAAGATCCATGTATCATGTTTATTCCAATAAATTATCAAATCCAGGCCAAGGTTTTCATATAAATAACTAGAGAGAGAGAAAAAGAAGAGACAGAAAGAAGAGAGAGAGAGAGATTCACACAAACTAGACCATTTCAGGACTAGCACTAGCATATGGTTCAATTCTATTTCAATAATTTTATAGTACATAAGACAAAAGGGTCTTTAGCAATGTGGGGGGGGGGGGGGCTGAAAGACCTGGAGAAACTCCACAAGGTTTGACAGCCAACCATACTCCTTGTCACATGTAGGGAATCAAAAACCATGTCACTTGAATCCACGACCGACCTTATGATCAAATGTGCACGCTGTAACCATTCGGCTACCCAACACTCCATATACCTTGAATCTTGCTTAGAATGCAAGGTATCTAAAACAGAAAGCTGCAGTTTTTTTTTTAACAAAAAAGTAAAAATATGAATTGATCAACACTCCTTTTTTGCTCCAGAGTGCTTGAAATCAAATGTTTGGCAGATCATTTTTTCAACGAAAATCGCCACATAAATGAATTTTCTTCCTCTGATCAATTTCAACACTTACAAATTAGCGAAAAATGGAGAAAAAAACCCATTTACTGCTCAATTCTTTTATACCAGACAAAGTCAAAATCAACAGAGTCGAGAATGGATGCATATTGACATATTCTTTTGTTTGCGGTCTCATTGACATAATGTACAGACATTTTATTCAATTCAAACTGTATCAAAGGAATAAAATACCACCGAAAGCTTGTATCTCTAGAACACTTTTATAAATAGACAGGACCTTTTTTCCCCAATATTCATCGCCGTTCCTTCCGAATCCTTTCAACCAAATCCGACAAACGAATCTAGTCCAGGAGTCCAAGGACTAACGAAGACTGGGTCAGACGAATCAGTTCGGTAGAAGTATAGTATTGAGTTTATAGTGCACGGGTCATTTCAAATATTACGTTTTAAACTTACTAACTTAATTGTGGTGAATTCGCATCTAAATACAAACAGCTGTCTTTTAAAATCATGCAATTTCGGCTAATTTATGTACTATTTTCATCACCGTCAATTTATTGACGCCATCTTGAAAGGTTTACTTCCGCCATGATATCAAAAAGGAGACGTGGATCAAACTGGCTGTAATATTTTTCATAGCACCCCATTTGACTTAACTTGCTTTCGGATAAATCAGAGAAGGCCCGTATTATGAAAGAGGCGAGAAGGTGATTGATTATTAGTAAGTGCAGGAGGACTGCACCACACACAAACAGAAACCCACAAGATTATTATTATTATTATTATTTTAAACATCTTTATATATTTATTCAAAATTATTTATCTGCTAAGCACTTATTTGTATCATAGCTAAAATAATGTAATTAGTTATTTGTCTGTGTCATATATAATTCGACATTGTACACCCAAACCAGAAGGAAGCAAATTAATATACATTGTATATATATATGCTCGACTTGTTTTTGTATCCTATTATTTATGCTTTTTACATCGTGTAATATTCTCAAAATAAACACTGTTTAAAGGAGCTAAGTCTTTAACTCAATGTCATCCAAAATCTTCAACATTGAAAACACGAATTATTTGTCAATTTAAATCAAAATTGATGATGTGATCTTACCGGAAAAAGATGGGCTCCTGATATCCAATATTTAAGAAAAAATAAATATTTTACCATTGGTACACGAATCGTGTACCATAATGCGTTTCAGCCCCAGTTCTAGCAAGAGACTCGAGGAACGAGGCTAAAAACATTGTACCAAATCAAACGGCGCATGTAGACTGGAATAACTAGACGCTAAAAAAAAATGCCTTCGGTTGACACTTCTGGTTTATTTCGCCGAACATAACTGATTTGAAATTAGAGCAAAAACGGAAACAATTGAATGCAGATCAGTTTATATACATTCATATTACAGTATTATATGCGTTGCGATCCACTTGAGTCAATTCCCAAATGTTAGCGATTTAGCTCCTTTAAACCAAACCAACAAGACAAACCCACGGATATGAATACAATAAACTGGCATTGCGGGTAATGAAACAAAAAGCATATATATGTAGTGAATAAATACATCGTCTCACCATTAGCAGGCGTCATTTTAAAAATTAGACTTTTTAAAATTGATGACATGCAAGTTGCCAAAGTAAGTAATTAAACGTCGCGTGTAAAAGTAAAAAAAAACAACTGTCACGATCCCCATATTTGCCCAGAAATTACTCCGGAGTTTCCAGCGAGCTCTCCCCTTGCGCGGGAGAGAGAGAAATGGGGTTTAACGTCCACTCGACCCAAACTAGGTCATTTTGTGACTAACGTATGGTTGCAATTTTATTTCAATAATTCGCTTGCGCGTAGGGGTTTTTAGCAGTGTGAGGAAACCAGAGGACTCGGAGAAAACTCATGGGGTTGGACAGGCGACCCTAATCCTTGTCACGTACAACCGGGGAATCGAAACCCCACCAGTTGACTCAATAACAGACTTTATGATACAGCGCGCATACGCTACCATTCAGCCCCCCCCACCTCTATGGCGATTGTAATTTGAAATAAAGAGTATATCGTAGCCCTGGCCAAATTTCCTTTATAGACCACAGTATGGCACAGGCCCATGTTCATTAATTAGCCCCGTAGATGCGTCTAGAAATGTAATATGTTAAAGACGATCTCATTTTCACATGACTACCCATTCATTATAAATATGTTTTCCACACAAAAAAAAGTGAAATAAATAAACAAACAATAAAAAAAAAGGAAAAATAAAATAATCATAAAAAATAATGTTATGCGGCAGTTTTACCGTCTAATACCAAACAGGTTTAAGACCTCATAATTCTCCAACATACATGTTTGCACTCCACGATCTACATGTCGCCGGGAATTATCAAATATCTTGAAACAACAGGTCACGTGTCAGATTAAAAGATTGGCGTCAAACTGGTTTAAAAGACGACCGATTCATCGACGGACAACATTTTTAAAACCCAGTGTCTAATTACCAAACGTCTATCAAAAACAGCGTGGTTGGGTGCATTGGGTTTTTGTAGGCTTTGTGGGGGATCACTAGTGCCGGACTGGTAGACAGAAGGCCCACCTGTCAGGTCATTGACCAAGGCCCACAGGAAAAGTTTGAAAATTGACAACCGCAAACCCATTTTCCAAGCATTCCAAAACAAAGCAAAAGAAGGCAATTTTTTGATTTCCTGCTACAATTAGATAACAGAATGACCTAAGAGCACTATCAATAGATGATGAGGAATTCTCTTTTCTTTAATCTTTCTTCTTTTTTCTTTTTAGGCTTAGGCCCACTTTTTTAAAATGGGCTTAGGTTCACCTGTCACGGACAAGTGGACAGGTGGGCCCAGTCCGACACTGGGGATCACGTGGCTAAGTGGGTAAGGCGCTGGCTCGCTATCCTGGAGGTAGGGTGTTCGATCCCTGCATTGGCCGAGAAAGTTCCTCTCGATTTTCCGGCGTGGTTCCCCTTTGTAAGTGATGCAGAACAGAGGACCTGACAAAAGACAGCTGTCTAGTCGTTCGGATGGACGAAAAACCGAGGTACCGTGTACACATTGGCGTGAACGTAAAAGATCCCTTGGCAGTTGGAATTTGATATGCCGCTGACCGGGCAAAATTTCCCTCATAGCACACTATATGGCGTATGCCCGTCTTCCATTAGCCCAGATAAGAACGAAGAGTAGGACGTTAAACCCCATTTCATTTCATTTCATTTCATTTGTATAGACTTTGACTCAGCATTCTGCACACAGACACAGAGAGCTATCTGCTTTGACAGTAGATCTATGCCCTGAATGGCCGGCATATCAAAACAAATAGTATACTATACGTTCACTCGGCAAAACTCGACAGATTGAAGAACCTACATCTAACCTCGGCTGTATGACAGTAAGTGATATGTACCTACGCCCATACATTTTCGATGCGGCTACCGGTTTACTTTAACAGGAAAACTTGACGCTATTACAAACAAACAAGACACCATGGGCGCAACCGAACACAAATTGGGAACCTATTCGGCTAGCGACCTATTCGACCGATCTAGCTGCAACCTGTTCGTTGGAAACCTATTTAGAATAAAGACAACACTCGCCTTAACTCATCAACCAATAAAATCCAACGTTATGTCTATCAAATGAAAGTAGAATATATTATTTTTTATCCATTCCTTTAGCTCAGAATAGAAGTGTAATTTCGTCATTATCTTACAGCTGGATCGGTCGAATAGGTCGCTAGCCAAATAGGTCGCCAATTTGTGTTCGGTATTGGCCCAACCATGTTTCATCCGGGACCTTTAAAATAGTTCCAATATGGCGGAATTCGTAATACAGCCGAGACTAGATGTAGGTTCCGAAATCTGTCGAGTTTTGCCGAGTGACTATACGTCTACCCCGTTTACATCTTTCCTACCCTCAAAGACTAAAAAAACATTTTCTCTTTTATTAAAGATACATTATAAAAGAGCAGACAAAGAGATATTGAAAAACTAGATAATGTAAAGGGGCCATGCTGAAAATATCTGTCCACTGTGAACTGCGATATTAGCGATTGATTTTTCGACCTTGTCTCGGTCATCATTACTAAAGTCGAGAGTTGATTAAAGTTGGGTTCCCAGATAAGATTTATCAGGTGGTTATTGCCCATAAAAGTATGACAATTTTGGTATATATGGAAAGTAGAGATATCCAATCTTACTAGAAAAATACTGGATTCCCTGAAAAACACTCATGGAGCGTATACCGGACAAAATTGTAAGGGGTTCCCTTAATAGTCAACCCGACGAATAAGGATACCTGCACGCTTGGCGTTGAAGGCTGCACGCGAACTTGAGCGATTTATGTACATGTTGAAAAACTTTATGAAGAGTTAGACGTACAACAATTTCTGGGGTAAAAATCACGGAAAAAGACGCGGGCAGTGAATAATCCGAGAATTTAATTAGGATTCGATATTTGTAGTAAATAGTCAGCGCTCACAGACAACATCGTCTTGTGTATGCAATGCATTCTCCCCTGTCCTTCGCCGCCGTTGCCATTGGTTACGGCGAGGGGTAATCGCCTGACGCAAGCATGGTCTCTTTCGATAGATTTTTATAGCAGGCTATACTCGTCAATTACAATGTTTCGAGAACGATTTGAAGCAAAATTATGATAAAGTAATTAGTTTGAATGTGTTTTTAGTTCTAATATATCATCAAATCACCCAGTTTGTGCCCGGGAATATAACTTTAAGGTCTTTTCATGTTAATAAATGTATATATAACATTTCAAGCCCAAAGAAAGACCTGTAATATGCAGGTCTAGCTCTTGCATAAGGTATGTTTAAATGACAGTAAATACTTTTCAAAATTCTCGAAGCATTGTCCATTATTAGTGTTGTTGACTAATTTCGTCGATTCATGAATTAAAACGTCGGTCATCCAGCATCGTGCCTGTCCTCAAGTGGAGCTAATGCATCGTAGGTTTCGTATGGTTATTTTCGGTCCACTTTATAATAAACATCTGTACATGGAAAATGCTGTGTACTGTTAGTGCAGGGGGTGAATGGTTAGCGCGTGCGCGTTGGATCATAAGGGCCATCCTGGAGTCAGCTGGTGTGGTTTCGATTTCCCGCTTGTATGTGACAGGGAGTGTGGGACCCTCTGTCTAACCTCGTGGTTTTTCTTCGGGCCCTCCCTAAAGACCCCTACGCGCAAGCGAATTATTGAAACACATGTATGTTCTTTGTTAAAGAATAATCCTATTAATCCTATAATTCACTATTGCCAGTTGAGAAATTGGCACAAATATCATTTTAAACACATGTATGTTCTTTGTTAAAGAATAATCCTATTAATCCTATAATTCACTATTGCCAGTTGAGAAATTGGCACAAATATCATTTTAAACTTCAAATTCAAACGTTTGAAGATAGCTATTCTATGTGGGAGGAGAGGGTGGTGGTGGTGGTTTAGAAAAACTCAATCCCTCTTCGTTTTATTGTGATATGATTATACTTTTGTCATTGCTACATTTAATTAGAGAGTGTATTGACATAATTTAATAAATTGCCAGTTTCCGTGAAAAATCTATGAAAAAAACAAAACATGTTCGACAGGTTGAACACGCGTTATTACAGCTGATCGCGTAGTTAAACCGTTAATAAGTCTACACAGTAAAAACACGTTGTTATATTTACTGTAGCGATTGTCAATCCACTGTCAGACTAGTAGAACGCGCAGAGGTTTTTCTTCGGTTGTTTTTTTGTGTGTTTTTTGGACAGTGTCCAATAATTCTATTTGGCACAGCGGATGTCACTGTATTAACAGTAGCATAGATTCAGATAACGTTTGGTCACTGATCATGTGGGTAACGCGGAACTGAAGTGTTTTGGGAAATAATACAGGTCGAATTGTATCTTGAAATCAACAGATAATTCGGTATGTTGTCAAATTTAAATATTCTCTGGATAAAACTGTATATATTGTCAATATTGATTTTACTTTGATGATCAATTTAATTTGTAGGTGAGTCTAACTTTATCGACTTGATTTGCTCATTATTGGTTTCTAACTTTATCGATTTGATTTGATCACTAGTGGAGTATAATTAACGTTTGACGTGACCATTTAGTGACTCTTATGTTATGAATTTGACTTGATCATTACCCGAGTACAGGACCCGTGAGAGGGAGGGGGCAGCTAGTACACTTGTCCAGGGGCCCGGGATCTAGAGGCGCCCGGAGGTATGCCGAGCAAATTTCGCTTCTACCCTAAAAACATTTGATTTATATACAAATTGGTAAACAACACAAACGCGGGCTGCTTTAAGATCAGGCACTCTCTCAATCATTCCGTCTGTTTGCATGGTTACGTAGGTAAGTCGCTGGCTCGCTAGCCCGGAGGTCGGGTGTTCGATCCCTGCATTGGCCGAGAAGGTTCATCCAGATTTTCCGGTGTGGTTTCCCCTTGTCAGTGGTGCAGGACGGAGGTTCTGACAAGGACAGCTGTCTAGTCGTTCGGATGGGACGAAAAATGAGGTCCCGTGTACAAATCGGCGTGCTCGTAAAAGATCCCTTGGCAGTTGGAATTCGATATAAGAGTGGACGGTAGCGCCGCTTCCCGGTCAATTTTTCCCTCATAGCACACTGTATGGCGTATGCCCGTCTTCATTAACCCAGTTTAGGAGCATAACAGTAGGACTTTAAACCCTATTTCATTTCATGTCATTTGTCAAATACATCTAAATCGAATATTTGCTGGGAAGTTAATGTCATTGATCTATTTGTAACTCTATGCAGACGAATTTACGGTGTAATTTGCATACCAAAATTGTTTTTTATGGCGTTAGAGAGCATCGTAGTCTCAATTTACTAGTCACAATGTACCTAGACTCGTACTTGACTTGTGCTTACGTAAGAACGGTATTGAGAATTTTCTAGAGACAGTATTTTATAAAGTTTTTTACGTAAGCAAAAGTGAAGCATAACCACAGCCGCAAGCCAGAGGTGACCGGCCAGCTAGAGGTCGAAGCGCGACACTCTAGACCACTAGGCCACCCCAACCCCCCTCTAACTAAAACAGGTAACCAATAAAATGTTCAATTTACAAATAAACTATATTTTACAGTCTTGTGTCTAATCACTAATTTCAGGTAATAACACAAAATTCACGAACGATTAGAAAGATTTACAAAATGTCCGTAAACTTGGAGGGAAAAGAGAAAGGTAAGGGAGAGAAGGAGAGGGAATGTAAAAAATGTCGACTAGGAAGAACACAAATGTTACACATGTATGAAGGATCATCAACCATCCATGGTGTACCCACAATATTGTCTCCTCAGCTATATTCTTTTAGACGGTAAGTTTAAGTTACATATCGTGGATTTTTCTTATTTAAGGAAGGTGCTGGGCTCCGTTATCGGTTTAATAATGACATTAGTTGGCTGGCAATCGAAGTATACTCTTAGCCAAAAATCATATAGAATACGAGAGTAGTTTTCTACAGAATTCTGTAGAACAGCCCACAATCTGACCAAAATACAAATTAATATTTCGTTTCGTTTTTTATACTTTCGATGGCCTATTATTAAATGAAGATCGGACCGGATGTATGACGTCAGACATTTGATTAACCAATCAGCATTGATGTTCTTAGTGGATTACACACAGTTCCGTTCAAAATACGCCTAAAGCTCACCGTTACAGACCATTTGATTGGCTAATGCCTCCCATTATCCAGAACACGTCAATGATAACAACTCTTCCAGATCCCAGTGTTGTAAAGACAAGATGAACGAAATTTGAAACGATTTTTGTTCCTTGTAATGCGAGTTTATGCAATGTACATTTCACGCTTGATTATGTAAAAATATGTAAAGGCAGAATATGAGTTATCGCCCGTGTTAAATAAACATTAGCTAATGACAGCTTATAACATGTATAACCGGTTTACCCGATATGTTAGAATGTTGTCACTTCTACAAACCCCATACATCACAGAAGATTATTATAGAAGTCAAAGACGATATTTTGACAGGAACATTATCATGCACGATTGTTTAAAGATAGAGAAAGAAATTGGGTTTAACATCCATTCGACACAAACTAGGTCATTTCGGGTCAAAAATATGGTTCCATTTTATTTCAATAATTCGCTGGTCCGAACGGGATTTTAGCAGTGGGAGGAAACCGGAGGAACCCGAGAAACCCATAAGATTGGACACGTGACCTTACTCCTTGTCACGTACAGCCGGGGACTGACCGACTTAATGAAACAACGCACACGAGCTAACCATTCGCCTCCCCTAAGCATGCTTTTAAATTTAATTAAAATTAAAGGTCGTTTAAATACATCCAAAGCCAAGGGTGTTTTTTAATAAGACAAACAGGTTAAAAAATAAAATCAGTCCTTCGACCTTCCCAAATGGGAATCCTGATCAGTAGAGGACATTCGCTAGGGCGCTACGATCACTGACAAATCGCACACTGATGAGCAGTGAATATTCACAAGGACGCTACATCACTGGGAGTGGTGACATCGGTGCGGGTTAATTAACCGACAATATTAACATTTTTTCCTTTGCAAATTAAATTATTGAACATTTGCTTTTGAAATAAATAAAGGCGTTTGAAGTATATCTGGAATTCTGGATAAAAATAAAATATATGTCCTATGTAGTGTAGAATGAGGAAAGGCCCTATTCTGCCTGTACCAGTTTACGCCACCACGTCTTATATAAAGAATGCACGCGCCATCGAACCAATGATACCTTGCAATCCATTATTCTGTTGTTTTCTAGTTGTCGCTTTTAATTAAATCCTGAAATTTGAACCCCGTATATTACAGGCCTATCCTTTAAATCAATTGCAATGGTGTGGTTAAATGTGGGAGGTAAAACCCGAGTTGTTCGGGGCAATAGATTTCTTGATTGAAAACAAGAGAAAGTGTTTTAAATAAGTTTATATATTCCACAAATCACACACGATACAGTTTTTATGTGACACCACGGTGTCGTTAACTAGATGAATTATGAATTACTGCCACTTTGTGTATACGACGCGTGACACGTGGGTGACATTATGATCAATTCCGAAATAACTTTGACTTCACGTTGTGTATGTGATCAGTTAACCCTGGAATAGTGTGTTGGTTTATAACTATATTTATATATATGAAATACAGGAAACTACAACACGTATGATAGTACATTAGGAGTTATTATAATATCTACATGATGTTCCCCGAACTCCGAATGATGTCTTCTCTAGGATCGCCCAATGATGTCTGATGGGAAAGTTAACCCAGCTCTTCTTATATAAAGTGGATGCATGAGTCATGTATTGAGCCCTGGAAAATCGACCAGGTACTTCTTTTCTCGAATTGGTCAGCTGCACGGACGCTACCGTGGATTTAATCACAGTATACTTACATGGGCACCTGGAGGGCGGCTAACCACGTTTCTAACGCATGGAGATGCCATATTTGGGTTATAAGACTATGATGCCATTGCCCGATTTTTAACTACCAGATATATCCCTGGTAGCCTAGTTCTTTTTGTCGAGGTACAAGCTAACAACTTCCATACCTTAACCAGAGCATTTGTTTTAGAGACCTCAGACACTTGCTACTGAATATAGACCCAATGACATTATATTTATATTATATTGCCAGATAAATGCAACTCGTAATGGTATGCTGGTTAGTCAATACCATAATAACCATTAAACAACACATAACTGTAAACACTATATTTTATGCTTGGCCCTGAAAATACAAAGTTGCTATTATTCACATGTTGATAGCTAATAGATCTATTGGCTATACATATCATATTTCAAACACATGTACAAATATTCTCACAATTCGCTTTCAAAGTCGGCCTTATCTATTAAATGAAGTATAAAATAGATAGCTTACCCGTTTGTGGAAGGGGGGTTGGATGGCCGAATGGTTAGCACGCGCGCGCTGTATCATACGGTCTGTCATTGAGTAAAAGGGTGTCGCCTGTCCAACATCGTGGGTTTTCGTCGGGTCCTGCGGTTTCCCAGCACTGCTAAAGACTCATACGCGCAAGCCAATTATTGAAATAAAAAATTGAACCATGTGTTAGTCCTGAAATGACCTAGTTTGTGTCATTTGTGGAAAAGAGCCGATGTGTGACCTTATCTGAGGACAAAGATTCGCCAATCACCTGATAAACAACCTTTTCAAAAAGAGACAACCTTCAGAACTGAAAGATTCCAACGAGCTATCCTTTAAGCTATACCAGAAATAGAAAAACTAAACACATATAAAAAAAACAAAACATTTTAACCACTAAGATAAAAAAAATCCACAATAATCCGGATAATACCATTGCAGACCAATATAGAAAATTCACCACCCAAAACATTTATTCTTTATTCACCGCTTGAATAACAATCTGGTTTAATTAAGGACTATACGACATTAAGGCAAATTTATACTGCTATTTGATAATTTGCAATCCATCATTCTATTGTTGTCGCGTTCAATAAACTCCTGGAATATCCTAATTGAAGACACCTGAACACTTCTATATGTGAATCCCGAATAATGAAGTGAAAAACGTATAACACGGCTGGTTATTCGCTGCTTGAATACCACTGTGGCTTATTTGTCGTCTAGAAATCGTTTTATGCTGTGTTTTATGTGTCTATGGAATACTTAACACTCATTGAATAACGAATAATGAATAACGAATAACGATGCAGCGTATCCATCGTTGTTCGTTATTGGTAAATAATGAAAAACGCTTCAAACTGCCTGGATCATAAGGTCTACCATCGAGTCAAGTGGCTTTTGTGTCCTACGGTAACCTTATGAAGACCGCTAAACCAACCACAAGCAAGTATATTGCACTGAAGTTGAACCACGTGTTAGTCCCAATATGATGTAGTTCGCGCCGAGTGTATGCTAAACCACACCCATCTCTTGTAAACCAACTGCTGTGATTATCACAATATGTGGATTATAGTTGACATTAGTTCGGTAGGCATTTATGGGAGGTCACGGTGGCTAAGTGGGTAAGACGCTGACTCGCTAGCCTGGAGGTCGGGTGTTCGATACCATTAATGGCCGAGTAAATTCATCCAGACTTCCCGGCCTAATTCCTCCTTGCCAGTCCTTCGAATGGGACAAAAAACCAAGGTCCCGTGTACACATTGACGTGCAAGTAAAATATCTCTTTTCGGGGGGTTGGGATGGCCTAGTGGTCTAGAGTGCCGCGCTTCGACCTCTAGCTGACCGGTCACCTCTGGCTTGCGGCTGTGGTTTCGATCCCTGGTGTGAGTGTATGTGGCGTGGAGATAGGGGCGCCCTCTCAACCTCGTGGGTTTCCTCCGGGCACTCCGGTTTAGTCACACTGCTACAGACCCCTACGCGCAATCGAATTATTGAAATAAAATTGACACCATATGTTAGTCCCAAAATGACCTAGTTTGTGTCGAGTGGACGTTAAACCCCATTTCTCTCTCTCTCTCATTTCTATTTCAGTATTATGTACAATTTGTCATGATTTGGACTTACTAAAGTTTTGCTTTACCTTATTCTCCGCGTTAAATAATTATGTTTCTTTGTTTTCAGGTATCTGTGGACAATAATGTTGATAGTAATGACAATTGGTTTAATTATTTTCCTGTATAGATCGTTTTCAAGATATTATGAATATCCTATCATTACGAATACACGACTGGAGTTTAACCACGAAATGCAGTTTCCAGCAGTTACCATCTGTAACGCAAACCAATTCCGTCAACATAAAATACCCAATGACGACTGGAAAATCAAAGACCTTATTTTTAAAATGAGCGAGATGTCCGTTTTAAGCAAATACTTTATGAAGCATTTTGTTAAATTGCTCTCCGATAGCTTCCCATATCCAGTTTCAGAGCCCGAAGCTCACTTGGGTAAAAATTTATACAAATTTGCGCTAGACGCCGCCCATAAATTGGAGGACATGTTTATTGTGTGTTTATGGGGAGGTGCTGTTGTCAATTGTTCGAAATATTTTGAGACAGTTATCACCGATATGGGTGTGTGTTATACCTTTAATTCTAACAGATCGTCACCAATGACGTCATATGGATCAGGTTCTATGAGTGGATTAAGGGTTATTGTAGACATTGAACAACCGGAATATTATTTCTCTCAAATATCCCTGGCAGGAATTCAGGTTTGTATTATTATATTCAGTCTAAAAATATCCCTGACAGGAATTCAGGTTTGTAATATTATCAGGTCTATAAATATATCTAGCAGGAATTAACGTTTGTATTATTATATTAAGTCTACACATATCTCTAGTGAAAGATTAACATTTCTACTGTCTACATTGTTTAATAAATGGAAATTATTTTAGCAGAGTTTCGACTACGATTTTGTATTATGAGTCCCGTTGAAGTAATTTCCTCACAATGATTAAACATTCCACACAGTTGTCGGAGAATGTTATTCTTCTAATCATATATCCCGTGCTTGTAATTCATTACAGCAGTAGGAGAAATATATTTTTATTTTCGGTTTTCAATCACCTTAAAATCTTTATGAGTTTTTTGTGGAGGGTGTAGCACTATGGGTCTTTTGTCAGACGTGGAAAGTTGATATATGCTAAAACCTATCGCCACATCTGTAACACTATTGTAAGTGATAACAGAATCAGTTTCGTAAATATATGGTTTATTTACAACGGGAACAGAATATCAAACAGATACATAAATAGTCCTACATCAATACTACAGAAACTAACTAAACTAGACTACATCGGGAACACATCTAAATACATCAAATCCACCATTGCTGCGGCTGAACTCGGGCGAGTCCATACGCCGGTCTCTGTCATCTCGTCGTCTGCTCTCCTCGGGTTTTCTGCTGACTGTGAGTAAATGTCTACTTATAAACCTCCAACACGTAGGGAAGATCATGTTCCTTAAGCAACGTTCGCGAGTTATACAACATCTCTCCGTTGCTTGAATACTCAGCAATTCCCCGAACTTTGCGCTAGTTGTTTTTACAAGTGACTAATTAGCATTGTCCAATCAGAGTTCGTGGCACCAAACACACTGTAAACAAACATGGTTTTTAAATTGAGAAACTCGTGAGAAAACAGCAACCGTGACGTTGATCGATCTTTGAACTTTGCAAATCGATTGTCACATGTAGGCATTTTAGCTATAAAGCACGAGACTTGGTATTCACGACGACTGATGAATCTGATAGGTTCCCAAGCTGGGCTTGTGACATCAAACGTAGTGGCGAAATATACAGGGTATTGCGTGAAGGGCTTGATAAGATGTATGTAGTTAAGGCGAGATCAAGCCTTCTATTGAAGATGAGGGAAGATGGACAGGAGGGATCATCAAACAAGGAAGTTCTGCCGCGTGTTATACACAAATCATATGTATAGCTTGTAAATAACATATTGAATAAATTAGATAGTTAATAAGATCGTGCCTTAAAATAAGTTTACTATCTCTTTAAAACGTTTATCCTCCCATTAGTTAAAATGTTTGTCTTACCAGGAATAACAATGCAACAGTTCGCTGGATACATATGGTACAATGCATAATAGATTACAATATATCCATTCTCTCAAACCCAATCCACCCAGAATCGGTTGGGCGAGTCTGCTGATAGAAATTGCTATCTGCAATCCAGGGGCTGTCTGACGAATGTTCATAGATATGCTGGTCTTGTAGATTTGGGTTTGGACCTTCAATAATTGTATTGCCAATCAGTTATTGGTAAAATATGGACAGTGAACACTCACATCAGAAGTATCACATGTGTTATTTTGTTATTAACCTAGAATTAAATTATAACTGTCGAAATCCACCACTCTCGATGCCCGGTTGTGCGTGACAATGAGTAGGGTCGCCTGTCCAACGTCATGGGATTTCCCCATGACCTCCGGTTTCACCCCACTTTTAAAAATCCCTACGCGCAAGCGAATTTTTGAAATAAAAGTAAACCATTTGATGGCCCCGAAATGATCTAGTCTCTGTCGAGTGGACGTTAAATCCTTCTTTGGGTCTCCGCGCCGCCTCTCTCGCTCTCGTTCTCTCTCTTTCTCTCTCTCTCCCACCCTCTCTATTGCTCTTTGATGCTGGTGATAATGACGACGATAATGACGACTATGATAATGACGACGATAATGACGACGATAATGACGATGTTGATGATGATGATGATGATGATTATGATGATGATGGTTTTATATTCCAGGTTTTATTACATGAACCAGGTTCTGCCGCCATGTTGACATCAAACGGATTTGTTGCACGACCAGGTTCGTCAACTGCCGTCACCATCAGAAAAGAAAGAGTTAGTGTTTTACAAATATTTAAAATGTCTTACAAACGTAAGGCAGAATTGTTACCTCTGTTATTTCACTTATTTATATTATCAGTTCCGGATTTTTTATAAGTTGCAACATGATGTATAAACCCTAACCCAGAATAAGCCTTTTTACCCCCTGGGTGGGCGAAATTCATGCCTCTGTTGTTAATGTACTTCTATTGAGATTTCTTGTGTTATAGTATAATAATGTTTATAACATATCTTTTATATTCTCATTTTCGGATTTTTTTATAAGTTGGAACATGATGTATAAACCCAGAATCAGCCTATTGACCCCCTGGGTGGGCGAAATTCATGCCTCTGTTGTTGATTTATTTCTATTAAGATTCCTTGTTTTATTATATAATAATGTTCATAGCATATATCTGTGACATCATCGGCGCCATCGTAGAATTGTTACGCAATAATATGACTCAAAATTTATTCAATCTAATCAAAGGTACCTTGTAGTAGGCCGACGGTTTAAACCTCTGCTACTCCAAACATCAGATATTAACCGCTTGTATCTAGTTTATTCATAAGTTACATAGATGATACCATCAGCTATCTAGTTATAGGCTTCTCAGAAACAACTTTATTATTTATCTCTTCAGGTTGACGGCTTGAGTAAACCCTATAAAGCTTTTGGTTCTGAATATTGTGTGACGTCACATGAACCTGATTTCAAGACGCCATTAAACAGATACAAAGATTATATTTATACACGACAGACATGCGCAATGAACTGTCTAACAGATAATTACGTCAGACATTGTAATTGTTGTAGTTTATTTGATAAAGGTAAGAAAATGTGTCAAATAGTTCAACTTTGGAATAAAACAGCCTTCATTAATTGTCAGGAATCCAAATAAAGACTCCCGGGTTAATTAAGGCGCTACACGATTAAGGAAAGTCGCCCAATCAGATTTAAAGTCCTGATGTATAGTGACCCAATGAAAAGTGGACTTTTTTATAAGTCATCTAGTTGATCGGATAGGACGTAAAACTGAGGTCTCTCCATATACATATTGTTGGTCATTTTAAAGAGATCTTGACCCATAGAAACTGAACAAGGTTAGTTGCCATAGAAATAATTTAACCATTTCCGTCTCTTAATATGTATGGTGTTGACCAACCATTAAACATTATTCACTGCACCTCGAAAGTGTTGTGTTGGCGGGACATTACACCACAATTCAAATGGACTTGATTGGTTCATCACATATTAATTACCATGTTTGTCTAACCACTGACCTCATTTCTGTGATCTCGGTGTGGGTCGACAAAGTTCATCGGAATTTTCAGGTGTGGTTTACCCTTGTCAGTGGTGCAGAATAGATGGCCAGATAAGGACAGCTGTCTAGAATGGGGGTCCGGACAGGGACAGCTGTCTAGTCGTTCGGATGTGATTAAAAGACCGAGGTCCCATGTGCACATAGGCGTGTACGTAAAAGATCCCTCATCAGTTGGATTCGATATAAGAGTAGGCTATACTTTCCCTCAAAGCACCCTGTATGTTGTATGCTTGTAGTCATTATCCCAGTCGGAGCCGAACAGCCGAACGTTAAACCCAGTTTCATTTCATTTTTAATCCCATTCTATGATACATCATTCTCCGGCGTGATTTCCCCTTGTCAGTGATACAGGAGGAGGGCCTAACAAGGACAGCTGCCTAGTCGTTCGGATGGGACGAAAAACCGAGGTTCCGTGTACACATTGGAGTGCACGTAAAAGATCCCTTGGCAGTTGGAATTCGATATAAGAGTAGGCCGTAGCGCCGCTGCCCGGGCAAAATTACCCTCATAGCACACTGTATGGCGTATGCCCGTCTTTCATTAGCCCAGGTTAGGTGCATAAGAGTAGGACGTTAAACCCCATTTCATTTCATTTCATTTGATATATCATTCTACAGGTGAAGAAGAATACTGTTCTTTAAGCCAATTAAGAGATTGTTACATTCCTTACAAAGGTAAATATAAAAATTATTTCTTCTATGTCTCAGCTTTATCTGTTGAAGCATAAGGTCTGTCATGGATTCAAATGGTGTGGTTTCGATTCCCCGGTTGAACGCCACAAGGAATAGGGTCGCCTGACCTACTCGAGGGTTTTCTCCGGGTCCTCCGGTTGCCCCCCAGCTGAATTCCCCTGGGCGTAAGCGAATTATTGAAATAAAATTTAACCATATGTTTGTTCCGAAATGACCAGTTTGTGCCGTTACTCCTCTCTCTGTCTTTCTTTCCATTTCGAACCCCGAACCTCTTGGTTTATGAGTCATTACCGTACGTACCGAGTTATCGCGGATCGCGACTTTTTAAAAGTAGTATCCTTATATGGATAATACTTAACCAAATTTTGCTCTAAACATAATTAATATTTACTATGAACATAATTAATATTTACTATAAATATAATTATTTTATACTTACTATAAACATAATTAATATTTGCTATAAATATCATTTTTAATATTTACTATAAATATCATTTTTAATATTTACTATAAATATCATTTTTAATATTTACTATAAATATCATTTTAAATATATTTTTAATAATTACTATAAACATAATTAATATTTTCTATAAATATCATTTTGTAAATATTTACTATAAATATCAGTTTTTAAATATTTACTATAAAAGTCATTTTTATATTTACTATGAACATAATTAATAGTTGCTATAAATATGATTATTAATATTTGCTATAAATATCATTTTTAACATTTGCTATAAATATAATTAATACTATTTACTATAAACATAATTAATATTTATTATAAACATAGTTAATATTTGCTAAGATATAATTAATATTAGCTAAATTATTTTATGATAAATATTAGCTAAATTATTTTATGATAAATATTAGCTAAATTATTTTATAATAAATATTACCTCAACTATAATTAACATTTGCTAAACTATAATTGATATTAGCAACAATATGATTAATATTAGCAACAATATGACTAATATTTCCTGTAAACATGATTCATATTATTTGCTAACATATCATGAATATTTGCTAAAATATCATGAATATTTGCTAAAATATCATGAATATTTGCTAAAATATCATGAATATTTGCTAAAATATCATGAATATTTGCTAAAATATCATGAATATTTGCTAAAATAACATTAATATGTGCTGAATTATCATTAATATGTGATTTGCAAAAATTTAATTAAAATTTGCAAAAATTTTGATTAAAATTTGCAAAACCTTGATTAAAATTTGCAAAACCTTGATTAAAATTTGCAACACCATAATTAAAATTTGCAAAAATATAATTAATATTTACTCAAATATAATTAATATGGACCAAAACGACATTAGTATTTTTTAAGATATAATTAATATTTTTTAAGATATAATTAATATTTTCTAAAATATAATTAATATTTTCTAAAATATAATTAATATTTTCTAAAATATAATCAATATTTTCTAAAATATAATCAATATTTTCTAAAATATAATCAATATTTTCTAAAATATAATCAATATTTTCTAAAATATAATCAATATTTTCTAAAATATAATCAATATTTTCTAAAATATAATTAATATTTTCTAAAATATAATCAATATTTTCTAAAATATAATTAATATTTTCTAAAATATAATTAATATCTTCTAAAGTATAATTAAAATTTCCTAACATATAATCAATATAATTCCCTAAAAAAAACAATTTATGTTTTCAGCCGTGGCCAACATATCAGATATATTAAAGAACTGTACTTGTCCCAGTCGTTGTGTTAAAGAAAAATATACAGCTT
The DNA here is from genome assembly GCA_963678685.1 of Patella ulyssiponensis. Taxonomy (NCBI): domain Eukaryota; kingdom Metazoa; phylum Mollusca; class Gastropoda; family Patellidae; genus Patella; species Patella ulyssiponensis. The sequence goes on from OY783225.1 coordinate 6,359,454, forward strand.
CAGTGTCAGTGGCTGATTTCGCTTCAACGTTTACCAAGGACTATATGGTGAACAATGGGATACTTAAAAATAGAAGCGGTTCATACATCAGGTAGGCCTACATGTTTATAAACATTTACTATACATCAGGTAGGCCTACATGTTTATATAAACATTTATATATTATATATTACATATGTATGTAAACATTAACTATAACTGACTTTGGTTGGAGTGTATGTGGCTCGTGTAAGGTTTATAACTATGACACTTTGAGGATCTTTCCACGAGTCAACTCGACTACCCCCACCCCGACCGAGAATATCAATGTATTATTTAGACATGCAACGTAACCCCAGGTTCTTTGAATTATTTTAATACATTTTAAAATTATAATTTAAAACTGCAATTTCATATTTTTAAGTTATATTTTTAAAATATATTAAAATAAAGCCTTAAAATAGATGGTAACTATAAACAGTCCTACCTTGTTAAAGAATAACCCTATTTATCCTGTAGTTCACTATTGCCAGTTGAGAAATTGGCAAAAATATCATTTTCAACTTCAAATTCAAACGTTTGAAGATAGTTATTGCATGGGGGAAGGGGTTAATAGAAAAAAAGGGATGTAATTGTGATATTATTTCCTGTGTCAATGATTTAGAATATGTTATTGCATCTTTTAGTGTGACTCCCCTTTAAATGTGTTATTTTAATAAAATATATTTCAGTGATAGGGTGACTCCCCTTTAAATATGTGTTATTGTATCTTTAAGTGATAATGTGAGAGTGTGACTCCCCTTTAAATATGTAATTCTATCTTTCAGTGATAATGTGATAGACCTAAGGATTTATTACGAAACGTTAACAGTTACAGTTACTGAACAGAGAGCAGAAATCACCATAGAAACTATATTAGGTTTGTTTTAAGTTTAATAGCGTTGTATTAAAGATGCATTTATGTAAGAGTTAAATCTTGCGATTGAGTATCATTCTTTTGGCCTCAAGTCAAATCATCAATTAGACATGTGTCCAAATGTCATGCCTATAATCAACTCTCCAGATCGTCGAAAGGTTGTGATTTCATCGGATTCAAACACGATCGTCAGTTAATAATCTATTTAAAAAATTGATAATCGTGACCTGTAATGATGGTCACAACTGTAACATTGACAGCCGAGATATTTGACAGAATCTTAAATATAATTCCCTTGTCATCATCTAGTTTTTAACTATTATAGTTAGAACGACCAACTCTTAATCTAAATCTTACATAATGCATCTTTAATATTGGTATGTCAAAAGTAAAAATTAAATGAAATGTGGTTTAACATCCTACTGGTCTGCTCCGAACTGGGCTAATGAAGACGGGCATACACCATGCTATGAGGGTCATTGTGGCACGGGCAGTGGTAATATGACCTGCGTTTTAGAATAACGAATTCCAATGTATACACGGGACCTTGGAGTTTCGTACCATCCGAACAACTAGACAGCTCTCTTTGCTAGACCCTCCGTCCTGCACCACTGACATAGAGGAAACCACGTCAGAAAATCCCGACCAATGCAGGGATTGAACACGCGACCTCCAAGCAAGCGAGCCGGAGTCTTACACACTTAGCCACCATGACTCCTGTCAAAAATGAGAAGTTAGGTTTGAATTAAATACCTACCAAAGCTGCACATGTACACATAAACATCAACACTTATAAAGTAGATGCACAGGACGAAGAGCAGAGCTTTAAAGCTATGGGCAGGCATTCTGGTCTCGTTCGTTCGTTTCTGGAGTTTAACGTGCACTCCCACCGGGGTGGTTATCTCCCTTTAGTCATTATTTCGATGACTAGGTCTAAATATTAAGGCCAACTGCAGCTACGTCAAGGTCGCTAGATGTAAATAGGGATTGTCGATGAGATTGTAGGTTATGGTTAGGGAAAGGGCAGTTGCCAGGGTTAGGGAGGTCAGATGGGGTTATTTATCGATTGGTTTATTTCAGGTGATTTAGGAGGTCAGATGGGGTTATTTATAGGAGCCAGTGTTTTATCGGTGATTGAATTGGTCGAGTTTGTAACATTGTTACTGATTGGTTGGCATAATGAACGACAAGAGAAATTAAAGACTAAACCAGCTCCAGTGGAACATATTAATAAAATATCATCAGACAGTTATTTGTGATTCATTCTGTTATTTATCGATCTATAAATAGATCCAAGATGGCGACATGATACAAGTTTATACCTTCTCCCAACGTTCCAGAATGTCACAATATGAAGTATTATTGTATTTAGCTACAATTACACAACAAACACTAAAGAAAGTCACAACATGAAATATAAGTGTTTATATATAATAGCGCAAGCCCGAAGAGGGACGACGTGTTGTACAGATGAAAATCAACAAGTTTACACCCTTGTTCACTTTATCAAAATAGAGCCACATTCAATATCATTGTTAATCATGTGGACTCATCCCAAGGGTACATGATGTAGAGAAGGGTGCCAATAGATTTATATGTGTTCACTTTTCTAAAAAAAAAAAGGTAATCGAATTCGATATCCCTGTTAACCATGTGGGGTCCTCACAAGGGTTAACCATATGGACTTTTCAAAGGGTTAACCACGTGGACTCCTCACAAGGTTTAACCACATGGATTCCTCACAAGGTTTAACCACATGGATTCCTCACAATGGTTAACCACATGGATTCCCCACAAGGTTTAACCACATGGATTCCTCACAATGGTTAACCACATGGATTCCTCACAATGGTTAACCACATGGATTCCTCACAATGGTTAACCACATGGATTCCTCACAATGGTTAACCATATGGATTCCTTAAAGGGTTAAGCTCATGGACTCCTCACAAGAGTAGTGGTGTCGTGTGTTCTAGAAATAGTAGTAGATATAACTTACCACGTACATGACATCTATTTATACAATACTACCAGCATTCTCATAATCCAAACATTTATTTTAACAATTTTACTTTCCAAACTTAATCCACATTCCATATCATTGTTAACAATGTTGCGTGTAACAAATTCTGTAACCCATATTTAAACCCAGCTTCAATAAAGTTGTGATTAACAACAAATACAATACGGTGGGTTGGGTGGCCGAATGGTTAGCGTGCGCGCGCTGTATTATACGGCCTGCCATTGCGTCAATTGGCGTAGTTTCGAATCCCCGGCTGTACGTGGCAAGGAGTAGGGTCGCCTGTCCAGCCTCGTGGGTTTTATTGAAATAAAATTAAACCATATGTTAGTCCCGAAATGACCTAGTTTGTGTCAGTGGACGTTAAACCCCATTTCTCTTTCTCTTTCTCTCCCTCACAAATACCATACAGATTACCCACTTTCTCATGTGTTCCCTAAAGATGGCATAGATTAGTGACAATACCAATTACCCAATTTCTCCTGTGTTCCCACAAAGAAGTAGCACGGGATATACACATCGTATGAAACGTCGCAGTGTTTAATATGCACATCACATTAAACATCGTAATGTTTATGATACACGTAGTATGAAAGATCATATCATAACATGGTAATATTTAAAATGCACATGGTATAGTTCATCACACTGTATACGACGTACATTATTTGATACATCGCAGTGGATCGTAATGTGTAATAGAGAAATGGGGTTGCCAGACAAACCCTATGATGCAACGCGCGCTAACCACCACACTCCCCCAATGTGTAATAGATCATAGATTGCATTGTGTAATGGTGCATAGAGATGTTTATATATATCAATATATATCATACATTCTATTGTAAACATATATATCATATTTCTATATACATATTGAATTGTAATACTTGGCACAAATACTTATCTATAGCAAATACCAAGTGATGTCTTCAATTTGTTATTCTTTGGGCGTGTGAATACAATGAAATTGGGTTTAATATCCTATTATTCTGAACCAAACAGGATAATGAAGACGAAAATGAAATGGGTTTAACGTCCTACTGTTCTGCTCCTAAATAAGAAATATGAACTTTGGACACGGCGACATGTTTTAGCATTTTTGTTTTCTATAGTTGAATGGCTGTAGATGTAAACGTTTGGAAGTTATTTTTTTTTTTCTTTTTAAAAATGACTATTTAATCCAATGTACACAGCGATTGGTACAAATGGTCACTGGTATATCTGGGGCATGTCAGCTGACATGTTTATTGGATATACCCACAAAGACAGGAAAACGCCTCATAGACTTCCAGAAATAATTTCTGATTGGTAAACAACCGTTTTAGATCAATCGGATATGGGTAAGTCTGTCGTATAAATAAATTGTTTTTGAGCATACATCATGCCAAGGCCTTGGTAGGGTCTAGTGATCTAGAGAGTTGCGTTTCGAGCTCTGGCTGACCGTTGTGGTTTCGATCAAAGGTGTGTGATCGTATGTGGCTTAGAATTTTATCCCACATGACAGATCCCTGCGCTTGTGCGCTGAGAAGATAAAAGTAAGTATTGTCTGAGATACCAGCCTCGATGGACAACAGCATTTTGTCAGTAATAATAAGGACATTTTTCAAGATTTCCAAGCAGTGTCATATTTACTGATCTCTCCCTGACAGGCCCTGACATTAAGATGGGGCGATAAACCGGATATTTCATTTGCCGGACCAGGTGCCATCTAAGCTCAAGTAAAAGAACTCGTGACTCTTGGTATGAGCAAACCTCGTGGGTTTTCTCAGGGTACTCCCATTGCTTAAAACCCCTACGCGCAAGCGAATAATTTAAATGAAATTAAATCATATGTTAGTCCTGAAATGACCTAGTTTGTGTTGAGTGGACGTTAAACCCCATTTATCTCTTTTGGAATGAGATGACGAGTATCCAGACGATCTTATTAAAACACAGATCCTCTTTCTGTTCGTTTTACTTGTCTTCACAACACTAGGATCTGGAAGAACTGATATATAACAAGCGTTCTAGTTGATGTGGAGATTTAGCCAATGAAACGGTATGTTACGGTGAGTCCTTTGCGTTCGCTGTATGGAACTATTGGTAAACCCCTTAAAACATTAACGCTGATTGATTAATGTAGGCCATTGAAAGTACAGAAAAACGAAACGAAATATTATGGATCTGTATTTTAAGTCTTATATAAAGTATAAAGGTGTAGCCTAACAACTGTGTTTGTTGAGAGAAGGCTTACAAATGAAAAAAAAGTACTGACAAGTTATATCAGGTGTTCCAGATAGAGTAAGCACATCCCATCTTGTCCACAATACCTATCACAAGCAATTATTGCCTGTTTCACCTTTACGCGTTCTGGATGAAGTGAGATATGAGCGGTCTGTTACGGTGAGGTTTTGGCGTAAGGTGCACGGAACAGTGGTTAAACCACTAGAAATGTCCACGCTGATTGATTAATCAATGTCTTACGCCATAAGGACAAAAGCAGCACGTATAGTGTAGGTCATGGAAAGTATAAAATAACTAAACGAAATTTAGATTTGTATTTTAATCAGATTGATCTCCGGACAAAATTTGCCTCGTATCACATCGCATGGTGTATGTCCATTCTCAATAGCCCGGGGGGTTGGGATGGCCTAGTGGTCTAGAGTGCCGCGCTTCGACTTCTAGCTGACCGGTCACCTCTGGCTTGCGGCTGTGGTTTCGATCCCTGGTGTGAGCGTATGTGGGCGTATGCGCCTTCTCAACCTCGTGGGTTTCCTCCAGACACTCCGATTTCCTCCCACTGCTAAAGACCCCTACACGCAAGCGAATTATTGAAATAAAATTGAAACCATATGTTAGTCCCAAAATGACCTAGTTTGTGTCGAGTGGACGTTAAACCCCATTTCTCTCTCTCTTATTAGCCCGGTTGGTACGGATATGTAGGACTTTGAACCGGATGCATTGCGATGCAACACTGTTTGTTGTTACAGGGTAGGCCAATACTCGTCATGCATGGTTTACATTGGTAGTATGTGCAAGGTAACTCATGTGCAATGTTAGATTGCCATCATCACGATTAGCTTATTCCCCAATCCAATTTCAAATGAAATAAAATATCGTTTGTGCCATTGAAAACAGTGGTACCTGTAGTACGAGTACTACAAAATCATAGGAAAACTGATCAAACTATAAAAGCTCTAATAATAGTATGTGCATGAGGACCGCACTACACGCAAAACCTACAAGATAAACCTGCGGACAAGACAGAAAACAGACACTGCCAAAAATAAACAACATAACAAATCAAGTGAATGGATCCGGGAGCGTCCACTATCGCAACGAGGGGGTTGGGATGGCCTATATTTACAAGAAAAAAAAAGAGTGCCGCGCTTCGACCCCTAGCTGGCCGGTCACCTCTGGCTTGCGGCAGTGGTTTCGATCCCCAGTGTGAGCGTATGTGGCATGGAAATAGGGGCGCCTTCTGAACCTCGTGGGTTTCCTCCGGGCACTGCGGTTTCCTCCCACTGCTAAAGACCCCTACGCGCAAGCGAATTATTGAAATAAAATTAAACCATGTGTTAGTCCCGAAGTGGCCTAGTTTGTGTCGAGTGGACGTTAAACCCCATGTCTCTCTCTCTCCCCCTATCGCAACGTATCGTACGACATTAGGAAATGAAATAGTGTTTAACATCTTACTGTTCTGCTCCAAACTGGGCTAATGAAGACGGTGAAACAGTAGGAAATTAGCATAAAGAAACTCATGTGAGAACGGCACCGACCAACATCTCTGTGCAGTCATAAATTGAGAAAAAGGGAGGGATTTAACAGTTAATTCAGGATTGATCTTTTACGTAGATACCGCTATTTTAGTCTACTTTGGGTTTCATTTGCCAAATCTGAATGTCATGAAATAAAATGAAACGGGGCATAACGTCTTACTTTCCTGCACTTACCGGGTTAACTAATGGAGACCCACGAGGTTTGACAGGCGATCCAATTTCAAGCTATAACGTACAAGCTTTGGATCGAAACAACCCCGCTTGACTCAATGCTAGGCCGTATGATCTAATGCGGGTACGTTAGACCACTCGGCCAACCGAGCATCTCAACCCCAAAACACTTATGCGTCTTACTTACTAGCAAATAATAAAAATAGTGTCGAATGCAGATTAGGTAAGCCCAATCTATAGCCTATCTTACTTTTTCTGTGGTTATGGTTGGCTTGGCATCTATAGTAACATTATATTGTATTACGTCCTTTTTATGACTTTCTTCTCGTAATATACGCTTAGAGCTCATCATGCATCCAACCATAATGGGACACTCAAGTCGTTTTAAAAGTTAATAGAATTTTTTAAAAACAACTTTATTGTTTATAGTAATTAAAACGACTCTGTAGGAACACAATTGGAAATTGTGTGTTGTGTTGGAAGTTGACAGTATTGCTTCATTTTACATACAAAAATAATGCCAAGGCAGTTCTTGATTCGGAGATGTGTGCAAGGCGGAAAGATCCAAAGACTTTCACGAAGAGGATTTACAGGTAATCTTAACATAGATTTTCATAATATTTGATTAATTTCTAAAAATGAAAATGATATTACTATTCTGTTTTATGCAATGGACCCTAGAGGTTATTACCATTCACGGTCCATAAATAGAAAGTGACCAATTGATGTAGTGTCGAATTAACGTGCGTTACTATGGTAAACAGTACTGATAGGTAATTAACGTCGAACCAGCACCATTAACCTTGTTCACCATCTGAGAGTATTTCAACATTGGTCAATCAAATATCGCAATATCACGATTTGTTAGAAGGAAATCCGGAATGGATAATTAAGGATGTGAATAACTGCTCGGCCCAGTAAGTTTGTTGGTCTACCGTACCCTCACATGAAATAAAATAGCGTTTAATTTACTACTTATTCTGCTCCGATCGGGAAAATCAGCAATTTTACTCCGATCGGGCCAATTAACAATGAAGATGGGCAAATGTACGCCATACAGTGTGCCATGAATGAAGTTTGGCCGGACAGTGGTGCTGCTGCCAGCTCTTATATTGAATTCCGGCTGTCAAGGGTTCTTATACGTGCACGCATATGTATTCACGAAACTTTGTATCCCCTCCAAACGATAGTTCGTTGCCCGTTGACAGACCGTATGTAATACACCACGGACGATAAACGTAGGAATTGAACATGGGTCCCCTGGGTTACCAAGCCAACGTGTTTCTCAAAACTAAAAGCCAACGTGTACATTAATACACATTAATCCACTCAATGGGTAAGCATTGTCGTTCATTTTAAATCCAAATAGCCGTCTGATCATTAGTTCATTTATTACGAATGTTGTATTTTTTTTAAAATTAAACTTGTATTGGTTGTAGCAATTGCTTGGTTATCTGCCACGGGTGAAAACCGTTAGAACTTGTAGCAATTGCTTGGTTATCTACCACGAGTGAAAATAATTAAAACTTGTAGCAATTGCTTGGTTATCTACCACGAGGGAAAACCATTAGAACTTATTGACATGACTTCGTTATATGCCATGAATAACTTGAAATGACTTTGTTATATGCCATGTTGAAATGAATTTGAAATATACCATGAATAACTTGTTGAAATGACTTTGTTATTTGCCATGAAGGAATAAAACAACATCAGAACTTGTTGAAAGGACTTATATGCCATAATAGGAAAACATTTGAATTAGAACTTGTTGAAAGGAAATGAAATGAAATGGGGTTTAACGTCCTACTTTCTGCTTTTATACGGGAATGACACGGAATTTTGTCTAAAATCATCCATCAATACAGTCCCTCTCTATAGTTGTTCTTCGATTTTGAATAAAACAAATAAATATAGCAACATTGATAGTGGTTTTCACGGAGTTCAACAAATTGGCGTACAAAATTATTTTCTCTTACAAACCATGCTTGGACTTAAGATGAATATGATATTACATCCAGTGAATTGCATTTATTTAGCGTATGTTTAAACAGATACAACTAAACGAAAATGAAATGGAGTTTAACGTCAACTCGACACAAACTAGATCATGTCTTTACTAACATGTGATTCAGGTCGTTTTCAATAATTCGCTTGTATTTAGCATTGGGGGGGAAACGGGAGTACCAGGAGAAACCCACGAGGCTGGACAGGCGACCCTACGCCTTGTCACGTACCAGCGGGAATCACAACCACGCTGCTTGACTCAATCCCAGTCCACCTCACTCCCGGGTTAATGAAGACGGACATGCGTCATGCCGCGTGCCCGGACAGCAGCAACTTCTTTATCAATTCCAACTGCGATTACCCAAAGAGTACATACAATAGGCCTCGTCGCCTTTTTTACCCATACGAAGGATTAGATACTGTTCCTTGTAGGCAGCAGACCTGTTATACTGCCAAGGGGGGAACAAGACTGCAAAATACCGAGAAAGGTTCTATAATCCAGAATTTGTTAGGGTTTTTTTTAAAGAAGAAGGTATTTATTAAAATTCCGATGCAAACAATTTACAAAATTAAGATGTAAAACATGTCCCAAAGTCATCGTCGTTTTTATTGGAATTCAGATGCATATAAATATATGAAGATGTGAAACACAGTATGAAAGACAAGACTGAAGGAAGTGCTGTTAATGAAAGCTGGGCTTTGGAGGGGGGGGGTAATGGATCCGAACGAAGTCTGTCATTGAATCAAGTGCTGTACTTTCCATTCTCCGCTTATACGTGATAAGGAGTAGGATCGCCTGTAGAACCTCGTGGGTTTTCTCTGGGTCCTCCGATTTCCTCCCACTCTGAAAGACCCCAACGCGCAATGATCTAGTCTGTGCTGAGCTTGTTTATTAACCAGTGATATTTTAAAAAAATATATATTATTAAGATTCTGATACCCACAATCTAAAATACAATATAATAAGAAAAAAAAAAGATGTGTAAAAGTATAAAAGACGCGGGTTTTAGTATACGTGGATAATAAATATGTAACAATATAGGCTGTTTCCTGTCAGCTTTAGTGGTTTTAGTTTTAATTGTCTTCGTGTTTCCGTTATATTGTTATATTTTCTTAGTTTCTACTCGAGCGCATCAAAATCACACAGCTCTCATCACATATTCATTCATAAAAAAATAAACCGTTATAGATAGAAACTATGAATGAAATTTAATGCCGCCATTTTAATAGTTATTACTTACGTTAAGATAACGACTACACACCGTGTCCAACCAGGTGTGTATTTATAAACATTCAAAATGAGAAGGAATATGGTGAGAGTTGGGTCTGGCTTGTCTTTTTGTATTTTTTAACAAGTTTCTGTGATCGGAATTTTGTCGTCTGCCTAACTTCGTGGATTCTTATTGGGTACTAAAAGTAAGAAATGTTGTGTACAAAAGAATTTTTTGTCGCGAAATGACCCAATTAGTGCCGGTTGGCGTTAACCCCATTTCCCGGTCTCCCTAGTTACAACACGTTAACCGCAAAGATAATATTACATAAGTAACATTCGGGTTTTGACAATCAGGGGGATTTGCGAGCGAATGGTTGTATCATAAGGTGAAGTGGCTTGGTTTCAATTCCCCACTGGTACGTGACTAGGAGTGGAGTAGGGTGCTCCAGTTTCCTCCCACTACGTAAGAATGATTGAAATTGAGCCTTATGTCAGTCCTGAAGTGACCTAGATTGTGTCGAGTGGACGTTACCCCCCCCCCCCCACCTCTCTCTCTCTCCCTCGTTCGCTCGGTCTTGATAATTAAAAGTGTCAAGGTTAAAAAAGGGCCCAGAATTCAGATGTCATATTAACACTACGAACAAGATGCCCTATATTTATTAGCACTGCCAGTCTATTTAACCCAGCAAAGGATTTGTGGGTATCATACACGGTGCAGAGTATGTCGAGGCAAGGTAAGCCTACTCTTCCGGACACCTGTTACCACGGTGAACAGCCCATTTGTTGATTACACTATTTTTGCCTTTATCGTTTTTATAGGGCTTCCAATTGTGCCTAATGGTTTGGATTGTCCGTACGTGGTTTTGTTTTATTATTACGTATACCTTTCTAACTATTGTTTAACAGTGGCACTTGGCATATTCACGAGTATTAGAAAATCATAAGAAAACTGATTATCCTTTATAGTTCTAATAGTAAGTACAGGGCGACTGCACCACACATAATTTACACGAAACAAATTTACGGACAAGACACAAAAAATGGAAATCACAAACAAACGTACATATCAAATCAAGTGAATGGATCCGGGGGGTAGCCGTAAGCGTCCACTGCGCTGTACAGGCCAGGGCTTGTAGCAATACAGAAATTAACTAGACGTGGCATTTCGCGTTCATCAAAGATCTACGGGTATCTTTAGGGAGCCGTGGTGGCTAAGTGGGTGAGACGATGGTTCGCTAGTCTGGGGTCGTGCGTTTGATACATGCATTGCCCGAGAAAGTAAATCGGAATTTTCCGATTTATTTTAGTCGTTCGGATGGGACGAAAAAACCGAGGTCCCCAGTATATATCCCCGTGTACATAAAAGATCTTTGGCAGTTGGAATTCGATATAAGAGTAGACCATGCTAACGCTGCCTGGGCAAAATATCCCACATTGAACAGTGTTCGGCAAATGCCCGTCTTCATAAACCTAGTCGGAGCAGAACAGTAGGACGTTAAACCCCATTTCCATTTCATTTCCGTCATCATTACCCCTGTCGGAGCAGATCAGGAGGACGTTAAACCTCATTTCATTTCTATAACGAGTGGCCTAGCGCACCTGCTTTATACATCGCAGTTATCTATGTAGATAGTGGGAACAGCATCTCGGATATGGGAATAGAACATAATTCATGCCAATATCATATTCGTTTCAGTTACTAAGGAGGTCAAGGGATTTGTCAGGTCAATTGGTGAAACTGGAGAAAGACGAAACCCAATGGAGACAGACAATTCAGAATGGAATTGTAATCCCATTCAAGATGAAAACGAAGTTGGTCAGGAATTGACTGAAAAAGTCGAATTTCCGTCCATGCGAATGGCATCAACGATTCCGAAGATAGAAGTGACCACGATCGGGGATACAGAGGACGAATCCCGGGCTGACGGCAGCTTCCAGGTCTACAGTTCATCAACACCCAGGGATACGATCGGGAATACAGAGGACGAATCCCGGACTGACGACGGTTTCCGGATCCACAGTTCATCAACAACCAGCAGAACTCAAACCACCTTCCACTGGTCTGTCACCACGGAACTACATTGTGGTATTCCTGATAATATATCGCCTAAATCTGCTAACTCCGTTAAAGAACGGAGTCCATCTTATCCAGTCAGTGCCAATGTTCCTCAAAATAACACCACCTCTTCTCCCAGTAACCCTGTCACTGAACATAGGGTATTCTCCTTTGATAAAGCAGCACTGTCCCCTGGACAAAACGAATTGTTAATTACAACTAATGATGGATCTTACAACCAACGGGAACACACTCAGAATATATTCTGGCGTACTGATAAACCAAGTAGAGGATATGCTATTCATGACGAAATACAGAAATGTGAATTACCAACTCTTGCATATGGATGTGGATCCAAAGAAATAATTGCAGCAACAAAGGCGACTACAGACGCAAGCACTCATATCCGAGGGACTCATGGAAATCCTGGAGTATATTGTCAGCGATGTAACGTCGAACTCGGAAGTTCGTCAGACGGGACATGGCAGTTGTTCCGGAACGTAACGCCTACTTTACCTGGACGAATAGCTAACCCAACGGTTGCAGAATCCTTAAGATCATCAGAGGTATGTATCTATGCCCATATACAAGTACGATCTATAGTCTCTAGGGTTATGGAGTCCCTTAATTTAATTACCTTTATACCTATAAATGTGCTTCGGTAACTATTTTCATTTTCATCATTTGCTCTAAAACGCCGACGGAACCCTCAACGACATGTCACTTAAATTAAATAATAATTGTGTTCCATATTAGTTTGTGTTTATAATTATTTTTATAGTTCTGTGGAATATAAAACTATTTAAATATCGACGACAAAAACGTCTGAACAGATATGTAAAAAATGATTTTCCGAAAGTTTTAAGCTATTTTCAGTCTTTCCAATATTTTCTCTTAGTTTACAGTTAAGATAGAAAATAACAAAGCGGTCTACACATTATTAAAATCGCCAATTTAAAGTTCGAATTATTTTCAACTTGAAGTATTAATACTTTTTTCAGGATGTCGAGTTTGTAAATGGCGGATTTGGAATTAAAAATCCGATTTTAACTGTAGTAGAAAAACAGCAACCATCTGGTAAGAATTTTGAATAACCCACAGATTCTAAATAAGGGTTTGCATATGATTAATGGCCGGTCCAGCTAGATTTTTGATCGTTGCACCCAGCGTTTCTTGCATAATAGTATGAACTTTTGTACAAGCAACTGAGACATTGCAACTGGTAGGGAGAGCTGACAAAACGGAATGGGGGGTGGGCGAGGCTCGGGCGGGTGTGAGTGTGTGGGGGGGGGGCTAGTGAAAGGTGTGTTAGACCTATCAATAAGTGATCGAGAGCAAGTAACATGGATGTTAGAGTTGGCAACAAGCGTGTGAGAACTCGCAACCGGGAGATGAGAGCCGGCAACAAGCTAACGAACAGCAGTCAGGGCTAGCAACTTATTCGCCGAAGAAAAGTGGGGTTTAACGTCCACTCAACACAAATCAGGTCATCTCGGGATGATATGGTTCCATTTTTTTAAACAATTCGCTAGCGCGTAGGAAACTTCAGCAACTGGAGGAAACCGGAGGACCTGGAGATAAATCACAAAGTTGGACGGGCGATCGTTCTCATTGCCACGTACACCTGGGAAATAGAAACCACGCCAGTTGACTCAATGACAGACCTTATGATACAACGCGCACGTGTTAACCATTCTGCCATCCATCTCCCACCCTCTTCACTAAGGACAAAGTCGCATTGTTGAAATAGTTTTTAATAAGGGCCCAGATCTCGTGCAAACTATATCCCTTCTTGTATTATTTTAGGTCTGAATAAGTATATAGGTTACACATGTATTCTTCTTGTTATTATTGTAGGTTTGAATAAGCACCCGGGATATACATGTATAATATGTGAGGCAACATTTCCCAGTCAACGATTACTGAGTCGCCATGTAAAAATGCATGATGCTATCAAGAGATTTCTGTGTTCGTTCTGTGGGAAAGGTTTTGATGATAAATTTGATCTGAAGAGACACACAAGAATACACACAGGTACAGAGCGTCATTTCCCTTGAAACTTTACACAAAACGAGAAATAAAATTTGTGATGTACCAAGGCCCAATACTTGATGATCCCAAGGCCCAATTCGTTATGATTCCACGGAAAAATACGTGATGAGTCCAAGGACAAAAGAAATTTTAGTTATCCATAAAAAACGAAATAATTTTACAATTGATTTCCCTTCCGATTTCACAAAAAAAAAAACAAATGATTGACATTTTTTTGTTGGTTTCTCTTGTAGGTATTAAACCTTTCCGATGTTCCATCTGCAACAAGGGGTTCACCCAGAGATGTTCACTAGAGTCGCATGGTAAGAAAGTTCACGCGAGTAGATTAGAATTTGGTTATAAACAGAGAAGAGAGAAACTACACGTGTGTGAAGATTGTGGTCATACAACGGAGGATCCAGTCAGTCATTATCTTCATCTTAAACACAATCATCCCAATAGTGCTGTACTGAAGAAATACCATGACAAAAGACAGTTTAAATCAGCGGCTACATTTTGAGATAAATATAATCCTACGCTACAATAAGCATATGCTGTACTAACAATGGCTTCATATAATATACCAGAAATAAAATAGAAGGGAAAGGCAATGAAATAAAATGGGGTTTACCGTCCTCCTTTTCTACAACGACTATGCTAATGAAGTATGCGCCATACAGTATGCTATGAAAGAATTCTTGCCCGGACATGGACCTCTGTTTTTTCCAGTTCGAACCACTAGATGCTGGTCTTGCTAGATCCTCCATCCTCCAGCACTGACAAAGGGACATTGAACCGTGAATCCTGATGTACATTCTTGGCCAACACTGGGTGTTAACCAGAGACGCCCTGGTAAGCGAGTCATGTCTTACTCACTGATGATCCCGTGAAATAAAACCAATTTAAGCTCCCATCGTCGACAATTTTATTCTTATACGTTCACATTGTATTATCGGCGTATCATATCTTCACCCAGGCTGTCCTCTTGTCCGTCAACAGATGGCTCGGTAACGCGCTAGAGGCTTCTTTTTCAAACTGTGGGAAACATTAGGGTCCTGTCGAATTTTAGCGATCTTCCCAGCAAGCGCCACCAAGACGTTTCCGATCCGAAATAGTTAGACATCATAAAACCATGTACTGAATTATAGAATAGTTCTAAATGACAATTTGTAAATCCAACCATATTTATAAGTCAATAATGGATTGCACATAATGACTCCCGCTTAATATTTCACAATACATCACTTAGAGCTAACCCAATCAATAATGGAAATACTAACCACTACTATGGAATGTTTTTAGAATAAATATGGTAATGAATGTACTTAATAGCATCATTCTCGATCTGTGTAGATACTAGCAATTAGATAATCAAGGATACATTAGTTAAGAGTTTAATAAAGAGTTGGCCATTCTTGCTATAATAATTCAAAAACAGATGATAAAAAAAGAAAATATTGAAAATTTCAGTCAAATTATTTTATTCTGAACGGAGTTATCAGTGTTGGAAGTTTGGACTAGAAATGGGTACAAACTGCGTCTACACCTTCTACGCGAATTGTCGATCGTTTGATTGACAGGCGATAATTCCACCCACATATTCTTGATTATCCAGTAATGTTTCCAATAAGTACTCTCGCTTGACATGCCTTTCCTCACCAGTTTCCGGTAACGACGTCACCGAATAACAGTAAACGTTATCGTGGTCAGCCATTTCTGATTTAATTTTAGAAGGACGACTGTTTAAATCCGAGCAGTATCCAAGCCATCCGTGGGTCTACAGAGTTGATTCTGCGCATGTTGTTTAAATAAAGGTCTCATTAATCATTTCTATAACATCTGTTCTGAAGCCTAAATAAGGACTTTCAATGTGTTGATTTAGCTCTTGCATAATGCATTTTTAATAAAGCTTCGATGATTAAAAAACACAATATAAATTGAAGCGGAAAAATAATTGACCTACATCGAGAGATTGGGCCTCTTGTATGCTTTGTTTTAATATAAATTGCATTGAAACGAAATCAGTCTGTTTTTGTATTGTATCAACATAAGCTTGCTTTTTTGTATTTTAATGATCTAATAATATGATAACAACTTCATTATCGTATATAAACTGATAATCTCGCATGCATTGTTTGGTTGGTTTTTTTAAGGAAGTACATCACATCTGAAAAGAATGTTGTCAGTGGCATCATATGTGTATTGGCTGATTCATTCATAGCTCCTAGTGGGTCTCTACTGAAATGATGCCAGTGGCCTCATATGTCTGTTGACGGATTTACTAAGTTCCAGGGGTCTTCAGTGCAATGACATAAACATTTCTTTCACCATCATGTCCCGCTGAATGGACAGCTTCCTGAAAACCCTCCACTGGCTTCCTGTACATCAAAGAATAATATTTAAAATACTCTTGTTGACCTACAACGCTATTAACAACTCTGCTCCATCCTACATCAAAAATCTCATCTTCACATATATTCCTGGAAAATGTCTACGATCTTCTTCAAAACATCTCTTAGTAGTACCATCCACGAGCTTAGAAATGACCAAACGTTCATTCCAGTACTCTTCGTCTCTTTTGTGGAATTCACTACCCCTTCATATTAAAACATCAAAGTCTGTCTGCATTTTCAAATCAAGACTGAAAAGTCACCTGTTCATACAACATTATAGATGAAATGGAACCAAAATGTATAACTTTGCAAGCGCATTTGGAACTCCTAATACGAGTATTTATTGCGCTCTATAAATTTGGGTGTTATGTTATGTTATGTTATGTTACGTCATATGGTCACGTGTGCCAATGTTATTTCATTGTATTAAGCCTTACTTCAATGATTACATTTATTATTTATATGCCGCAATTCAGTGGCTATATTTATCCGTTTTGTTGTTGAATAAATGACCTTAAATATTTCAATATGCCTAAATTTGGCTCGACGTTTGTTAACTTTCTACGTCTCTAAATATTTTGCACAATCTTGCCTTTCATTGGGTCAATTAGGCCCCCCTCCCCCAAGCTCTCCCACTAGGGAACAATTCCGTAACAATGCACCCAACGACAAAAACTTGTCGTAACAGCCCGTTTCACTGACTAACCACATTCATCATCTAGAACGCGTAAAAGTGGAACGGTGAATTACTTGTGATGGGTATTGTGGACAGAGCAGGGTGTGCTTACTCTCTCTATAACACCTGATATAACTCAGTATTGTTCTCTTAACAAACACAGTTGCTAGGCAACACCTTTAGACTTTATATAAGACTAAATTGACCGGGAAAGTACCACTGGATTGTCCAGTCTTAAGAAATGTCGTTCCGATTGGACGACAAACTGAGACCCTGTCATACTTATCATCTGCGAGTTCAATAACAATGCATAAAACACATTTCGAGAAAAATGCTTAGAAATAGGCGGAAGACCACATGCATGTGAACATATTGAGAAATGAAATGGGGTTTAAATCCTACTTTTTTACGCCATACAGGGTTCAAAGAGCGGCACTATGGCCTACTCTTATATCCAGTTCCAAATGCCAAGGGTTTCTTTACTTACACGACAATGTGTACGATTTTCCCGTCCCATCCGAACGACTATTCTTTGTCCCCTGCCAGGCCTTGTGAACATCACCAGTGGCATGGGGTAACCATGCCGGAAAAATCAAATGAACTCACTGGGCAAAACAGGGATCAAACACGGGACGTCCATGTTAGCGAGCAAATGTTTTACTCACTGCGTCTCGACGATTTCAAACTTGGGGAGAGAAATCGCTAAACACATGTAACACGAAACTAAATTTAATAGGCTTTTTTTTCATGAATTAACATCAACTTCATACCATTTAATATAATCAGAAGTTTAATGTTTTCCCAACCTCGTTATGGCCCTACACCTTTACACCAGTTCATTCATAAAATCTACCCATTCATAACGACACTCACTTCATTCTTAAATAAAGTCTCCACCCATTGGTCGATAGTAATAAATAGGATGTTGTTTGTTGTAACGGTTGGATTTATGAATGAATTTCCTCCTGCCCTAAACGGATCCCTCTGGTTTACAACTTGATCTATATACATAAATGTATCCAGCTGGCAACAGAACTGAGATGAAGCTATCGGTCTACTTTCCCGTACTAACTCGGTCAAGGCGGTTATTAGGTCGATAATTGCACAGCATCATTCCCTTTCCTGCACTAACCAGGTTTAATTCATGCGCAATGGAGTGTGTTATGAAACATTTTGAATTTGAATAGAGCAGGTGGAAACTCAGCTCTCAGGGCCAAATGGACACTTAATCATAAAATACGGGATGGTGGGTGGGGGGCTAATGGTTAATGCGTGCGCGTTGTGCCAGAAGATCTGTCATAGAGTCAAGTGGCGTGGTCTCGATTGCTCGCTTGTACGTGTCAAGGAATAGGGTGGCATACCGCAGGTTTCCCGTATTTGGTAAAGACCCATTCGCGCAATATGTCGTTCAATTTAACTTCAATAATTTACATGCATGTATGGGTCTTTTGCCTCGGAAGGAACAAGAGAAAACACACAAACAGCCTACGAATATTAGTCTGGATAGTCCCTATCATCCAGAAAAATATTCTACGAATATTAGTCTGGATGAGTTGTCACCATTTGAGAAAAATCGGTCAGTGACGACTAGATTATCCGGTCTTCTAAAATATTATAAACAGCGTCTACGGGAGGTAACTCGTCCTTAAACAAGATGATGAAGCCTGTGAAATTAATTTAAGAATGCTATTTCGAATAATCCATTTGATTGCATGCCGGTTAAATATCCGACACTCTTATTTTTTTCGTTGTAAAATTTCCATCTTCATGGGCCTTACCTATGTTTTTTTTTTAAAAATTAATTCTAATTCGTGGTCACATTCATGTTTTTTTTTTATAGTAATGCAAGAATTATGGGATTTATTGCGGAAGGGGCGCAACTCTTACTTGACTTGGACAGAGGATACTGGATAATCAATCACGTTAAAAACCGGTTAGGCTTATGCAATGGTCTTTACGTCAAATATTGAAAAGGGTCCCAGACGCTCCGTACGTTGAAGACTTGGAGGTTCTGGGTGATCGAGACTAAAGGTTGGACGGATAATTGGTAGACATAGCGTTGTGGTTCAAATGTTGGTTAGTGTTAACAGACCTTTAATGTTAATATCACATGATCTGTGGAGGTAATGACAATATGATACATGTCACATGATCTAGGCTATAATATAATAGTAACGGATATCCCTTGTTTTTACTGTTATAAATACGGTATATAAATTTGATACAAGATGATATCAAGGTCTAAGGTTTTTATTTCTCACGCGTTTTAGTGTAATTAATATGGGTCGGCCATTTTTATCACTTTTTTTCTGAAACATAATAATAAACACAAACATGTTCGCCATTTTGAATATGATTAAGTTAAGGTGCTTTTCAAATCTTTTAATCCTTTATATTTCAAATATACAACAAGCAACATGATATAACTAAATATTTTGTTATGTGAATAACATAAGATACGACAATCGTTTATTTCAAATATACAAAAAAAGCAACAAGGTATAACCAAATGTTTTGTTATGTGAATAAAAAAAAACGACAATCCTATATTTCAAATTTACCAAAAGCAACATAATATAACCATATATATTGTTATGTGATTAAAATAAAATACGACAATATGTATTACTATGCTGAAACACGGTGTCTGACCAGATGGTGGAGGGTTGGATTTCGGTGACCAGGAGCTGCAGAATTACTTACGAATTATCTCTGTCACAGATGACTGTCTTAAACACGTGTAATGACATCACCGTGCGTTAACCATCGGCTCAATGGCGCGTGCTTTGATTACGTAAGACGTAACTACTCCGCGCAAAATGATGCCTTTTACTCATTTTAATACCCAATTACACTAAATAGGAAATACTTTTTAACTACAAATACTTCAAACGTCTTTACTTATTATTCTACTACATACAAAAAATTTTTTAGAATTTAATTTGTCGGAAGAAAAAAGTTAATATGGGGAACTAATTAAGTCGCGTCGATGTCATCCTTATCAGGTGATTGTAGCGGCCTAGCGAATATTCACTGCTGATCAGTGTGGGTGGGACCTTGCCGGGGGGTTGGGTCTTTCTGACCAGAGGCCGACATGACGCTGGGGGGTTGGATATCGGTGACCAGGAGCTGGAGGGTTGGATCGCGTTGGAGGGATCTCGTTGACCAGACGCTTACATGATGAGAATATAGTACACTGCAAGGCGTTTGATCGTCTTCCTTTACCCAGTCGGACCTTTTCAATACTAGGATACAGGACAAGACAAGATAGGAGATATAAACAATTATTTTCTAGAAATACATGATATAGTCAAAATAATAGTATAGTATTATAGTTATGGACAGTTTAATATGGTTATGGACAAATCAATATAGCGATGAACAAATTAATAAAGTTGTGAAAAGTTTAAACGATATTGACGCTAGAAGATAGTTCGATACTTATCATATTGACCACCCAGTTTAGAACCCCCTTCCTCATCACTTTAAATGGAAAGCACCTACAACATAGACGTCCCAGTTTCTAACGATACCCCTTTTAAAAAATAAAACCACTAATTATATATATTATAGACCACCCAGTTTCTAACCCCGCCCCCATCCCTTTAAACGCCAAACCACCAATTATATAGACCACCCACTTTCTAACAACACCCCACCTCGTTTAAAAAACCAAACCACTAATTACATAGACATCCCAGTTTCTACCCCCACCCCTACACAAAACGACTAATTATAGACCACCCAATTTCTAACGCCCCATCCCTTTAAAACAAAACCACGAATTATTTAAACCATATAGATTATAACCTCTCCATTACATAGCAACCTACTAACTATCTAGGTTGCACCCATTTACAACGAATCCCGTTTATTTTATAGCATTAAATGTAGCATTTGCACATTCTTCAATATTCCTTATTTGGTCATCTGTGAGATTTTTCTTGCAAGTGTTCATAAAGGGGTTTGCAGGGTCAATAACGTAAGGTCCCTCCTTTGGGAAATAACTCCTCCTAAAATGGAAATAAATGTAAATGGCGATTAAAACGGCTGTTCGGGTGATATAACAGTATAGGGGCATCGCGAGGGATTAGATAAAGAGTTGGTTGTTCTCGCTATAATAGCTAACGAATAAATTTCGCTACGTAATTATACGTAAAAGTTCCCTGGCAACCATTAGGACTTTGGCCCTATATTGACGGAACGTGTAGTTGGCGGGTAGAGTCATGATTTCATGCAATACAATATAAATCATTCTTAGAACAATCGTTTCAAATATTGTCCAAGTTATTGTGGTTTAACATCAGCTCGAAACTAACCTGATCGTTTCGTTTCGGGAATAACAAATGGTATATTTTTATTCAGAAAATTCACTGGAGCAGTTGAAGGAAATTAGAGGACCTGGCGAAAACTAACAAGGTTGAGCACGAGACAAGGGAATAAAAACGATGCCGCTTGACTCAGCAGTTAAAGAAAGTCAGAGGTTCCGGAGCAAACCTTCAAGGTTCAATCTGATAAAAACACAGATCCAATTTCGTTTCGTTTTTTATAGTTCAAAATTTCGTTTTTACTTGTCTTCACTACTCTTGGATCTGGAGGACTTGTTATTTAACTGGTGTTCTGCCTGAAATGAGGGGTCAGCCAATCAAATGGTCTGTCGAATCGACCGTTTGACCTTTTCATGCATGGAACTGTGGGTAGATATTACCAGCCAACGACGTCTATACTATAAACACCAGCGGATAGAAATCATAACAAAACACAAGTGGATTTTGAAAAGCATGGCGATCGCTAATTGGTTAATCGAATGACTGACGTTATCGGGTCAAATGTCCCGTGCTTGATACCTGACGTCATAGAACGTGAGCGTCCACTATAACTAGTTAGATCTACATGAGTGTAGGCCATCGAAAGTATAAAAAACGAAACGAAATATAGATCTATATTTTAATTAGATTGTTCAAGGTTGGACATGCGGGGAATCGAAACCACGCCACTTGGCTCAATGTATACCTCTCATTCGAAGCGCGTGCGTTAGCACCCCTCCACCACCGCCTTGTCACGTACAAACGTACGATGACATCAATGACTTGTATAGGTAATGCATAATAAGCTCTATGCCACCCCATTCCTACTGAAACTCTCCCGATGTATCATATAAATATATTTCATCCACGTGCCTTATGTTATATACAGGCATGGGCGTCACAATTGTTTTCCTGGGGGGGTCTGAATATACTTGGAACCCCCCCCCCTTAAAATTTGGCAAAGTAAAGTGCCCGAAATCTCATAAAACACTAATTTTAGGACTGGAATAGCAGTAAAACGCGTTTGCGGCCATCAAATACTCCAAAATTTTCTGGGGGGGGGGGCATACAAGGTCAGCTCCGCTTCTTCGCCCCGCGAAGAAAACTGGCCGCAGCCCGTAAACCTGCTTCGGGCATTTCTCGTTTGTTTCCCTAACTGTCATCGAGTCCTAATAAAACACTAATTTCACTTTTCTTTTAATTGAATACCACGAATTTGTACTGAGTTGACTATTGATTAAAACATTTTGTCTGGGGCCACTCTACTTTGTGAATGCAACTGCAACAGTGTGATTGGATGGAATTCAGAGTGGGATTTCCGTTACAGAACCATTAATACTTTTGGACTTGCTCACACAGGCTAGAATAGCAGAAAACGCATTTACGGTGGTTAAATTTTCAAAATTTTCTCCGAGAAGGTGAGGCTCCCATAGCCCGCGACGATTGATTGGTTGTTTGGAATTCTGGGCAGCCAGGTAGGCTATATTGGACCAAATTGAAGTTGCTGTGGGTGTAAGCGATTGATTGGAATTCGAGTCAGCAAGTCACCTTAATTAGGCTATATTAGATCACTTTGAAATTGCTTTGGGCTGAAATAGCAGGAAAATGTGTTTGCAGTCGTTCAATATTCCAAAATTTTCTTAGGTGGGGGTAAGCCACGCTTTTTCGCCTCTCGGGGAAGACCGGTGCCGCTGTCTGTAAACATGATAAACGTTGTATTGGTGTGATATTTTAGTTTAACCCCGTAAATTATGCCTAACAATGTTTACTGAAGACTGAGACTTTACACAAAATTCATGGGGGTACCCCCTCCCCCCAGAAGTTGCGCCCCCCCCCAATATATAGTTCACGGCTACGCCCCTGTATACATCATTTATCCTTTATATAAGTAAAGAAAATATATGAACTCACCATTTGTCCGGGTTGTAATACTCAGAAAATTCTACATTAAGGTTGTTATAGTTGTTTAACTTTCCCAAAACAGTTTTAAAACCTCGTGTCACATTACGACAACCATCTTTACATGCATCTACAGCAAGCAGTTCACACGTGTACGAATTGAGATCTAGATGATTCTCCTATAACAAAAATATACAATTTAAATATTATTAAAGTATGTTAAAACAAGGCCTTACAACACATAGAATATATACACAGCCATGCTATGTTAAAGAATAATCCTATAATTGACTATTGTCATTTGGGAAATTGGTAAATGTATCATCTTCGAGTTAAAACTATCCCATGCAACGTACAGAAAACTAGGAAATTCTATGATCCTGGGAGCTAAATAAACTATTCACTTTTGGAAAGCTTATAACATCAGGAACATAAATCCGAGAGCTCCAAAAAAGTATAGTTATTTTGCTACCAGGACATTGTAGTGGAAGCAAGCTAGCAATTTTGACTGCACGCCTAGGTGTTATTATTGTATTATTGCTTTAGTGCTCGAATGGTTCCTATGGTGATTTGACAAACTATGACGTAATAGATATAGAAATATTTATGATATTTATAATCTTAGAAAATATGCTGCTATCACATGAAATCACAAGCTGCAGTTTATTACCAACAAACAGGGCTTAGAAAAGCTAAGTCTCTAACTCAGTATTATCCATAATATTTGAAATTAAAACCACGAAATAGACTGTAATATGTCTTTAACTTTACAGATTGTATAGTATCAACATTTTAAAAAGATCAGTATACACGACGTCGTGTATATGGAATATGGAACGATGACAGACTACATCACACATTTTTCTTACTTTTTGCCAGTATTTGGTGAGTTTCATGAGTCTCTTGACGGTTGAATCTTGTTGCCTCGTAAATGCTCTCTGTATCTGCACAAGGCAGGGTGAGTAATGTTCGCGAACATTTGGTAGCTGTCGACTCATTTTCGTATACAATTTATCCATATCACAACCTTATAAAAAGAAATATAAGAAACCGCATCAATCTAGGCATATTTGATCAATCAGCTTTAAATTTCAGAATTTGAAATGGGGTTGAACGTCCTGCTTGTCTGCACCGACTGGGTTAACGAAGCCGGGTATATGTCATACAGTCAGTGTGCGATGATCGAGGGACATTTTGGCCGGATAGCGGCGCTATAACCGACGGTTATCGATTTCAAACAGCCAAGATTTACGTACACGCAAATGTGTACATAAGACTTGGACTTTTTGTCCCATCCGACCGAATAAACATTGCGCCTGTCAAGTCCATGGTCTTGCACCACTGACAGGGTAACCACGCTGAAAAAAAAGAACCCAGAACGATTGGTAAGCGCGCCAACGGCAAGAATGAACAACATAAAGACTAACAATTAGCCAACATCGGACTGTCTATATACGTGTAGTGGAGAGGCGGGCTAACTGACGGTTTTGATTACATAAATACTAGTTTCAACTTGAAGTAGTAAAATTTCAAAACTAAAACTACTAACAACTACATATCGTTAATCAATCAAGTTTGATAAAGATATATGGTGAGTAATGATCTTTATTTATTTGTAGTAGCTGTAATGCATATTTTACATACGCATAACTGGGAGTGACATCACGTTGATCCACAGCTACACGCTTCAACACGAATAACGCCATTTCCGGGTAAAGGGAGCATATGTTATGAAATACCTTGTCGGTCCATGACTCTTATGGCGGGTACAATATCCACTCTGATATCATATTTGGTTTCCCCGTCGGCCATTTTCAAGTTTATGTGGAAATCCCTATTGGTTTTGAATTCTTCCCTCCAGTGTTTTGAATTTACATGGTCTTCAGTCATGTAATCTGCAAGTTTGTGCAGAACACCGTCCTTTTTCTGTTTTTCTTTGATAAATTTCTCCATGGAATCGTACCCATTAAAGAATACGACCAAATCCATATCCGACGTTCTCTGTACCGCCGTACACTTCCCTAATGACCCACCCTAGAAATGAAATGAATTATGGTATTAAAGGGACCATCCCAATTTTAACAGAGTTTCAGAAATAAAAGTCCTGGAACGTCAAAACCGCGTATCTCGACACGTAACCCTCTTACGATTTCGGGTCACTTTTGTTCGTTGATTGCCCTGATAATCTATTGTCGTTCTTTTAAAGGTCTATACAGTGTCTGGCCTACGTGTACTTGATAACAAAAGGTAAATTTCATCTAAACGTTATTTGTTTATAAGATAAAAGGCTGGTTTTATCCAGAAACCGTAAAAACCGGTCTCCAGTTTCCGGATGAAGACCGACGAGTTTAAGTTGTTTGAAAACGTATCCCAAATATTGAGTTAGTTGCTCGGCCCTGATTTAGTGGACTTTCAGAGATTTGATTCTCTAAAGTATAACCGAGAATGACCCTTTAATTTCTTTTTGTTCCAGGCAACCAGGATAATACAGATTGCTTATGAAATTAACTTTGCCTGGACCTCGGCGTTTACGCCCACTTTTCATAGAATTCCAAATGGGTATGGCTTTCGTACATGAACGTCAAGCTGTGCTGTGGTTCTCGAGATGTATTCCCATCCGAACGACTAGGCGATGTTTCTTGTATCACTGACAAGGACAAACAGCTGGTCAGGGTGTCTCTGTTTGTATAGCCCTACCCCACTGGCTTCGTCCTGTTTCTTGCGTTACTGACATGCTGAAAAATGAAGGACAATACGGCCTCCTGTTGTTGAAACAAACGTAACCTAGACTTAACCATATTTATCAGTCGTAAATTAATTGAACATTTTCTAACTCTGGTGAAATGATCTAAAGCGAGACATCCCGCAATATATTGATACTGCACGAGGAGGTTAGTGCGAGTGTTGCTTCAATATATTACGCATGTCTGTCTCGAAAACATTAAACGTATTAAAATACAAGCACTATGCGACATGTCCATCAAATAAAGCAAATATTTAATCTAATTAAGTTACCAGTAGGCTTCATTATTTGAAATAATGGTACGCTAACATCAAATAATGACGTCACATCTGTATTGTAAGACAATATATTTACAGTAAACTATACCCACGCTAATAATAGAAACGGAAGTTCCAGCAAAGTTTCAGGGGAGCTAATTTCAGACCAGCAATTCCCTCCCTATTGCGAGAGAGAAGGGAGAGAGGGAGAGAAACTAGGTCATTTCGGGACTAACATATGGTTCAACGAAATTTCAATAAATCGCTTGCGGTAGGGGTCTTTGGCATTGGCGGAAAACCAAGGACACAGATAAAACCCACGAGGTTGGACAGGCGATCCTTCTCCTTGTCACGTACAACCGGGAAATCGAAACCCCGCTCGTTGACCCAATGACAGACCTTATGATACAGCGCGTACATGCTACCCCCCTCTTCGGAGGCCAGGAGATTGGAACCATGAGCAGATCAATAGCTACCCGTAACCTTTGTTTTTATTACCTTGACGATCATATCGATGGTGTTTTTGGATGACCCCTTATAATCCTGTTTCTTCAGGTAGTTTGGAAATTCATGAAGAAATCGGGTAACGTTGTTGACTTCTCTGTGCAAACGTTTATTAAAAGTCTTGGGAATATAAAGACGTCTTAAAACAAAGGTATCCAGACTCTCTCGGCCATTGTAATCCGGTAAAAACGTCACTAAAGACATCCTAAAATAAGACAAGTAATACTTAGGCGGCTGATTGGTATCATGCCGTAGTGTCGGGTTAAAATGTCGTGATGTCGGGTTTTCGGGGTGTCGTGGTGTCGGGTTATAATGGCGTGATGTCGAGATGTCGGTTTGTCGCTTTACAAAGGGCGACATCACGACATGATACCAATCAGCCACCTTATAATAAAGTCACCCATGATAGTATAATCGGACAGAACAGCAATGGATTACATTTTTAAATTGACATCATTTGTTTTCTCGCGGCACACGGCTGCATGCCGTTTATTCCAGGCATGTACGTTTAGTATGGGAGCCTATTGCGGCCATTGCATAATCTCGACTTCTTTCTGCGATAAGTCGATGTCGAGAACACGAGGGAGCGAGAAGTCGTCGAGGGCGAGAGTGCGAGGATCTCGCCTAGCGAACACGTACGAGATTATTTTCACCTCGGGTTCTCGCTCCCTCGTGATTTCGCCTTTGAAAATCGTCGTGTTCTCGCTCCCTCGCACTCGACTCCCCCCCCCCCCGTGTTCCCACCTTTGAAAATACTCGACTTTCCCGCTCCCTTGCATTCCCACCTTTGAGTAAATCTCGCCCTCTCGCGTTCTCGCTCCCTCGCTTCGTCACAATCTAGACTTCTTGTGTTCTCGTCTCGGAAGTGCAGTTTATGCGCATTCAAACAGACGGAAATGTTTGAAGTTCTAGAAAATTTAATAGTCCTAAACAATTTTAAGCTCTTCTTTCAGAGATAGTATTGTATTCTGTAATCGATTTTAAGTCTTCAGTCGAGTCTTTCATTGCTCTCTCACTTCACCACAACATTCATCTGCCTTTTTGATGCGAAAAGTCGACATTGTGAAAAAGCCGCAATAGGCTTCCATACGGGGCGAGATCCTCGCATTCTCGCCCTGTTTCCTCGTGTTCTCGCACGCTCGCCCTCGTGTTCTCGCACTCTCGCGAAGTCGAGATTATGAAATGGCCGCAATAGGCTTCCATAGGTTAGTCGACGGTCCCTGTCGAAATTGCTTTCCTCCGTATCTTGCATGACAACCTCCTTTTCAAATTGCTGAAAAGATCAGTTAAAAAGGCAAAAACAAATAAAAGTTAAATTTGCTTTGAATATTTACAGTTACTCTCTCTCTCTCTCTCTCTCTCTCTCTCTCTCTCTCTCTCTCTCTTTCTTTCTCTCTCGCTGATATAATACAAAAATTGGGTATTACCTGAATAGGACTGATTTCACCTGCTACACTAACTGGGAATAAGAAAGATAGGTGTAATATCACATGTTGTATTGCGACACTTTTGACTGGGAAATCCCATAAATAATAAATATCCATTCTACTTTCATTTTAGAATATTCGCATACTAATTATACCGTATACATCTAACTAAATAACACCTAGCTGTCTCTACAAGCGCAGGACGAGAGGGAGCGAGAGAGATAGAGAGAGAGAGAGAGAGAGAGAGAGAGAGAGAGAGGGGAGGGAGAGAGAGGCTAACGTTGACTCGACAGGGTACTGGTCTTATCGGGATTAATATATGGTAAAAAGTTATTTTAATAATTTGCTTGTGTGTAGGCCTAGGGACTGGGTGGGCGAATTGTTAACGTTTGAGCGCTGGATCTGAAGGTCTGCCAACCAAGAGGCGCGGTTTTAATTTTCAGCTTGTATGTGACAAGAAGAGAGTTGCCTGTCCAACCTCAGGGCCCTACAGCTGCATTCCACTGCTAAAGATCCCTACTCGCCATCGTTGTATTGAAATAAAATTATACCATACTATTACGTCATTCTTGAAATGAACAAGTTCGTGTCAATTCTCTTCTTTAATACCAACCTCGTGGGGTTATCGGGGTCCTCCGGATACCCCCCCCCCTTTAAAAAACCCCAGCAGATTATGGAAATAGCACTAATTAGATTTAAACGTCTTTGTGAGATATTTAGAACATTTAATCAATAATTTACGGTTGGTTTTAAACATAAAACACACAACAACAGAAGACCAGATATCGATTGTTCGATTAATCAGTCGCTTTTTTTATAATCTAAAAATAGACCCCAGGAAATTCCGAAAGGCTCTGAATAATCCAGAAAATGTCCATTTAATTGTGTCGTCACAACAAGAAAATCTATTATCTAGGCAATCTATTACTCTTCGTATGATGAAACCGTATTACAACATGTCGATTATAGTATGTTCAATTATTATATACATTTTGACACCCGGATCATAATTATTACATAGATTATAACATGTGAAGTATAATTATTATACGCTTGGGTTTTTTTATTGCGCGTCTTTCAAACTTGTTTAACGAACTTGGTTTACATACAAACGATTATGAGGCATCTTTTAGTTGGAAATGGAAAGCCTGATCTTTAAAATTAATAGAAAAAGCTGTAGATGTCCCTACGAATGGTTTTATTCGTCATCAGGATTCTCGCTTTCCAAGTTGTCCTTGATTCTGATCTTGGAGCCATATAACAATCAAACTACTTATTTCAACCAATCATCACGCTGCATCCACTATTCTTCTGAATGATAAATTGGGTGATTAATATTTGATGTATTTACAGTACAAGGACGTGATTATCAAAGTTAAAGATACATTATAGGAAATTAGATAAAGAGAGAGAGAGAGAGAGAGAGAGAGAGAGAGAGAGAGAGAGAGAGAGAGAGAGAGAGAGAGAGGGAGAGAGAGAGAGATGGGGTTTAACGTTCACTCGACACAAACTAGGTCATTTTGGGACTAACATATAGTTTCAATTTTATTTCAATAATTCGCTTGCGCGTAGGGGGTCTTTAGCAGTGGGAGGAAACCGGAGTGCCCGGAGGAAACCCACGAGGTTGAGAAGGCGCCCCTATCTCCATACCACATACGCTCACAGCAGGGATCGAAACCACAGCCGCAAGTCAGAGGTGACCGGCCAGCTAGAGGTCGAAGCGCGGCACTCTAGACCACTAGGCCATCCCAACCCCAATTAGATAAAGAGCTGACAGTTCGCATTATAATAGTGAAAAACTAGATAACGTAAAGGGAATGTGCTGAAAATTTCAGGCAAATTGATCCACATGGAACCGAGGAATTAGCGATTGGTTAAAGGTTCTCGATGATCATTACTAAAGTCGGTACGACAAAAATGAATAAAACCATAGTCTCGATTATCGATTTCCTGAGGAAATCGGTTCTTAATCCAGTAACTATCAGAGGCTAGCGATGACATCGAGAGTTGATTATGGTATGGATAAGTTAATTAATGCCTAACTAATGATAATTTAGATAACATTTCAGGCCTAAATAACGACTTACAATAGGCAGATTTAGCTCTTACATAGGGTATGTTTAATATGCATGGACGCTTTTATGCTTTTACTTCCAGGGGCCGGTTGTTCAACTTTTAGTTAAATTTAACCATGTGGTTACGTATAACCATTGGTTATATATTTAACTAATCGTTACCTAACCAGTCGTTAAATTTGTGTTGTTCAACTACATTTAACGACGTTATTATGTAACCAAATGGTTAAAATTTAACCATTCCGTAACCATTTGGTTAAAATTTAACCATTCAACAAGTATCCCATAATTCTCCTCACTGGCAAGATGGATGACACTGTTAGGAGTGGTGGGGGCAAAAGAAAACCAATTAATATCCTCAATCAAATATTTCTAATGTTTAAAAATATTTAGCTGAATGGGAAATTAGACTTCATGTTGTGTGTTTAGCAAACACTTTCAATCTTCAATGACATACATGTAAGTGTCGCCTGCTAATCGAGACTGGAGAGGGGAAACTGTTGACAACAAAACTTGTTTCGCTTGTAAAATTGGCGTCTTGTAAAATGTGGTAAGTTTGTTTTTTTTTTAGCTTTTTAAAGTCTTATTTGCAGACCTTTGGCACTATTTTTATTAGTTCTCATGTAGACAAAAGTAGTTCGAGGCTTACATCCACCAAAAAACCCTGTAAAATTATGTGATGTCTCAGATGCTAGCGAAAGCGGTTGCTACGTGATGTCAATGAATGTAAACATAGGTCCATAGGATAATGAAGAAGTGTCAATTTCCAATTCCAAATGGTTATAATTAATTTGTGACTGATTTTCTACTGTTTTATGCATTTCAGGGATGTGTTTGGATATAAGATTGAAAATACATGTAGTGTGATTGACATTTGCAGAATTTCGAGGATGTGTTTCTTTTGATATATAAGATGAAGCGTGATTGACATTCACCATGAAAACCTACCTGCCTAGACAATAATTTTTATTAAAGGAATTTATTTGCCTTGTTAAAGCAGAGTGTTTTTTTGTGTGGTTTGTCATACTCTTCTACCAATAAGAAGCAAGGAAATTTCAGATCTGTGCTGCGATACATTTAAAGGACATAGACGATACAAAGGAAATAGATGTAATAGTTTCAAGGTTGTGATGTACACATGACATCTAGGCCTATCTTCAAGTGAACCAAGATAGACTTGCAAGTTTACACAACAGACTCCATACCGATATAGCCTACATAAAGAAGTTACATGATTCTGACATAGAAGGTCTAACAAATGGCATAAGTTATATTATACAATAATCGAAAAGTTCTAAATATTCATGTACCATCAATAAATCCTAATGCATTTAAATTATTAATTAATTATCTTTGTGAACTTTGATTTATGCTGAAGAAATCTGTTTATTTTCATTTTCAAAGTCGAATGGGACAAATAATTTAACGAGATACTGTTGTTTTGCATAAAAAGAATCATTTGAGAAATTGGATGTCATTGGGCCACAATTACCTAGCATTGGGGAAACTGGGTTATTTGTGAACAATGTCAATGATTTAGAGAAAGGAACCACTTGCATAAAAGCGCATGGCATTGAATACCTGCTTCTTCACTTCTTTGATAATTAGTTGCACTCTTTAGCTCACTGCCAAAAAGTACCCCTGTCCTGTATACATTCTTTTTTTTTCTCTTTTATTTGAGAGCCACAGTGGCACAGTGAGTAAGACGCTGGTTTGCTAGCCTGGAGGTCTCAGGTTCCCTCCCCATTTCATGTCATTTCCTTCTTTTTTATGTTTAATAAAGTGGGAAACATGACCATGAGAACTTGTCCGGCAGCCACCTTGAGTGATTTAACGACCGGTTAAATAATTTAACGATGCCCTGCTAGGTGGGATATATATGGACCATTTTAACGATGACATAACCATGCGTTAAATTTAACGACGCAATGAACAACAGACTTTTTCTTTCGATTTAACGATGTCGTTAAATTATTTAACGACATTGTTAAATTTAACGACAAGTTGAACAACTGGGCCCAGAAAGACATCTAGCGCCATTTATTTCGTGTGTTTTTTTATCGAAAGCAAACGAGGCTTTCTTGACATCAACAGAATTTTCTATTTATTTGAAAAAAAAACTCTCCCTTTCCCAGCTAAATGGTGCAGTATGATCCAACCAATCGAGTGTATGGTATGCGGTTAAAGAGAGAGCGAGAGAGAAATCGGGTTTAACGCCCACTCGACACAAACTAGGTCACTTCTGGACTAACATATGGTTTAATTTTATTTCAATAATTCGCTTGCGCGTAGGGTTCTTTAGCAGTGTTGGGGAGGGCGGAGGAACCGGAGAAAACCCACGAGGTTGGATAGGCGACCCTACTCCGTGTCACCATCAACCGGGGATTCGAAACCACGCAAATTGACTCAATGACATGCTTTGTGATACAGCACGCACGTGCTAACCATTCCACCATCCAACCCCCCGATCATTATTTGGAGTAGGAGAAAAACTTTGTAGTGTTACATAATAACAGATGTAATAGACACTTCGTGCCATCTTGACATCTGAAAGCGAAACTGATTTTAATATCAACCTTTCTGCTATCGACACCCTTGGTGGTTATGATGGCATTGCCATAATATAAACTTATTGCTAGCCTAAGTTATGTAATCTATACTGTATGTTAAATGTGTTATGATTCAGTAGCCAGATGTGTAATGAGATCCTTTGTCTTGAAAGGTTTATAAACCCAGAATATAAACGAGATCGACAGAGGGGTCCGGATAGGGAGAGAGGGGCTAGGCGCGGGCGTCTGGTAGTTAACTTGGGACCAGACAGGTCTGGAGTTAAGACCGGCCAAAGACCATGTAAATTAGTTGGGAGCTGGTACACTCGTGTGAAGCCAAGCTAACGCCCACTCGACTCAAACTAGGTCATTTCGGGACAAACATGTGGTTTAATTTTATTTCAATAATTCGCTTGCGCGTAGGGGTCTATCCCTTTCGGGCCCAAGTGGTTAAGTTTTAAAATAATTTCTTGTTTTATGGTATTTTATAGATGCTTTGGGTTTAGAGTATCCCAAAAATTATTTTTAAGTTTTACAAATTTTCCTGACGTGGGTGGGGGTGGTGAAGGAGTAAATTATTTTCAATACAAAAAAGACAAAAAAAGTTTTAATTATTCTTAAAATCGGTATTTTCACCATAACTTTAATCAGCAACACTAAACAGACAATTCAAACAAAGAAAACTATATTCTCTCAACAATTTGAAGCAATAATCCATATAGTTAAATTCAATCAAAGGCGTAAACAATTTTAACTTGAAATACAAATGTATAGATTATTTCCAACCGCGCCATCAAAATCTGTAATACAATTTCTTGATTAATTACAGCATAAAAACACATTACATGTAACGGATTTACTTTAAGGGCGAGATTCGACGTTTTTCTTAGAATAAACCTCACATCGACCACGATTTTCTGAAAACCTATATCATTTTATAGACCCGTTGTTATTTAAAATCTCTTTGGCATCTATATAAAGGGATAAATTCAGACATATTAATCAATTTGCAAAGGAAAAGTTATATAAATTTGGACAAAACGCATTGGTACTTCAGAGTCCCAGGATGTAGAATAGGCCTGACGGGACTGATACGTCCCACCGAAAAAAAATATGACAGTAATTGCAAATATCACCGTTTTTTTATATAAACTTTATGAAAAGGTTTTGCTATGGATAGAGTTTCATGAAAAAAATTCACAGTCATTTTACTTACTTTAAACTTTCTCTGTGCATTCAAACATGCACAAAGATTTTTCTTACAAAAACATCAACGTGATTTTGTGTTTGACATTGAATTGCCACTCTACAATTTTTTTGCCTTAAGACTGCACTACTTCAACCCAACCGTCGACCTACCTAAAACTGACTTATATTGAAATACTGACCACAATCCACATATGCATTGCAACATTGTATTCAGTATATGATGGGACATGAGAGTCCCGTCGGGCCAGAAAGGGCTATAGCAATGGGAGGAAACCGGAGAAAATCGAAGACAAAAATTGTTGTTTTCAGAAACGGAGGAATTATTCGAAAATCAGGAAACGGTATTTTAAGGGTGACAAGTTAGAATGCATACCTTATTATTGTTATCTGCGCCTCGTTTTCTCATCTCGACTAAATTGGAGTAAATATATTTCAAATCTTGCGTTAAAAGCTGAAAAGGCGTTTCTCCCAATGCAAGGTCTAATTAGAAATGTAGGTCGCCCATATTTGAAAACATCCTTTTTAAAGATATTTGACTATATAATTAGACCGATATTATTGTACGGATCTGAAATATGGGGATTCCAATACAGACTCGATATTGAACGTGTCCAAATCAATTTCTGTAAATTTCTTCTGGGGGTATACAAAAATACCTCAAATACTTGTGTTCTTGGAGAATGTGGACGTCAGAAACTATCTGTCATGTATATGACAAACAGTGCAAGATCGTCAGAATGCCGACAACTAGGTATCCTGCTGGTAGGATATCCTGGGTATAAAAAGTAAGAATACTATTATCGTCACTAGGATTCGCCTTTGCATGGGAGTCACAAATTATAGGGGATATTAATTTATTCATTTGTGATATTAAACAAAGACTGTCTGATATCAATACCCAGGAATGGTCTCCTAAGCTTATAGATTCTAGTGAATCATTAAACGAATAGAAGTTGTTTATACCCCCGTCAGACCGGGGTTGCGTCCTTACTGCGCTTCCACGACGACAAAAAATGGCCTGAGAGCGCGTCAAGATCACCATGAGTGTGGCAAATACGTGGTGGAAACGCCAGATATCGTGCTGTGGTCTCCATGGTCGCCAATTATCGCAGAGCCACGGCGTTTGCTTTGCGGACTTTGCGCGTGTTCAAAATAAACGCCAAGGTTCTGCCATATGACACAGAGCGCTGCGAGAACGTGATAGGGTCGTGGAGGTTCTTACAGCGCTGATACGACGACCAAAAATGGTCCCAGAGCGCGCCATGATCACCATAAGCGTGGTGGAAACGTCAGATATCGCGCTGTGGTCTCCATGGTCGACAATGATCGCTGAGTCACGGCGTTTGCTTTGAGTATGTTCAAATCATACGCCAAGCTTCTTCCATATGATCTGGAAAGCTGCGAGAACGTGGTGTGTCGCGAAGGTCGCGAGACAAGCGTGGTAACATCTCTTTGAACGTAGTACACGCGTAGTACACACGTGGCAAGGACGCTTCGAAAATTGTAACATTTGCAAGGGTGCCTTCATTCCGACTTCACCATAACCCTAGCGTGTCGGCCGCGACCCCACCAAACGTTCGGAGTCCTTATGGCTTTGTCATGGCGATGTTACGATGGTTGCACCACTGTTGCGCGATTGCACCACGACCTCATGGGCTACCACTACGCCTATGGCGATGTTATGAGGTTCCCAATACGTTTATGGAGTTCTTAATACAACCATTGCGCGGTTACCAAGCTTGCATTACTCGTCTATGGCGACCATGCTTTCATGTACGACTTGCTGTGAGAACGGGCGATTCAAAGGTCATCTTGAAATTTCTAAAAAGAAATCTAACCATCTTAAATAGTCGCCGTGATCACGTGGTGGAAACGTACGTGCAATCCAGAAGGGGTGTGGTTAGCGCGCCGCGGGTTTGCGATGACCGCCCTTGCCAAGCTTATAGATCTCAATAGAAACGCCATAAGCGCGGAAAGATCGTGACGAGTCCGCCGTGAGAATGCGGTATAATCGCACAGGTCGCAGTTTGTAATTTTGGGACATTTTTCCGCGTTGTGTTCACGCTTGTCAACGACCTTGTGCATTTCCTGGCCGCCGTTCGGTCTCAGAGCGCAGCAAGGTCACCACTCCGGTCTGACGGGGGCATTAAGATAACATTTTGTCAAGGACAATATCTGGATTATAGTCTTGATATACACTTTAAACGAAACATCACTCGACTCAGGTTAAATTTGTTACCATTGAACTCAATTCTATGTAGAAGGAATCCTCATATTGATCCAGCTTATCCTCTGTGTAAATCAGATATTGAAACCCTTCATTACTTTCTGTTCATATGTCCAAAATCGAGCAATATACGATACCTATATATTCCGAATACTTTATATAAACACTCTCTGTGTTCAGCGGCACTAATCGAAATCTGCACGTCATTTGACATTGGATTATTAAAATCTGTATCTCGGTATATCGGTATATCGATATCGCATTATCACATCGAAAATTGGAAATGTAAAGAAATGAATTGTTACACAGGTATCATAAATTGTAAAATCTATCTACACTTGCTGTCGCCCACCTTTTTAAAGTGTTTGTTAAATTGTACTTTAGGTCTATGACCTTTTTACTGAAATAAACATATTATTATTATCATTATATATAAATGGGCACCGTGTACCAGTCAGTAACCAGTTACTACACAGATCTGCGCAATCTGAATTTCAAATTAGGATCATTATTGGTGACCAAAATGGCCGACTTGTATGTTTTACAATTATATGTAGATCCATTATATGTGTACATACGACAAAGATTTGATTTGGAACATTCCGCGGCACATAAAGCTCCTCTAGTAAAACTTGTATCAGTCAATGGTGTTGTTGATGGTGCTGGCTTCTGGTGGTGTATCAGGTCATAATAATCACTCAGTTCTTTCTTTACGGATTCTGTAAATATACAACATAGGCTATTATCTGAGAGAGAGAGAGAGAGAGAGAGAGAGAGAGAGAGAGAGAGAGAGAGAGAGAGTGGGGGTGAAAGAAGAGGGGGGGAGATAGAGAGATGTGCACATTTTGAAGGCGATGGACGAAGAAATGGAAATGGGATGGGACCTATCCTCTCATTGTCCCGAGCAGAGTTATTCCGGAAAAGAAGGTTGCGGAAAGCTGAATATTGGTAGCGTTCGTCCAAACGTC
The DNA here is from genome assembly GCA_963678685.1 of Patella ulyssiponensis. NCBI lineage: Eukaryota > Metazoa > Mollusca > Gastropoda > Patellidae > Patella > Patella ulyssiponensis. The sequence continues at coordinate 6,396,842 of OY783225.1, forward strand.
AAACAAATCTGGTTACCACTGACCCCTCTCTCGCATTCACGAAGTTGTCGAAAAAGACCGGGGGCGGGGTCGGCTTACCTCGTTCATCATGATATCCTAAATCAGACAATAATTGGGGGTCCAAGAGGATCTAAACTATTTTGAGCATGTGTCATGACCGAATATGGATCTGTAAGGTGCTGACCAAAATCAACCTGAGCTTCAATATTTTTATCCGTAACAAGCTTTGTACAAATTTCAAATTTTACGAATTAATGCGGGGGCCTTAGCCGAATCTAATTCCCACCAATGCCGAAGTAATCCACGATCTTATCATCCTGAATACATATTTGTAAGTTTTATCTAAATCAAGAAACATTGTGGTCTCTAGAAGAGTCCACGACCATCGCACGATGCTCCCATTATATTCCTAATTAGATAACAATCTGAATTAAAATATTGTTTATCAAAGCTTTTTAAAATTGTATTTGTTCTTATTTAAATAATGGGAAAGGGCCAAGTTTACACGAAAATACATTCCGACGTTCCGTGATAATGAGAGAACTTTTAATGAAATTTTAATGAACTTTTATGAACTTTTGAACGTTAATCAATATGGAAAACTATACTATTCAAAAAAGTAGGGGATATTTGATTTTGGGGGCATAATACTAAAATATACAAATGACTACGAAAAAAGTCACTATAGAACCTAACAGAAGAAACATTTCCAGTTACATGTGACGCCCAAACGCACCAATAGCTACCGCATGGAATGCAGGTGATGCTTGGGATCATCATGGGGGTCCAACCCAAGATTTGCACGACTCTGACTTTGAATGTTACAGTCATTGTGGCATTGAATTCCAGGGTGGAAACATCAGTTTAATTGTTTTAGTGACCAGAAAACAAATTTTGATATGCGTCGGCTTACCCAAAATGAAAGGTTACGTGCCCTTGGCATGCTACCGATCGGCACAACACAGGCGGTTGTGGCGGGGATGATGAATGTTTCTCAGTCTGTCATAAGCAGGCTATGGTCCAGATACCGTGATACACAATCTGTACAGGACAGACAACGCTCAGGTCGACCAAGGGCGACAACTCAAGCCCAGGATCGATTTATCCGTACCTTGGCCTTGAGAAATCGTGTCATCACAGCAGATCAGATCAGCGCTCGTCTTCAAACAGACACTGGTGTGAGGGCCAGGATCGTTACAGGTTACCTCCAACAACAGAACATCACCACATTACCTTGGCCAGCACTGAGTCCCGACCTCTCCCCCATCGAGCATGTCTGGGACATGCTTGGGCAGAGGTTACGTCAACGTCAACAACGTCCTGCCAATATCCAAGAACTTGCTGCTGCGTTGCAACAGGAATGGGACAATCTGGACCAAAATGACCTTAGACGTCCCATTAGGAGTATGCCACGTCGGATCAATGCTTGTTTGGCAAACAGAGGAGGATTTACCCGTTACTGACTTTGTTGTGATGCTGTGGTAACTTTGCTGTTTGACCCCGGGTATCATTTTACCCTTATAATGGTCAGTCTGTGCCTTACTTAGTCTAACGATCATTTGGAATAAATCGATGAATGTGAACTTCATTTCATTTTGTCATTTGTTTCTTCGTCAGTTTCATTAGGTGACTCTAATAACATTTAAAAATCAAATATCCCCTACTTTTTTGAATAGTATATTAGGACTTCCTGAGGGTTCAAAGGCATATATATGCGATTTCCGTAAAACCAGGGACCACACCCCAGAAAGTATTGCCTGATATGTGCCCAAATCGTATCCATTCCAGATCTTTGGAATATAAAAATGTATCTGAAGTATCATCCATATCGGATGAAATATCGGATAATATTTCAACATACGCACGTATAAAAATTGGACAGCCAGCGAAACATTGGACAGTAGAGAGAGGGAAAAGGAGAGAAAAAGAGAGAGGGGGAGAGAGAGGGAGGAGAAAGAGGAGAGAGAGAGAGAGAATAACTGTAAATATTCAAAGCAAATTTAACTTTTATTTGTTTTTGCCTTTTTAACTGATCTTTTCAGCAATTTGAAAAAGCGGTTGTCATGCAAGATACAGAGAAAAGTAACTTCGACAGGGACCATCGATTAACCTATGGAAGCCTATTGCAGCCATTTCATAATCTCGACTTCGCGAGAAATCGAGGGCGAGAGTGCGAGAACACGAGGGCGAGCGTGTGAGAACACGAGGAAACAGGGCGAGAATGCGAGGATCTCGCACCGTATGGAAGCCTATTGCGGCTTTTTCACAATCTCGACTTTTCGCATCAAAAAGGCCGATGAATGTTGTGGTGAAGGTAGAGAGCAAAGAAAGATTCGACTGAAGAATTAAAATCGATTACAGAACACAATACTATCTCTGAAAGAAGATCTTAAAATTGTTTAGGACTATTAAATTTTCTAGAACTTCAAACATTTCCGTCTGTTTGAATGCGCATAAACTGCACTTCCGAGGCGAGACCACAAGAAGTCTAGATTGTGACGAAGCGAGAACGCGAGAGGGCGAGATTTACGCAAAGGCGGGAATGCAAGGGAGCGGTAAAGTCGAGTATTTTCAAAGGTGGGAACACGACGAAGGAGGGGGGGCGGGTGTCGAGGTCGAGAAGTCGAGTGCGAGGGAGCGAGAGAGGGGAGAGAGAGAGAGAGAGCGAGGGAAGGGTTTAATGTCCATCCGACACAAACTAGGTCATTTCGAGACTAACATATGGTTTAATTTTATTTCAATAAATAGCTTGCGCGTAGGGATCTTTAGCAGTAGGAGGAAACCGGAGTCCCCGGAGAAAACCCACGATATTGGATAGGCCACCCAACTCCTTGCCACGTAGACAGTAACACCTAGGCTACAATTAGATTGTGTGGGGTTAAACACATACCCTGTCTTGTAAAGGGATTAAAACATATGTAATTCATTGTTTCGCCAACACATTTTTTCTCATATTTCCACTCCCCGTCTTTGTAATAAACACACTTGTTTTCACTCATGGTATTAAATCCTTTCCCGTCAATGGTTGTCATCTTTTCACCATCAATCCACTGAAACTTGTTAAAATCTTTATAATCGCTACCGAAACCAGTCAATCCAATCCAGATATCACGGTCTCTGAAAAAATCCATATAAATGTACGAGCAGGTTCATGTTTTCTACAGAAATGAAATGGGGTTTAACGTTCTACTGTTCTGCTCAGTCAGGGGAAATGGAAACGCGTTTAGTGTGCTATGAGCTGCTCATACTCCTTTTTTGAATTCCAACTGTAAAGGAGTCTTTAACGTGCACGGATTTTCGTTATATTAGTGTTCCTAGCTAGGCACGCCAATGTGTGCAATGTGTTATTAACACCCGAACGACTGGACACTGACATTTTCAGGCCCGTCGTCGTACACGACTGACAAGGGGTATTTGCTAAAACAATAAAATATATGTAAATAAATATATCTATAGAAGTTATTTATGTTCAACCGGATTTGCATTTTATATCCGTCTTTATTTGCTCAGTCGGATAAGAACACTAGTATATTAAAACACATTGCATTCGCGGATATTGGTTCTATTAAAATTTTGACTTACAGCAGAACGGGACGTCAAACCACGTGGCATTTGGCAGTAACTTGATTCTATTATAATTGAGACTTACGCTTTAGATTGAGTCGGCAGGTTCGTCAGGTAATCTTTTATATTAGTCTGTTGATCTGCTGTTTTTATCATCACAAGATCCATACTAATATTTTTACACTTCGTCCGGGCTGTATCATAATCTACTTGATCCCTATATAACTTAAACACTGATTCTGGAAAGAAAAATAGATTTTAATGAATTCAATCTGGAGTATGCTGGTCTGCATTAGCCCAGTCTGGCCGATCAGCAGGACCTATCATCTTACTAACGCTATAAAGCCTCAACAATCACGCGTAAAGTAATAAGCACTGATTCATTTATATTCTGTAGCAATGTGTTTCTCGTAAAAAGCAACTCATACGGGGGACAATTATGGGACCACAAATAAAATAAGAAAATACTGTATTCATGGCATAGCCCGGCAATAAATCGGACGGATGTACGCCATACAGTGGGCTGTGGACAGCCGCGATACGACCTACACGTATTTCAAATTACAACTATCAAGGGTTTCTTATGTGAAAGCCAATGTGTGCGCAGGACCGCGGGATTTCATACTATCCGAATGAATCGACACCATCCTTGCCAGCCCCCCCCCCCGTTCTGCAGCACAGAAAAAGAAACAGCTCGCTGCAAATTCCTTCATATGGCAATCTGTTTCACAGAGAATTACTTACGAATTAACTCTGTAACAGATGACTGTCCACAACACGTGCGTTGACTGCACCCGGCGTCAGTCATTGGCTCAACGGCTCGTGCAATGTTTACTCAACACCTAACTGCTTCGGGCAAAATGATGCACTTTACTCATTTTAATAACCATTTACACTAAATAGGAAATATTTTTTAACTACAAATACTTCAAACGTCTTTATTTATTTTTCTTTTACCTCAAAAAAATGTTTGAGAATTTAATTTGTCGGAGTAAAAAAGTTAATATGCCGTACTCATTAAACCTCGTCGATGTCATGCTTATCAGTGATCGTAGCGGTCAAGCGAATATTCACTGTGGGATCAGTTTGTTCATATGGTGATAATCATTTAAAACCAGGAAACAGTGTCAAACCTTACATAATCCATAATCTAAGATGAAATAAGATTAAACATATTTTAGTTTACTCATTCCAATTGCTAAGGTATTTTTAGAGTGCAGGAAAATCCCGATGAACTTTCTTCGCCAACACCCTGTGCGAACACGTGAACCCCTAGTTAGCAAATCAGCGTCGTACTCATCGAGCCACCGGGGCTTCTAGAATGGCGTAATAAAGTTTCGTAATCAAAGAGCACAAGGGATTGATTAGGACTTTTTATACTACCCCTACCTGATGATGTATAATCCATACATATGTAGTAGTTCTGTTCATCAACACATTTTGCAGTTTTCCATTTAAAATCATCGTTCCTCAGGACCACACATTGCTTTTTGTGAGGTTCAGTGGGTTGGTCTTTACTCCAAAATGATTGTATAGTTTCATTATTCAACCATTTGAACTGATTTTCATCAGCTGGTATATATATACCCATCCAGAAGTCGTATCTAAATTTAAAATAAGTAAGAATTTATATAACACTTGAAGCCAGAAAAAAACCTGAACTACGCAGATTTATCCCTTACATACCGTAATGCATCTTTAACATAATGTGCAATAGGCAGCATTAGCTTTACAAAATCCATCTTAAAAGGACAATGTTGGCGCCAGCCATTATCTCATATGTGATAGAGCTTTGGTTTTTAACACTGCGATCATTGCAACGGTAGATTCCTCCCACAGCTAAATACCCTACGTGCAAGCGAATTACTGAAATAAAATTCAACCATATGTTAGTCCCGAAATGACCTAGTTTATGCCGAGTGGACGTTAAATCCCATTTCCCTCTCTCTCGCTACGGTAGATGCGTGACGACGATTTGAAAAATCAGGAAGTGAGGCAAAAAATGAAAACACGAGTTATAGACGTCAGGAAGGGTAACTCGTGTTTTCCTTATATCGGAGGCAGACCACCATTGTTTTCACCATTGACTTCAATGTTAATTCTGAACTCTTTGTCCACCTTCAACTTTCCCCCAATTGTTCGTAGGACTGAATGCTTTTCACTACCGACAGAGGAACAAATGGTCATGTCTTTGCACTGAAATTTGTATGAGGTTGACCACCAAAATTTTGGGATACACAAACTTCAAGATGCATACTAAAAACATGTAACTAGTTGCCGTACATATCACTTTGACCAACCGGTAAACCCCGTTATCCTTCTGCCTCAAAATCATTAATATTTACCAAAACCTGGCAGAAAATCGAACCCTCTTCTTCTATTCAAGACCAAAAATCAAACAAAAATGGGCACGCGAAAAGGGGAGAAAAGAGACAGAGAGAGAATTGCTATAAATAGACGAACTGCAATTTGTGGGTACCGAGATGGTAAAATTTAATGGAGGTCTGCCTCCTATATATAAGTCGGTCATATATAAGGATAACTCGTGTTTTCCTTTTTTGCTCCTTTTTCAATGTTTGTTACGCACCTCTTTGTTAAATCTATATTTTGATTGTGTTTAACCAGTTCTATCACATTGTCATGTAAAGACGAATGGTGTAATTAATTGTTCTTTTCGTTCAATAAGCAGATTGTTTTACCTCTACTAAACTCACTGGGGCGTAACTGTGCAATAACTAAAGTTATTGCACACTTTTGGTGGTTTACGCTAGCTTTAGTAGAAATCATATAGAGAAGTGGGGGTGTGGTCCGTGCAATAACTACGATCATGTTGAGTAGGCGTCAGTATTATAAGTCATACTTCATTCATTACCAGGTTTAACACCTCGACAAACGGTCTCTGTGTTAAACCTGTCAACTCATGAAAGCCGTGCTATAAATATAACTTAAGACATTTATTAACATGCCACAAGCATGTAATCAACTCTCTGTCAATCTCTGTCGAGATTTAAAAATCAAGACAAACTGAACAATCGCGTCTAAGTCGAGGTTGTCAAATACTGTTGCTACGATAATGAACGATCCACTTTGACAAATTCTCTCAGAATAAAATGCTTTGACTGAAATTTTCAATATATTCATTTTTTTGTGTCGTTTTCTATTGTTGAACTATCATTTAGGTAGAGCGTCCAACTCGTTATCTAAATCCTAAATCTTACGTAATGCATTTCTTTATGAATTCTTCAAATATAGTATATTCTTCGTAGGTGGCTGCAATAGGGAGTGACATGTTCTTCGCCCTGCATTCCATTTCCGCATCCCAAAACGAACGTTTGATATCGCCCTGGCTGCTTCTGACAACCTCAACAGATCCTACAACTATACAATAAATATATACAATTAGGTTTTTATCTACAGTGAATTAGAGAGAGAGAGAGAGAGAGAGAGAGAGAGAGAGAGAGAGAGAGAGAGAGAGAGAGAGAGAGAGAGAGAGAGAGAGATGGGGTTTAACGTCCATTTGACACGGGACTAACATATGATTTAATTTTATTTCAATAATTCGCTTGCACGTAAGGGTCTTTAGCAGTGGAAGGAAACCGGTGTACCCGGAGAAAGCCCACGAGGTTGGCACGTTAAACCTCCATACCTAACTGAGGCAGGGTCGTATCTAGCGGGGGTGCAGGTGTACATTGTGTAGATTGCGCCCCAGAAAAATTAAGCGCCCTGAAAAATGGCGCCCCCCTCAAAAAAATTGACAACCTTAAAATCATAAATTGATTATGATCACACTGTGACGCTCTTAAGGCACTGATCAGTCGGTGAGTTTTACGGGCTCATTTGCCCTGATCCAAACTATCTCATATCCCTATGGGGCGCCACAACATGCGCGGATCCAAGAGGCGAGTCACCAGGAGCAAATGATTCTCCTAAAAAATCTTCTGCCCTGAATAAACAATCGACCATTTAAAAAGCAAAATCGACTCTAAGATATCACCAGAGTGGCCAAAAATTGTGTTTCCAGCAGCGTTATTTTTTCAAAATTTCTAAGGGCAGACCCCAGACATGGGTGCTGCCTCCATAGGCGAAGTTTTCCTCCTATCGCCCTATTCTGGATCAGTGTCTGCTCCACCTCAGGACATTAGAGGGTTCGTTTAGGTCGCCCAATCTGGGGGAACCGCCAACAAGGTTAGTGATCGTGGCACCCCAATACTGTTCGGGGGGTAACACGACGCCTCCACCGTTTTAATGATATGGGAGAAATATAATGGGTTCAGCTAAAATCCGATTGAGTCCAAACGCGGAGGTTATTTAGGTTTAGTAGTTAGATAATCAATCGGAGTACATATTTAGCCAGTATTAATTGGTACGAAATTTGATATTTTAGCGAAAATGCAAATGCGAAATGGCCCTTGATTTAATTGATAAAACCCTTAAAATTTAGTTTTGTTTGGTGGAGATTCTGAAATAAATTGCAAAACATGAAGTAAAGAAGTACGTTATACATTCATACGTGTTTATCACAAATTGCATCCGGGGTCTGGTCCAATAAGAGGCCCTATCGCCCCCTGAACACATATTTTAAAGTTTCATCCAACTCGAGAACTATCCTGGTCTCTAGAGGAATCTACGAACTTCGCATATGATTCACTATCCCGAACTAGATTCAAATCTGAATTAGAAATATTCTTTATCCAACAGTTTTAAACACAATGCGTATAACATGCTTGATCACCAGTTGAATAAAGAGGAGTCAACACTCTTTACGTATAGGATATTAACCTACCCGAGGTTGATATGATAGAGAACACGCGGGCGAAGCCCAATGGTTCTCTATCATATTATCAATCCGAGGGAGAGTAGGTTTATATCTGACATATACAACGTTCACCCTTACATTTAATGGACTCTTCTAAAAAAGGCAACAGTGATTGGATAATTGCTCGGTAGTTTCCGCCAAATAGCGAGAATTACCGATGTATTATTGCGCGTGTGTTTGTTTACATGTCGCCATTTTGGGAAATTGAATTGAAAGCATGCAAGAACAAAATGGATAATTAAACGAAGTCAGACGAATAATCAATCCTTTTTAGTCATCATATTGACGATGGAATAGATGTGGATGCAAATATGATGAGGATCAATCCAAAGCCTGGAGAAAATTTGGATCAAAAGGCAATCTTTTCCGATATTTCTGACAATGAACCGTGATTGAAATTTAGGTATGTTCAGAGAAGGATTTGACCGACTGGTTTAAGTGGACTATATCCAAAAATACTTTACAAAGGAACTTTTGAGCGATAAATACTTTCAAATCTTGCAGTGTGTGGAGAAATAATGTGGGCGGAAAGAAAATTCTGAAAGATATCTTAGACATGGAGTATGGATAACCGATTTAAATATGCCGATAAGTACACCGTCTATTTCGTTACTGAATGCTACAAACTGTACCATAACTCTTTTTTTTATATTGTCAAAAGAATAAAATTTTATTTCTGTGTTCTTTGTATTATTTCGATCATCTACATTATCAGCGGTTGATATGAGTCGAATATATCGACCTTGGATGACGTCATCAGCGGTTGATATGAAATATCAACCTGTCAGGACGTCATCAGCGGTTGATATGAACCGAATATATCAACCTCTGATGACGTCATGAGAGGTTGTTATGAGATATAACTGCTATGGACATCAAAGAAAAAAACTACTACCAGTTGTATATTTAAATATACAGCCCGATTGTCCGTATTTAATTAACATTGGAACGTTAATCAACATTGGCATCTAGAGGGGTCAACAAGCTATATACACGATTTCCGTAAAACCATGGATTACAACCCGATATGTTTCAAATTCGAATCCAATAAGAATTTTCGGAATATAAACATTGGAAGAGTCATCAACATTGGTAAATTCATAGGAAATGGGCGGAGTGACGGCCTAATGTTTCAACATATAAATTGGACAGTTGCACCTAGGCTACAATTAAATTGTGTGAGAGAAAAGAAGAGAGAGAGAGAGAGAGAGAGAGAGAGAGAGAGAGAGAGAGAGAGAGAGAGAGAGAGAGAGAGAGAGAGAGAGAGAGAGATGTGGTTTAATGTCCACTCGACACAAACTAGGTCATTTCGAGACTAACATATGGTTTAATTTTATTTCAATAATTCGCTTGCGCGTAGGGATCTTTAGCAGTGGGAGGAAACTGGAGTACCCGGAGAAAACCCACGAGGTTGGACAGGCCACCCACCTCCTTGCCACGTAGACAGTAGCACCTAGGCTACAATTAGATTGTGTGGGGTTAAACACATACCCTGTCTTGTAAAGGGATTAAAACATATGTAATTCTTCTTGTCGTCAACACATTTTTTGTCATATTTCCACTCCCCGCCTTTGTAATAAACACACTTGTTTTCACTCATGGTATTAAATCCTTTCCCATCGACGGTTGTCATCATTTCACCATCAATCCACTGATACTTGTTAAAATCTTTATTATCTCTACCGAACCCAATCAATCCAATCCAGATATCGTCGTCTCTGAAACAGGTTAATGTTTTTTAAAGCCATGCAATGGGGTTTAACGTCCTACTGCTCTGTCTGACGGGGCTACCTAATCAACACGGACATACGTCATACATTGTGCTATGAGTTGTTCATACTCATATTTCAAATTCCAAAAGTCAAGGGTCCTTTTACGTGCACGCCAACCAGTACACGAGGCCTCAGATTTTCGCCTCGGTCGATTCGAGTGACTGCGTAGAGTTCCTAGCTAGGCCCGCCGTCCTGGCAAAATGTCCCTCATAGCGCAGCAGGATGTTAAACCACGTTGCATTTGGCAGTAACTTGATTCTATTATAATTGATACTTACACTTGAGATTGATTCGTCAGGTAATCTTTTATATTAGTCTGTTGATCTGCTGTTTTTATCATCACAAGGTCCGTACCATTAATTCTACACTTCGCCCGGGCTGTATCATAATCTACTTGCTCCCAATGTAACGTAAACACTGATTCTGGAAAGATGTTAAATAGTAATTTAATGACAATGTTTTCCTTTAAAACTGTAACTCCCCCCCTTCTATTGTGGTAATGTGGCCGGATGGTGTAATGCTCTTCTCAATATTAACAACTCATAGTGTTTCCAACAATGCAGTTATTATTCAACCTCTCACAAGGAGACCCAGTGAATTCACTAATAATCTAAATACGCATGTGATAATTTCACATCTTTCAGTTTCCTTTCTGATTAATGGAAAGGTGAAAATAGTACCGCGATTAAAGAATTTCTCTATGCGAGTGAGGGAACACACTTAAAATCTAATGTACGTGCGACATTGTTCAGGTCTCACTAGAGTGTTGTGCAGCCAGGCGCCGCCCCATGGCCGGTAAGAGTCTGTGGGGCCCATGAATATCAAAGTTGAAATGGGCAATTATGCATGAATGTTTTATTGTTCCTTTGAAGCTTATAATATACTGATGTAACAATATACGGGTATCTTAGTACTAAGAGGTGTCCTGCTAAATATATAAATTCTTTACCTACATGATGTATGACGAAAACTAGGGTAATGAAGTAGCTTGCATTATTCTACTACTATCTTAGACTAACTCACTGACAGTTATGTCAGTATCCATTTCTGGAAAGTAGGGTACTATCGTCCAGCCATCACGTGCACGGATTAGTACAATTAAATAGAATAGTGTTGACGTAAATCGGTGCCTACGAGATGACGCCTTAGACTTTTTTTTATAGGAGAGAACTCGTCTGATTTACGCCCTGACAGCATTTGAGAGAGCCAAGGGGAAGTTCACCCCGGGAGTTGACCTGGCTTACTGGCCGGACGCAGCCGTCATGATTAAACCGTAGACAAGACATTATAGAAGTTCCGAGGGAGGCGGCCGGGCGAAATAGCCAGGGTAGACATCATAGGTTTTAATCGTGGTTAACGTTTTAAATATCAAAAGTACAATAATCTGACATGAAACAACATTAAACATGCTTTAGTCATTCCATAATCTCATTTTGAATTGTCCGGGAGTGTTTTAAGTGCATGCCACGCAGGAAAATCCCGATGAAGTTTCTTAGCCTATACCTTTCGCGAACTCGATCTCCTGGTTAGCGAACTAGTGTCTAACACCTTGAGCCACCACTGCTCTGCGAGCACAGGTCTTCGAGAATGATTAGGACTTTCTATACTACCCCTACCTGATGATGTGTAATCCACACATATGTAGTAGTTCACATCATCACATGCTGCAGTTTCCCATTTAAAATCATCATCTTTCCCAAGGACCACACAATGCTTTTTGCCAGCTTCATGGGGTTCGTCGTGACTCCAAAATGATTGTATTGTTTCATTATTCAACCATTTGAACTGATATTCATCAGCTGGTATATATACACCCATCCAGAAGTCATCGTATCTAAAAGTCGAATAATATCATATCATGCCATATTAATCCTCATCTGATTTGAACAAATTTCTGATTATTTTACCTATGACACGTGATTACCCCCCCCCCACCCGAGGGAGTTAATAAAAGAGGGAGACAATTATCTTAAAAAAATAGGGACCATTCCTCAAGGGCTACTTATTTCATTCTTAGAGAAGACGCCCTTCGGACGAAAAGAGGCTATGACTCCTTCAATCAACACGCGTTCCTTGGACAATTGTGAATCGATTGACGGACTTCCGATATGACGTCAGAATTCCAATATAGCTCTTGCGGTTCATAGAACGAAGGGACTTGTTTTAGACGTATTGTGGTTTAATGGTCGAGAGCGAGACATAAAGTAATATATTGTAAAAACATGAGGGCCGTAGTCCCGAATGTTTTTCATAATATATTACGAGGAAAGGGGAAATGGGGTATAACGTCCACTCGACACAAACTAGGTCATTTTGGGACTAACATATGGTTTCAATTTTATTTCAATAATTGCTTGCGCGTAGGGCCTTTAGCAGTGGGACGAAACCGGGGTGCCCGGAGGAAACCAACGAGGTTGAGAAGGCGCCCCTATCTCCATGCCAGACACGCTCACACCAGGGATCGAAACCACAGCCGCAAGACAGAGGTGACCGGCCAGCTAGAGGTCGAAGCACGGCACTAGGCCATCCCAACCCCCTACAATATATTACGCAATGTCTTAAGCTCGAGACCATTAAACAACTTGAAATACAGACACTCCGCACGTGCTTTTACAGTGAAATACGTCACACTAGTCCAATATTCCACTTGTATAAATAATGTACGATTGGTAAGTTTCCCATACGATTATATGAAATAATGGTGCGCCAACATCAAAGGGTGGCGTCATATCTGTATTTTAAATATATATATATATAATAGTCTGGTGCTCAAAGATGAATTACATAAGAGCTAAATCTGTCTATTGCACATTATGTTAAAGAGACATTTTATAGGAGCTAAATCTGCCATTTGCACATCTTTCTTTTGGTTTCATATCTTATTTATCAATATCTAGACAGATATACATGACAAGCGTATCGTTAACTCTCTATGATATTGCATGGCCGAGATTTAAATGGGTTTAAACATCTGCAAGAGTAAAACATCAACGATACACTGGATAATCGGGGCAAAGTCACAGTTGTCAAGTACTGTTGTTAAGATAATGAACGACACACTGTATCTTCAAACATTAATAACTTCTCTCAAAATAAACTAATTTCAAATATACTATTCAAATAAAGTAGGGGATATTTGATTTTGGGGGCATAATACTAAAATATGCAAATGACTACGAAAAACGTCACTATAGAACCTAACAGAAGAAACATTTCCAGTTACATGTGACGCACCAATAGCTACCGCATGGAATGCAGGTGATGCATGGGATCATCATGGGGTCCAACCCAAGATTTGCACGACTCTGACTTTGAATGTTACAGTCATTGTGGCATTGAATTCCAGGGTGGAAACATCAGTTTAATTGTTTTAGTGACCAGAAAACAAATTTTGACATGCGTCGGCTTACCCAAAATGAAAGGTTACGTGCCCTTGGCATGTTACAGATCGGCACAACACAGGCGGTTGGGGCGCGGACGATGAATGTTTCTCAGTCTGTCATAAGCAGGCTATAGTCCAGATACCGTGATACACAATCTGTACAGGACAGACCACGCTCAGGTCGACCAAGGGCGACAACTCAAGCCCAGGGTCGATTTATCCGTACCTTGGCCTTGAGAAATCGTGTCATCACAGCAAATCAGATCAGCGCTCGTCTTCAAACAGACACTGGTGTGAGAGTGAGTGGCCAGACGATTCGGAATCGACTGCATAGGGGTCACCTTCGCGCCCGACGTCCTCGCGTGATCCCTTGTTTGAGAGATCATCACATTCAGGCAAGACGTCGTTGGTGCAGGGATCGTCAACACTGGGATAATCGACGCTGGAGCAATGTGATGTTTTCAGATGAGTCAAGGTTCACTGTTGATTTTTCGGACAGACGTAGGAGGGTGTGGCGTCGTCGAAACGAGCGCTAACAAGACGTTAACGTCATCAGACATGATCGATTTGGGGGTGGTTCTGTTATGGTGTGAGGAGGCATCACTGTTGCTGGACGAACGGCTTTACATGTTGTTGCAGGGCGTGTTACAGGCCAGTACTACCGGGACAACATCTTGTCAGTCCATGTTGTGCCGTTCGCACGACGTCATGGCCGCCGTTTCATCTTCCAGGATGACAACGCAAGATGTCACAGGGCCAGGATCGTTACAGATTACCTCCAACAACAGAACATCACCACATTACCTTGGCCAGCACTGAGTCCCGACCTCTCCCCCATCGAGCATGTCCGGGACATGCTTGGACAGAGGTTACGTCAACGTCAATAACGTCCTGCCAATGTCCAAGAACTTGCTGCTGCGTTGCAACAGGAATGGGACAATCTGGACCAAAATGACCTTAGACGTCTCATTAGGAGTATGCCACGTCGGATCAATGCTTGTTTGGCAAACAGAGGAGGATTTACCCGTTACTGACCTTGTTATGATGCTGTGGTAACTTTGCTGTTTGACCCTGGGTATCATTTTACTCTAATAATGGTCAGTCTGTGCCTTACTTAGTCTAACGATCATTTGGAATAAATCGATGAATGTGAACTTCATTTCATTTTGTCATTTGTTTCTTCGTCAGTTTCATTAGGTGACTTTAATAACACTTAAAAATCAAATATCCCCTACTTTTTTTGAATAGTATATATTCATTTTAGCTAGAACATTCAGTTCTGTATCTAAATATTACATGATGCATTTTTAATACAATAAAAAACCAAACTCACTGATAGTCGGCTATGAGTTCTTCAAGTATGGTATAGTCTTCGTAAGTCGTTGCAATAGGAAGTGACATATTGATCTTGTTACAATCCCTTTCTGCATCCCAAAATGATAGTTCGGCCACACATTGGCTGCTGCTCGCCACTACCTCGTTAGATCCTATGACTATAATAATAATAATAATCACTTTACTTCAAAAGGGTGCAAAATCAGGCCTGAGGCCTTTCTTACATTTTGCCCTTATAACAACATCAAGCATGCATAAAATCCGGAACAAACGTTTTACATAATGATGATAGATATAATAGATGTGATGTTTGATAAATGTGAAAATTATTTACACTATGAGAGGCATGAATAGTACATGATCAAAGATAGATATGAATAGTATTATACAAAATGTATGTACATGGAAACTGATGACATAGGTCTATAATAATATGGATGGACAAGGAACATTATATTATGAAGCACTTAAATATTTATAAATGTACTTGCGAAACATGCTGACTGAGCTTATATCTTTAATATTATTTGGCAATGGGTTCCATAATTGAGATCCTCAGTATTTTATACTATTTTAACAACAAAAAGGTGTGGTCTGAGAACGATTAATCTGCTATTAATATTACTATACGGTGGGCAACGATGATAAATTATTTTGTGAATGTAGGTGACAATATTTAATAAATGCCTTTCCTTTATTTTTCATAAATTTAGAACCGCAATGCCAGGGGATAAATCTTTTGTGTGCTTTATATCTCGAATAAGTTACAATGCTCGGTTTTGTTGTCGTTGGAGAGTATTAAGATGTATGATATCTCAGTTTTCCCATATAGGTGAACAGTAGTCAAGATATGGCTGAATATATGATTTATAAAATATTGATCGGAAATTACATGGGAGGAATTCTTTCAGTTTACATAGTTGAAATATTTTTTGATTGATAATTTTTGAAATATAATTTGCGTGATCGTTCCATTGTAGATGATTATCGACCTGAACACCAAGCAATTTAAAAGTTGGAACATGTTCAATCGCACAGTTGTTAAGGTTTATCAATAAATTTGGTGATAAGAGTCGCTTTCTTTTCTGCTTAGTAGTTATTAGCATGCATTTAGTTTTTAATTCGTTGACCATCATCGAATTTTGGCCACACCAGTTGAGTAAGATATCAGTATCACGTTGTAATTTAATTTGAAGATCATTTAAATTGGTAGCTGACGAATAGACTGTTGTGTCATCCGCAAATAAATCACAGAATGATTCAAGATGAAGAGGATGGTCATTTATGAAAATATTAAATAATAAAGGTCCCAAGATAGATCCCTGTGAAATACCATTAGTAATTGGCTGCAGTTGAGAATATTGTCCATTTGCGAAGGTACATTGATTTCGGTGGTCCAGGTAAGAATGAATTGAGTTCAGGAAGTTATCAGAAAGTTGATAGTAACGACATTTGTTCAACAAGATGCAGTGATTAACAAGATCAAAGGCTTTCTTAAAATCAAAAAATATAGCACCACACAGTTCATTATTATTTAGAGAATTATAAAAGTTTTCGGTTATGTTAGTTCATGCGGTAAGACACGAGTTTTTTGTTCTGAAACCTGATTGGTTAATATAAAGTAAATTATTGGTATTTAGATAGTTATATAAATTACTGTGAATGTGCCGTTCGAGAACTTTGGATATTGACCATAATATAGATATCGGTCTGTAATTATTTGGGTCGGTTTTGGGACCATTTTTGTGAACTGGTAATACTTTAGCATTTTTAAATTCTTTAGGAAAATAATTTGATTTTGTACACAAATTAAAGATATAGGTTACACTGTCTGAAAGAACATAAGCGCCATGTTGCAGAAAGCGTGCATTTACCATATCTAATCCTACAGATTTTGAGACATCTAAAGATTTAAGAGATTTATTAACTTCATTAATAGTTATAAAAGGGAGATTAAATTCAGATTTAAATTTAGGTTAATAAAATTACGAAGAATGTTGTCAGTTTCAATATTATTATTTCGCTTATTAGTGTTGGATTTTAACAAATTATTGGCAATATTGGTGAAATATTCATTGAATGTTTCAGAGTCAATTGGGTAGGATTGAGACGAATAATTCGGATCGTTTACGGAAGTTTTTATGGCAGACCAGATCTGTTTTGAATTACGGCTGTCAGTGACAAGGCTGTTTATACATGAACATTTTGATTTACGTATTAAACTTTTCACAAGATTCCTGTAATATTTAAATAAGTCATGGTTGCCTTTCTTTTTGTAATGGTCTCGAATTTGCATAGTTTTAAGTATCTGATTATTTAACCACGGTGGTTTTATGGCACATTTCACCCGTTTTGTTATCAGTGGAGCATGTTTGTTAATTATAGGGGTTATGATCTGATACCATATATCCAGGGAATCATCAGAGCTTAACATATTGTCAAATGGGGCCAACATTAGATCGTTCACATAATCAGTAGGGTTAAAGTGTTTGAGTGATCGATATTTGATGTAAATATGTTTAGTTTTGGGAATTTTAATGCCGTGTTTACGCCATGTAAAACAGGTTGGGAAATGATCGGAAATAGAATAAGAGGGTACATTAGTTTCAGTAATATTTTGTGGGGAGGAAACAATAACATGGTCAATTAATGTGGACGATTTGTCAGTCACACGAGTTGGGGAAGAAATGATTTGTTTTAAGTTATAATTATCCAATATTTCAGTCCAGTAAGAATTGTTTGAAGTTAAAAGATCAATATTGATATCTCCAAACATAAGAATTTCATAATTATGATTTGAAATGGGGTCCGTCATGTCTTATTATTTATCCAACTAGTTGTAGCTAAAGGGTTTCTGTATATGCAAGAGATGAGTATTGGGGTGGTATTTTTAATATTGATTTCAATCCAAATTGTTTCTATATTATTGTTTTCTAGGTCAGCCCTCCTTTTACAGTTTAACGTATCCCTAATAAATAAGGGTTCCTGAAGAACTAGTATTGCATTTATCGTTACGAAAAGGAGGGTGGAAAACTGGTACTATAAGGGAAACGTCACTTATGCAATTTTTTAAGAGTGATTCGGTAAAACCAATAATGTCAAAATTTTCTAACGGTAACCTCAGTTCATCTAGCTTATTAAAGAAATGGCAAACGTTCAAATGGCATCGGTGCAAATTTATACATTATATAATACAGTTCAATACAATAAAGTAGAAGAAAGATATACCGTAGTCAAAATCTATAGTACTAACAGGTAACAATGTCAAAAAGCCTATATATTATATATCAAGGTCAACTAATAGTTTACAAACTACTAATGTAATAAACATATGAAATGATCATCTATAAATTATCAAATTATATACATGCATACAATAGAAACATAAGAAAAATAAACACACGTTTAGCACTGGGAAGTACATCAGAAAGAATAAATTGGCACAATGGTAGCACTGGGGCGCAATAAACACTGATGATATCATGGGGGCTATAAGGATTTCACTTATCCCACTTTGATATATGATATAGGTTTAACACTGGGGAGGTAGATCACTAAGAATAAAATTGGCAAAATATGGCACTGGGGCACAATAAACAGTCACGAATTAGTGGGGGCTATTCGGACACCTCGAAATCACAGTTTAAATTCTTGTCCATGGATGAAAATTACAATTGTACATAAAAGGAAGATTCGGCATAGGCGATGGAGGAGGATATCTAGGATCAGGTAAACCCTGTCCCTGCATACGAAGACCCACATTAGAATTGGAATAATTAGGTGTGGAGTTTATTTTACTGATTTGTTGATTATTAGCATAGGATGGCGATAACGGAATTTGGGAATTTAGGTTGAATGCTGCTTTCAGTATTGAGGCCAGCCTCCCTGTTCCTTTTAAATTTAAATGAACCTCACCATCATATAAATGTTTTTTAATTGAAGAATCGTGATATGTAAAGCTTTGGGCTGTCTTGATGAGTTCACATTTAGTTATGTCGCACACCTCCTCTAGTACTTTATTGAGTTCATTTATGTGGTCGTTAAGATCACTGTCCCTTGGAAGCAGTTCAATGAACGCAATAAAAGCATTCGGAAATTTACCTTCTGGCCTGGTGGTCTAGAGTGCCACGCTTCGACCTCTAGCTGGCCGGTACCTTTGGCTTGCGCTTGTGGTTTCGATCCCTGGTGTGAGTGTATGTGGCTTGGAGATAGGGGCGCCTTCTCAACCTCGTGGTTTTCATCCGGCTACTCAGGGTTTCCTCACACAGCAAAGACCCCTGCGTGTGCGCTAAGATCATTAAAATGAAAATAAGACAACTTGTCTGCGATATCGCCTTCGGTGGAAGCGGACGTTAAGCACTAAGTAAAACAACACAACAACAATATTCTGACCACTTAATTAAATAATTTAATGACAAAATTTGTCATTAGTAAAAGGAGACTGGGAGGGACCGGGTTAACGTCCACTCGACACAAATGAGAACCCATTTCGTGACTACCTCATGCTTCAATTATATTACAATAATTCGTTTGTGCATACGGTTCTTTAGCAGTGGTAGGAAACTGGAGGACCCGGAGAAAGCCCATGCGGGTGGTAAAGCGACCCTACTCTGTGTCACGTACAACCGGGGAATCGAAACCACGCCAGTATCCTCAACGACATATCTTGTGATACAACGCGCACGCAGTAACTATTCGACCATCCAATCCTCCCAGTCAAGGGTGTCAGTTTATCAGTGCTAGCTCTGGTAGCTTTGGTTTTCTTTAGTAAATGTTAAATAATCATTCTGAGTAAATATCCTGCGTGTATTAAGCCGTTAGAAATTTGATAATGCAAATGGCGCTCCCTGCCTTTAACTACCAACTTTAAAATCTAGTTGCGTTTAGAGACAATACCGCAAAAATTGTTATATGCTATGTTATGCCTTTATACATTAATAACACAAATTGCACTTGGTACGCTGGATGGAGGTGGGGCTGACAACCCTTGAGTCTAGTCCCATAAGGAAGGTATATTTTGATGTTAAATCGCTTCAAAGGACCTCCAAACTAAATGTAAAGGTTCCAAACTACTTGAGAATATTAACTTCTTTAGGGGCCTCCATTCCTCCGTGCCCCTTCTCAGTATAGCCCTACTCATGAGAGATGGACTAATACAAAATTAAAGGTTCTCCAAACCATTTAAGAGCAAACATTAACTTCCTTAGGGCTCACCCAGTCTACCATACCCAGAGGCTCTGATAAACGGATGAGGGATCGAGGACTAATACAATGGTCCCCCTAACTATTTGAGGGTAAACATTAACCTCTTTAGGGTCCACCCAAGTCTACCATACCACAGACTCTGGTTTAGAATCATGTACTTGTTGTACTTAATGTTTAACGTCCGCTTCCACCGAAGGTGATATTGCAGACACGTTGTCTTATTTTCATTTTAAGGATCTTAGCGCACGTGCAGGTGTCTTTGCTGTGAGAGGAAACTGGAGTACTCTAAGCCACATACGCTCACACCAGGGATCTAAACAACAACCGCAACCCAGACGTGACCGGCCTGCTAGAGGTCGAAGCGTGACACTCTAGATCACTAGGCCATCCCAACCACCCTTTAGAATCACTATCTCCTTTATATAATATCTGAGAGAGTAATATCAGATGAAATATTTATTATCCCCGAGTCTTAAATTGCGCATTTATACAACGTATACTTACCCATCAGTAGAAATAGATGAATAATAGGACCAATATACTTGGACATTTTATAACCGCTTAATGTCCAACCACAAAAACCCCTTTTCTTAATAAACCCATTTAGGTTCTTAACTATCCATCTCGCTATCGAACATGCTTCAAGTAACGTATATCCTACTTGAAGCATCTAAATAGCCAAACTTGTCTATTTGGAATCACCACACGCGACCGACTTAGTTACAGTTTCGATTTTTAAGACGCCTTATTCATCGCAGAGATGAAACGTATTTATACATGTACACAGTACTTTAAAGTTAAAGTAGCGATATTTTTAGTAATTTATAAAAGCAAATAACCACAATAAGTCATTTTTGAAGCAGCTAAATGATAAAATAGAAACCAACCCCACCACATATTCCTGAAGCAATGGCCCGAGAAATCCTTCTCTGGCCATTGCTGGATTAGCTTCTGATTCTTGAGCTTTTGCGGGAGTTTGTCTATTCTTCCCGTTTAATCAAAGCTATCACTTGAGTATAGCCACATGACAGTTCTTCGTTTAATCTGTGTCTTCCCCAAAACTTTGGACAGTGATTTAAGGTATTAAAAACGGTGAAAGTATGTTCGTTTCCAAATAGTATTGTTTACATTTTAGTCGATTTGATAGCCTCGTTTGTCACGCAATTAGTTTTACTGCAGTATTCTGCTATGCACGGGTTAATTGGGCATAATAAAATCGTGAGCCATGACGTAACGTTATGTAAACATATTGGTCCAATATTGGCACTCGTTTTAAATGTAAAGCTTTTGTAGAGCAGCTAGTCATTGGTTGTTACTCGGACTACTGACCAATCAAAATTTAAAACAAAAATATCCACTCATTACAGCAGTGAGTAGTGGGATTACCTCTAATCAATCGAAACACTGCGCAGAGTATGACCCCACCCAGACTTTGTTAAACTATCAATATTATAACTAAGGCATGGTCCCACTTCACTTACGGATGCAAAGAGGATGTAAAACGGGGCAAAAACGTCCCCCCCCCCGTTTGAAAACGCCATTCATCCGTTGTGTACTCATTGCATATGTGTTTCATACGTTCTATCCATCGAGCATCCGTTCACTTTGATTTCATCCGCGCAAAAAGTTTTGAGTTGCACAAAACTTTTATAACGGATGAACTTTCTGCCGTGTACGACGTAAACGCGCGACATATACCAGCAACAAATGTTCCATGTCCATTATCATCCGTTAAACGTCCACTGTATCCTCTCTGCATCCTCTGGGCGTCCTTGCAACGCACGTCCGCTCTAGCTGAAAACGGAAAGTGGGAGGAAAGATAAGGTACATGGAACGTCTATACATCGTTAGTAGCATGGAAATAGAAAGAATGTAAGCGTATGCATCTCGTATATAAAGTTTTCAAAACGGAGAAAGCGTTTGTATCTGGGATGAATCTGGTATATTGAAGGATGTCTGGAGTTTGCCTAGAGTATGTAGAGCTGTCATCCACTTCCATCCGCGAGGCTTCCGATGAACATCCATTTAACATCCCCGCTACATACTTCCCACGTTCGTTCTTTTCCGTCCTGTTTTCGCAAATTTTCTCGTCAATTTTGTCCATGTCTGGAGCAGATGAAAACGGATGGAGCCAGCCCCGAAAGTTTGCTCGTCCGCTGTGTCCATTTTGCGCACGTTTTGTGTCCATCGGCCACTGGGACCGGGCCTTAATCTACAAAACAAAACAACTGCGTCCAGTCGTTGAGGCAGTAACAATAGTATAATTAAAAATACATTAGTTAAGAGTTTAATAGAGAGTTGGTCATGCTTGTTATAATAGTTCGGAATTAGATAATGTAAAATGAATAATTAGAAAATGTCATTCAAATTACTCTGTTGTGAGCGACGATATTAGCCTTAGAAGGTTTGACAAAATGTGTGCGATAATTGCAACTACCGCACTTGTTGTTCGAAGCTAAGTCTCACTCCTCCATTGTTAATTAATCAATGGCTGAACCGTTCAGGTCCAAAGAAAACCCCACAATAGGCAGATTTAGCATTTGCATAGTGTATGTTTAATGTCCATGTCCAGTCTTTTTAAAAGTAGCTATATGGGTATAAACCACATCCAGTCTTTGTTACAGTAAATTAAAAAATCAACACGTCATCCCTCCCCACCCTCATCACATGTCTCAAATACTACATTTGGAAACATAAATTATTAAAGAAACATTATAGACATAATAAACACTATTCAGTATTCAGCATATTTTAAGTAGCTGGGCTTAAACTGTTATTACTAAATTAATATCAATACTCAACACGTACTTCAGGTTTCCATCGACTCATTGCCGCTTTTGACAATCAAATTTTATACGCCTATCTGTTCGCATATGGTCGCAGAAATGTCCTTCGGACAGTCTAGTTTTTTTATTATTAGCAATAAACCAATTGTAAACCTTTTGTGATGTTTAGACAGGTCATATAGAGTAGGATTCTAAAGACATTGAGAGACCTCTGCTAATTATCAGCAGAATATTTTCTCCTGCCAAAAACACAATTTATGCTATTCCAATTTAAAACACAGCCTACTATTGAAATTCGGGGGGCCAGAGAGTAAGACGCTGGCTCACTAGCATTCAGATCTCGTGATCGGTCCCGACAAAAGTCCTCGGGAGTTTCAGTCATGGCTGCCACTTGTTTAGGTTTAACGTCCTACTGCTCTGCTCCTGACAGGGCTAATAAAGACGGGCATACGCCATACACTGTGCTATCAGGGAGATTTGGCCCGGACAACGGCACTACAGCCTACTCTTATATCGAATTCAAACTGTCAAGGAATCTTTTATGTGCACGCCAATATGTACACAAGACCTCGATTTTTCCTCCCATCCGAACGACTAGACATCTGTTCTTGTACGACTTCATTTCATTGATCAAAACACAGTGAACATTGTAAATGGCGATTCATAAGATGTGGATTCTGATCATTGATTTAAACTTCAACTATGACAACTGTATAAAGATATCCGTTTATTATACATAAAACAATATCATTCATGTAGACCGTGTTTATCATACGTATACCAATATCTCTGATGTAGACTATCTGTCTCCCATTCTCTTGACAAAACGGAAGAACGTTTTTGTTTTTACACAATAGAATATGTCGGTGATTTTTCATGACGAGAAGGTGGAGACTTCCTCCATTGATCTAGGTCTTGTTTCTTACAGGCAATGATAACAGACTTCCCCTATTGATCTAAATATTCCTATGGAAGCAAATAACTCCAGAATTCCCCTTATTGATGCAAGTTTTGTTTCTGTTATTCAAGTCAAAATACAATACAAGAAAATATATAGCACCATTGCGCAACATGGCGTAGAGAATTTTGGTAATTCCGGGAACTGATTCTCTGAGTGTATGACACCCATCAACCCACTTATTATATCCAAACAGTGGCTATACTAATTCATATCATTCTGCTGCTTAATAAAAATTAAACACAGTAATATCAGCAGTCGTTCTTGAACATTGTTAGGTCGGATAGGTCACACTCAAAGCGTGCGCGCTACATCATAAGATCGGTCATTAAGTCAAGTAGCTGATTTCCATCCCCAGCTTGTCCGTAACAAAGCGTGGGGTCATCAACTGTCCAACTTCGCTGCTGACTTTTACGTTCAGTCTCGAAATAGTTCTTTCTCTCTCTCTCTCACCCCCCCCCCCCCAATACCCCCCTCATCACACACACGCACACTGTATGACGCACGTCCGTCTTCATTAGCCCAGTCTGTGCAGAACAGTAGGACGTTTAGACCACATGTCATTTCATTTCGATGTAGTCAATAGATGGGGTGGGGGGTAGCTATTTTCATCTACAGATTGTTTTCCGTGTATTCCCTTTATATCTCAACAAAACGGTCATGTTTTGTCTACTTATATCATGGTGTGGATATAAAATGTGAATCCTCATTATTATTATTACTACAAGTATTTAATCCTGATGTGCAACCCCCATTTATAGTGTTTAGTCCTAATGTGACGCCTTCATTATTACGAATGTTTAGTCATAATGTGACAAGTGTATCGCGATAATGTGAAGCCTCTTATACTACAGGTGTGTAGTTAGTCCCAATGCGAAGCCTTTATTATTACACGTATTCATACTCCTCGCAGTGTTCCGTTTGATTAGAGGTAATCCCACTACTCACTGCTGTAATGAGTGGATATTGTTGTTTTAAATTTTGATTGGGCAGTAGTCCGACTAACAACCAATGACTAGCTGCTTTACAAAAGCGTTACATTTAAAACGAGTGCCAATATTGGACCAAATATTATGTTTACATAACGTTACGTCATGGCTCACGATTTTATTGCAGGAAAACTAATTGCGTGACAAAGTCGAATGAAATGTAAACAATGCTGTTTGGAAACGAACATACTTTCACCGTTTTTAATACCTTAAATCACTGTCCAAAGTTTTAGCGAAGACCCTGATTAAACGTAGGACTGTCATGTTGATTGAGCGGGGAGAATAGAAACACTCCCTCAGAAGTTCAAGAATCAGAAGTCAATCCAGCAATGGGCAGAGAGGGATTTCTCTGGCCATTTCTTCAGGAATATGCAAGTATTAAGCCAAAATGTGAAGCCTCCATTATTACAAGTGTTAAGTCATAATGTGGAGCCTTCATGTATGCAAGTGTACGGCGATAATGCGAAGCCTATATTACTACGAGTGTGTAGTTAGTCACAATGTGAAGCCTCCATTACTACAAGTGTATAGTTAGTCCTAATGCGAAGCCTCTATTACTACAAGTGTGTAGTTAGTCCTAATGTGAAGCCCTCATTATTACAAATGTTAAGCCATAATGTGAAGCCTTCATTACTACAAGCGTTAAGACATAATGTGAAGCCCTCATTACTACAAGTGTTAAGACATAAAGTGAAGCCTTCATTATTACAAGTGTTAAGCCATAATGTGGAGCCTTCATTATTACACGTGTTAAGCCATAATGTGGAGCCTTCATGTTTACAAGAGTAGCTTCATAAGTATGAGTAAATATTAGATTATAGCTTTGAACTCATTGAACTTTTGTTGAACAAAAACAAGATGATTAAAAATAATGAAACTATTTATCAAGCTTTACATACGAATGTTTCACTTCCCCACGTCCGTTTCAATAAACTGGATCAACAGACAGTATATGTCGACCTTTTTTTATTTAAACAATAGTTCTAATAATAAAATTCTTAATTAATTTTTGTGTTATTTACACTGACTCGACACGGTGAAAAGATTTTTTACTGTATAGCGATTTATCACAATATTGACAACCCCATAGCGACATTTCAGTCGGAGTGATAAAAACGATGAAAAGTTGAAGGAAATGAAACGAAGAACAACGCCAACTTTTCTGCACTGGCTGGCTTAATACAGATACGGTGTGCCATTGGGGACATGTTGCTCGGTCGGCGGGGCTATGGCCTACTCTTATTCCACACTCTTAGCTTGCCAGGACCGCCATTCAACACCGCGACGGAAAGTGCCGAGGGACATTCTCGATCAATACAGTGAGCAAATCAGAGGCGTCCTGTTTGTGATCCATTATAAATATAGAAGTACAGCAATAATTGGGATGGGGTTAGGATGGTCTGGTTGTCTATAGTGTCGCGTTTGAAGCTCAAGCTGGACGGTCACCTTTGACTTGAGCTAGCGGTTTCGATCCATGGTGTGAGCATATGGGGCTTAGCGCCGACTGAACCTCGTACCTCGTAAGTTTACTCCGCTTTCCGCCCATAGTTAAAGGACAATATTGGTGTCATTCATTATCACATTTGTGATAGAACTCGTTGAACACATTCCAAATAAAAATTCAAGACAGAGATAGATGCGTTATGTAATAGAATATCATTCGTGATTTAAATTTAAATATTGTATTCGATTCCATATTCTAATTTTATATTTTACATTTTTATCCCATTTTGGACATGTTAAGTAACAGATTAATTGTAAGATTTGATCTGTACGGGGTGTGGGGGTTCTGACATAGTATTTTGTAAGATGTAATATGTTGTACAAACTTGTATACTCGACGTGCCTTTAGACAACTTATGTGATATAAGATTTAAGCTTAACGGGTATTAACACTTATTGTCTAGAGCAGTGATTCTCAACCAGATGATGCAAATTGAGTATTCACTTGTATCTAATGGTAAGTTCATAGCTGTGTTTTTCTTTAGTTGGTTTGAGTCAGTAGATTTGTCTATGACTAGTCTGTGTCTACGATTGTATGCCGTCTATGGCATGCTATGTTTTTATCTTGCGAAATTCAAATATTTTTCCTATATATTTAGCCAGATGCACCACTATGTTTTTATATGTCCCAAGGTGTACCGTTGGCAAGAAAAGGTTGAGAACCACTGGTCTAGAGTTAAGATGTGTGGCTCTTAGCCTTTCATTGTTCTGTTTACCGACACCAATTAACCGTCGAGTGCCTTAGTTGTCAATCAAATAATGTAACTACGAGTTATCCAATCAGCTTAATTGTTTATATTGCATGAAAACCAATCAGGATTGTCTGTCGCGATCATGTGACAGATGACACTCCACATTATAGAAAACATAGTCTTAGAATTAGACGGGTTTTTTCTATCTTCTCTGATGACGGCAAATATCAGTCAGTTGAACCTCCTGTTTAAACTTTATTATGACAAAGGGAGAAGATGACCGCCCTATCTTCTCACGACAGCGAATTTATAAATGTGTTTTCAGGAACTTTGGATATCTGAGGACCTTTTTTATTTTGTGTTTTTAACAATTTTCAAGTGTAAAAAATCGAATTAAATCAATCTGTCCATAATATGCTACTCAAAAGAAGTTAAGGGTCAAACCCTTTTTTCTACCAGGTAATTGTCTATGCACATATCAGATATATTGGACCAAATATGTTTACATAACGTTACGTCATGGCTCACGATTTTAGTATGCCCAATTAACCCGTGCATAGCAGAATACTGCGGTAAAACTAATTGCGTGACAAGCGATCAGGCTATCAAGTCGAATGGAATGTAAACAATGCTGTTTGGAAACGAACATACTTTCACCGTTTTTAATACCTTAAATCACTGTCCGAAGTTTTAGGGAAGACCCAGATAAAACGTAGGACTGTCATGTTCATTGAACGGGAAGAATAGAAACACTCCCTCAAAAGTTCAAGAATCGCTTTGGAGGTGGTACGGTAATGGTGTGGGCTGAAATTTCGACGTCTGATCGAGAGCATGTGTCGACTGTTTACGAGCACGTGGTGGTTTCACTTGTTATTAACAAAGTTATCGAATTTGAGACAGTTTTGTTGGACCTCATTATGCTCAAAATAGCAAAGTTTCATCTTATCCTCAGAATAGTTGTGTATAAAAAGTGCATACGCTTTGGATAACAGACTCAACATCGAGACATTGAACTCATTCTGACCAAAAGTGTGCTTAAAAGTTTTAATTTACATGTTCCCTGTGTCTAATACCCTTAACTTCTTTTGAGTAGTATATCATATTCATTGTATTGGACGTTAAATGCGTAATAAACAACAACAACAATTAAACGGCAATTAGGTCCTCTGAGACCCCGGGGGAACATGTTTAGTTAGACGTTATTATATCTAACCACAATGACTTTCATGTACATGTAGATATGTTATGCAGTATTAAAGTATATTTTTAATAGTTATGTATTCTATCACAGTTATGAAGCTTTCGGGAAAGGGAAGTGGCGAACGCAAAAGGAAAGCACGTACCATCTCCATATATAACTGAAGTGACAAGGGATAACAGGTACACGGGAGAATTTCTGCTCACTAATAATTCCTTCTGCTGAATCAAATAGTATACTCACTGAGAGAGTAGACAGATATATGCAGCAGTACAAATAAATTAATTATTGATTTTTATAATATTTAGATGATTCATCCCATTCGCCCACTGTCCTGTGTTCCCACTCCGACTTTTGTAAAAATAAACCCCAACAAAAGAATGATGGAGCAACAACTTCCCATGTCTTCGCCCCAAAGATTGTATGAGGTTGAACAGTGAAATTTTGAGTTACAATAAATTGAAGTAACAAATCATAAACATGTAACGCTATCATCCGTACATATCCCTGTAACCAAACTCTTAATTCTGTTCTCCTTCCGCTTCTATACCTGGAGTATTTAGCAAGTCTGTAAGAGGTAGTTAAAGTGGTTAAGTCTCTAAATCAATATCATCCAAAATCTTCAACATTGAAAACACAATTTATCTGTCAATTTAAATCAACATTGATGCTGTGATCTTACCGGAAAAAGGTTGGGCCTCTGACATCCGATATTTAAGAGAAAATAAACATTTTACCATTGGTACACGAATCGTGTACCATAATGCGTTTAACCTCAGTTGTAACAAGAGATTCGAGGGACGAGGCTTCACAAATTGCACCAAATCAAACGGCGTATGTAGACTAAAATAACCAGACGCTAGAACTTTGCATTCGATTGAGACTGTAGGCTTATTTCCCCGAATATAACTGGTTTGAAATTAGAGTAAAAACGGAAACCATTGAATGTAAATCAGTTTATATACATTCATATTACAGTATTATATGCGTAGCGACCCACTTGTGTCAATTTCTTGGTCCCAAATGTTAGCGATTTAGCCCCTTTAAATTCTTTAGACTCAGCACTCCTCCTCTAGTCCGGTTGGTGCTGACAATAGAACGTTAAACTCCATTTCATTTCCACATCTTAAATCATAAAAAATCCTCTAATAGTCAGTGATATCTAAGGGTTGACTCATGGAACAATGGTGGGATTGTCATTGAAACAGGAACAATATTCAAGGGAATTAACTCTGTCATTTATTATGGTCTCAGACTAGTAATTATTTGCCCATTAAGTACAGGCGGTATCTTTTTGCTCAACATTCCGTTGGTTCCAATCTTTATAGGCGAAATGGGTACCACATTTGGCTATCTCCTCGTCATAAATTTGTAGGGGGTTGACCGTTTAGATTTTTTGCAGGGGGATTTGAAGTTGACTGGGGTGAAAATCTCACTTCCGACACAATGATTGCTCCGCAGAAAGACACTTTACACCCCCTATCCCTCCGCTGTAATATCGTCAGTATTACCCAAAACTGATATGAAATTGCAAATTTGATCCCTTTTCTCCAATTCTAGACCAAAACGTCAACCCAAAAATGCAGGAAGAGGGGAGGAGAAAATTAAGGGAAAATTGTCTATTTATAACTCGCACTACATTCGTAATTACTAGTCTTAGTCCGTATTGGCAATCTGTTTCACAGAGAATTACTTAAGAATTATCTCTGTCACAGATGACTGTCCACAACACGTGCATTTACTTCACGTGGCGTCAGTCATTGGCCCAACGGCTCGTGCATTGTTTACATAACACCTAACTGCTTCGGGCAAAATGGTGCATTTTACTCATTTTAATACCCATTTACACTAAATAAGAAATATTTTTTAACTACGAATACTTCAAACGCCTTTATTTTTTTTCTTCTTATACTTCAAAAAAATGTTAGTATTTAATTTGTCGGAGTAAAAAAGTTAATATGCCGAACTCATTAGGTCTCGTCGATGTCATGCTTATCAGTGATTGTAGCGGCCAAGCGAATATTCACTGCGGGATCAGTTTGCATTATTGGTGAATTAGAAATACATATAGAGATAACTCTGTGGGCTATTATTGTTACCAGCACTACACAGATCTGCGGAGACTTAAATTGCAAATTAGGATCATTACAAGTGTGTGTAGATCCATTATATGTGTACATATTACAAGAATTTGTATGTTTTACAGATATGTGTAGATCCATTATAGGTGTACATACGACAAAGATTTGATTTGGAACATTCCGCGGCACATAAAGCTCCTCTCGTAAATTTGTACCAACCAAGAGAAATATTTGCTATATATAGACGAACTACAATTTTGGTACCGAGATGGGGAGTCTAGTCGACACAAGATAGGTTATTTCAATTAACTAATTTGTGAAGAGAGTCCACGAGTATGGACAGACAACCCTACATCTTTCACGTACGAACGGGGAATCTAAACGACGTTAGATGCCTCAATGACTAATGCGACCATATTTTGCAGGAGATGGACGGGGAAATGTAATTTCGATAGAGACCATCCTTTTGTGGTCCGCCACTCCGTAACAGAAGGTTGCAGAAAGCTGAATAACGATAGAGCTCGCATTCTCATAAACTGAATGCATCACACCAAATGTCAAATAAATCTAGTCAACACTGTGGCCTCTATCGTATTTACAAAGTTTTCGATAAATTTACGACCTCGGCCATGTAAGATGCAAAGAAATTTAGGTAAGCCTGTGAGAAAATAAATGGGATTTTTGAACAAATGTGATTGTAAATTATTTTAATTTGGCTAAACCACGAAATAAATAACTGAAGATTCTCAACTTCTCAAAGGCTTACCTCAATTCCGTTTCATTTTATATGGCCGAGTACGTAAATTAGGGCGTCACCATTTCAAATTGGTTAGAAGGCAGGGACCCATTTTTTAATAGCGTGTTGTGTCGCTCATACCGGTTCTAGCGAGATAAGCAAGGTCTTATTTTCTCACTAAGATGTTCAAGTACATTGGTCAGGCATTCACAGGGACACAATCATTTAGCAGTAAGAAGTTGGATAGCCAAACGTTTTCAACCAGGATTTAAGAGCACGACCCCTGAAAGTACAGGGCGAGTGTAATGAGACCTGCGTTCAAAGCTGAACTGAAATCGGGGGAATTCCCAATTCGTCTTATCTTTGTCAACACTGAATGAAATTAAGGAATCATAGGTCATTGCGGGACTAACATATGGTTTAATTTTATTTCAATAATTCGCTTGCGCATAAGAGTCCATAGCAGTTGGAGGAAACCGGAGGACCCGGAGACAACCCACGAAGTTGGACAAGCGACCCTACTTCTTGTGGTGTCGAAACCATGCCAGTTGACTCAATGAGAGGCTTTATGATACAGCACGCACGTGTAACCATTCGCCCCCCCCCCCCGGCACACCCACCCACAATATTGTAATTTGACGCTGGTTGTCGTTAGGGCAGAAATTAGCCAATGTTACAGTGACACGAGACCCAACAAACATATCATTCAATGCAGATAAATTAAGTGCGTCAAGGCCCAATCGATCAGCCATTCAAGGCTGAGATTAGTCTGTGTTAAAGTGTTCCTAGACCAAATCAACCAGTCATTCAATAAAGATATATCCAGTCGTTCAAGGCAGGAATTAGCCAGTAGACCCGATCAACAAGTAATTCACTCTTCAGATAACTCCGGTCGTTCAAGGCAGGATTTAGCCAGTAGGCCCCATGAACCAGTCATTCACTATAGACATATCCAGTCGTTCAAGGCAGGAATTATTTCTCGTAAAGTCTCACTTACGAGATTATGTGAATAGGACTGCGCAGCCGTACAAAATCATTGTACTGCTATAAGCCGAAGTGACAGGACGTGGTCTTGTTAACTTCAGTACTTTTTCTGATAGTTATTGACGCGGTCAATAAACTTTAGGTTTTCTATCAGTGGATGTGTGGCTAACGTGGTTAGTTACTATACGATCTTTTATTACACAGGACGTTTTTTGGTTGGAGGTTATCCGCCATTTTGTTTTTCGCACGAGGTGCTTGATTTGTTTACGTCGTTGCTATGGCCGAGATTCAGGTTTCTCAGGACCAGTTAAAGGAAAAAACAAGGCCGTCTAGAAACTCGGTTAGTGGATCTAATAAAAGCGGAAGGAAAAAAGGTTTGAATCCCGATTCTCCTAAACAGTGCGATGTAACCGCTATCTCTTTGCCTGGTTGTAGTACCGGTAATATTAATAACAAGGGCTCGACGAGTGTTTTTTCCAATATTCTCGCTGCCTCGACATCGTCCAAATCGAAAGATGTTCAGTCTGCCGAGTTAAGTAATAATGATGTCCTGACGATTCTAAAATCCATTCAGGAGACCCAATCGGCTCAGAATTCTCGGTTTCAAAGACTATCGTCTAAAGTTGATGAACTTTACTATGTCAATGATGACGATTATGAAAATGAGTTATTAGGCTATAATGATGATACAGATTATAATGAAGATGATCTAGAAGTTTTGCCTACAAAAAAGCCCAAATTATCAACAGACGCAGAACTTAGTAATTCTGTTTATGCTCTGGCAGGGGAAAAATTGAGAGTTAAAGATTTGTGTGACAAACCTATTAATCCAGACTTGGCATCGTTGATCGATAACTGGTTCAGAGACGGTGTAGAGGAGGACAGATATAATGAGTTAATTAAATCTATCTCTCGTCCTAAAAACTGTGAGTCTTTGGTGACTGTTAAAACCATCCAATTAGTGTGGGATTTTCTTAGTCAGTCTACACGTACGATGGACAAACGTATACAAAACGCACAACCTTCCATCATTAAAGGAGCAGTCTCTTTGGCTAAAGTTACAGAAGTCCTTGGTTGTGGACAACCTCTGGATGTTAACAAGGTATTGGAGCAGGCTATGGAGTCCCTTGCTTTATTCGGACATGCCAATAAACAGTTGTGTGTGGTGCGTCGAGATATGATGAAACCCGATATGAGAGGGGAATATTTACATTTATGCAGTCAGAATTTCAAATATACAGATTGTCTATTTGGAGATGATATATCTAAAGCAGTTAAGGATATCTCTGATTGCTCTCGTATTAGTAACAAGATAGGTGCTTACCAAGGTCGCGGAGGACGTGGAAGGTCTGTCCGTGGTAGAGGATTTAGAGGTAGATATTTTAGAGGCCATTTTCGTGGTCGTGGTTCTGGAGGTTCCTATGGATCATACAATTCAGAAGCAAAAAACTACCAGAAGAGGGGTCAAGGTCGACCCCACTCCCAACAAGCTCAACAGAAGTAGTTTCTGAGGCAAGTATGAATGCCGGTAAGTTTCAAGCTGGCATACTCTCTTTATATGAATACTAGTATGCATGGGAGAATTTAACTTCAGATCACACAATTTTAGATATTGTTAAACATTGCCATTTGGAATTTGTTGATGGGTTGATACCTATCCAATATAATTTGCCACATCAACCAATTTTTAATGACCAGCAATCGGCTGTAATTACTAATGAGGTTCAAAACCTCCTTGATATGAATGTGTTACAGGAAGTTCCCTTTTCTCTTGATGGGTTTGTCTCAACAATTTTTGTTAGACCAAAACAGAATGGTAAATTTCGTATGATTCTCAACTTGAAAGAATTAAATAAATTTATTGTTTATCACCATTTCAAAATGGATAATTTCGAAACTGCAGTTAATTTAGTAACTCAAGATTGTTTTTTCGGAAGTATTGATTTCTCCAATGCATATTATTCAATATCTATTGCTGAGGAACATCGAAAGTTCCTTACATTTATGTGGAATGATAAACTTTACATGTACACTTCTATGGCTCAAGGGCTAGCAAGTGCGCCTCGAATATTCACTAAATTACTGAAACCTGTGTTTGCTACTCTTCGCCGTTTAGGCTTTGTCAATACTGCCTATATCGATGATTCTTTATTATTAGGCGATACAGTTAAAGAGTGTGAGGACAATATTTCTACAACTATTGGATTTGTAGAAAGTCTTGGATTTACAGTTAATTTTGAGAAATCTGTTCTCAAACCATCTAAAGTAATAGTTTTCTTAGGAAACATTATAAATTCTCATACAATGACAGTTACTCTTACAGAAGAGAGGAAGTCGCGTATTTTACTAGCCTGTAATCACATTCTCAAATGTTCTACAGCAAAGATTAGGGATGTTGCTAAGGTCATAGGTTCATTGGTTGCTTCTTTTTCAGCAGTCGAGTATGGGCCTTTGCATTATAGAAATTTAGAGAGAAATAAGGATAAGGCTCTAAAATATTCAGGCTTTAATTTTGATGCTACAATAGTCATTTCAGAGGATATGAAATCTAAAATTCAATGGTGGCTAACTAATTTACATAGTCAATATAGAGTCATTTCTCACGGAGACATTCTTTTCACTGTTACCACAGATGCATCTATGTTAGGTTGGGGTGCTGAAAGTGACAATTTTAAAATAGGTGGTAGATGGAATTTATCAGAATCAAAATTTCATATTAATTATCTTGAATTACTTGCCGGATTTTATGGCTTGAGATCCTTTAAAATCAACAATAAATTTTATGGTAAACATGTGAAAATATTACTGGATAGTACTTCTGCTGTTTCTTATATAAACAATATGGGAGGTATCAATTCAGTATGTTGTGATATGCTCGCAAAACAACTTTGGCAGTGGTGCATCGAGAATAATGTTTGGCTTACACTGTACAGCGAGTCATATACCTGGTAAATCTAACGTTGCAGATATTGCTTCCAGGAAATTTGATGATCAAACTGAATGGATGTTAAATTCAGATATTTTCTCATGGATTGCTAGCTTATGGGGCTTACCAGATATTGACTTGTTTGCCTCAAGACTTAACTGTCAGATTAAAACCTTTTGTTCATAGAAACCGGATCCAGATGCATCTTTTATAAATGCTTTTACTTTTTCATGGCATGATTTTTATTGTTATTTAAATCCTCCTTTCAGCCTATTGAACCGTTGTGTTCAGAAGATACGTCAAGACAAGGCGAGATGTATTGTCGTAGCACCGATATGGCCAAGTCAACCTTGGTTCACAAGGTTACTCGAGTTGTTAATAGATGTTCCAGTGATTCTTCCAGCTCAAAAGGACCTTCTTGTTCAAGTGTCCAGCGGACAGCCTCACCCTCTTTGGAAAAATCTAAGTTTAATGACTTGTCATGTATCCGGAATCAATTCGGAAAACGAGGTTTTTCTGAACAGGCAACAACTGTCATCATGGCATCTTGGAAGTCAGGGACCAAGAAACAGTATCAAGTCTACCATAAGAGATGGTTTCAGTACTGTCGTCAAAAACAGATTAATCCACTTTGCCCATCTATAGAAATTGTCATAAATTTTTTAGCGTCTCTTTTCTCTGCTGGCCTTGGATATAGTGCACTCAACACAGCCAGAGGGGCGTTTTCATCGTTAGGGCTTGTATTTGAGGGATTTACAGTGGGCTGTCATCCTCTGGTTATAAGATTTCTAAGAGGAGTATTTAATTTTAGAC
The DNA here is from genome assembly GCA_963678685.1 of Patella ulyssiponensis. Lineage (NCBI taxonomy): Eukaryota > Metazoa > Mollusca > Gastropoda > Patellidae > Patella > Patella ulyssiponensis. The sequence continues at coordinate 6,432,582 of OY783225.1, forward strand.
CTACTCAAGCGCGTTATACATGCATTTGGGATGTTGCTCCTGTCTTAAAATATTTGCAGAAGTTATCACCTGTTACGGAATTGTGGCTAAAAAATTTAACATTGAAATTGGTGATGCTGATCGCTTTAATCTGTGCTTCAAGAATACAATCTCTTCATTGTTTGAAATTGTGTAATATGTTGAAGAGGAAATCTTCTTTTGTGTTCGTATTTACTGACGTATTGAAAGTTAGTAGGCCAAATTTTCATGTGCCTGAGTTTGTTTTGAACTCGTATCCTCCAGATAGGAGACTTTGTGTATATACGGTTATGAAACAATATTTAGAACGAACTGAGAGTTTACAGGAAAATATAAATGGACGTCTGTTTATAAGTTATATAAAACCTCATAATTGCGTTTCGCGGGATACTATTGCCGGGTGGCTAAAATGTGTTATGTACAGTGCAGGTGTTGATACTCGTGTTTTTACAGCTCATAGTGTGCGCTCTGCAGTTGTTTCTAGAGCGAAGTTGGGTAATGTGCCAATTAAAGATATCATGTCTAAAGCTGGTTGGACAAATGTGGGAACTGTCAGAAAATATTATGATAAACATGTTATTAATAATGAAGAGTTTTCTAACTCTGTATTAAAAGTTTGAAATTTTCCTTTGTTTTGCTTTAAAGATTCACATAATCTCGTAAGTGAGACTTTACGAGAAATAGTTAGGAAATTAAACGAAACTTACCTTGGTTAAGTTGAAGTGTGATTCCAATTATTGGAGTAAAGAGGAATCACTATAAAGATTAGGTGCCTCCCTCCCTTTCCCGGCATTCTAGGTCTCTAAAACAGTTTTTTCATTATATATATTCCATTTGTTATCTAAACTTTGGAAAATTTTTATTTAAAGTATGATTTTGTACGGCTGCGCAGTCCTATTCACCTAATCTCTATAGTGATTCCTCTTTACTCCAATAATTGGAATCACACTTCAACTTAACCAAGGTAAGTTTCGTTTAATTTCCTAATTAGCCAGTAGACCCGATCAACAAGTCATTCACTATAGATAAATCCAGTTAGTAGGGGCTCCATTAGCCAGTGTTGGAGTTAAAGATTCAAAGATCCGTTTATTTATATTCAATTCAATTTCTCTTGACGAGATAATATTGTATGCTAATATCCAAATTTTGAGACACAATTAACATTTACACGACTCGTGTATTCTGAGGTATCGGGCGACATTTGTAATGAGCAAAGAAAAGCATTCCCTCAAGATAATTTGAAGTGATAAATATAATAATCAAAAACCTTGTAGGGGCAAACACCCGTCGTTCAATCTGAACCGTTCGTGGTTTTGAGAAAAGTTCGAGCATAATATTATTGATAAAAATTACAATTAACACATTTGAAAATTCAATGTAAATCGCTTTATATACACTCATATTACATAATATGTGCTTTAGACACATTGTCGTTTATTTTGATGTTCCAATGAAAGGTTGCTGTACTCCATGTAACCTGGAGAAGGCCCGAAACTATATAAGGCAACCAGTATACACACAGTCCACATAACTAATATCAAATCATTTATTTAGAGAGTATTTGTCACATCGAAAATGTTAACCCATCACACCGATCACTACCTTTTCGGAGATTAAAACTTTGAATGATGTTTTCCATTTCAGATAATGATGTCTTTAAGCACATTTGGGCGGTTTTAAGTTATTTTTCTCCTAATACAAATTGGTAGAACGTAGAACTTGATATGCATGGAAATAAAATTAATAATTTGCCTTACGTTCACTGTAAATCTCCAGTCCCTGTTCCAAAACTACAAATTAGACATATCTACGGAGTCTTAATGCCAAATTAGGATCATTATTGGTGACCAAAATGGCCGACTTGTATGTTTTACAATTATATGTAGATCCATTATATGTGTACATACGACAAAGATTTGATTTGGAACATTCCGCGGCACATAAAGCTCCTCTAGTAAAACTTGTATCAGTCATTGGTGTTGTTGATGGTGCTGGCTTCTGGTGGTTTATCAGGTCATAATAATCACTCAGTTCTTTCTCTACTGATACTGGAAATAAACAAAATGGTTAGGAGGGTGTTATCTAAGTAAACCCGAAGGTCCAGTGTTCGAACCCGGCGTTGGTCGGAGGGCACGACAAGGGACAACGTATCTGAGGACTTGTGCACCCAAATAAAATAAACGGGAGAGCATTGCATGGCGCATGGCCGTCTTCATTAGCAGTGGGAGGACACCGGAGTACCCGGAGAAAACCCCCGACGTTGGACATCTATCCCCCTTCCCCCTAAAAAAACCGGAACTAAACAGCACCAATAACCCCGTAACTAAACAGCACCAATAACCCCGGAGCTAAACAGCACATCACCAAAAACCCCGGAACTGAACAGAACCAATAACCCCATAACTAAACAGCACTAATAACCCCGGAACGAAACAGTACATCTCCAATAACCCCGCAACTAAACAGCATAGCAACAATAACCCCACAACTAAACAGCATAGCACCAATAACTTCGTCAATTATCAGTACACCGCAATTGGTTGCGTTGATAGCAATAACTTTCGACACTAAACTGTTACTTACCAATTCTTTCAAAGCTCCCTGTACAGATATACTGGTTGTTTTCACCACATGCAGCTTCTTTCCATTCGTGTTTTTCATATTTAGCACATTTTTCGTCAGTGTGCGTCATACCCGATGACCGCCAGTCCGATGTCGGTAATTTTTCACCGTCTATCCATTTAAATTTATTATATTCTGTGTCGTCCGTAGCAAATCCAACCAGACCTATCCATATATCTCTTTCTCTATACATGCAATATAAACAATAACAAATATTTATATCTATAAATAAAACAAGAGAAGGGAGTGGTGTTCGTAATGATGGATTGGGAATAAAGGTTTCAAAGTTCTAGAGTGCCAGACGTACTATAAAATAGAGGTTTCTAGGTCAAGTAAAATAACACAGCGTAATGTCAAACGTACAATTAAATAAAAGGAGCCCTGTCACCAGTACCATAAAGTACCATAGCACAAGGCTCTGACACAAGAACAATAACACAGAGCCTTTTCACAACTAACATGGAATTAATTAATGTCACCATAACACTGAGCAACGTCGCAGTCACATCATGGAATGGAGTTCTGACACGGACACAATGACAAGAAACAATGCCCTGACACAGGCACAATGACAATAAAAGAGCTCTGGCACAGATGTACCAAAAAACATGAACTAGCGTTTTGACACGGTTAGCATAAAATAGACTCTGTCACGGGAGACATGAACTAAAGAGCTTTGTTACCGGTAACATGAAATAGATGACTGTCACTGCTAACCTTAAAGCTGGAGTTTCATATTTTCTAAGAAAGTCAAAACATAATTATTTCTATGTCTTTTTTTCAACTCACTATTATACGATCATGGGCAATATTTCACAGGTATTAAAATCATTGACACAGACTGTCACAGGAAATAGTAACACAATTACCTCCCTTGTTTTCCCATTCCCCTCCATGCAATGGCGATCTTCAAACGTTTGAATTTGAAGTTGAAAATGATATTTTTGCCAATTTCTCAACTGGCAATGGTGAATTATAGGATTAATAGGATTATTCTTTAACAAGGTAGGACTGTTTATAGATACAATCTATTTTAGGGCTTTATTTTAATACATTTTAAAAGTATAACTGTCACCGGTAAAACGAAATATAGCTCTGTCACAGGTAACGTAAAATAGAGCTCTGTTATCGGAAACATGAACTAGAGTTCTGTCACAGGTAAAAATGAAATAGAGCTCTGACACTGATAACATGAAATAGATCTCTGACATAGGCAACATGAAATATAGATCAGTCACTGATAAAATGAAATAGAGCTCTGTCACTGATAAAATGAAGAGTAACATGAAGAGCTGCAGTCGCAGGTAACATGATTCAGAACTCTGTCACAAATACCAAAACTCGTGGAAATAGTAACACACAATAGAATTCTGTTACGGTTTAATACAATATGTTGAGCAAGGATTTCTGACGTCACAAACTTCACTTTATGGAATTGATCGTGAAGAAAAGCGCACAAGCAAATAATAATCTTTTTGAATAATTATCAACACATACACAGATGAAATTACTTAAAAGTCTTACATTTGTTGCTGGCTAGTCATAGTATCCAGAAAAGTTGTCAATTTTGTTTGCTGATCTTGAGTTTTTATCATAGCTAGATCCATACCTTGAACTTCACAGTTTGTCCTGGCTGTATTATAGTCAACCTCTACTCGATTTAACGTAAAATCCCAGTCTGAAAAAATATAGAGGTATCAATACTCATTCAGCGTCCCATATACTCATTCAGCGTTCCTTATACTCATTCAGCGTTCCTTATTTTCAATTATAAACCTCTAACGGCAAATCTCTTTGATCTTTGGAGTATAGTCTATGCCCGGCCCGACAGTCAGGTAAGCTTTTGATTTATACAGGGGAATTTGGGTTATTCTTTTGTAAGTAACATGTTATTCTTCCAGGGAAGGTATTTCTTTCCACAAAAACTCCCATGAAATAAGCTTTTTCTTACAGGAATTCTTGGATATTCTCAGTTTACGTACATGTAAACATGAACGGTTTATAAGCAAGTCAAATTCGTCGACTTGGTTACTCAGGAAAAAATATTTCAGACAAAAACCCTCGACAAGAAAAAACACGCCCCACCTAGTGTGTTTTCTACGGTTTCTTTCTACTGCTCAAGCTCCAAGTTTTGAAATAAAATGTAACCCTATGTTAGTCCAGAAATGATCTATTAAAAACAAAAACTTTGTTCATTCAGAAAATCTAATCTCGTTCATATTCTCTCCAAGCGAAAGTCCGAGAATTACAAATTTGAAAATCAATATAGAGAGAGAGAGAGAAATGGGGTTTAACGTCCACTCGACAGAAACTAGGTCATTTTGAGACTAACAAATTACAAATTTGAAAATCAATATATATATAGAGAGAAATGGAGTTTAACGTCAAGTCGACACAAAATAGGTCATTTTAAGAATAACATATGGTTTCAATTTTATTTCAATAATTCGCTTGCGCGTTGGGGTCTTTAGCTGTGGGAGGATACCGGAGTGCCCGAAGAAAACCCACGAGGTTGAGAAGGCGCCCCCATCTCCATGCCACATACGCTCACAACAGGGTTCGAAACCACAGCCGCAAGCCAGAGGTGACCGGCCAGCTAGAGGTCGTAGCGCGTCACTCTAGACCACTAGGCCATCCCAACCCCCGAAAATCAATATAGTTCACCATCCGGACAATCCGATTAAAATACAGATCTATATTTCGTTTCGTTTTTTACACTACGAAATAGGATCTATGTTTTTTATCAGATTGTCCCGCGGTTGAAAGATACTGGGAGCTCTTTATATCAAATAAAAACCAACCTGTATTACTATAATTGACACAGATATAGTGGAGTTGGTCATTCGTGCAAGTTTCAGATTTCCAGAAATAGCCATCCTGCTTCCTTGCAACATTACATTTCTTTTCTGATGGTTTACTGGGTTCACTACCATCCCAAAATACAGACAATTTTAGTCCATTCAACCATCTGTATCCAATTTGACCCTGTGGTCTGTGTAAACCAATCCAAAACGTTTCTTCCTGTCTGAAATAGTTCAAGATGGAGACATATAGCACGCAGACTCGAGTTTAAGATTAATGGCGAACCGCGGTGGGCCAGTGAGTAAAACACTGACTCGCCAATCAGGACGAAACAGGTCTGTAATTTCAAAATGAAATGAGATTCAACGTCCTACTGTTGTGGCTATGAGGGCCATTTTGCTCTGGCAGCGGCACTATGGCCTACATCGAATTCCATCCGAACGACGAGACACCTGTCCTTGTCCGGCCTTCCGTCCTGCACCAATGACAAGGAGAAACCACGTCGGAAAATACCGATGTCCTCCAGGCCAGTGAGCCGGCGTCTCACCCACCTATAGCCACCATGGCTCCCCTGTAATTATCAATAAGAGTACACCACAGCATCGCTGTCTTGGGAAACGTCTCTTCTAGTTACGTTGTCTCAGAAAATTTGGACTCTCAACCTTAATTTAATTCATTTTCGTCATCATGATTTAGGCCTTTGGGCTATAGGTAGAAAGTGAGGTGTACTTCTGACTTGTGGGTCACAATTATAGTAAGAATGCTGGTGTAGGTTTCGAATTCCCGGTTGTACGTGACAAGGAGTAGGGTCGCCTGTTCAACCTCGTGGGTTTTCTCCGGGTCCTCTGGTTTCCTCCCACGGTTAAACCCCATTTCTCTCCGCAAGTGACTCGTGATTCTCACGCGTGGGTTTACTAAATATTTCTCCGGTACTTTTCCATAGTACCACGTATCGTGGGTTGTGAATCAGTGTCAACACATTGCTGGTCATCAACCTCATCTCCTGTAACCATTACTGATTTCTAAAGGTTTACAGTGTCGCTAAATTTAACATCTTAATTTCCCTTAGGTCATTTTGAGACCAACATATGGTTCAATTTCATTTCAATAAGTTGCTTGCGCGTAGTGGTGTTTAGCAATGGGGTTTAACGTCCTACTGTTCTGCACCTAAACTGGACTAATGAAGACGGGCATACGTCATACGCATATGAGGAAAATTTTGTCCCGGCAGAGACCCTACGGTCTACTCTTATATCGAATTACAACTGCCAAGTGATCTTTTACGTGCACGCCTATGTGTACACGGACTTAGGTTTTTCGTCCCACCCGAAAGACTAGATAGCTGTCTTTGTCAGGCCTTCCATCCCGCATCATTGACAAGGGGAATCTACGCCTGAAAATCTGGATGAACTTTCTCGTATGAATAAATTAATAATTTATATAAAAATGGAAGCCAAAAGAAAGTGGGTATGAGGTCCACTGGACACAAATCAGATCATTCCGCGACTAACATATGGTTCAATAATTCGCTAAAGATCCCCGCGCACACGCCACTTTTTTTTAAGGAAAAAGGGGTTACTTTTTTCAGCTGTTAAAAACAAGATGGACGGAAAATATCGCAAGTACACATGCTCTGTGACAAGCACGCAATCAATTCAGAAGATACTTACAAACTGTTGTTGGCTAGGAACTCTTCAAACAGTGTATACTCATCATAGGACGGCATGAAGGGCAGTGAATCATTGCATCTATCTTTTGCTGCTAAAAATGTTATTTTATCGGTCGATAGGAGAACTGCACAGCCTGTGGCGAGAAATAAACATTGGTGGCGGTTAATGCAATAACGTCTCACATGTACGTGTTCTATTTTTGTCTTTATCTCAACGACAAATATATACACAGCAAGATATGGCGAACACTATTGTGACTGACAAATCACTCCGACAAAATATTGCCGAAGAAAGATCACCTATGAAAACTTGGTACATCGATGAGCTAATTTTATTACAAGACAGAGTATCGTGAAAGATGTCGCAGAGAAGCCAATCCTTCATGTAAATGACTGCCAAATGAACATTTCGCTGACAACAGACAGTCGGTACGAAGTTAGTTGATCAACATTTTAATTCCTACATTGAAAACACAAAGTTTACTTTCATCAATGGTTATTGATAAACATTACTCACTCAAATGGGAGAAGGTAAACCAAACACACACACATACAGAGTAGGCTTTAAACATTTTGAACATCTTAAACCTGAAGATAATAACAAAGACATGGTAAACTAGAAGATAATAACAAAAACATGGTAAACTAGAAGATAATAAAAACATGGTAAACTAGAAGATAATAACAAAAACATGGGAAAACCTGAAGATAATAACAAAAACATGGTAAACTAGAAGATAATAACAAAAACATGGGAAAACCTGAAGATAATAAAAAACACGGTAAACTAGAAGATAGTAACGAAAACATGGGAAAACCTGAAGATAATAACACAAAAAAATACATGTGAATTTTATAATAGACGGTTTACGATTATAAATATAACCTGCAGGTCCCCTATTACATTTCTGCGTTGGCCGAGAAAGTTAATCGGGAATTTTCCGGTGTGGTTCCTCCTTGTCAGTGGTGAAGAAGAATTGGGGGCCTGACGCCAGGAGCCACTGCACTGTATAGTCGTTTGTGTGGTACGAAAACCCGAGGTCCCGTGTATCCATGGGCGCGCACGTAATAGATCCCGCGATAGTTGCAATTCGATATAAGAGTAGGCCGCAGTGCCGCTTTCCCAGCAAAATTTGCCTCATAGCACACTGCAATCCATTTTCATTAGTCCAATCGGAACAGGGCATTTGGGATGTTGAACGCCATATCATTTGATTTTAGAAAAAAAAACACCATCCAGTTTTTTGTGGCTTCTCAAGTAGCTTCTCTTCTAGCTCAAATACAACCAATCGATTTATTTCATCTTCACATGATTAATCAACGAAAGTGCCACGTTTGTAAGACGGTGTGAAATCGATCCATCAGTTCAAGCTATAATAGCCCTTTTGTAACCTTCGTCATTAACAAAACTTCATTTCCGATTGAACACGATTTAGCGTAAGATTTACAATGGCTGTATACTAAATCTGAGACATCACCAATGTTTATTAACTATATGTAGCAAATTGTTAAAGTAAAGTATAAATTGAGATGATTATGACTTCAAGATGAAAAGATTCATATAATTCAAAACAACAGACGAGTAGTGTAAAGATTTAATTTACAATTTGATAATACATTGTTACTGCGAATAGGGCATCAACGTCTGTTTCATTTTTTTTTTGAGCTACAATATGAAATACTCTCAAACGGTCTTCAGGCGTTTCGGCGTGTTATATACACGAACCGTACATTAAAAAGAAATGGGCTTTTATGGCCCATTGTTCTGCTAGGTACGAACCCTACAAACTATCAAAGGGGCCGACAGAGAGGTGGTTAGGGGCTCATACGGTTTGCATTGAATCAACTGGTGTGGTTTCGATTCTCTGGTTGTATGTGTCAAAGTCAAAGAGTAGGGTCGCCTGTCCAACCTCGTGGGTTTTCTACGGGTCCTATATTCTAGTCCCGAAATGAGCTACATTACACACTCTCTCTCTCCCTCGCTCTCTCTCTCTCTCTCTCTCTCTCTCTCTCTCTCTATTTGTTCTTTCTGATATTTCAAACTATTTCCGGCTATTAAAAAATCAAACTTAAATCCTGATTTATACCAAAATTATGGCCCTGTGTCCATTATGGCCCCGTGTTACATTTTGTGTATGAAAGCGTCAAGTTTGTGTATGTCTATAATTGTGTTTTACTTGTTGATACGTTTAAAACTAAATTAAAGACATAATTATCTTTTAACAAAAGCCAGTGATCATTTTAAATTGATTATCCACAGCTATTTTATTTTTAATTATAAGTAATTTTATTTAATTATAATTATGTAATATTGTCTCGGTCTGTAATATTTATATCTTTGTAGAGCGCATATGTATTGATGTGGCAATTTGGGGCTATAGAAATGTGCAATAATAATATTAACTAGATCTGCTAAGCAGATATTAAAGCTTTCATATTCACAGTCACTTCCTGTTACATGTCATGGGTCATATAAATAATCCGAACAAGAAAACATAAATCATTAAGATCGATCACAATCTAGTGAAATTAATGTGATTTTTCACTCGTAAACAACTTTGTCGGCACGAAAATCATCAAAGGCAAAATTCGAATTTTTGAAATATTCAAATACCAAAAATTCGACCCGTATCCCGGCTATCCTGAAATGTATTAATTTCAGACATAGGAGACGCATTGAACATACTATGTCCTATTGTGTTTGTTTACAAGTCCGTAAAGGTCGATTTTTCACTATGTTTCATATTCACTTCAAAATGGCGACCATCAGTTGACCTAAATCAAAATTCTGCTCCGAACCTTTTTTAGACATTCTTTCAAGGTTTCAGAAAATATAACTCCCATGTCTGTAAGTAAAATATAATAATAACTTTAACAGAAACAATAAGCTTTCAAATGTAATATGAAAGCTTAATAATAATAATATATAAAATGTTATCAAATCTGTAAAGACACAGTCATGATATAGACATAAAAAGTAAATTTGAATATATCAAGTTTCGAAGTGCTAGAATGGATTTATTTGTCTGGGAACGTCCAATGTTCTTATACATTATCTGTGTCGGAGATGTCACAAACTGCTTCAATATAACACATTGCACCATGACATTATTCCTGCATACGCCTTAAAGATTTTCTAGTCCTGGGAAGCCGGTATTCTAAATCAGAGTGGGTGGTATTAATACTCACCGAGAAAACACTTCTGTCATCCAAATCACAATTTATATTATTCCCAAACAATTTCTTGTCAAACATCCAAACACTTATAACTTCGCTCAGACTTTAGCAATTGACTGAATTGTCAATACATTCATTTTTCATTGTACGTTTTAAACTATTATTGCAAGAACGATCAGCTATTTGAGGAACTATCTCTTAAATCCTCTATAAACAATCGACTAATGTTTAAAACAATACGTATAGTTTAAATACACGTTTCCGCTTTGTTTTAATTATACCATTTTGTAATTATTGATTATCAATTAATGGGTTTTTTTTAGTATTGTTTATATTTAAAATCAATCTTTTGAATCAATATTTATGAAAATAACATATAGGTATTTACTTTATTCTCTCGTGTGTAGACGAAATCAAACATAGGTGGAGCTGACACAAGACTCTGTGTAGGGTAACTAACATAAACCTATTTGACATTAGAAATAAAACGGGTATGTAACGTCCAACCTCCCGGTACCAAGTTGACTAATCATCTTAGAAGAAAATACTTTTATTTCGAATGTCAATGTGTACACGAGACCTAGGTTTTCTCTTCCATCCGAACGACTAGACTCTGCCCTCCTTTCTGCATCACTGACACGGCGGAACCAGGTACGTTTGACACTAGACTAAGGTTCTCATTTTTTTTTATAAATTTGTTTGTCTCCACGCCTGATAACGTCAGTTGATTATGATCATAACTTGTGTTAGCTGAGACGACAAACCCGTCATGCTTCTAAATAGTGCATTATAATATTCACAAACAACAATGGTTAATGACAGAAATAGTAAAGCTTTGCAATTTCTACTCATAGTGATATTTGAATTTCAGAAAATACCAATGTTGTTACTTCCAGAAATGGTTCCGTTATATTATTCCAAAAAATACTATTAGGTATATTGTATTTTCCAGGAAAAATAGTGATGTAATGGGGTCATTGTAATTTTCAGAAAAAGAGAAGTTCATTATCAGGAATAACAGTGAAAGATTATCATTTCCAGAATTATTGTCATTTCCAGAAATATTGTCATTTCCAGAAATACTATCATTGCCAGAAGTATTGCCATTTTAAGAAATAATAATATTTTTTTTATGTTATTTTCGAAAATAATTGCTTATGTGTTTTGAAAGGATTATAGTGTGACTTTATGCACGTATCATAAATGCATTGAAGTTTAATGACCTACTTAGGGGGGTGGGGATGGCCTAGTGGTCTAGAGTGCCGCGCTTCGACCTCTAGCTGGCCGGTCACCTCTGGCTTGCGGCTGTGGTTTCGAGCCCTGGTGTGAGCGTATGTGGCATGGAGATAGGGGCGCCTTCTCAACCTCGTGGGTTTCCTCCGGGCACTCAGGTTTCCTCCCACTGCTAAAGACCCCTACGCGCAAGCGAATTATTGAAATGAAATTAAAAACCATGTGTTAGTCCCGAAATGACCTAGTTGTGTCGAGAGGACGTTAAACCCCATTTCTCTCTCTCTCTCTTTAATGACCTACTTGTCTGCACGAAATCTGTTGAGTACGCGCGTTTAATCCGAAAGATTGGAAGCTTCTCTTGCGTAACTGGGGAACCAAGGTCGATAATCCCAAGAATTTGTCTCTACCTATCAGTCTTCCTATTTAACGATCCAGTGTTAAATTCACTGAGCCACGCTAAGAGACAGACTCAGGTATCTGTTCAGAATAAGTTAGACGTTCATCAAAGTCGCCCGTACCGTATTCATACCAATATCATGTACTGTACATTATAGTAGTCAAACAAGTCGTGGAGAAATGAAATAGACTTGAAATAATGTTTAGTTTGTTACTATTTTATTAAACCACTGGGACTTGTGGAGGTGCGGGTTGGGGCGGGTAAATTTCGGCATACCCTACACCTGGTTTATTACGGCACAAATGTGATGCTTTAAGCCAAGGTCACATCCCGCCGTACGTCGTACGTGCCACTCCGTGAAGTCTACGGAGTATTAGAGACTTTTGGCAAGCGTAAATTTCTGGTCCGTATCGCGTATCCGTATAGATTTTGTGTGTGACGTCAACAATGTTTGTGTACTTCTAATACGTGATACTGCACACGAATACGGCAGCACGTATAGAACAGCTTTCATACGGAAAAGGTCCGTATAAAATCGTCGTCTTTTAACCGTACCTTTTGCTGCTTTTAGACGTTGAAATGTTGTGTCATAGTGATTTTATGAATCTACGTGTACCTTAGAACACGAACGTGTATATTTGATCAGATTTTAACCATGATAAAGACAGGAATTTAATGATTACTTTTGATTAGATTTTCGCAGAATTTTCATATTTTCAATCTGCATGCTGGTTGATCTACGTGCTAAATTTAGCGAGGTGATTCGACACTAAATTTCTTTTTAAATTTTAAATAGCTCAGCCACTGTCGAGCGACTCTATTCCACTCAGGAATTTGTAGGCTAGGCACTTGACTAGTACTGGTGTTGGTATTGGTAGATAACTGCCACCATGCTGTATTACATGTAGAACTAAGCTCAGCTCAGCTACCCATATGTACACGGCGCGAAAGTCTGCCAAAACTCTAAAACTACATTGACGCAACGTATCACGTGGCGATACGGATACGTGATACGGATGCGGAAAATTCCACTTGCCAAAAGTCTCTATTTTTTGTTAACTTGTGCGTAAGACGCATGGCGTCGCTTGCGTGTGTTCGGGGGTTGGGATGGCCTAGTGGTCTAGAGTGCCGCGCTTCGACCTCTAGCTGGCCGGTCACCTCTGGCTTAAGGCTGTGGTTTCGAGCCCTGGTGTGAGCGTATGTGGCATGGAGATAGGGGCGCCTTCTCAACCTCGTGGGTTTCCTCCGGGCACTCCGGTTTCCTCCCACTGCTAAAGACCCCTACGCGCAAGCGAATTATTGAAATAAAATGAAACCATATGGTGGTCCTAAAATGACCTAGTTTGTGTCGAGTGGACGTTAAACTCCATTTCTCTCTCTCTCTTTGCGTGTGTTCAGCTCCGTGGAAGATCGCAGTCTGGCTTTATTCTAACTCACAATAAAAAACGCAGCATTCATATTTGAACACGGACTCGTTTGGTAACTGTGATGATTTTGTGTATGCAGGACCGGCAGTTTCTACGGTCAATCCTCGATCTTTTACGGCGCTAAACACACGTACGGGACTAATGGGACTAATAGGTCTCACGCACGGATTTACTACAGACCCGTGATTCTCAACCAGTCTCCAGTAATCTGGAAAAACCTAGCAAGTCAAATTTTGGTGAAAATTGAGTTAGACCCATATTTGGACTTATTGCACATGTATATAATAATAGGTTTTTTCTCCTTCACTGAAAAGGCTTCTAATTATCTTCATCTAAAAAGACAAAATAAAATTGGTTTTATATTTAGTAGCTTAATTTTGAAACAAAACAGTTTTCCTTTGTTTTCTCGAATCTACATACAACAGTGTTACTAGGTTTTTCCAGATTACGGGAGCAGTGTGCCTCGGTACACAGGTGTGCCGTGAGATCGACCTAAGTGTGCCGCGAAATTTTGAACGGCACACTAAGAAAATTTATCACTAAGGAAGCCAGCTATTTGACTGATGAAATTCGAAAAACTGCAATAAAATTTGCTTTGTTTTTCTTTATTTAGTTTGTCATTCTATGAGTCTATGACTAGTCTGTGTCTACGGCTGTATGCCGTCTATGAATTGCCATGTTTTTACTTTGCGAAATTCAAATATTTTTCATATAAAGCGAAAATGGACTATGTAACACCATCGTGCCCGGCTTAAAATATGATATAAAAGGCTCCCGGCATTAATTTCTTTTACACGGAAACATATTTTTCTTTTTTAAATTTTGATTTCGAAAAGAAACAAAAACTTAAGAAGATTATTTCTTAATACAACAACATTAAAATACTTGTCTTAATTTTATAACACTTCATGCATTATCTTTTCTTTCTGGTAAAAAAATATAGTTAGTTTGCTATGGCAATAAGACTCCACAGACAGTGTATTCATCAGAATTACAATATGTACATTTACAAGCAAACACTTATTTTTACTTTTGAAAAATAAAAGAGAATTCGTGTAACAAGCAGACAAACATATTTACAACACCTTCAGGCTTTTTTCCTCTTTTAATTTGTACCTTCGCCTATATGCTGATTGAATATGAAGACATTTTCATAAATTGCTGTTGCTGAGGCTTGTTGCACTCCTCGGTGTTATATGCGGAGAGACAGTGAAGTGAAGTAGAGTTTTTCTCGACCCCCTCCCAACTGCAATATACCTCTTCGCACAGGCGAATTATTAAGATTAAATTGAACCATATGTTAGTCCCAAAATTATCTTATTTGTTTCGAATGGACGTTTCTCTCCTCTATCCCGCTCTCTCTCTCTCTCTCTCTCTCTCTCTCTCTCTCTCTCTCTCTCTCTCTCTCAACAATAATACTATTTCAACTATATATATATTCTATCGAATATCATATTGCCCTTCCGAATGTTCTACATTTTCTGTGTAATTGCGTCTGTTCAAATCAATGAAATAACGCCCGGAGACACTTCTGATGGTCGAAATCAAGATTTGATTTTTATAATAAAATCCGCGAATTGGGGACAGGGCGAGGGTGTATTAGCGTTCAGATGACACAGACCAGGTCCTTTCGGTACTAACACATCATTCAAGTCCATTTCAATATATCGCTTGTGCGCATGGATCTTTAGCAATGAAAGGGAATAGGAGACTCATGGAAAAAACCACGTGGCCGGACAGGCACCCCACCCCTTTTCAAACACCAGCGGGGTATTGAAGCAATGCTACTTGACTCAATGAAGACCTGATGATCAAAAGCATACGCGTTGACCACACCCACCCCCTTCTGAACATTAATAAAACTGTTTGATAAAGACATATACCAAAGATATAATATTATCACATCAGCCTAAAGCAAATACAAGCCCAAGTCTCTCTCTCCCCCTCTCTCTCTCTCTCTCTCTCTCTCTCTCTCTCTCAACTGAACACATTAACAGGTACCCTTGAAAAAACCTACCAGACTGTCACCCAAGTTTACCACATGACCAATTCCAACAATTCATCTGTTTACCGCTTTCGCTTGACTATATATGTAAAGTGTGTACATGTATTATATTCTAAATTGGGTTATTTACCAATTGTCCAAAGATGTATTAATTATCTTTATAAAAGTATTTTCGCTTTGTAATTAACTAAATAGATGTCGATTGTCAATACGACAAACACATATATAAATCAACGTCACGACGTCTACAAGATTCAATTGTTGTAGTACGCGTGTTTATTACAATAGGTATCAATGATGACGAAGTCCAACTATTGTTTCTAGATCATTAAAGAGTAAGAAACCTATTGTCAAATGTTAGTCAAATGTTTACGTCTGGTAGCGCCAACGTGAACGCTTGTTTCGTTCTGATTTCATTATGGCCAGTCAACATTAATGGTTATTTATCATCGACATCGGTGAAAATCTGGTGTATACAATAGGCCATATTCCTGAAGCAGCCAATGGCCAGAGAAATCCCTCTCTGGCCAT
Source organism: Patella ulyssiponensis (assembly GCA_963678685.1). Lineage (NCBI taxonomy): Eukaryota > Metazoa > Mollusca > Gastropoda > Patellidae > Patella > Patella ulyssiponensis. Next base: position 6,448,463 of record OY783225.1, read on the forward strand.
TGCTGGATTAGCTTCTGTCTATTATGTCTATTCTTCCCGTTCAATCAAAGCTATCACTTAAGTACAGCAACAATTTGAGTGGGTGTCTTTGGCGTCTGGTTGTTCCTATCTACTCTGGCAGTCTTCCCTTGTGCGGGGTGCAGGCTGTTTCGTAACCTGGCTGTTTCGTACTTAATTCATTCGGTCCTCACATGAGCCGTTTCGTACTTCACTTCGTACATCGTACATCAAATTGTTAGCGTTTTTATATAAAATAAATTCACAAGGGTACAATATTGATTTTATTCTTATTAGTGCACATTCTGACAACATAAAATGTTTTGAAGCGAACCATACATTTGCCGGCGTAAATCTGATTTATCAATTTCGATATATACAATTGAAAAAATAAATACTAAATGATAGAGAAAGGTATGGACCAGGCCCGCTGGCTACGGGCCTGGCATGGACGATTGTCAATTACCATTACATTAAAAATACATACTAAATCAATCATTGTTTGGAAAAAATAAAATCATCTGACGAAAACGAAAATGTAAGATTGAAATAATATAGTTTTGATTTTGGATTTTAAAAATGTTTGGAAATCAGCCAGTTGTATTTGTCCAGAATTTTTTACTACATTTTAAATATCTATGAATATCAAAATTGTATCATGTCCTTTGTTAAAACAAAAACAGCGGCTGCCAGGCAGGATACGCCGACATTTTCGAGAGGTGGATAGAGAACAAGCTAAAAGGAAAGGGATTTTTCCTATGATCAAGGGCCATAATTCATGAAGTTACAATTCGATATGCGCAAATATCAAAAGGTACCAAGCTCTTTGGGTCATAAACATGCATGTCAAGTTTCATCAAAATCGGATTAAAATCATGACCTCTACAGGTTCCACGACCTTGATATACCATATTTTTAGAGTACAGTGTGTTCGACTACAAGCGGCGGCCATTTTGTTTGGCAGTTTTGATTTGATTTTCAGAAACTTCGAACTCAACCTTCATTACTGTGTAACGATGATGTAAGCATCGTTCATCGAGTTGTCCATTACAAATGGCGCTCGAAAACATTCGTGTGCCACGTTTCAAATTTGCATTGTGTATTAAATATTGGATATAAGAAGTCCACCTTTCCACGGTAAGATAACCTATCTCTATTTACCGATTAGTCGGGTTTGCGATGTCGTCGATTGTGGCTGATATTGAGTTAAAGACTTATAGCTCCTTTAAGCAGATACAAAATGAATATTGCGAACATTCTTCTTTCGTGGCATATGATCTTTGAAACTGGTTCTATACTAATGTGCACAATAACCTGATTTTGTCGCATATTCTTTAATTTTTCGGCGTGGAGAGCGGAGTGCCTGGCAATGGACAACGTATATTCGTTCGTATGGGACAAAAAGACGATGGCCCGTGTACACAATGAGAAGCCTTAAAACAGTTGAAATTTGATATAATAAGAGTACATGTAGTTCGTAGCGCCGCTAACCGGGACAATTCCCTTCATATCAAACTTTATGGCGTATGCTTATCTTCATTAGATCAGTCGGATCAGGCCGTAGGGGTGTTAAGCTCCATTTCATTTCACAGAACACGACGTTTCGACAAGTATCATCTTATCGTTATAATGCTTTATAACGATAAGATGATACTTGGCAATATTCATTTTGTATCTGCTAAAGGAGCCGACGTTTCGAAAGTATCCTCTTATCGTTATAATGCTTTATAACAATAAGAGAATATTTGTCGAAACGTCGTGCTTTTAGAATAAACCAATGATTGTTTCCCATAAAAACTGTGTTCTGTAAAATAAAATGGGGCTTAAAATCCCATAAAAACTGTGTCTTGTTAATGTGTTTCCCAATCGCTAAATGTCACTAAAAGATTATGTACCATTCATTTCATTCTATTTTCATATTCTTTTTTGTTTAGTGACTGGGATCCATTTCACTGGCATTTGATGGTTGCATTGACTGATTGTCATCTGAAATTCTGTTTTGTGTAAAAGCTATTCAACACCTTGACATTTCAGAAGTGACTGTTTATATCGTACCTTGATCTGAATCTCTTTTACAAACAGTTTTTCATTTCAACCAGAATATTATTATCGAGTACAGTTGCTTTGTTTTAACACAATAGGTGCGTTTTCAAGTTTAAATCAAATCAATAATATTGCAATTCTCTTTTTCTCGTATGGACTTACTGTTTTTGGATATTGTATTATTTTTCGTGTTTGACAAGTCTGGCTTTATTTTCCTGCCTATGCATGACTTTATTTTTCGTTTGCGCGTAGGTGTCTATAACAGTGGGAGTAATCCATACGAGACAGGGACGAGGGTCTAAGCGCCACGGACAGACGCCATCCAGTGGGCTACGAAGAAGATTACTAATTCCATCGGTCAATAGTTCGTTTACGTGCATGACCAGCTACTGGACACAAGCTAGAATATTTGGGGAATAACATACGATAAATCTTTCTTTTGTGGTGAAATCCGTAATCCAAAAGAGACAGAAACGGGGAGAGACGGACACGGGGCCTCGGTTTTCCATCCCATCCGAATGACTATTGGTTGTCCCTTGACAGTCCCTTCGACCTACATCACTAACATGGGAGAACACCACGTGAAAATTCCTGTTAACTATTAACCAATTATTATAAGCTCATCCGTAACGTTATTTTTTTGTTGTTATTCATGTTTTGATGGGAGTGAATCTTTATAATTTCTTTTGATCAAATTCTATTGTTGTGCGTGTTGCTTTTCTTGTTGTTTTGCTTGGAGTCGAAAGGAGCACAAGGCTCCGGCAATTCATGTACAGACCACGCGAAACTTGGTATGCGTGCCCCGGATCCATTCACTTGATTTGATATTTTCCGCAGGTTAATCTTATAGGTTTTTGTTTTTCGTGTAGTGCGGTCCTCCTGCACTTACTATTAGACAATGGCGCATGGATTGAAGCTTTTGGATTTTCAATAGCTGTGATGGCGTCATGCGCCATTTGTGGACCTTAGTTCGTTAGTACTTGTTGTTACTATAACAAAATATTGATGTCCTTTCCATTCATTATGTTTTCCCATTTGAAAAACCCTTCATTAGTCCAGTTCGGAGCAAAACAGTAGTGTTAAACCATTTCATTTCATTTCAGAAAAAGATCGATATTGATAATAATTATCACGTCTTTTCAACTTTTTTTTCTCGACCAACACACTAAAATAGTTTATGAATCACGTGTACAAACATAGATGTGATGTTAAAGTGCTATAAGTTGAAGTCTCCTAGCTTTACGCAGGTAATATCTATTAATACACAAGTTAAACATACATTATGCAAGAGCTAAATCTGCATATTGCAGGTCTTTCTTTAGGCCTGAAATGTTTTCTAAAGTATTAATTAGACATTAGTTAACTGACCAAGGTCTTAATTAACTCTCGATGGCATCAGATTTCTCCGATATTAAATAGATTGGAATGGTTCAGCGATACTTTGATTTAATCAAATATGGAGGACTGAGATTTAGCTTCGATCAACTAGTAGGGTGGTTGAAATTATTGCACACGTATGTCAAACCTTCAAATGCTAATATCTTCGCTTGCAACAGAGTAACTTGAGTAAAATTTTCAAATTATTCATTTTACATTATCTATTTTTGAAATATTATAGCAAGAATGGCTTTATCTAAATCTTACATAACGTATCTTTAATCCATACTAAAATTGACCCCCCCCCCCCCCACACACACACACACACAAACCTCCCCAAAAAATCAAAACATTTAAACCAGGGGCGTAAATGTGGAGGGGTGTGGGGGGGGGGTAAAAAAATAGGAGTAGTCGGTATCAAAATAAGTGCTCACTGCATACGTCACGCTACTCACGCAAAACTTTAGCAGAAAAAAAACCTTGTTAACTTAACATGATCTAACGACAAAATTTTACCCAGGGAGAAAAAATAGTCGGTCTCAAAATAAGTTCAGTCACTGTAGTCGGTCTCAAAAACAATGCCAGAATAGATCCCAAATACTATGTATTTGCGTGAATCCGTGAGCTTAAATTACACACGTCACTCTTATTCTGTTGTGAGTATGTCGGTCTAACCATAGAAATATATAAATATAAATAGGTCTATTTATATATTTCTATGGGTCTAACAACAAAATTTCACTCAGGGAGAAAAATAGTCCGTCTCCAAATAAGCGCAGTCACTGCAGTCGGTCTCAAACATTGTCTATTTATATATTTCCATGGTCTCAAAAACAATGCCAGAACAAATCCCAAATACTTTGACATTGATTCAAATTTTCAAGCCCAGTCCCAAAAATTTAAAAGCTCTGTTACATATCTGTATTTTTGTCGCGCCTGTGGCGCTCGATTCCATTATTATAACATCACGTACGTAACTAACGTACGAAAATTAAATGGAAGCTGGATTTTTTTTTCGCACCTATACAATGAATGGCCATTTTGCTCAGTAATCCCAGCCAGAATTTAGCTATTTTCTAAAAATTGCGTTAAAATTTTAATTTTGTTTACAACTGAAATAAATTAACTATTATTCAATCCCCACGCTAAAAACAATTACAGAATTGATTGTATATATCTGAAATAGACACGACCGAAGCACAAAATAGTGCCAATATGCCGACGTCAAATCCAGAGTTGTAGATGTTATTTTTGTGAAGAAGCGATAAGTTATTATGGCTGTACGGATTATACAGTCCTAAAGGCTGCAGAAGGCTATTGTTTACAATGTGACATTGTGTCTTGTGATGATCTTAATGATGGCGTTGACATTTTTTTGTTGATGTGACCTCATAACCTGTAACGTTTAGATAACGTCATATGGATATCATGGCTATTCATTGTGTCAGAGTCACTTCTCTGCAGGTAGGTTGAGTCTGTCGTTCAGATTGATGACATCATTCTTGTACTCCTCTGTTATCTTATGCTGTCTCAGCACTATCATATTCGCGATTATAGTGAACTTTCCAGTTTGTGCATCAGTCGGTCGCATTTTGGCTAAACACCCCCCAAACAAAATCGTTATGTACACCCCTGATTTAAACTGATCAACAAGAATTTTAAAAGACTTCAGCAAAAATCATTTTTATCGTCTGCAATGGAATTAAAACGATGAAGAAACTATAATTATCATATTTTTGTAAACAGTGAAAGAAATTGAATTGACAGGGTTTAACGCAAACTGATCCCGCAGTGAATATTCGCTTGGCCGCTACAATCACTGATAAGGATGACATCGACGAGACTTAATGAGTTCGGCATATTAACTTTTTTACTCCGACAAATTAAATTCTCAAACATTTTTTTGAAGTATAAGAAAAATAAAAAAAGACGTTTGAAGTATTTGTAGTTCAAAAATATTTCCTATTTAGTGTAAATGGGTATTAAAATGCATCATTTTGCCCGAAGCAGTTAGGTGTTATGTAAACAATGCACGGGCCGTTGAGCCAATGACTGACGCCACGGGTATTCAACTCACGTATTGTGGACAGTCATCTGTTAAAGAGATAATTAGTAATTAATTCTCTGTGAAACAGATTGGGTTTAACATCTACTGGTCTTCTCCGACTGAGTTAATGATGACGGGCATACACCATACAGTCTGCTATGGGGAAAAATTTCCATTACAGCGGTACTGCAGCCTATTCACATATCGAACCTAACTTGGCAAGGGATCTTTATCGTGAATGACAATGTGTACGCGGGACCTCTGTTTTTGTCCCATCTCAAAGACTATACCTTTTTTGGAGGAGGGGGGTGGGTGGCCGAATGGTACCTTCGGAGGATTGAAACCACGCCATTCGACTCAATGATAAACCTTATTATGCAGCTCACATGCTAATCATTCGGCCATCCACAAACTCCCCAAATGATTAGAGACAACAATACTGAGCAACGTTTACCGCAAATGTTTAATAGTTCTTCACATGCGACATTCTTAAATACTATTTTTAATTTCCACCCACATTAATTGCTAACTAGCCTAATTGAATAGAATAATAGAACATTTTCGTCTATTTATGACATTTTTTTCTTTGTATATTTCGTGTATTATTAAGTCTTAGAAATCATATCGTGACATAAAATCCATCGATAGTGTTATTCGTCTTTACACATTTTTTTTTTAAATTACTATAGATTTTTTTGCGTTCCATATCCTTTTTAGTCTATTTACTACCAATTCCATTACTATTAATAGGCGTTTTTTTGTTATCTCCGCCTTCCTATCTCTATTGTTATCCATTCAAACACAATTCTATTAAACGGATACCACATTTCTATGAAAGACCAAATGGGACAAAACTCATAGTATTTGTTTCTATATTCCAGTTTGAATATTTTATATCTCAAACGAAATATAATGTCAATTTCTGGTTAAAATATCAATTTTGTATATAAAATGTTCAAACTGGATCCTTACAGAAACACGAATCATCAATGTTGACCCATTTGGTCTTCCATATACATCAAGTTAGATTAAATGCATGAAATGAAATGGTGTTTAACGTCCTACTGTTCTGCTCCTAAACTGGGCAAATGAAGACGGGCACACGCCATACAGTGTGCTGTGAGGGAAATTTTGTCAAAGCAGCGGCGCTACGGTCTACACTTATATCGAATTCCAGATGTCAAGGGATATTTTACGTGCACGCCAATGTTAGGAGCGTGAAAGTGGATTTGGAAAGTAGACAAATAACTTAATGAGATATCTGAACACGTTTTGTAGAGACCCACCCAACATATACCAGCTGCAACCTATTCTTTGAGTTATAATTACGTCACGACACTACTCACGCCACCCAGTAGTCGGGGACTGAGGTGTATAAAAATTATTGAGATGGTTCTACACTATTTCCTAAATCATTTAATATCCATTGGGGGGGGGGGGGAGATCCTTTAAAAACCGCCCAGGTTCCAACAATTCCAGTACCCTTGACATAAAACTTGCCATGTTTGTTCATTGGACAAATGCGCACTGACGATTTATGACAGCGGTGATGACATCATACTCGGATCTAGGTCCATATAGTATTTCGTAATTCTTTTAATACGGTGGTGTATTGTAAACTGGGGCATAGCCGCATGAATGAACTTCACTAAATTGTTTGTTGGTATTCGGGTGGTCATGTGTTGTTTGCTTGTTGAATCCGTCTGGCATGGCGTTGGTCAGATCCGTATCGTCTGGAGTTGTTGAATTGTTGATGCCCGTATGGTGTAGTGTTGTTGATGTCCGTATAGTCAGATATTGTTGTATTGTTGATGCCCGTATGGTGTAGTGTTGTTGGTCTGGTGGTGTTGGATTGTTGTTCTGGTGTTGTTGGCTTGCTAGTCTGGTGTTGTTGACTTGCTGGTGTGGTGTTGTTGGCTTGCTGGTCTGGTGTGGTGTTGTTGGCTTGTTTATCTGGTGTTGTTGACTTGATGGTCTGATGTTGTTGACTTGTTGGGCTAGTGTTGTTGTCTTGTCGGTCTATAGTTTTGTTTCCTGTTTAATGTCCGAATGGTCTGGTATGTTTTACACAAGACACAACTCGGTCCATGAGAAAAAAAATTCACACAAAGAACAGAACAGTTGGTGATCACAAACTTTCGGTGTCAAGGCAGACCAGCGTTCTATTTTCTTATTTTAAAAAAGCCCTTGTCTCCGCCTATTCGGCTACAATTGCCATGAAACTTTATATGTTTAGTCTTTGGCCGCGTGACATGTAACAATTGGCATATATCGATATATTTTTATGCATGTAATAATTTCATATTTGTATACACAGATCCAAGGGAATCATGGTGGCTAAGTGGGCAAGGCGCTGACTCGCTAGCCTGGAGATCGGGTGTTCGATCCCTGTATTGGCCGAGAAAGTTCATCTCGATTTTCCGGCGTAGTTTCCCCTTGTCAGTGATGCAGAAGGAGGGCCTGACAAGGACAGCTGCCTTGTCGTTCGGATGGGACGGAAAACCGAGGTCCCGTGTACACATTGGCGTGCACGTAAAAGATCCCTTGGCAGTTGGAATTCGATATAAGAGTAGGCCGTAGCACCGCTGCCCGGACAAAATTTCCCTCATAGCACAGTGTATGGCGTATGCCCGTCTTCCATTAGCCCAGGTCAGATGCAGAAGAAAATGACGTTAAACCCCATTTCATTTCATTTCATTTACACAGATCCAAAGTTGTTTTAATAAAACACGGACAATAGATTCTATGTGATCATTAAACCCTATTTTTTTCAAGTTTGACAAGTATAATGCATACCTAAGATATTAATTGACCTTATTTTTGGGAATGACGTTTTATTATTAAATACGTTTTATTTAAGTCTTTTGATCGCTGATATCAATTCACCGAGTTTTTTTAGAAGGTCATATATTATATGTTCTGAAGAAGAGTTTAGAATACCGGTTTGAATTGTGTTCAAATAATAGATCCATATTCCTGATCCTTTTGTTTCATTTTCACACTTTCTGGTAAATATTTTGCTTCCTTTCTCTTTGCTTTCTTGTCGACGTCATTGCTACAAAAATCAATGAATCTCGAAGAACGACGTCCGACGAAAACTAGACCCAAACAAATACTTGGCCTTATCACCCAATAACACTTTTGGCAGTAGATATCGCTTGTGTGATAAATTACATAATCTACTGCGATATCTCCTTAGGAGATATCGCTTTACATGAATTGGATTGGTCAAACAAAAAGGAACTTCTTTCTTTTATTTTAAAGAAACCACTTTTTAAATAAAAAGTAACCTCTTTTTTGTTAAAAGGAACTATTTTTATTTCATTCACTTTGATTGAAACACTGGGACTTTGTAATAAGTATGATGTATCACTACACTGTAGTGTGTAATTAGATTCAGTAAAAGTGAAATCTATACCAAAAAATTATATTTATTTATTTATGCATGTAAGAAAGCATTGGGTGATAAATAAAATCCCCAACTCGTCTTTTTTGATAAGAAAAAAGACTCGTAGGAGATTCTCCATATCTTTCTTTTTTTTCCTGGGTGATTAGTATTTCATAACGGAGACAATCAATATATTTGCCGTTTAATTCATGTTTGATCACTAACACCATAATTCATTAAATCGTATCTGTCGCCTGGTAAACAATCCCGATTTAACTAACATATCAAACAGAAATTATTTTTGAGATAACCGCTTTGGATAATGAAGACGAAAAATTATTTATAGCTGATTAGAAAGAGGAAAAATGGCTTGTTGTACCGTGTATAAATTCTACAGTCAATTATTTCTATTTCCAACAACAAGTACGATCGTACGATGGACCAAAAACTTTTCATGTTGTTAAAAATCTTATTGTTGATACAGCATTGTTCAAAGAACAAGCAAGCCAATTGTCATTTCGATCGGACTTGAGTTTACGGAGTTCTGGTCCGAGTTCACAAAGCATTCTCAGGCTTGAGTCAAGAAATGTTCGCCTTATTGTAACTAAAATATAGCCCTTTATAAAACTTTGTTTTTTTTTAATGTGTCAAATACCCTAATAAGAAACTATGTGCCAAGTTTTGCGTTTCTGGATCAAAGATATTTCTCATAAACAGTTATTGAAAGTTGAGTAAATTCTTGACTTAAGTCTGACAATGCTCTGTGAACTTGGGGCCGGGACTTTTTCGAAAAGCGTCACCCCAATAACAAGAAGAGGATGAGCAGCGGTTAGCCACAAACTCCTCGTGGTTCTAATATGGACTTTAAAGTCATATTGCTCTGCTCCGACTGGACTAATGAAGACAGGCATATGCCATACAGTGTACTATAAGGGCCATTTTGTCTGGACAGCTGCGCTACGACCTGCTATTATAACAAATTCGAACAACCAAAGGATCTTTTACGTGCACACAGGTCCTCGGTTTTTCACGCACCCGAACGACTTTGTATTTGTCCATATCAGACCCTCAGCCCTGCACCACTGACAAGGAAACCGCACCGGAAAACCCGATGAACCTTCTCGAAAAACACCACGATCGATCCCGCGTCTTACTCCCTGACTAAATGCAACATACGAGGGATTAGGAAGAAGGGGCGGGGTATGCTTGGTCGATCTAGAACACGGTATACCACTTCTTGTCTGAAGAATTTATATACATACCTCACATATTAATTCAATTAACGCCCTATAAGATTCAACAACTATCTTGACATCTAAAGAAATTATAAACTTAAAGTAAATCTTGGTGGTTACTTGAAATGCTAACTACTTTTATTATCCCATGCTACGTCGGATTTATCTAGCTCCAAGCTGAAAATAAATAATTGAAGAAAATGTTTTGATTTTTACTATTAAAGTTTCGGAACGTTTTGCTATGACTCTACTGCTATGGACCAGGAATTAACTAAGATGTCACAGTAGCCATCTTAGAATTGTGACGGCGCATCAATAATTATCCGATATGTCTAATCGTTATCGCAGGAGAACAATAAAAACTAATTCTACGATAGTCCATCGGGGACATAAGCCTCGTTGTCGGCATGCCTTTAACTGTTACAGATTGACATTAAAAACTAGTACTACCACAGTCCAGAGGTCAGATAGTCAAAATTAAATCCCGTCTTTTGGCGCAAAACTAGGGAATTGTCAAGTCCGGTCCCAATTTAGCAGGACAAAAGCCATTGGTTTTGACAAAGAAAGATTGCCAGTCGTTGTGGTGAGAAGGAAAACGGATTTCCACCTGTCGACACAGCAGCGAGCACAAACGAAAACTCTTAATACTACTATTAGAGATTAATAGGTCTCCTCGGGTTTCCATTCGTGGCCATAAGAAATAACAACGATAACTGTAGGCCTATATCAGCCTTAAAATCCAATATCATTCCATTCGGAAACAACCGAGACAATTTTTCTTTACCTATCTGTTCTGAAAGGTATGAATAAACATATCATTATATTTTAACATGCTCTAAACATCCCAAATCAATAGTGCAATCAGATATCAGAAATGAAAAATTGTGAGAAAAACATGAAACACATTGATTATGTTCTATTTCTGGTAAAGCTGGATTGGTAAAGTAATAAAGGTAATAAAGGGATGACATGAACAACTCTATTGATTATCCCACTGGGCATCTTATACATCGTGCAGTTAATTTTTAAACACCCCTACAACCTTTACAATTGCCAGACAATCAAACAGAAAACTATAAAAGTCAACCTAAAATCTTTTCCGTGTATGTTTAGTAAACACTCAGGTTTTTCTATGTTAAAAATATAAAATTAACGTTGTCATAGTTACTATTATAGTAATAAAGCAATGTTAGAATATATTTATTCTTACCTACCGTCGCTCATAGGTTGTTATTATATATAGGCACGACGCCACTGGTGTACACCTATAGATTTATCATAATTATATTGCAATATTATGTCCTATATCCAAACACAAATTCGGATATGATGACAGCAGACAGATCGAAATAAAAAAGTGAAGTTGTATAAAAAGACTTCGACATTTTAAAGAGGGGGAATATACAAAAGCATACGAACCCCACAAAATGTCATCCAAAGGTGTTGACAAAAGACTATTCTGATTAGTATTAAAACTTTCTGATGTCTGACGATAACGGTACCGGTAATTAGGTCAACACACTCTCTTCCCTAACACACACAGTCGGTATATACGCTCTTTTGTCATTTGCGTTTACAGTAAAATTATGGAAATTGATAACCATCGCAGCTAACATAACCCCAGCTGAATTGCAGCCCCATCGGATCACTATTTTCTATTCGTCTGCTTTAGGAGTCACGTAGGCCTACCTAAAGTACAAGAACGCAGGCAACGCAAGAAGTTGGCTATAATTATTTACAATACGGCCTCATTGATTTGGTCCATTCCTTCCAAACTTTAAAATCCTGTTGCCGACTTTCTCTTCTTATTTATATTAAAAGTCGTAATTCTAATTTGTAGTAAAAAATAAATGTTATACGAATTGAATTACAACCCCGTCTCAAACTGAATAGGCTAACGGTACCACAGCCATTGAAAACATAAATGTATAATCGAGATTATGTAGGTGGAGTTAACGCCTGTCGATCAAACGATAGGCCATACTCGGAAAACGATGAAGATGGTGTTAATTACTATTTCTAGTCAAAAATTGCAGTTCCATCTTCTATAAAAATCTCCAATAATGTATCTTTAACGATCAGTATGCGTAAATAACACAAATTTATATGGAAAACAATCACTGAGTTTATTTCACGCTACGTTTAAAAAAGTTCCTCTTGTCGTTCTCAAGTGAGTAACATAAATTTGTGTTATTTATCATATGTTCAGTTACTAAATGCCGTATAAGGATTTGATCAGTATGGTGGAAAATTGCTGTGTATACAGAACTGACAACCAAAGTAATTAGTCCAAGACTTTGACGAATTCATTACTGATTAAAAGTCTTGTCGCGTGTTGCCAGGGGATTGTTTTGGGACAATTGAATGTATATTGTATATTATTAAAGGGAAATGTAACTTAGTATATAAAGATAGAATCGATCGAATTGCAGATAATAATTCCCTTGAGATGTAGAAATTGAAATGAGGCTTAACTCTTCTGCACCTAACCTGGGCTAATGGACAACGGGCATACTCCATGCAGTGTGCTATGAGGGAAATTTTACCCAGGCAGCGGCGCTACGGCCTACTCTTATAGCCTTACCCACTTAGCCAGGTGATCCCCAGTCGATGTAGGAGTTGGACTGTTAACAATGGTTTCAAATAATCGACCAATTAAAACAACTGTGTAATCGCCCAAGCTCGGGTTAATTAATCTTGACGACGGGGAGAACGGGGGGGGGCAGGGGAGTCGTGGGGGCTCAATGGGTGAGATGTTTCCTCGTATCAGTAGTGAAAGATGTAGGGCCGTGTAAGGACAAATGTTCCACACGACCCGCTGTAAATTTGCTTTCGATAGAGCATCGAAGAGTTTCTGTCGCACAGAAATAAACAATTTCATTCACTGAATGCATTTGAAAATTAAAAAACAAATTAACCAGCTTGTTAAAACGACAGTGCTTCTAGTTGTTCGCAATGAAAATTAATTAATGCTTTGCATCTGTAAGATTACTATTCCGGAGTCCGGACACCTGTTACCACTGTGTTGTACACTAATTACACTATTTGGCCTAAACGTTTTTTTTAGGACTTCGAATTTTGTCTAATGGTTTGGGTTGTTCGCACTTGGTTTTATTTTATCGCAATTAAACATGCATTATGCAAGAGCTAAATCTGTCTATTGCAGGTCTTTCTCTAGGCCTTAAATGTTTTTCTAAAGTATTAATTGGACATTAATTAACTGATCCAGGCCTTAATCAACTGTCGATGGCATCAGATTTCTCTGATATTAAACAAATTAGAATGGTTATGCGATACTTTGATTTAATCAAATATGGAGGACCGAGACTTAGCTTTGATCAGCCAGTACCGTGGTTGAGATTATTGTACACTTCTGTCAAACCTTCAAAGGCTAATATCTTCGCTTATATTCACAGATATGACATTAAAGGACAATATTGGTGTCAGTCATTATAACATATGTGGTAGAACTGATTAAACACATTCCAAATATAATTTTAACACAGAGATCATTTCTACGATAGAGGAGAAATAAAGGATTCATGAATCGGAAGTGACGAACGCCAAAGGAAAACACTAGTCATTCCTCTATATAACTGACTGAAGTGACTAGTGATAACAGATACATGGGCGAATTTCGGCTCACTAATAATTCCTTCGAAGACCAAAATTTGTTGTGTGACACTGTGAGAGGATATCTGACAATTCATAAAAAGAATTGACTGCCACTAGATAAGAGAACACGAAAGAAAAACAGAAAAAAGTCCGTGCATTACCATGTTTTTATAAGGTAGGGGAGACCTGGACACATTGGACCACCATTGATATATCCTTTATAAATAATAACAGACAACCCAAGGCTATACAAAAGTGAGATAACTTCTTAGATCTATTTCTCCGTAAATAAGCAGTAGGCACGGGCTGTCAATTATTTTTTTAGGCAATGAATTTTTCAAAAGAGCACTTAAAAGTAAAAAAAAAATCCATACATGTTAACTTCTTAGCCTAGGAAATTCTTGTACTTAAAATCAGTTCATATATGTCTAATCTATTAAATTAATTCAGATCAACCGCGGGGCTTGATCCATATAAGAGGGCATATTGAATTTTTGTAAAGTTTGATCATGAAACTGTGATGGGGCAGATTGAACCACTGTCAGCGGGGCACTTTGAACCATGTATATCATTTAATAATTTGTTTAGCCTATAAGAAATTCTTGTATGTCTAATCTACAATGCAGGTAAACAAGGTCTTGATCCATTTTGAATTTTTTAAAAGTATCTTTGAAAAAAAAACCAGAAGATTTAGAATATCAGTTGATCCAACTCTGTATCGTGTAAAAGGAATTAAACTTGCTCGAAACTTGGCTGTGCCATGCAGGGGCGCAATGGGTCTCCCGGACTAGAGTCGCTCGTCAGCAAATCAGGCTGTCCGAATTTAGACAGAATATTGGACAAATTTTTGTTTCATTTACTACAAAAGTTGAATTTGATCCCGCCAAACTGCCAACTTATGCGTACTTTACGACAATTTGTAGGAGTCTAGGGAATCCAGACTCCTGCTTGTTTCGATCGTTGCATGGATGTCAAATCTGTGGATATTTGTTCTTAACTAAAAACTGATTGTTTGCAGATTCATTAGATCACTACGAAATAAGTGACTAGGTTTGAGATCTAACTCCAGATCTATGTTAACATGGAATTTTTACCACTGTTCAATGTGCCCCATTATTTGGTTAAACCTACCCCGACTATTTTGTAAAGCGGGATACACTGAACCATTACAGCCAAGTGGATTAAAATGTGTGGTTTTTTAAAAAAAATAAGTTAAAGATTAATTTAATTGAATCTGATACACGGTAGCAACTATGATATGTCTTCAAACAATACAATAAAGTAAAAAGTTCTTATAATAAAAAAAATTGATATGAAATGGGGACAAACATGTACGTGAACATAATGGTCCAATGTGTCCCAGTCTCCCCTATAGAAGGAATAAAAACACGGGTTTGCACGGACACTTAATTACTTTATTGAATCGTCAGATATCCTCTTGCGGTCCCATATAAGAACTGTTTGTCTTCGAAGGAATTATTAGTGAGCAGAAATTCGCCCATGTATCTGTTATCAATAGTCACTTCAGTCAAATACATAGAGGAGAGAGAGAGAGAGAGAGAAATGGGGTTTAACGTCCACTCGACACAAACTAGGTCATTTTGGGACTAACATATGGTTTCATTTTATTTCAATAATTCGCTTGCGCGTAGGGGTCTTTAGCAGTGGGAGGAAACCGGAGTGCCCGGAGGAAACCCACGAGGTTGAGAAGGCGCCCCTATCTCCATGCCACATACGCTCACACCAGGGCTCGAACCCACAGCCGCAAGCCAGAGGTGACCGGCCAGCTAGAGGTCGAAGCGCGGCACTCTAGACCACTAGGCCATCCCAACCCCCCCAAATACATAGAGGGATAACTCGTGTTTTCCTTTGGCGTTCGTGGCTTCCGATTCATGAATCATTTATTACTCCTCTGTCGTTGCAATGATCTCTGTGTTAAAAATTATATTTGGAATGTGTTTAACTAGTCCTATCATATATGTGATAATGACTGGCACCAATATTGTCCTTTAAGGGTTGTTCGTATCATCTCGCATTGTTTTGGGAATGGGTAGTAAAGTGAGCTATTTAGATGTTTGTTATTTGTGGGTGCTAATGATTCAAACCTCTCAGCAGACGCATTCTCCTGGTGGAATTGCCAGTGTTGTCTTACTTTAATTTTAACATATCTAGGGTTGTCTTACTTTAATTTTAACATATCTAGGCCTTGAAGTTTTAATTTTAATTTCAAAGCTTAGATATATTAAAAATAAAGTCACATATTATGTACTAAAATACGTAATTTGTGACTATTCGTATACCTGAATCTACGTTCAGTGGTAATAAACATCTTGAGTAGAAACAATAATACACTTAAAACGCCGCAGTCTCTCATGGGCGTCTTAAACTGTTGTTCGCCCGCGCTTTTACTGCCTCCTGGACTTTTCATCGTCGTTTCTATGATGCGATGCCTGGAGTGACAAATCCTAGACACCAGAGTAACCATGGTAATTGAAGTGTAAAGAGAACTTTTGTAGGCCTATATGGCTCCTTTAAGCTTTTTATTGGACGAACAATGATACCGACGAGTTATTTTCAAATAGCGCTCGGGATGCACACTTGGGATGTACGACCTATTTTCACCTAAAATGGTATTTGTCCTTGATGTAAGAATTGTGCTGGAACTTATGTGATTCGTGACATAACTTTCTCAGAATTAAGCCTCAGTGGGGCATTGAGTCAAGTGTTGTGGTTTAGATTTCCCGCTTGAACGCCACAAGGAGTAGGGTCGCCTGTCCAGTCTCGTCCGTTTTCTCCGGTTCACCCCAAGACGAAATGAAAATTTTACAATTGGCACACGAATCCGAGTCCGAATGCTTTCGATTGCCATTTGTGTGAAGTGACTCGATGTACGGGGCTAAACATATCCCGCGTAGGAGAATACTACATATGTAGCTTCAAATAACAGACGCCAAAGTGACTCGATGTACGGGGCTAAGCATATCCCGCGTAGCTTGAAATAACAGACGCCCAAAAACTCCTATTCAGTTCAGACTCGTGGTGCATTTTCATTAACAAGAGAGGATCATATCCAATATTAAAGACAAAATGAAAATTTTAAAATTGGCACATGAATCGCGTGTCAGAATGATTTTGGTAATGAAGCGACTCAATGAACGAATACTACCTATGTAGACTTGAATAACCAGACTGTTATTTAATTGGGATTTGTCGCGTATTTCGTCTAACGTAATTGATTAGAAATGACAGTAACAACAGAAACGATTGAATGTAAATCAGTTTATATGTGTTACGATCCATTTGAATCCGTTGTTAGGTGTCAAAGAATAGTATATAGTCCCTTTAAGGTTTGCCCAAAGGAAAAGTTCGAGTGGTAATCTACATGTATTTATCGGTGTGATTTATTTAACGTTTGCCCAAAGACCAAATTTGGATGGTACCCTTCATCTACTTCGTATCAACTTTGAAACAAGTGTATCAGATATGAAATAGGGTTTAACGTCCGACTGTTCTGCCCCGAACTGAGCTAACGAAGACGAGCATACGCCATCAAGTGTACTATGAGGGGGATTTTGCCCGGACAGCGGCTCCATGGCCTACTCTTATATGGAATTCAAGCTATTTCAATTTGACTAAAAATAATTTTTAGTGTCTTGTGATTATAATTTATAACTAACAATAATCACGTCAAAAAAATAAATATTCTTATAAATTAAATATGTGTTGGGGGTTTTTGGTGATAACATCATTTGTTCCGCTGTGGTACACCTTTTATTTTAAACTACATCCATGGTAGCTGATGCTGTCTTAATTGGAGTTTTAACGAACGACAGATGTAGCGTGATATTATGCTACAGACTAGACACTTGTTTAATTATTTACGCTGATTTTATATAAAAACTAACACAAGACTCCATTAAACATAAACCGTACAATCCACTAATTAAAACGCGAACAAATATACTTTCACATTGTCTGTAATATCGAAGTATGAAATCAAATAATCGATAACGGTGACTTTATTGTCTTTTATCTCTTGGGGGTTGGCTGGCCGAATGGTCTAAGTGTAACATAGCCGGTTGAATATCCAAACTAATCATAAGCATTACCATGTCCGAACTGTAACATCCACACAAGCAACAATTCTTTATTTGGGATTCTAATAATCAACAATAACAACTTTACGACCTGTATTTAAATAGAATTGTCTCTGGGGAGTTGGGCGGTCGAAAGGTCTAAGTGTAGAATAGCCCATAGAATATGGAAGCTAGCTCACAAGCTTGCCTAATCCGTCGTGTAACACCCTATTACTAGAATACATCCTTTGCGTTTGGACACTAATCGTCCCGATATATCTGGCGCGCATACCATCGCAGCTCTCCGATCTCCGACTTCACATTATGGACTTACATATTTAACTTTGAATGGAGTTTATAGAAATAGACTTGCCCAGCGACGAAATACTATTTCAAATATATAACCATTAATAACTAGCCTTAGACGTCACTTAAACATACATAATACTAGAGCTAAATCTGCTTATTGCCGGTTT
Organism: Patella ulyssiponensis; assembly: GCA_963678685.1. Classification (NCBI taxonomy): domain Eukaryota; kingdom Metazoa; phylum Mollusca; class Gastropoda; family Patellidae; genus Patella; species Patella ulyssiponensis. The sequence continues at coordinate 6,466,717 of OY783225.1, forward strand.
TTTTTTTACTCTCGATGGCATCGCTAGGCTGCGATCTTTGATGGATTGTGATCCGATTTACTGCAGAACTTTCCTTCTCGATTTAATTTTTAGTTGGATAATCGGGACTATGTTTTGTTACCTTACCGACTTTAGTTATGATGATCGAGACTAGGCGGAAATTTCTCTTGCTTTATTTTCGGTTCACAGTGGATCAATTTGATTGACACTTTCAGCAAATTGCCTTTACATTATCTAGTTTTTAACTATTATAGTGAGAACTGCCACCCTTTAAAGCCAATAATGAATTTCTTTTATCCTTACATATATATGGAAAACAATCACTGAGTTTATTTCACACGACGTTTAAACAAGTTCCACTTGTCGTAACGACAAGGGGAACTCAGTCATTGTTTTCCATATATATTTGTGTTATTAATCATATGTTTAGTTACTAAATGCCGTATAAGGATTTAAAAAATAATGATGAAAAATTGGCTGTGCGTTCCTTTTTTTTGAAGAGTATATATTATAGTGATTTGATCTCCCATAATGTATCTATAAGTTAATGGGGTTAACTAATGTTAACTAAAGCATCTTGGATAGAAAGTAAAAATACACTTACGGCGCTTTAAACTTTTGTTCACCCGCGCTATTCCTCCCTTCTGGGCTTTTATAATTAAGTCATGGCGAACATTACCATTATTCAGCAGAATATTGAGCAAAGTCAACAGGAACATTACCACAGGTCAGTTAGTTATTTGTAGAATTATCACCCTTGATAACAAGAATTATGTTTATACAAATCGGTTTTGGGTTATTTGCGGATAATATTACTTTATTGAATTATAAAGTTTATGCAAAAACATATCTAGCGGTTCTTTTTTTTTTTTTGAAACATGCTGTAATTATTAAATGTTGAAAAAACAGAACTTTTCTGATATTTAGTATGTCTTAAACATCTAAAAAAACGAATAGTGTTTCTTTGTAAAAAGGGTTATTTACTTGACCCGTCAAAGATTTAAGTCGAGATGCATTATGTAAGAATTAGATAGAGAACTGACATGGAAAATTAGAAGTGAAAGTTTCTTCATTCTGAGGAACGGTTGGGAAATAGCGTATATAGCCTTGATTGTCAATACTACATTTGTTACGATAATAAGCAAAGTCTCAATTATCTATTTATAAATTAAATTGTTAAATGGTGATCGTATTTCCATCCTTCAAACTCACTGTCATCACGTGATCTAGAGAACAAGCTACGGGTTCTTGTGATTAAGATAGACGTTCCTGGTGCTTCGTTGTCATATTATATACATCTAGTTAAAAAATTTATTGGTCTGTTGCCTCAAATTTATTCTTTTTTCTGCAGAAATACAAAATACCAGAAGACCAAAAAGGCTACTAACACCAAAAAAAAAAAAGGTGAAACCATGTCCATGAAAAGTCGATACATAAGTTTAAGCATATCATTGCAGATTTTTAAAAGGCATTTAGTGAAGACCTGTCATTATCTTTGCAAATTGTGTCGTAAGTCGCATTAACATAGACTGGATAACAAGCCTCATTACGTGACGGTTATCCAGTTCTAACTACTCCTACATTCCACAATTGGGGGGGGGGGGTTACGATGTTCGAGATGTATTTAAAAAAGGGCCCAGTAATGTATCCATGGCGGCGACTGACAACACTTAAGCATGACGTTCGAGATATATTTCAAAAACGGCAGTATCTATGGCGACTGTCAAAAATAACGCTTAGTTCAACAGTGAAGATATCCGACAAAATCAACCTGTTACAAATAAATTAATGATCTAGCATGGGTTTTTTTTATTATCTTGTCAGCTTGATATAAAGGTTTTTTCCCTTTATATTTGATTTAATCTAGATTACAATCGCCAATTAGAATCATAGCGTATATTATTTCGATAAACAATTATAAGCATTGTGTCATTAGAAAATGATAATTACTCAGAGGCTAGAGTGCAGGGTAGGGCGATATGCACTACCAATTAACTTTACCAGTAATACATAACATTCCATAATGCAGTAACAAATATTATCTAAAGTTATAAGATTATTTTGTTTTTAAAGAATAAAAATTAAAAATAAAAACACGAAAGAAAAACATTAAAAATTTTAATGTTTAAAAAAAACAAACATTATTGAAAAAAAGGCATTTTTGAAATAATATTGAAAAAAAAGCATTTTTGAAATAAAATTGAAAAAAAAGGTTTTTTTTGAAAATTTTTAAAAGGTACTTTTTAAAAATTGTTAAATTTATTTTAAAGAAAAATGAAAAAAAAAACAACATTGTTTTCAAAATCTTAAAACATTCTTAACAGACATCAAAACAATAAAAAAAGGTCTTTAAAAAAAAACCCATCAAAATCATTATAACAGCAGCAATTTATAATACATTTTTGTTTTAAATGAAATATCTAACAAATTATTTTGCTCATCTATATTACAATCGTTCATAGTTCAGAATGTTACAAAGTGTCTTTATCAATTCAAACATACCAAAAGATTTTTCGCTCGCTCTGCTCGACACAATTCCAGTTAATTGAAGTTATTCGCCTTTGTGACACTTCAATATTATAATCGTCACTATGCCCCTGTTATTACGTATCTCTTAAAGGGACAATAACACTCTTGCTGGCTTGGCAGCTCTAGAAAATAAATAATAGTCTTATTCTAAGTACATAATGTTTATGTGTCCCACTTGTTGTGTAAATTATCCATTACATCATATTTTACTTGTCCAGAGGGTTCGAAAATATTTTAAAATCCAAGTCACATTTGAAAAGGTTTACGTTAACCTTTTCAAATCATGTAGTTGAATTTTTCCAATTTTTTAAATTAGGTGTGTTACGATGAAATTTGTATCATCAATTTATTTGAATATTGTAAAATAATACAATTTGTTGACCGGAATAAAGATTGGGACATATTATTCAATTACAACAAGAGTGTTATTGGGGCTTTAAGGTCGGTTATCGGTGCCAGAAATTAAATATACTATTCGGGCAGCTATAGGCTTTTAACGAGTCATTTTAAAATAAATAATCGCGGGTTTAATTAAAAAATGTTTTGCTTTAGGTCAGAATATAGTTTGGAAATATTATATGTCCATGTTTCATTTGTGATAGGAAACAGTCATGAATGGTTTCTGTCATGTATTCCTTTTATTGTTTATTTTTTAATTGAAGTGTACACATAACAACCTTGTCACCCTGGCAACCGTTTTGGTAACCGTGTGTAAACTTTCGTACAGGAAATTTCAACAATGATATATTGAAATATTTTTAGTTAAATGTTTCAGCGATTGATAATGTCGCCCAGTATTACACATTAATTTTATTCCTTAGAAATATGGGGGGTTGGATGGCCGAATGGTTAGCGTGTGCGCACTGTATTATACGGCCTGCCCAAAGGAAAAGTTCGAGTGGTAATCTACATGTATTTATCTGTGATTTATTTAACGTTTGGGGAGTTGGATAGCCGAATGGTTAGCACGTGCGTGCTGTATCATAAAGCCTGTCATTGAGTCAACTGGCGTGGTTTCAAATCCCCGGTTGTACGTGGCAAGGAGTAGGGTCGCCTGTCCAGCCTCTGGGTTTTCTCCGGGTACTCCGGTTTCCTCCCACTGCTAAAGACCCCTACGCGCAAGCGAATTATTGAAATAAAATTAAACCATAAGTTAGTCCAGAAATGACCTAGTTTGTGTCGAGTGGACGTTAAACTCCATTTCCCCCTCTCTCTCTCTCTCCCATAGAGAGGGGGTTGGGGTGGCCTAGTGGTCTAGAGTGCCGCGCTTCGACCTGTAGCTGGCCGGTCACCTCTGGCTTGCGGCTGTGGTTTCGATCCCAGGTGTGAGCGTATGTGGCATGGAGATAGGGGCGCCTTCTCAACCTCGTGGGTTTCCTCCGGGCACTCCAGTTTCCTCCCACTGCTAAAGACCCCTACGCGCAAGCGAATTATTGAAATAAAATTGAAACCATATGTTAGTCCCAAAATGACCTAGTTTGTGTCGAGTGGACGTTAAACCCCATTTCTCTCTCTCTCTCCCATAGAGATTTCCATTTCAATTACTACATACCACTAAAACAGTTTTGCTTGGGCCACTGAAACAGTTTCCTTAAGTTTTACTTGATCCATCCTTACTTGGGCCATTGGAATACTTTAATTACGCTGTACTCGATCCACCGAAACAGTTCACATAATTTCGACTTAATCCAACGAAACAGTTTACTTAAGTTTTAATTGATCCACTAAAACAGTTTATTTAAGTTTTACTTTGGCATTGAAATATACTGAGCGCCATAGAAAACGCATCACTCAGTCAGGTCAGTAGCGTGTGTCCTCCATTGGCTCTTACGCACGCTGTGCAGCGACGTAGCATGGAATTAACCATCTGTGTCGTACTTTTGGTTTTGACCCCTCTGACTTTGTACCGTTGATTACAGATTACACATCCATAAGTGTACAAATGTGTTGTTTTTGATGTGTTCCCATTTGAATATTGTTCACAATAAGAAGCAAAATAAATAAGATATGTTTACAGGATCATTTTGTTATACGAAAAACTAAGTGATGCCTTTTCTATGGTATAATTTACTTGAGTCACTGAAACAGTTTATGTAAATTTTACTTTGGGCAAGTGAAACAGTTTACTAAAGTATTACTTGGGCCACTGAAATAGTTTTCTCGAATTTTACTTTGGGTCACTAAACAGTTTATTAAAGGTTTATTTGAGCGACATGAACAGTTTAATGGGTTTTACTTGGGTCACAGAAACAGTTTACTTAAGTTTGATTTGGGTCACTAAACAATTTACTTAACATCTACCTGAAACACAGAAGCAGTTGACTTCAGTTTGTCGTGAGCAACCGAAAAGGTTTTGTTAACTCTTGCTTGTTCCAATGACAGTTTGCTAAAATATTACTTCGGTACTAAAAAAAATACTTAACTTTTACCTGGACCACCGAAACAGTTTTTCGTGAGCCACCGAAAGGGTTTAGTTAAGTTTTCTTGTGTCATTGAAAGTTTACTAAAGTTTTACTATGACCAACAAAACAGTTTACTTAGGCTTTTCCAGTGCCAATGGAAGTTGCCTTATGCTTTTCTTGCGCGAATAAACATTTTATCTACGGTTCACTTGGGAAACGTAACAGTTTACTTAAGTTTTACTTGACGAATGAAACAGGTCACGTAAGTTTTATTTACGGAAAGTCAACCGGTCACTTGGATGTGTTATTTGCGATTTCGATTGCCCGGTTGTATGTGACGATGAACGGAGTCGCCTGTCCAACCGTGTGTGTTATCGTGTTTTCTCCAGGACCTCCACTTTCCTCCGGCTGCTAAACACTCCGACGCACAAGCCAATTATTGAAATAAAATACAAATGTATGTAAATCCCGCAATGACCCCATCTCCCCCTCTCTCTCTCTCTCTCTCTCTCTCTCTCTCTCTCTCTCACACACACACACACACACACTCTCTCTCATCAAATTGTTTGAGATAAGAAAAAACAATCCTTACCGTACATATAAATAAAACTGTATTTCTATGTCATAATTAAACACATCAAGCCCATTCAATCAACACATCAACCGTATGTGAATAGAGAAAGGGAACTGGTGGTTGTGTTAAAACGGCATATATATAATATCATCATCATTGATCGTAGCCACTCTTCTTATCACAACTTTCTGAAAGACACAGATCCGACATTAGCAGTACCAAATCAATGAAATAATTGTACATTCGTCATACTCGCGTTTCTGGAGATACAGATTACGTAACAATGTTTCCAGTTCGGGTAGTTCATCATGAAGATTGATAAAACAGTCTTATTGTCCTGTTTAATATTTACAAGAACTATTTTTAATATAAAATGCACAGTCAATCAATAGTGTGTATGGTTAGACGCAGAGATATAATTTCTGTTTGCAAAGTACGGTGAACAAATTGAAAAAGAATTTATTTCACTGGAATCTAGTAAAGGGGTGTCTTAAGGACTACCAACTCAAAATTGTCAGCTGAAACCCTGTACCGGTTTTCATAATTAGCATAAATCCAAGATGGCCGCAAATTGGACTTTCTGTCCTCCATCTTCAAAACGGCTCGTTTTAGAGCATATAAATGCATATTATAAGATACATAAATGATGCAGGGTTTCAGCTGACAATTTTGAGTTTAGAGTCCTTACGACATCCCTTTACTAGATTCCAGTGAAAGAAATTCTTTTGCAATTTGTTCTCGGTAGTATTTTTATTATACTCTCCGTCTAGTGTTGCTATCTGAGAAAAAGAAATGAAATGACATGAAACGGGGTTTAACGTCCTACTGCTCTTCTGCACTGACTGGGCTAATGAAGGCGGACCTATGCCATACTGTTAGGAAACGTTTACTCGGACAGCTTATTCTTATGTCGAATTCACCCTATCAGGCGTTCTTCTAAGGGCACGCCAATGTGAACATCGGACCTGGGTTTATCGTCACATCCGAACAACTAATCTGGGAGCCGGAAATAGCATAATTAGGTGACATGACCAAATTGATGAGGAGGTCCTGTTCGCTTGGTCGCTACTATCACTACAAGGGGTTACATCGGAGCGTGTCAACTAGCGCTCAATTTAACTCTTTTTTGCTTTTGCAAAATAAATTCTAAAACAAATTTTTTAAATTATTAAGAAAGAAAATTAAATGTTTGCATCAAAAATATTTCCTTTTTATAGCACGCGAAGTCGTAAAATAAATAAAGGCTTTGGCTGCAGATCATTTGTCTATAATGCAGCACATACATGGAATTCTCTGCCAACTCTCACTGTCATTGAACAAAAACTCAGAACCTACTTGTTTCAGAGGGCAATTGGATGGCCGAATGGGTAGCACGTGCGCACTGTATCATGTCAACTGGCGTGGTTTCTACGCGCCCTCCGGTTTCCTTTCACTGCTAAAGACCTCTACGCGCAAGCGAATTATTGAAACTAAATTGAACCATATGTTAGTCCCGAAATGACCTAGTTTGTGTTAAGCGGACGTTACCCCCCTCTCTCTCTCTTTCTCTCACTTGTTTCAGTGTTCATATTTATAACTATTACCTGTAAACGTTGTGAACGCTTTGAGCAAACAATACTGTTTGGGATCGAGCGTTTTATAATAACCCTTATTAAACTTGCATTATGCAAGAGCAAAATCTGCCTATTACGTGTCTTTCTTTAGGCCTGAATGTTATCTAAATTATTAATTAGATATTAATTAACTTATCGAGACCATAATAAACTCTCGATGTCAAGGCTAGCCTTCGATGTAAGCTGGATTAGATTCAAATATGCCGCTGAACGGCCATTGTAATTAAATCACTACTCTGTTTTTATTAATGATTTTAGCCGAGGCTATTCAGAAATTTCCCGCACTCCGTTCTCGGCTTATAGTGGATCAATTTGACTGAAATTTTCAGCAAATTACATTTACACTACATAGGTTTTGACTATTATAATGAGAACTGCCAACTCTTTATCTTATCTCCGATAATGTATCTTTAATATTATGATTATTTGTATAAACAAAGCTCGTGTTATGGAGGCCGTGTCATCCATGGTGTGACACCATATGCAGACCTAAAATGCAGGTGAATTTAACGTACGGAGGGTCTGGGGCCGTTGTCGGTATTTGACGAAGAGTTCCATTGCCTATGCGTAACCGGCTGTTTTTTATGCAGTTTATTATTGACTATCGTTGACCAAGTCAAGTAAGAGTTACACCCCTTCCCAGGCGCGGATCCAGAGGGGGGGGGGGGGGCAAGGGGTCCAGACCCCCCCCCCCCCCCCCCGCTGCTCAGGCTTGAAAATTTGAAACTTAAATCTAAAAGCCTTAATCTGACCCAAAAATTGTGAGTTTGTGTACATTGATTTGAGTCATGACTTTCATTCCATTGTGGGCAAAAAAAAACACAAATAGTCACATACAGCTCTGGCAATTAGCCAAAAACGTCGGCAGCATAAATCGCCGTCGGGATGAATTGACGCCACGTCGCCTATTGACAACGGTAATTTTTTAATACCGTACTGTGTGAAAATATAAGTTTTATTAACACTCTAATAGTAAATGCAAACTGCCAATAAAGCTTGTTAAGAACAACCCTAATATGGTATCTGAAGATATTTTGTTCCTCACCTGTGAATGGAGCATTCCCCATCAACATTTTAAGGACATTTTATGCGATTTTATTGGCGATTTTTAGACCTGTAATTTTGGAATTTACCTTCCGGAAATATGTCAGAATGCACCAAATTGAATCTAATTTACCAAATTGGTTGAGCGCCTTCGCCGCTGGGCTACACCCACCGCAATTAGTTAAGCAATTATCAAACCTAGACCCCCCCCCCCTGCAAAAAATCCTGGATCCGCGCCTGCTTCCGCAATAAATCTCATAATTCGTACATTAATATAAACAAATATGAATCGTGACAACGAATTAGGATTAATTAAAATTAACATAGATAAGGCCCATGAAGAGACAAAATTTACAATCAAAAAAATTAAGGGTGTTGGATATTGAACTGGCAATGAAGTCGAATGGATTTTCTGAAATGACATTCCTAAATTATTTTCATGGCGTCAACATCTTATTATAGGACTAGTTACCTCCCTCAGACTTTGTTTAATATTATGATAATGTAAAAGATCGGGTAACCTAAACAATGACGTATTATTCTCAAATGTTGACAACGCACCAGACTAATATTTGTAGAACGTTTATCGGGGTGGGGGGGGGGAGACTACGTCGTATTTCGATTGGGAGATGGTAATTGCAGGCCGGTTGAGGAGGTTCGGTTGTTTCCGTAGACCAAAATGGCCGCATTCTATAAATGAGAATTTGGGGGAATATTAGGCCTAGCCCTAACCCTTTCTAGAAGAATGAACTTAGATCCAATATACATGTTACCCCTCTTAAAAGGGTTAGGGTTAGTGTTCCCCCAAAACGTCATTTATATAAAGCGGCCATTTTGGACTCCGAACCTCCCCAACAGGCCTGCAATTAGCATCTCCCATTTCGATTCAAGTCGACTTTCGTGCCAAATCAATCATGAGTGGTGGTTACATCGTAGGAATGAAACAGATTACTTGTCACTCAGGTTCCCCATGCGATGCGTTATGATAGTAATGTCCATATTGAATATTGAGTTCACCATCTGGTACCATCAACGCGATTGCCACGACTGGCTGTAACATATAATAAACGCTGGTAGTATCACTACGATTCCCCCAGGATTAAAACCACACTTTTAATCGTAGCACGAATCGTGATAGTGGGAAGCTAGCATTCCCAACTAGGCTACCTGTCAACAAGCTATCGAGTTTTTGTTTTAATATGAAACTGAACCAAGCCGCTAGGCCTACTCGTTTCCCTGCATCAGAAGCGCAAGATGGACGGCTTGGCAAGGGACAACGTATTGTCGTTTGAAAGTTATCTGAAACAAGCAATGATGTTTCTGTGGTGTACTGCTAACCAAGATTCATTTCGCTGATCTGATTGAATTGGTAAATCTAAACCAACAACACATTAAAACTATTATGAGCAATCTAGTCAAAGGCCATAACCCCCAAAGAACGCCAAGACATGTCCAACGGTTTCGCTGAATGTTATAAATATTAATGACTGTCATATCCGAATCAATCCACCGAACAAGGTCAATCAAAATATTATACATTAACCGCATAAAAGAATCTGTCGTAATCCAGGATGTACGTGGCCATCGAATTCAGTATGTACGTGTCCGGGCACAATTTTCCTCATAGCCCGTCGCTATTAGCCCAGTAGGAGCTGAACAGCAGGACGTTAAGCCCAATTTTATTTCATTTCAATTTCTATATGCCAGACAATAAGGATTTAGCTCCTTTAAAGGTAATTCAACTCAACTGATACAGCTTGACACGAGAGAAAGAGAGAAAGGAACTCAAACGATGCGGAGTGCAGTATAATCTAAAGTATCAACAGCGCCGTTGTTGTGATAATCTAATTCTGTCTGGTTGTATTAGAATGTTTACCCAACTTAAAATGCCCGGGGTATTTAAATTTCGGCTTCTAGAAAGCTTTTATAACAGTATTATCGCTCAACAGATATTCGATAACAATTTCAATGCATTATTATTAATATTATAGAAATGATACATAATACGTACAGACAAAATTGATATACGAAACGGTCACAATAGACAGATAAAAAAACTCGTCTTCACTGTAATATGACATTTCCCACGCCACAGCCTTCTTAACGTGTTGGCGAATCTAATTTAAGACTGGTTTTTATTCCGATTTGTATCCAACAGTTCACATTGTGATTTTATTTCATAAATTCACATAGGCGTACGGGCTCGATGACAGTTAGGGGGGCAGAGCCCGAAATCCCCGAAAAAATTTCGGGTTTACAGAGAGCGGCTGGCTGCGATCTTGATCGAGAGGCGGAGAAGCGGAGCTTGCCTTGTATGCCCTCCCCCCCCCCAAAAAAAAAGACAATTTTGGAATATGTGACGGCTCCAAACACGTTTTACTGCTATTTCAGCCCGCGAACAAAACACCTTCAAAGTGGTCTAATATCATCTGCCCGTAAAATTAGGGGGTTTTTTTTATTAGATTTCGGCCAAGCAGATGAAATAATTTTATTTTTCACTTTACCCATCTGCCCGAAAAGTCACCTTGCCCGAAAATTAGAGGGGCAGCTGCGATTGCGGCACGTAAATTTTCACCTTTTTTTCATCCGACGGTCCAGTCTCTGTGGACTATAAACGATTGATTAGAAGATTAAAATTCTAGTCAGCCATCTTCATTAAGCTATATTAGAGCAAGGTTAGCGTATCCAGGGGCTGGAATAGCAGGAAAACGCGTAAGCCATTCACCGTCAATTTTTCCAAACTTATCTTGGGTGATCCTACACGGTAAGCTCTGTTCCTTCACCGCTCTCACGGAAGACCGACGCCGCCGTCAGTACCGACATTTCTTTTTTGTTGGGGGGGGGGGGGCGGTCCTATACGGTAAGCTCCGCTTCTCCTCCTCTCCCGCAGATGACCGACGCCGCCGTCCGTACCGACATTTTTCGGGCATATCGGGTTCTGCCCCCCGACACACACCTAACTGTCATTGAGCCCGTACGCCCATATTTTCAGAAAATCTTTTGAACGCGATAAGAGCTTTCGTTTTTAATGAATCTTATTCATATTTGGCTTGAATCATTGATCTCTATCGATATGCCTAATCAATAGACTCCCGTTTCTCGGTTTCCCACTATCTAAAGACAATAACACAGCCTTTATTTTTTTTTAAATTTAAATAAGCCGAATGTTTATTCTCCATCTTGGCATTGCCGTTACAGAAGTGTGTCACTGGGTTGATTGCATCCCATATATAGCAAATACAGTCGATTCACTCAGGGGCGGATCCAGGATTTTCAGAAAGGGGGGGCGTGCTGCACCAAGTTGGGAGTGCGAAGCCCGACCCTTGAGTTTTGAGTGGATAAAAATGCCCACAAGGACTAATTTTATACTAGTAGTACTGTAAATTACGATTTCCAACCTAAACTGTTTGTGTTCTCCTTTCCCGCGAGAATATATGTTCGCCACCGCAAAAAAATAGAGGGGGCGTGCGCCGGGTGCGCCCCCCGCTGTATCCGCGCCTGTCACTTGTGTGGCGTTTAGGGTTCGTGGGAGGGAGGGTGGTGCTCCCATGGAAGGTGGTGTCGGTTAATTATATATGAGGATCATATTCCAGTGGGAGGAGAGCACAAACACGTTGTATGTTGACGACACTGGACCAGAGGTCTACAAGGGCCCTTGGATGAAAGTGTCACTCCGACCCTTGCGCATCAACAGTGAAAAGTGGGTATATTCTGGCCAGTGTCGGTCACACGCACATCAATTCAAATTATATGTCATTACGGCAGATAGATTATATTTCACAAACATATACATGTAGCCTACATCATATGATGATAAATAACATATTTAGAGTATAGAAATAGTGTGTGGTTGCAGTCCAGTCAGCCTCCCGCCATCAACACCCCCCCCCCCACTTCCGTAACCAGACCCTGTAGTGCTTGCGTAACCTGATTATGAAACTCATTTGAGAGTCATTGTGTTCACTTTAATTAGCCCTTGGGCGCTCGTCTAGGCCTATTTACTAACAGATGAAATCAAGCCAGTGACATACTTCTGAAATTGCCCACACGGAAAATAAACATTTGGCTAATTTAAATTTATTAACAAAAAAAGACCAGACAACTGTTCTTACTGCTCACAAATGGTTTGATCTATTTGATTAAGCCAACTTCAAGTTGGTCAAAGGTCACGAGCTGTAAACAGGCAAGCCCTAATCCCAACCCTAACCATATAACCTACAATCTATCAAGCAATCGCGTATCCTAACCTTATTTACATCTTGGCGACCTTGGCGAAAATTGAGATGACCTTACCAAAACGATTTAGCCGTCTACAAATAGGTTGGCATTTTTAATCCAATTTGTCCTGGAAAAGGCCCATGTCTGTGAACAGGTCGCACCTACACCCTTCGCTGTGTAATACCGTAAATACGCCTATACCATTTACATAATACCATTTAAAACAAGGATATGTTCGTCAACATGAAGTTCAGGCAGGAAATAAAACAATCGAGATAGAACAGTTTTGAAAACTGAATAAATCAAAAATAAATTGGTCTCTTTTATTTCGGATTTCTTTTATGCGTCATATAATCACGGATGTGTGGTAGACTGTATTGCAACATTGTCAATTGTAAATCGAATATCCGTTGAATTTAAAGTAGTCTGAGAAGGCGTTTGCCACCTAATCGTGATAATTTTATAATCCATAAAAAGGCCAAGGTTCGTCGTGGATGATGTTTTCAATGAAAAACATATCCAGTTTATGAAAGTTAACAATTTGTTTGTCTAAGACTAAGTAGTCCATAGCTTACAGTACACGACACTGCCATATATTTAAAACACCTAGTTCCTTTGGGACGCGATCTTTGACCGTTCCTATCGGTCCTCATATAGCTGCAATATGAAAGTATCGCTCTATCGCACAGCCAAAATAGATAAGACTCATGGTCATACATGCAATTGTCTATTTACCACGTCATGCTATTCTTACTGACCAGTGTGTATTCTTTGGAAGTCATGCGAAGCGTGTATACAGATCATAATATTATGTAGTTTGTAAATTACATATGGGATGGTCTAGTCATTATAGTCGAAACGTCGCACGGTAATTGTATTCTATAGGGGAGAGATGGCCGCACGTATGTACTGTATCATAAGGTCTGTCATTGAGCATACTGGGCTTCTCAACCTCGTGGGTTTCCTCCGGGCACTTCGGTTTCCCCCCACTGCTAAAGACCCCTAGGCGCAAGCGAATTATTGAAATAAAATTGAACCATATGTTAGTCCCGAAATGACCAAGTTTGTGTCGAGTGGACGTTAAACTCCTCTCTCTCTCTCTCTCTCTCTCTCTCTCTCTCTCTCTCTCTCTCTCTCTCTCTCTCTCTGTGTATTCCATAGAATTGTTATCTGTATATTCCAGTTCAATTAGTAAACCATGCCACTAAAACAATAAACCTACTAGTTGATTCTAACTTGTACCCTTTGGTCTCTGAGCTACATTACTGCAATAGACTTATTCTTATTTAGACCCGGCATTCGATATAGAATATAGATGATGGTGATAATCATGCTTTTCGGTGTAATTACAAACATAAAGATTGTAAAAATATCAACAATAAATCTAATGTATTTGGGGTACAACATAATACAAGGGTTTCCATGGAGATAATCTGTGCGCGACCACGCTTAAAATTCTTTAAATCGAAGATTCTTTTTTCTGAATCTCTCCTTGCCACCAACCATCAAACTATCTCTAACGTAATCCAGGGGAATAGTCCGGGCCCGTAGCCACGCGGGAAGAGGCTGGGGGGGGGGGGGTCTTAGCCACCCCCAAAAAATCGAATTAGCCCCCCCCCTCCAAATATTTCGCCAACAATAATGATTTCTTAGTAGTGTTCTTAGCCGGCCACATCCTTAGCCCCTCCAAAAAGTTCCGTAGCAACCCCCCCCCCCCCAAATTTTACGAGCTGGCTATGGGCCCGGAATAGTCACACAATTTCATCTTAATTACGTTTTGTCATCATTTGTATTGTCACTGTCAGCTCATTATCAAACCTTACATAAATCCCCTTTCGGACTTGTCTTTCAATATCTATGTCGTTTGTTTGCCTGTATGTTTGTCGGTTCAGTGTTGGTAGCTACACTAGGGCTGTCCCGAGGTTGAACTGTGATGAGAGGGGGAGAGAGAGAGGGGGAGAGAGCGAGAGAGAGCGAGCGAGAAATGAGGTAGGCTATGCTCGGTCCGGGTGGTAGTACATAGACTATACGTGGCGTTGACCTTCTGATTCCGGTTTCGGGTTTCGGAGTTACGCGCACCACCCAGGCAGCACCGGGTTTATGCGTCAGTGTTATATAATTTGTATAATGTAAATTGGTTTGGTTGGAACCACTGTTAAAGGGAACACCCCCGAGTCTAACAGAGTCTCAGAAATAAAAGTCCGCGTACGTGTGAAAGGATTATTTACCCTTGTCTCATAATTTCAGCTTTGGACGTAAACATCAAAACCGCTTATCCAGACACTCGTTTACGATTCCGGGTCAATATTTGTCGGTAGTTGGGTGATCTGTTTATCCATACAGTGCATAGCCACGTGCTGTACTTCAATTAATTTATAACGAAATTTCACCTACACGTTATTTTTATCCACGTTGTGTCGAGTGGACGTTAAACCACATTTCTCTCTCTCTCTCTCTCTCTTGAGACATTGGTCTCCATATCCAGATAAAGACTGACGGGTTTAAGTGGTTATAAAACGTATCACGTATATTGAGTTAGTTGCTCGGTCCAGATGTAAAGGATTTTAAGGGCTTTTAACACAGTATTAAGCAGTTTTATTCACCAAAATATAACCGAGATTGCGTCTTTAAAGCTTTTACAGCAGAGTTACGCGTCAGTTGTTGAATCGGCTGTTTGGTATACAAATGACTTGACGATAAGGGTAGGTGAGATCATGAAAATACCTGTTAGTCCAGAAGACAGAGAGAGAGAGAGGGAGAGAGAGAGAGAGAAATGGGGTTTAACGTCCACTCGACACAAACTAGGTCACCTCGGGACCTAGTTCTTTTCAAAACTGTCTTTTAGCGAACTTTCGCTCAAAGACAGTTCCAAATAGAACTACTCGGGACCAACATACGGTTCAGTTTTATTTCAATAATTTCAGTTGAGCGTCGGGGTCTTTAGCAGTGGCAGGAAACCGGGGTACCTGGAGAAAACCCACGAGGCTGGGCAGGCGACCCTACTCCTTGCCACGTATAAACCGGGGATTCGAAACCACGCCAGTTGACTCAATGGCAGGCCGTATGATACAGCGTGAGCACGCTAATCATTCGTTCATCCCCCCCCTCCCCCAGGCCAGAAGACGCGGAATTTAACGATGAATGTCTATTGATACAATGTACAGATATTGTGTTTGTAATAGCCATGATAAATTATGTACATTTGTCAAAGAAATTAAATAATTGCGTCTTAGTATTATATAAATAATTGCGTATAAGTATTATATAAATAATTGTGCCTTAGTATTAATTATATAAATAATCACTTACTTTATTCTTCGTCAATGTTTGTATTTAAACATCCTAAAGGGGTCAACGGTGCTTTTATGATCTGGCCGGTAAAAAGATAATTTTCGGTTTGACATGATTTCACATGATTCAGATACATCGGATATGTTTAAAGCTACAATTTCATATTTTTAAGTTATATTTATTTTTAAAATGTATTCCTTAAATATGGTATCTACAAACAGTCCTACCGTGATGTTAAAGAATAATTCACTATTGCCAGTTGAGAAATTGGCAAAAATATCATTTTCAACTTCAAATTCAAACGTTTGAAGATTGTTATTTCATGGGGAAATAGAAAAACATGGAAGGTAATTGTGTTATTATTTCCGGTGTGAATGATTTTAAAGGGTGGGAAATATGAAAATCTCGCTTTAACTTACATAGCACTCATGCCTTCACTTAGATATAGATATTATGTCAGAGCTAAATCGGCGTCTAATAAATTAGAATGAAATCGCCAATATCGCTGGCTCACGGAATGCCCTGGCTTCCACCCTCGGTTTTCTCTTGATCCTGGTCCCAAGTTCACAAAGCATTCTCAGACTTTAGTTGAGAATTTACTCAACTTTCAATTTATAAGAAATATCTTTGATCTGGAAACACAAATCTTTGCATACAGTTTCTTATTATGGTCTTTGATACATTGAAATAACAAAAGTTTTATAAAGGGGTTTATTTTAGTCAAAATAAGGCGAACAATTTCGAGTAAATTTTCAACTTAAAGGGACAATCCTGTTTTTAAACAGAGTCTCAAAAATGAAAGTCCGAGTACGTATGAAATTTAAGCACCAAAGTATCCATGAAGGCTGTATTTACCTTGTTCCAAAATTTCAGCTCAAAATATTGAGTCGTTTTGGCGTGAATGTCAAAACTGCTTATCCGGACACGTAACGCTTTTAAGAATTCGGGTCTATTATTTTGTTGATGACCTGATAATCGACCCCCGTTTATTGAGAGGTCTATATAGTGAATGACCAGTGTACTGTACTTGATATCGAAAGGTAAATTTTACCTACACATTATTTTTTATAAAAGAAACCTGGTTTTATGTAGACACCGCAGAATACAGCTTGGGACACCGATTTCCTTTCCAGGTGTCAGTGATGTGGGACAGGAGGTATGGCATTCAAAATACGTCTAGTATTCAGATGAGACCAAAAACCAGAGTTCATCTGTGTAGGTCTACCTGTTGTTGTGCTCGTAAATTGGAATATAACCTTTAGTGTGCTAAACAGTGTTGTTTAGGGTTGAAATTTTTCCCTCGCAGTTACAGTACACTACACGTCCGTGACGCGGTGACACAGAGAGTAACAAATTAGGTCGCTAACCTGGACGTCTCGTGTCCATTCCGGTGCAGGCCAAAAAATTTAACCGAGATATGCCTGTTTATTATATTTCAACTTACGTGGACAGAAACGAGGTAAACGCATTTTCGAAGCCAGGATTTTTTTGTGTATTAAGTTTGTGGTAAAATCTTTAGTGGTCTTCTTCCTAAATTAAATAGGGACTCAAAAGTAGATCTAGAGTTATTTCCCTTTAGTCATAAATACTGATCTTTCGTTTTCACCGAAAAACTTGTAGTTTTCCTGAAGTTTTCAATTTGGGTAATAAATGGATTTTATGAACCCAAAAGAGAAGCTCTGGCTCAACGTATGATAAATTTAGAGATAAACTAGAAAATAATTTTAAAATAACTTCTCCCTCATTCCCACAAATCAAAGCGGAAGTTAAAGCTCAACACATGTGCGCATGTTTTAATCTCTTATTACTTTCATGCTGTTTATGATAAAAATCAAAAATAAAACGAGGAAAGGGGCTTTATGGTTGAATCAAAAATTACAGGATTGAAATTGAGCTGAAGGAATATGGGGAAACCAAAGAAGGGACAAAAGAGCGTTGGGAATGACGATTTGTAAGTCACCATTATCGCTGTCTTTTCGGGGTTTTCTCCTGAACATATTTCCGTTTTTGTCAACACCAAAAATCACCCAAACTCAAATTCTTCACGTCTAGATTAACAGCCGTTTTAATCACAATTTGCAACATATGTTTCTAACAAACCCAGCACAAAACAGCGCTTTGTTCAGATCTTCTGGAAGTCGACTGAACTGTGACGTAAATCATGTCAAAATGACAGGATGGTTTAAAAAAAAAAATAGAGTCGGTTGTTATCAAGATCTATTTTTGGTTGTGTAAATATTGCTATTGTTGGTGCAACATTTATTACCTTGATTAAAATCAAACCAACGGCTGTGTCATTCTGAAATTATATTTTGTACTTGAAAGACGTCCTTCAATAAATTAGTTTATATTGATTGAATTATTCAAGTTGAAACTGCTGAGTGATTATTTGTCAGCATTCAGCAAAACGTTTTACAATTTATTTATTTTAAATCCTCAAAAAGTGTATTGTGTTAGAAGTAATTGTAAGTATCTGTATCTGTATTATGACCCAGACGCACTCAAAGCTGAGTATTATGCTGGGGAAGGGTGGTGCACATGCGCTGTTTATTCTCGTATATACGAGATGAAAGCCTCCGCCGATGTGGCCACTAGCTCATTTATTATTTTGTAAAATAATACAAGTCTATGGTCTCTCCGGCGTTCTCGTAGCGGTTTTATACCAACATCTTAGAGCATCTTAGTGACGCTGCTTTCACGTGAGTAATCTGATGTTATGAATCGTCCTGCGGATCTTTGTACCTTCTCAAGGGATAGGATGTCTGTTTGACTGTGCGGGTCCCATATTGATTAGCAATATTCCAACACTGAGCATACCAGAGATTGGTAAGCTGTAATCTTAAGAGATCTAGGGCACTTGCATAGATTACGTCTAAGTAATCTTGTGTCTGATTTGTTTTCTATGTAATCTGTTTCATTGATTGAATTTGAATCCACTGATTTCTGTGATTCACTATGAATAACCATGGTAACGTAGATGTTGATTTGTCAGTGCCATGAGGTTTAGACATCAATATGTTGAATTACTGCAGAATAGATAGAAAATGATGAGCAACAAAATCCGAAGTAAAAGAATTTGTCTACCGTTATTGTACGTAATTTCTAAGAGGGTTGGATGGCTGAATTGTTAACACATGTGTGCTGTGACATAAGGTCTATCATTGAGTAAAGTGGTGTGATTTCAATTACCTGGTTGAATGTCCAACCTCATAAGTTTCCTCACACTTCTGAAGACCTCTACGCTAGTGTATTATTGATATAAAATTGAACCATATGTAATTACCAAAATGACATAGTTTGTTTTGAGTGGATGCTAAACCCCATTTCTTACTCTTTCACCTAATTTCAACTGTTAACCATATGGCTTCAGCTGAAGGGTGGTGGAATTCTAAAGTTAAGCCAAAATTTAGACCAAATTTTTTTTTGAAGTGATGATGATGATATTGAAGTCGACCCATTGGCAAATATGGCAGAACACAAAGAATCAGGTCCAGCTAAAACGAAAGCCTCAAAACGAGATAAACGAAAGAAGAAAGGTGACGATTGGTATGTATCACAGTAATATACACACTCGCCACAGCCCAAGCGACTCTCTGGCTTTTATTATCCATTGGTGTTGGTTTAGCACATGCATGCTCCAGATCATAAGGTCTGTCATCGAGTCAATTGACATGGTTTGATTCCCAGGTTGTATGTGACTGTTAAAGTCCACTACAGAAGTGAATTATCGATGAAATATTGATCCATATGCTAGTCCCAAAATGAGTGTTTCTATTTTGGACTTTAAAGTCTCTCTCTCTCTCTCTGTATTTTACGAGATGTCCATTTTAATATATTACAGGGAAGATGATGTAGCTGCTGATATTGCTGCCTTGTCGTTAGATAAAGATGATATCGAAGATGATGAATTCTCAAAAAAATCTCTCCCCAAAACAAAGGTACACAATTAATAATACATTTTTAACATAGGTGTACGATCCCCCCCGGCCCCCCCAAAATATTTTCATGAAAAAAAATAGAAATCTGAAAAGAGCTCAGAATTGTGAGATCGGTCATTAGCCGCAGAGATTTTGAAAATGGGGTAGGGGTATGGCCTTGTCGGGAATGAATGCTCGGTTTGTCGGGAAGCGTCGCGCCGTCTGTCGGGTTTTGAATATTTTTAATAATATGGAAGCGGAAAGAAAGCAGTCCAGTCAATGATGAACACATATGCCATCTGAATAGAACTAGCATGTACACATGGCCTTTCTCAGTTCTTGAGTACTGTGTTCCTGTATACTGGCATCAAACTCCATGCACCGGACGAGCTCAGTGATAGAAGTGAGCAGCTGAAAATTTTCTTTAATAATAAATGATAAGTTTGTATTGTACCTTGTAGTCACATATAATATACATGTACGATGGCTCAATAGGGCGTAAATAATTCGATATTGAGCCCTTTTCTTTGGAAATAAATATTCATAGGTGAATGTAAAGTGCCACTTGCAAGAATTATACAAAGATAATGTGCTCAACAACGCTTATAATATATGGTCATTCATATATTAAAAGTAGATAAAGTATATACAAGTCTTCTATACATCTGAGATCTGGATAAAAAATGTGAAGTCTCCTAAAATGAAAAATGTGGCAAAAGTAAATTGTTCGATTTGTTCTTGTTTTCAAAGTAATAGAGCTTGTATTTTAAAGATGACTTTTTACCAGTTTTAATGCTGCAACTGACATAATTTACTACCCACTCCAAATTACTAGAAAATATTCGAAATGCCTGGAAATCGCGTCTACGGGCGTCTGGTTTTCAAAATTTTCTACAGGGAGGCCCCCCAGACCCCCCGTCTTGTTTTCGAAGTAATAGAGCTTGTATTTTAAAGATGACTTTTTACCAGTTTTTATGCTGCAACTGACATAATTTACTACCCACTCCAAATTACTAGAAAGTATTCGAAATGCCTGGAAATCGCGTCTTCGGCCGTCTGGTTTTCAAAATTTTCTAGGGGTAAGCCCTCCAGACCCTCCGTCGGTCGTTTTCTCCGGGTCCTCCGGTTTCCTTCCACTGCTAAAGAGCTGTACGTGCAATCGAGTAGTTGAAATATAATTGAACCATATGTTAGTCCCGAAATGACATTAAACCTCATCTCTCTCTCTCTCTCCCTCTAATGGTGAATGTACATTTTTATTTCATGTTTTATAGGAAAAGAAGAAGAAATCTAAGAAAGTTGAGAGTGATGATGAGGATGATGATGATGTTGATGAGAAAGATGATGATGTGAAAGCAGTCAATAAAAAGAAACCTGTATCATTTGCATCTTTAGGTCTGTTTGGGAATGATGATGATGATGATGATGAAGATGACAAAGAATCAGAGGTATATATATTTGTCACAGTTTGGTAACGGGACAGGGCTTGCGCTCTTGCTCAAAATCAAGAAATGAGGTGGCTCAGTGAGTAGGACGTTGGCTTGCCAACCTGGAGATCCCATGTTTGATCCTTACGAAACAATAAAAATACAGTTTACAAACCAGTCTCAGCCTCATTGCTTACTTTCACAACAATATGGCTGTTGGTTTGTCACTACAAGATAAGAGTTACTTCCCTTTCCAACTTCCTTTGTTATTAACCATTAGTTTGCTCAGTTGAATAAAATGGCACAGGGGTTAGAAGAGTACGAATATCAAGGTCAATATTTACATGTAGTAAAAGGGGTGTTATGAAACATAAGATTTTGAATTTTAAGCCTTGTCTCGATCATCAATACAGTTAGTACAAATTTAAAAAAACAGAGTCTCAATTATCCATTTTTGGATTAAATCATCAATGAGCATTGAGCAGCAGATAGGATTCCAATCCAGTGAAAATCAAAGACATGCAATGGCATCGAGAGTTGATTAAGGCCTTTTCATGTTGATACATGTCTAATTCATACTGATTCATAGATAATAGAACATTTGAAGCCCCCAAAAATACCTGCAATAGACAAATTTAGCTCTTGCATAATGAATGTTTTAGGAAACATTTAAGCAGTTAAAGAAACATAAAAGAAGTTAAGGAAACTTTAGAAATTTTTCACCAGTTGGTACAAAAGCTTTTTGATTTTAAAGTTTAAGATTATCCGTCAAATGAATATCTTGAATATATTTTGAAAAGAAGGAAGAAGAGAAACCTGTCAAAATCATAGAAGAACCAGCTGTTCAAGATGGTGCCAATAAAAAGAAACGCGACAAAAAGAAGAAAAAAGGAAAAGAGGATGATTTCGACATTGATGCTTTCGTTGCTGATCTTGATTCTAAAGACAACAAAGGATCGAAAAAGAAGAAGGGAAAGAAAGGAGAAAGCAAAGATAACGAGGAAGATGCTGGGGAGGCGGAGATTAAACCGGAAGTGGAGAAGGTGGAACCACAGGTTATGTCTATAGACGATATTGACGAGTCCTATTATGAGAAAGATAAAAAGAAAAAGAAGAAAAAAGAAAAGAAGGAGAAAGCAGTGGAAGATGGAGATGAAGAAGGAGAAATGAAAGATGGAGAAGGTAATGAAGATGGAGAGACTACAGTAAAAAGTGCTGCTCTGAAGAAAAAGGAAAAAAAGGAAAGAGAGAAGGAAAAGAAAAGATTGGTATGTTTTCAAAAGTTTGTTTTCTATGATAGAAGTTGTTTTACTTGTTAGGGATTGGATGGTCAAACGGTTAGCCCATGCACACTGTGTCATATGGTCTGTTACTGAGTCATATGGCAGGGTCTTGATTCCCCAGTTGTACGTGACAAGGAGTCCAACCTCATGGGTTTTTTCCCCAACCTCGTGGGTTTTTTCCATGTCCTCTGGTTTCCTCCCACTGCTAAAGCCATCTGTGCACAAGCTAAATATTAAAATGAAAATTGAAACATATGTTAGTACCAGAATTATACTTTGCGTCAAATGGACGTCAAACCCCATTTTCTCTCCCTCTATGCTTTACAGACTCAATTGTATAATTGGGGTTATATCAGTTCAATCGCCAGCCCAACCTCATGGGATTTCTCCCGGTCCATATGTTTCCTCCCATTACTAAAGATCCCTAGTGACCCTAAACCCCATTATTCTGATTTCCAATTTTTGTTTTAGGAGAAAGAAAAGGAAAAAAAGAAGAAGAAAGTGGAAAAGGAACCGGATGAAAAAGATGATGGAAAGACAGAAGAAACACAGGAAGGAGAGGTTAAGGAAGTAAAGATGGAAATCGATGAAAATAAGGAAGAATCAAAAGATGGGGAAAATAAGAAAGGTAATAGTAATTATATCCTGTAAAAAAAGGAATTATTGCGATAAATGATAGCCCATTTATTGCAGCAAGTTCTTGGTCTGTGCTGCACGGAACTGTGGGTATCCTACTAGAAACATCAATGTTGATTGGTTAATCAAATGTCTGATGTCATAGGGTCAAAAACTGCTCGTATGACCCTTGATGTGTGCTCCCACTACAACTGGACAGATCTTTGTGCAGTAGACGCTACAAAAAGTATAAAAAACGAAGCGAAATATATCACTGACTTGTGATTCGTTTTGCTGTCACAAATTGTCTGAAATTTACAATCCACCCCAATAACGATAATTAACTGAAAATTTCTTAACGAAACTTTGAACTATAAAAAGCGAAACGAAAAAGGATCTGTGTTTTAGTCTGATTGTGAAAAAAACATGCTTTTGTACGTGTTATACGATTAAACATACATGATGACAGAGCTAAATCTGCCTATAGCAGGTCTTTCTTTAGGCGTGAAATGTTGTATGAACTATTAATTAGACATTAATTAACAAAACAAGACCATAATCAAGTCTTGATGGCAACGGCTACTTAAGATTTTAAATCGATTAGAACGGTTCGTCGTTTAAAAATTTCATTTAAATGGGAAAGCGAGGCTAAGTAACGCATATATACCAGTGCCCTGGTTACCGCTATGCACCCATCTTGTCAAAACTACAAACAGTGATAATTTTGGCTCAGAATAAATTAATTTGACTGCAATTTTCAATATTCTCTTTTCTTATCATCTATTTTTGAATTATTAAAGCAAGAATGACCAACTCTTAATTAACTCTTAACTAATGTATCTTTAAAAAGATATTTTCTTTAGAACATTTTCATATTTTTGTTGATATCTTAAAAAATCTTTTGACTTCCATCTCATTCTGCTCTCACAGGTCATAAATCCATTCACAGAACAAAAGCCAATTCTCCCAGTTTCATGATTGACGATGTTTTCGTATTCAATACAAGCACATAGCCCAATATACTTTGTGCAACCAGGACCTGAAACACGATATATGTTTGACACTGGTTGAGGCCTGGATTAAGCTTGTATGGCTGCTGATTTGATAATGGTTTAGAATGAGACTTGAATAATCCATGTTTCAATATTTAAAGGTGATGAAGAAGAAAAGACAGAAGAAAGTACAAAAAGTAAGAAAAAGAAGAAAAAAGATAAAGAAAAAGATGGTAAAGATGATAAAGAGAAAAAAGATGAGAAGAAAAAACCCAATAAACAGGTGAGGATTTATATAATGCCATAAAGTAAAAATGTCTGTATCTACGGTTACTTATCGACAAAAAAATAGGGTCAGTTGATCAGAAAGTTAAGCGGGTGGTATGGGTAGCACATGCACGCTGTATCATAAGGCCTGTTATTGAGTTGACTAGCGTGGTTTAGATTCCCTGGTTGTTGTTTAGATTAATCTCCAATATATTGCCTGTTATTGAGTTTACTAGCGTGGTTTAGATTCTCCAGTTGTTTAGGTTAATCTCCAATATATTGCCTGTTATTGAGTTTACTAGCGTGGTTTAGATTCTCCAGTTGTTTAGTTTAATCTCCAATATGAAAAAAAGGCCATAAAGATTTGAAATGTTTATTTTTAGATTAAAATGATTCAAGAAATGTTGAGATTAAAGAAAGAGGCTGAGGAAGAAGCTAAAAGAGAAGAAGAAGAGTTTGAGAGAAAGGAAGAAGAGAGGCTACGTCTTTTAGAGGAAGAGGTAAAATTACTTTTGTGTTGTCAAATGAAATGGTGTTTAACGTCCTACTCTTCTGCACCTAACCTGGGCTAATGGAAGACGTTGTGTTATGATGGCCGAATGGTTAGCGTGTCATTGAGTCAACTGGCGTGGTTGCAAATCCCTGGTTGTACGTGGCAAGGAGTAGGGTCGCCTGCCTAATATGTGGGTTTTATTGAAATAAAATTAAACCATATGTTAGTTCCGAAATGACCTAGTTTGTGTCGAGTGGAGTTTTGTTGACGTTATTTCCATGTATAAGAGAGAAAATATGCACTACACTACAAGTATACACATAACAACCCTTAACAGTTGCAATTTGATATAAGAGTAGTCTCTAGTGCCGCTGTCCAAGCAAAATTTCCTTGATGGCACACTGTTTTGCATATGCCAGTCTTCATTAGGCCAGTCGGAGTAGAACAGTAATCCTAATCCATCACACTTAAAATTTTACATACTGTGCAGTATTCTTCTTAAAAAATACCAACTCGCATTTGGGAGACAATTCCAAATATTAGAGACCACACATAAACCTCATTTTTTTTTTTTTTATTATTTCTGTTCAGAAAGCGAGAAAGGATGAAGAGAGGCGTTTAAAAAAGGAAGCGGAGAAAGCACGAAAAGAACAGTTAAAAGCAGAAGGCAAATATTTAAGCAAGAAACAGGAAGAAGATCAAAGAAAATTACAGCAGATGTTGGAAGCCTTGAAACTACAAGGTGGGGCAATTATCATTGGTCAAGGACAGCTGCACGCTAGACAATTACATGTACCCGCCCTCCCCTCCCGACAATTTTACTTAGTAAAGAACAAAATAATGATAAAGATCACTTTTTCTAAGGTCAAGTTTGATGTAATGTACAGTTATATAGTAAGGGCAGGGGGAGGGCACCACACACAAACAATTTAACAATGCAAACTTAATGACACAACACAATATCCACAAACAACAAATGCACATATCAGGTGAATAGATAAAGGGGATAACTGTTATGTTTCACTATTTTGGGTCATTTCCAATAATAGTATGGCATATTTAGTAAGTAATTGAAAATAGAGACTGGAAAAATAATGATTTCCCTGTAAACACCCTAGACGCTAGCTCTTTATTGCTGTCAGCTTTAATAACGTATTGAACGTAATATAGTTTTGTTGAACGATTGACTTGAGTTTGCAATGTAGACTTTGTGATTAAACGGCTAAAAATTAATTTGGCTTAGACTTAGATATTTGTGGTAAATAGACAGCCAGTAACAAATTATATAAGCTGAAAAATGGCCATCCCCTCAATCAAGTCATGTGACAAATGAGAATGCGTTAAATAGACATTTTTACAAATTGTACTTGTTTTCTTCAGATTCATAAGTTTTTAGAGGGATTCTGAAACCAATTTTTGTTCGTTATATTAGTTTGTGGTAGGACCTCTTTAAATGCATGTTAAACACTATCTCTCTGTCTCTAATATCATTCGTATATTTCAATAGGCTATAAAATACCCAATAAAGATCAAACAAAGAAAACGCCACCGGTTTATGAAGACAGACGACGCAGAAATCAAAAACAGAAACAAAGTCAGAAAGAGAAAACCCCAACGGAAGAAAAACCTTCAACATCTTTAGCCGATTTAAATAAAACAAAAGTAGAGGAGAAGGAGAAAGCGAAAGTAGAGGAAGTGAAAGTAGGGGAGGAAGCAGAAGACGTAAAAGGTGCATGGGATGAAAGTAGCGGAGAAGAGGATGCAGAATCTGGTAAGTTGAGTTTATTGTCCAGAAAGTTGTTTTAGGGGTGGATACACACTAGATCTGGTACTTGACAAGAATTTAGGTTGCCTGTCTAACCTCTCGGGTTTTCTCTTGAATTCTCTTATTTCTTCCCACAACAGGTTATTGGACCATATGTTCGTCCTGAAATGACTAAGTTTTTGTCAAATTAAAATTAAACATTAAAATTGATGACTTAATTTTTGTTGTGTAAACATTAGAATTGATCAATTAATTCCAAATGGGCTACTGATCTGCTGCTACTTAGACTGTGATTTTACTAGGATGAATATATTTTCTGACTAGGGGTGGGTGGTGGCATCTCCGAATGGTTAGCATGCGCTCGCTGTATCATAAGGTCTGTCATTGAGTCAACTGGCGGGGTTTCAATTCCCCAGTTGTACGTGGCAAGGAGAAGGGTCGCTTGTCCAACCTCGTGGGTTTTTTCCAGGTCTTCTGGTTTCCTCCCACTACTAAAGACCCCTACGCGCAAGCGAATTATTGAAATAAAATTGAACCATGTGTTAGTCCTGAAATGACCTAGTTTGTGTCAAGTGGCCGTTAAACCCCATTTCTCTCTATATATATATTTTATGACTGACTTAAACGTTTACATTTAACCAGAAGAAACAAGTAAAACAGAAGTTAAAGAAACTCTTCCGCCATCGAAACCTGAAGTTAAAAAAGAGGAGAAGAAAGAGGTGAAGAAAGTCGTAGAAGTAGAGGAAGAATCGGAGGAAGAGAGTTCATCTGAAGAAGAGAGCGAAACCGAGAGCAGTGAAGAAGAAAGTGACGAAGATTCGAGTGATGAAGAGGATAAATCGCCCATTGAAAGGGCGCGTGAGAGAATTATTGTAAGTCCTACTTCATCCTCGGTATCTTCAGTGGTGTCTGTCCCTTCCACTTCACTAACCCCTGGGATCATCCATGGGGGAGATACATATTCAAATTATCGGTCCTATCCATCCCGGGTTGTACTTGGCAAGGAGTCAGGAATTCATGTATTTCCCTTCATGAAGAAAACAACCCAAAAAGTGTTTTGCAAGATTTTCTATCACTGGTGATTATAAGATAAGCTTACAAAATTTATATCTTTTAGAGATTAAAGTATTTTCATTTTGTGTCTAGAAATTGAGAAAAAAAACCTTATCTTAATATTGTGGGTAAATTTTGGTGGAACAAAATTTATACCCACAGTGAACCTTGAATAATGGTAGAGAATTTAATTTCTTTCTTTGAATTAACGATCGGTTCTTATTAAAGCCAGTTTAATCTCACTGTGTTGGTTGGCTTGATTTTTTTCAGAAACGTCACGAAGCAGCCGAGAAGAAAAGAAACACAGATAATTTACGTGCACCAGTTGTTTGTGTCTTGGGTCACGTAGATACAGGAAAAACCAAAATATTAGATAAGGTTTGTTTTTTTTTTAAATTCTAGATAAATTAGATTGGGTTTTCAAGAGAACAAGATGGAAGCGTTCACAATTTTTCAAACAAATTTTTTGAATGAAGTCACAACAGAAATGGCTCGTGTGTAGACTGCAATTTTTGAATGTAGATTTAAGGATTGCGTGGCAAAATTTTTTTAACACATGATTGAGATTATATGATCAATGAGTCAAGTGACTTGGTTTGGATACCCAGCTTGTACGTGACAAGGAGAGGGGGTCCATAGGCTAAGCCTGTTCCCCAATCCAAAATTTTCTGAATAAAATATTGTTTAAAAAAAAAAAAAAAAAGGAGTAGGATCGTGCCTGTCCTTTAATTAACTGCTAAAAAAAAACATGCACACATGTAATTATTGAAATAAAATTTAGTCCAGACATGATGTGTGTCAAGTGGATGTTAACCTCTCTCTTCACTCTCATGTAGATTGTCTAGGCTACAGAGAATGATTAGAATATTGATTTAATGTGGGGGTTGGGATGGCCTAGTGGTCTAGAGTGCCGCGCTTCGACCTCAAGCTGGCCGGTCACCTATGGCTTGCTGCTGTGGTTTCGAGTCCTGGTTTGAGCGTATGTGGCATGGAGATAGGGGCGTCTTCTCAACCTCGTGGGTTTCCTCTGGGTACTCCGGTTTCCTCCCATTGCTAAAGACCCCTACGCGCAAGCGAATTATTGAAATAAAATGAAACCATATTTTAGTCCCAAAATGACCTAGTTTGTGTCAAGTGGACGTTAAACCCCATTTCTCTCTCTCTCTCTCTGATATAATGTATTGTTAAAAATGTTGAATATAGAAATGTTTATTATTGTAGTTACGACGAACACATGTACAAGATGGAGAAGCTGGCGGTATAACGCAGCAGATTGGTGCAACTAATGTACCCCATGATGCTATTGTAGAACAGACTAAGATGTGTAAAGAGGTGAGTGGATCTATATTCTATTAATAATGTCATTGTTCGACTGGAGCCACAGTGAGTAAGCGAGTAAGACTCTGGCTCGCTACCATATTACAAGGTGCAGGTTTGCGCCTAGTGTTGGCCAAGAAAGCTTATTGGAATTTTCTGGCGTGGTTTCCCCCTTGTCAGAGGTGCAGGATGGAGGGCCTGAAAAGGACAGCTGACTAGTTGTCCGGATAGGTTGGAAAACTGAGGTCCTGTGTACACATTGGCGTGCACATAAAAGCAAGCCTGGAAATAAGGCACCTGTCACAGACAATGTCGGGCACAGATTCAGGCTTTGTCAGGCACAAAACCTCTGGTGCCTGTCATTTTGTCCGGCACTGATTTGGTTTTTTTAATGGTATTATTAAAACATGTCCTGCACTAAGTTGAAAATGTCAGGTAGTATTTCATTAGTGCCTGACATTTTGTCAGCTACATCTAAAACCGTTATTTCCAGGCCTGCATAAATTGTCCCTTGGCATTCAATATATGAGTAGGCCGTAATGCTGCAACAGTTGTTGTTAAGGCAACATCTCCCTGTGTTCATTAGCCTAACATGTGCAGAACAGTAGGATGTTAAACCCCATTTCATTTCATTGTTAAAAAAAACCGTATATAGACAAAAGACCAGAAATAATTGAGTTATTAGATGACGAATGAAATATAATAAATTGGCAATGTATGACATTTTTTTTTTCATATTTTTTTCAGTTTCATAAAAGTCCACTGAAGTTACCTGGTTTATTGATTATAGATACACCTGGTCACGAGTCTTTCAGGTGAGTAGTTTATATAGAAATAACTTCCTTGGTATTATCTGGCATGCTTTCTCTTGTCCGTGGTGCAAAACAGATGGCCTAACAATTTCAATGTCCTGTATACGCATGATCGTAAAAGAACTTGTGACAGTTCGAATTAGATATAAGAGTAGATTGTAGCTTTTCTGTCTAGGCAAAATTTCCATCATTTAGTCTGTCATTGAGTCTTTGGGCATGACAAGGAGAAGGGTCACCTGTCCAACCTCGTTTTCTGCAAGTTCTCTGTTTACATCCCACTGATAAAGACCTCTATGCTCAAGCGATTAAAATGACATAAAATTTAACCATATGTTAGTCCCGAAACAACCTAGTTTGGGTTTAGTGGATGTTAAACCCTATTTCATATTAAATACAAATGGGTGATTGCGTGAACAAATGTGAGCCACTCCCACAAAACCAGACGCATGGTCATTTTTATAAAAATAGAGCTGGCACCATATTTGAATAGTCCACAGCTAACCTTTCCAAAAATGCAATTCTTTTTAATCTGTCATATCATCTGGAGTTGGGTACGGCTCATTAATAGTAACAAGAAGGCATACAGCTTATGGTTTTGTGCCCATAATACAAAATGAAGTTGTGCGGCAAGCGTCTGGTTTCGTGGGAGCGGGTCACAAATGGTGTAACATGTAAACTTGAGATGATGAGGTCTATCATTGAGGTCTAAGTTGTATGGTTTATTTTTATTCCAATTGAAATGTGGTTTCCACCAATTGGTAGTAATTCTGATTCACAAGTTGATTTCAACAAAATTTTGTCACTTCAACACATGGATATGACCTAATCTAAAGCTGAAAGACAGCGAGAAAAATGGGGTTTAACTTCCAATCAACACAAACTAGGTCATTTTGGGACTAACATGCGGTTGCACAGAGGATCTTTAGCAGTGGGAGGGATCAGAGGACTAGGAGAAAATCCACAAAGTTAAACAGGTGACCCTACTCCTTGTCACATACAAACAGGGACTCGAAACCACGCCACCTGACTCAATGACAGACCCCTCTCCCCCAGCCCCCTTTTACAAGAGATGGAGTAAATTGTAATTCACTGAATTATATTAAAGATGCTGTCTTTGTCCATATGTCCTCATGAATTCTTGTCAGAAAAGATGGTATGGTATTCTCTATTCTATGCATTTAAAACCAATTATTGATACCTGAAGTCTGCACGAACTATTGACAAATTTATAATAAAGGCCTACAATATATAAAAATATTTGTAATTTAAAAAGACAGATTCTTAAACGATTTTGTAATTTTATTGTCAACATTAACCTTTTTAACAATTATTTGTATATTTCTCTCCGTAAAAGCTTTTTCTCAAAACCCGTAAATCAAATTTCACTATTTCACCATTCTCTTTTAACCCGTTAAGTGTGTAGGGTGTAATATAACGTTCTGGACAACTGCCACTCACTGTGTGTAGGGCGTAATAAACGCTTTGGAGGTATTTTCCCCAACCTATTCCCCAATCAGGAATAAAAAGGTCCAAAAATGACGCTCTTCGTCAAATTAAATTACACAATAGGGGGTAGTTAACGTTTTAAAAACGTCACACTTAACAGGTTAACATATCATTACACCAGTGATAATCCATACACTTTACTTTATCTATAAAAATAAAATCATAGTATGTATGTTCGCCCTTCACGCTTCGTGGCTTCGCTCTAAACTCACATTATGTATCAAATTAACCCGTATGACCCCATGAATGTTTAAGACCATCAAATATGGACCCTGTTCAAATTTTGGTCCAGGGCAAAGCCTAATAAATGCAGGTGCCGGGGTGACTCAGTGAGTCAGGCACTTGGTAATTCATCTGGTGATTTTCTGTTATGCAGAAGGCCTGATCAGCAACAGCATTTCAGCATGTAGTTGTTCCGACAGGAAGAAAAATCAATTTCCTGTGTAAAATAACCCTTAACAATTTTTATGTAAATATTGTCCCTGGTCAGATTTTCCTCATAAAACACTGCATACCCGTCTTCATTAGACCAGTCAGAGCAGAAGTGTGGGACGTTAAGCCACATTAATTCTAATGAATGCGTAAATGTGTGGAGTATTCGATTGATCAACATAGTTTTATTTAGTTTTATGTCGAGAGGATATGTAAAGCTTTATGCAGGCAGGATGTAGCACCGGCAACAGGGATGCACCTATATGTTAATTTTTAATTGGGTAGACGCTCACGTGCTAATCTGAGCTTCCATTCTAGATATCGATGTAATGTTATCTATTTTCAGCTACCTACGAATACGTGGGTCGTCTCTCTGTGATTCTAGTTATTTATGTAATGTTATCTTTTTACAATAACCTGCGATCACGTGGGTTGTCATTCTGTGATTTCAGTTATTTATGTTATGTTATCTATTTACAGCAACCTGCGAACACGTGGGTCGTCTCTCTGTGATATTGCCATTCTAGTTATTGATATAATGCATGGAGTGGAACCGCAAACCCTAGAATCAATCAACTTGTTGAAGGAGAGGAAAACACCTTTTGTTGTAGCATTAAATAAAGTAAGTATTTATTGGTCACAGTAGAAGTGTACATAAAACAATTAATACGTCCTGAAGAGCATCAACTTTAATGTAGAGATTAATTCCCATGTCCTCACTGGTGCATCTTACCTTAACGTCTATTTAGATTAAAGCCCTGAATGCATTTCACTGCTGTAATTTATATTAATCTTAAAGCCCGGTCCTGATTTGTGCACAATACTTATTGTAATGTGTAGTTAGATTAAAGCCCTATTCCAGGGTGGGTGTTCTTACTTGTTATGTGTATTGGGATTAAAGTCCTATTCCAGGGTGGGTGTTCCTTACTTGTAATATGTATTGGGATTAAAGCCCTATCCTGGTGGGTGTTCCTTACTTGGTATGTGTATTGGGATTAAAGCCCTGTCCCAGGGTGGGTGTTCCGTACTTGTAATGTGTATTGGGATTAAAGCCCTATCCCGGTGGGTGTTCCTTACTTGGTATGTGTATTGGGATTAAAGCCCTGTCCCAGGGTGGGTGTTCCTTACTTGTAATATGTATTGGGATTAAAGTCCTATCCCAGATGAAAATAGCACATAGGTTTGGTAGAAGTGAACATAATAATATCTATATTTACAGCATCGTCTTCGTCAGTCAAATCGGTGTAAAAATCTGATTATCTCCCTTCCACCTGAACCATGTTTTAGTCCCAAAATGACCTAGTTTGTGGCAAGTAGATGATAAACTCCATTTATCTGTCTCCATGGTAATAATATTTACATTTTTTATTTATAGGTTGATAGATTGTATCAGTGGAAAACGATGCCACAACAAGATATTGCTAACGTTATTAAAAAACAGTCACCAAATGTTAAATTAGAGTTTGAAAAGCGAGTTAACGAAGTTATAGTACAATTAGCTAATGAGGTGAGTATTCCTTGAGATTAAACCGTAAATAAATATATGGGAAATATAAATGAAACATAATCTTATATAAAATGAACAGGATTACTGGTTGCCAACTGTGCAATTCGTTGGATGAGAATAGGACTGATCATGTCCATACAAGTTGTTCATTCTACCATTTATTTCATGTATGGATTGGTCGAAAACCACTGTTCTTTATAACTGTTGTTTTGTAAGTGTTAGCCGATTGATGTTCAATCTTGCCGATTGGTGAAACAATGAAACTTTCCAGAATCATGATTGATAGTAATTTCATCTGTTCGGAAAGATCCAGAATCGCAGTCGATTGATGAGGATGTGCACGGTGTATCATAACATAAGGTCTGTCATGGAGTCAATTGGCGTGGTTTCGATTCTGAGGTTGTACATGACAAGGAAGGGTCGTCTGTCTAATCTCATTGGATTTCTCTGGGTTCTCCAGTTTCCTCCCATTGCTAAATACCCCCACGCGTAAATGAAGGATTAAAATAAAATTGAACATTATGTTAGTCCCAAAATGACCTAGTTTGTGTCAAAGATGTTAAACCCCATTTCGCTCTCTCCCTGGAAATGAACTTTCAATCATCTCCTTCAATATTTTCGACTTCATGCAGACTTTAACTGTCTGTAACTAATGTTCTTATTTGTTTAATATTTCAGAGTTTGAATGCCTGTCTTTCTTATGAAAATAAAAATCCCAAAGAATATATATCTCTAGTCCCGACATCCGCACATAGTGGAGATGGAATGGGCAATTTAATCGCTTTAATTTGTGAGTTATCACAGACATTACTAGCTAAACGTATCTCCTATAGTGAAGAATTACATGCAACTGTCATGGAGGTATGTTAAAACATTTTGTTTCTTTATGAATAAACTGAACTGATAAATGTTGTACAGGGTTCATCGTGTTCAAAACCATTTGTTTTTATTCCTTAAATCCTGCTTTCATATTTTAAATGAGAGAGAGGTGGTGGGGAGAGTGCTGCCAAGTTGCCCATCATTAAACAAATTAAAGCTAAAAAGATGATAGTTAAGGCATGCACGGACCTGTAGTTGCCCATACAAACTTTCCCTCCTACTGCATGGTGTATGCCTGTCTTCATCAACCCAGTTTATGCAGAACAGTATAAAGTTGTACCTCATTTCATTTGCATTATGAGGTTAAAGCATATTGTGCTGTACATACATGCATGTTTGACATCAATAACTGGAGTTACCTCCCTTCCATTAATAAAATTTGCTAATTACCACAGTATGATAGAGGATGTGGGTAACTAGTCAGAGAGAGAGAGAGAAATGGGTTTTAACGTCCACTCGACACAAACTATGTCATTTTGGGATTAACATATGGTTTTCAATTTTATTTCAATAATTCGGTTGTGCATAGGGGTCATTAGCAGTGGGAGGAAACCCACGAGGTTGAGAAGGCGCCCCTATCTCCATGCCACATACGCTCACACAAGGATCGAAAGTCAGAGGTGACCGGTCAGCTAGTGGTCGAAGCGCGGCACTCTAGACCACTAGGTCATCCCAACCACCGTAACTAGTCAGATCTAGTATTAGCTGGGGAACTGGTAGATTATTTACATCATTGATTCACATATATGTACACAATACACTGCAAGATTGATTCACTTGCATATACACAAGACACCTCAAGAAGGTAACAGAAACCTGGTGTAACATTCACAATCGTCATAAACCAAATTATTTCGCGTAAAATGTGCAGTATGATTCATATCCAAAATATGGAATAGACGATATGGATTCAATTCTCGAACATATACATATACATGTAGTCGAATCCTGTATTATTTATTGTGTACTATTGTGTTAGGGAGCCAAAGTAGCTCTGTGATTAAGGTGCTAATGTACAAACCAGAAGGTTCAGGGTTTTGATTCTGGAATTGGTGAGGGAAATACCCCTGACAAGGGACAGTCATTGCCCCCAACCATAATGTCTCATGTACATGTTAGTAGGCACGTAAAAGAACCCTTGACAGTTGCAATTAATAAAAAGAAGAGTAGGCTGTAACAATAGTGCTTCTGTTTGTCAAAATTGTCCTCATGGCGATTGCCCATTTTCACTTGATGATTGGTGCAGAAAAGTAGTATATTTACCGTTATGCGACCGGAAATGTGTTTTCTGTAACCTAAATGTGATAGAAAATGAAAAACACACCCTTTTAGTTTGTCCGACATATAGTGATATTAGATATGATCTAATATCGGCGGAAATCAATAAATTAGACCATTCTTTCAATGAAATGAATTTGGATCAAAAATTCAAGTTCATAATGAATTGTGATTCAATTCAACAAAGACTTGGAAGTTACTTGTTTAAGATGATGAACCGAAGGCAGTCTCTGAAAACTTTTGTGTAAACTTTTGTGTAAACCTAACAAACAAAGCGATAGAATATAATATACGCTAAAGTTTGAGTTTTTAAGTGAAAAGTATATACGCTAAAGTTTGAGTTTTAAGTGAAAAGTATATTTTATTTTATTGAACTAAAT
This sequence comes from Patella ulyssiponensis, assembly GCA_963678685.1. Taxonomy (NCBI): domain Eukaryota; kingdom Metazoa; phylum Mollusca; class Gastropoda; family Patellidae; genus Patella; species Patella ulyssiponensis. The sequence continues at coordinate 6,502,311 of OY783225.1, forward strand.
GAATTAAATGTTTTATGTAGCCGTGTCTCGTAGGTCAATTATGGCCAGAAATCATTCTAATTTTACTTGGTTATCTTTTTTTTAACAATAAACTTATGTGTTTTAACTGTATAGAATGATTTGTGACACCTTAATAAAAATTATTATTATTATTATTATTATTAATCCCCATTTAACTATTATGTGATTTTACTATAAAAAAAAAAGGCCCATATATAAAAGTGAAGCCAAGGTGTTTAAAGATCAATGGACCTCCAGCCAAGGTGTACATGTATATTATTGTTGACACTTGTCATTGGCTTTTCTTACATGCACTGTAGTCTTTAACATCATAAGAGTTCGAGTTTTCAATCGTTGTATTTGATAAATGTGGAGTATTATAAGATACATTAAGTTTAATTTAGATGTCAGTAATATAGTTTGTTTTAATTACATGCACTGGACGTACTGTGTTTGTTTAGAAGTTAATAATCTTTCAACACAACAAATAATTAAGGATACATTATGGGAGATTAGATAACGAGTTGGCAATTCGCACAATCATATAGTTAAAACATACTAAAGGCAATTTGCTGAAAATTACAGTCAAATTGATCCACTTCGAACCGAGAATTACACGAATCATAGTTCCATCAAGCGTTGATCATCATTACTAAAGTCAGTAAGACAAATATCATAGTCTTGATTATCCACTTAAAGATACATTACTCTATTGTGAGCCAAGATATTAGCCTTTGAAGGTTTGACAAGATATGTGCAATAATTTCAACCACAGTACTGGTTATTCGAAGTTAAGTTTCGACCTTCCATTTTTAGATTAAATCAAAGTACGGCTGAACGATTACAATCTATTTAATATCGGAGAAAACTAATGCCATCGAGAGTTGATAATGCCCTGGATAAGTTAATTAATGCCTAATTAATAATTTAGAAAACATTTCAGGCCTAAAGAAAGACCTGCAATAGGCAGATTTAGCTCTTGCATAATGTATGTTTAATAACATGATTAACAAAATGGCGACTTTAAAGAATTTGAATTAATGAAAGACGTGAAGCCACAAATCTCTTGGAGTTGTCATTACCATTGAAAAACATTGGTCGTAGATTTGTCTATTTGTTTATCCACACCAATAATAGGATAACGACAAAAAAAATATATTCTTCTGTGTATTACTGTTTACGTGCTAACTTCATTCACGGCTGTCTGTCTTGTTTACCCACCGTGAGCAAACAACGTTGTTTAACAACTTTACACTAATCTAGTATTCGTAGAGCCCTGCCTAGTGAGCAGACGTTCAACCCTTGCCAAACGGCTTAATTCAAACATGTAGTAGAATCCGACTTCACTATCTGGATAGCCTGTTTCCTGTTTGTCATGTGTTTGAGTGTGTCTGCTCGTTAAGTGTAGTATTGGCTGCCCCCCTCGTATTGTTTGAACAAGGATTTATCTATTGTTATATTTTTTTTCCTCTTGGGGATTTTCTCGATATGTACACGTGTTTTAACGTCAGTTCAGTCGCTTGTTTTATAAACAGTAGATTTTATCCCAATAGTTTAAAGTTTCTGGTCGTAATTTTGCATTTTTCAGACTGTATCTAATATTCTCACAGCTTAATTCATGTACTTGTCTTGATTATTCAAATATACCCAGTGCTAAATCTGCCTATTGCAGGGTTTTTCGTGGGGCCTGTCATTTCTTCTAGAAATTTCTACTGTCATTAGATATCTCTTCTGTTATTAGAGATTTCTTCTATTGCCACTGTCATAAGAGATTTCTTCTATTGCTACTGTCATTAGAGATTTCTTCTGTTATTAGAGATTTCTTCTATTGCTACTGTCATTAGAGATTTCTTCTATTGCTACTGTCATTAGAGATTTCTTCTGTTATTAGAGATTTCTTCTATTGCTACTGTCATTAGATATCTCTTCTGTTATTAGAGATTTCTTCTATTGCTACTGTCATTAGAGATTTCTTCTATTGCTACTGTCATTAGAGATTTCTTCTGTTATTAGAGATTTCTTCTATTGCTACTGTCATTAGAAATTTCTTCTATTTCTACTGTCATTAGAGATATCATCTAGCGATTGCTATTGTCATTAGGGATTCCTTCTATTGCTACTGTCATTAGAGATTCCTTCTATTGCTACTGTCATTAGAGATTCCTTCTATTGCCACTGTCATTAGAGATTCCTTCTATTGCTACTGTCATTAGAGATTTCATCTAGCGATTGCTATTGTCATTAGAGATTTCTTCTATTGCTACTGTCATTAGAGATCTCTTCTAATGATTTCTATTGTCATTAGAGATTCCTTCTATTGCTGTTGTCATTAGAGATCCCTTCTATTGCTACTGTCATTAGAGATCTCTTCTAACGATTTCTATTGTCGTTAGAGATTCCTTCTATCGCTACTGTCATTAGAGATCTCTTCTAACGATTTCTATTGTCCCATAAATGGTCTTTTAGACCTAATTTCTTTTAGATTCGTTCATTTGAAATTTTTTTAAAAATCATCTAAAATCACTCATAGTAATCTAAATTGTTCTTGTGTCTTGTTAACAAGCATTTAATTTCCCGAACAATGTTCAAAAATAACATCCTAATTAATTAATAATATTTAATAACAATTAATTGGATTGTTTGTATTTGAGCAGTGTTCGTGAAATTAAACGCTTGTAAATGGGACGGGGGGGTGGGGGGTGGATGGTCGAGTGGTATGTGCGCGCTGTATTATAAAGCCTGTCATTGAGTCAACTGGCCTGGTTTCGAATCCCCGGTTGTCCGTGGCAAGGGGTAGGGTTGCTTGTCCAACCTCGTGGATTTTCTTCGGATCCTCCGGTTTCCTCCCACTGCTAAAGACTCCTACGCGCAAGCGAATTATTGAAATTGTCACGTGTGCAATGCTATGGTCAATTCTACTTTTGCACATGAAAAAAAAGTAGGGTCACCTGTCCAACCTCGTGGTTCATCTTCATTAGCCCAGTTCGGAGCAGACCAGTAGGACCTTAAACCCCATTTCATTTCATTTCCAACCTCATGGGTTTTCTCTGTGTCCTCTGGTTTTCTCCCATTGCTAAAGACCCCTTACGTGCAAGCAACTTAATGAAGCAGAATTGAACCACATTAGTCCTGAAACATCATAGTATGTGTTGAGTGAATTTTAAACCCTATATCTCTATTTCATTTTATTATCAGATTCCCAAATTTGTACCATTTTGGTAACTGTGAAGTATTTATGTATTCTGTTCTGTGCATTCCCTAGTGGATTGAATAGTTGCGCGATAAAAATATCATTATTATTTTCAGGTGAAAGCTATCCATGGTTTAGGTACCACAATAGATGTTATATTAGTCAATGGTGTAATACGGGAAGGGGAAACTATCATCATAGCGGGAACAGAAGGTCCAATAACAACATCAATACGAGGTCTATTGATGCCACAACCAATGAAGGAACTTCGTGTAAAGGTAAGGATGATATTTACTAATAAATTATGGGTCATCTTCATTTCAGCTGTCTAGTCATTCGAATGGGATGAAAAAAACAGAGGTCCTGTGTTCACATTAGACTACACATAAAAGATCACTTGACAGTTGGAATTCGATCTAAGAGTTGGCTGCAGTGCCGCTGTGCAGGCAAAATTCCCCTCATAGCACAGTGTGTGACGTATGCCCGTCTTCATTAACCCATTTCAGAGCAGAACAGTAGGACGTTAAACTCCATTTCATTTATTTTGTGGTTGAAAATGACTAGAGTATGACCTTGTTTTCACTAAACAGATTATAATATATGCATTTTCAGTTGTTTTTTTGAAGTAATACTGTCTTTTATCGATGTATGTACATGTACCTTCATTGTGATCTTAGATCCGAAAAGATTAAGATTATTCTTAAATTTCAGAAAATAGCAAAACTGTTTTTAATTTTTCAAAAATATTTCAAAGAATATTCTTAAATTGTCGAAAACTAGCAAACTTTTCTTAATTTTTCAGTAACATTTCACTATTCTTAATGTTTCCAAATAAAAATTTTAATTTTTCAAAAAAAAATCTTAATTTTTCAAAAACTATTCGTAATTTTTCTAAAACTTTTTTAAAATTTCAATTGTCTTAATTTCATGTGTCAAAAATAATTTCTTTAAGTTTTCAATTGCAATTACTTAAAAAAATAAATTCCAAGTTAATCAGACATTTTCCCATTTTAAAGTCTACGTGAGATTAGACAATATTTGTGTTTTGAGGGAAAGTTTGATCCAGGATGTAAAGGTCTGGAGGTGCGGGGGTGGTAATGTTGTGATGGTCAACTCAGTTTTAATTGATTTACATGCCTGCTTTCCCTACGTGTTTAACTTGACTATCACGTCCTCAAGTTCAATCAAATATGTCACAATGTTGATCCAACACCAATATTTTTATTAACCTTTCAACACCTTTTATATCAAATAGATTAAAACGAGGGGAGTGTACATATCATTAACCCACTCCTTCCTCTTCCCTTCCCAGAATAACACTTGAATCCACCATGATGGACATACTTCAACTTTCACTCAATCTATTTGAAAACTATCTGAAGGAGATGATTGAAATGAATCCTGTATTTTATTTATTGCTAGTGGACAGGTGTCAATGTTTACTGGTACTTTTTGCCCTTGTTCAAAATCGAAAAAATTTCATATCTGGATTTTTTCCTGTAAATATCTTGTGTACTTTTATTCTAAAATTTATAACCATTTGGAAGTTTTGGGAGTATTTTTTCTGAAATAATGGTGATGTTCTTTAAAGCTTTGTCTTCATCAGAACAGTTGGGGCTGAAACGGAAGACATCAATTTTAAGATTTTTTTTCTGAACCAATACTGTCTTCAAAAGCCGTCTTAAACCCAATTTACTTAAATTGTCTGAAAAACTAAACCCTTGGAATACAAATTCTGGATAATCAAATGCTAGATCAGTTGTCTGGAGGTCGCATGTTCGATTCCTGCATTGGCCAAGAAGTTCATCTGGATTTTCCAATGTGGTTTTCCCTAGTAAATTGTGCAGGAAGGAGGGCCTGACAAAGAAAGCTGTCTAGTTGTTCAGATGAGATGAAAAACAAGGTCCTCTGTATACATTGACCTGCACGTAAAAGATCCCTTGGCAGTTAGAATTCGATATAAATGAAGACCATAGTGCGGCTGCCCTGACAAAATTTCCCTTATAGCCAACTGTATGGTGTATGCCCACCTCTAATATCCCACTATAGGACAAAAGAGTAGGGCGTTAAACCTCATTTCATTTCAAATTGTGGATTATCAAACAAGGAAATTATCAAATCATTCGGATGGGATGAAAACCTGAGGTCCTGTGTACAAATTGGCTTACATGTAGGTCTGAGCTCCACTGTCCAGGCAAATACCCGTCTTCATTTGCCCAGTTCGGAGCAGAAGAAGAGAATGTTAAACCCCATTTCATTTAATTTTGTTTCCTGTTCGGATGGGATTAATTTTAATAATAGCAATTCTTTACATTGAAATAGATATTAATATGGATGGAGATATAAATTTGTAAAAGTTCTGACTTGTAAAAAGTATGCACACAGGAAGAATCTGATCTCCCATTATACAAACTATTTTATATTTCGTGTACTTTGATCTTGAATTACGAAACTGTCCCCAAGTTGTTTTATTTACTTTAGTTTTGTCCTAGTTACTGTATTTAATCCCCATTGATAGAAACATATAAAGGGGACTTAATTCAACGTGAAATATTATTCCAGGATTCATTGTACACTACGAAGGGTGTGGTAGCCCGTATGAATAGCTTTAAACACACTCCAAATATATATCCCACTTTGACAGCCTCACAATACCTGATTGACATCTGCCACTTGTAGCCGTCGAACAATCGTCTATATTTGATGGTCATGTGACAAAAAGTTATGTATCGTGTATCCTTCCAATGAATTGTGAAACTTTAATCCCGGATTTGGTTTGGATTAGTTTTAGTAAGAGTAGAATACAATGTTGACAGCCTAATGTATAAATTTGATTTTGTTAGATTTACTATTGATTTAAAAACCACATCGAGTTTATCATTTTATTTACTTGGGCTGACCGTTGGAATTCTAAATAAGCGTAGACCATAGTGCTGCTGTTTGGGCAAAATTTCCCCTCATACTCATAACTGCATGACGAATGTCTTTCGGTTATACCCCATTTAATTCCTTCTAAGTGTTTTCATCACAGTTTACAAAATATTGTAACATCAGTAATACGATAAAATGCCTACATCTTTCCAAACATATTTACTGTAGATGTGGTACTTAAAGATTATTAATGTTTAAAACTTAACCTATCATGAAAATGCCCTTTAAGTATCGAGTTTATCATTTTATTTACTTGGGCTGACCGTTGGAATTCTAAATAAGTGTAGACCATAGTGCTGCTGTTTGGGCAAAATTTCCCCTCATACTCATAACTGCATGACGAATGTCTTTCGGTTATACCCCATTTAATTCCTTCTAAGTGTTTTCATCACAGTTTACAAAATATTGTAACATCAGTAATACGATAAAATGCCTACATCTTTCCAAACATATTTACTGTAGATGTGGTACTTAAAGATTATTAATGTTTAAAACTTAAACTATCATGAAAATGCCCTTATTTTAAGTATGGTAGGTCAGTGCTTCGATTCTCATTAATTAGGAGGGGAGTAAAAGTAGGACTTCCATTCCGGTCATATTGTCTTGTCAACAATATCACCCTCGTTGGAAGTGGATGTTAAACGCCAAAAACGAACAAACTAACAGTCATATTGGGACGGAATTTCGGATGGCCTGGTGGTCGAGAGTGTTGTGCTTTCTTGAGCTCTGGCTTGCTGAACAACTCTGGCTTGCAGAAATTGATTTCAATCCTTGGTGTGTCTTGGAGATAGGGGTGCCTTCTCTACCTCGTGGGTTTACTCTGGGTACTCCAGTTTCCTCCAACATCAAACACTACAACTTTGGTATCATTTAGTTGTGTTGTTGCTATATCTGACATGAACAAAATAATTAAACATTGACCAATAAATTATTGAAGTGAAATTAGATTAATTTTGTTCGTGAAGAGTGAGAATGCATCTATAAGAGATTGTAAATGTTTTTAAATTTTCTGATGTTGATTAAGTCATGAGACAATTGTACAGTAATCCAGGATGTCTTTAGATCTGACAGGTTTTAACACCTTCCATTGTTATATGGTAACATGTTGAAAGCAGGAATTTCATATTTTCTAAGAAAGTCAAAACATAATTATTTCGATGTCATTTGCTCCATAGGTTGTCAACTCGCTATTATACGCATTATTTCCCACACTTGACAATTATTGACACCGGAAATATTAACACAATTACCTCCCTTGTTATTCTATGCCGCCCATGCAATAGCTACATGTATCTTCAAACATTGAAATTTGAAGTTGAAAATGACCTTTTTGCCAATTTCTCAACTGACAATAGTGAATTATTGGATTATTATTTTTTTAACTAGGTAGGACTGTTTATTGATACTTTCTATTTTAAGGCTTTATTTTGATATATTTTAAAAATATTACTTAAAAAAATGAGATTGTAGCTTTAAATGCCATATGTTTTATTTTGTATAATAAGGTCTGTCATTGTCATTGAGTCCACTGGCTTGGTTTCGATTCTCCGGTTGTACATGACAAGGAGTAGGGTCGCCTGCCTAACCTCGTGGGTTTTCTCCGGGTCCTCCAGTTTCCTGCCACCTTTAAAGGCCCCTACGCCCAAGAAAACTATTGTAATAAAAATGAACCATATTTTAGAGAGAGGGAGAGAGAAATGGGGTTTAACGTCCACTCGACACAAACTAGGTCATTTTGGGACTAACATATGGTTTCAATTTTTTTATTTGGATAATTCGCTTGCGCGTAGGGGTCTTTTGCAGTGGGAGGAAACCGGAGTGCCCGAAGGAAACCCACGAGGTTGAGAAGGCACCCCTATCTCCATGTCACATACGCTCACACCAGGGATCGAAACCACAGCCGTAAGCCAGAGGTGACCGGCCGGCTAGTGTTGGAAGCGCGGCACTCTAGACCACTAGGCCATCTCCCCCCCCCCCCATATTTTAGTCCCAAAATGACCTCGTTTGATTCGTGTGGACGTTAATCCCCACTTCTCTCTCTCTGTATTTTGTGTTTTATTTCAGAAGTAGACCGAGTATGAGCATTATAAAGATGGTGATATATTTAAATGTTTTATTTTATATTTTAGAATCAGTATGAACATCATAAAGAAGTCTTGGCAGCCCAGGGTGTTAAAATCATAGCTAAAGACATGGAGAAGGCCATGGCAGGTTTACCATTATACGTAGCCCATAACTCAGACGAAGTGGATTATTATGTAGTAAGTATTGATAACAAAACCTCCAGATTCTCTCACAACATTATACAACTGTAAAGCTACAGACTGACAAGGACAGCTGTTTAGTCGTTCGGATGGGATGAAAAGCTGAGATCCCGGGACCCGGGTACACATTGGCGTGCCCATAAAAGATCTCTTGGCAGTTGGAATTCAATATACATGTAAGAGTAAACCGCAGCGCCGCTGCCCGGGCAAAATTTCCCTCATAGCACACTGTATGGTGTATGCCCATCTTCCATTAGCCCAGGTTAGGTGCAGAAGAGTAGGACGTTAAGTGTGCCAGTCTTCATCAGCTCCATTGGTGTCTGGTTCTTCGGATGGGACAAAAAAGTGGACCCCCTGTACATGTTGGCAGACATAAAAGAACCCTTGGCAGTTGGAAATAAGAATAAGAGTAGGCCGAAACATTGCTGTCTGGGCAAAATTCTCCTCATAGAACATTGCCAGTCTTCATCAGCTCAATTGATGAAGAAAAAGTGGGACATTAAACTCCATTTCATGACATTTAGAAATTTATCTTATTCACTAAAAAAAATAAAAATAAAATTATGGAGTTGAGGTTGAATGTCATTTTTGTAATTATTTGATTGGTTCGCATAAGATAGACCTAACTCGTTGATTGGTTGATTCCACTATTTGTTAATTACGTCTGTCCTCCTGTATAATTTATGAATGAATTAGGCAATGAATGACAGCCAACTCTGATGGAGTCAATTTACATAATACACATGTATACTCCTCTAACGGAAACATTAATCTTCTTTTTATGGATTTGAACCATTTTATGCCAAATTTTAGACAGGTTTCTTTGCCATGACCTTATTTCAGTCTTCATTCTTCATAAACAAATTACACAATAACTCGACTTACATTCAGTTAGTTTTTCTCAGTTGAGCGTAGTTCAAGGGAAGGATATGGAAATTAGGTTGATTCACACGTTAATCTGTTATACTAGTTACACTTTGGTTAATCTCTGTTGGAAATGAAATGAAATGGTGTTTAACGTCCTACTGTTCTACTCTGAACTCGGCTACACAGGCATATGCCATACAGTGTCCTATGAGGGACATTTTAACCAGGCAGCGGCGCTACGGCCTACTCTTATATCAAATTCTGATTGTCAGGTGATCTTTTACGTGCACGCCAATGTGTACATAGATTTTCTCCAGGTCTTTAAATTTCACCCCACAGCTAAAGACCCCTACGAGTGAATTTGAATGAAATTAAACCTTATGTCAGTCCCAAAATGACAAGTGGATGTTAACCCTCTCTCTCTCTCTCTCTCTCTCTCTCTCTCTCTCTCTCTCTCTTGCCCCCCATAATCTTCATACCACCAGTTCCTATCAGTTATATCCCACCAAAATGACAATGACAAAAACGTTCATACATGTATACATGTGTACTAGGGGGTTATAGACAGTTTTATCAAGTACATCAGTGTCATATACAGTATACATGAGACAGAAATTATAACCAAGCTTCAAGTAAATAATATTTTAAAGAATTTTTTTTTATTTTATGGCCATTATAATGCTCCACTTCTAAGTTACATTATTCAAACCATAAATTCACGTATTATTTCAAGTCTTGATGGGACATTTGCATTTTTCGGAAAATATGAAATTTTGTGTGAGTGTTGTATTAATCCAATGCAAATAGTTGTGCCTATTGCTAATTAGAAATTTTGCGGTATTATTCATTTTTGTGTTTCTGTGGAATGTTGTTCATCGATTCTTGGTGTAGAAAAGATTGAGATCTTATTAACGGATTCTTGTTGAACAAGGGCGCTGGCTGTTTTATCACTGAGTCTTGTTGAACTAGGGTGCTGGCTGATTTAACACTGAGTCTTGGTATTCAAGAGAGCATGCTGTTGTTGACGAACCCTTATTAATTATATTTTAACACTGTGAAAACTGTGTTAAAGATACATTATATAAGCTTTAGATATAATGTAAAATGCATAATGTAAACTGAATAATTTTGAAATTTCATTCAAATTACTCTATTGCGAGCAAAGATATCAGCCTTCGAAGGTTGGACAACTTCAAGACGTGTGCATTAATTTCAACCACCGTACTGGTTCTTCGAAGCTAAGTCTCACTCCTCCATTTTTAGATTAAATCAAAATATGGCTGAACCGTTCTATTCTATTTAATATCGGAGAAATCCGATGCCATCAAGACTTGATTAATAATTTAGAAAACATTTCAGGCTTAAAGGGACAATAACACTCTTGCTGGCTTGGCAGCTCTAGAAAATAAATAATAGTCTTATTCTAAGTACTAGATGTTTTTTTGTCATACCTGTTGTGTAAATTATCCATTACATCATATTTTACTTGTTCAGAGGGTTCGAAAATATTTTAAAATCCAAGTCACATTTGAAAAGGTTTACGTTAACCTTTTCAAATCATGTAGTTGAATTTTTCCAATTCTTTAAATTAGGTGTGTTAAGATGAAATTTGTATCATCAATTAATTTGAATATTGTAAAATAATACAATTTGTTGGCCAGAATAAAGATTGGGACATATTATTCAATTACAACAAGAGTGTTATTGGGGCTTTAAAGAAAGACCTGCATAAGGCAGATTTAGCTCTTGCATAACGTATGTTTAAATTTTGTTTTTCTTTGTATTTTAACAGAAAGAGATAGCCACAGTATTAGAAGACGTCCTCAAGTCCATTAAACTCACAGATAAAGGTGTGTTTGTTCAAGCTTCCACTCTTGGTTCCTTAGAAGCCTTGTTAGAATTCCTGCGTACTTCAAAAATTCCTGTAAGTATATATATGAAGACTATTCTCATTGTAACCCAACAATAAAAATAATAAAATACTTGCTGCGGCCCAGACATTTTTTCTCTTAAATTATAAAAAAAAAAGATATTGAAAAGTTTCATATAAATTACTTTATTCTGGGTGAAGCTATGACTGTCTGAAGATGTAGCGCATATTGTTTATAATAGTAGCAACGGTAATTGACAACTGAGGCTAATTCTCTTTTATCCATTATATCGTTAAATTTATAAATATCATTGGTGTTAAAATTCATTTAACATTTAAATTTAGTGGGAGTGAGAGTGGCCAAATGTTATATCATAAAGTCTGTCATTGATTACCTGGTTGTACATGACAAGGACCCCAGGAGTAGAGTCCTCCCATTGCTAAAGACCCCTACGCGCAAGGGAATTATTGACATAAAATTGAACCATATGTTAGTCACGAATGTCATAGTTTCTCTCTCGTATTTAATTCTGGGCCATCCAATGGTCTAGTGAGTTGATTAAGGGTATGTAATATGAATAAAAATATCTAAAGAATAAGTTATATAACTCTGAATCCTAAAGAAGACCAGCAATAGGCATCATTTTTGGCTCTTACATAATGCATTTTGAACATTGGATCTTACTTTAAAACAGTTATATAAAATGTAAAAAAATCTTTATGATCTAATAAAGACCTACTTATTTGTCTACATGCTTACGTAACCACGAAACGCGTGGGTGGTCTCTCTCATATGTGGAGTTTTTTTTCTCTGTTCTTTGGAAGCAAAAGTTTGATTAAATGTTGTTTTCATGAATTGAGGAAAACTTATCTTTTCCTTACCAATAAATCACGTTTCATATTTTTAAAAAATGATAAAAACTAAACAAATTGAAGGTGCAATGACCTAAATCTGTTTCGTCAATGAAATTTTTTCTGGGGTTTTATTTTTTTGCTTATTGATGTGACAGTAACAAAATTTTTACGCTAACAATCACGATTGCGACGTCAAAGTAATTGAATGACGAACCTTAGGGCTGGATATTAAAACATCAAAAACATCACCAGAAATACAGATATTGTCATCTGGAGACATCTGTTTCCTGATCAGGTGCGTTGTATCCCATTATCTGCGATGCACTGGGAACCAGTTAATAAATAACACAAATTTCTATGTAAAACAACAATCACTGAATTTATTTCACACTAAATTTCACCCGGTTCCACTTGTCGATCTCAAGTGGGGATCAGTTCATGAAAGCTCAAACTAGAATATTTTAAGAATCTTTTAACTTTTGACCAATGAAAGGGCTGTAATAAAGTAAAACCAAGTACGAACAATCCAAATCATTAGACAAAATTTGAAGTCCGAAAAAAGGTATTATTAAAGTATTTTAATTGAAGTTTTCTGGTAACGGACCTCCAAAGTTTTAACATCTCAATAACTCATAATTATTTATGTTAAAAAAAATTATTATGACTATTGGACTAGTGTATGTAATGTGAATATATTTATTTTGTAGTATGGACCAGTACATTATGTTAGGCCTAGTGTTATGAATTTAATATGTTATATTGTAATATGCTAGTATTAATATTAGACCATGTTATATATTATGCTGGTATTAATATAAGACTACTATATATTGTATGCTGGTGTTAATATAAGACCATATATTGAAGTATGTTTTGGTATTAATATTGGACTATGATATGAAATGATGGTATTAATATCGGACTATGTTACATATTGTAATATGCTGCTATTAATATTAGACTATGTTATATTTTGTAATATGATGGTATTAATATCAAACTGTTATATTTTGTAATATGCTGGTATTAATATTAGACCATGTTATATATTGTAATATGATGGACCAGATTTTATGAGTATAACATCAGACTATATTTATATTTTTTAGTATGCTGGTATTAATATTGGACCAGTTCATAAAAAAGACATCATGAAAGCATCTGCTATGTTAGAACATGACGGACAGTAAGTAAATTATATTTCTTTATATTTTAAAATATACTTGTCGATCTTGAAGGACGTGGGAGGGGGGGGGCACAGTAAGACACTTGTCAGTGGTATCTGATGTGGGAGGAGGGAATTTTAACGAACAGTGTATTGTCACACTTGAAAGTGGTGTAGGGTGGGGGAGGCCATGGGAGAGAGAGAGAGAGAGAAATGGGGTTTAACGTCCACTCAACACAAACTAGGTCATTTCGGGACTAACATATGGTTTAATTTTATTTCAATAATTCGCTCGCGCGTAGGGGTCTTTAGCAGTGGGAGGAAACCGGAGTGCCCGGAGGAAACCCACGAGGTTGAGAAGGCGCCCCTATCTCCATGCCACATACGCTCACACCAGGGCTCGAAACCACAGCCGCAGAGGTGACCGGCCAGCTAGAGGTCGAAGCGCGGCACTCTAGATCACTAGGCCATCCCAACCCCCCGGGAGGCCATGGTAAGACACTTGTCGATGGTGTAGGACGGGGAGGGTATAAACAACATAAACACCATAAACAACAAACACACATATCACATCAAGTGAATGGATGCAGAGAGGTCTAGTTGTTCAGATGGAACAAAAAAACTAATTTCCCTAGCACAACATTGACAGAAATTGAAAAAAGCCCCTCATTTCTGAATTGGTGCTGGAAAGCGGAATGTCTCGAACTCAATATCATTCAAAGTCCTTGACATTGAGAACACGAATCATTTGTCAATTGAAATCAACATCGATGTTGTGATCTTACCTTGAAAAGGCAGGCTTCTGGATCCAATATTTAAGACAAAATAAACGCGTTACCATCGGTACATGAATCGTGTACCATAATGCATGTCAGAGGTATTTGTAACAACAGGCTTGAAGTACAAAGATAGAGTATTTCAGAAGTCATGTTAAACGGTGACGTCATATTCTTATCTGGAGAGCATGTGCAATAAATTCTACCATTGTAGACTGGAATAACCAGAAGCTAGAGATTATCATTCGATTGAGACTGCTGGCTTATTTTGCCGAACGTAACTGATTTGAAATCAGAGTAAAAACAGTTAGTGTATATTATACATCATATTATATAGAGGATATTTGTCGTTTTAGAGTGAATAACATATTTTATTTCATTGAGAAGGAAGAAAACTTATATTTTCACGAATGCGTAGCATGAGTGAAAATATAAACGTTTTCGTGCTTAGAGATGAAATAAAATATGTTATTCACGACAAAACGACAAATGTTCTATTTATTTTATGATTTTACAATCATTTTAGGTAAAACAACATGGACTACTTTTTGTCCACCAGTGGAATAACACTTTTATTTCACTGATAAATTGCGGTATTCCACGACTGATCATGAAATAAATTATTATATCTGTTGCAACGCATTAGTGTCATTTTCTAGGTTCCAAGTATTAGCGATTTAGCTCCTTTAAACTCACATTTCATTTCATTTCAAATACAATTAGTGAAGCTCATGTGTTTCTAGTTTTATTTTATTAATATGATGTAATCAAGTAAAGACCAATGTTTCATAGACTACTGTTGTTATTTCATCATCATTGGTTCATTATGGTAGCCTTTTCATTCATTCATTCATTCACTCACTATGTACAAACTATTATCTGTAGACTATAACACACATGTAGCTGACACCCCTATTGTTATAATGGGACACTCCTACTTATTGTGTGATAAACTTATGAATGGCTCAAGATAAGAATATATATATATATATACTGATTCATACATACATATGAAGATTTGTAGAGAGTAAACAATGGGTTGGTTATTTAAATAAAATCTCTAGGGTTATCGATCTAGTAGAAATTACAACTTACTATTGACACAAGTTACTGTTGTACTTTTGCATTGGTGAATCAAAGTTTTAACTGCCCCTAATTTTTTGCCCGCTCCTCTCAAATGAAATGAATTAGGGTTTAAGGTCCTAATTTATTTTTCTGCACTGACTAGCCTAATGAAGAGTGGCGTTCCTCTCAAATGAAATGAAATGAATTAGGAGTTTTTGTCCTACTTTTTTGCACCAAGACGGCTTATGACGTCAATGATCCTCTCAATAAAAACATTTAGATTTCTAAACTCCATATCGCCCATTGAGTTCAAGGGCAAAGCCCTGGTTGTTGGTTCAGAAAAGTCGTTAAATCCTATTTTACAGAAGAGGATAGCTACCTGAATGTGCCAAATCAGAAGTGGTATTACAGTTCTTGTAATTTGGGGAGCCACAGTGGCTAAATGAGTAAAATGATGGCTGGCTAGTCTGGAGGTCGTGGGTTCGATCCCGGAGTTTGCCAAGAAATTTCATCAGGATTTTCCCGACCTAGCAAGGGACAATGTATAGTCGTTTGGATGGGATGGCGTGCACGAATAAGATCCCTTGGCAGTTGGAATTCGATATACAAATAGGCTGTAGCACCGCTGTTCGGGCAAAATTTTCCTCATAGCACACTGAATGATTAGTCCAGACGGAGAAGTATAGGAGGACGTTAAACCACATTTTATTTCATTTCTTGTAATTTGTTATTATATGATTGTTGGATAAAGAAACCAAACCTGGATCTGGAATACCCTTCTAGAAAGTATAAAACAATGCCCAACTGTGACGGTTTTTAAAAGGAAACTAAAAACACACTTTTTCCGTATAGCATTCTGTTAATATTTGTCTAAGACATTGTGAAGCGCCATTGAATGCATTGCAGTAATGTGCGCTATTGCAAATGTAATATGTAATGTAATATGTATAATAATTGTCGCGTCCTGTGTATTGAGATTACTTAGTCACTCCTTTTTATTAGACAAAAAATTCAATTGAACTAAACATTGCATCAGATAGAATGTTCAAAATAAGTCGATAGAAAAAGTATTGAACGATATGAGAGGATATGGTCGTGGGTTATTTATAGTAAATAGTCGGTAACACGCCACACATTTAAAATATCCATAAAATAAGAGAAAGAGATGGTGTTTAACCTTCACTAACATATGCTTGAATTTTATTTCAACAATTTGTTTGCGCGTAGGATTGTTTAGCAGTGGGAGGAAACCGGAGAAAACCCACGAGGTTGGACAGGCGACCCCACTCCTTCTCGCGTAGAACAGGGAAATCAAAACATACACTCGACACCAACTAAGTCATTAACATATGGTTAAATTTTATTTCAATAATTCACTTGCACGTAGGATTCTTTAATAGTGGAAGGAAACTGCAAGACCCCGAAGAAAACCCACGTGGTTGGATAGGCAACCGGGAAATCGAAAAAATGTTAATTGACGCAATGACAGAGCTTATAATATAACCTGCACATGCTAATTATTTGGCCTTCCACCCCCCAGCTCCATAAAACAAACCTGTTGACAAGATACATATTTTACACAGACTTTATAAGCAAAAAACAACAAACATATCAAATCATGTCAATAGAACGTTAATAGTATACTATAATATATAGAGAGAGATTAGTGGTATATGGCCTATAATCCGCCTGTCTTGTGGTTTTAACACCTGACTCTATAATAAATCTACAGGTTTATTTTCTACCTGTATATTATTACAGCTACTTGTTTATTACTACCTGTATTATTACCTGTATTTGACAACCACTTGTTTGACAGGTGCTTGTTTGTTACTGGACTATATTAATAAATGAAATAGGGTTTAACGTCCTGCTGTCCTGCTCCTGGGTATACAACCATACAGTGTGCTATGAGGGAAATTTTGCCCGGGCAGCGGCGCTGCGGCCTACTCTTATATCGAATTCCAACTGCCACAGGATCTTATACGTGCACGCCAATGTCTGCACGGGATCTCTTTTTTTGTCCCATCCAAACGACTAAACAGCTGTCCTTGTCAGGCCCTCCGTCCTGCATCACTGACAAGGGGAAACCACGCTGGAAAATCTGGGCGAACATTCTCGACCAATACCCACTTAGCCCTGTGATCCCTCAAAACTATATTAATACACATGTGATACCAAGTAGATTAGACAATGTCATATACACAATGTCATATACGTGTGTTTTAGCCTGGAGGTCGGGTGTTCGATCCCTGCATTGGCCGAGAAAGTTCATCTCGATTTTCCGGTGTGATTTCCCCTTGTCAGTGAAGCAGAAGGAGGGCCTGACAAGGACAGCTGCCTAGTCGTTCGGATGGGATGAAAAACCGAGGTCCCGTGTACACATTGGAGTGCACGTAAAAGATCCCTTGGCAGTTGGAATTCAATATTTTGCCCGGGCAAAATTACCCAACCCTAGCACACTGTATGGCGTATGCCCGTCTTCCATTAGCCCAGGTTAGGTGCATAAGAGTAGGACGTTAAACCCCTATCACTCACATGTGGTTTAAATGAAACCAAATGAAATAAATAATGTTTAACCTCCTAGCATTCTATTTTGAATTATTGAAATAATAGTGTGACTTTAAACCCCATTTCTCTCTATTTCATAAAACTCATTTCGCTTTGCTTTCTAATGAAAAACAAGCGAACTAAGAATTCAGCAGGTAAAAGGAAGGTCTTTTCAACAATTTGTTAATATAATAAAAAAAAGTTGTGGCCTTTTATACCACGTGTTTAATGAGAGAGAGGAATGAGAACTTTATGATAGTTTCCTGTACTAGAAGTTTATGATAGTTCTTCCCCCACCTAAAGCCATACATCCTGTCAATGGTTGTCATGGTAATAACTTTCGTTTAATGACAATAATACACAGTGATTAATATCAACACATGCATAACATCCGTCATATCATAACTCACGCTACTACGCACGAACACAACAAATAAAATCAAAAACCGTGGTTTTTTTCACAGATATTTTTCTCTCAAATTAATCGTTTTATCAATTCAGTGAATGTAATGAAGCAGTGTAAGGGAAGTTCTAAGGGTATTTTCATATTATTCATCTGGTATGAAAAGCAGTCCTTGTGAATTTATCTCCATAAAACATCAAAAGTTATAAGTTTGACCTCGTCATACAAAATTCTGAAATGGAATAAACTGACGTTACATAAAACCCACTGTTGAATTTCCTCTATTGCTCCATCGCCTCTTTTTTTTTGAATATAAAAGTTGGACAGATTTGATTTTAATGGAGGTTTAATTGCTCAATTTTGATAAATGAAATGAAATCGGGGTTTACCTCCTCCTATTCTGCACTGACAAGAGTAATAAAGATGGTCATACAACTGTGTAAGTAACATGATAAAATCTTATGTCCTTCCATTGAATTAATCCGATTGACAAAAATTAAACTACTCATTAAAGTCAACTTATCCTTTTAATTGCAAATTTCATGGCAGATGACTCATCAGTTCGCTTTTACAGATTGTTTATAACACGGGTGAATGGTTAGCATGTGCGCACTGTATCCAAAGGCCTATCATTGAGCCTCATGGGTTTTCTGTGGGTCCTCTTGTTTCCTCCCATTGCTATAAACCCCTACTCGTAAACTGAACCATGCTTTACTCCTGAAATGACCTAGTTTGTGTCAACTGGACATTAAACCCAATTGCTCTCTTTCTTTCTATCTTGGTCTGCTTCCTGTTTTCGATCAGTGTTTTGGAAATAAAATGAAATGGGGTTTAATGTCATTATTTCAGCTTTTCCAATAAAATGAAATGAAATGGAGTTTAACATCCTACTGTTTTTCTCTTACTGGGCTCATCAAGATGGCCATATGCCATACATTGTGCTATAAGGGAAATTTCGCCCAGGCAGCGGCAATATGGTCAAGGAATCTTGTATGTGTATGTCAATGTATACAAGGATCCTCCGTTTAAGGTCCCATCCGAATGACTAGACAGCTGTCCTTACTCCTTGTTAGGGTCCTCCATTCTGCACCGTTAACAAGGGTAAATCACGAGCTTTCCTACTAATAAAAAGTTTGACTAAAATAATAAAAACATAAAGAAATGAAGTATCAAAAGTATATTGATAATATACCTCACTACACGTATCAATTTAGTACATGGGCTGCACAGTGCACAGACATTACTTTCATCCTACAACCGGGTCCATTCAATTGATTGGTTGAGATCCTTCTTATAGATCCTACACAAACGTTCCTCCCAGAGATTTATGGCAAGCGCAACTATAGAACTTTCTCCCTCTTTCTAATCACAATGTTTCCATCCCTGGACTCTTTCAAAAAACACCTCAAAACACATCTTTTCTTAAAACAGTAAATTGATCAATTCACTTACACAAATATTGCTTTTAGTTTTTTGGCGTCCTATTAAAATGTTTACACTATCCACATTATTTTAATGTGTATAATAAGAAAGAATATTATTAGGGTTTCACACTGCGTAGCTTGTGTGAAACACTATTGTTTTTGTTAAAATTATTCTTATTATTATTCTTCTTATTATTATTATTTTTTTTTTTCCAATTTGCTTATATCTCAGCAACTTCTTGTCGGATCGATACAATGTCTTCAGTTTTACTGAGAAAGTGGGTGTGACTTAGAGATTAAAGCTATTCCCGGCATTCTGCGACATTGCGAAATGTCCGAAATCACCGAAAATGTCGTTTTTTGAAATATTGCCGTAATATTAACAATAATCATTGGATTTTAGCATATGATGCATTTTGACATAGCCAGAAACAGGGGACATGGCTATGTTACTTTTGATTTTTGATTTTTGACGAATCTTGGAAGATATTAGGCGCCAAATTTTGAAAATTTAAATTTTTACAAGAAACTTTTTTATTTATTAATATTTTTATATGACATTTTAACCAAGGTTAAAGAGTCGTCTGATTTGAACAAAAATGTCAACATGTTTTGTTTCCGTAATTTTCCTTGGCCGCCATTGGCTAATTCAGTTTTTCAGTCCTACATTAATTATTTACTGTTCGATTTGTATAAAACCATGTACATATGTTCCGTGGTTCAAAATGCCATTTTTTTGTTACCGGTAAAGTTTCCTGTAGGCACCAGAAGTGGCGTAAATTCAGCAAAAACTACAATATTGACAGTTCGGTACCACTTTTTGAAAGCAAATACTATTTTCTACTAATCTGATCTTACTCAAAAGATGCGCCATGTAAAGGTGCACAAATTCTCGGACTCAGTTTTTTTAATTTCGATTTTGTTTTCGGGTCATTTCGGTTAAAAGGTAAAAAAAAGGGGTAAAAATAAGCTACTTACAACCCATCCAGTGTCTTCATATATTAAAATATTTCTTCGATACTTTCATAAACTTGTAGCAATAATCCATACAAAGAGAATGTATGTGAAATTTAGTTTGTAATATAAGCAGTTGCCGAGAAATGGGCAATTTTGCATAAGTCACTTTTCACGTTATTTTGGCTGTAAAAGAATCAATTATTATTCCATTTTCAATTTTCTTTCACTGTCTGTTGCCTATTGCCACAGTCAACTATTCCAAACCATTTTAACACTTTCACTGTTACCGGAAGTGACGTCATTTAGGCAATAACTGAATTTTTAGCCTTAAAAATACATTTTTTATTCAAATGAGTATTATTTGTAATATTTTTAGAATTATGAAATTTGGTTCCCATCAACACATAGAATGAACCCATACGATCATATAGATACCACAAAGTGGTTTCTAACTTGTACGGTTGCAGAGAAATGGACGATTTTCCACAAGTCACTTTTTACTATATTTTGGCTCTAAAAGAATCAGTTATTATTCGATTTTCATAAAATTTCCACCATATGTCTTATGCCATTTACGATTTCATAGAACTAATTTAACTTTTTTAGTATCACCGGAAGTGATGTCATTTTGTCAAAAACAGAATTTTTAGCCTGCAAAACAGATATTTTATTCAAATGAGTCCGATTTGTAATGTTTTCAAAATTATGATATTTGATTCCATTCAACAAATAGATTGAACCCATACGATCGTACAGACACCACAAAATGTTTTCTAACTTGTGCGGTTGCAGAGAAATAGTCGATTGTCTACAAGTCACTTTTCAAGGTTTTTGGTCTATAAAAGTGGCAATTATTATTCTATTTACATAAAATTTTCACTATATGATGTCATATGCCATTTCGGATTTCATAAAACTAATTGAACGTTTTCATTATCACCGGAAGTAATGCAATTTTGCCAGGATCACTTACAAGTAACAAATGTACAAAATGAATTGATATTTGCTGGATTTGGTTAATTCTGCGTCCAATTTATTTGATGTGTGCAATGCTTGGGGAAACCTGTTTAATGGTTTCATTGGTACCGGAAGTGATATATGTTCAAGGGTAACATGGCACCGGAAGTGACATGTTAAAGGGTAACGTGGCACCAGTGAAACCCGTCATTCCTGCATGCAGGTCTAGTTCTTTTTTGATTTTACTTTTGTTGGTTATTGCTTGTAATGTCCATGTGTTGTGTGTCTTATCCATGTGTTGTGCCTTGTGATGCGTATGTGTTGTGTGTCTTGTAATGTGTCTTGTAATGTCCATTTTATTGTGTGTCATGTCCATGTCGTATGTGTCTTGTAATGTCCATGTGATGTGTGTGGTGTCCGCGTATTTGTCTTATTGATGTCTCATGAACTTACTACAAAAAGATTTCATTTTCTTCAAATGTCAATGTAATGTGTTTTTCTACTTTTATTTTCACCAGATATGCCTGTGTTTTGGCGTTTGATGTTAAAGTGGAGCGTGAGTCTCAAGAATTAGCCGATAAACTTGGTGTTCGAGTATTCACGGCGGACATTATATACCATTTGTTTGATAGATTTATGGAATATCGCGAAGAAGTGAAAAAGAAAAAGCAAGAGGAATTCAAACATTTAGCTGTGTTCCCGTGTAAATTACGCATTCTTCCACAGTTTGTATTTAACACAAGAAATCCTATTGTTGTCGGTGTTGTTGTTGAAGCAGGATTTATTAAAGAAGGGGCTCCATTGTGTGTGCCCAGCAAAGAGGTAGGTATCTAATTCAGCTGTCAGAGCTTAGAATACATTTATTTAATGGGTGTATGGGGTTGGGGGGAGTGGCAAATGATTTAATGCCTGTAATTGAGTCAAGTTGCATGGTTTTGATTCTATGCTTGTACGTGACCACTACTAGGTTCTCCTGGTTTGTTTTGGGTGTTAAGATTGGAAACATCTGAACCACTGTAAAATAGTCTGGCATGCTGTGTCTTTAACCTGTAAGAATTAAGCATGGTTCTCCTCGGTCAAAATTGTACAGCATGTAGGACCTGGCAAGGACAGTATCTGACCTTTAAGTGCATGTAAAGGAACCCTTGGCAGATGAAATTTGAAATAAGAAGTGGGCGGTATCCTGGCTGTCCAGTCAAAATTTTCCTCCTAGCACACTGTCTTCATTAGTCCAGTCAGTGCACAACAGTAGGATGTTAAACTCTGTTTCATCTCTTTAAAGGGACAATAACACTCTTGCTGGTTGTGCAGGTCTAGAAAATAAATAATAGTCTTATTCTAAGTACTAGATGTTTATTTGTCCTACCTGTTGTGTAAATTATCCATTACATCATATTTTACTTGTCCAGAGGGTTCGAAAATATTTTAAAATCCAAGTCACATTTGAAAAGGTTTACGTTAACCTTTTCAAATCATGTAGTTGAATTTTTCCAATTTTTTAAAATAGGTGTGTTAAGATGAAATTTATATCATCAATTAACTGGAATATTATAAAATAATACAATTTGTTGACCAGAATAAAGATTTGGACAGATTATTCAGTTACAACAAGAGTGTTATTGTCCCTTTAATCGGGCATTAATCATAAGGTCTGTCACTGAGTCAACTGACACGATTTCGATTCCATGGTTATACATGACACAGAGTTCAACCTAGGGGGATTTTCTCAGAGTCCTGCACTTTCCTCCCACTGCTAAAACACCCCTACATGCAAGTGAATTATTGAAATAAAATTGAACCACACGTTAGTCCAGAAATAACTTAGTTTGTGTTGAGTGGCCGTTAAACTCCATTTCTATTTTGCGGGGTTGGGATGGCGTAGTGGTCTAGAGTGCCGCGCTTCAACCTCTAGCTGGCCGGTCACTTCGGGCTTGCGGCTGTGGTTTCGAGCTCTGGTGTGAGCGTATGTGGTATGGAGATAGGGGCGCCTTCTCAACTTTGTGGGTTTCCTCCGGGCACTCCGGTTTCCTCCCACTGCTAAAGACCCCTACGCGCAAGCGAATTATTGAAATAAAATTAAACCATATGTTAGTCCCGAAATGACCTAGTTGTGTCGAGTGGACGTTAAACCCCATTTCTCTCTCTCTCTCTCTCTCTCTCTCCCATTTCTATTTCTCTCTCTCAACACATATCTCTGTGATCAGATTATACAGCTAACAACTTTTTTTTTTTTAATTTTATGCATTCGTGTGATAACTTATCCAAAAAACATGGGGGATAATCTTATATGTACATCATTTACCTACATGTAGACTTTATTGAGTTATTTAATAATATCATATATTATAAAACGCCTGAGTTTTTTGGGGGGCTGGATTATGACAATCACATGTGAAGATGACGGAGATAGGATCTATTGGTGATAATGTATTATATATAATACACCTTAAAATAGTATAGAATTTATTGAGATATTCAACAATGTCAGTTGTAATAAAAGGTCTAGGTTTTATACTGGATTATGACATTCATACGTGAAGATGACAGAGATACGATGGACGGTTGATAATATATTTTATATAATATGGGTTGGTTGATCGACCATTTTTCTAGCCCTTCAACTTAATCGTATAATCATGCACTATGACAATATCTACTTCCTGTGTTTTGTTCATGAGCTGTGATGAAGTCCTGCATGTTTAGAAGCAGGCTATTGTTCGCGTTGACGTATAAAAATCGGACTACACCCATAACATCTTGTCAAGGGATTATAATATTGTGATTGAAGATAAAATTATCGTACTAATACTCTTGACATGATTGGCCTATCCCCTAAAAAAAAAAAATTGGAGATCATAAAAAAAAATTGACAGATTAAGGCTTTTGTGTAGCTAGTGAAAGAAATGCATTTTATTCTGTTCCATCATAAAATAGATTATATTTTGTCAACAAGTTTCCCGCCA
Organism: Patella ulyssiponensis; assembly: GCA_963678685.1. Lineage (NCBI taxonomy): Eukaryota > Metazoa > Mollusca > Gastropoda > Patellidae > Patella > Patella ulyssiponensis. The sequence goes on from OY783225.1 coordinate 6,526,548, forward strand.
AAACTTATAAAAGTATGATAAAAACGTATTGAATATGTACATGTATTATGTAAGCTAAATCTCCCTGTTGCAAGTCTTCATTTTGACGTCAAATGTTATATGGATTATTTAAACGTTTATTAACATGCTCTATTCTCTAGAACATTTAATGGTTTAATTTGAAAATGGAGAAGCAGGGTTGAGTCTTACTTAACAAGGGGTTTTGGATGGCGGATGTGCGCGCTGTATCATAAAGCCTGTCATTGAGTCAACTGGCGTAGTTTCGAATCGCCAGTTGTAAGTGACAAGGAGTAGGGTCGCCTGTCCAACCTCGTGTGAGAAGGGAATCACGTGGATAAGTAGGTAAAGCACTGGCTCCCAGCCTGGAGGTTGGGTATTCGATCCCTGCATTGGCCGAGAAAGTTCAACTCGATTTTTCGGCGCGTTTTCCCTTTGTCAGTGATGCAGAACGGAAGACCTGTTTGGATGTTACGAAAAAACCAAGGTCGTGTGTACACATTGGCGTGCACATAAAAGATCCCTTGGCAGTCGGAATTCGATATAAGTGTAGGCCGTAGCACCGCTGCCCGGGCAAAATTTCCCTCATGGCCCGTCTTCCATTAGCCCAGGTTAGGTGCAGAAGAGTAGGACGTTAAACCCCATTTCATGTCATTTCTGTATATGAGAATGAGTGAATTGGTATTGACAGTACGTATTATGTGATACTTCCAGTACTTCATATACAAGGTCACTACTGAGCCCTGTCTACATTAGCCCAGTTGGAGCAGAATAGTAGGATGTTAAACCCCATTTCATTTCAGTGATACAATGAACGGCTTATGTGCAATGATGAACAGTCCAGATGAAAATTAAATGAAATGTCGCTCTCTTCTGCACCTAACCTGGGCTAATGGAAGACGGGCATACGAAATAAAGTATGCTATGAGGGAAAGTTTGCCTGGGCAGCGGCACTACGGCCTACTCTTATATCGAATTCTAACTACCAAGGGATCTTTTTCAGTTTTTTGTCCCATCTGAATGACTAGAAAGCTGTCCTTGTCAGGCCCTCTGTTCTGAATCACTGACAAGGTGAAACCATGCCGTAAAATCGAGATGAACTTTCTCGGCAAAAAGGAGGGCTCGAAGACCTGGCCTCCAGGCTAGGGAGCCGGCGTCTTACCCACTTAGCCACAGTGATTCCCCAGTCCAGATGAACAGTCTGTCTACTATATGCATGTACATGTATCAATGTATTGCTGTAAAACAGTCTATCTACTATATACATTTATTGATGCTTTGATAATCAGCCTACTTGCTATCTATGCATTGAACTGTAAGAAACAAAGATTTCATACAAAGTGGGGCGGGGGGAAATAGTCTCAATATTAATTATTATTATTACAACCAATGGGTATTTGAAAATTGGATATTGACGGTTGAGGAAATGCATCTTTAAATTAGTGGCTAATCAATTTAATATTCATGTGAGTGAGAGCACTGGCACCTCAGATTTGTAAATGTACATCTTGGTCTAAAAGTTTAATATATACAGAACTGTATAAACCAAGTACACAACATTATGTATGGAGGGTATGCCCGTGCGAACATTTTTGTTGAAATCCTATTTTCGACATGGTCTCAAATATTTGAGGTGTTAAAAGGCCAGCTTCATGTTAACAATACGAACAATGTCAATTAATTTGAGTAAATAAATCTAGCTACACCTGTTGCATTGAAACACACCACCAGTTCTCCCTATTGTTTCAATGGACTAGTCAAAGTGATCTGGGGTCATGACCTTTTTGTAACCACCTGTTTCTGGAAGCCAAGGTGTTTTTTTGGCTTCACCCCTGCGCCATCTTCTCCTCTCATCACCTGTAGAATGGACTCCGCCATCTGGGAGCATGCCAAATGGTTTGGAACTTTGTCCATAATCTAAACTGAGTCTGCAATGCTTCAATTAATTTCCAGGGCTCCACCGTCTTTTTCTGTTTTGATGTTGGCGAAATGTTACACGATGAGACTTTCTGTGTACATCAACATTAATTCATTTTCCTGGAGTTCACCTGAATCGTGACCTTTTCGTCCTGAACACAGGAAGTTTTTATCAACCAATCAGATTAATGAGCAGAAATAAAATGCTCCTCACTCATTTACTTGTGCGCGATTCAGAAATATTAATTAGCTCGAAAACGGTCAGTTTGAAAGATTTTCAGGAGCATACCCTTTCCACCCTCTCTAATTAAATTTGGACTAGACCACATCCTTGCCATAAGTTAAAAAGAGTTTTAAACAGGAAGTAACATCTCCTTTGAGAACAAAATGGTGGTTCTGCAATTTTATCTTTTTGGAACGGAATTGGCAATAGACGGCCCACACACGCAAGCTACTAAAGTAAAGCATTAGCCGCCAGTTGCATTATCAACAGCAGGAACCTCAACCAAAAAAAAAAGGCAAGAGTCAAGGTTAACGCTGATTAACAACTCTTTTCAGCCAATTTTCTTAATAAGAAAAAAAAAACAAAATGAAATTGAAACATATCCAGAAATTCTTGTGAAAATTAGTTTAATGCTTTAGGCAGGTTTTCAATATTTTATTTGTTTTTGTAGTTTCAGTTAGTGCCTGCATATTTGTAAATTTATTTATTTTAAGGCTGGTTTGAAAAGAAAAGTATTGATTTGGGCTGATCTGTTGGGGGGGGGGGGTCTAACATATGGACTATAGATCCTAAGGTCCGTCAAGTGGTTTGGCTTCAATGTTACACTTGTACGTGACAAGGAATAGGGTTGCCTTTTCAATCTCGTGGGTTTTATCCATGACCTCCAGTTTCCTCCCACAGCTACACAGTCACCTATACACAATCAAAGTATTAAAATGAAGTATAGAAATTATTGAACAATATGCCAGAACCAAAATAAACTAGTTCGTGTCTCATCTCCCTCTCTCTGATTTCATTTCTTGGGAAGGGGGATTGGGATGGCCTAGTGGTCTAGAGTGCCGCGCTTCAACCTCTCGCTGGCCGGTCACCTCCGGATTGCGACTGTGGTTTCGATCCCTGGTGTGAGCGTATGTGCCATGGAGATAGGGGCGCCTTCTCAACCTCGTAGGTTTCCTCCGGGCACTCCGGTTTCCTCCCACTGCTAAAGACCCCTACGCGCAAGCGAATTATTGAAATAAAATTGAAACCATATGTTAGTCCCAAAATGACCTAGTTTGTGTCAAGTCGACGTTAAACCCCATTTCCCTCCGTCCCCATTTCTTGGGAGCCGCAGTGGCTGAGTGGGAAAAGCGCCGGCTCGTTAGTCTTGGGGTCCAGGGTTCAATAACGGTGTAGGCTTAGAAAGTTTCTTGTGATCGTCCTTTGTCACTCTCGTAGGTTTTCTCTGGGTCCTCCGGTTTCCACCCACTGCTGAAGCAAATTATTGAAATAAAATTATTTTAGTCCCAAAATGACCTGGTTTGTGTCAATAAGATGTTAAACCCCATTTCTCTCTCTTTCTCTTTTTAATCACTTAGTCCGTGCGAAACAGTAGGACATTAAACCCAACATAAACTTCTTAATAAAGGGAAAAAATCTGGGGCCTTTTTCACGAAATTTTAACTAAGATAAAATCCAAATTTTAGTAATTTGATTGGATAATATTAGATTGATTTTAGTGCTTAGCCAATCAAAATTGAAGTATCTACTAAAATTTGGATTTTATCTTTAGTTAAGTTTCGAGAAACCGGGCTCAGTATGCCAGACAAATACCAATATTTTAAAGAATTAGAGGGGGAGGGTATGTGGGGGAAAGGGGGTCACCAGCTATGAACTGGTCGGGAAGTGAATAAGATAACAGAAACTAAAATTACCTATTGGAAATTTTCTAAATTAGACATAAAAAAAAATGGCCCACGACAAGGTGAGATGGGATGATTAAAGCTGAAGAAAACGTAAATAAAAGAGTTGAGTAAATTACAAAGTGTACTCTTCAACCTGCGGGCCTACGTAAACTCTGGGATTGGCTAGTCTCATATTACACACAGAACGAGGAAGCTACCATCTTCTTCTGTTTTTAATCTTGAAGCACAATTTATGTCCGTCTGCCTGCCTAATGGAGCCAACATTTCAAAAGATCTTGCCAGAAGTTGATTAAAGATGACGGCTTTAATCGTCTTGGTTGTAAAGGTGTATCACTGTAATTCTTGGAGAGTTTTTTTTATCTTTAAAAGTTGAATTATCATTTAACAGTCGACCGCAAATATAATTTACAAAATTCAGCATGCTCGCCAAAATAATTGACATTTTTCCTAAATTGATATTAGCCTAATTATGGGATATGAGGTGTAGATTGTTTGTGAAGTTTTGTTGATTTCCAAACATTTCAACTATGTGTTGAGTAGATAAATAGATATAATGGAATTTATGTTGTTCAACATATTCACCGCAGCCATCATATTGCACATAGAAAATATTGAATAGATTCTCGTATTAAAAAGAGTATTTATTTAAAAAAAAAAAAATATTTAGCACTTGATATATGTACATTCATGTAGATACAGACTCTGTTTCCTGAACAAGGTTTTTTTTTTTTACCATCCCATATCTGGATGACAGACGCTGACGAATGCCCAAGCAAAAAGTTGTCCCAAAAAATATTTGACTACCATTATAAGTTTAACTTATATTATTTATTGTAATCCTATTTTAAAAGGGGTCGGAGGTGGATGGCCAAATTGTTAGCATGTGCGTGTTGTATCATATTATAAGGTCTGTCATTGAGTCGACTGGCGAGTTTTCAATTCTCCAAGGAGTAGGTTTGCCTGTCCATTCTTGTGGGTTTTCTCTGGGTCCTTCGGTTTCCTTCCACTGCTAGGGGGGTTGGGATGGCCTAGTGGTCTAGAGTGCCGCGTTTCGACCTCTAGCTGGCCGGTCACATCTGACTCGCGGCTGTGGTTTCGAGCCATGGTTGGTGTGAGCGTATGCGGCATGGAGATAGGGGCGCCTTCTCAACCTCGTGGGTTTCCTCCGGGCACTCCGGTTTCCTCCCACTGCTAAAGACCCCTACGCGCAAGCGAATTATTGAAATAAAATGAAACCATATGTTAGTCCCAAAATGACCTGGTTTGTGTCGAGTGGACGTTAAACCCCATTTCTCTCTCTCTCCTTCCACTGCTTAAGACCCCCACGCAGAAGCAAATTATAGAAAAAAAAACTGAACCATATGTTAGTCCCGAAATGATCAAGTTTGCATCAAATGGACATTAAACCCCATTCCTCTCTCTTTTCTTTCCCAATTTTAAACCCAATTGAATACAAATCAGGAGATTACCTAGTGTTGAAAATTTGATTTTTGATTAAATGTTAGATAATCAATCTGAGTACATTAGCACAGATTAAACCGTTAAAAAATTGATGTTTCCCGAAAAAATGGCATGACCTCCTCCTCACAGACTATCTTATATAACAGAATAACAGAACGCATCATTAAATGTTATATAACAAGTACCTGTCTTCTTCACAGACCATGATATATAACAAGTACCTGTCCTCTTCACAGACCATGTTATGTAACACGTACCTGTCCTCTTCACAGACTGTTTTATAACAAGTACCTGTCCTCTTCACAGACTATGTTATATAACAAATAGGCTGTCCTCCTCAGAGACCATGTTACATGTATATATAACTAGTACCTGTCCTCCTCAGAGACCATGTTAATAACAAGTAATGTGTATGTACATTTGTAATAGAACTGTGTATTAAAATCTGTCCTTCTCACAGATCGCGTTATATAACAAGTATGTATGTATAACAGAAGGCATTATTAAATGTTATTACATATAGCTGTCCTCCTCACAGACCACATATCTCTAATAAATAAAACAGTAATGTCTTTGTTTAGAGATATTCGCTGACCTAGATGCATGACTTGAGTTTAAAATGCCATAAGTTAAGCTAACCTTTCTTTCTTGGGGGATTTTTTTTTCTTTCTTTTTTTAAATTGGTGAATTTCTCACAATGCTGGAGTAGAAGATATAACTCACTCATGTTATATTACAACATGGGCTGAAAATTGACAGGCTACAAGGTCCACATGCTTCTTATTGGTACGTTTCCTGTTTTACGTCTACTGATTAGGTATCAGTTTCAGGAAGCGGACAAAAACTTGTTTCTTTTACTGGTTATTATGTGACTGACATGGAGTGTTGAAGTTTTAAGAATCAACAGACTTTGAAAATTCAGCTTGAGTTTCAAGCGCATTGACCTTGTAAAAATCCTCTCTCTGAAATGCATTTCAAAACCTGTCTTCGACATTCAATAAATCTGTCATTTCTATGTGAACCATTTCGATAAATATTTTAAGCAGACGTTTAAATTTAAAATCTACATTTATGAGCGAGTTTTATAAGACATGTTGGGCAAAGGAGCAGACGCATTGAATTGTTTTAGCAGACGTGTTTGAGAAATGAGAGACAGAAGTAGAAGTTGGTCTGAGAGTTGTAGGGAAGCCTACTGTTAATGTATGAAGCCCGTCAATTTAATTAAACTAGGATTACTGTCATATGTTGGATATATATATATATATACATGTATTTGAAATGAAATGGGGTTTAACATCGTACTTTTCTCCATCTATTGGGAAGCCACGGTTGCTAGGACCTTGGCTCGTTATCTTGGAGGTCGGGTGTTTGATCCCAGCATTGGACTGAGAAAGTTTATCCAGATTATCCGCCGACCGCCGTGGTACAGAACCAGGCATGATTTTTTTTGTTAATTAACAGACTTTCGCTATTTTCATCGCCTGTGGGTCGTTTTTCGTGAATCATCTAAATTTGCAATAAATATTTTGGGCATGGTTGAGTCTTTTGACTTTGTCTGACGATCTTTATTTTTACATTATTATGCCCTGGATCACGTGCCTAAGTGGTTAAGGCGCTGGCTCAGTAACCTGGAGGTCAGGTGTTCGATCCCAGCATTGGCGGAGAAAGTTCATCTCGATTTTCCGGCGTGGTTTCCCATTGTCAGTGATGCAGACTGGGGGGCCTGACAAGGACAGCTGTCTAGTCATTCGGCTGGGACAAAAAACCAAGGTCCCGTGTACACATTGGCGTGCATGTAAAATATCCCTTGGCAGTTGGAATTCGATGTAAGAATAGGCCGGAGTGCCGCAGACCTGACAAAATTCCCCTCATAGCACATTGTATTGTGTATGCCTGTCTTCATTAGCCCAGTCAGGAGCAGAACTGTAGGAGGTTAAACCCTATATCATTTTATTTTCATTTCTGCATCTACTGTAGAGAGAAATTGGTTTTAACATCCTACACATCTGTAGATTAACGTCCACTCAACGCAAACTTTGTCATTTTGGAACTAACATTCAGTTAAAAAAAAAATTCCACATCTCACTAATTAAAGAAAGTGTTTTAAAAAATTCAATTCGAAAACAGGCAGTGATTAATGGCCTAGTTGACCATTAATTCGCCATGTTAACATTTGAACTGCATTTTGAAATTACAGAATCGCGTTCATTGATAAAACCTCATCATATATGAAATGAATTACCGACCGACTAGTATTTTTAAATACTATTACAGACAGATTTTGGCTTTATGGTTTGGAATCTTATGTTGGAATAATCATTGGCACTATTTGTAGATCTGGTGATTGCCAGACGGGCGGATGATACGTAAAACATATTTGAAATATGGGGAGAGATGAGTGGAAGACCGATTCCCCATGGTTATAACAGATGGACACGTCTGCTCAAATAGTTCCGACATTTTATGAATGGGAATCTTTGAACTTAGGTTTTGGATTTTGTATTGTAAAGCGGATGAAAGTTGTAGCCGAAGTCATCACTGCCAAGATGGTTATACTTCACAAATTGCCATAGCAATTAGGTTCTTTTGGAATACCCGTAACAATTTTCTGTCTTATTTCTTCATATATTTATGAAAGAAGTTAGAGTTGTGGGTTTAATATCCTACTTTTTTGTACGGATTGTTTTCACCTTCCCTTCAAAGTTAGGTCATAAGATCTGTCATTGAGGCAAGTCGTGTGGTTTGATATTTCCAGTTTGCACGTGATAACTTAGGGTTACCTATCCAATCTCTTAGATGCTCCGGTTTCCTCCCACTGCTAAAAGACCCAAACGTGCAAGAGAATTTTGAGATAAATTGAAACATAAGTTGTTCCCTAAATTACCTTTTCGGCGTTGTATAGACCCTCCCTCCCTCTCTCTCTCTCTCTTTCTCTTTGAGGGCTAAAATCGTAATCAATAATATTGGTAGGTCCCTTGTATTGGATCAGTGGTTTCCGAAAAGTGTTCCTTGTTAACCCCCATTTCATTTCGTTCAATATAAATGTTTTAATTGTTTTTGTAGTTTTGTGATCTCGGGCGAATAACAAGTATAGAAGTTAATAAGAAATCAGTAGACATCGCCAGACAAGGAATGGAAGTATGTATTAAAATAGAGCCCCTACCAGGACAAGCACCAAGACTTCTTGGTAAACATTTTACTGCTGAAGATATGCTGGTCAGTAAGGTATGGAACATTTACAACTATATATTATAATAACTATATATTACAAATTATTAGGGTTGCAAAATTCCCAGGAATTTTCAAACAGGGTAAATTTCCCTGGAATTTTGAATTTGGTGTCATGAATTGAAACATGTTTTTTTAATAGTCTATATAGATGAAAATGGAAGAGAAAATAGGAAATTCCAGTAACTAATTATGATTTAATTACTTTCCAGTTCTAAAAATAGATTTGAAAATTTTGTATACCTTTAAGAGCAGAATTTACATATATTTATCTCTTTAGTTTTACCATTTGGAACACAACTAACATGGTTAAATAAGTTTTAATAGTTTATATAGATGAAAGTAAACGAGAAAAGGGAAATTCCAGTAAATAATTATGATTTTGGTATTTTTCAGTTCTATAAATAGATTTGAAAATTCCCAACACTGAAAATTCCCGGAAAGTTTCCCACCCTTTGCAACCCTACAAATTATACTAACTATATATCACAATTTACAATAACTATATGTTACAAATTACAATAACTATGTACCATTACAATAACTATATATTATAATAACTATATATTACAGATTACTGTAGAATAACTATATATTACAATAACTATATATTACAATTTATTCTAAAATAGCTATATATTAGTGCTGATACACATTGCGATCCAGGTGTTATGATGCGATTCATATCCTGATTCATCATTCATAACCAGGTCACTATTTACCACGAAAACAACAGAATAAATGAATGGTTTAACATGTGTGATTTAGATCATAAGGTCTGTCATTGAGTCAAGCAGCATGGTTTTAAGTCGCAGCTTGTACATGACAAGGTGCAGGGTCGACTATCCAACCACGTGGGTTTTCTCCTCTGTCCCCCTGACTCCTATCGTATTTTTCCACTGCTAAAGACCTGTATGCACCAGCAAATTATTGCATTAAAATTGGTCTACATGTTAGTCCTGGAATGACCTAGTGGACATTAAAACCAATTTTCAATCAAAAAGGGGACCAGCTTCTGGTTTAAGATTACTTTTATAAGTGTTCAGTACTTGAAACAGGTTAATATACATGTATGCAGCACTCACAACGAGTTCATTCATTGACAGCAATGTTCTAATCTTTAAAGTCGAAACCAATCCTCCTATTGTATTGTTATCATGAAATCTTACCGTCCTTGATTAATCATTTGGCTACTTCAGTGATGAGATAAGTAACTGTGTTATCAAGTAGGCCTACCTATCTGTCTGACATGCTTAATCACAACACACTATCGAAATTATACTAAAAAAATTGACATTGGCGATTATTTTTTTGAAAATTACATGTATGCTTGAAGTGGCAAGGATTCTAGATGCAAGACAGAATAATTACTGTCAAAATTAAAAGAAAATCACTTTGAAAAAATTGGGTGTACAGTCTAGAGTCTATGCATGAAATTCATACACAGTGTACGTGTATAATGTTTTTTAGACATAAAAGCCTAAATATTCCAAATGCCTGTAACGAAAGGCCCTTATTGAATAACTTAGCTGCTTTGAACATGTTTCATTGTCCGGCAACTTATCATTTAAAAGTGTGAATGTCCAGTTTACGCAAGATTCAAATTCTTGTCCAGGCCTGGAAATACCGGTTTTAGATGTACCTCGTTATTGCAGGGGGTGGGGGTTGTCTAGTTGTTTAACGCGTGCACATAAAATAAAAAGGTCTGTCATTCAGTCAAGTGGGGTGGTTTCCATATCCGGCTTGAACGTGACAAGAAGTAGGGTCGCCTCACTCGCCTGTCAAACCTTGTGGGGTTTTCCTAGTCCTGTGGTTTCTGCCAACTGCTAATTAAAGACATGTACCCATATGTGTGCATTATTGAAAATAAAGTTAAACCATGTGTTAGTCCTGAAATGATCTATGTTGTATCAAGTGGACATCACGCCCCAGTTGTATCTCTCTTTTTTGAGTGCAGAAAAATAGGACTTTAAACCCCCAATTCATTTCATCTGAACTGAAAGAGAAGTTTTGGCATGTGTCCAAGTTTGTGGTCAGATCTCTAGTGGAGTATATGTTTGTAAAGTGTGGTATATCAAGTGTGGTATACGGAGAGAGAGAGGAAGAGGAAATGTTAGATGGGTTATTTAAAAAAGGATGTCCTGTGATTTAACTGTCAATAGATTGTCAGTGGTTAGTGGTTATATACAGGTGTTCCTGGTGCTAAAACTTAATGTCACACTTGTTATTCATCCGAGCTAATAAACTCACCATTGTCAGGTTTTATAAAAAAAAAAAAACGTCAACCTCGCAAATGGATTTAATCCACTTAAATAACTGTTATATTCAGTCTCTCAAAAACTTTTAATCAACCACATAAAATATCTTGTTTTTAAAAATAACTGTTATTATGCCCTGCAGCCGTGTGAAACATTAAATCCATATCATAAAAATACTGTTATAGTCAGCCTCTCAAAAACATGAAATCCACCACATAAAAATAACTTTTATAGTCAACCTCTTAAAAACATTAAATCCACAACATGAAAACAACTTTTATAGTCAACCTCTCAAAAACATTTAAAGTTACATTATGGGAGATCAGATAAAGAGATGGCAGTTCTCACTTTAATAGTTAAAAACTAGATAGTGTAAAGGTAATTTGCTGAAAATTTCAGTCAAATTGGTCCACTATTAGCCGAGAAAAAAGCGTTTGAAATATTTGCATAGCCTCGGTCATCATTACTCAAATCATTAATATAAAGAGCATAGTCTCGATTATCCACTTGATTGATTTAATTATCAACGGCCATTAAGCGGCATATAGGAATTCAATCCGCCAACATCGAAGGCTAGCCTTGACTTTAAGAGTTTATTATGGTCTGGATATGTTAATTAATGTCTAATTGATTATTTAGATAACATCTCAGGCCTAAAGAAAGACCTGTAATAAGCAGATTTTGCTCTTGCATAATGCTATTTTAATCCACAACATTAAAATAAGTCCAGTAGGACATTAAACCCCATTTCATTTCAATCCCTCATTAGCACAGATGGGGCAGAAAAGTAGAACGTTAAACCCTCCATTTCATTTCTGTTCAGATTGCGGAATGTGGACGACTTATTTTGCTGGTTTCTAGCATCTGGAGTTGCTATGGTTACAGTGACAACAATCTTTTGGTTTTACATAAAAATACACATATTAGCATTCATACTCTCATTTGGGTATAACATTTTTTGAAATTTAATTGATCTTTTTTGAATATTTTTACAGATATCACGAGACACGATAGATGTAGTGAAGAATTATTTCCGAGATGACATGCAGAAAAACGACTGGATGCTGATCTTGGAACTTAAAAAACTCTTTGAAATTATCTGAATGAATGAACCATGATGTGATACTTGAACCGTCACTGCATTGCCATAATTACAATTAAATAGCAGGAGTTGATCAATTGACTAATATTTGTTGGTCAGTTGAATAACTGGTTGACCAATTTGAATAACATTGGTGGATCAATTGAATAACAGGTCGATCAATTGAATGACGTCTTGACCAATTTGAATAACATTTGTTGATTAGTTGAATGACAAAAGTTGATGAATTCAGTAACATGAGTTAATCAACCTGAGTAAATCAGTTGAGTAATTATTTGGAAAACATGAGTTAATCAGTTGGAAAACATGAGTTAATCAGTTGGAAAACATGAATTAATTAATTGTAAAACATGAATTAATCAATTGGAAACCATGAGTTAATCAATTGGAAACCATGAGTTAATCATTTGGAAAACATGAGTTAATCAATTGGAAAACATGCATTAATCAGTTGGAAAACATGAATTAACCATGAGTTAATCAGTTGGAAAACGTGAGTTAATCAATTGGAAAACAGGATTTAATCAATTGGAAAACAGGAGTTAATCAATTGGAAAACAGTAGTTAATCAATTACTATGAGTTAATCAATTACTATGAGTTAATCAATTACTATGAGTTAATCAATTACTATGAGTTAATCAATTACTATGAGTTGATCAGTTGAATGACGTGTTGAACAATTTAATGACACAAGTTGAAGGACGTGTTCATTGATTGAATAACTTGAGTTGATCAGTTGAATAACTTGAGTTGATCAGTTGAATAACTTGAGTTGATCAGTTGAATAACTTGAGTTGATCAGTTGAATAACTTGAGTTGATCTATTCAATAACGCAAGTTGAGCAGTTGAATAACGCAAGTTGACGAATTGTAAAATAAGAAAAGAATTGTTTAATTTATTTTGTTTGATATTTTTTGGGAGATATGCATATAAAGTGCTATATTTTGGGCATTAATGATTATTGTACATATATAAATATTGTTTAGGTTGTTTATATTGATGCAGCATGTTCTCTCCATTGACAGATCTAAGTGTTAGACTCCGCCTATCCATGGCCAAATCTATGAGTTAGGCTCGGCCTTTCCATTGATAGATCTGTCATCATTTACCCAATGGGAGCAGAACAGTAGAACATTAAACCCCATTCCATTTCATTTCCAGTGACACATCTGCTGTTGGATTTGGCCTCTCCATTGACAGATCCACAATTGCACTTGGCCTCTCTATTGACAGATCTAGCATTAGGCTACGCCTCCCAATTGACAAAACTTGGTGTTAGGCTCCGCCTCTCCCTTGACTTGGACTTGGTCTGTAATGTAATAATTATTTTATTGAGGCTGTATCTGACCATACATTTTGACTTTGTATCAGAAATGTACTATAAATATCATAATGGCATAGAGGGAAACTAAATGACAAATCTTTGCCAGACATAATGACAAAGAGAGTCTGAATTTGCGTCTGCTGAACAAAAAACAAAACTTTGTCAGACAAAATGACAGGCACCACAGTAACTGTAATTCCTGGTTTGGGCCGTCCTACTTATTTTTGTCAATGGGGATCTATCTCAGCCCTTTAATGTTTAAAGGGTTGTAAAGTTATTGCTTGATTACCAGATTGAATTGTAAATGTAGCTTAATTTTCTCCTTTTTCTTAAAACATAATTTTAAACAAAATTTTGGATTGAGAAAAGAAGATAAATTATGTGTTTGTATTGTAACAATCATATCAAAGCCAAAAAATATGGTTTATTTTATCTTTAATGACATTGATATAAGTACGAACTCTAGTCAGATTGAGTATTTTTGTTTGATTGTCATAAATTTGTGTTTCTGAAACCTTACCAGGTCTGTCCTCTCAGGCATTTACCAGGTCTATCCTCTCAGACATATTTACCAGGTCTGTCCTCTCAGGCATTTACCAGGTCTTTCCTCTTGGACATATTTACCAGGTCTGTCCTCTCAAGCATTTACCAGGTATTTACCAGTATTGCCAGTGGAATTGACTATTCAGTGATATTATATGCCTGTCAAATTTCTTTGACCCGAATTTCCAAGTAGTCTTAAAACACAAACTATAGTGATACATATAAAATTATAGTTTTAGTTGAAAAAAGACTTAATACAATTGAGAGATGTTAAAACAATAAAATTTCTAAAATCAAAATAACATCAAAACATTAACAAGTTATATAAAGTACTTAAATGTGACCCATCACATCGAAACGGGTATTATGTTGCATGGGCCTGTATTGTTCCAGCACTCATATGAAAAATGTATGTAAATTTTGGTTGACTCTTAGATCTTCACAAAAAAAGCTTCATAAATACCTTATCTATATATTCCAAGAATGAATTTGTTAAGAAAATGTTATCTCATTATTAGCTTTGATTTTCTTCAAATCTGGTTTTGAAACTCTCTCTAATTGACCTGGACATATCTTGGTCATCAAACATGATATTGAGCTGGGAACGATACGAGAATGAAGCTTGGAACCCAAAGAATGTGATTATGTACAAAGCTCAATATGGCCGAATAGCTATCTACTACCCACATTGATGTGATGGTTCATAAATGGACTAACATTAATTACTAGTCTTGCAGGTCAAGGCCAATGGTGAATTAGGCAGAGTTATCTCCTCTTTGGCCAATATGGTCACATGATTCCTGGTATCTCACTGCAGTGATGTCTGCAATGTTGTTATAAAAGGAGGCAAGGCCCCAGATAAATAGAATTGTGACAAGGTATATTGTGGAATTGGTTGAATTTGGGGTTTTAAAACATAAAAAATTTGTGTGTAAATAGTGAAATAGAGTAGATGTTAATGTTGATTGTACATATTAACTGAAAGAACAGATCTATATATTTTCTCAAACATTGCATAGATAGTATAATTTGCCTGTAAACATTTATTTTGCCTTGATATATTGTATTGTGAATTTACTACATTTCCTAAATTGGAGTCTTATTCAGGAGAACTTAGGAGGCTGAAAAAAATCAAAAATTTAAATGTGTCATTTTTTTTCTTCAGTCAAAGCTATATGCCCCTAAGTGGAAGCAAATATATTTTCACCCCCACCCCAGCAACAAGGGTTTGAAATTTCTACACTATGTCGTGTTTAATAAAAACAGAATCAAATCGACTAGCCATGACACAGGTATATCCTCAATATCTCCAGTGGTCTTATTCCGTTGAACATGCTTAGTGAAACGGAATAAGACCACTGAGGATGCCACCTTCATCGTTAGTCTATTTAATACTACGTGACGTGACATGGGTTAGTTTGAATATGAATACTATTGTTGTTTGTATTTAAATAGTATCACCAGTGGTCTCATTCCATTGAACACGGCTATAGTGAAACGGAATGAGACCACTGAGGATGAATATTATATGGGTTAGTTTGATTATGAATACCATAGTATTGTTGTTTGTATTTAAAAAAAAAAAGTGTGATTATTCTTTGACCTGAAACATGTACAGCAAACTGTTAAATCATTCTATCTATATCAATTGTTACAGATATTAAAAAAAAATAATAATATTGTTATTTTGAATAAACTGGTGAAGAGGAAATTTCTTGTTTGTTTTTTTTTTATATTCAGTCTTTGATACTTAGTACATGTATGGACTACCCTAGTTCTTTGAAGTAAATGGCGTTGGATGGCCGCTGTATTATAAGGTCTGTCATTGAGTCAACTGGCGTGGTTTTGATTCCCAGGTTATAGGTGACTAGGAGTACGGTTGCCTGTCCAACCTCGTTACATGACTAGGAGTACGGTTGCCTGTCCAACCTCGTTGGTTTTTCTCCGGATTCCTCCCACCGCTAAAGACCAATACGTGCAAACAAATTATTGAAATACAATTGAACCATGTGTTAGCCTGAAATAACCTAGTTTGTATCGAGTAAACGTTAAACCCCATTTCTCTCTATATATATCCAATCATCCTGGTTCTTTTATTGCAAAAAGGGAATGACTAGGAAAGATATGTTTCATAAAAGAAACTTGACAAAATTTTGAATGTAAGTGAAATTATCACAATGTTTCCTCTTTTCAGTTGTTGCACTGTGGAGGACCTGGCAATGAACGGTTGTGCAGATTGGATGGGAAACAATGAGGTCAAAGGTAGCCTACATTTTGGCCAACACACAAAAGAACCTTTGAAAATAAATTGAAGTCCGTGTACAGTTGTAATTCAATTGCTGTGCAGGCAAAATGTTCCCCTACAGCACACTACATGGCCTACACAGCTAGATCTATTTCTTAAGGTCAACTCAAGATTTCGTCAAGGTCGCTGAGATGTAAAAAAAAAAGTTAGGTCACGTGAGTGTTGTCGAGATTGTAGGTTAGGGCTAGGTCCAGGGTTGACTTTACTTGAAGTTGGCTGTATAAACTAGATCTAACCAGACGTATACTCCTCCCCATTGCCCTGTCCCCTATTTCTCGAAATCTTAACTAAAGATCAAATCCAAATTTTAGTAGATAGTTCAATATTGATTGACTAAGCACTAAAATCAATCTAATATTATCCAATCAAATTGGATTTTATCTTAGTAAAAATTTCGTGAAACAGGCCCAAGGTTGGAGCCAAGTTCATTCTATCTATCATTCATTGTTATTATTCGAGTTTGCACCAAGGTTACCCCAGTAGCTGAAGCGACAGTCTATACTTCTTCATGAGTCAACAAGGAATTATCATTTCAATACGAAACATGGATTCTTTTATTGCGACTCAAAGGTTGTTGTTTTTTAAACTGATGGCTCCCGGATATCTTCTCTTTCTATTTGTATTATTTCCTTTGTTAAAACTGTATTATAAACATAACATACAGGGGATTCCGTTACATGTCATTAACCGAACGGATTTAACAGATCGTGGGAAAATAATCCCCTTCACCGCAAATGTCCATTCATAATTACTATTGAATCCCTACGCCAAAAGATCATTCACAAATCAGATAGCGCGGAATTATAATTAGCGGTTCGTGTGTTTATTTAAAGTATGGGGTTACAGCCTGTTTGCTTCTCGAGGTTTGTTTGGTAAAAAATTACACGCATGCGGTCACCACAATAGCGCACCTGATTCAAATTGCCCCGAAAGTCTTGTAAGTCGGGTAATAATTAACCCCCTATTTTTTTTTATTATGGACCCTACCGCTAGAGACCCTTTGAATGACAGGTGCTTTTCAAATCCCCCATTCATGCTTTGGTTTACTGGGAGCATGGGAAAATCGGACAGATGGTCCAGTGATAGTCGAAATTATCCAGACTTACGAATTGCGACGTAGAAGTTTGACACTGAATTGCGAAATATAGCCTACATATAAGTGTTATTTTTAAATTGCGTAATTATTTTAAGTTCTTACATTTAGAATTTATTCTTAACTCCGCAATTGACAAAGCCAAGACAATCAAATCCGATCCCGTTGAGGTCGATAGGAGACTAACAGAAAAGGAAATTTAATACTGTACGACGTGTGATTTTTGGCATTTCTGTTTTAATATTTATTTTTTTATCGGTGACAATTAAAGTAGGGCTATATTGTTCAACCATGACCTTTTGACGATTGATCAGGATTTAAAAACATGCATTTTTCAATTTATATGTCGGATTAACTTAGCTGTGTAGTCGCGTGAAACCAGTAAAATACGAAGACGCCGTTATCGTTGCCAAGGAGAAACTCTACAGAAAAATTCGGTTAGAGGATTATAATATAAATCGAATGTGAATACGTTTCCTTGGTGATACCACTGAAAGGTATATCTATCTATGCTAATTGTTTGATGTCAAGGACGTTAACTGGGGTTTAAAGTAGCTACGCCTCTAACCCAATACAATCCCAAATCTTCGACAATGAAAACACGAATTGTTTGTCACTTTAAATCAACATTGATTTTGTGATCTGATATCCAAAATCTAAGACAAAATATACATTTTACAATTGGTACACGAACCGTGTACCACAATGCGTTTCAGCGCCATTTGTAAGAAGAGACCGGAAGAACGAGGCTAGGCATATTCCACAAGTCATGTCAAATGATGACGCCATATTATTCTATCGGCTTAGACTCGAGTAACTAGACGCTAGAGATTGCCGTTAGTTTGAGACTATAACTAATATGAAATTAGAGTAAAAACGGAAACGATTGAATTTAAATCAGTTAATATATATTCGTATCAGAGGCGGATCCAGTGGGGCGCCCCCCTCCCTAATTTTCGACAGTGCCCCTTTTTACTGCTGAAAGTGCCTTTTTTCAGACCCAAATATGTCCTCTCCGAACGTTTACTTTCACGAAAATATCAGCCAAATATCTCTTGGAATGTCTACAGAAGCAAAGAAATGACGGAAAATTGTCTTGGGGGACCCTCTACCTTGTCCCTTGCCTGGTCCCTTCCCTGCACCACTGACAAGTGGGAACGAACCACACCGGAAAATTCCGATGATCATTCTCGGCCAACACATGGATCGAACACGTGACCTCCAGGTTAGCACCGAACCCTTTCAACCGAATGGTGTTCAGGATAGTTAGGACTCTGTTCAGAGAATGCTGTAAGGGAATGCAGGGTAGGGTAAGCAACAGTGTCTAGTTGTTCGGATGGTACGACAGCCCGTTGGCGTGCACATGAAAGACACGGAACAGTTTGAATTCGAAATAAGAGTAGGCCGTACCGCCAGTGTCAGTGCCCAATTACCCACGTTTCACACTGCATGGACAAATCCCGTCTTTATTAGCTTTCATTGTGGGACATTAAAATGCCAGTTCATCCCAAAAGTTGCGATATTTTCAACTGATAATCCTTTGAGCGGAGGGGTGGGGTGGCCGAATGGTTAGCACGTACGTGCGCGCTGGATGGCCGAATGGTTGTACGTGACAAGGAGTATGGTCGGCTGTCCCACCTCGTGGGTTTTCTCCGGATGATCCAGTTTCCTACCACGGCTATTGAAATAAAACTTAACCACGTTTTAGTTCCGAAATGTCGTAGTTTGTGTCGAGTGCACGTTAAACCCCATTTCACTCTCTCTCTCTCTCTCTCTCTCTCAGACTTCCCTCTCCTCGGGAAAAGTTGAAGCGTTGATGTTAAAATTTTAAAGAAATGATGGGTTTGTTTTAATATGTAATTCTTATTTCTCTCAATGTTTTCCGCGAGATTCTACAATGTAGGACAGTATCAATGTATATTTTTATTAGTTTTTAAGGGTGATAGTGGAATTCGGGGGGGGGGGGCAGGCAGGTCTTCTTTGGTGATTATAATTTCATACATAATTCTCAAACCCTATGATCTGCCATGTATTTATATCAATCTGTGGAATTTGAGGAAGCACAGGATTAATTGTCAAAGGGACAACAAACTCAATTGAAATTTATTAAATGGCGAAACTCTATATTGTAGACAAATGTTCGTTATGGTATCGCTGGTATTCTCTCTCTCTCTCTCTCTCTCTCTCTCTCTCTCTCTCTCTCTCTCTCTCTCTCTCTCTCTCTCTCCCTTTTGAGCGGATCAACTTTCGCAACATTCTAGTTGGCTACTAGAACCAGCGACCAGCAGCTTTAACCGTCAAAATGTTTCAAGATGCAATTACATTTTATCTAGTTTTATACACTTTTTTTATTGGCTTTTATTTTTCTAATGCGGGGTTATGTTGCCTTTTTTTCTTCAGATCGCCTTATATCGGTTATCATAAAAGTTAAAGTCGGTCGTACTATTACAGCAATGGCGACATTGTTTCCCGCCAATAGAACAGATTATCTGAAATATTCCTGAAATGACAAGATGTGTACCTCGTATGCAGTTCTGGCGTCTCTGAAGGGCGGGTGAGAAAGTTCTCCTGCCATGACTGGAATTCTGGATCCTCCCATCTGGAGGTTGATCGGGTACTCCTGTCGATGGTGAGGGAAGTTCGACTGTTGAAGGCTGCCATGGGTCAGGTTAAAGCGCGTGGAAAGGGGTGCAGGGCACGAACGCATAATTATCACACGTGTCGCGGGGCATCTCGTCCAATGAAATTAATACTACAGTACACTATCAACTGGCACTGATACGAAACGCTGTTCGTCTTCAGTTAACACCGCTTGCGAACAGACACGAATTTAGTTGACCGACATTTTAATTCCTTCATCGACGATTGTAGTCGCAAATACCAAGTGCATCACATTGAAATATTTACCCTGCTTCAATTTTCATATTGAATGAAATTTAAAAAAAGTTTATTTAGTATCTATGTGTATAAAACACGTTAGAATACCACACTTATTTTTAAATATGGCGTGCATTCAAGACAAAGATCTATTCTCGAAGGAGATAGCTCTCTGTGTGCAGACTGGAATGGATGGTGCTATACATAGTGGTTTAGATTTCTCGGTTTACGAATGATTTCCTCAGCTTGATCGAAGACCAAAGACACCCCAAGGAGCAATCATGTTATCGGCGACAATATGCATAATGAGCAAAGCACCAAGTGCTCCGATTCCTCGTTGGCGATTGGCTATCTCGGATATATAGTTACCGACGTGTCATCGGCCAGTAACGTACAAATGGCCGACAAAATGTCGGGGATAATCTGTCGGGATATATTTGCTGCCGTTTCTGGGTTGTTTTATTTTTGTCTATTTTTTTTATTTTTAATTTTTTTTTTTTTAATGTTTATATAGTGCTTTATAAAAAAGATATTGTTTCATATGACGCGTTTTCACACCCACACCCACACCCACAAAAACAAAGTCCAATCATTACCACTTTTATTCTTCGGAGAATTACTTCGCTTCTATCTGGGAACGATTCATTGCATCAACATTTAAAACTCCAGCTTCAGGCCGTAAAACCACCGCTTCCCACTGCCCTAGTTCCCTTTTTTCCATCTTGTTGTTATTTTCCTGTGTCATTCGACATTCTTATCAAGTTGGATGACCCAGTTTACCAGAGTTTGAAGGATTGGTTGTCGAAAATAACACTAGACTACCTTGCACTTCTATCTGTATGCACAATTGCACGTAGATGTTAATTTGATATCGCTTCAAGTCATTTTCATAGCGTAATGGGAATCCCGCAATACGTCATGATTACGTCATTTGTGGTTTTTACAAGAAAGACTATTTACTCGAGGCTGACTGATAAAAAGAAATTGGGCAATCCCTTTATCGGATCGTGGAGATTAAAGATAGGTGTATACTAGAAAAATATCATCCGGTCCAATGTTGTGGTATCGACCTCGGGCCTGTACGTGACAAAGAGCAGGGCTTGCTACATGACCACATATTATTTTCCCGCACTGCTACAAAGACCCTTGCAGCAATAACCGGATGTTAGTCCCGACATGACCCAGTTTGTATTTAGTTGGTGCAGAACAGAGGGCTTGACAGGGGACAATTACGCATAGTCGTTCGGAAGGGACGAAAACCGGAGATCCAATGTGCATATTGACGTACCCGTAAAGGATCCCTTGACAGTTAGAAGACTGCTGGCAAAATTTCCCTCAGAGTACGCTAACAGAAATTAATATAAATGTGCGGCTTTAAAGTGGTGACATAAGCATAAATTCCGGGAAAGGACATTTTAAATTGCTAAGAAAAGGATGTGGAGGTAGGGGTGACTGGCTGGGGGGGGGGGGGTAACCCACTGGTCTGAAAGTAGGTTCTTAGCTCGTCTTAGGCCACCAAGTACCCTCTATAAGACCGGACCCCCTGGGTACACGTGTTGCCGACCAGAACAGATTTCTAGTCCTTCGGAGTTGGCGGAAAATGTTAGATGTGGACGCAAAAGATCCCTTGCCAAATGCAATTGGGAGTGTAGTTGCAAACTTCTGGTGGGCGGCTACATACACTAGTAATGTAAACAAAACTGGAGAAGCTAGACGGTCCTGCACATATGAAATCATATGTGGATTGTGCGTTGAGGTAAGGGTTAGGCTTGGTCCAAGGAAGAGGTAGGCTAGCGCTAGCCCTGTTTACACCTCGAGACGTAGATGAAATCTGCAGGTCCCAACCCTAACCCACATATGACGTCATATGTGCTAATAGATGAAGGACCGTTCAAAACTAACATATATGTAAGTCTCAATATTATGAAATTATTGTGTTGAGAACAGACGGGACGTTAATCTCTTGCTCGAGTAAAGATGTATTATGTAATTGCTAAATCTACCTGCTGCAGATCTTTTTCAGGCTTCAAATCGTACATAAATTATTTTTAAACAGTTATTCACATGGCCGAGATTTAAATGGATTGGAACACCCACCAAATTTCAAACTTTAACGTTAAAATGGATAATCTAAACTGAATATCGATTGCTATATACGATATTAATGATCTACGCTAAACTTTCAAACGGAATAAAGTAATTAGAATGAAATTTTCAATAAACATGTATTCAGTTTTCATTCTATGTATTTGAACTATTACAGCAAGAACGACCAGCTCACTATCTAAATTCTACAAAATGTACCTTTAAAGTTGTTGAATTGAACGACGACCTGTAGAATTCGTAACGTGAGAAGTTCACACCATACCACAGTGTCGACTCGATCGCTACCCTCCCTTTTCAAAGGGCGACTGTAACTGATATGACACCACCAACAATTGAACCGCTGGAAGGTGGTTTTGATCATCTTGAAGGAATAATTCTACAATCAAAACGTTATTTTGTTCCCACACCCCCGTCATTCAGGAATTCGGTCGAGGTTTTTGTCGAGCCACTTGGCTCCTGTATACCATAGCCAAAACTTGTCTTTTATAACCAGAGCACGGCTCTTAAAAGCTTTTATCAAGTAAAGTGCGCGAGTATTTTCTTTTGTATGTCCTATTGTACTTACGATGTCTCTGTTGTCTTTGAAGAGCGCGGAAAGGAGAGTTCGTATTCATTCGCCATTACCGTTATAGACGGATGTATGGACCCAGTGTAATTGTAGCATGGAGACAAACGGTCTCGACAGCCCGTCATATCGGCATCTCAACCCGGCATTTGATTGTTAAATACTTTCATTTCTGGGGAAATAGCTGCACGAGAAAACTAATTGTGTTTATTTATATATTTTATATATTCCATATTGCTTTTGTTTTTTTATGGAATATTCTATTGAAGAATGGGAGTCAGGTCGGTTCAGGGAGTACGACGCTGGTTCGCTAGCCTAGAGGTCCCGTGTTCGAACCCGAAGGTGGCCGAAAAGGTTCGTCCAGATTGCCTGGTGCAGTTCCCTCTTGACAGTGGTGCAGGACGAAGGGACGTACACGGGATATTGTATAGTCGTTCGAATCAGACGAAAAACCCTTTTCCTGTGCACTTACAATAACCCTTGACGGATGGAATTTATTATCAAGGTCTAAATGTTTTTGGTCTATAGAGACGTGTCCTGGAGTTTGGGGTGATGCACCCACTGTGCAAGCAGGAAGACCCGTCGTACCCCACGCCCCCCCCCAACCCACTACATAACACTATTATAAAGTGGTTGTGTAAGCTAAAACATACATTATACAATGTTTTCGTTTCAACTTAGTAAAATATCAAGTGCAAAGCTAGTATTAGGTTTTTAATTTCGGACTAAATACTAGATTAAGCCCACCACTGTTACTTGTACGTAGTGAAAAATGAATTTTAAAAATTACACATTATTTTATATACCCCAAACAATATGGACTTTACCATGGTCTAATCCAAGTGGTTTGTATAGAAATCAAAGAATTTAATTTAATGCTAATGATTTAAAACTGTTTCAAAGGTGGGCCCTGGTAATCTTTTGAACAGTCCAGATTTCTCTTTCTGATACAGCCATCTGTGTTCAACTTCCGGTAGGTGCAATTCGATCTCGTTATATTGATTGTTGAGTGACCTACTCTGATTACCACCATGGCCATTCATTAAGTATATCAACGTCCTGATTAAAGCCTGGATGTTCCCATGTTGAGGTGGTATTTAACCCGTTGTCTTTCATCCTCTAACATCTGCTTCCTCCAATCCGCGCCGCCCTCTCGCGCTAATCCATGGGAATCTTGCGTCCATTCATTCATAATGTGACGCTTGTTCCATTCACTGGATTATTCCATTCACACAACGGTCAGTGCGTGAAGGGGGGTTACGGTAAATTGATCTCATGACGAGTGGTCAAGGAAACCACTTGTCAATCAAGCTGAACTTTGCGGTTTTTGTGGTCAACGGTTTCTGTGTCCTTAATTACACATTACGGCCTGTCGCGGTTTGGATAACACAATACGTGGAGCGTGACCGCAACACAAATAATGATTAATTGAATTCTTGTGGTCACTCAACGGTCAGTTTTCGTTCACCACAAGACCTATTATTACTTATCACACTGACCGCAGTGTGTTGTTTACGACCTGTCAGATTTTGACATTGACGTCAGAACGACCAATATCTGATCTCGTTCTTTATATTTAATGCAACATTAAGAAACACGAACGAGTTTGAATTTTTGATATACAAGGACTTCTTATTTTGTGTGTTAACCAATTTTAAGGAGACTCTAGACATACGCGGACATCTGAATTGTATGTTTTTACAATCTTTCAACGCATAAAGTGTAAATAATTTAATTAAATCAACCTGTCCATAATATCATGTATAATGTATTGGACGTTAAATCTTACATAAACAACAACAAAGTGGGGTTTTTATCCTATAAGTACTGTTCTACACCGACTCAGCTAATGAAGACAGGCAATGTGCGATGAGGGAAATTTTGCCGCGGCAGTAGGGCCTACTCTAATACAGATCGTCTGTCTGGGTGGGGGGGGGGGGTAAGGACAGCGTTTTGTCTTTGTTTGTATACGACAAATAACCAAAACCTTGGGATTAACATATGGTTCAAGTTTATTGCAATAATTCATTTGCGCGTAGGGGTGTTTAGTTGTGGGAGAATACCAGAGGACCTGGAGAAAACTCATGATGTTGAACACGCGACCCCACTCCTTGTCACGTTAAAGCGGGGAATGAAAACCACGTGACTTGACGCAATGACAGACATTATGATTTAACTCACACGCGTTAACCCCCCCCCCCCCCAAAAATTAAGATATCTTTTGTGTAAACCTAAACCTAACAAACAAAACGATAGAATATAGTATACGCTAAAGTTTGAGTTTTAAGTGAAAAGTATATTTTATTTTATTTTATTTTATTGAACTAAATGAATCAAATGTTTTATGTAGCCGTGTCTCGTAGGTCAATTATGGCCGGAAATCATTCTAATTTTACTTGGTTATCTTTTTTTAACAATAAACTTATGTGTTTTAACTGTATAGAATGATTTGTGACACCTTAATAAAAATTATTATTATTATTATTTATTATTTATTATCAATATATTCTGTAGTATCTTTAAAATCTGATTTTAGATTACAATGAAACCCTTATTAATGGTGTTCCACCCCTTTCAATCTTCGTTGCCTTTTAAATTCATTCTCTATGTAATTAGAGACATACAATGAAGTTGTGTTCTCTCTCTCTAAAAAAAGGGGGCCTATTTATATCCGCGTCGTGAATTCCGGGTTGTCTGTACTATGGCTAAAATCAAATTCCCTGTAAATATATTTTTTATTGTTAATTGAAGTGGGATTGGGAAACATATGTAGATTGTTTCCCTCTTCAACTAGGAGTGACGGATATTTGTGAACGATGTATTTTAGGTTATTCCGTAAATAACCCCGGTTTGATTTCGGGTGTCGGGAGGACGGAGGTCAGAGGGCGCCTGGTCTTTTGAATGATAAGAGAAATTGGGGTCACGTTTACACGTTGGAAAAATATGCGCTAGGGCGAGACCCCCCCCCCCTCGCCCCCCCCCTCTTTTTTAACACTAGTCGCATCCAGATGATTCACTAGTAGACTGCGACAAAGCGAAACTTTTGTACATACTTATATAAGTTTCAATGTCATACACATATGCTACTGTACTCGGGGTCAATAATTGTTCTTCCACATATAGATAAGTCTTATAGTTTATTGTCCGTTAAAATCCATTTCAGGAAACCTTTCTTATTTCCACCGAGCATGATCGTATTATAAAAACAAAGCGACCGTAGGCCAAATTAGATGTTGTGGTCTTCCTCCCATTAAGTACAGATTGACTTATGTTGAGAAATTCTATAAATAAAATGTGAACAAGAGACTTATATAATGTAATATATTAATAATAGTATATTGGTCTTAGATCCTGACGTGGACCGACACTTACGTCAGTCCGCAATCTCATTAATAAAGAGACACGATCCGAAGCGTATTATATACATTATGAACACCTAATAATAGGGCGTAATTATTGACCGGTTCATTAGGAGATGTTTTATTCCTGGAAGGATATATATATAGTTGTATATAAGGCGATTGTACGTCATAAAACCATTATTGAGATTAATAATTCTAATCTCGCACATTAGGCTACCAAGAAAAGATATAATATACCATGAATACACAGGCTAATCCGACAGTGACGTATCGCAATGAAATGGAAATGGGGTTTAACGTCCTACTCTTTTGCACCTAACCTGGGCTAAGGGACAACGGGCATACGCCATGCAGTGTGCTATGAGGGTAATTTTGCCCGGGCAGCGGCGCTACGGCCTACTCGTGTGTCGAATTCCAACTGTCAAGGGATCTTTTACGTGTACACGGGACCTCGGTTTTTCGTACCATCCGAACGACTAGATAGCTGTCCATGTCAGGCCCAGCTGTCTAGTCGTTCGGTGGGACGAAAAACCAAGGACAACGTATAGCCGTTCGACGAAAAACCGAGGTCACGTGTACACATTGGCGTACTCGTAAAAGAACCCTTGACAGTTGCAACTCGAGATAAGAGTACGCCGTCGTGCCACTGTCCGGGCAAAAATTTCTTCATCGCACACAGTGTGACGTATGCCCGTTTTCATTATCCCAGTCGGTGTAGAGTACGTTAAACCCCATTTCGTTTCCTATAATAGCGTATAGTAGTTGACATTGTGTCGGGATCACCTGTCAGAACCCCCAGCCAATGTTGGCTTTATTAAAGTCTTCGTGCGTCATTTACATATTTTCGAAAATATAATTATTTTTTTCACGGGTTTAATCTACGCTAAAATGAACTCAAAATTGATTGTTTTAATATATTAACACCGCCACCCACACCAAAATCGAAACATTTACGGTAAGAAAATCCTCCGGAGGATTAAATACATCAAAAGTTGTTTACCGTAAGATAATCCCCCGGAGGATTAATTACATCAAAAGTTGTTTACGGGAGGTTATAACTGACTGGCTTGAAAATACCTAAAACGAGAAAAATAATTTAAAAAGTGCCTGGCTCCACATTAAATGGGGAGGGGGGGGGGGTCGTTTGGTCTGCCATTGAGTCACTTGGCTCTGTTTAAATTTTCTGCTTGTACGTGACAAGGAGTAGAAACCTGCCCAACCTCGTGGGTTTTATCCGAGTTCTCCAGTTTCCTTCCAGTGCAAAAGACCCCCACACGCAAGCCAATGAAATTAATTTGAACCATATATGTTAGTCTCGAAATGACATCGTTTGTGTCGAGTGGACGTTAAACCTCAAGGTTCGTTTTTAACTTTCAGGGTTCTTTTACGTTCACGCTTTTCGTCCCATCCGAACGACTATCACACAGCTAGATAGGTTGATTGTTACGAGTAGACCATATTTCCGCTGCCCGGGCAAAATTTCCGTAATAGAATATTTGAGTGGCATATGCCCGTCTTAATTGACCGAGTAGGACGTTAAAACCCCAGTTCATCACGTCCCATTTATTTAAACAGACAAAATCAAAACAGAATGAAGAAACAAATCCGCATCTGTTTAATTTAGTTTGGTCGTCAAGCTTGTCTTGGTAATTAAATCTGGACTTCTATAATACGAATGAAGAATACGACGATAGACTACCCTAATTGTCAAGTATGAGATATGACTATTGACATACTAGCCTACTAGGCCTACGTTTTAAAATTAAGATCTACTTTTTAATATTCCCCGCTAATCTTTTAAATAAATACACGATTTTTGACATCGAATGACACGCATTCAATTCACCCAGTTCAATTTGATATATTAAAAAAAAGGTCATTTTACAAGGAATAGAAATAAGATCCCACGCGCCATGCGCGAGCCTTTTCATTCATATAGCACGAGAAACGATATAGAGCTGGGATCGAAGGATGCGAGATTACAAACGTTGACCTAATTTCTGCTGTCGTTTTATTTGTTTTACCGGTTTCAAATAAAGGGATTGGGATTAATCGGCCATATGGTACACTTAACGATGTTTTTCCGTAGCTGTCAGGAGGATTAAGGGTAAGATATAACCGGACCTTCCGTTAGTTTTCCGTTATTTGGCGGGATACTGAATGTATCGTAGCTTATTTCTTTCATTGACTGTTCCCAGCTTGTTTGCTATCACAGTCACGTGGTATATCGGCAGATTACCATATTTGGCATAAGATAAACAAACAAGTGCGTGGGCTTCATGTTTTGTTGCAGTGCACTTCTTCTAATATTATTCCAAACCTATTCCCGTGCTTCATATTCATATTGGTGTTTTTTCTTGCATCCTGTAATTCTATTTGTTCGCATCAATCGCGCGAGAACGGATTATCTTTAAATTATTCTAACTCCCCCACATCAATAGTCGACTCACCCGACCGGAAGTCCTATGGGAGGTCAGTTTGCGTTTTTGGTTCATATTTCAGAGTGAACTGGCTTTTACCGTATAAGACTTCTAATAGTGTACGTTTGTAGAAAACTTCAAGTTCTTTCAATTTAAGATGTTTTTATCCTCGGATTAACATAAGTGTATTGTTCGAATGGATCTTGCCGTAAGTAATATGCATGCTATATGTGACGGGCAGCTAGAAAATGGCCCGATTTTTATCGTCGAGTCGAGTAGGTTGGTTGATTTGATGTTAGCTAGTGTTCGAGCTGGCTATATTATGCGGCTGACATCTCTGCCCGCGCGCTGCTTTCGATTCAACTTGAACGAGTACAGGAAAATTTCCAGCATCGGGACAAGATTGTTTTTCTAAACCCACACTGATGCTGTGTCGTACAGGTTTTGTGAAGGCAGCGAGACAATTTAACTTGGAATGACAGCTAAATGTTGCAGTTATCGGACGTAACCGTGAAGCCATTCGTCTTTCATTTGATCAGTTTTCTGACGTTGACTTCATGGTCAGTAGGGGGTTTTAACATTTTTATTATAATTTTTTATTCATATATTTTTGATGGTAAATTTACTTAGATTTGATGGTAAATTATATATTTAGATTTGATGGTAAATTTATTTAGAAGAACAGAATATATTTGGATTTGACGGTAGATTTAGAATAATATATTTGCAGTTGATCAATTTTAATATCCAATCCAATGAATATAATTTTTGCAAAGCAGCGAAGTATAGGCCTACAATCATTTCTGTGTATTTTATTAATTATTACATAATACGACATTTATCAACCGGTATAATAAATGTTGTTGAAAATAATTTTCTACCTTGGTTGGAATAACAAATTGATTTTATCATCAATGATTTTCATTTAAGAAATTTGAAAACTTGCTTGATCGTCTAGGAAGGTATATTCTACATTGACAATTGGTTATTTTGTCCATACATTATTTTAAGATATCTATAATTATGTTGATTAAGCATTAATTGAAATTATGTGATTTTATTTCTAATTGCAGACATTTCTGAAAATGTGGAGCTATGGATAAATTATTGCTGTTTTAGAGACAAATAGTATGCCTATAGACACGACTGGAATGAGAGCCACAACCATCCGAGCTCTTCCACCTCCAGATGCCCAAACCGGCTCACAAGCTATAACCTTGAACCAGGTGCGACCGGGCCCCAGGCCCCAAAATGAATATGTGGACAGTCCTGGGCCCCACAAGTTACATCCGTTAAAAAGTGTGACCCCGGCGATTCATCATCAACATGTGACACAGCCGCCTCGGATATGTTTACCGACGACCGTTCGGAATAGCCGTTCAACACTTTCTAATCCTAACACTACTATTATTTCTAATCAGCCAACGTCAGTGTCGCCCCCACTAAAGAAGGATAATGGTGATAATGACGATGGACACGCCGAGTCGATTATTTGTAAAAACTGTGGGTTGTGTCGCTGTGCTGCGTGCACGGAACCACGAGAGCTACCATCACGTTGGTGCTGCGGAGATAAATGTGAATTATCGGCAGAGAAGGCCCTAGAATACTCTACTTGTTTTTGCTTAGTGAAGGGAGCGTTTTATCATTGCGGTGCAGGCGGACAGGATGATAACTCTTGCTATGAAGATCCATGTGCATGTTGTTCGGGATCACACTGTATTCAAAGATGGACCTGCATCACGATGATGTCCGTTTGCTTCCCGTGTCTTTGCTGTTACTGGCCGGTACGGGAATGTATGAAAGCTTTCACCGCATGCTATAACAAGTGTCGCAAAAAAGGGTGCCAATGTGGTGGCTCTACGAAAAAGGGCAAATGCTCATCCAAACACTCTCAGACTCGCAGACTGCTTATAGAGTCGGACAGTTCGAGTGCATGAAAACAAAATGGCCAAATTAACGGCATTTACAGTCCACGTAAAGTGGGGTGATCTTAAAGCGGGTGTCTACATGTATGTACAGTATAAAGATTGTTGTGAATAGGGTGAAATTCTGACATGTCTATCAGTATATATATATATATCTACAAGTGTCAGACAGTTAATATCTATATTTTGGATTTGGAGCAACTATGATTTAGATGTTTTATTCATGTGCTCTATGTGCCAATGGAATTGTTCAGTTGCACTTTCTGGGCATTATTAAATAACAAATGAACTAAATCGGAAAGGAGACCAGATATATATATGTTAAATTATTTCTCAGTATTCGTTTCAAAATTTATGAAATTTGTTTCTTTTTTTTTTGTATTTTGGAATCCCCCCCCCCTCAACAGTTTTAATTTGTAAACTAAAAAATGGACCCAGTGGCTTTAAAGCACCGTGCATATACTCAACCAGTGAAATATGTAAGGTGCTTGTAAAATTTTTGTGTAAAATCAGGAATCTTTCTGCGATGGATGGAGTTAATTCAAGGAAAAGTGTTTTCGAAAACAAGGTACTGGATTACTGATGAAACAAAATGAACGTGTTTGGTATATCTCCCCAATAACCAAAATTGTTGAATGGAATATATTATTATTATGATTATATATATTTTATAGTGTCTGTTGTGTCCGTTTCCCTAGGATTTAAATGTAAATGTTAAAAAGATTGGAGATATTTAAATCTTTGTTATTCTTAAATTATCATCATGGAGGAGTTAGGATTCTTGTTACGAAATTTTTATCATGTGTTCAGACTATTTTGGATGTGACATATATAGGCCTGATATTGCGGGTAAGGTGTCTTCAGTTTTGGAAGCTGATGTTCATTAATGTCGGTATATTTAATGTAAGTACAGTACTGTTCTCATTGTCAAATTATTATAATGTATCCCCCCCCTTCTCTTTTTTTTCTATAAACCATTTCTTATTTGTGACTGTTTCTAATCAACCAATCCCCCCCCCTCCCATTTTGAACCTTGTCCATACACCTTGCCATATTGTCAATGAATAACAGTCATGAATTTCATCTTAAAAGTTAAGTTTTTAGATCATGTATTTGTTGACTTCATCAAATTATTTCGTAATTATGGATTTTTTACAGGATAATCCTAATGGAAAAATAATAGACAAAGTTTTAGGTCTGAATTTTAGATACCACTTTTACACTTTAATTTTATACATTTAGCCTTCTTTTAATTGCCTGGAGCAAAAATAGGGCAGACTGTGGTATACAAACATTTTGGATATTTTTTTTTACAAAAAAATTACATAGAATGTCCAGAAACAAGATTTTTAATATTGAAACAAAAGAAATGGGAATTGATTTTTCCTTCATACATGTTCATGTGATATACATATAAAGTCTGTTTCAGATATCTGTACATGTAGATTTTTGGATTTAGTACGTTGCTTTGTCATCATTTTTCTTGTTTGCTTGAGAAAAACATATATTTATTGTGCTATATTCTATGTAAAGATTTTAGGACTACTTTATATAAAATAGGCTATATTTATTGTGAATTTTAACACTGCTGTTGAGACAGTAGACAGTTGTTATGTGACTGATAGATTTCACTAGGGGGAGGGAGGGCGGGGGTAATTTTATTATAAACAATTTTCCCCAGTGCCGGATTATCTCCCCCTCATCTGTGAAACGGACAGTCATTTAAAACCGTGGTAATGTGAAATGTACACGGTTTGGTGAGCGTATCAGTATGGAGAATAATGTGTATATATATATAGTTAAAATAGGTGCTGCACAGTCTATGAAAGCAGTTGTATAAAGTATTGTTGCTGTTATGAAATTATGTGTTCTGTTTTTAATCCCCTGCCCCTAAAAAATATATTTAATATAGTCCGTGGGGCAATTTCATGAATTTGATCAGTGGGGTTCCATAATGGAGACAACTTCGTAAAGTCAGATGCTCTGACAATATTTCTGCTCATTTATGTAGTTACTTGTATATACATGAATAGAGTGGGGTGAGGCAAATATGGCGGGAAATCTTTGCGTGTCTGTGCCGTCCCTCATGTCAGTGCACCAAAGCCTCAGCCTGACCCTGTATAAATGTTATCAATTGCTTATGCTAACCAAGGCCATGCATAATGTGATGTCAAATGCACTTGTACTTAATGCATTACCCAGATGCATAATTCATCAGTCTTGAAAGTTGTCTTTTGTTTTGATTGCTACTGTTGAACAATCAGATATACTGCACATTCATGTATATATTCAGTATGTATGTAATGTGCCCACCATACTATGAAGATATAACCGAGCCCCCTCCAATCTGGCCCAAAGTTCACAAAGTATTCTCGGGCTAAAGTAAGATTTTTTGCTCAAAATAGTTCGGCCTACTTTAACTCTTTTTGTTTTAATGTATCAAATACATCAGTAAGAAACTGTATGCAAAGTTTTGTGTTTCCGGATCAAGGATATTTCTCTAAACAGTGATTGAAAGTTGACTAAATGCGCAACTTAAGTCAGAGAAAGTTTTGTGAACTTGGGGCCTGACGTTTGGTTTGGTTTTCTGATGCATCTATGTTTTTCAGGAATCAGAAGGCACCATTGGATTATATACTTGTAAAATGAAAAATCTGTGATTAATGAATGAACATAAAGGAATGAATGAATGAATGCATAAAGGAATGAATGATCAATGAATACTACTTGTACATTTATCTCCTAATCCTCCATTAAATATTCATAATATAGGTAAAAATACATGTAGGAAGAACTATTTTGTAATAATGTGCATTGTACAGTACTGTCATTGCAAATTACAAAGTCCTAAAAAAATAACTGGCAGTACAGCCATTACAAATTACAAGTAAACTCTTTAAAAAATGTATGGTGCAGCTGTTTCAAATTTACAAATCCATGTACACATCCTAAGAAAATGAGGTACCTGTACATGTGTAGTACAGTCATTACATGTAAAATTTTCTATCATAGACAACTTATACAATCATTACATACATGCACATATTCATGTCAAAGGTACATGTATATGTAAAAGGTAAAAAGTAAGGAAATTAAAACATAACAGTATTTTTACGTACATTAGTACTTGTTCCTAGAAAGAATCAAATTTTCATGGGAATAAAAATTTAAAGCGATTTAATGTATGCAATGTTAAATATATATACATCCTTCCACAATTTAAGTAGAACAGCAGGATATGTAATATTAAATAGTTGACTTCCTATTATCCTGTTGTCTAAGGCTGTTGAAGTAGGAATTGTTGGGAAGACCGCCATTCGACATGAATAATGGAGAGGAGGGTGGTTACAGATATAGGTTTATGTGTTAATAGTTCGACAAGAAAAGTTCACTATTCATGATAAACCGGAAATCTACCCTAGAAATTGTGATTCATGAATTGCAGCCAGTAAACAGCTTATATAATAGTTTGGGCCAAGTGTGTACTGTGTATTCTAAATGATCTCCACCGGCATATTTCTAAATAATATCCACCGGTATGTTGTGTATTTCTAAATAATATCCACCGGCAATTTGTGTATTTCTAAATGATATCCACCGGCATATTGTGTATTTCTTAATGATACATGTACATGTACGCATATCTACATGGCAAATCATTTACTTTTTTTTTTAAAAAAAAACCCCTGATGCTTCGTGAGATAAAATGAATACATGTATATACATTGTTTCAGTTGTACGTGTACATGGGGCAGGTCATGCTTAATTATATATACCGGAATATGATTTACTAATTAAACAAAAATACCTTCATAAAAGACATTTATATACATTGTTTAAATTACACACGTGCAAGTAAATGCTGTCCTAGTTGTCGTGCGTGTGGCAGACAAGAGCACATTATAAAACACAAAGCAATTTATATGGAAACAGTCACTGGTTTATTATAGCACGGCGTTTCGACAAATCTTCATGCACTGTGTATAAACTAGTGATTGATTGTGCTGTTTTTATTTGTGGTTTTTTTTTTGGTGGTTTTTAGAGAATCCTCGATGAATCGTTGTATACATTGTAGTAATAGTTCCATAACCTTGTGTTAATACATGTATGTTCAATAACTAAATCTCTTATCAACGAAATTAATATGTATGTATATTACACTGTAGTGTTGTGTATTGCCAATATACACTGAATTATACATACATGCATCATTGTTTATATAAGAGTACATCAAGTCTGATTGTCCCACAACTAATCACGTAAGATAACGATATAAAAAATAAAAATACAACAATAAATAATTCAAATGTTCTCCCACTCACGTCCATTAATAAACGAAAAAAAACCAGATTCCGATCCAATTTGGTTAAAGCGAGAGAATAAAATAAAATGATATGGGGTTTTATGTGCTAATGTTCTACTGCGACTGGGCAAATGAAGATAGATAAATTAATAAAGCGTGTACATTGTATATTATTATGGCGAATATCCTCGGCCTATTACATTTTTTTTTAATTTCTTTTTTTACAAGATATCGGCAATTAGAGACTATTCATATATTTTTACACCTAAAACATGAGAATATACATTTTTTTTAAAAAATTTATCAGCATTATTCTTATAAATATTATTCACACCTGAACAAAATATGGAATTTTTAGTCCAGCTTAGGAGCAGAACAGTAGGACGTTAAACCCCATTTCATTTTATTTCGATGTTGACGTTGAATTAAATAAAACAAAGCAGCAAAAAAAAAATAACCGAAAACACCCCAACAACCGAAAACAAATGAACTCTCCCGGTAGAATTCGGTGTGTAATTTGTAATGTAAATATACGTGCTGATTTGTGAGTAGAGTTTTTTTAAAAAAAAAAAATAAATAATGAATGAACGAAAAGTCTCTTGAATTAACCTGAACTCAATGTACAAAAAAAACCTGACTACGTGGATATGTTAATGTTGCCAGTCGCAGTACTTACGTACAAATATTGTTTTATGAAAATGGCACATGACCTTTTCATTGACATATTCAAGGAGAATTGGTTCAAGGTTTTCACCAAACGAGAAGGTTGTGTATTTTCTCTAAATTTGATATAGGAATTTTTATACGGAGCGGAAAAGGGAAAGGTTTTTATTTACGCTTCCATTCACAGTGATAAATTGGAGCCACGGTGACTCAGCGAGTAAGACGGCCTCGGGTTGATCCCAGTATCGTCCAACAGTTCACGTGTACTCGCCGGTTTCACATATGAAAGATCCCTTGATTGTTGGAATTCAGTTGTCTCATGTCTGCGATACAAACATCGATAAAAGCGGACGTTATGTCCACGAACAAATGAATTGGAATTTAACGAAGATCATGTGGATGACGTGAAATTTAAGTGGCTTTTAATGTCCTGCATTTCTGCACCAGTCGGATTAATGAAGGCAGGCATTATAGATGTACATTGTTCAAGAGAACATTCCACTTGAGAAAAGTAGGGAGAGAGAGAGGATGGTGTGTAACGTCCACTCGACACAAACTAGGTCTTTTCGGGATTAACAAATGGTTTGATTTTATTTCAATAATTCAGTTGCGCGTAAGGATCTATAGCAGTGGGGGGAAACTGGAGGACCCGTGCTAACCATTCGGCAGTCCAACCCCCCATTTTACTACAGATACGTGTATGAACTGTTAGCACCTAAAATTAATTTCAGTTTTTAAAAAAAAAACTGTGTTGTTCAAAAATAAAAAAAAAATTAGAAACACGAAACCACGTAGGCCACATATATATAGCAGATGTTGAACCGCGTATTTCTGTTGTCATTGCAAACATTTTAATTGTACCTGGTATATGTATATATATGTGTATCTCGTACGTTATAAATAATGACATACATGTATTTATAACATATTTCAACCGTCCACTAGACTACACGTACAACCCAATTCAACCATTTTGTCATGAAACGACTGGGATAAAACGCTATGTACAATACTCTAAATAATAATTACAAATGCACATGTACGTGCATGTTTATTTATTATGTCCAACATTTTCACACGCTGTATAAAACATACATTACATCGTACGTGTAAATACATATAGTATATACACGTACATGTTGAACATGTATACATTACAGAAGAAGAATGTACATATATATATATTATGTAGTGTATTATGTACATTTATATTATGTACATACAAATGTAGTGTATGTGTGTATTTTATGTACACGTATGTTGTAGTGTATATTATGTGTGTATATTATGTACATAATAATGTATATATATACAGTGTATATTAGGAGTATACAACATGTATACAATGTAGTATTTTACGTACACGTATATTAAATCTATGTGTATACATGTAGTAAACAATGTATACATTGTATATCGATGTAGATAGTGTATCTAGTATATTATGTATATAATTATGTACTTGCAGTGTATTACATGTACAATGTATATACTATATATTATGTACATGCGTGTATACATGTATGTATATAATTATGAAATATCGGACCCTATGTAAATGTAACCTTTAATATAACCACCACGTCCTATATTTTATAATCAGCTCCATTTTCTCCTGCTTATCGTATTTAATATGATAATGACTAATCGAGGCCAGGAATTTCACATTTACATATGGGTCATTCACATATTCTAGCAGGCCATATGGTTTGCAATACTCGTATAGAATGATGGCAGAAATAGGCAGGGAGAATAACCTCGAGTGTTTCTAGCACATGTCCCAGATATCATTCTCAAATATTTAGACCTACATTATAAATGTATATATACGCGTATGAATTTAACGTATGCGATTTCATTAATAAGGCTTTTTTAAATGTGTAAGCTTGTGTTTTCTTTAATGACGTTTTCTATTCCAATCACGTGTTTACAATGTGTGTAATTACATTTAAACTGGTCTGATATTCATCTGAATTTATTCAAAGCAGCTAGTTTTACCTACAATTGTACGTGACAAGGAGTAGGGTCGCCTGTGTAACCTCGTTGGTTTTCGCTGGGTCCTCCGGTATGCCCGTAGGGTTGGGGACTGCTAAAGACCCCTACCCGCAAGCGAATTATTGAAATAAAATTTAGCTATCTGTTTGTACTGAAATGATGTATTTTGTTACGAGTGGACTTTAAACCCAATTTCTCTCTTTTACATGTACCTACAAGGTCGGTCGTTCACCCCATCTCTTTTCATCCCATGTCGTTTGGTGTCAATCAGGTATGAAATACGATATTCAAGCTTTAATGACATGCGACAAAACATGGTTGATTGTCCAGTTTACAGAATTGCTAGGTCGTAAATTCTAACAATTCCAAAACTAGATTCAACTTATTTCGACAAGTAAACCAATCGTTATGTGTACCAAGCCTCTGGTTGCTAGTTTGATATTATTGTCCTATATGTTAAATAATCAATTGTAGTTTATATTATCGTGGAATAAGCCGTGACAAATTAGATATTTTTGTCAGGAGAATGGCAATGATAATCAATGACTGTAATTCATCAATTTGTACTAAGAAGTTGATGTAATGTTAAAGACATACATGTACAACATGGACATATAATACTAGAATACTTAGTATGGATACAATCACTTGGTTTATTATCCAGCAACGTTTCAACAACATTTCTACAACATTTCACAAGTCGTTTTCAAGCAAATACCTATGTATATTTCGTATTTGCTTGAAAACGACCTACGAAATATTGTTGAAACGTTGCAGTACATTGTATCCATACTAAGTTTTCTAGTATTCATTAATCAATTGCTTAATGCCCCTCATTACCGCCCTGTCAATGATTATGTATGTACATTGTACAGTGTACATCCATGTAGAATTGTGTATGGTGTCCGCGGGTTTGTTATATTGTGGTCCTCCTGTATTTACTAATAGAACTATACAAAATACTCAATGCATGTTTAGCGGGAAAATAATATCTTTATTATCTCAAAAACATTCTCTTTAACTCTTTGACATTTTGTTTCTTCCTCCTTCGACTATGACAACGTTTATTATTTTTGTCTCTTGAATTTTGTGGGTGTTGGGGCAAGGATCGGCTGTGCTTTTTACCATTACTCGGTTTATACAATCTATATGTGATACTATGTCTGAACAAGTTGTATCACAGCTAGGATGCGTTTTACCATTACTTGGCCTATACTCTATATGACTGACAGTATGAAACCCGTTTAGTGTAGAGCAGTCAATATTTTGTTGCTTGTGATTTTGAAATTTTATCTGGGTTCAAAAAAATGTAGTCAACAAACTGCGTAAAGTGGGTTAATATGCCAGCCATTGCCTTCACAGTGTCAGTTTTCACAGATTGCTTATCAACAGTCAGGATGTGTTGAATTTGTTCATGTATGTAAAGTCTTGTTGGTTTCAGGATTCAGACCACATCTAAATCTTCACGGTACTTGATCTAATTCGTTACATTTACTCGTTTAGTAGTTTTTGTCTAGAGGTGCTGAAGTTCACCCCACCGGGTTTAGTGTCACCCTTCTTCTGTGTCGTACAGTTCATTTGTAGCCTTATTTCCCAGCCGTTTGTGACATACTTTGTATCATTCCCAGGGCATCGACGGGGTGCATTTAGGGCCTGGGTCGAGAAAATAACCCATCCGGGCCATTCAGCTTTCAGGCATTACATGTATTTTTCTTGGACCTTCAGGGTAGCGACTCCACGAAGCTTGATGGACACTGGCGTTGTTCTAGATCGTGTCGAATATGTTAAAGTTGTAATTAATTACTTTGATTAGAATTTTTGGTCTCTGATCAAAAAGAAAAAGAAAAAAACATCTTATGGTTTAGATGTCATTTTGTATAGAATCTGTACACTGAATAACTACGATCATAAAAATCTTTATCGATTTGCCCGTCTTCATTAGCCCAGTCAGTGCAGACTAGTAGGACGTTAAAGCCCGTTTCAGTTCATTCAATTTTATAGATTTGTCTGGTGTGCGACCCATCCCTACTGAATACGATTGATAACAGACCACGAATCAATAGGATTATAGAAATCTAGATTCTGAATTAATTTTTAATCCCCAGTTTTTATATTGTTCTCATAAAGAAAAGAATAAAATCATTAAATTATGTTGAAATCTCATTTATGGGACAAAAAAGCCGAGATCCCGTTTATACATTGGCCTGCACGTAAAAGAACAACTGACAATTAGCATTTGTAATAAGGGTAGCCTGTAGAGCCGATGTTCGGGCAAATCCACCGCATGCCCGTCTCCATTTACTCAGTTAGCGCAGAAATATAGGACGGTAAAACCCAATTTCACTTTATTTATATTCTTAACAAAAGATTATGAATATGTATGAAGGTTTTCAATCGGGGTGGACTATGGGTGTAGTGTAAAATTTATTCAGAGTTGTTATTGTATATACATGTAGTATTGTAAAAAGAAACAAATCCCGCCAAATTTTATTCCGGTTTCGATCTGACACATGCAAAGTACACGTGTATCAGTCTGTCTAGATCTCAACCATTTTCTGATTTAAATATTTATAAACTGACCTTTAACTATTGATTGGCGTGAATTATAAGTACATTTGAAAGGAAAGGTGGTACCAGGAGCTCTAGACAGAGTATGTACCTGTATATTCTGCCCCGTGTACGTCAGTCATCATTAATTGTTACTTAAATCAATGAGGAGGAAATTACATCTATTGAGACGTAAGATCGGAATAAAGATAAAATACAAAATTTAGTAGATACTTCATTTGTGATTGGCTAAGCACTGAAATCAGTCTAATTTTATCCAACCAAACGACTAAAATTTGGATTTTATCTTTAGTTATAATTTAGAGAAATAGGCCCCAGGTGCTCTACCGGGAGTACGTACGTGTATACATATTATGCCTCGTGTACGCCAAGCGGCGTTGCTTAAAGCTATATCAATGGAGAGGAAAAATAACTACCAACTAGATATACATACCGTAACGAACATGTGTCTACAATATAGAGTTTCAAATTTCACCTTTTGATAAATTTCAATTGAGCTTGTTTTTCCGTTATGACAATTAATTCTGTGCTACATCAAATTCCACAGAGAATTATTTACGAAATTATAATCATCACCCACCCCCAACCCACTATCACCCTTAAAAACTAATAAAAATATACATTGATACTGTCATACATTGTAGAACCTCACGGAAAACATCGACAGAAACAAGTACTACAAACTATAACAAACACATCATTTCTGTAAAATTTTAAAATCAATGCTTCAACTTTTCTTGAGAAAATCGTACATCATCTGACTCGGGCAGACAAGGAAGTGATTTCTCACATTATCAAGGGAAAACAGTAATCTTATTTTATTCTAAGAACGCAGCAAACAAAAGCTAATAAAAAATAGATCTAGCGAAATGTTTTTAGTTTCTGGAATGTCATATCGAGTAATATTCCTTCAACCAGAAATAAAACACATCATAAGAAAACCGATTGTCTACAAGAAAAGAACAATAAACGATTTTTGTTAGTACTACGTAAAATTTTAATGTTTTCTTTAATAACGGTTTTAGTGCCGAGTTAAATTCCACTCGTTATGTGGTCTCTGATTTTATTATTCCCCTTTGGTCTTTTCAGTTGTCTAACACATGATCGTCACTGTTTGAATTATATAAAATTCCTGTATATTAGATTTACATGTACTAACCCAATCTCTGTATTCTGGGAGATATATCACGTGCAACAACATCAAGTACAATGTTATCATATACATATACAATGTTATCATATACTATGTTATCACATGCATATACAATGTTGCCACATACAA
The DNA here is from genome assembly GCA_963678685.1 of Patella ulyssiponensis. Classification (NCBI taxonomy): domain Eukaryota; kingdom Metazoa; phylum Mollusca; class Gastropoda; family Patellidae; genus Patella; species Patella ulyssiponensis. The sequence goes on from OY783225.1 coordinate 6,567,753, forward strand.
TGTTGTCGTATATAATACATATACATATAATCACTTTTAAATGCAATGTTGTCACATTTAGATACAATGTTGTCACATTTAAATACCATTGTATCACATTCAACCATAATATTACCACATTCAGATACATTATCACATTCAACCATAATATTATCACATTCAGATACATTATTATCACATTCAACCATAATATTATCACATTCAGATGCAATATTATCACATTCAGATGCTATATTTTCACATTCAGATGTAATATTATCACATTCAGATGCAATATTATCACATTCAGATGCAATATTATCACACTCAGATGTAATATTATCACATTCAGACGCAATAGTACCACACTCAGATGTAATATTATCACATATTCTTATATAATACACCGCAGCACGTTTGAGTATATTCAGATGTAATGTCAATACATTAGAACGGTACACAATGTGACTATATTAATACTGCAACATTATAACACTCACCTATAACGGTATTACAATCTTTGTTTTCAAGTTCAAATACAGTACATCTCATGTATAATGACTACAGAACAATTGCAATGTTATTACAGTCAAATACATTGCAACTCATGTATAATGGCTACATTAAAACTGTAATGGTATTGCATTCAAATACCATGTAGCTCATGTATAAAGTCTACACTAAAACTGCAATGATATCGCACTAAAATACAGATTTATCACATTGATTTTTAAGAAAAGGTTTACATTAACCGCATTCTGCGAACGTCTGTCTAGACAACGCAACATTAATATCGCACTCTAACTCGATCCATAATAACAACCTTTTGTGGTAAATCAATGAAAAATATTTTCTAGGAACTCATTCATGAAAACTTATCACTAAAATGATTTTAAGAAAATAGACTTTTAATTGGCTAAATGCTGAAATTTATATTAGGATTTTGATTTTCATCCAATGAAAAGGCTGCATCTATAACATATTTTAGTTTTCATGAATAAATCGTCTGGCCAAAAGCAAATGTTCACGTCGTCATTAACCCGGTAGGTGCAGGATTGACTACCCCAAATTCCAGGAAGAAAAAAAGAGAACAGCGATATATTATACCGGTATATACCTGAACAGGCCGAAACTCAAACAGCCTGAGATATCTAAATAGCTTTTGGGGCGGTCCTAGGGGCCTAAATTAGGGGCAGTCTACGGGGCACTAGTAAAAGCAGTTTGGGCGGTCTAAGGGGACCGTAGCTTGGGCTGTTTTGGCCAGTCTAGGGAACCCTAGTTGAGGCTATGGGGGTAGTCTAAGGGGTTCTAGTTGAGGCGGTTTGGGACAGTCCCAGGGACCATAGCTAGGGCGGTTTGGGGCGATCTAAGTATAAAATAGTTTAAACTACTAGTAGATGTTTTAGAGTTTTATAAAACTAGACGATTAACGAAGTTTGTTACACTCGCCAGTACAGACGACATCGACCTGATTTATTTTTTTTTCTTATATTCTTGTTTGACCACCTTCTGTGCAGGTAACTTATCCAATTTAACTAAGCTCACCATTTATCACCGGGCTTTATAAAGTTGTTACACCACATTGTTTAGGGTTTTAACAATTTGACAACTAATCCTCCGAGTTCACTGGCACTTTTACAGTTCTTACTCTAACATAATATAAACAGCCTAACATTAAATAGGGATACCACCTTTATTAAAGGGGTCCATCTTCATTATCACAATCGATTAAAAAAAGGGCAGGACGTTAACCCCCATTTCTTTTCATTTCAATAAAGATGGAATATCACCCTTTAGAATAAGATAAGTAAACTAGTTCCACAATTCGATACAGTGGAATTTACCAGAAGCAACAGTCTGTGACATATGTTTTACAAATAGAAGTAGATAATCAAATACAATTTACATAAAATTCGTCACAGGAAGTTAAATGAACTGATGATCTCATCCCAAATGTCATTTACCTCTCGATTTCTTTTATCTGTGTCCGGTTGTCATATGATGCAACCCCACTTAAAACCCAAACAAAAACACGTGCTTCAATAGTAAGTAGATAATACATACGAATTAATACAACTATTCGTAGAAATGTTTTAAAGCGAAAATTTCTGTCAAATTGATCCACTCTGAACCGAGATTTTAGCGCTTGAATTTTCGGCCTAGTCCCGATTATCATTACTAAAGTCAGTACGATAAAAACACATAGTCTCGATTATCCATTTCATGATTAAATCATGAATTAAAGTTGAGCAGCAAATTGATCCTAATCCAATAAATATCACAGACTAGCGTTGACATCGAGAGTTGATTATGGTCTGAATACGTTAATTAACGTCTAATGAATAATTTTGGTAACATTTCAGGCCTAATGGCATAATAAACATATAAATCAATATAAGATCATCTGTCATCCGACACATAATAAAATAGTTAAGGAAAGAATTTTAAAAAATATTTTAGAAATATGCTCGAGAAGGAAAATTGAATAGTGTGTTAACTGTCACGGACTAACCAACTGCTCTATATATACAAGTTTAAGCTTACAGAAACGTATTATAGAGTCTTGTCTGAAGTATGGGCTGAAGTAACAATGAAGATATGTTATATAAATTTGGAAACATACCAAGCATGAAGACAAAAAAAGACAACATACAATCAGAGACTATTATCTGTGTTGCACTGGTTAAACCAGAGTATTGCAAAACACAATTAATATTATTCTTGTCACATGAGAGCTAAAATAAGCCAAGCTTTTTTACTTATATTGTACTTGTTAACTGTTATGAAAATTGCTTATATTATGTATAAGTACATGTAATTTTGTATACTTAAAACATATACACACATTGGTTCTTCCTTATATATTAGGTATATCTATGCATAATGTGATATCCTTATAATATACACATTCGTTAATTATTGGGTAGGTTATCATGAATAATGTAATATACTTATAACATACATGTATATCTATCGTAATGTGATATACAATGTACTTATAACATATAAATATTATACACACATTCGATATTCCTTGTATATTGGGTATATCAATACATAATGTGATATATAAGCTGGGTATATCGTCGTATACTTGCAGCATACATCATACACACATTCGTTATATACTGAGTATATAATACAAAATTTGGTATACTTACACTAGTATGTACACACATTCGTTGATTATTAGTGCGAATGGATTGTGTTTGTGTGAGAGACTATGTCTTTATTTAATACAATGTATTATGTATGTCCAATGGTGCAGTGTGCTTCCTCAAAGGTTAAATCCAGTCCCAAGCCGTGGTTCTCTCTTAGTACTTCTCGTATGAATATAAGCCCTTAAGAGACAACAGCAAGCCCGGTGGTTTATAAATGAGCAGAAAATCTTGTCTCCATGGTTCTGATTTTATCATATTCGCGGTTAATTCCCCAGACCTCATTTTTGGACACGTCCCTGTGTAATGCAGCTTCATATATATAACATGTGAAATACTGAACGCGGTGGTATGGGGATTCAAAATCACCATTATTTATGGAGTTTGGAAATTGAACATTAACGACAAGAAAAAAGTGTTCGGATGAAATGGGATTTGCAGTGCTGTGTAATCTTTACCAGTTCAAGGGAGTGAACGAACCCGGGAACGAGTTATCCTAGCAAACGGTGTAATAGGATAGGTCACCACTTTATCATAAATTTAAAGAGGGCGATCCCGTTTAAGGCCTGTGGTCACCGGTATCAGTTCAACACCCAAATTTACTGTCTGGCTACAGAGGAATAGCAAGTATGTGACCCATCCTATAATATACATGTAGTAGATAGGAAAAAACCGAGCAAGTACTTTCGTACTCCACTCCACTAAAGAACGAACAAATGGGGTTTAACGTCCACTCAACACAAACTAGGCCAATTCGGGACTCACACATGGTTCAATTTTATTTCAATAATTCGATAGCATGTACTGTAGTATGCTTTAGCTGTGGGAGGAAACCGGAGGAACCAGAGAAAACCAGGGAGGTTGAACAGGCGACCCGACTCCTTGTCACGTGCAAACTGGGCATCGAAACCACGTCAGTTGACTCAATAACATACCTTATAATCTATTCAGCCGCCCAACCCCCTGTCGATATTAAAATGCCCCTGTCATGTATATCCGTACCAACGTAAAGGATAGGTCCCTCAACAAGTTTATCAAGTTTGTATTATATACTCATTTACTAGTGACAAGAATTTAGAAATACGTCACGTGTCCCTTTACAACCAGTAAGCCAAGGTCGAGGTCAGATAAAGAAAAAAAAACAACCCGGGAAGTCAAATGCATCTGGTTATGACATGAACATATCTGATCCATAATAAATTTATTCCCAGTTAAAATCCTTCGCATTTAAGTGTGGCGTGTCACTGAACTCACCTTGTCCTATTTTGGGACATCTTTGTGGGAGTAAGATTGAAGTTTTAATATACGCCACGAATAAAGTCGTATTTTACGCATAATTAAACAACTGTCTGTCATATATGTAAAGAAATATGGGACGTGTCAATTTCCATACGCCCCAATATTTTCGAAATATGCACATTTGTATTATGAATATACCCAGACACCGGGATATGAAAGTATGCACACACAACGAGGAAGACAGTCTAGCGCATGATGAGATCATCTTTGTAGGATATCTATTTAAAAAACCCAAACGTACGCTAGAATAAGGATCTTACTGTTGGTGTCACACAAGGGTGTATATTTGTTCCGTAATTGTTTATAATACGCATATTCATTTCGAGAAATGGTAAGCCCCGGTTACACAATTTGTCTCCTCCATAACCCCGCAACCACAAACTTTGTACGATATCCATTAAAATGAATCCAGCAAGTACCTTAGAAGTAGAATCGTACTGTCGGTGATACACAAGGATGTAAATTTGTTCACTAATGGTTTATCATGCGCATATTTATTTCCAGAAATGGAAATCACCAGGTTACACGACTTACCTCTCTCTCCCTACCCCGCACCCATCCTTGCATACATGAATTATTTCGCTTATATTGTCCAGATATTTCGTTTACTATGTCCAGATATTTCGCTTACTATGTTCAGATCTAGAGCACACATGGATTATTTCGCTTACTATGTCCAGATATTTTGCTTATTTTGTCCTGATCTAGAGCACACGTGGTGGATTATTTCGCTTACTATGTCCAGATATAGGTCACATGCGGTCATGGTAATGCAGTATCGATCTTAGGCTGACATCTCGGTTAATATTTGTTGACCAAAACAAATACCACGCGTGACCCAATGCTACTGCTTCTCAAAGCATCATCATCATCTTATGAAATGAAATGGGGGTTGACGTCCTACTGTTCTGATCCAACTGGGCTAATGAAGATGGGCATACACCATACCGTGTGCTATGAGGGAAATTTTGCCCGGACAACGACGCTACGGTCTACTCTTATATCGAATTCTAACTGCCAAGAGATCTTTTCCGTGCACGCCAATGTGTACACAGGACCTATCGTCCCATCTGATTGACTAGATAGATTTCCCTGCCATGCCTTCCGTCCTGCACCACTGACAGGAGGAAACCATGTCGAGGACCTTTCTCGGCAAGCACCGGGAGTGAACCCGCGACCTCATGATCTTATGACGCATGTAAAACTAATGAGTAGCGGCCGCTTTTTTTTAATGAAATCATAAAATAAAGTATTTTAATAAAGCAGTATTTAATTTAAGCGAATGAAAAAGCTGCTTTTTAAAAAATAGTTTAGTTTACGTTTTCGTCAACAAGGGCCCAGACCCTTTACACTCTGAATATTGGTGGAGAACTGCATTAGTTTACTCAATGGTGATATCATGGAATCAACGCATTGAGTATCAAGTTCGATCCCTGGTCCTGCCGGAAGCCTATCACCGAAACGCATGGGAGGAAACGTTTGAAGAGTGGAGTATTGTTGTCGAAGTTAGTGACGATTAACGGAATCTACAAAGTCCTGACTTGGTGTATATACAGTTTTTGTCAGATCAGAGAAAAAAAAATCAATTGGGTGAGTTGATCAAATTTATTTACTTAATGGTGTTGAAATATATGTATCTTTTTTCAAAGCTTACGTGCAAATAAATATAATGAATAGGGGTTTAACGTCCGTCTTTGCTGAGCTAACGAAGGCGGCCAAACATTTTGCTATGAGGGAAATTGTTCCCGGACAACCGTCCTGCGAACTATGCATTTTTGTAATTCCAACTGTCAAGGGTTCTTCTATGTGCATATACAAAGGGAGGGATGAAGGGGAGAGGTCTTTAGCATTGGGAGGGAACCGGAGGGTCCGGGAAACCCACGAAGTCGGATAGGCGTCCCCACTCCTTGTCATGTATAACCGGGGAATCGAAACCACGCCAGTTGACTCAATGATTGACCTTAGGATACAGCGTGCACGTGCTAACCATTCGCCCCACCCCACTCCCACGTACATAGCAAACTTACACATTTCTTTATATAACTTATTATATTCAAACTCCCCATAGTCTTTAGTATTCAACTAGGGGACATACAGGCCTCATTCCTTAAGTCGAATCACCGGTTGTACGTGACAAGGAGTAGAGTCGCCTGTCCAATCTCGTGGGTTCTCCGGGTCCTCCAGTTTCCTCCCACTGGTAAAGACCCCTACGCCCATGCGAATTATTGAAATAAAATTAAACCATATGTTAGTCCCGAAATAAGCTAGTTTGTGTCGAGTGGAAGTTAAACGTCAAATCAAAATAACACATTTTTTCTAATGTTACACTACCCTAAGAAATGCCCTAAAATATGCTTTTTGTCACCTTTGTTTTGTCACATGCATTCACTTTGAACCAATCCTACCACGCATCCCTGAATTACTGCGCATTGCTTAGCCAATAATTTGAATATCTAGCTGGTGACCTATGACCTACATGTCAAATTACGGTAAGTATCGATGGCTGATAACCTAAATCAGTGATACAGATGTCTTAAAGTAAGCAGTGGCGTAACCAAATCAATGATCCCGATATCTTAAAGTTAGATATGACGTACCTATTAGTAAGTGCAGAAGGACCTCACTACACCCAACCCAGAACCGACAAGATATGGAGGATATGACACCTGATGAAACCAAGTAAGCACCCCCTGAGACAAAGTCCCCCCATGCCCTTCCCTTTCCGGTTACTCATCTTTATAGCCACTGTTCCTAAGGTTCACAAAAAATTAATATCCTCAATAACAACAATAATATGACATGAACTTTGTCATTCTGCTCACACAGATCCAACTACTTCAATAACAACCATAGTATCACATGGAGTTTATCATTCTGCACACAGAGACCCGTCTACTTCATACTTCGAGAGCAGATCTCTGTCCTAAATGGCCGCCATATCCAAAAAATACCACACTGTTTTGTAAGGCGGTTCTACTACGTTTCACATATATATCATAAACACGAAAACTAAATAAAATTTTTTCAATTTTATTAAATGGAAGCTGAGTAATACTGGACAAAGCCCTCGAAGTTTTATTTAGTGTTTTCAACTAAAATCGTCGATTTAGGAATTAAAATGTTGGTCAACTAGCTTAGTGTCTGTTCTCAAGCGGGGCTAACTGTAAACAGGTAGTCTAAGTTTAGTATGGAACTTCATGTCAAGTTAAATACAACTACTTTCCGGTGAGATTATGATCGAGGAACATGATATATAGGCAATACGTTCATCGCCGTCACCCACGAAACAAGGGCCGAGGCTATTTTTAGTCTTTCTCCCCCTTTTCCTTTTCCCTCCTTTTACCTGACAATACGTCCTAGCAGGACGTTCGGTGTTATCACCAGTACACGACTAGGACATAATTATCTACCGCCACAAACATCCTCGATTATTTATCATGCTAACATGAATCGAAAACTAAAACTAAAAACAAGTTCCTCCCACGCCTGGTACGTTACTCGTCTAGTGATCCGTGGGCGAATCTAATTTAAGGCCGACAATAAACACAGTTTATTTTAAGACAAAGTAATTGTTCAACTGTGACTTATATCTAGAACTCTGGTTATACATATTACATATTCGAGGACGTATGCTTCAGATCACTGCATCAATTTGGGACTAACATATGGTTAAATTTTGTTTCTATAAATCGCTGGCTGGATAGGCAAGGTTGGATAGGCGACTCTACTCCGTATCAGCGGGGAATTGAAGTCATACCACGTGACTCAATAACAGGCCTTATGATTCGGCCACTCCGCTTCAACCCACCAGTGTGGAAAGTCATCAGGCAACTGGAGTTTCAAATAAACGAAAGACAAACAACCACTCCATCAAAATGAGATTATTCCGAAACCTGAAGCAACCTAACCGCAACCTGACGTCTTACTTTTCCGCACCGATTGGGCTAACGGACATGCGCCATGCAGTGTGCTATTGTGGAATTTTGCCCGGACAGCGGCTCTACGGGCTACTCTTTTTTTCGAATTTCAACAATCAAGGCTTCTTGTACGTACATACAATTTTGTATTCGGGTTCTTGCCAAGGGTTCTTGTACACGAGACCTCGGGTTTTCGTCCCATCCGAAAAACTATACGTTTCCGATGAAAGAAGGACAAATAAGCAATTAAAATTAGATTATCTCGATACCTTAAATTATAATTTATGACGTTTTATGTCATATTTGATACAGTTGTTAGACATACCAGTCTGTATTGTTTACCTTGCAAGTATTATTCGCTCTGTTGGCTTTCCTCAATAACAGATGACATTGCACATACGTTTAAATATAATTTGACCTCTCTTTTCAACTTAAAGGGTGGCTGCTTCTGTTTGGTTACGAGGAATGAAAAATAAACAAAACATTGAGAATATTAGGTTGGCTTGCTGAGAAGATATCTTCGAACAACGGAAGCCACATAATATATTTCATATCTAATATACAGTCTATTTGTTTTGGGTTGGAGGCTATACTACGACTGTCCCGAGAGTGACAATTGGTGGTTGTGGTAGATCGGACCTGGGAGTAACACAGGCTAGGTGGTGGTAGTCTACCATTTCCGGTTTTGGAGTTATGCTGCTTCCGGTTCTTGACTTTACCAGTGCTACGCCGAGTCAACCGCTATAAAATAACTGTTTTTGTATCCCGGCATGGCAGGAATGCGTGCCCCAGCCCAATCCCTCGGTAGGGATAAAGTTAGAAACCAGATCCTCACCTACACAATTATTGTAGTGTATCCTATGGTCTTAATACAGGTATAGAAGGCGGACGGTAGAGTGTGTGTGTGTGGGGGGGGGGCGGGGGTATGTCTTGTTACCATGTAAAACGCTGTCTTCATCATTCATCAGCCCGGGTGGTACAGTGAAGTAGGGTGTTAAAAGTAAATAACTTCAATACCCATCTCTTCTTCGTACATAAAATACCCTGACATACATAAACCCCTTCAATACCATCATAATTAAATATCTCTTCCTAAAACCCGACCAGTTGTACTATAAATAAATAAATATCTGTCTACCTTACTGACTTACAATGTACATGTGATCATAAGGTCCCCCGGTAACATTTTCAGCCTAATCCGACCATCATGGTCATATAAATAACCCACTTGAAATAATCTTTTTCCATTTTAATTGTATCGCTTATTTTGGAACTAACATATGATTTAATTTTAGCAGTTGATGGAAACCAGAGGACCCGGAGAAAACCCGTATGGTTAGATAGGCGACTCTATTCCTTCTCACCTACAATGCGCGCGTTATCGGACCGGTGCTACTTGACTCAATGACAGACCTTATGATCGAAAGCGCACGTATTACACCATCGGCCATCAATCGACCCATTAAACACGTAATGTAAGTGTCTAGATGGCTATATATCGTTGAGTGATATTCAGCTGTACATCTCGCGGTAGACATGATATCAGCAGCAATCACTCGACTTCTATCAACCCACGGGGAGATGAAACCGTGTGGGCGAGTGTCTATGTGGGTGTTAAAACCAGTTACATCGATCTAGCTCTTCACTTCTTAACCGCCAGTCTTGTAGATAAACGCAGAGTTCGCCCCCAAGACCAATTACTGTCCGTATTATCGGTTTGGTGATGGGCTTAATTGAGCTTATGAAATTGGATCATTATCACTTTGAATCCTACTGAATCTGTATTACATGTTGGGAGAAAAGGGAGAAAGAAAAATGTGGAAAAAAATAATATGAACTAGACTACGTATTAGCATGTTCATATCGATCGGAAATCATTGATGTCACGATCGAAAAGGTTAGAATATGGCGTGTCTTGGTGTTAACGTCGAGAGAGAGAGAGAAAAAGAGGGAGGCAGAAAGAGAGAGAGAGAGGGGGGTGGGGAGGGGTGTTAACGTCCATTAGACACAAAGGGGTAATTTGGGGACTTATGTATTATGCACCCCAACCCCAATAATTCGTATGCGCATAGAGGTCTTTAGCAGAAAGGGGATACCGAAGGTTGGGTAGACGTCCCTACTCCTTGTCACGTAACTCCTGGCATCGTAAACAGGCTACTTGACTCAATGACAGATCTTAAGTTCTAAAGCGCACAAGTGAGACTACTCGAGTCGCTCACCCTACTGACCCCGCCCACCCTGCTCAACCCGCTCACCCGACAGGTAGTGACTGATGTCGCGGACAAACAAATCAGGGCTAAAATCGATATTATATTAATTGATCGTTTATTGATATGTGGTTGCGTCTGTTTGTTTCTATTCCGGTTGTACGTGACAAGGAGTAGGGTTGCCTGTCCAACCTCGTGGGTTTTCACTGGGTCCCCCGATTTCCTTCCACTGCTAAAGACCCCTAACCATATGTTAATCCCGAAATGACCTGGTTTGTGTCTAGTGGATGTTAAACCCCATTGTTCTCTCTCTATTCCATAACAATAGATAATGATAAGGATTAGATAAGCCGCCCCCACGTGACCTGGACAACTTACAACGTACTCCAGGTTATCGCTAAGAAGGTTAACCCCACCGGAAGTGACAATAGCACACATTTTGTTTTTAGAGATTATCCAAAGAAGAATCAACAACAATATCAACCAAGATGGCGACTTATATTCTCTGGAGTATATGGAAGATTCAATCTGGGATCCTGGTATTGTCAAATGGTGGGAAAAATGATTAAAACTTTCATTCCGTGGGAATTTCGAGAAACTCAATCATTATCAGGACTATTTATATCTGATAACCCCGTCTTTATTAGCTCGATTCATGCAGAAAAGTACGACTGTCATGTACATCTGAAAATAGTATCTGAGGTTGTACACAGAGCACAAGGAACACTACTAAACTTCACACACAATAGACCGTGAAACCCAAACTATATTTTTTATTATGTAACTCATTATGTATTCAGTTGTGGGAAAGTCAAATAAAGATTTATCTGTTTCTAAAGATACTATATTACAGGACACATATGTTTCAAGTACAGTATAAAACAGCCGATTATGTTGTAGAAAACCCACGAGGTTTGACAGGCGATCCAACTTCTTGTCATATACAACCGGGGAATTGACTCAATAACAGGCATTATTATCTAAAGCGCATGCGTTAAAACAATTCGGCCAGCCACGTAGAACCTACCACTTACGCTTGCAATTGACATCAGCAAAGTGGTAAACAGCATACATTATGCAAGAGCTAAATCTGCCTATTATATAAACTATTAGTTAGACATTTATTAACATGGAAAGACTACAAGCAACTCTCGATGCCATCGGATATCTCCAATGTAAAGTAGATTAGAGCCATATTTTGATTTAATTCAAACATGGAGAACAACCATTACGGTAGTTACAATTATTGCACACGTCTTGTCAAAGACTCGAAGAGTAATATCTTCGCTCGTAATTTGAATGAAATTTTCAAGATATTCATTTTGCATTTTCTATTTTTGAACAACTATAGCAAGAAAGACCAGCTCTTTATCCAAATCTTACATAATGTATCTTTAATGCAATACAAGACACAATGCATATACTCAATCAGAAATTGGGTAATAACTTATATTATGAATGTGTTTAGGTGATAAAATACGACGCCTATAAAATTTAGCTTATTTTTAAGGTCAGAAATAAATGTAACAATGTTGATAAATTAACCGTGATGCAAACATAGTTTACTTATTTACGAATCTCACAACCAGGATGTGTGGTGCTAGCGAGTCTCACAACTACGATGTCTGGTGTTTATGAGTCTCACAACCAGGATGTCTGGTGCATTCGAGTCTCACAACTACGATGTCTGGTGTTTATGAGTCCTACAACCAGGATGTCTGGTGCATTCGAGTCTCACAACTACGATGTCTGGTGTTTACGAATCTCAAAACTTGGATGTCTGGTGTTTACGAGTCTTTCAAAATTTTGGTGCCTGGTATTATACACTTAGCAATACAAATTAAAACTAAATATTGTTTGCTTTAAAGGGCCAATTTCGATTATATTTTGGAGAATAAAACTGGAAATGGAGACCGATGTCCAGGGTCTGGATGGTTCCTTTACTTTAATGTTTGTAAGGAAAATATTCACTCGTGGTTTGCTGGGTGATGATTACCATGGTAAAAAATATTTGGTCACATCTATAAACCTTACTTGTAAATTTTAAACGTTAAATGTAGTATTTCTTACAAGATCATGTTCGGCTAGTTTACGCCGAAAAACATGTATTCTGTTTCCGTTGGCCTTTAAACCTCGCCACTTATGGTGACATTTGTATTCACGTTCTCGCGGGTTTAAACAGTTATAACATTTCTTTCTTTCAGAGTTAAACAGCTATATCATTTCTTTTAAAACCTAAAAAAAACCCACGTAATGTTGTGTAGGAGTTAGCAAGAGACGCTGATGAGAGAGGGAGAGAGTAGGGGTAACGTCCACTCGACACAAACTAGGTCATTTCCGGATTAACATATGGATCAATTTAAATTTCAATAAAACAAGACCCCGTAATCTTCTATATTAGATAGGAAGAGACACGAACAGAGAGACACAAACTAGGTCATTTCGGGAATAACATAGCGTTAGCGTATAGTTGTAGTTGAATTCCTACTCTCAGGAGTCCTTGACGTGTATATCAACTTGTACACAGGTATACCTCGGTTTGTCGTACCATCCGAGTGACAAGACGCTGTTCCTTGCAAGGCCAACTAAATCGAGTACAGGACTCCAAATAACTTTTGTCTGGTCCGATAAGAAAACCTCTTAGAGCTGTCTTAAAACGTATTATTTGTACCTGAAAAATGACCAGTTCACACATCGTACCGCGGGACACATTTCCCGATACCACCTAATTATCATGATTTGTGATCATTAAACTATAACACATACTTATGGAACAACAATTACTGTTTTATTTAGGCGACGTTTCGAAGAGTATTCTCTCAACGTTTTCAACCAAGTACAGCAACAAATGTATATGGCAATTATATATTATATGATTTGTGATCAGGACCCTGTGTCTTCCCCACCACACGACTGACACGTGCTAACCATTCAGCCACTCAACCCCCGATCTGTGATCAGGACCCTGTGTCTTCCCCACCACACGCCTTACACGGCTGATGTAAAATTACAATTATTCGATTCATCTCCCTGGTTTTGATCCATGTTGATATACTATAAAAATTATTTATATGGGATAAGAAATCAAAAACACAGAAAAACATTAATAAATGTAAGAATAAACGCACAAATTGAAAAAATTGAAACAAGGTAGAAAACGAAATTCTTTTTATAACAAATTGCAAAAGGATTGACAAAACAAGAAGAGAACTGATCAGATTAATTTTATTATGTGAACCCATTTTTTATAAACTCAATGATTTTCAACAATTTAAAATACTTATGATAAATAAAAATATAGAAATTTTAAAATGTTTATGAACTTTTATATACAATTCGTTCATGTCTCTGTAAAAGTATATATTTTTTATATAATTATGTACGTATGTATGTATACTTTGTTTGTTACAATATATATTTCTGTTATTCTTTTTTGTAAAGTTTTTTATGCAATAAAGTTTCTTATTCTTTTATAATATGGATGCCACAGAAACTTTTAGATCGTGTTATTCTGTGTTGTAGTCCATTCGAACCTCGAAGGAATAAGATCTTTATCGATGTCCTGCCATTGAGTCAAGTAACGCGGTTTTCATGTGACAATGAGTGGTGTTTTTCTCCGATTCACCTGGTTTCTTCCCACTGATAAAGACCCCTACGCGCAACCCAATTATTAATATAAAGATGAACCATGTTACTTAAAAGTTTCGAAATGACTTTTATTTTGTGTTCAGTCGAAGTTAAACTCAAGCTCTCTCTCTCTCTCTCTCTCTCTCTCTCTCTCCCTCTCCCTCTTATTGATGTCCGATCATAAATTTATCTTATTAAGCAATCCGAATTCTGCGGTTATAAATTTCGTTTTGAAATGAAAAGACGAAACATTTTGGCCTGAGAAGTGATTCGAACCCAATACGCTTTCGATCAAAACAAGAGGATCCTGTTTCCACGTCGAGATGACTTTCCGTAAACAAACACATAAAAAATCTTCAATTTATTTCATTGCTCGCCTTGGCTATAGATTTGATGCTCTTCTCCTACGTATTTTGTTCTGGCTTCTGCACTGTAGAATATAACAACTTGTTATTTCTCCGTACTTCATTTTCAGGCGTTACTATAGCAACCTGTTCTTCAAGAAGATGGCTATTTATAGCTTTCTTTAGTAGCTATAATCCGGTCTTCTTGAGAGAGGAGCCATGTTTGAATCTTTAAGAATCTCTCGAATACTTATCTGTAGTTATAAAAATCCCAGCTTGGGTAAAATACTCAAGAATATACATGTATAGATAGACAAACATGGCGGGGGCCCGGTGGCACAGCGGTTAAGGCACTGGCTCACTAACCCGGGGCCCCGGCCCAATCTCGGTGTTCCTCGGCGTGGTTTCTATTTAGGTTTTTCGTTCCATCCGAACGTCTAGACACTGTTTCTTGTCAGGCGACACTTCCAACAAGCACTGAAAAAGGGGAAACCACCGCTAGAAAAGCCCAGAGAACCCGTTCAGTCACAGTTGTTTACGAAATGTTGAAACCTCCTGGTTGGTGAGAAAGCAGCGCCTTAATCGCAGATAACAGGATGTTAAATAAAGTACCATTAAGGCCATGTTGACTAAAACACATATAACACATTTCGTTATAGATATTAAATAACGGTCTTACTGAAACAAAAATATTTAACATATTTCGTTAAACAACCCATTTAACATTATTTCGTTAAAACAACCCATTTAACATTATTTCGTTAAACCAACATATTTAACATATTTCGTTAAACCAATATATTTAACATTATTTCGTTAAACAACATATTTAACATTATTTCGCTAAACAACATATTTAACATATTTCGTTAAACCAACATTTTTAACATATTTCGTTAAACCAACATATTTAATATATTTCGTTCAACCAACAAATTAATTAGGATACTGTGGACTAGTATAGGGTTTATCGTCTCGTCAGCTCAGATATCCCTCATTTTAAGACTAACATACGGGAATTATTATTTCCATGGAAACATGTACAGAGCAAGGCAAGGTTATAGTACCCGGACAATGTTTCTCCGACTGGGAATCGCCGCGGCTTAGTGGTTAAGACGTTGTCTCGCTTAGCTGGAGGTCGCGTGTTCGATCCCCATATTGGCCTAGAAAGTTCATACATGTCAGAGGTGCAGGACAACGTTTAGTCGTTTGTATGGCCAAAACAAATCAGGGTCCCGTCATACTCCGCGCAGCGTTTCGTTTGATTATAGGTAATCTCACTACACACTGCTATTATGAGTGGATATAGTTGTGTTAAATTTTGATTGGTCAGTAGTCCGACTACCAACCAATCACTACCTACCATACAAACGCTTTACATTTAAAACGAGTGCCAGTATTGGACCAAATATGTTTACATAACGTTACGTCATGGCTCACGCTTTTATTATGCCCAATTAACCCGTGCATAGGAGAATACGGCAGTAAAACTAATTGTGTGACAAACGAGGCTATCAAGTCGAATGAAATGTAAACAATACTCTTTGGAAACGAACATACTTTCACCGTTTTAATACCTTAAATCACAGTCCAAAGTTTTAGGGAAGACCCAGATTAAACGAAGGACTGTCATGTTGCTGTACTTAAGTGATAGCTTTCATTGAACGGGGAGAATAGACACACTCCCGCAAAAGTTCAAGAATCAGAAGTCAATCCAGCAATGGCCAGAGAGAGATTTCTCGGGCCATTGCTTCAGGAATATGGGGTCCCGTGTGCATGCTCGATTACCCAGTGTGAAGGGTTTTTGTTTGTCACCCGTGGGTATATCTCGGTTTGTATTTCCTGCTGAACGACCAGTGTAGTCTACGATTACAATCACGGCCAGAAATTGAGGGCATTGACGTATCGAACTTTTACGTGTACACATAAAACTGTATCTCATCCGGATTATCTTTCCGTTCCGATACACGAAATGGGCCGGGCCATACGAGATTCAAAGTTGATAGAATTAATATCCGCGATCTCCGATATTAACACCACGAACACAAATTGAGGGCATTGACGTTTCATGCGTTTAGGTGTACACATAAAACTGTATCACATCCGGGTTATCTTTCCGTTCCGATACATGAAATGGGCCGGGCCATACAAGATTTAAAGTTAATAGAATTAAAATCCGCGATCCCCGACTACCACCACGAACACAAATTGAGGACATTCAATATTGCAGTGTTTACGAGAGATATCATAAACATTTAGCTGCCATGGAGTTTTAACGGGCATGGTAAACAACTTAACCACATTCATAAACCTTGAAAACAAATGGCGGAAATGAAATGTAGAAGGAAAAAAAGGATTTAACATTGAATCAGAATTTGTAAACAGTAGTTGTCACTGTTCACAAACTGACGTGTTTTAACTCCCCTGTGAAATATAATGATTGGCAAAAATTTAGGCTACAGTTTCAATATCTCCGTGTTTTGTTGGCGATTTGTTTGTCGAGGCTCGTTCGGTAAACTTTCATCGATGAAATGCAAAATGGTGTCTGGAAATTGGAAGGATTCCAAAACAATCTTGTCATGAATTATTTTAATAAATGTATTTGGGGGTAATGTTACAACCGGATTGCCTGGCCTTACATTTCATTTCTGAAATGAATCGAGGTTTAACGTACCACCTTTCGGCCCAGTGTAGGGATATTTTGCCCGGCACGTGCACGCCAACTCCCTATCCGAACGACAAGGCGCTGTCCTTGGGAGACCCTCCTTACTGCACCCCTACCAAGGAGGAAATCACGCTGGAAAATTCAATGGAACTTTTGCGCCAACACCGAGCCCCCCACCCCCACGTAGATTTCAGACACCAGAGAGCACGAGAAGGATGAAATAATCCACATCAGGACCCCGTCTTCATTAGCAGAGAAAAATAGGACGATAAGCCCCATCCATTTTTATTTCCACGTCTTTATAGGTTTAGTAAACCGAAGGGAGATTGTTTTATAGTAAATGAAAATATTATCATTGAGATTTTCTGAAGAGGAACTATGCCATCCATATTTTATTTGTACCTGTCTCGCGAGAAATCGATTTTGTGTGGGCCGCAGCAGACAAATATTAACTGCGGAACTGTTGTGGGCCAATGGGAGAATGTTTAGTTTTGTTAAATCAATATAAGAATAGTTCAGCGTCTGCGATGATCGTTTATAATTTTAAACATATGGACGCCCAAATCTTAGACTTGGAACCTCTCCAGAAACCTTTGTACAGTTCATTGATTTAAATACGTTGCCTAGACGTTACTCGTTGATAATTAAATATACACATACCGAACCAACAGCCATTACTGACTGGCACGCTAAAAAAACAGGGGAAAAATGCCGGCTGCTGATTTTTGTAATGAAGATGTTTAGTAATTGAATTGATTTGTATCTAGAGGAGGGATCGAACTTGTAGAATAAATGATTTATTTAGCGTGGGTTATCTAGACTCATCAATGAAACTTGTTTAGATTCGTTTTGTCAGTGTTGTTGTTTTTTTAATAGTGTATCCCATTTACTAATTGGTTGTTTTCATTGAGAGAGAGAGAGAGAGAGAGAGAGAGAGAGGGAGCCAGAGAGTATTCTATTTCAACATTTAATTATAGTATGTTTAGATTTCAAGTATAGATATTTAATTGTCGATAGTAAGAAATTGCAAGTACTTTTAGGAATCAAACTCGCGAGACTTGTATCGATGACCTACTTCATAACGTAGAATATGTAGATGTAGAAGATCTATTGGTTGCTTATGGTAGGATTTATTTGATATGATAACGCTGTATTTGACATGGGGGATTGGATGCCCGAATGGTTAGTGTGTGTGCGTTGTACCATAAGGCCTGTCATTAGGTCAACTGGCTTGGTTTTGATTCCTCTCTTGTGGGTTTTCTCCGGGTCCTTCGGTTTCCTCACACTTCGAAAGAAGACCCCTACGCACAAGCGAATTATTGAAATAAAATAGAACCATATCGTGGTAGTCCTGAAATAACCTGGCCTGTGTTGGGTGTTGTCTTAAAAAAAAATTGGTTCCGTAATTAAATGGGGCCATGGTGTCTCAATGGGTTGGTTGAACGGATGAACGGAGCTCGAGTCTACATGTTGGTTTGCACGTAAAGCCTAGCCCACATCTCTACGTAGTGCTACCACGGGCAGTTTACGGGAAAACTTTTGGTAAACCCGCGGATAAGACTTACGCGTCACTAGCCGTAGAGAATAATTTTCAATCGGTTTCTTGCGGCTGGTATACGAGCTACCAAGCTCTAAGACCTGTGCGTATAAAAAAAACTCGCATAGCGGGTTGTGAACTAAGCCTAAAACTATCCTTGACCGACGAATTTAGCAGAATAGTCGGCGGAAACGCCACTGACTGCAGAAATTTCCACTATAGGACAACTGCGCATGTCAGTCTTCTTTCGCTCAATTGGTACATTAAATACAATCTTTATATGTCAGATACTCACAAAAATGAGAAATTCAACCACGTATTTCTAACCTGCATGTATTCAAAATGGTGATTAAAAGTTAATCTTAATTGGCCTAATATGCTTCTGCTCACAGAATGCTCTCTCTGATTATTCTGGAACTAACTATGCGATATACAGCACATGACCGTACCTTCTATAACTTCATATTGAGAGATTATCGTCTTCTAATCAGTAGAAAGCATGTATGTGCCCTGATAAAATGAGTAGAGTAGAGATAAGCTTGTAGTTACTGCAGGCTGTTTTATCAGCTTCTCTACTCCACTCATGTCATAAAAAGGGTGGAAATATTTTCTCAAGATTACTGGCTAACAGGTGGCGCTGTAAACCGACTGCTTGTTTATATCGCCTAATCTTTTATATTTACTGGATAATCAAGTCAAGATAACGACTGGATAACAGGAAATGTGATGATTTTAAAACACATTAACACCAGTAATTACATAAATTCTACTTTTATTTCTTTCACGGAAACGGTTAAAAAGTTTTTTTGGCAGCTTTGATTGAGAAATCAGGTAATTAAGAAGTGGGCTGATTCCATTTCGGTATTTTACAACAGTTTCTCAATCAATGGAAATGTAAAATAAACACAAAGGTCTATGGTCTTCTGTTTTGCGCCCACCTAGCTGATATTTAGATGCAAATTTTAGTTATAGAAGTTCTGAAAGAAAATACGACTTGTTCAAGGAAAACATATCGTGGCTTCTCGCTCTATCCTTTCAATCATTAGCACGTGCACGATGTATGATAAGGTCTATTATTGTGTCAATCCCCGGTTGTACGTGACAAGGAGTAGGGTCGCCTGTCCAACCTCGTGGGTTTGCTCCGGGTCCTCCGGTTTCCTCCCGCTGCTAAAGACCCCTCCACACAAGCTTATTGAAATAAAATTGAACTGTGTGTTAGTTCCCAAGTGATCTGGTTTGTGTCGAGTGGAAGTAAAACCCCATTTCTCTTTGTCTTTGTAACGCCAGTCGAGGAGAAGATCACATCACAATGGACGTCCGTATAACCGTGATTATAGTATAAAATATACTAATAAGTAATATACTCAAAAGGAATTTCCTGTAATTTTATTGCATGAAATGTGTTAACAAGACGTTAACTTTATTACATTTTATTCATTCAATATTCATGTAGTCTTCGATTACACGAACAGCAAAACTACCAACTCTGTGACCACAGATTCAAAGGACGAAGAAGAAGAGAAAAGGGGAGAAATTAAGAGGAAAGAAGAGACCGTAGAATACATCAAAGAAAGGCGAAGCTTTTAGTTAGGATGTTAGATGTTTTTTGTTGAGCTGTGAGAGAGGCAAGGCTTGTTTCCTGTCGGTACAACATCTGCGAAAGATAAGGCTACTTCTGACAGTCTCTTGATTAGAAGGCTCGACTCATTTTCAAACCAGGCAGATGGCGTACACAAGTTCTCTTTATACCATCTTTTCCTTGGGAAGGAAGTCGTACTTGGAGCCAAATTTCTTCTAATTCGCTAGGTTATTAATATCAACATTCATACTACAAATAAAACGATCGTGAAATATGGACATTTTTGGGAAAATGAAACACGGGTGCTTTTAATTAAATGAAAAATGTTGAACGGTTATAATTGCCTTATTTCAAGTACAAATTTTAGGCACACGAAATCTGGTATTTATTTAATTCACTGTAGATCGTATTCTGTATCGACAACGGATAAAAAGCACTTAAGGATATCCAACAAACGGGTGCCAATCAGTATTAAGAAAACTCCCAAACAAAAAACTTATTGTAATATTTACATGTATATACGATAAATGGTGATAATCGCCTGAATTAAATCAAAAACACGTTTCCTTTCATTTTCTTAGTTAACTCGCTATGATTGGAAGGACTTTGTAATAGCAGATCTTTTTACATAGCATGCAATTGTTATAAAATAATGCCTTCTATTATAGCTTGTGTGAGAAAGTTTTCAAATCTTGTAAATCTCAAAGGACCTATTATGTCTGCATAACTTCAATATGTAGTTGCTTGTATGTACTTCACTTTTATTTCAATATGCAGTACAAAATGCCGAAGAAATCAAAGAAGAAGTTTAATTGAAATATTCATGAGGTGTTGTGTACTTCTTGGCTAGCCAGTCCGATAAAATATGCTAACTCTTTTTTTTTCGGTGCAATTTTCATCTCGTAGCTTGCCAACACAATATTGGCCCAGGATCAAATTTTGTACACATAGTGACGAAATTTGTTGGCAATGCCCTTTAAACATTGAAACACCTGGGTAAAAGGTTGGCCCATTCAAGAAAATCGAGCATTGAAAGTAAATATCCTTGCTAGAGATGAAATGGGAATTACAAAAGTTTTGCCTCTGGATCATGAATGGGACAGTCACCCGATTCACTCTCAGTTTTTTCTCTCTCTGTATAAAGCTAACAATTGCTTAGCGATTCGCCTTCGGTTTAAACGGCTTTAGTTGTATTTTGTGTGTTAAAGGTCATGAAGGGATTTCCTGTGTTGGGTTAAATGTTGTGAGGGATAGTGGGTTAGACCGTGTAGACTATAATGTTAGAGATAGTTACAGTAGCTGTTGTACGTGACTGTATTTTTATACTATTATATACAACGTATCACTCTCAATAACACACACATAGGAATGTCCAGGGCCCTGTTTCTCAAAATCTTAACTAAAGATGAAATCCAAATTTTAGTTGATACTTCAATTTTGATAAGCTAAGCACTAAAATCAAACTAATAGTGTCCAATCAAATGACTAAAATTTGGATATTATCTCAGTTAAAATTTCGTGAAACAGGCCCCAGGACACATGAACAGGATAAGTTTACCCTGCAATTGGTATTACGGATAATAAGCAAATATTAAGACAGATACCTTACACATAAAGCTACAATCGCGATCAAATGTTGCTGCCTGTGAATGGAATAACTTGCAAATGATTTTTGTTTGTCTCAGAATGTCTTCTGTTTAGTCGCTAGGATTTATCATGTACGAGTTTTGAATGGTGTTCACTTTTCATGCAGTACATCGAAGTTCAAACTTGAAACGATAATGATTTGCATAACATCTGTTTTGATAAAAACAATCAGAACTTGTTAAAGACACAGTCTTATTAGCAATGGTATAAGGGATACCTTGCGATGGAATTTGTCACTATTGCTCAGAAAATACGGAGGGTGTTGTTATGGGCACCGTAAGTTACTGTAAGTTATCAATATATTCCAATACCGTTAACTTTCAATATCTTCACTTTTTGCAGGCATCCAACAGATTTGCTGCTAAACGACTTCTATGCAGACGACAATTGTTGTATATTTTTGGCCCCATCTGTTGAGCAACTGATGTCAGACTGTTTGTGGATTGCCATTACCGGATATTGTAAACTGGCTACTGTAGTAGGTTTGTTGTTGCCTTCTAAAACTGACATGACTTGTTTCCGTTTTTATTCCTATTTAGTTATTTTAAGGTGTGCTCTTTAAAACCCGACTTATTGTTTATTATGTACGATATTATGGACCGTATTTCTATAGTAAAGGACACATGACAGCTACTAAATCTAGGACTACGTTTAAAGATACACTTCTAAAATTCCCGCGTTGAAAGATACACTTTTAATACACTTCTAAACGTTTTACGTTTCAAGATACGCCTCTAAAAGGGTTATTTATCAAGATAAACTTTTAAAGGGTTACTTTTCAAGATACATTTTTAACGGGGTTAGGTTTCAGGATAAACTTCTAAAGGGGTTACTTTTCAAGATACATTTTAACAGGGTTACGTTTCAGGATACACTTCTAACCGTTTTAGGGTGACGATAAACGAAACACTTTTTAAAGGGTCGCGTTTCATAACACACTTTTAATAGGGTTATGTTTCAAGATGCATTTTTAAAGGGGATACAATTCAAGATACACTTTTAATAGGGATACGTTTGAAGATACAATGTTAAAAGGGGCTCGCTTCAAGGAGTCGGGTTTTCTACGGGTCCTCTGGTTTCCTCCCACTGCTCAAGACTGCTACGAGCAAGCAAATTATTGAAATAAAACTGTGTTAGCCCCCCCCCCCCCCTCTCTCTCTCCCATCCCTCTCTCTTATTGAACGTCTTTTTTTTTCGGCAGATGTAAAGTAATGTGGTTAGGCTACTTTAAATTTATAAACTATAATGTTTCAATAGAAGTAGTTGTTGATGTATAATGTAGGTTTGACAAAAACCCAGGTGAGTGGTTTGTGTTGTAGTCGTTTCTTTTTCCTCGAGTTTTATACAAATAAACTCGTTAGTTAGTGATTTGTTGATGACATCTATCAAGTCGGTGAAACAAATCTGTACTCTCGTCGTCCGAGGCCACATTTTACAGTATTTTCTTACATTTTATATATATATCAGATTTGCTATTATACAATGTAGGTGGCTCAGTTAGCAAAGCATTGACTTACTGGTCTGGAGAGACCGGGTTGGAGCATAGTGTGGTGATGCTTATGTATTCCTCAGTCTAGGTCACCCTTGCAGGTGGGCCTGGCATGGTACAGCATCTAGTCGTTTGGATAAGACGAAAAAACCTAGCTCCATGGTCCCCACCGCCCTTCCCCTGGAATTAACATGACCAGGCTTGAAAGATTTGGGTTCAGAATATGTCGATGTACCTGGATTTGATATGCTGGCATGGGTTGTAGGATAACAATGTGTTGTCTGTAATATTTTGCGTCCACGTAAGTCCTTTACAAATCTCAAAATAACACATGATATGTGGTACATTATTATGACCTAATTCTAAAGAGGGTCTGACCAGGGCAGCTGTCTAGTCGTTCGGATGGGGCGAAAAACCGAAGTCCCGTGTACACATTGGCGTGTACGTAAAAGATCCCTTGGCAGTTGGAATTCGATATAAGAGTAGGTCGCAGCGCCGCTGCCCGGGCAGCATTTCCCTCTGTATTGCACACGGTATGGCGTATGCCCGTCTTCTATTAGCCCAGGTTAGGTACAGAAGAGTAGGACGTTAAACCCCATTTCATTTCATTTCATGTCTTATAAATCTGCTTTCTAGCCCCCGCCCCTCCTCCGGCATTCAACCACACGGAACCGCCCCTGTTAGTTTGTCAACGTTCCGAATAACATATTCAAGTGGTGAGTGCATATATTTCTGCACTTCATGTTTTTTACTTCCTACCGCTAGATGCTATGTTTTAAGTAAGCTATATTATTTTTTAATTCGGCTTGTAGGTCACTGAATAAGTACTTAACCCAATTACACAGCATATCAAGGCCGACATCGTTTAAATCCACATTGCACTTTCCTTCATAAGTAATTTGTTCAAAAAAAAAAAAATAATTTAAAAACTATTTCAAATAAACACGTACACGTTGGTTAAACCGAGTAATTCATACTTCATACAGAGGTCATGAACTTAGTGAAATGAACCCGGGTGTAACTTCCTACGGTTTTTAACGACTGGTCTACGGCATACTTTCATTTCAAATTCCAGCCATCAAAGGTTCTGTTACGTGAAAGCCAATGTGTACATGGTTTCGCGATTTTTGGTCCCATCCGAACGACTAGACACTCTTCCTTGCCAGGCCCCCTGTCCTGCACCACGTTGGAAAATTTCGGCCAACACCGGGAACCAACCCTAGACCTTTTGCACTGAGCCTCCGTGGCCCCGCGAACGTAAATGAATCAAGTTTAACACAGGGGGATTATAGCCGAGAGAATTACGACATACGACACATCTTGCATGCATAAGTTGCACACATGGGTTAAATTAGGCAAATCCAAGCCCGCGAAATTCCATTGACGAAATGTCTGACGTGCGTGTATTTTACTACTAGAAGCAACGTCAAAGTATCAATTTTCAGATTCTTCATGTTTTCTGTGGCTTCAGCCTGCGATTCGAGTGTGAGAACTGACTAACTAATGCAGCGGCTGTCATTTAGGCCAAGTCTAATAAATAAACGGTTAACTGGGTGACACATCTTTTGAACATTATCCTCAAAATGTTTCTGTTTTTGTAACATTAGCCATTTGCTGGAATTAGGAGAATAATAATCTTCAAGTTCCTATAACTTTGATCTGGACCATTTTGCCAATAGTTTTTGATGTTTAAGCATCATGGTTGTGGGGAGTGGCGGACTGGTCAGGTTGTCAGCTTGCCCAATGGCAAGTGGACCCCTTTGGAAGTGGACATTAGACAATATATTTAAAAAATATTGGTGGGTGGGCCCCTTTTGTCTCCTGGCAACCATTATTTCCAGACCCAGTCCGCCACTGGTTGTAGGTATAGTGAACCATAATTACTGAACAAAAATGTATATTTATTAAAATGACTTAGTAAATTTTGCATTTAATCATTTAACTATGTCTTTGTGCACCCGTATTTTAATTTGTTTCCTATGTAGTTCATTACTCCTGTTCTCAAATAAAGTTTCTTCTTTTTTTATATAATAGATATTTTATATTCAATAATTACGACTTACTAATTACAACAGATATTCTTTACTAATTACAACAGATATTCTATACTAATTACAACATGTATTACATGCTAATTACAACAGGTATTCATGCTAATTACAACAGGTATTATATGCTAATTACAACAGGTATTCATGCCAATTACAACAGGTATTCATACTAATTACAACAAGTATTAGATGCTAATTACAACAGATATTTATACTAATTACAACAGGTATTCTATATTCATACTATAATTACAACTTATACTAATTACAACAGATATAATATACTCATACTAATTACAACAGGTGTTATATATTAATACGTATAACAAATATACTATTCTTAATAACAGGCGTGCGCGTACAGATGGAATTTGATGACAAGCAGGGGGAAGGGCTGATGGCTAGGCAAACTGTACCCAAAAGCACACTGCACGCCTATAATAGTCTAGTCGGGTTCGTAGCCACGGGGGGGCTATGGGGTAGGGGGACTTAGCCCCCCCCCCAAAAAAATCGAATTAGCCCCCCCCCCCCCAATCAAATATTTCGCCAAAAATAATGATTTCTTAGCAGTGTTCTTAGCCGACCAGATCCTCAGCCCCTCCAAAACATTCTGTAGCCCCCCCCCCCCCAAAAAAAAAAATTCCGTAGCCCCCCCAAATTTTATGAGCTGGCTACGGGCCCGAGTCTAGTTGCTGCAGAAACGCAGGACGTCTAAACCGCATGCACTACACCAGCGACTGTGGTGACAATGTAACTTTCACATTCGTAATGGTTTTTACATATTATCGACATGCCACACAGCATGAATAACGAGAGAGTTAACAGTGCACCAGATAGATCGAGATTGTTATTTAACGTTAACTGACCTATCTTTTGTTGTATCAAGTACTCTAAAGTCATAAACCCGATATATATCTTTCTTTCTCATTTCAGGAGAGACCTGTCGTCTAAATATCCCGAGTAGCGTGTTATTGGTGGGTGATGACAGCCTAACTAGCTACTGCTGGTTGACTTACCCGAGCTGTAGTTTGACGGTGCCCTGCTGATGGACTGAATGTTAAAGAACAAACGGTTGAATTTCCATTTTATTATATTAGCTAAAAGAGAGAGAGAGAGGGAGAGAGAGAGGGGGGAGATATTAGGTCATTTCAGGACTTACATATGACTCTATTTTATTTCAATAATTAGCTTGTGCGTAGAGGTCTTACGCATTGGAAGGAAACCGGAGATCCTGGAGAAAACCCACGAGGTTGGACAGGCGACCCTACTCCTTGTTGCGTACAACCGGGGAATGGGAGGAGAAACAGAGAACTTATACCAAATACAAAGTATTCAAATAGATTTGGACTAAAGATGACGGACACACGTCAAGTGTGCAATGGGAGAAATATTCGCCAGAATGCCAAGTCTTTCTTCACGTATGCGCTAGGCCGGTCTTTCGTCCCACTCGAACGACTAGACGCCGCGCCATTCCAAGCCCTCCGCCCTGCACCACTGGATGAAAAATGGCTGCGCCCATGGTGCCTTGTGTTTTGTTGGAATAGGGATACAATCTTGACAATCGTACATAGCTTCCAATGTCTGAAGCTGTTTGTCTTTCAAGTTTATGCGATTTTCTTTAAACAAAAGACAACTTTGCAACGAAAACTCTACACACTCTACAAAAGACGCCATCTTGGGAACTTCTTTATAAAAGCGGCAAGTTTTCATGTTAAAGTAAACCGGTAGCCGCATCGCATATGTATGGGCGTATGTATCACTTACTGTCATACAACCGAGACTAGATGTAGGATGCCGGAATCTGCCTAGTTTTGCTGAGAGGCGGCCAGACATGTTGACATGGTCACGTGTTTATAATTGATTCAACCCAACCGTCGTCATTTTAAAGAATCGGCCCAGATGACTTTTAATCCTTTCCTCATATACATGTCTATATACACGCTTATAAGTAAAATACAACTATTAGAGAAAAAACACTTAAAATAAAATTTTTGGCTAGTACTTTCATCGTTATCAAACGAATCGACAGGCCATTTTAATGCGTTACTATGTGAAATAACATAATTAATCATCGAACATAATTAAAATAGTCACCCCTGTGAGTTAGATCGTTTGACGTTTAATATATTTTATTCTTATATACTTATATATATTATAAATGCTGTCTACATTCACATCTTTCATTCACCGTAGCCAACTGGCAAAAACCAGTTTGAAGAAGATCTCACCAGCGGTGCATTAATATAGTCGACATCTATCATACACTTTTATATTTTGAATAAAATTTCTTACCAAGATGTGAAGGGAGTCATGGTGGCCTAGTCTTCAATTTTCAGGCGTGGTTCTCTCTTGTCAGTGGTACAGGTCGGAAGCTGGAATTGGGGAACCACTTCCTCGATAGAAAACTGTATGACATATTACACGTCTTCGTCAGCCCAAACGGAGCGGAATAGTAAAACCCCATTTCATTTCAATCACCATTTCAGAAGGCGGCATCGTATATGAATGTTGTTCTAGTACCTTCCAGTGGCGGATTAAGCTCCACCAAAGCCTGAGGCGGCAGTTTCTGGAGGGCCTATTTAAAAAGGCGTGGGCCCAATTAATTTCGGGTCAGGGCCTATCTTGATTCCCGTTGGGCCTAAACCCCACCCCCCTAACATTGATTGTCTATGCGTTTTTAATCGTATCAGACAAGTCTAAAAAATTTTTTTTACAAAATCTTTGGGCCTGAGGCTGCAGCCTCATCAGCCTCACTGATAATCCGCTACCGGTACCTTTCCACATTCGGCTTTAAAGGAGCTATATCGCTAATATTGGGACCTAGGAATTGACATAAATTGGTCGCAACGTATGTAATATTGTAATGTAAATGTTTTCGTTTTTACTGTAATTTCTAATCAGTTATGTTCGGAGAAATACGCCAGAAGCCTAAATCGAATGACAATCTCTAGCGTCTGGCTATTCCAGTCTGCACCTATAGTATTCATTGCGCATGCACTCCAGATAAGAATATGAGGTCACCGTTTGACATGATTTGCGAATATGTCCAGCTTCGTTCTTCGAGTCCCTTGTTAGAAATGGTGCTGAAACGCATTTCGTTTAAAGCCTATCAGTTCCCGGTAAGATCACAACATCAATGTTGATTTAAAGTGACAAATAATTTGTGCTTTCATTGTCGAAAACTTGGATGATACTGGGTTAGAGACTTAGCTACTTTAAGCCCAGCAAAAAAACTCTACTGTTTCTGGACCAATCGGTCTAATGGACACGGGCATGTGCAATGCGGTGTGTAATAAGGGCAATTTTGTCCTGACAGCGGCGCTTTCGCCCATTCTATGTCGAATTCGAACTGTCATGGGAACTTTGACGTGCACGGGATATACACGAGTCTAGACGATGCCAGTGATACCATAAGTACTGCACCATTGACAACCAGAACCAGGCTGACAAATCCAAAGTCATCGATCAACACCGGTATCTCCTGGTTTGAGAGCCAGAAGGAATGGGCCATGGTCTAACCCTGTATGCAAAAACTGCCGGAGAGTGTCCCCACCACTGTAGGGTGTTCTTGCCACCGTACCACGCAACATGTTATTTTCCTCTAAACACTTCTAAAAAGAACGTTTTTATGTAACAAATATTTCATATCAAGCAAATTACTAAATTGGCTTTCATAAAAAAAATGTATGGACATAGCGATAGTATTAAAACTGTCGAATAGGTATTATACTTTGACACGCTTCAAATTCCGTAGATCTCTTTGAAAAAGCCACAAACGAATACAAATACCGAGGCCTAATAATAGCGAGAATATATATAGCCTATGTCGATCATTTAGTGAAGAAAGCCACCATACGAACGTTAACATGAATGTCAATTTAAAGCTCGTTTGAAAGCCAGTGAATCATGACCGCATATATCAACAGAAGTATACAATACCTTACTTACTGTTATTGTCGATCGCAAACCGCAGCTATTTCGAGTTGATCGAAGCGTGACAGACACTGGACAGGTGGCAGATGGATAGAGAGAGGGTAACGCCCCTGTGATTGTTAATATATATCAATAAACTGGCGAATATATATATATATGTATATATCATACTTATCTATCTATATAGGATCTTTGACATTACCCATGGGTCATATTCAGTTCATAAACATGAAAACTAAAACGATGAAAAGAATCATTGAACGGTTTCCAATTCAACAAACGTTTCAAAGTACCCTAGTCTAATATATGTACAAACATTCTTCTTCTGTAGTCGGAGAGAGAGAGAGAGAGAGAGAATGGGGTTTAACGTCCACTCGACACAAACTAGGTCATTTCGGGACTAACATATGGTACAATTTTATTTCAATACTTCGCTTGCGCGTAGGGGTCTTTAGTAGTGGGAGGAAACCCACGAGGTTGAGAAGGCGCCCCTGTCTCCATGCCACATACGCTCACACCAGGGCTCGAAACCACAGCCGCAAGTGACCGGCCAGCTAGAGATCGAAGCGCAGCACTCTAGACCACTAGGCCATCCTAACCCCCCAGCAAAAAAGTATGACATTAAGGTCCATTTCCCTTCACAATACAGAAGAGTAAACCATTAAAGCCCATTCAACCGATTTCATTTCATTTGCCACAGCAGAAAGGCAACTGCGGTACAGAAACCCATCATTAGTCCGGATGAAGTAGAATAGTAGGATATTATGTTATAGCCCATTTTATTTCATTTCTTATTGGAGAATCACGGGACGTTAAAGTCCATTTTATACAGAATCATATAGATGTGACTAGGTGTTCAAAATGCTTAAGAACACAGGTAGAAAATAGTCGCTCCTCATACTTCTGTAGTCACTTCTCATACTCCTGTAACCACCTCTCATACTTCTATAGTCACTTCTCTAGTCACTTCTCATACTTCTCTAGTCACTTCTCATACTTCTATAGTCACTTCTCATACTTCTATAGTCACCTCTCATACTTCTATAGTCACTTCTCACACGTCTCTAGTCACTTCTTCTATAGTCGCTTCTCATACTTCTCTTGTCACTCCTCATACTTCTCTAGTCGCTTTTCATACTCATGTAGTCACTTCTATCATACATCTCATACTCATGTAGTCACTTCCCGTAAGTAACTTCTATAGTCGCTTCTCATACTTCTCTTGTCACTTCTCATACTTCTCTAGTCAATCCTCAGACTTATAAACCTGTAACGGTAAATCTCTTTGATCTTTGGGGTAAATTCTATGCTCGGAATAACTTGCGATCTTAAAGTCGGGGGCGGCTTTGGATATATATAGGGGAATTTGGGGTTATTCTTCTGAGGTTTTTCTTTTAACCCGTATCGGGTTATTCTTTCACTGCAGGTTTTTATTTCCCCATAAGAAAACATGGAATAGGGTTTTTCTTTTGGGAATTCTGGGATATACACTATCAATATAGCCGGTAAAATTTGGGTTTTTAACAATCTGTTGACGGGCTCGCCAAAATAACACTTCCGTGTATGACATTAAAGGTACCCTACTTTCAATTAGAAATTAAACAGGGGTTTAACTTCTTACTAGCGCTGTTCTGTCCTACAGTGTGGGGGAGAAGGGGTTTAACGCCCAATCGACACAAACCAGGTCATTTCGGGACTTACACGTCGTTCAATTTAATTTCAATAATTCCCTTGCGCGTAGGGTCTTAGGACGTTGGAGGAAACCGGAGAAAACCGACGAGGTTTGACAGGCGATCCCAAGTCCTGTCACGTACATCTGGGGAATCGAAACCATCCAGTGGCAACAGGGGGAAATAAACAACACAAATTATATGCTTTATTTCAAATTTATATTGAAGGTTATAGTATTTCTTGCATTTTTGACTTGCAGGGGTTGGTCAAGTTTCACTTGAAGTCGGTCGTCGAGTGAGGCGTTCTGCGGGGAGTCGTCGAATATGCATCTTTGTGGTTGGTCGTTTATTTAGGCCGACAAGTCGACTATTTTGGCCGATAACGGTTGGTCGGCTAGTTTCTTTACTTCCCCATACAAATAATTAGGAACATCGGATCTGTATATTTGAGGTTCATTTGTAAATACGAATGGCTTCACTTTTATGACCTATAAAAAATGGACATATAAACATTTACATGTATATTATACGAGTATTTCAATATTCTATTACACATACTTTCAAAATAAGAATAAAGCTATTAACAGGGTGGGGGGGGGGGCGCTGTGAAGAGTACGATTTCGATACTACGATCTCCTGAATTCGAGCCAGGGGGGTTGGGATGGCCTAGTGGTCTAGAGTGCCGCGCTTCGACACCTAGCTGGCCGGTCACCTCTGGCATGCGGCTGTGGTTTCGAGCCCTGGCGTGAGCGTATGTGGCATGAAGAAAGGCCGGGCGCCCTCTCAACCTCGTGGGTTTCCTCTGGGCACTCCGGTTTCCTCCCACTGCTAAAGACCCTACGCACAAGCGAATTATTGAAATAAAATTAAAACCATATGTTAGTCCCGAAATGACCTAGTTTGTGTGGAGTGGACGTTTGTGTTGAGTGGACGTTAAACCCCATTTCTCTCTCTCTCTCTGAATTCGAGCCCGGGTCCTCTAGCACGATAGGCAACAATCGAACTGGATTATCTTTCATATGATATGATACAGCTTGTGCTCACATAAATTAATGTTTGTATTACTAGTCAATATTTTATATACATGTATATAAATAAATTAAAAATAATTTACCTGTTTGTTCACATATCTGCTGTTTGTCTACTACTTGCAAACTTGGTAAAGTCTCGTGAACAGTGTCCACGCCAGCCAAACTAATGAAAAGGTCGACCGTGATTTGCACGTGCAACTTTGAACCAATCAACAACTTGTTTCTTGATCTATATTCAACATCAGTCACTGCAGACGATATGACACAGGGAATGTTCTATTTAGATTTATTATTGGTGTTATTATTGCCCTTCAACGCTTAACAAAATGTTTATTACAAAACAAAAAATATATTTATACCGCCAACATATTTACACCAATAAATGTATTTTAATTTTCCACATTATACTCGTATTTTACTTATATTTTCATTTTACATGTAAACATAAACGGTTTATAAGCAAGATAAAGTCCTCGACTTCGGTTATGCTGGGGAAGAAAGACTTCAGAAAAAACCCTCAAAAGAAAAACCTCGGCCTATCGGCCTCGGTTTTTCTTTTTCTCGGGTTGTTTTCTTCAGTCTTTCTTTCCCCAGCATAACCTCAGTCTCGTGCTTTATCCTACACTTCTCTAGTCACTTCTTCTGCTTCTCTAGCCACTTCTTCTACTTCTCTAGTCGCTTTTCATACTCATGTAGTCTCTTCTATCATACTAATGTAGTCACTTTTCATACTTCTATCATACTTCTCATACTCATGTAGTCACTTTTCATACTTCTATCATACTTCTCATACTCATGTAGTCACTTCTCATACTCATGTAGTCACTTTTCATCCTTCTATCATACTTCTCATACTCATGGAGTCACTTTTCATAGTCATTTTTCGTATTTCTCCTGATTCTATAATCACCCCTCAGGTTACTATAGTCAACTCTCAGAGGTTTTGCCCGTGTCCCCAAGTTTTCTCCTATTCTCTCACTCCCTCAATGCCAAGATGAAACTCAAACGGTCAACAACACACATCAACTCTTAACGGCGAATTCATGGGATATTCGTTGGGATCAATTTAACTGTCTCGGAGTGCACCAATGGTTAAAGATTGTACTCGGTCGCATTGTTGCCCATATAATTTGTAGGTAGGGTTATGTACTATAACATATTGTTCAGTACTCATTAAAACAGCTTGTCGATATACCATTAATACGTCGCAGTATCAAAACTCATTAATAGCTCATAACATATGGTGTGAATTAAATAAAACTGTAATCGAAGAGCAATTTACAATAAATATATGTGATGAGAGAGAGAGAGAGAAATGGGGTTTAACGTCCACTCAACACAACCAGGTCATTTCGGGACTAACATATGGTTTCAATTTTATTTCAATACTTCGCTTGCGCGTAGGGGTCTTTAGCCGTGGGGGGAAACCGGAGTGCCCGGAGGAAACCCACGAGGTTGAGAAGGCGCCCCTATCTCCATGCCACATACGCTCACGCCAGGGCTCGAAACCACAGCCGCAAGCCAGAGGTGACCGGCCAGCTAGAGGTCGAAGCGCGGCACTCTAGACCACTAGGCCATCCCAACCCCCCTATATGTGATGAATCGAGACGGGTATGGGCATACTAAATTATTAAAATTTCATATAATTGCGACAGGATAATTATTGTCTGCTATTTGTAAACCTTTTAATATTATTTACGATTATTTTATGACTGGCGTTCCTTTCACCCACTGGGGATAAATCCTTTCAGCTATGGATCATTAAAGAACCTACCCTAATTAAATTTATAGAATGTGCTCAGCTGTATAATGCGATGTTGCGAGTACAAGAAGGTAAGCTAGTTCTTACCTATATGCACTGGAATGGTCGTAAATAAACAGAATATTTATTTCACTTAATAACAAATCTAGAAATGACCAGATTTATTCAACAACATGCGATAGAAAGAAACAAAATGGGGTTTAACGTTCTATTGCTCAGCTCTGAACTGGACTAATGAAGACGGGCACACGCCATACAGTGTGCTATGATGGAAATTTTGCCCGGATAGTGGGACTACGGCCTACCCTTATAACTGCCACGGATCTTTTACATGCACGTCAAAGTGTACACGGGACCCCAGTTTGTCGTCCCAGACATCTGTCCTCGTCAGGCCCTCCGTCCTCCACCACCGACACGGGGAGATGTCAGGAAACAACCTCATTTCTCAAGAAGTCGTCGTTGCTACAGACTTCTGTTCATTGTTAGGCTACACTCACGGAGATGATCGCCATGCCAGTGGGATTGGGCGAAAAGCCCAGGTTCAGCGTACACGATGACGTTCACGTAAGAGAAACCATTGACATTTGGAATTCGATAAAGCGTAGACGGAAACGGAAACGCAACCGTCGGGGTAAAATTTCCATATAGCAAATTTTATTGCGTATGCCCATCTTCATTATCCCGGTAAGTGATTCAGCATTGACATATGAAATAACATAATCCCTGGAAGTCTTCTAGCTGGTAGGCAAAGGCAGTGCCGGATTTTAAATAAAGATAGTCGGGCCCTCAAAGCATATACATTAAACCGGCTCTGTTAATTTCTATTGTCGGTGACTCTTCACGTACTATTTACAATGTAACGAGGTTTAGTCAATGATATATTTATATATCCCCACTCCCAACTTAGGCTACTATCAGTGGTAGCTGACCACAAAACACAGGATTGTCACACGATCACATCATTCCGTCTAACCTGTCAAGTTGTGGTGAGACAAACTTCCAGACAGATTCGTCTGTGGGAATAAAACATTACGTGATATGTGTAGGAGGTACAAAGATCTAATTAAATCATAATAACAGTGATTTATAGGAGTTGGGTCTGGCAGAATCTTCAAACATAACATTATATTGGGGAGTGGATAACATGGGATCTCCCATATGGTAAACCAGACGATCATTAGCCTCTAGTGTTATAATATTAGACGAAGGTGCGCCCATCTTGTGGTCTTTCAAATATCCATTAATAAAGGATTTAAAACATCTTAAATTTCAACCTTTGAATACGAAGGTGATTCTTTGGTTTCAAAGTCATTACAATAGTGTTGCAATATTTTAGACGAGGGTGCGTCAGTCTTGTGGTTTCTCTAACATCCATTAATACAGGTGATGTTGGAGGATCAGGTCAAACGAACCAGGCACCCATTGGCGTGTGGGCGCCCTGAAAACCGAAAGACTGATTAGTGCCTTAAGAGCATCTCTGTTTGATCATAATCCAGTGTATTATTTCATAATTGAAAGGTTGTCAATTTTTTGTTGGGGAGGGGGGAGAGGAATTTTTCTGGGCGCCTTATTTTTCTGGGGGTGCAAGGTTCCCCCTGCAACCCCGCTGGGTACGACCCTGGATGTGGCATTAGGTGTAAAACATCCCCAACTTCATCGTTTAAACAAGACGTTGATTCTTTGGTTTTAAACTGATTAAACAGCGGTGCAATAATACCCGCAGTGTTCCTGCTCTATCAGGATCAAGATTAGTAATCATTTCTACCGATTTCATGTAGTTCGTCTGATGCAATAATTTATTTTATCTTTTTCCTGCCATTTTCCTGACAGTCCCTGTTCATTTGCTGGTCAAGGCTTGAACAGAAGTGTTTAAATGAATATTCATGATTTTGATCGGACTGATCTAGATTTTAACAGTCATGAATTAACAAAATAACTCCCCCGAAATGCCTTTCCCTTCATTTACATCGCAGTATTTGTTCATTTCATGGTCTAGCGTGTGTAAATATACATTTGATGCCTTGTTGAATATTCATGATTTGTATAAACAGACATGAATGAGGGAAATCCCCTTCGCCAATGACTCTACAGAAATGCTTTTTAACTTGGTGTAGAAAAACTTAGGATGGTCAGCTTCATTCAATGTTTGTGACATATTGGGCCTTTGAAGTTATAAAGATACAAATAATCGGAATGTCCAAACAAGTAATCCCATCAACTTAAAGGACAATTTCACAGCCAATTCTTTTTATAAATTGTCAAATATCCCCCAACAGTCTCATTTAACAATTTAGCGTCTGCGTACGAATTATCTGTTGTCGCGCGTTACCTCAGTCAGTTATATAGAAGGATAACTCGTATTTTCCGTTTGCCTTGGTCACTTCCGTTTCTTGACATCGTCGTTACACATCTATCGCAGCAATGATCTGTATGTTAAAATTATATGTGGAATGTGTTTAACCATAGGTTACGTGATAATAACTGACACCAATGTTGTCCTTTAACATAGAAGTCCAACTTGCTGTAAAGACACTTGTAACGCATTTACAATTTTCCGGAAAGTCATATTGTAAAATGGTTTGTGAATTTGATTTTCATTCAGGACTGATAGATGAAAAGTACTGGATGTTACAGTCACAATCGGCACTGAAGAGTGTCTTACACGAGGCATGATATGCTTAATATTTGTAGAACACCTATGTCCACATCTCATTTTAGGAGGAGTTCGCATACCTAACAACACTTTGTGTGAAGCTCGTAACTCTGTCTAGATCTAGCCAACCAGTGACCGTACCAGACTGCGGTCTTTGTAACCTTGTTCATTGACCGTGCTACATTCTGTTCATATCCAGCTAATCAGTGAATGTCTACATTGTGTTGGTAACTCTTTCTAGATCTAGCCAACCAGTGCCCGAACCAGACTGCGGTCTTTGTAACCCTGTTCATTGACCGTGCTACATATTGGTAACCCTGTCCATACCCAGATGACCAGTGAATCTTCACATTCTGTTACCGACAACCCTGTCCATACCAAGCTGACCTGTGAACATCCACATCCTGTTTCTAGAACAACTTATCCTTACCCAGATGCCCAGTGAACCTTCACATCCTGTTTCTGGTAACCCTGTTCAGAACACCACGTGGTTCATTACGGAATTGTAACTGATGATTGTTCGCATAACTTCCTCTCGTGTTTGTCAAATTGTATATTAGGTTATTACTTGAAAACCACGTCTCTAATCTTGTTGAACTAGTGTAGTGTAGTAATGCACCCGGCAGATCGGGTGTTGCCCTTACTGTGCTGCTGCAACCGTACAGCGACCAGAAACCACAGATGGTCGCCGACAAACGTGACAACAACGCCGAAAATTTGAATAAAATTCGCGTTCTAAAGCTTTCCAGGTCCGATCGCAATCCTTGGCGTTTGTTTTGAACATGCTCAAAACAAACGGACGATACCTGACGTTTCCTCCACGCTTATGGCGATCTCGAGGCGCTTTGAGACCATTTTCCGTCACCGTAGCAGCGCCATCAAGACGCCATCTTGGTCTGATGTGGGTATTAACAAAGTGTGTATCCATAGCAAGTATTCTAGAATGAAACTAGGCCATCATTACAACCAGTTGACTAATGAGAAATTACACATTTCTTTACACCCGTGTTACAACAGCAGCAACAGCAGGAGTTATTCTTCCTACATTTGATTGACTTCAAGTGCGACCCGATGACCTAATAGTGTCGATTTCCTGCTGATGAGGAGCGATTATAACACCATACTCTATTTCTAACTTCAATCTTAAAGAGCCCGAATACGAAACTTTAAGAGCGCGACCGGGGTATTTCCGTCTTTTACTAAATATGAATAGCCACGATTTGGGTACTTAACAGAAATAGATTTTCAATATCAACGAGTCTATTGCATAGTTCGGGTCGGAACTACTTAAATGGCAGACATTATATGAAAGCAATTGAAAGAGTAAGTTTCGTATATCAAACCTGGGATCGGTGAAATGTTATTATATGCTGTATGGTATAACAGATCTATATAGTTTGATAGCTAAACATGAATAGAAACCAACGTTTATTTTGGTTACAACACAAGTACCAAATAACCCGCTCATACTAAAGTGGCCAGTTAAACGATTCGTGATGTTTGACTTTTATACACAAGTGGACAGATCATTATATGTGGTACTGGAATATAAGCGGAGCGAGAATTCAAAGAAAACTAGATTTAAGGTTAATGAACCACTTCTTTCAATGCTCGTTTGTTCCACTGTATATCCTCCGAATGGTTCTTTGAATTCGGGCTTTGCTCAACATTTCAGAAGTGTACAGTTCTTTATAGGTGGTACCGGAATGATGAGAATGAGAATTCAAAGTAAAATAAATAAGCTTAACGAACCACTTTTAAAGTGAAGCATTTAGCTCGTTTTCCCACTGAATTACCTATGGGTGGTCCATTGAATTCGGGCTTTGCTCAACATTTTAGGCGTGGACGTTATTAGAGAGGTATCCAGTAGTACTATGCCCGATTGGAATCGAGACGGCGATAGGCAGAGCTGTGGCTGTTCTTCGAATTTCTTCGACAAAGTTTTAATTTCCCACTTTTTGCGTCGACCTGGTTAATCAAAACAGGCACTACCAAGAGCCTTTGTTTTATGCACACGACTAGGGGCGATTCATTTTCAACCACCCCTGAAAAGGTTTTCCCCGGCTCACGATTCAGGCCCCTGCCATGATTGGTCAAAGGGTTAATGTTCTTCCTCTCGACAAACGCGACACCGACCTTATTGATAATGTAGCATATCCCAGTATCATGTGTCCCATGTCACTGTTCTCACCCTAACCCAACCTACCACGTGGCCCCTCGCCCTGCTTCCATCATCTCCTACATTAATCTCAGTATCCATGCGCAACATTGGACGCTTTTTTGGATTCACCAGTCTTAGTATGTGCTGACACACCATCACCGCTAATGATGACAGGCATACGCAATACAGTGTGTGCTATAAGGGAAAGTTTTCCTGGACACTACAACCAAACTCTTTCCGAATTCCAATTGTAACGAGCTGACCAGACAATGTTCCTTTTGTTACACCATCTATCCTGCACCGCGGAATCACACGGAAAGGTCTTTTGTGATACTACGTGGATTCTAATTATTATATTACTGGTCAGCCATTTTAAAAATATTTTATGAACAATTTTAGAAAAAGATTGGTGGGCGGTTAATTACTAAGACACGGGTATAATCATTTTGCCTGCAATCGTTAGAGTGAGTATGTGGCATGCGTTGCTACCTGTAGTGATAGCGTTATCTGCGTTCTACGTCATTAAATTATGTTATTACGTTTTTATCTTATCGTAAAGTGTGTAGGGACATGTGAAAGATGTGAAAAACGCCCCAATTATCGTTATAACATGAAATTTTTACATATTTTGGACGATTTAGAAACATTTTAAGAGTTATAGCAGTTGTCTAACATGAATCAGGACAATATTGATCGGTCGTTCAACCCCAATCAGTCGTTAATATTTCGGGAACCGCGGTGACTCAGCGAGTAGGACGTCGATTCGCTAATTTGTCAGTGAGGCAGGACGAATAATCGTTCGGGTGTGATATTGGCTTTTGTTATTCTAAGTTGGGGGGGGGGGTGTGGATTGCCGAATGGTTAGCACGTGTGCGCACTATATCATAAAGCCTGTCATTGAGTCAACCGTCGTGCTTTCGAATCCCCGGTTGTACGTGACAAGGAGTAGGGTCGCCTGTCCAACCTCGGGGGTTTTCTCTGGGTCCCCCGCCCCTCCACTGCTTAAGACCCCTACGCGCAAACCAATTATTGAAAAAAAAAACCCACAAAACCTTGTCTTAGTCCCAAAATCACCTAGTTTGTGTCATTTCTCTCTTTCTCTTTCAGTTATATTTTTACTGTTGCGATAAAACCGATCTCTTCTCTAGTGAATCTGATATTATTACCGATGTCACCAGCACAGACTAAAGAACAGTTGAACGAAGCTATGGCGGGGTCTGATTGTGTCACATGATTACCTATATATTCAATCCTGCGTCTTTTGAGTTTTAGATATATGTAGGATCTACCCTGCTCCTCCCACTGCTAAAAAACCCCACGCGCAAGCGAATTATAGAAATAAAATTGAACCATATGTTAGTCGGGAAGTGACCTAGTTTCTGTCGAGTGGACGTTACCCCTTTCACCCGCTCTCTCCATCTCCCCCCCCCCCGTCTCTCTATGGAAACAAAATGGCGCTTTTACTACAGGCTATCATGACAGAATCCAGATAAAATTTATATAGCTTTACAAGAAAAAATATTAAATTTGAAAGAAAAAAAATAATGAGAGTTATCATGGGCGAAAGCCAAGGCGACGAGAAGTGGCTGTCGTTATGGAGGAGATGATGAAAGCATGTGTAGGCTGATAGCAGACGTAGAGATCGGCTCAGTTTGTCTATCTGATTCCACCTATTTATTGATTAGTTGATTCCACAACACATTCAGCTATTATGTGATCTGGACGAGTCTATGACCGGTCGCTGGGTGAATAGATAGCTTTTAAGTCAGGGGACAACTGACATGGATGACATTACTTGACCTTGACAGAATAATACATGGTTGGAGCAGAAGGATAATATATATACAGATCAGCAATGGTTATTACCAGGGGACAGGTGGCTGGATCGAACTGTCAGCAGCCTATCCACTGATGCAGCGTTTCGGGAACATCTGATATATATAACTTATCTCATCTGTGAGTTTGGTATTTTCCTTTGACAGATTTGTCATGCACATCTCGGGGTCAGTGTTGTAATCATGTACCTTTGTGAGAATATTTTATAAGAGTTACGGGGGGGGGGGGGGGTCTAAAGCGTGCGCTTTCGATTCCCACCTTGCACGTGGCATGACTAGCCAAGTAGGTTTTTTCTCTGGATCCTCCGGTTTCCTCCAACTGCTGACGACCCCGGTCCCATATCGATACTCACCAATGCTCAAAAAGACTGGAAGCTGGAAGAGTCTTATCATTCGGATGGGAAGGAAAACGCAGCTCATGTGTTCGACACTACCCAGGCAAAATTTCCACCATAGCAGAGCGTATTCCCATCTTTATTATCTCGGTTAGTGCAGAACAGGGGTTTAACGTCCTACTGTTCTGTTCCGACTGTACCAATTGGCACATACACCACGCAGTGTGCTATCAGGGAAATTTTGCCCCGACAATGACCCCACGGCCTACTCTTGTATCAAATTCCAACTGCCAAGAGATCTTTTACGTGCATGCCAACGTGCACACGGGACCATTCGAACGACTGGACAGCTATCGTTGCCAGGCCATCCGTCCCGCACCACTGACAAGGGGAAAGCAGACCGGAAAAGTCCGATGAACTTCCGTTTCAGTTCAATCTATACAGAAATGAAATGAAATTGGGTATAACGTCCAATATGATTACTAAACATACATATCTATATTTCTTTTCGTTTTTTTATACTTTCAGTGGCCTGAACTGTACCGACAAGTTAAACGAGAGAGAGAGAGAGATGGGGTTTAACGTCCACTCGACACAAACTAGGTCATTTTGGGACCAACATATGGTTTCAATTTTATTTCAATAATTCGCTTGCGCGTAGGGGTCTTTAGCAGTGGGAGGAAACCGGAGTGCCCGGAGAAAACCCACGAGGTTGAGAAGGTGCCCCTATCTCCATGCCACATACGCTCACACCAGGGATCGAAACCACAGCCGCAAGCCAGAGGTGACCGGCCAGCTAGAGGTCGAAGCGCGGCACTCTAGACCACTAGGCCATCCCAACCCCCCAAGGTAAACGAAAATTAGAACTATAGAATCGAAACGAAACAGTATCTGTGTTTTAATCAGGTTCGGACTGGGCTAATGAAGAAGGACATACGTCATGCGGCATACTCTTACATCGAATTCAAACTGTCAAGGGTTCTTTTACGTGCACGTCAATGTGTTTTTGGAACTAACAAAATGTCCTGCACGACTGACAAGGCGATGGTCGAATACACAGCGGTTTTTATAACGATTGTATACATACAAACAGCCTGTACCCTGTCTGTTGTCATAACTTATCACTAAATACGAATCGACATCCAATGTTTACTAAATTTTATCGCTTGAAACGCCAGTCATTTTCACTAT
Source organism: Patella ulyssiponensis (assembly GCA_963678685.1). Lineage (NCBI taxonomy): Eukaryota > Metazoa > Mollusca > Gastropoda > Patellidae > Patella > Patella ulyssiponensis. The sequence continues at coordinate 6,609,823 of OY783225.1, forward strand.
AATGCGGTTAATGGATAATGTGAAATGACGCAATGTGTTCAGTTTACTCGGTACAGTATGTCGGCGACAGGAATGTTCAGTTAATAGACTGTCTTATTTACAGGATTTTAAAAATCATCTTAGCATTCAGGGACAATATTTTATCGTTGTCACGTCTTGCCTCAACGCTTGTCCGCCACTAAGACTCCGATGTACCACGTGACAAGATCCCCACAGTTCGATTCGCTAGAGCAATTTCATTCATAAACAGTTGAGTCCAAAAATGTCCATTCATTCATTGTCGGTTCGGGATGGAATCAGCGAAGCGTTACCGATCATCTGGAGAAGGACAAAGAGAGAATTTTCATCTTGTGGGCGGACCCTGAGCTTTTGTTTCTTGACCTCCGGTGACCTTTGCTATTTATAAATGCACGTGGCACTGACAGCGATGTGGTGTCACATTTTATTGGTCGACCTGTTGTTTAGAATGAAGATGGGGGTAAGTGTGACAGTAGGTAAAATTCATTCTGTGTACGTTGAGAAACATTGCTTCACGGTGACAAGCCGTTTTGACACATTGATAAAAAAGACAATCAGAGGCGACATGCAGTCTAACGTTTATACCCCTACTACTTGGGTTATAACATTTCAACTGGATTTTAACAACTTTACGTGTTTTAACTAGTTTAAAGATCTATCGAGAGAGAGAGAGAGAGGGGGAGAGAGAGAGAGGGAGAAAGGGAGAGGAGATGGCACCATAATGCTTCAGATAGACTAGGACAGACTCACTCATGGGGGTCCTTGATGTGTTTCGGTGTTGACCGAGAATTCTCTTTTCCTCCACGGTTCCACCTTGTCAGTGACTTCGAAGGGGGTCTGACAGGGATGGAGGATAAGTTTTCCAATGGCACGAAAAACGATTTCCTGTGTACACATTGACGTGTACGTAAATAGTTTTGGAATTCGATGAAGAATAGCCGGAAACAACAGTGTCCGGGTAATAATTTCCTCATAGGACACTGTAATACATATGACGAATTCCCGTCTTCATTATTCCAGCTGGTTACAAAAAACGTAGGACATTAAACCCCATTTCATCTCATTTCATTCGAAATAAGGAGCGCTGAATAGTTAGCACGTGCGCGTTGTATCATAAGGCCTGTCATTGAGTCACTGGAGTTGTTCGATTTCCTGGTTGTACGTGATAAGGATTAGGGTCGCCTGTACAAGCTCGTGGGTTTTCTGTGGGCCCTGTGGTTTGCTCCTACTGATAAAGATCCCCATGCCAAAGCGAATAAATGAAATAAAGTTGAAGCCAATGATAGTTCCGAAATGACCTAGTTTCTGTCGACTCAGTGGACGTGAAACCATACACCTCTCTCTATTTGAATACTTTGTATTTGACACAGGAACTCATTCTCTCTTCCGATTCCCAGTCTGTACATGCCAAGGGGTAGGTAGGGTCGCTTGCCCATCCTTGTTGGCTCTCCTCCGGTACCTCTGTTTTCGTCTCATTGCTAAAGACCCACATGCACAAGTGAATTATTGATTTAAAATTGAACCATATGTTATCTCTCTCTCTCTCTCTCTCTCTCTCTCTCTCTCTCTCTCTCTCTCTCTCATCTCTTTCTCTCTCTGATTAATAATATAACATTTTTGAAACTTTAAAAAAAATATGAGATTCTGATTAGTTTTATAAGCAAATGACATAAGATTAATCTAAAAAGATTCCAAGATTTAAGGACCAGTTTCATTAATTTAGAATTAAAAGAAGTCCAGGTCGTGATATTCATGTTTTAAGGGGGATATTTTTGCTTCAGCTATTTCCTTAGCTGAAAGGCATTGCTTTGTATAATACTTACAAAGTTCATTTGCACCGGAACTGAATTGCAATTGATTGGGACTTACGATGCATAGTCAGAATATTCTTTGTTTTTCCCTGGCGACACAAACCGGAAGTGACGTCCGTTCGACTTGATTTTGACCATTAGGAGAGGGAGTGAGACAACGTGATGTTGGTTAAGATCGAGATTTCCGTTTCGTGATATACAATAGACAAACACCATGGAACTGAAATACTTCTTGCTATCATAGTTAAAGAGAGGGAGGGAGAGAGAGAGAGAAGAGAGAGGGAGAGAGGGGGGGGAGAGAGGAAGAGAGAGAGAATTTATCGGGTTTAAATCGACACAAAATAGGTAATTTCGGGACTGACACATGATTTGATTTTATTTCAATAATTCGCTTGAGCAGTAGGAAGAAACGGGAGGACCCGGGGAAAACCCACGCAGTTGGACTGGCGGCCCTACCCCTTGTCACGTACAACCGGAGAATCGAAACCACGCCAGCTGACTTAATGACAGACCTTATGATACAACGTGCTCGTGATAACCATTTGACCATACTCCACCCCTTCGCCCCCATAGTTAAATGGACATCACTATCGTTGCTTGATGTCGGAGCTAAATGGACATCACTATCTATTCCTGATATCGGAGCTTAATGAACGTAAGTATCTATTTAATTCTTGATGTCAAGAGTTAAAAGAACCTTACCTTAAACCCCGTTCTCTTTATTAACGGTGCATTATGTAAGATTTAGATACAAAGTTTTCGATATAAAAGTTTAAAACTAGATAATGAAAAATAAATATATCGAACATTTCAGTCATATTACCTTATTCTTAGCGACGTCATGACTATAGCGTACAATCATATTAACTAAGTCTCGATTATCTAGTCTATGGTCCAAGTCTCGATTTTCTAGTCTATGGTTCAAGATGCATTATGTAAGGTTCCTATAACTGTCCGTATGTTTCTTTCATGTACTACTTCAAAGGATTTCATTTCATTTCATTTCCGCATAGCACCCTGTATGGCGTATGCTCACCTTCTTAGCTCTGTTGGTGCCAGAGAGTAAGACGTTAAACTACATTACATGTATTATAATGTAAAGATAATGTAGGTTAAAGAAGGCATGTGATCACCTGTCGCAACTATTACAAGAATGCTTGGAGTTTAATGATTTTTCCCGTTCTTGACATACAACACAAATTATGAAATATCGCAATTTCCTTTGAAGTAGTCTATTTTAAGGTTAATTATATATGCGATTAACATGATAATTAATATCACAGCTGGAGGTTCCTGGTATTTTAAAGAGAGTTAAATAATTCCACTTATTTAGTATATGCAAGGACAAGTAGGATAGGCTTCCTCGCTCTACGTTTTTATCCTGTCGTTCCGACGGAAGTAGATGCTACATACAAACCAACTACTTTAAATAGAACCGTGAATCTATCAGATACATGTTGGTATGGATTTGTCCGGAAATTCCAGATAACTAACGAATTATGTTGTTCAGTTTCGACCCAATTAATTCTTTTAACTATGATTCCTTAAATTTGGCGATAGGTTTGCTTAAGCAACCGGAAGTCGACGTCACGTTTGTGTAATAGGCCAACAGCCTCAGTAGTTTTATGCTTAGTCTGTTATCCAATAACATTTCCGGTATGTCAGATTCCCCCCACCGAATTCCAATATTTTTGTCCCTCCCCACGCAATTCCGGTATGTATGCTTCTTCCGATATTTATAACCCCTCCATACCCAAATCTGGTATTCATGCCCCTCCCCACTCAATTCCAGTCATCGAATCACCCACCCATATATCGTATTTACCCTAATTAGACCGTCCATGCATGTACACCAAATAATGTATATATGGTGATCGGTTACATGTACACTCTCTTTAACGTCCGTCGCATTATTTCTTGTAAATAATTAATTTTTTTTTTTTTCGTTTTCAGTGAAGCTTGTATTATTAAATAGCCCGGGACTATACAGCACAGTGGACGCTAACAACTGGCCCACGGATCCATTCAGCTGATTTGATATTTGTTGTATTTATTTCTTCTGTGTCCGCATGTTTGTCTTGTTTTGTGTTGCGTGTAGTGTGGTTCTTACTATTCGAGACCACTCGTTCTATTGTGGCACTCACATGGGTATCAAACTTTGTACGCCTGGTACACACAGTGAATATTTGTATGGCGTGCAGCATCTTGGCACAATCATATGGAATTTTGTACATTAAAAATTAACACCGATATCTATAAACGTATCGACCATTACTCGACGGTCATTCAACTTCCTGGCTGATAATTACCAATGTTGAATCGCTAGGTGTGACGGTATCTCAAATATTTCCCTGATAGTTCAGCAGATTGGCGGGATTTGTGACGTGTAGCACATCGTTATATACGCCAAGGTGGCGCGTGAACACAGAATCTCAAGAATTCGAAAAACATGTACCTATTCCCTCGAACATGTTTTATGCATTTGGAATATTATAGCGTAAGTATGAATAATATTGGCACTTTGTTCATTAAACTGGAATGGAATGCAGCTAGTGCATTAGTTCTCTCTCTCTCTCTCTTCTCCCCCTCTCTCTCTCTCGTCATAAAAACTATTGCTCAGAGATGTGTAAATATTTTAAAGGGGGGTTGGGTGGCCGAAGGTTCAACGCGTGTGCTTTAGTTCCGAAGGTCTGCCATTTAGTCAAATGGCGTGATTTCATTCCCTAGTTTGTACGTGACGGTGACAAGGAGAAGGGTCGGCTGCCAAACCTCGTGAGTTTTCTCCGGTTCCTCCGGTTTCCTACCCTCATTAAAGATCTCTACTCGCAGTTGTGGTCGCAGCGTAAAAGAAACGCTGTGCTGTAAATCAGGGGAGGTCGGTGTCTTAAGCCTAGTACGAATTTACTAGATCTTCCCGGAACTGAGCATGGCTCCACCTCAGTCATCATGGCAATGTAACCTCACATCACAAATCGAAATCCACCAATAGATACGCTAAAAGAACACGCTTCCTAAGTTCAAGGCGTTTTGTCAAACAACGTTGCAGTCCTTCTTGAAGAGAGCTGATCCTACCACCTGGATTCTTAACCAGCAACCGTCTTTCTGATGGCCCCATATCAACCGCAGCCCCGAGAACTACAAAATCTTAATTCGATTCTGAATAACCAAACGGTGGCAGAAGCAACCACAAACAAAACTAAAACGTCGTGATAGTCGCAGCGTTATCGGCGAGATCCGTTCATTCAAGGTACTCGGTCCTGTTATTTATCATACGAAGCATGCTCTTTCTGTCTACAATTAGAGAACAGACTTGAAGCTAGTTGACCGACATTTTAATTTCCATTTCGACCAAATTTGTTGAAAACATAGAGTATATATTCTGTTTCCATTCATTGCAATTAAACATATTTTTTTTATAATCTATGTGTGTGTGTATGAAACGGGTTAGAACCGCATAATGTATCAGAACACATTTGTTTCGGTATGGCGGCCATTCGGAACAGAGATCCATTCTTAAAGTTGATAGGTGTCTGTGTGCCGAGTGGTTATTTACATCATTAGACAGAATGTAATAAATCTGATATTAATATTCGTTATCTTGTTATTAAACAATGATTTGTATCATAGGTAATCCTTTATTACCTGTCACGGTTGGTTAAAGAGAGAGAGAGAGAGAGAGAGAGGGAGAGAGAGAGAGAGAGAGAGAGAGAGAGAGAGAGAGAAATGGGGTTTAACGTCCATTCGACAAAAACTTAGTCATTTCGGGACTTACATATTATGGTTTGAACTTATTTCAATAATTCGCTTGCGCGTAGGGGTCTTTATCAGTGGGAGGAAAACAGAGGACCCGGAGTAAAGCCACGAGGTTGGACAGTGTTGGTTAAAGGGATATTATGTAAGACACGGATAAAGCACTTGTCGTTGTTGCTATAACTGATTAAAAACAGATAATGAAAAAGTAGTATATTGAACATTTCATTCACCTTAGTTATTCGAGACTTAGCTTCGCTTCTCCATTTTGAAAGTAAATCACTAGATGGTCGAAGCGTTCTAATCAACTTAAAATCGAAGCCATCCGATGACCTAGAGAGTTGATTACAGGTTTGTCGTGTGAATACGTGTTTAAATGATAATTTATATAACATTTGAAGCCATAGGTAGATTTCGCTCTTACATGACGTATCTTTAAATCTTACCGCCATGAATGACTGAGCTATTCACTCTACAGACAGTCTCAAGTTTTAACGTTTATGGTTTTATTTACACAGTCGTAACACTGACTTCTACCTAATTTACTAACTTTAAAGGTCTCATTTGGATAAATAAATTAGGCCATTTCGGGACTAACATGTGGTTCGGTTTCATTTCAATAATTCACTTGCCCGTAGGGGTTTTAGGCATTGATCAAAATATTTATGATACCGTTATTTCACTCCGGTTTCAACACCTCCCACTCGTGGATATTTAAAAAACAAGGTTACGCTAGCTGAACAATCGCCGGCGTTTTCTCCAATTTCAAGGGCACTTAAAAGACCGGATGCTATCCTGCAGGTGCGGACTCGGGACCAAGGGTTCATCGGTCCCGGTTGGAAAATTCGAGTTCATCTGCGGATCAACTGGAGAATATGCTGGCCTAATTTCAAGGAGAGAGATGCGGTAAAGGTGAATCAAGCTAGTTCGTCACCATTGTCCCGAAGACCCTTGGCTACCAAATCCACCCGCGCTACCCTTATTCGTCACCGTTGTTCCGAGGACCCAGGGCTACCCAATCCGTCCATGTTATTCTGTATTCGTCAGCGTTGTTTCGAGGACCCAGGGCTACCCAATCCGCCCCTGCCATCCTGTATTTCTCAGCGTTGTTCCGAGGACTCAGGGCTACCCAATGCGCCCGTGCTATTCTGTATTCGTCATCGTTGTTCCGAGGACACTTGACCACCCAATCCGCCCCTGCTATCCTGTAACAAATTGGTATAGATAGCAGGGATCCACGGTAGCTTAGTTAGTCAGACGCTGGCTCGCTAGCCTGGAGGTCGGATGTTTGATCCCTGCATTGGCCGAGATGATTGATCGGGATTTTTGATCTGTTTCTCTTTGTCAGTGTTAAGGGATGGAAAGCCTGACAAGAACGCTGTGTAAGCATGGGTACGTACGCAAACGATCCCTTGGCAGTTGGAATTCGATATAAGAGAAGACCGTGGTGCCGCTGCCCGGACTCAATTGTTCTCATACCGTACTGTTTGGCCTATGCCCGTCTTCATTAGCCATGTCGGAGCAGAACAGTAGGACGTTAAACCTCATTTTATTTCATTTCATTTCGATTTTTACCAGATTAAATATACTATTTTATCCCTGCACATGTCGTTGGTGAATCCGTTAGATTGCTTGCTCAATCATCCGGCCGTCACAGCACAATTCTTATCATGTTATTTGCAGATATGACCCACCCATCTACACTCTGGTGTGTACGTAAAAGATCCATGTCAATTGACATCCGACGAGGAGTAAGCGGAAACGCCGATATCCAGCGTCAATTTCTCTCATAGGACATCCTATGGCACAAAAACATGGCTGTTGCCATTACCCGGATTCGTGCAGAGGTAGGACGTTAAACCTCATTTCATTACTTTTTTATTTCATGTCGTGTTAGAGTCCACGGTGACTTTCACAAATATCATCAAGCTGTTTTAATATCCTCTAAAATACAAAAATCAATAGATGTAGAAATTGAAATAGCCGTGTCTTATTCTCATAAATTATGATAATAAATTTATGTAATATCTAACAAAAAAATATATCGGTGAGTTCCATCGATTTCTGAAACACAGCACCATCTCTACGAGGTTGATGCTAAAATTGTGCATCAATCTCGTTCCAAAACAAAGAAATCATCACCCGAGATGGAGAGACATGTGCAGAAAGACAGAAAATACGAACATATGTACACGAATTGGGTCTGAAAGACACTGCACTGAAGACATATTTATATGGATGAGTCCATTTGTAGAAGGGGTTTGTAAGGTTGTATCATTAATTGACACACTAAGGCAATAACAGTACACGCCTACACAACGATTATTATGGTTTTAAGGATGTGATTTATATCGCAGCACGACATCGATCGATATTCACAATCGATTTTTGTACATTATCCCTAACTGGCTTATCATTGAGGTGGTTGTCATCGTTTTGTGAAATGAAAACGAGATGAAATGCTGTTTGGCGTCCTGCTGTTTTGCTCCGAACTGGGCTAATGAAGACGGGCATAATAATGTCATATATTATGCTACGAGGGAAATTGTGCACGGGCAGCGGCGCTATGACCTTCTCGTATACCGAATTCTATCTGACAAGGGATCGTTTACGTGCAATCCAGGGTATACACGTCATGTATACGCGTTTTTTCTTTCCATCCGAACGACTAGACAGCCTCACGATATTGGTAGTATATAAATGTCAGATTGGAAGAAAATACGAGAAACCACGTTAGGCTACCCATTGACGTGCGCGTAAAAGAACCCTTGGCAGTTGGAATTCGATATAAGAGTAGGCCATTGTGCCGCTGTCCGGGTAAAAGTTTATCCATAGGCCTACATATAGCCCACTGTGTGACGTATGTCTGTCTTGATTAGCCCAATCAGAGCAGAACAGAGGGACGTTAACCCCGATATCAGTTTATTTAAAAGATTTTGTCCAGTAAGCGGGCCATGTTATTCATTTCATGTAGACCTATTTTACTGCCACCGAATATATTTGTTTTATCTTTTTATTTAATCGATAATACACTGTAACATCATACAAACTATTCATTGAAAAAAAAATATTAAAATGTCAAAGATGAAATTAATGATTTTTAGTATAAAATCTAGAGACGATTTTTAATACATCCATTTGAAATTAATTTTTATGAAGTGGGTAGAATGACAAACTGTGAACAACATTCTGCCTGAGAATAACCATTAAGTCAATTTTATCCAGAGACAGGCCCATTCTACAGAACGTATCCAGAGACAGGCCCATGCTACAGGTTGTATTTACTAAAATGTTTTATTATTTGTGCATCATTCCATCATCCCCCAATTACCGAAATACTTACAAATTCCTGTAACAATACTTACAAATTCCTGTGACAATACTTACAAATTCCTGTATCAATACTTACAAATTCATGTAACAATACTTACAAATTCCTGTAAAAATAATGGACGGGGTGCGCCCCCCCCCCTCCACCCGTTAACTTTTCCAGACCATAATCAACTCTCGATGTCAAGGCTAGCCTGCGATATTTGTTGGATTGTTGCTGCAAAATTTTCCTTCGTGATTAACGATTAAATGGATAATCGAGCCTACTAGTTTTGTCTTACCGACTTTAGTAATGATGATTGAGGCTAAGTTGAACTTTCTTTCATCCCTCAGTTCTCGGTTATCACATGTGGAAAATATAATAAATTTTGTAATTAATACTCGTGGTCATTTCAATAATTACTTTGTTCTGTCAAGTGAATCGCAGTTAAAACTTCACTTTTAGTTATCTATTTACCTGAAACCGTAAGACTAACTTGCTGATCTGATTTAAATTTACAACCTTTTTTTTCTTTTATTTACTCATTTGGAGCGGATCCAACACTAGTGTCACTCTAGCAAGCGTTTGTCTAACCTCAGCCCATCAAACTTTGCCTATATTTTTTAAACATGAGCCCAAATAGGACAGTACCTATATCCCCTAAAGATTAACAACTTATCGAGGTCAAAGGTAAGATGTAAATTGGCATCTAATTGTCACAACATGTGGTTATGTTTTTCGCCTTATATCATTTTTCAGGATTAAAAGCCTTACAAGATTTCTGACATGAAATGAAATGAGGTTTAAAGTCCAGCTATTCGGGGTAAGGGTGTTCATGTTAAGGGGGGGGGGGGGGACGTGTCGTCAGATTGCGGGACAGGTGTAGAATCTAACAGACAATCGCAGTGTATAAATCAGGGCAGTAAAAGGCAGGATGAATGGAAAACTACGTCGATTTAAGATGAACTCTGACCCAGAAGTAAAGTGCCAAACCATTTGTCATTCCACAAAACAGGAAGACTGACATTACACCGTATGGAAACAATCAGAATTGTGTGAAACTTTATATTCTGCAAACTTTATTTGTATTTCTTCAATTATTTGTTTGGGTAGCCTGACCTAAAGAGAGCATACAGACACCGAATGCATTCATCGGTGTGTTGATGTCGGTTACACAAAGCGGCTGTCCTCGCACATAAAACGCTCGGGATATCTGACATACTTATATTTCAAATAATCACTGACGCCACAATACATTAAACTCTCTCAATAACAATTAAAATATATTGTTTTACCCCAAATTAACCCGTACTCACATCAAATGTACTGAAGAGGATATCCGCTCACCAAACACACATTTATTATATTTTGTGTGATGCGGTGATAGTATTATAGAGTCTATTGTTTGTCAATTCATTAAAGGGTGTTTGGTACAAAAACATACATGAAATAAAATGGAGTTTAGCTTTCTACTTTTTTGCACCAACCGGGCCAATGAAGACGAACTTACCGGATCTACGCTTATTTTAAATACATATACACGAACGTGTAATACAGGACGTTCTGTTTTCGTCCCAACCGACGGACTACACGCTGTTCTTTGCCAGGACATCCGTCTTTCACCACCTATTCCATACATTCATTCATATAATATTTTATTTTGAAAGGTTCGTTTCTATTTGGTCTAGATAAAAGATATATGAAATGTAAATGTTATATACTTTGTTTTGTACAACTAGAGTAGTAAAATTATATTTTGCAAATTTATTTAGGTATGGCTTCATATTTATTTGAAGATCCCCAAAAAATGATATCAAATTATCGTACCATCCGACAGACAAGACACACTTCCCTTTTAAGCCTAGAAAGTCACGTGCGTGGGCCTTAACAGAACAGTGTCTTGTCATTCGGATGGGACAACAACCGAGTTCCCGTGTACACCTGTCGTTCATGTAAAAGAACCATTGACAGTGGCAGTTGGAATTTGATAAAAAGAGTAGGCCACTAAATGAGTAAAATGTCTCTAATAACACACTGTATGACGTAGACCCTTCTTCATTAGCCCAGTCGGTGCAGAATAGCGAGACCTTAATCACGACTTCGTTTCATTTCATTTTCAATGCGCTGACTGCTCAGTTAAAATATTGTAGTTGATAATACCCCTTTAACATAATATATGGTAGTTGATAATACCACTTTAACATAATATATGGTAGTTGATAATACCCCCTTTAACATTATATATGGTAATTGATAATACCCCTTTAACATAATATATGGTAGTTGATAATACCCCTTTAACATAATATATTGTAGTTGATAATACCCCTTTAACATAATATATGGTTGTTGACAATACCCCTTTATCATAATGATCGATATATCAAAATATATGGTAGTTGATAATACCCCTTTAACATAACATATGGTATTATTGATGATACCACTTTAACAAAACATTTCTATCAACATTCAAATGAAATGAAGTGGTCTTGTAACTGAATGACACAGAACATCAATTTTAATGATGAACGTTAGTTTAAAAATGTCATTTAAAAACCGAATATAGATCAATATAAATAATAAATTACATTTAATGTTTACATTGATTGATGTTGGTGCATCCGACTGGATTCAAATAATACCATGCACTTTTAAAAAGATTGATTGTGTTAAATATTACATATCTTTCATATGAACAAAGGTTAATGTCACAAGTTTATGTATTTGAACTTTTACAATGATATGTATTGATTTATCTGAATTTCTTGGAATTCCACACGATTTAGGTCAACATTCTCTTGCACAATAAGTACTCAAACAAATGATTGATTATTTTAACGTTTTGTTAACTTTATAATATGTATATATCTAACTACTACTAGTACCCCCACAACTACCACAATACCACCACTACTACTACCATCGCCAATACCACCACTACTACTACTACCACCGCCAATACAACCACTACTACTACCACCGCCAATACCACCACTACTACTACCACCACAACTACTACTACCACCGCCAATACCACCACTACCACCGCCAATACCAGCACTACTACTAGGCTTACTAACACTACTGCCACCATCACTACCACGGCTACTGCCACCACCACTATTAGGCTTAGCACTACCTCTACTACCACTACCACCGCCAATACCAATACTACCACCACCACTACTAGGTTTACCACCACTACTACCACCGCCAATACCACCACCACTACTATCACTGCCACCACCACTATTAGGCTTAGCACTACCTCTACTACCACTACCACTACTACTATTTACCACTGCCAACCACCACCACCACCACTACAACTACTACTACTACTACCGCTTCTTCGAATCAACTAATTTGATATATTTCAGCACTGAGAATTATGCGTTTGAAATTTGCGTACTGTTATCATGACACGTAACGCCTCTTACAAAAATGTTATTATTTGATGAACACAAGAGATAACAGCAGCGGGTAAGGCACTGGTTGGCTAGCCTAGAGGTCGGGTGTTCGATCCCTGCATTGGCCGAGAAAGTTCATCCTTATTTTCCAGCGTGGTCCCCCTTGTCAGTGATACAGGATGGAGGGCCTGACAAGGACAGTTGTATAGTCGTGTGGATGGTACGAAAAATACCATGTCCCGTGTACACATTGGTGTGCACGTAAAAGATCCCTTGGCAGTTGGAATTCGATATAAGAGTAGACCGTAGCGCCGCTGCCCGGGCAAAATTGCCCTCATAGCACACTGTATGGCGTATGCCCGTCTTCCATTAGCAGAGGTTAAGTACAGAAGAGTAGGACGTTAAACCCCATTTCATTTCATTTATTTCATATGCACAATTCTCAATTCTGAAATACACCAGATTCGTCGGTTCGCCAGAAGAGCGACGATCTATTTGTAAAAAGGAAAATGTCGTGAGTATATAATACAGTTTGAGTTAAGAGAATAATCCAAGTAGGTTGATAAAGGTTAACATACGATCTTGTCAAATACTACACTGGGTTCACGACCTACAAGCCTATATTGTTTACATAATGTATACCATATCTTACGTATGTCATTGTATACCTCGATAAGTATCATCCTTAGTTTATTTGACTTTAACACGCGGATTTTAAAAACCTTTTGTTGGGTCGGATGAACTACAATTAAAGTTTATTTTATCGTGAGGTTTATTGTTATGAGGACGCTCCCAGTCATCATTCATCTAGAAGATCATGTATACACTAATTGCACACTACCGCATTTTTATGTTAAATGTTGAATGTGACGAAGGGCTATAATTTGTTGTGTGTATTTTTTTTTTCTTATAAAGAGAAACGTATTTACTTCACGGCTAAATCGTGGCTAACCGATATGACCTAAAATCGGAGAGGCTGTGGATATTATGTTATTATTAAAAATTGTTGACTAAATTAAAAATGTGTTGGAAAATGATAGACCGAGAAAGATTTGCATGGTAACAAATCAGTCCTCTAAATACTACATATCTCTTGATTATTTACATTTTTCTCCACATTGTAGTCCGAAATGAAAATGTCTTAGACCTCAATTTTGACGAGTATAACGCTTAGAATGAGTACAACGCTTAGAAGAAGTATAACAGCGCATTAATAATTTCAGTAGTATGAAATGAATAATAATCACCCTGTAGATGCTAAACAAGAGACAAATGGGGTTTATCTCCTAATAAATTACATGTTTTCTCTTGGTGGGAGTGATGATACATTCTGTAGACTTGAGTATGTTTGACAGAGTCATTAATCGACAACAATGATAATAATGATGATGATGAAATTGATAATGAGGCTACTACCTACAAGTATCAAAACTATGGTGATTAATGTTAAATGATGATGATGCTGATGCTGATGCTGATGCTGATGATGATGATGGCTAAAATGATACAAGAAAGGCAGTAGACACGAATAATATACACTATTTAAAAAACACACAAGGTACAATTTTATGAAGACGCAATTACTGAGTTTAATACTAACCGACATTTCGACACTCTCGTCTTTATTAAGCAAATGAAAACTAAACATCTAATTGTGTTATTTTTGTTGCATATTCTGTATATAAATTCTACTATTTACATATCTGTATCATTTGCTTGATAGAGACGAGAGTATCCTCGTCGAAACATCTCTTAGTATTAAACTCAGTAGATAATCTAGTATTAAACCCAGTAATTGTGTATGCATAAAATTGTTAATATGTTCAATTACTAAATGCCGCAATCAATAAAGGTATCCCTGTGACGTTTTATTACTAGTAGCCACTGACCCCCCAGAGCAACACAAGCATTCTGTACACATAGAACTATATACAAACGCAATTGACCTCTGCCTTGATTGGCCGCCATGTTCTAATGGGATTTTAATTCTATTAAATGGGAGCAGAGAATATACCCCTCAAAATTCTCCTCGAAGTATAGTTTCTGTTTTGACTAAAATCGCCAACTGAGAAATTAAGTTGTCGGGCAACTAGCTTCGTGAGTGTTCCCAGGCAATGCTGTGGTTAATTGTGTACAGACAACATAAGTTTCGTATGCAACACAATTTATATCTCGATCAACATTGAACGTGCAAACACTGGTGCTAATTAGCCCTGACTTCCGCCGCTATTGGGCACCACTGTTTTCAGTTAATACAAATTCCTGCTATTTCATATAACTCAAGGGTGTACACATGTGTCGAGTTGCCTAGCTAGTGTAAAGCGATCTTTAATTTCAACAAGACCGCGATATTTGGATGAAACAATACAATTTAGGATCGGTTTCAAATAATTAACATATTTATCATATTTCTCGTGTGTTTTTCTTCCTAATTCTACAAAATTCCGGCAGATTGTCGTGAAACCCTATCTTGTTGTTCGACAAAGGAGATTCTCGTGGAAGAATGATAATGGAAGCATTCTGTGTTTATATTGTATCCCCGGCTGTCATCCATCTTGAAATAATGCATCATTTCATAACGTTTTAATAAATTACCTAGAAAATGAAATGGAATGGGGTTTAACTTTGCTTATGAAGACTGGCATTTTGTCCCGGTAGTGGCACTATTTCGAAATCAAACTGTCAAGGGGGTTTTTACGTGCATGCCAATGTGTACACAGGACCACATATTTTTTCTCCCATCTCAACGACTAGATACTGTTTCTTGTCAAGCCCTTCGTCCTGCATCACTGACAGGATGTCATCACACCGGAAAATCCCGAGGAATTTTCTCCATCAACACTCCGAGCGAACCCTAGATCTCCTGGCTCCCAACTTACCTAGAAGAATGACTAGAAATCTTTGGACCAACATATTGCAATATATGTATTGCATTGAAGTTCTATACAAGCCGCGACATGCCGGATATGACGTTCAGGATATAATGGCACGACTGGTCATTTCATTCAGATTACTTCGTTCGGAACCATGTTATCCCTGTTTGTAGTTTTGACAAGATGTGTGCATAATGGTAACCAGGGCACTGGTATATTCGAGGAGACTGAGCCTCGCTTTCCCATTTGTAAATTAGATTTCTAAATGGCGAACCGTTCTAATTCGATGACATCGCGATTTGGTTATGATCTTGTTTTGTAAATAAATGTCTAATTAATAGGTTATAACAACATTTGAGGCCTTAAGGTAGACCTGCAATAGGCACATTTAGCAATTGCATAAAGTCTTATCCAAGTTGTTTGTTTTTACAGAATTTTCTCAGTTTCTCATAATTTAGGGCGTAAAATATAACTGTCCTTATACCAACTTCAATGCTATCACTTGAGGTCTCAGGTTCGCCCCCGTCGTTCAACCCATTTCATGTTCGATGTTGTCAGCGGTGCAAAACGTGGGGGGGGGGGGGGGTCAGTGTCCGGTCATCCATGTTGGACGAAAGACCAAAGTCCCGTGTGCACATTGGAGTGCACGCAAAAGGGACCTTGTAATGGATTGTAATGCGCAAGGTAGTCTTTATGTTCCCGGTCAGTGCATATTTCAACGATCCCGAGGGGGTGGATGGTCGAAAGGTTAGCCTACGCGGGTCGTATCATACGGCCTGCCATTGAGTCAACTGGCGTGATTTCGAATCAGCGGTTGTACGTGGCAAGGAGTAGGGTCGCCTGTCCAACCTCGTTGGTTTTCTCCGGGTACTCCGGTTTCCTCCCCCTGCTAAAGACCCCTACGCGCAAGCGAATCACTGAAATAAAATTAAAAACCATATGTTAGTCCTGAAATGATCTAGAATTCGCAATAAGGTGGGTTGTAATGCTTAAGAACGTCTTTATGATCCCGGTCCGTGCAGAAGAGGGGGTTAAACCCATTTTATTTTAACGATCCCTATATTTACCGTGTCCTTGAGATTTCTAACAGACCTAGATAACCTCGTGAATAATCAACTACTTTCAGTGCTCTTTGAAGTCGGTTACGGATGTTCAAATTAACGATAATTGAGTTTTCATCGAATTAAGTGATTCGACTAAATGACCTATTAACAAATTATATGAACCGAATGGAATCAGTGATTGAAAGCCAAACATCTCGCCATTCTTTAGAGGAGAATTAATAAGGATGTTTAGAGAAGCACAGAAGGTGTTTTGTATATGAATGGAATAGTTAAGCCCACGTTAAATGCTGTTCTTTGTATAGTAGTATATCAGTTTGTTGAGTACAGATATTGATAGCCTCTTTACGGTTCACTTGTTTTTTCAGTGACAGGTACTTAATAAAAATATTAATATAATATTGGCCAGGTGCTAGTCAATATCTTCTCTTTCAATGAAGCTGTTAAAATATTTATAGTGTTTATATCGAATATCAAACATAGCTTTAAAGTAGCCGATGAAAATAACCCGACTGTTTTCTTTGAATGAATTGAAATGGAGTTTAACGTCCTTCTGTAGGCGCACCGAGTTGTCGAAGGCAGGTTGTCGAACGCCATACAGTGTGCTATGCGATACATTGTGTCCGGGCAGCGGCACTATGCCTTACACTTAATTCAAGTCAGCGCCTTACTCTCTGAGACATCGCGGCTCTCCGTTGTCTTGAAACAGCCCTTGGTCATGTCTGACACAGATAGGTTTACATTTTCCACAGTCTGTATAAATGAATTTTCAAGCTCAAAGGACGATTACTGACTCGATCTGAATAGCCAGGCCCTCGGTCCTGCACCACGGACGGACAAGTTTGGTGATTCAGTACCGTACGGACTGAGCCACTTTTGGTGTCTGTCATTAGATCCGTTGGCGTGGTTTCGATTCTCAGCTTGTACCCGACAAGGAGTTGGATAGCCTGTCCCATCTGCGCCTTCCTCTCAATGCTAAAGATCCCTACGGAGCGTATCCGCATACGTATTACATAAATAATCCAGCGTTTTGCTGTTCTACGTTGTAAGCCAGACTCCACAGTTCGTTAATAACAACCATCATTCAAGCAGACTGAACCCTAACTTCCGGCACGTTGAACTGATAGTTTTGACGAGCGAGTCAATAATTAGAGGGTGTTACGATGAAAAGACCCATCAAATATTGATACGGGGGGAGTCATTATTTATCTCCAGGAACCAGTTTTCTTCAAGTGCATCGCTAATATCGAGTCTTATCTCCTCGCTCTTACACAGACACCTGCACGGTTTATCAGGAATTATCTCCCCTGAAAGTCACACCGACCTTATCTGACAGGAACATTCATAAAAAAATAAGATAAGACGTGCATCAAAATACAGGTAGTAATGACTTCTTTATCCAAACTCTTGAACATCCTTCCAGAATTCAATAACAGAACAATTTAACTTTATTTTTGATAATATAAAGAACGTGTTGTATACCCGAGGTGCTTTTGAGGTGGGAGCGGGATGGTCGAACACGCGCGCTTTAGATCGTAAAGTACAGTATTGTGTTTTGATTGACAGCTTTTAGCTTGCAAGGAGCAGGGTGACCTGTCCAGCCTCGTTGGTTTTCTCCGGGCGCCCCGGTTTTCCCCCACTGTTAAAGAGCCCTACTCGCAAGCGAGTGAACTCTCCCCCGATTGTAGTTTTACAGGGTTGTGTAAGAGGCAACGTGTGCGTCCCCTGGAACACCACATATCACTTGTTATAATATTTTTCGCAGATCTAACAAACCTTTACTAACGTTCTGATCTAGATTATTCCTACTAAAAAACAATTCGGGACAAACATATACTATTCAACTATCTTTCAATAATACGCTTGCCCATAGGGATCTTTAGTAGTGCGAGGAAGCCACAGGTTAGATACGCCATTCAAATCTTTGTCACACGAACAGGCTGGGAATCGAAACCACGCCAGTGGATCCAATGACATACGTCATGATCTAGGGTGAACGTCATGATCTAGGGTGCAAGCCTTAGACCATTCCGCCTCTAAATCCCCCGAAAGGTAAATAAGCCAACGTTATCCAAATAGACTTGACAGTATGAAAGTGGATGGATTAATGTCCTGAAGAGCGGCCCAGTTTAATACACTGTGCTAAACACACCACGCAACTCAATAATTTAGTGGCAGAAAAACAAATGCCAAAATGTCAGTATAATATCACTCTCACAGACGAGCCCATGTTATAGGTTACAGACAGGGGCTCATTCATAAAAACAAAAATATTTAAAGAAAGCAACCTTTTCATTGGCACCGAGGTAAGGGAATAGGTGAGTGGGACGCAATGAAAAGCTTTGTGTCACGGTTTTGAGTTTTAGCGCCCCTTGGGTTTTTGCGCCCCTCGGAAATGTCACAAAATCACGAGGTTTCAAGACGGTTTTCAACATTAAAATCATAATGCTTAACCAGTGTCAAACATATACCGTGGGTCAGATATACTACAAATAGAGTCTAGTGTGTTCCACTCAGCCCAATCTTTTCCAGTGGGATAGGGAGTCCCCCCTCCCACACACACACATATATAAATATTGTTTTTCTGATGCCCAGACGGGATCTTGTTCCTCATGCAAAATCATGGGTCACCTCGCCCCTGATTGTGGTCCGAGTGTTCGGGCAATGGAAATGCATGGCGTATGTCCGTCGTCATTTGCCAATCGGGGCAGAACAGTAGAAGGTTAAACCAACCCCACGTCATTTCATTTGAAGAGACCACGACCGTTCGTTCCTGGATTTATACGCCCACTTCAGCCAGGGGTGATACGGTAGATAAACAGAGCGACTACCCCTTTAATTCTTATATAACTACTGTTATCGTTTTATTAGTGAACCCAACAAAAACCAAGTTCCATACAACAGATCAATCGAGACATTGATTATCAGCGACTTGTCTGATGTTTGATTTTTACACAGGAAGTCGGCTCTCTTCCCCTACTTAGTAATGTCACGTCTGTTAATCAATAATGTACATCAGAGAAAGAAAAACAGTGTTACAGATCATATGGCTGACATCCGTCAAGTGAAAATGAGATTATTTCAAATTAAAACACAGCAACACAATACTCGTTATCAGCATGACATCCTTAGCAACCAACTGACCACTACAGCTGTACGGCTTATCAGCCAATCAACGATTACATTGTTTACCTTGTACAGATTATCATCCAATCGGTGATAACGTTGTTTATCCTATCTTAAAATTCTTCAACGAGATTCTACACACCGGAAGTGGCACACTTACACGTAAAGTCAACAAGGGTCAAGCCCTCGATTATCGTCTTTAGATGGTTCCTATGGTTACTCAGCTGTGATTGACACCAGCTATTAAAGTGACACCTATCATATTGAGTTTACGATTTGCTATGACTCAATATTGAATGAGTTTGGTTTACTCTGACCAATCCTCCAAATCTTCATCCCGGGCAGGGGGTGTTGTTAAGCGTGCACGTGAAACGTGTTGTTAAGCGGCGACAGTCAAACAATACGATATGTCACTGTATTTACACTAAGGACAGACGAAGAAACTGTCAATTTGAAGTTGAGTTTGTTAACATAAGGTCTTATTGGATTCTCTGTCACCTGAGTCCACTTACAAGAATACCCAGGTTAACAACACCCGAACTTTATCATTGTAAACCTCGCTGTGTTTTAAAACCAAAATATTCACTTCAATAACACCCGAACTTTATCATTGTAAAACCTCGCTATAGAGAGAAATGGGGTTTAACGTCCACTCGACAAAAAATAGGTCATTTTGCGAACTAACATATGTTTTTTTAATTTTATATCAATAATTCGCTTGCGCGTAGGGGTCTTTAGCAGTGGGAGGAAACCGGAGTACCCCGGCGAAAACCCTCCTTGTTACGTACAATCGGGGATTCGAAGTCACACCAGTTGACTCAATGCCATCCCCTCCCCCCCCAGTAAAACCTGGGTATATGATGATTTACAACTATAATTTTCACCTTAATAGCACCCATCATCACTTTAACCTTTTCTATACAATCTACAACTATAATATTCACCAATCAATAACCTTTTGGATTTAAATGCAATAATAATCAAGCCACAACTTGAAAACTTTAAAACAACTGCCCAACAAAACGAACAATGGGTTCACCAGCACCTGAAACTGGTCAATACCGATATGGATGCGAAACGTTTAACTAACAACCCGTATCTACTACAGACATTTTTGTCTCGTTCGGCTCGTATAAAAGATAAGGCCAGGAGTAAGTAAATCATGTGCTGGACATAAGGGTTAGTCTCGTATAAAGAAGAGTCCAGGGGCTAGTATAGTATATCATGTGCTGGGAAAAGAGGGTAGGCCAATTTCGTCTTTTTTGTAAATCATTCGTTGTTTTGTTTTTCATTTTAAGTGAAGCCTACATCATTTGTTGTAGAGTCCCTGCAATTTGTGCCTCGTCTGCTGGTTTCTTTGTTCTGCTCTGTTTGCGTCTAGTTTACTAGTTTCCCCCCCCCACCTCCCCGATAACAACTTTGTGGGCAGATTCTGAAATCGTACTTGTTGCTGCAAACCGCTCAGTCAAAGATACAGCATTGCTCTTGATTAGGGAATTAGCCAGTGAGTAAACACGGGGCACCGGGTTCGATCCCGGTGTCGTTAGTGTAGTAGGAGGATTTGACAAAGACATGACATGGTTTGGGCTATAGGTTCCCACTATCACGATTTCCACTACGAATGCTGGAATCGTGGTTTTAATCGTGGAGTAATCGATCGTGATGACCCTTTCAAGTTTTATCATACATTGAGGTCAGTCGTAGCAATCGTGCTGGTCGTATCGAAAAATATCCGAACGTATCTTCGCGTACCAGATCGTGGACTCTTAAAGTTCCAATTTCATATTTTCTAAGAAAGTCAAAACATAATTATTTCTGTCTTTAGCTCAAAACGTTGTCAACTCACTATTATACGATCATGGGCAAAATTTTTTGGGCATTAGAAAGGCTGACACCGGCTGATTGAGGAGATAGATACTCAATTACCTCCCTTGTTTTCCCATTCCTCTCCATGGACGGCCATCTTCAAACGTTTGAATTTGAAGTTGAAATGATATTTTTGCCAATTTCTCAACTGGCAATAGTGAATTATAGGATTAATAGGATTTTTCTTTAACAAGATAGGACTGTTTATAGGTTCACTCTATTTTAGGGCTTTATTTTAATACATTTTAAAAATATAACTTAAAAAAATGCTATTGGAACTTTAACGCAATGGGAATCTAGCATTTGAGTCCGGATTCAAAGTGTCGATTGTGAAAGTTCCTTTGGTTTCCGCATGCGACTGGCACAGGACGGAGAGCTTGGCTAGAAAGGGCGTCTGGTCATTTTCGTGTAGGCTACCTCGGGTGCACGTAAAAGAACCCATGGCGAATAGTTGTCGGAAACTCCGATGCTGTTGCAAAATTACCCCTATAGCACACTGCATGCCCAGTTGCTGCATTAAAGTAAAACTATAAACCCCATTTCATTTCATTTGAGAATGTAAAATATTTTATATACCACAAATATCTATATAGCAACAAAGTATGCCATTCTTTTGGCATTGTTCCAATTCACCTCTTTGATGTAGATAATTAAGGCTGTAACTCCTAATAACCAATCTAGCTGAAACACTGATGGAAATTACTTCACTAAAAATACACTTACGTATGGCCTCTTCCAGTAGTTTAATATCATATATAACATAATATTTCCACTGGGTAGGTACATATAAGATATACTGGTGGGTTTAAGCAAGCTGTTACCCGTTCTATATAAAAAATACAGTTGTCGACTACCACTTATGAATTAACCTTATTGGTGGTGGTTTGCGATAAATGTTGTTGGCCGGGTTGGGTAAATTAAATCTTATTGGTAGTGGTTTCTGTATAAGGTCGTTGAACGGGTTAATCAAATAAAATCTGGTTTAAAATCATATTTTGTGGCATCAAAACGGAGAGAGGGGGTGGGAGTAACGTCCACTCGACACAAACTGGGTCATTTCGGGACTAACATACGGTTCAAGTTTGATTATAATAATTCGTCTGCGCGTAGTCGTGTTTAGCAGTAGGGTAAAACCAGGGAACCATGAAAAACCGCCTCTACTAATCGTCATGTACACGCTAGGAATCTAGCGCCAATGGGGATACTGAAGACAGGCATAAAGGGGATATTTTGCTATGAGGGCGACTTAGATTTACCCGGAGAGTGACGTTTCCGTCTACTCTTCATAGAAATTCAAGGGTTCTTTGCCGTGCACGCCACCGTGTACACAGTAAATGTTTTTCGACCTTTTTGAACGAGTAGACACGAATCCTTGCCAGGTCCACCGTCTTCCACCACAGACAAGGGGTTAAAACCATGGAAATCCCTACGTCAAATCGGAAATTATTTCTTTACTTCTTTGACTGGAATTTAGTTATTGAACATATTAACACAAGTATCCTCGTCGAAACGTCGTTTAGTATCAAATTCAGTAATTGTATAACCATAAAATTGTACCTTGTTGGATTTCCTTATCCTTACCATAACTTAAAACGCGCCTCTTTAAGTAATAAGCAATTTATGTTTCATTGAGTGGGAATAGGGTTGCATATTTCTGTTGTTGTGCATTGTAATTGCATAATGATATCATTGAGAGAAATATAACTTGAAATTACATCAAATTAAAAAAGACAGGCTTGCTATTGTGTTACTACGATTAGGGTCAAGAATGCAGCTTACATAACTTGAAAATATATTTAAAGGGGTGTTGCCAGATAATATAGATGTGTTAAAAGATGCAATTTGCCATGTACGTTATAAGTCGCCTGTGTAACATGGTATACTGAGCCGTCCATTTCCCATGTAGACAAAAGCTGATGTTTTGAGTCGCCAATGTAGCATGTACACAAAAGCTGGCGTTATGAGCCGTCAATTTCCCATGTAGACAAAGGCTGATGTAATGAGCCGTCAATTTCCCATGTAGACAAAGGCTGGTAATGAGCCGTCAATTTCCCATGTAGACAAAGGCTGGTAATGAGCTGTCAATTTGTCATGTATAGAAAAGCTGGCGTTATGAGCCGTCAATTTCCCATGTTGACAAAGGCTGGTAATGAGCCGTCAATTTGCCACGAATAGAAAAGCTGGCGTAATGAGCCGTCAATTTCCCATGTAGAGAAAGGCTGGCGTAATGAACCGACAATTTGTCATGTATAGAAAAGCTGACGTTATGTGGTGTCAATTTGCGATGTACACGAAATGGTGGTGTCCACAGGAAAAGCTTTGTGAGTTAGTAGGAGGAACAAGGGAAAATACTTCCCTCTGAAGAATTAAAACTAATTTTTCAATGACGTATCGTTTGTTCCGCCGCCTGGATCAATAATTGGTTACGTGGCACAGAAACCCTTTACAATTAGCACCGTCTCTCGAAAGGAGGTAAATCGCTAATGTTTGGGACCTAGAAATTGACATAAATGGGTCACAAGACATATAATAATGTAATAAGAATGTATATAAACTGATTGAAATTCCATCGTTTCTGTGGATTATATTGAGTTAGAGACGTAGCTACTTTAAGTTCATTAAGATATTTAAAATTTGAACCACTCGAAACCATTCACATTTCGTAATAATACCTGTACTACGAAACATTGAATTATGTGTCAATTTAAATCAAAATTGATGTTGTGATCTTACCCGGAAAAGATGGTCTTCTGATACCGGTATCCAATATGTAAGACAAAATAAACATTTTACCATTGGTACACGAATCGTGTACCATAATGCGTTTCAGTGCCATTTGTAACAATGGACTAGAAGAACGAGCCGAGACACACTCCACGAGTTACGTCAAACGGTGACCTCATATTCTTATCTGGAGAGCAGGCGCGATAAATACTATCGGTGTAGACTGGAATGACCAGACGCTAGCAATTGCCCTTCTATTGACACCTCTGGTGATTTGAAATTAGAGTAAAAGTTCATTAACATTACATTTGTACCATTTGCGACCAGTACAAATTAAATAACGACCCATGATCAAGTACACATAAGTGGATGTAAACCAAAACAAAAAGATAGAAAAAGAAAAGAAATCAACCCACAGAAATTAATTTAAACCGGACACAAAACCAATCTAGCTTATTGAGATCTATGATGATATGTAATGACGGGGTTTGTGTTTTTGTACCCCCTGCAAACAATGCAACTATTGTTCCGACTATTAGAAACAGTATTATCTATGTACTATATATGTAAAACTAGGTATTAGTCCGGTCCTTGTGTGATATACACACGACTGTATTACAGTGTATCCCTATACAATACCTCTTGTTCTCACAGAACATAAAATTTCTTTGTATTATTCGAGGTCAAATAAAATAGTGTAATTAAGATTCACGGACTATTACTGCTGGGAGTAAGTAAGGCAATGGACAGTTTATATAACGCATTGTTAGCGACTCCAATCTTTCTGGGCAAATTGCTAATTCTGTTACCCCCACTGCGGGTTCTGTCAGGAGATTTAATGTGACTTTTGTTTGTATTTAGTATTAGATAACTCCGCTATGGTCCAAATTTACAATAAGTATTATGTGGTTTCTGAGGACAGTATTGGATAAGGTCGTTGGTGATCTTATTACAGTGATCGCGAGTCAGGGAGTCTAACGATTTAATCATTTTATTTTAATAAAATCGGTCACTGAACAATAGGACAAGTAGTAAATATATTACGATTTGTTTTTCATATACAAACGAAAACACGCTTTGATCATAAAAATACACATTATAGAAGACGAAATGCAATGAAATGGGGTTTAACGTCCTACTGTTCTGCTCCTAAACTGGGCTAATGGAAACGGGCATACGCCATACAGTGTGCTATGAGGGCAATTTTGCCCGGGTAATGGCGCTACGGTCTACTCTTACATCGAATTCTAACTGCCAAGGGATCTTTTACGTGCACGCCAATGTTTACACGGGACCTCAGCTTTTCGTCCCATCCGAACGACTAGACAGGTGTCCTTGTCTGGCCCTCCGTCCTGCATCAGTGAAATTTCTCGGCCAATGCATGGATGGAACATCCGACCTCCAGGCTAGTGAGTGTACAGATAGGAGATACGTCTATGTCGATGTTCAGAATAATTTGCCGTCATTAAAGCAACCTTCCATCATCATAATAAATGTTAAAGATGCATTATTGAGTAAGTCGCATGCTCGCAATACTGGAGGTCTCGGGTTCAATGGTAGAGAGAGAAATGGGGTTTAGCGTCCAAAAGGAAATTTCGGGACAAACATATAATTCAATTATTTCATTTCAATAGTTTCCTTGGGCGTAGACGTCCTTGGTATCGGGAGGAAACTGGAGGACTCACGAGGTTGGGCAGGCGACCCTTCTCCTTGTCACGTACAACCGGAACCAAACAGACGCCAGTTGACTCAATGACAGACCTTATGATACAGCGCGCACGCGCTAACCATTCAACCATTCCGCTCCACAGGGTTCAATGGTAACCCATCATGTTCCGCAACCCCCTTCTAACGGAGAACAGATTAGAATGATTGCTTCAAGTTCTGCTCCACTCAGTGGTTGTACTACAAAAGACAAATCAGCTGGAACACAGAAAGAAAAGGTTAGCGATAAAGGTTTATCTTGTTTATGCGATGTGGTTTCGATATAGAAGTAGAATGAGAATAGTGAGCTAAAAGAAGAACTTGGACTAATATCTGGAAGGTAGAAGATGTAAAGACCGTATCGCTACGTAAACAAAAACAAGGCCAATTACATTTTATATATACAAACGGATTTGCCAAGACCAAACTGGGAATCTTATCAGATCTACTGGTCGCCATTTGTAAGTCTATTAGTCTATTTGAAACTAGCGTATCAAAAGGTTACTATTTGTGAAATGTGAACTTTTGTTAGAAGAACGACTTTTAGTAAATAGAACAAGGAAAGTCAACGATAGCCATCTCTTTCCCTCTCCTCATTCTGAACAGCTGATCGGTTCCGATTAATCTACCATGTGGTACCAGTGATCGCTAGCAGTCATCGACAATCTGTGCACTATTCTTAATGAAATGAGATGGGTTTAACGTCTCACTGTTGTGCACCGACATACGGACATACAGTGCACCATACGGTGCCCTATGGGGTGATTTTTGCCCGGTTAACGGCACTACAGTCTACTCTTATTTCGATTTTCAACCGTCAATTGTTCTTGAAGGTGCTTGAAGTATATCTAGATGAAACAATTGTGTAAATGTGTATATAAAATGAATAAAAGGCACCATTTTGCCTTGACCAGTTAATGCATCAATGTCGTTATGTAAACAATAAACGCACCATAGAGCGAGAGAGAAAGAGAGAGAAATGGGGTTTAACGTCCACTCGACACAAACTAGGTCATTTCGGGACTAACATATGGTTTAATTTTATTTCAATAATTCGCTTGCGCGTAGGGGTCTTTAGCAGTTGGAGGAAACCGGAGTGCCCGGAGGAAACCCACGAAGTTGAGAAGGCGCCCCTATCTCCATGCCACATACGCTCACACCAGGGATCGAAACCACAGCCGCAAGCCAGAGGTGACCGGCCAGCTAGAGGTCGAAGCGCGGCACTCTAGACCACTAGGCCAGCCCAACCCCCCGCACCATAGATCAAATGATGGATGCCCGTGATGTCTCCTGTAGAAGGCATGTTTGAACTTATAAAGATCAGTCCTGTAATATGGAGGTAAAAGAAAGCTTTCACAATACATCTTCGGAACAGATTGGTGGTGTAGGTGGCGCCATATTCCTCAGCAGTTTAAAAATTCATTAGATTTACTAGGGGGTGGGTGGATAGCCGAATGGTTAGCACGTGTGTGCTGTATCCTAAAGCCTGTCATTGAGTCAACTGGCGTGGTTTCAAATCCCCGGTTGTGGAACAGACTCGTGGTGTAGGTGGCGCCATATTCCTCGGCACTGTAAACGTTCATTAGATTTACTAGTCTGAGTCCAAATTGTGGGTACGGTAATACAAAATCCGTTCAATTTCCCGGGATTCCATTCTCTGTTATAAAACTGGCAATCTCGAATTGTAATTATACCGTGTAAAGCTAGCTCTCTGATGTCGACTTTTAGACCAAAAAGGACTAAAAAAACCAAACCCAACAATATGTAATTCGCCTTGGAAAGTTAAAATATGGTTTGATTAATGCTTTGTAGATGAGAGTTTGACTAGATATAAACCATATGTAGGTATAAAGCCATAAATAGATTCACCCAACATCAGTAATATCATTTAAATTAGATTTCCAGGTTGATGTATTACTTTGTACTGCAAGGAGTCAAGGTATTTGGTCCAGTAAATTTACTTAGTTAATCATTTTTTCATTTTATTTCTATTTTGGATCCATTTTTTTCGCATTTTGTGCATTGTTGTTACATTAGAAGTATGTGCGTAGTTATATTTATTTCATCATTTTTTTCATTTTATTTCTTTTTTTGATCCATTGTAATATCGTTTTTTATTCGCATTTTGTGCATTGTTATGTTTGTTATTGTGTGTATTGTTATTTTTGTTATTAGCATTTTGTGCATTGTTATTGTGTGTATTGTTATTCTTGTTATTAGCATTTTGTGCATTGTTATGTTTGTTATTGTGTGTATTGTTATTTTTCTTATTAGCATTTTGTGCATTGTTATGTTTGTTATTGTGTGTATTGTTATGTTTGTTGATAACATTTTGTGCATTGTTGTGTTTGTTATTAGTACCTTGGTATGTTTGTTATTTTCATTTTTGCATTAATATCTTTTATTAACACTTTGCGATTGGATTTGTTTTTTTATTATTAACATTTTGTGCATTGTTATGTTTTTATTTACATTTTGTGCATTACTCTTATTCCGAATTCCGCAATGTTAAAGGTTAGTTTAGTGGACGTCATTGTGTAGTCGGGACCTCGAGCTTAGGTTCCCTCCGAACGACTATAATAGACACTGTCCACGCTAGGCGCTCCGTTCTGCGCCACTGATATAGGAACACCAGCCGGGAAATCCCGACGAAATTTCTCGACCAACACCAGCTCGAACCCACCGAATGCCCCTCCCCCTGCGAATCCCGTCGTGAACGTGATCCCCCGAATCCTGTAATCCAAGTCGTAAACGTGATCCCCCGAATCCCGCACTCAAGAGTCGTGAACGTGATCCCCGAATCCTGCACTCAAGAGTCGTGAACGTGATCCCCCGAATCCTGCACTCAAGAGTCGTGAACGTGATCCCCGAATCCTGCACTCAAGAGTCGTGAACGTGATCCCCCGAATCCTGCACCCAAGAGAAATGAACGTGGTCTGTCAATCCTAATATAATTGTTTTTTCTTCACATTTAATCTTCAATAACAAAATATATTTCTATCTTCCGGCAAATCCGTGTCTTTAAAATTGTTTGATGGTGGCTTTGAAACAGGACGGAGAATCCATATCCGGACCCGTTCTACTAATTATAGAATATGATGTCACGTTTTGACGAAAATAAAAATAAATATCACTTATTTACCTCCAAATTCAAATAAAAATCGACGCGTGCAAAATAAAAGAAAGAAAAAAAAATCAGATTTGTTTATTTTAAAGTTGATATGATGAGTTTTATATTCATATTGATGATTAAAGATTTCACCTTAGGCAGTCTACGTTTTAGTTTCGATCTAACTTACAAAGCGTATGGTCGTATGGTCGTCCTTAAATGTTAATCCTATCTGTTCGACTTAACGAGTTGCCCGCGGACATCCGCTTTGCTGACAGCATGTGATTAAATCAGATGCCGTGCTTTCGTATTCGTTGATATTATTGAGTATAACAAGTTACTTTTGATATTAATGTCAATGTACTGTTTAGCCTGTGGAGGAGGCGGACGTGGGGGCTGGGGTCTAACAGGTGCTCGTTGGATCATAAGGTATGGCATTTAATCATTTGTCGTGGTTCGATTTCCCGCTAAACGTACCAAGGAGTAGGATCGCCTGTCCAAACTCATAGATCTTTCCATAAGTTAGTCCCGAA
Source organism: Patella ulyssiponensis (assembly GCA_963678685.1). Taxonomy (NCBI): domain Eukaryota; kingdom Metazoa; phylum Mollusca; class Gastropoda; family Patellidae; genus Patella; species Patella ulyssiponensis. The sequence goes on from OY783225.1 coordinate 6,639,121, forward strand.
CTTCCTTTTTATGTTTTAAGGGGGCGTTAAACCCCATCTATCGCCCCCCCCCCCCCCGATGTCGACCGAGATGGTTGCTCGGGATTTTCCCCTGCTGAACCCTTTGTCATGATTGGTGCAAGACGTAAGTCCTGACAAGGAACAACCTATTGCATTAAGCGTGTTCTGAAAAAATCCCCCGAGTCCTCGTGTACACGTTGGCGTGCATGTAAAAGAACTTGTTGAATTCAATTGTTCAATTGCTTTCTGTGTAAAATTCTCTTCAAAAGCACACAATATGGCGTTTACCCGCCTTCGTTAGTAGGTCCGTGGGTGCACAAAGGCAGGACGTTAAATCTCATTTCATTCTGACTCGCAAATGTCCCTTGGGATCTGTGATCGTTATCTATTGTAATTAGTGAAAATAGAAACAATGACATTTAAGTCCCACACCTATCACTGATGACTACAAATAGAGAAATATTATTTATAAAAGGAAACAACGAATACAAAAATAAACACATGTCTCAAACACATGGATCTAAAATACAGTTGTATTCTGAAATACGAAAACAAAGTTAGTGAATGTGGGCGAATGCGGATACGAAAATATAAACCCCATTTATGGATCCAAAATACAGTTGTATTCTGAAATACGAAAACAAAGTTTGTGAATGTGGGCGAGAGGCGGGAACGAAAATATAAACCCCATTTATGGATCCAAAATGTAGTTTTATTATGAAATACGAAAATAAAGTTTGTAAATGTGGGATATTCGCCATAACTTAATAAAAGACACTGAGACAAAATGAAAAAGAAATACCACAAAATTAAAAATAGTGATAAAAAATAAAACATTTGGCATCCGGCCATTTTTTATACAGGGAAATCGTATGGAAGATTACCGCGTTATCGTTTTGGCTGGATATCCGCGATAACATTTACATTTTTGTTAGACCCCCCAACTTCCGGTTATTATAGGTGGTTATTTAATGATAAGGTGTAAGATGTAAACTGTGGTTTAAAGTCTGTCTGTTTAAGACAGGAAACACACGCCAATAAATACACTAAATGTTCTTTAATCAATTTCCGGTGATAAAATAATTAAAATCATAGATTACCTTTCAGTGTATTTACTTTGTGGCATCAATGGAGAGAGAGAGAGAGAGAGAGAGAGAGAGAGAGAGAGAGAGTTGGTGGAGGTTAGCCACACAACCCTCTCGTATCCCTTAAAGAAAACATTAAAGAGAAGTAGTGTAATAGGAAATGTCTGTAAAGGGTGTTATCGTCTGCTCAACATAGACTATGTTATTTGAGGAACGGGAACGACGGTGGTTCAGTGAGTAAGACGTTGTCTCGCTAACCTGGGATCCAGTGTTTTACCCCTGTTGGACCGCCGGCGTTCGCCCCCCTTCCTCCCACCGAACGACTATACGCTGTCCCTTGCATGAACCTCCGTCTTGTACCACTAACGAGGGGGCAACGTTGGAAAATCCAGATGAACTACCCCGGTCAACAGATAACGCGCCAGGTTAGCGAGCCAATATCTTACACACTAATTCACCGCCGCTCTCAGATAGCACGAAACACAAGAAAAAGAAATGGGGTTTCACGTCCACCCGACTTAGACTAGGTCATTTCGGGACTAACACATCGTTCAGTATATTATTCAAAAATTTGCTTGCGCGTAGAGGTCTTTAGCAGTAAAAGGAAACCGGGGGACCCGGAGAAAACCCACGAGGTTGGACAGGCGACCTACTCCTTGTCACGTATAACCGGGGAATTGAACGAAACACAAGAAAGCGAAGTTTATGTATAACAGTACATGGGACCTCTTTGTCTTTTACAAAGGAAAAAGACTGGTAAAACGAGAATTGTTGCAGGTGTTTTTTTGAGAACGGATTCAACAGATTGCCGGCGGAAGTTGAGTCTAATCTATAATAATTATCTCATGGACACGTCCTGAGAGTTGTCACTGCCAAGCAAAACTCATACAATATAAGTTTACGTTATATTCTATTACTACACGAAAAAGCTAAATTGGGTCCATATGACACAATTCCTACACTCCCGTTTGGTATAGAGACTCGTGTAATTCGTTTCAGAAACCCGGTTGCTTTTTTTACAATTTCTCAAATACTTCAGGATGTACGATTTTGCTAAGAATGCACAGACAGGAAATGATGTCATAAGTATGAACGCGCAAGGTCATGGCACGTGCCATAAAGATTTCAACTGCGGACCCGACTTCCTGTTTCCACGTGACAAACATATTGATAACGTCATTGTTTCAAAATTTTTGTTTGTGGCCGCAGAGCTCCGTGTCAGAAATCCACCATGCCGCGGAATAGATTGTGTGACGCATACATAAAAAAAGATAGGAAAAAAAGAAAAACAAAACAGCATTTTGTTTTTTCTTTATATCACACGACAGACTTTAAACAGGTAGTTTTTATTTGAAACCACTTTGTGTTTCGCTTTTGCGCTATAACGTGAACGGAAGCCATATTAATCTCCGTAAAATAATGAAAGACTTTCATTTTTTTTTTTTTTCAGAATGTGAAAAATGTAAGCAAGTTGCACATTTTAAAGATAAACATTTCATTATGTGAAGCTCTATGGTTAATCAGACGAGGGATGATTCATGGTAAATGTTTTGTGACGGTTTGTGTTGTTATTGCAGTTTGTAATGAAACATTGAAATGAACGTCACTGTTCTACTAGGCTTATGAAGACGGGTCAACACCATACAGAGTGAAATGTGGGAAATTTTGTCCCGGGCAGCAGCACTATGGCCTACTCTTATATCGATTTACAACAGTCAAGGGATCTTTTTGGTATCATCCGAATGACTAGAAAGCTGTTCTTGTCAGAAACTCCGTCCTGCACTGACAAGGGGAAACCACGCCGGAAAATTCTGATGAACATTCTCGGCCAATGCAAGGATCGAACATCTGACCTCCACGGTAACACCCAGCGTCTTACCCACATAGCCACTATTTAAGTTTGCACGGTGTCGTATATGGCGTAGAAACGAAGGGGTTTATTATTGGAATATACACCAGTCCCTTCATATCCAATAAATATTACATTATGTCGTTTTACCCAGCGTACGAGAGAGAGAGAGAGAGAGAGAAAGAGAGAGAGAGAGAGAGAGAGATGTGGTTTAACGTCCACTAGACACAAACTACGTCATTGCGGGACTAACATATGTTTTAATTTCATTTCAATAATTCGCTTGCGCAAAGGGGTCTTTAGTAGTGGGAGAAAACCACGAGGTTGGACAGGCGACACTACTCCTTGTCACGTACAACCGGGGATTTGAAACCACGCCAGATGACTCAATGGCAGGCCGTATGATACAGCGCGCGCACGCTAACCGTTCGGCCATCCACCCCCACCCCCTTATCAATAAGAAGGAATCGAAAGTGGAACTTCAAAATATTTTTAAATTGTACTTTGATGTAACCCAGTAAAGAATAACTTGAACTGGAAAAAGGATATTGAAACTTTCGTGTCTTGTCTTGGTCTAGTTTGATGTATTTTACGCATTTAAAAAATCGTGGAAAAGTGATGGAGTACTGAAGGAAAGCATGGACGCGCCTCGACACACAACTCTAATTGTTTAACTGTATGGTTGTACTTTATTTTACTAATCATATTATTCTTCCTCACAAATTATAAGAAATACAGGCGCCAATATATACAAAAACTGACGATGAAGTCCGTTTCTTGTATCGGCGACTTTCAGACGACAAGGGCCATTTAATGACAACCATAGCATTGATGAAAGGAACAACCAAGAAAAGAGTTATTCGACTTCCGGTGAGCAAACAGTGAATGAACTAAAAGAAAAAAGGCGCCATGTGTAAAGAAAATATTCGTTATAGTTAACATATTAAGCTTTCATCTTTAACGGAGTTGTAGTTGGTTAAATTTGAAAAGGAACTGGAATAGTAAGAGTAAGACATATTTCTTGTGAAACTAGTATCTCCGTACTATGGACCACGTTCTGACTATGATGTTATAGCAGCCATCTTGGAATATTGACATAAAATCATCATTCGATGCGCAGTTGTTCAAGGAACAAACATGCCAAGTTTTATGTCGATTGTACATGAATTGTCAGGGGAACGCTTGATCGGTGACGGTCTAGCACATATGCCGTCATATGTGGATTGTGGGTTCTCCGAATTGTCCGAGCCTAAGGCGCTTTTTAAGAGTACCTCCATGAAAAAACGAATTAGCGCCTGGGGATCAATTCCTACTCCATCAAAACCACATAACACCACATGTACACTAACCCACATCAGTACACAAACACAGCATAGAAAATCAAAAACTGAATAACAAAGCATGACATGAAATGAAATGAAATTGTGTTAAACATTTTCGGGCCCGTAGCCAGCTCATAAAATTTTAGGGGGGGGGGGCTACAGAAATTTTTAAAGGGGCTGAGTATGTGGCCGGTTAAGAATACTCCTAAGAAATCATTATAGTTGGCAAAATATTTGGGGGGGGGGGGGCTAATTCGATTTTTGGGCGGGCAAAGCCCCCCCCCCTTGGCGACGGGCCCGAATATTCTAGTTTTCTGCAGAGACGAGCTATGAAGACGGGATTGATAAACCCTTTAAAACGTCAAAACTTATCCAACGGATAATTCAGCACGTACAACAATTAAAAAGAATGTACATATGAATACAACATGTCAGCAATGTCAGAACTTGTCTTTTTTACACGACACCTCGCTCTATTCTAGCAGTATCAAGGGTTAATGATATTATTTTTAAAAACTATGTGTGCCATTTAAAATATTACATAATGAAACGAAATACAGGTTAATGTCTTAAATGTTCTACACCAAGCGTGTTAATACAGATGGACATGAGCTATACACTTTGCTTTGAGTGATATTTCGAATTTCGACTAACGAGGATTCTTTTACGTGCACGCCAGTGTGTACGATGGACATGAGTTTTTCGTACAATCCGAATGACTAGAGAGTACTAGTTGAAGAGACAAATCCACCGATTTGACTAAATGATTTGCCCTTGTTTCCTGCAATACACTGAAGCGAAACTGTTAAAATGTTAAATTTAGACGGTTAGATAAGCCAAGTCGTCTCTACAAACTGAAACTATTTATTTCTTTAATTATAAAAGTTTTAAAGTAATAAGTTATAGCTCCTTTAGTTAAGTAGACAGTAGTAATGGGAATTTATGTCAAGACAATCAGATCTAAACGGAAATGACGTAAAGAAACATGAACATGAAATGGGGTTAACGTTCCACTTTTTTTGTACCTGCTGGTCTAATGAAGACTGGCATACGCCATACCGTGGACCGTATATAGTCCACGACCATACTATGTTGAGCCCGGACAGCGGCGATACGGCCTACTCTTATATCGCACTCGGTTGGTTTGCCCGATTCGATAGACTACACGTTACTTTTGCCAGACCCTCCGTCCTGCACAATTGACGAGATGGGATTTAAGCAAAACTAGTGCAGGTCCAGTGAAGGATTTCAGAATTATTTGAGGAGCTCTGTCATACATTCTCATGGCTGTCAGGCGGGGTTGGACAAGAGTTTAATGTCCCACTTTTCTGCACCGAAAAGATTAAGGACTGTACTAAATACCGAAAAAATCCGAAACCAACCGAAAAAAAAACTCGAAGAAACTTCGAAAAATACCGAAAAACCTCTTTCGATGCCAATTATTAAAAAATCCGAAATAGCCTAAATACCGAAAAATCACTCAATACCGAGACAACAACACTAATTATCGAAAACACCCTAGGCCACACATTCGTTTTTTTTCGGTATTTTTCTGCATATAGTACAACCAAAGGTTGTTTACGATAAAACCCTGTTATATTCGACATGACACAATACGACCCGTTCTGAAAATATTGATAGTAGGGGTATGTACTGGGTGGTAATCAGGCTTGTCCAGACATCGGTTGCGCCGACCATTGGAACTTGCAAGTAACTACATCTTTAGCGTGATACAACTTTAATAGCTGATAATGAATGAATGAAGAAAAAAAATCTCATTATTTATTACGAATAAAAACTAACTACACACAACATCAATTATTTTATATTTTACACTTCTAGGAAATTTCGTTAATGACATGTTCTGTACTTTAAAATGTAGTCGTTAACAATAATTCATTGCTTTTTCTTCAACTACACGTGTAGAAAAATCATGTAACATTATTGTACCAGCTCGTGTAATTCTTGTAACATTATTGCACCAGGGCGTGTAATCATGTAACAGTATTGAACAAGGGCGTGTAATCATGTAACGTTATTGAACAAGGGCGTGTAATCATGTAACGTTATTGAACAAGGGTGTGTAATCATGTAAAGTTTTTGAACAAGGGCGTGTAATCATGTAACGTTATTGAACAAGGGCGTGTAATCATGTAACGTTATTGAACATGGGCGTGTAATCATGTAACGTTATTGAACAAGGGCATGTAATCATGTAACGTTATATACTCTGTTATCATGTAACGTTATTATAGTACCACGCTGTGTAATCATCTGCCGTTATTGTACCAGGACATTGGGCGCTGGCAGCGGTGTTTCAGCCTACTCTTCGTTGATTTCCGAGTGTGCACGGGACATGGGTTCTTTCGTCCCAACGGAACGACTGGAAATTGCAATGTAGGCCTACCTGATTCAATGCTATACCACTGTTTCGATCCTTACATTGGTAGAGAAAGTTCATCGGGATTCACTTGACAGTAGTGCAGGACGGAGTGCTGACAAAGACAGCTGTCCAGTCCTTCGGGTGGGACTCAAAACCAATGTCCCGTGGTGCGCACGTAAAATATCTATTGACAGTTGGAAATTAACATAAGTGCCGCCGTCGGGGCCAAATTGCCCCCACAGCACACTGCATGGCGTATGCCCGTCTCGATTAGCCCAGTTCAGACCAGAACAGTAGGACGTTAAACTCTATTTCATTTCATTTTATTTTTATACACCACTGATAAAGCAGAAAGTACGGCTGGATTTATCTACCAACACCGGGTTCGAACCCATGACATCTTGGTTAGTGGGCCACGATAATCTATTTCCCTGTTAGTATATTTGTTTGGAACACCTGCACCCGTTGAGACTATCTTAACATGACCATTGATAAATCGCAATATCTATGGGAAGACCCACAAAAAAATGGTTCCTTAAGAATTTTACTGGCAACTATCGTGCGAGTATAATGGATCAATGCAGCTATATTTGCGGGCTTTTTTGCGCAGCTGTCAAAGAAATGATGATGCCTTACATTTCACGAGAGAATTATAAATAAGAAAAATGGGAATTTTGCCATATTCATATCTATGAAAATATATTTCTCCTGTTATTGATGCTCATTACACCGGAAATAAGGTATATTTTTCACCTTGCCGCACGTGACGTTCTTCAAGCACAGATGTAGCTCTTGAAATAAAGATAGGATGAGATAAGTAATCATGTTTCCATAGCAACCTCTCTTAACTCCCACCATTATAATTGAAGGAAAGAAGATTAACCTATATACATAGGTATATAACATATACCCAGCACGAGGTGGACGAGTCCATTCTACTTGAACGCCGCTGGTTGAAGACAACTAATTGATGAACGATTTCAGTATATATCACGAAGATAAATCGGTGTTCCATCTCGACCGTCATTCTCATTCATAAACCCCTCCCAAAAAAATCAAAATGGATGCTTTCAAGGATCTCTAGCATCATATGCGTATTGTTCGCTAAAATAAATATGCCAGGGAGTAATGGATCATATTTAGGTTAGCACAATCCTTGTTTATTTTCTTAAACTTGTTCAGTACAAGAGAACGATGCCCCAAGATCGTGTCAAAACCATATTTTGTTTTGATGTTTTGCACTCGAGGTGGTGGAAACCACTGTGGATTATATGAATAGCATCCTTGACATCTATATGCTATAGTTCGTTGTACAGGATTTCCCTTCAACAGCTGAGTGAGAACCGGACACATAATGCTATTTCTTTAAATAAAAAATATACATGCATGTTGTACATTAATTGTAGACCAGTAGTGTGTACTAGAAAACTAAACAACCCAACACTCCTGAAAATTCCCGACTCCATCTTCATTAACATACGTTATGCAAGACCTAAATCTGCTTATTGCAGGTCTTTCTTTAGGCCTGAAATGTTTTTTTCTAAATTATCAATTAGACATTAATTAACTCATCCAGACAAGAATCATCTCTCTATGCCATCGTTAGCCTGTGGTCTTTAGTGGATTTGAATAAATTTATGACGGATAATTTAACGTATATAAATGGATAATCTAGAATTGTTAAATTTCATCATTTCCTGTTTTCATTATCTATTTTTAACTATTGAAGATAGAACTGTCAGATAGCCCGTTCAGGGGCTTAAGTAGAACCTGATTTATAAATCTAATTATAGTTTCCCCTTTGTCAGTGGTGCAGACTGGGGAACCAGGTGAGACAAAGCATCTAGTCGTAAGAAAGATAAGAAAAATTCCATGACACGGTAGATATATTATGTGAGACTAGATCACGAGTTGGCAGTTCTCGCTACAATAGTTAAAAATTTCAGTCAAATTGATCCACTATGAACTTAGAACTAAGCGGATGAACGTTCCGCTTAGCCTCGATCATCATTACTAAAGACGGTAAGACAAAACTAGTAATCTCGGTTATCCATTTAATCGGTAAAGCACGAAGGGAAATATTGCAGCAAATCGAACTACAATCCAACAAAAATCTCATGCTGGCCTCGACATCGAGAATTGATTATAGTCTTAATAGGTTAATTAATGTCTAATTAATAGTTTATATAACATTTCAGGCCTAAAGAAAGACCTACAATAGGTAGATTTTGCTCTTACATAATGCATGTTTAACTGTTAAAACAAGATAAGTGGGTGAGGGCAGTGTGGTCGCGTACCCGGCATGTAACGAAAACCGACGTGCCCCCATCCCCATAACACATACCTCTTTTTTAGTCCTGCCGGTTCAGAAAGGTAGTCCGTGAAACCCCATCTAAATTTATTTCTGTTTGTTTATAATAATATATTGGCGTCCTTTCACACTCCTCTAACCTGACGGATATAAAATAACAATGTCCCACTGTTCAAATCTGACATTCAAATATTTCATCTACCATAAACTTGGTCAATGGTCAGTGAGACGACATCAATGTGAACATTTGGTCTTCGGAAACGGAGAGAGAGGAGGTGTATCATTATTTTTTTGATTGCCCGAAGTATAGTATTCAACGCTGTGCCCTTTTCAGTAAACTGACATGGCTTGGAAATATTCCTTTCACTGAATAACACGAAATATTTCTAAACGGTTCATCGTTGCTATCAAAAAAATTAAATAGATTGTTAGTTTTACTTATTCAAAGGTATATCAAAGACTCAAAACGTTTTATATATAATTAAAAATAATTACTATAATAATGTACCAATAAGTTAACGTATTCGTATGCATTAATTAATATATTTTACAATGAAGTTTGTAAATAGATGTATATATGTTTATGTTAGTTAAATTAAAAATCAATTCACCATACTATTTTATATAAAAAAAATTTGACTGATATTTTGGGAGAAGATTCATAATTTGTTATAAATTGTTCTTATCCCTTTGTAAAGAATATTTTTGCAATAAAATATGTTTTAGTATTCGAAACAAACTAGGTCATTTCGGCAATGACATGGTTCAATTTCATTTCAATAATGCGCTTGTGGGTAGGGATGTTTCTCTGTGGGAGGAAACCGGACGACCCAGAGAAAACCCGCGTGATTGGATAGGCGACCCTACATCTTGTTATGTAAAAGCCGAGAATCGAAACCACGCCACTTGACTCAGTGACCGACCTTATGATCTAAAGTACTCTAGATAACCATTCAGCAACCCAACTCCCCTTGTCGGGAACACTCATTATGATCCAACGTACTCTAGATAACCATTCTGCGACCCAACTCCACTTATCGGCATCACTCATTAAAGTGTTTTTGTGGAAAATCAACAAAGATTCAAAATCCAAAAAGAATTAGTTTCTCATCTCAAAAACTTTAAAGCGGCAATTTCATATTTTTATGTTATATTTGTAAAATTTATTAAAATAAAGCCTTAAAATAGATGGTATCTATAAACAGTCCAACCTTGTTAAAGAATAATCCTATAATTCACTATTGCCAGTTGAGAAATTGGCAAAAACATCACTTTCAACATTAAATTCAAACGTTTGAAGATAGCTATTGCATGGGAAAACAAAGAGGTAATTGTGTTTTAATTTTCGATGTGAAAGATGTTTCAGTGTGGAAAATAATGCCTATGATTGTATAATAGTGAGCTGACGACCTATTGAGCAAAAGACATAGAAATTCCCGCTTTAACTTTCACATTCTCAGGTTTTGAAATTCTAAATAATCTTTCATATGATTGACTTTTTGTTTTTCAAGAGAGAGAGGGAGAGAAATGGGCTTTTACGTCCACTCGACACAAACTAGGTCATTTCGGGACTAACATGGTTTTTAATTTTATTTCAATAATTCGCTTGTGCGAAGGGGTCTTTTAGTTGCTTGTTACTGTATCCAATTTATTCATATTATTCCCTCCATCGTTGTATATAAGAATTCTGAATAAATACTTTTAAATCAACCCGGAGACAACCCACGAGGTTGGACAGGCGACCCTGCTCCTTGTCACAGATCCCGAAGAACTAAAAATTGAATGTGTTTGAACTCAGCTCTCAAAATGCGGTGAGTAGGGGTCAGGACCAGAGCGAGTGTCCGGGAACAATTTCTACCATTATGGACAGCGGTCCCCAGGTCCTACTTCGAATTCTAACTGTCAATGGTTCTTTTACGCGTACGCCAACGTCTACACGGAACTATTCCTTGTCAGCTTATTGTAAATATAACAAGGCAACACGACTTTCTTGTTAAGAGTTTTACAATACAAACAGAAGATATAAAAACCCTCAAATTGGCTGACTAATACGAGTGGGAGTTTTGACTGTTCTAGATATAGAAATACTGTGGTTTTAACCTTGCGGGCTATATTTACATTACGTACAATATATAAACACGTGGTATAAGAGTACTCAACATAAATTTTGCGGTATTCTAGATCAACACACTACCTTGTTTATATTATCGGAAAGCTATTATGGTGACCCAGTTGTACACACGAACCAGCTAATAGATTAACATATTTGCGGTGAGATTGTGGTCAGCCAAGGCGATGGTCTTCATTAACGGCTTTTCATTCATAAGATACTCGACCCTGGTCAAGCCACATATTCCTGATATGTACTTCAACCAAAACATAATTTATGAATAAGTGTACACGTGAACTGTGTTTATTCAATGGTTATTTCTTTAGCTGGTTTCGTTTGTTTAAAGCACATGGGTGAATATGGACACGTAGATAAAAACCGGCTGCTACATATATTTATTCCTATTCAACGAGGAAGCCACGGTAGCCCAGTAAGTAAGACGTTGACTCGTCCTCGCTTATGTTAATGGGTATGACCGCCTACCTAACCTCGTGGGTTTGTTTCCGTGTCTTCCAGGGAATTATTGAAATGTAAATGTATCATACGTTAGTCTTGAAATGACCTACTTTTTGTCGAGTGGACGTTACCCTACATCCTGTCTCTTCTCTCTCTGAGTTGTTTTACCATGAATGCCTTGGAGGATATCCATCACAACTGAGTGAGCGTGGACATGCGAAATGACACAGTTTGTGTCGTGTGGACGCACCCCCTTCTCCCCCCCCCCCTATCTCTTCCCCTCCCCTCTCTCCTGACTAGTAAAGAGAAGTATGACGTTAAACACCATTTCATTTCATTCATTTTACCTAGTACATTAAACCGTGTCACTTTATCCATAAAAACAACGTGTGTCTGGATTAGTTATGTTGTTATTCATGTGTAATAAACCCAATTCGAACAGCAATATGTACAACACCCGGGCAATATATATTATAATTTATTGACCAAGTAAAATTATATTACCCCAATAAAAACAACCTCCATTTCAATTCATACCGTATGTATAAGTAAGAGAATGTATTCAGTCATTCATTAAATGTTTTTATGAATCTGAAAATTGAAACCACCCCAGCTGTTTCCACACATTTCTATCGACGTTTTCCGGTCCGCATTATATTTCAGGGGGAGGGGGTGGACAAGTGGTGCTATGTGTAAATTTTAGATCATAAGGTCTGTAATTGCGTCAAGCGGCGTGGTTGCCATCCCATGCTTGTACGTGACAAGGAGTATGTCGCATGACAACCTCTCGGGTTTTCTCCGTGTCATTCGGTCTCCTGCGAAGAGCCGACGCACAAGTAAATTATTGCAAATAATCTCCCCCCCCCTCTCTCTCTCTTTCTGTGTATCATATGTTACTCCCGAAATGAGTAGTTTTGTGTCCTGTACACGTTAGCAAACCACCCACCCCCGACCCCGCCCATCTTTCCCTTTCTCTATATATAGATGAATATCCAGGTGTGAATATGGAAAATACGCACATACTTTATCTGTTTATACCTCACTGTGTATTCTAGAGAAACTAATCAGAAACCATATTGTGTATAAAACCATATTGAATGCGCAATTGAATAAAGGCAACACGTGGCCTATTTATTTATACAGACATAAAGCGGTGAGTGGGCCAGATATTCATCTTATCATTTATAACCTTTCATCTTAAACTAGGTTCTTAACATCAAGCATGCGCACACATCATATCTTGCCAAGCATTTAGCGCCAAATTGTCAGAACTTCCGGAGCTTCAAGTGGCTCTCGGTGGTCAATGACGTCATCGCGCGGCATGATCTGAGTGCTGTGTTTTGATGACTTGCTGATGGCTGTACATCTCTTCCTGAGATACCACTTGTCCATGGTGCTTAAAACTCCAACCTCTTGGCATCGATCCTTAATAAACCAATTATATACAGTATGTTTATTATAAAAATCTTATTGATTTAAAATCTTCTGTCATCGTCATCCGCTTTCTAAATCATAATTTTGATTGTGCTCCTATTTAAAAAAATCTGAAATGTCAAATCTGTATTTATCAAGCGCTGTTCGTATAATAACTTAGGTCTTCGAGCATGAAAAACATCTGACTTGCCTGCACTTTGAATGTGGGATTTTCTAGACAGATTCGGGGACACTTGAAACGGGATTTGCCGAAGCCTCGGATTTCATAGATCGATTACAATGGATGCGGGTGTGATTCTCGTATTTGCAATATGAAAGCAAATCTAAATGTAATTGACCTGTTGGGTTGAATCCCTGGGCCCTGTTTCTCGAAATCTTAACTAAAGATAAAATACTAATTTTAGTAGATACTATCATTCTGATTGGCTAAGCACTACAATCAATCTAATATTATCCAATCAAATTACAAAAAATTGGATTTTATCTTAGTTAAAATTTCGTGAAACAGGCCCCTGGAACTGTAAACAAATTTCGAAATCAGGTAGCAGTTTGAAAGATGGGTATATTAATTCAGACCTCACGATCGCCCAGAGTATTGTCCGATAAGCCCCAGCAATGCAAGCACACGTGTCGGACGAGGAATGAAATTAAATTGTTAGAAGTATTTATTCTGCTTTAAAATTGAAAATGTTTATTTAGTTTTTGTGTGCATTACAATTTTTGGATACGGTGGACATTTGGGACAGAGATCTATTCTCAAAGTATGGGGTACATAGTTCTCTGTGCGCAGAATGAAATAAAATGAAATGGGGTTTAACGTCCTACTCTTCTGCACCTAACCTGGGCTAATCGAAGACGGGCATACGCCACACAGTGTGCCATGAGGAAAATTTTGCCCGGGCAGCGGTGCTACGGCATACTCTGCATCACTGACAGGAGGAAACCACGCCAGAAAATCGAGATGAACTTTCTCGGCCAATGCAGGGATCGAACACCCGACCTCCAAGTCAACGAGCGCCTTACCCACTTAGCCACGTGATCCCCGTGTGCAGAATGAAGATTTGGATCAGGCGTTTCTCATTAAAAAAATCCTCATTCTCCAAGTAATTTCATGATTATAGTAATACAATTTATGATTATGGACAAGGCAATTGTACGTTTTTAATAATTTTTCCAATCCAATTGTATCCAAAGTTATTTTGGTTGAGGGCAAAGAGAGAACGAGACGGAGGGAGGACATCCACTGACTCGACAGAAACAAGGTAATTTTGGGAATAACACATGGTTCAATTTAATTTCAATAATTCGCTTGTGCGATGGGGTCTTTAGCAGTAGGAGGAAGGCGGAAGTTTCGGAGAAAATCTACGAGGTTGGAGAGGCGACCCTACTCCTTGTCACGTACAACCGGGGAATCGAAACCACGCCAATTGATTCAGTGACAGATCTTATGATACAACACGGAGCACGCACGTGCTAATCATTCGACCCCCACCCCCGCAATCCTACGAATGTTTCTAACTAAAAGTTAGTTGTGGTTCGTTATGGGGGATCATTATATATGTAATGATATCAGTTCTGTGTTGTTATCGTCTATTTTATTTTTAGATCTATACTAGTCAAGATACAAAAACCCTGAAAGACGTATAACGAATTATTACCAGACCGACATCTACACACACGTCTGTATGTATATATATATAGAACGGATGTTATGAATGAAACACGTTCGTGTCAGTGATGTAGTTAAACGTTGGCGTTTTAAAGACCCCTTATGTAAGAGCTCAACCTGATTAAAAAACAGATCCTATGAATTAAACACGTTCGTGTCAGTGATGTATGAGTGAAGTCTGTGTCATCACAATCCCGGGACTGTACAGCTCAGTGGACGTTTACGGCTAGCCCCCCGGATCCATTCACTCTTTTTGAATTGTTTGTTTGTGGTCTCTGAGTATGATGTCTTGTCCATATATTAGTTTTTGTGTAACATTGTGTGTGGTGCAGTCCCCCTGCACTTACTATTAGAGTTTTTAAAGATCCCTTATATAAGAGCTCAATCTGATTAAAACACAAATCCTACTTCATTTCGTTTTGAAGTTCAAAATATCGCTTTACTTGTCTTTACTACACTAAGATCTGGAAGAGTTGTTATATCACCCACCTTCTGGATAATGTGAGGGATTAGCTAATGAAACGGTTTGTTACTGCGAGGTTTTCCCGTGAGGTACACAGGACTGTGGGGTAACCACTAGGAACATGAACGCTGATTAGTAAAACGAATGTCTGACGTCAAAGGGTCAAACGCCGCTAGTATGATAACAAACAATCTATGTCACATCTTGTCAAAACTGCAAATAGTGATAACGTCGCCCAGATTAAAGTAATTTGAATGAAATTTTCAATATATGTATTTTGAATAATTTATTTTAGAACGGTTAGCTTTGTATCTAAATCTTACATACTGCATCTTTAATCCTATAGCTCGGGGATCATGAACATCTATATATACATACACATAGAGATAGCTACTTGAACGTATTTTACCTTACAAAAGTCAATTACATATATACGGTTTCTTGTATATACAATCAGATGTCAAAATCTCTGCGCTAGCCTCGAGGTCACGGGTGCGCTCTCGGTGTCGGCCGAGAAAGTTCATCGGGTTTTTTCCGGCGTGGTTTCCCCTTGTCAGTGGTGCAGGACAGAGGGTTTGGCAAGGACAACTGTCTAATCCTTCGGATGTGAAGAAAAACCGCGGTTCTGTGTACACATTGGTGTGCACGTAAAAGATCCCTTGATAGTCGATATAAGAGCAGGAGATAGCGCCGTTGTCCGGGCAAAATATCCCCTCATCGCACATCAGCCCAGATGGAGCAAAATAGTAGGACGTTAAACACCATTTCATTTCATTTTACTAAATCCCTGAAATTTGCGCTTTCCTGTTTGATTTTCCCGTCTTCATTAACCCAGTCGGTGAAGAGAGGTATCGCGTTAAACCCTATTTAATTTCATTTCTAATCGAATTTTAAAAAATATAATTAAATTTGTAGATATAAACTTTATGAATATTTAGATTTAATTCGAATGAGCAGATCATATAATATCCACTTCTAATAGCGCTAAACCACATCACAGTCTAATTTTAAATCGTTCGCCGTATGTTAACCTTCATATCGTGTAATACATGTATCCGAAGGGGTGGGGTACTAATTGTTTATTAAATTATATTTTTAAAAATAGGCTACATTAAATGGAGATATGGGGTGTGCAACCTTCCCACATAATCGTTAACGTTAAGTTTGCCCCCACCCACAACCAACCAGTGCATAAACATCATTGCTAAATGTTAAATTGTTAAATACGCCCGGCTTCACCCCACCCCAACCAATCAGCTCATAAACATTATTACCTTACTAAATTAATACGTTTTAATTATAAAAATTGCATCTGCCATTGACACGTTGAAGAATATATTTAGACGAAAGACCTCCACTATTAGTGAATGAAGTGTTTTCTTTGGCGAGATGCAGAAAGCGCGGGAGTAGGATGTCTTCTGTAGATTGTGTTGTCCAGGACATTTCGGTCGGTCAGCAATACAAATATTATTATCATATCTTGGCGTAAACGACTACGGCATCTGCTTTCCATTTTCATGAAAATTCTCGACGATTCCCTTGTCCTTGGACTTTGATAACCGTAACCATCGTTTCAGGAATAGTTCCGCAGGAAATGTCAAAGCGCGTGCTTGCACGTTCATCCTTTTACACACACATGTAAGTATTGAATAAACATCAATATTACTACTTGATCTATTTTCGGAAGCGGGAAAAAGAATCGTCTGCCAGATCGGCTTCACGTGTTGTTTTGACAGAGCAGAAGTTACCAAGAGAGGAGTCAGACGTAGCCAAATACATCACAACAAAACTAAATCTCTCCTTTCGAAACGCGTAACAGTAGAAAAACAATCCTCCTTTGTTGATACTTTCAGTAACGGGTCTTACAAATGAAGAACACGTCTGGTAAAAATAGAGAAATTCTTGGACATAAATACAACACCATGGTGTTTAGGTGCTTCATTTGGATCGTCTTTCAATATACCAGTGCATTAACACCCCTTTGCTACATGGCCTTTAATACCCAATGATGTAACCTTGATGTAAGCTCGCGTCATGATCAGAAGAAATTGTATACAATAACTGTATTTACATAGGTATTATATAAAGATTAGGTACGTACTAAAAGTAAGATACCAACGTACCACATAAGCTTATTTTAGACGAAAGGGCACATATTCCGACGAAGTCACTCAGTGTGTCTGACATGCCATCTTTATTTTTTCCAAAGCCTAGACGAATCAAAGGTTTATCAGTAAGGTGGGAAATAATTCTACGTACACCGGGTAAAAAGGTAACTATTTGTACATGGTTATATCTAATTGATAAGGTCAACTTCAAGTTGGGTCAAAGGTCATTGGATATAAAAAGGGACATAGATAATCCCAACCCTAGCCCTGGACCCAGTCCTAATGACTACACTGAAAATAAACTTGTGTTGAAACAACACAAACTTGTGTTGTTTTCAACACAAGTTGGGTGTTACTATTTAACAACACAAACTTGTGTTGAAACAACACAAACTTGTGTTAAATGTTGAAACAACACAAGACTTGTGTTAAAATTTATCAAACAACACAAACTTGTGTGAAAAGCTACACAATACTTGTGTTGAAATTTCTGAAACTTGTGTTGAAATTTCCGAAACTTGTGTTGAAATTTTTGAAACTTGTGTTGAAATTTCTGAAACTTGTGTTGAAATTTCTGAAACTTGTGTTGAAATTTTTGAAACTTGTGTGGTTCAATACAAACTTGTGTATAACCACCAACAAAAACTTGTGTTGTATTTTCACCCAATTTGTATCCATTATAGCAACCTTTCCCTTGCAGTACCCCCACCCCCTTTACTCTGTTTAACCCGTAATGTTTGAATAATGAGGTAACAATAATATTTTTTTTGTTAAATAATTATTTATTCAAACATGATGGGAAAAAAGTAAATATACATTTGAATGTTAACAGAAAAATAATTATTATACTAACAAAATTGTGTTATAAAATGACCCCCCCCCCCTTTCCCCATGCCAAAATATAAAAAAAGTTATTTTTTTACACTAAAACAAGAAAGGAGAAAATATAAAGATATATACACAATAGTTCTACCCCATACCCCCAAAATATATAATTCAAAAATGTCTAAATTTAATAACATCCAAACCAAGCACTAATAAGATTAATTATGCACTAATATTTTATGACATTTTTACATAAATGGAGCAAAGCATCAAGATTACATAATTTAAAAGAAAGTTGCAAATACATGTATTAAGTAATATGTACATAAGCAAGGGAGGGGAGGCATAATGGTTCAATGAGTATAAGACGTTGGCCGAGAATTTTCAGCTAGATTTTAGGTCAGAGGTCCATCATGTCAGTAGTGTAGGACATGGCAAGGTATAATTGGGCACAAGCCCGGGATCGACCCCCCCCCCCCCCATTGCGTTCACTTTAAGGACCCTAGACAATTGAATTATTTGACTCAATGACAAGACCTTCTGATCCAATGTGGGTGTGTTTACCATTTGCGACCCCTCTCGGGTTCCCTTGACAGTTGAAATATTTGATATAAGAGAAAGTTAGTTGTAGGACAGGATCACCCTCCCTAATAACACAGAAAAGTAGAAAGGGAAAGTCACATTAATGCAGGTCAAAGGCTTTTTGTAATTCTGGGTATATTTCATGTACATTTGGTTTCTAAATATTGCCTATTAAATACTTTATGATTTCCGACCATATTTCTAAGTGAGCTATATGTCACTTTACTGTCTATATGATACATAAATTTGTTAAGAGAATTAAAATCTGATTGCTTTTGGGAGAATATTTAACATTAAAAACAAAAATAAATATTTAAAAATTGGGTCAAATACCTTCTTTTCCAGAATTATAAAATAAATTGATGCCTGGGTTCTGTCGTTGTTATCATACATCAAAATCTCTTTCAATGGAGTTCCAGCCTAAAAAATAAAAACAATAGGCAATAAGAATACTTTTTTATGGTTCACAATGTTTATAAAGACAATTTATTTTGCAACATCGAGAGTGAGTCTCTATTTTGTTTTAACTTTGCGTAACACTTAGTATGTCTTGTCCAGTTACAGACCCGGGCAGATTATTATGTTCAAATCAAATGGGTTAGAACTTAGAAGTCAGAAAAAAATCGGGAGATTTGGTACTGAAACCTCATATTAGGTCAACAATTCACCCGGTTTCAACATGTATTGAGTTTCCAAATCCAAATTCTCTAGCGCCTATTTACTTGGCAATGTCTAATTATTTTGGTCCATTCATATTTTTTTTCCATTGGCAACAAATTAGATATTACCTTTTAAAATATATTTGAAAAGTAAAATATTGTCCAACAAATTTATACTGCTATTAAAAATCAAGCATGCCAAGTACTTGAAATAGCAGAGTCCTAGGCATTGCCCCGATTAGAAAAACTAGATTACCAAGCAAGTGTATAGAACTAGTTCCTTAATTAAAAATACAAATATGTATGTTACTTACATTTTGCCTGATTATCAAATTTTGTGAGAAAAAACTCCACAATATGAATAGCCATTTCAAACTGTCTTGATCTTTCTGATGTAGTTAACTGAGAAAAAAAATATACTATATTAGTCGACTTAAATAGACTCAACAGTTATAAGATGAAAGCTTTAATTTAATTACATTGTATGTTAAATGTTTTAGTTAGCTTTGTCACAGATGAAACGAGATGAAAAAATGAAATGAAATGGAGTTTAGCGTCCTACTGTTCAGCTCCCACTTGGCATATGCCCTACAGTGTGCTATGAGAGCAATTTTTCCAGGTACCGCGACCCTAAGGTCTACTCATATCAAATGTTAGTTACATTTTCCTGTTTATCAAGCTGTGTGAGAAAAGTTTCCACAATATCAGTAGCTATTTCCAACCGTCTTAATCTTTCTTCTCCTATAAATGCATCCTTGCATCTTAATTTCTTATGCATTAGCGACTTACCAAATCTGATGATATGTTGAATTTCTCTCAGAGAAGGAGAACCTTGTTTATTCATATATGGCTGTTTCTAAATGTATATGTACATATTAGTACCATGGCACCACAAATGTCTTTGAAATTTCTTTCTGCACAAGCCAGATGGCTTGCTTTCACTTTTAACTGTAGTTCTTTGTTGTCAATAATGTCATAATATTCTTTATCATCTGAAATAAGCAGAAGAGAACTGTGCATCAGAGTGATCAAATGTGATTATTTATTTTAAGCTTTTTGCTTCAAGCACTGCTAATTTATGTAAACTACAATTATAGTAGACACATCAACCAACTGTAGAATAGAGTTGTTGTGGTCATTACTTAATTAAAGCAAGTAGTGATATTTTAGTTATTATGCATTTAGGTATAATAAACATACCAAGCATTATTTCTTGACTTTTTTCATATCTTCTGTATAGTTCCCTTGTTTGGTTTCTAATGAAACTGTTCTCGGCTCCTGGATAAAAATATATAATTGCTCAAAAATGGATAATAACAACTGAAGATTAAGTCATTTCTTGACAAATTGACATGTTTCATCAATTAGTTCCACCATGGCAGTTGGGAATACAATATTTGCAAACAGTATTTTAGTATATTATTTATATTTTAGCGCTTTTGGCTCTCACAAATTTTGATGCATTTTAACGCTTTTAGGGACTATTGGTTTCTTTTATGAAAGGGTGTAACATATGAACAAGTAAAAGCTTAATACGTGTATATGAACAAGTAATAGCGTACTACATGAGCCGGGAAATTTAATTAAATTCACTTAACAAAAGTCAAAGAAATTCAATTGTCAAAAGTTTCTTGGTGTTCGTACTTGAAATGACAAAGCCCAAGACATTGCATGCCGAAGAACAACTAGATTGTGGAGAGTATGGGCCCGGTTCCTCATTCAAAAACAAATATGTATGGTACTTACATAGCCTTTAACTGATTGGAAATCTCTGAGAACAAAATTTCCACAGCCATTTTCAACTGTCCCTTTGGCGGTTGGTCACTGAAATAAATATGCCAGATAGTTGTTGACTTGAATTAAGTTGACAGTTTTGATTTGATTATATTCACAATAACCCATGATCAGTTAAAACGTGTAATAAAATATAAGCCCAAAACCATTATCATATGCTGATATCCTCATATTTTTGTTCTGTACACGCCCCATGAATGTTGTTTTAGAGAATCCGATATTTTTGTAGTAAGATTTTTAAGTATGTACTTCCTTTATTATAATATGCAGAATATCATATTTGTAATATGTTATACTTTTATTATCTTTTTTCTAACTTTTATTAGAACCAGGCCCGGATCCTGGATTTTGTCGAGGGAGGGGCCATAATCAGGTTTGGTGTAGTCCCCAGCGGAGATAATGCGAAAATCATGTTTAAATCATCTATTAAAGAGCAGATATGTGAACTACAACAGTAACAAAGAAAACGAAAATCAACTATGACACACTGGGGCTGACGGGGGGTAGCACGTCATTTCGGGGGGGGGGGGGGCACGACCGCCTGAACCTCCCCCTGGATCCGCACCTGGTTAGAAGATACAGTATTTAGTTGTGGGATCGGAAACAAGCATTGGCTTACATAAATTCATTTTCCTGTATCTTTATATAAAATGATAATTATAGGCAAAGGGCATTATTGTTAAAAATAATAATAATATAAAAATGTTACCGGTCCTTCTTTGCAAATTCTAAACGATCTCTTAAAACTGGAGAGCCATATATACATCATTGTCTGAAAAAAAAATAATCTAATCTAAATGTAGATTTCATTTCAACCAAAGAACTAACACAAAAGAGCAATAACATATTATTTAGTTTATGCACGAGTTAATTTCTATTTTGGCCAAATTTTCCAAATCAAAATGGCGGCGTAGAAGAAAAATAAATGAATTGACTGTCGTGGAACGTACAAATTCAGGACAAATTCTTAACTACTAACCCTAGTCGAACGATGTAATTTTGAATATTTGGAATTCTAGTGACAATCGTGTAAAATTTCAGAAAAAGTAGATGATAAAGTACATTATTATGAATACAGAATTAACCTACCTTTCCTTCTCCTTGCTTTGTCCGCCATTTTAGAAATACATGTGTTACTTCCGGTGTCCCATGGCTGTAGAAATCGGCAAACATCGGTAGAAAATGGCCGATTGGATTCAGTGTAGCTAAACTGATCGTCGGTATTATATTATAATCCAATAGTAGCAGCCGTCGGGCTGTTTAACGTCTGCTTCCATAAAAAGAATTTACCACTAGAGGTATATTAAACTTAGAGAAGATACATTTGGTAATGAATTTTAATTGACGCATGAAAGAATAAATTTCATTGGTTATTTTTTAGTTAACCAATGATATTTAATTTCGATTTTAACAACCAATTAAATTAAATGAGACTTTAACTAATTTTTCCCACGCAGGCTGAATCACCTGTCAAAACAACAATGTACTAAAATCACATTTAGATTATATATTCCTTTGATCTACCAGTTTATAGGGCCAATAAAAATCCGCAACTTGCAGACATTTTAACTACAGACATCTTAACACCAATTAACATCCAATTAATTTCTGTCAAGCCATTGTCTGTGCAACAAATGTCGAACTAAATAGTGGATATTGTCTTAATAATCTTTTGTTAAGTAACTAAAACATTTAAAAAAACAGAAACAAAGAAATAATATAAGTTGACATAATTTGACCTCTTATTTTAGTTTTCGTTTAAAAAACAGTACCTTTTCAATCGAAAATATAATGATACGTTAGAATTTTCTTCACAAAACTTCACAAAAATTTGCTCTGAATATAAACAATTCCTAGGGGTTATTATGCAATTTTATATTTCACGACATACCTGTAATTAATAATAGATTAAAGCAACACATTACTTGTGTTAATTATATGAAAACACACAAGATTTTATAAATCTACACAAGTTTGTGTTAATGCAATGCAAAACAACACAAACTTGTGTAGGTTAGTTTTAACACAAGTACTTGTGTTGAGATCCAACACAAGTTTTTTTTCAGTGTACATTATGGTTAGGTTTAATTGATAACCCCAACCCGAACCCGGAAACTAGCCCTAATGATTACCCTAACCCACAATCTCGCAAACAATCCTGTGCCCTTACCTTATTTATATCTCAGCGAATTTGAAGATAATTGAGCTGGCCGTAACAAACAGATTTAGCCATTCGTACATATATTATTATCTTGAAATCCTAGACATTAAAAGGGACGTGTAAATTAAAATTAAAGATGATTATTTAATCCAAGTACACTGGTTTTATTGTTGGTAGTTATATATTCACAATGTCGTAAAAACACTGCATACATTTGTCAACCTTGCGGAACACCGACATCTTGTATTAAATCAACTGGGAAGGTACAAATGAATACAGGCATACGCCATACAAATGGATGTGAGGTAATTTTGCCCGGACAGCGGTGCTAAGGCCTACTCTTTTATCAAATTCCAACTGCCAAGGAATATTTTACGTGCACGTCATTCAGTACACGGAACCTCTTGTTTCCTTCCTATTCGAGGTGGGGGGCGGGTGATGGCCTAGTGGTCTACAGTGCCGCGCCTAGTGGTCTAGCTGGCCGGTCACCTCTGGCTTGCGGCTATGGTTTCGATCCCTGGTGTGAGCGTATGTGGCATGGAGATAAGGGCGCCTTCTCAACCTCGTGGGTCTCCTCCGGGCACTCCGGTTTCCTACCACTGCTAAAGACCCATACGCGCAAGCGAACTATTGAAATAAAAATTGAAACCATATGTTAGTCCCAAAATGGCCTAATTTGTGTCGAGTGGGCGTTAAACCTCATTTCTCTCTCTCTCCCTTCCTATTCAACTGTTCTTGTCCGGCTATCCATGTTGCATCACTGACAAGAGAAACTACGCCGGAAAACCCGATGAACTTTGTCGGCCAACAACGGGAGCTAAATGGCCGTAGCTTTGTGTCTGGGCTTGACAAAGAAAGTGTTCACGCGTTCTAATGGGACATAGTGCCACTGCCCCCCCCACCTCACTTTGTATGCATGTCTTCATCATCCCAATCGGACGTTAAACCCCATTGCGTTTCATTAACTATTTATATATATAAAGCAAACTAGTTAACTTCATTAATGACTGCAACATATGTGTATATAGTATTTGAGTGCTAACAGATATACGCCTACTACAAGATAAACAATATTATTTATAGTATTGGTCAGTTGAACCGGTCAGCCAAATATAGATAAACATCAAAGAATATGCTACAAAGCGCCGCTGGAATAGCTTCACTTTTACTGAATGAATGAGCTGTCCATTCATATATTTTATGTCCATCATCATTAATCATAGTGCTACCATCAAAGAGAACCCCCTCTCGTGCAGCGGAAGTTGGCAGCCATTTCACCCTGCCAGCCAAATATAGCTTCCTCTTATTGGTTTTGATGATTGATAAGTACCGGTCATTCAGTGGTCAGTGACTGGTTGTAATAATACAGTGGTCAAACAGCTGGGACATAGTATGGCGAGATAATACAAATACGTATTTCCGTTTCTTTGCTGATGGTGCAAGTTTGAAAAGACAGCGGGTACTTTGTAGACCGGGTCTACCCAGGCTATTATTACTATCAACAAACTGTGGCAATCTAAATTCGCTCTTTGGAGGATAGATTTCCTTTAGTACACATCCGCAATAAGAAATAGCCTGCACGTGCATTTTTCTAACAAAATAAAGCGAATGCCATTTATTCCTGTGGTGGAATTCCGCCCAATCTTCACGGGCCATTCATTTTCTCTTTTTCTCGCCTACTCCCATTCAGATGGTTTTAATGTAGTAACTTATATTAGCCTCGTTTTACTTTATATATCGGCAGTATATCAAATTATTTTCTTTTTTTAAAAGTTAACTTATTGACCTAGGACTGTTTAACAAATCGTATTTACCTTTAGGCTTGGCAGGCTAAAGCCCAGGGCCTCAAAACGTTTTGACACTGTCGTACATAGAACTATATAAATATTTATATAAGTCTCTGCTATCACAAGAAATGGAGTTTAACGTCCTACTGTTCTGCTCCGATCTAGGTTATTGATGACGGGCCTCTCCGATCATCCTCGGTGTTTGATCTTCCTATAATGCGGGGGGGGGGGATGAGAGGGGCAATAAAAGTCGAATAGCCTAGGGCCTCACTTTATCTAATTCAGACACCGCATACGTGTAAAGGGGGGGGGGTCGAATGGTTAGCGTGCGCGCGCTGTATGATACGGCCTGTCATTGAGTCAACTGGTGTGGTTTCGAATCCCCGGTTGTACGTGACAAGGAGTAGGGTCGCCTGTCCAGCCTCTTGGGTTTTCTCCCGGTACTCCGGTTTCCCCCTACAACTAAAGACTCCTACGCGCAAGCGCATTATTGAAATAAAATTAAAACCATATGTTAGTCCCGAAATGACCTAGTCTAGTTTGTGTCGAATGGACGTTAAACCCTCTCTCTCTCTCTCTCTCTCTCTCTCTCTCTCTCTCGCATACGTACAGAAGAATCTCACATCTTATTAATGTAACTCTACTGCCCTAGCGTGGAGTGAACACCACCTAGGTCTTTCCAAACGGTACACCGGGATCAGAGAAGTCCTAATTATTTCTATTTTAATTTGAAATTTAGGATTTTAAAACGAAATGAAATGAAATAGGGGTCAACGTCCTGCTGTTCTGCTTCGACTGGGATAATGAAGATGGGCATTCCCTATACAGATGTAGGGAAGGGGGGTAATTCGACACGAACTAGGTTATTTCGGGAAAATACATGATTCAATTTTATTTCAAAAATTTGTTTGCCCGCAGGGATCTGCAGCAGTGGGTGAAAACTGTAGGGCCCTTAGAAACCCCTACTTTTATTTTCGTAAAAGCAGGGAATCGAAAACACACCATTTGAATCAAGAACAGAAAATAAAAACCAAACTGATACAGAGTTGTATAGTGGGCGTAGAGAGAGAGAAAAACTATAACCATAAAAAAGATTAGGACTCGGTTGAAGATTAGAGTGTTTTTAACTTGTTTATTTGAATTTTCACATTTCTACATTTCTTATCATCTGACGTGGAGAATGGCACGAGCGATCATATATACAATGTTTCAGAGAGTTTTTTTTTTACGATATGCCCACACAAGTCGACCTATTAATCATGATCTGTTATTTTCACACATTTAACGCGCGAGAGGTCAACGGGGCTTAGAGAACAAGAATCGATCGATATTGCTCTTTTATCTATGTTAAATCTACACAGTACGAAATGCATGAGATTTTTTCTATATCAAAGCAATTTTTTATTATCCTGTATATATCAGCAATATTCTTACAATTTTAAAGCGTCTACATTTAGGTACATAGTAGACAATCATTTAAATACCCGACCCCCAGCTGTTACAATAGGCAATCAATAAATCGTCAATGCATTTCATGAATGAATGAATAAATAAATGAATGAACGCCTAAAATTATTGAATGGGCCACAAAACCTCCACGTAGTAGCCAATGGGAGGCCGGAAACCAAAAGATTAATGGACCGCAAAACAAAAATAAACATCGCTGGCCAATCAGCAGACGCCATCTTGGAAATTTAGAGTTTTATGAATGAACAAGAAAGCACACAAATCATTCATGACACTGGTCAATGAAATGACGTAGATGACAGATGAACGGAACTGGGTAGTTTGTTTATCTTCTCAGCTGTAGCTAAATTAACAGAGCTGAGTGACCGGAGGTCATGGGGAAGGAAGTAAGAAAACATCTGGTCCACGTTTGTGTGTACACGTCATTAAATGGTGTATTACGTCATATTACGTCATTTTGTTTACGAAAATTTCAAACAAATATTATCAGCTATTTAATTTCCGGAAGACTTCCTTTATGCGTGGAAATCCCATTTTTAAGGATTATGCTCCCTGAGATATTTGTTTCAAAATATGTTTTTTAATGTTTATGCATTACACGTCAATAATCTTAATAGCAGTAAAATGATATAAAATGGCGTTTAATGGCGCGTCTGTAGTGGCAGTGAGCGGCACTTGAAAGGGGAGGGGGCATATAGAGGTACTGGTAGTCAGCCCATTGCATCAGTGTAATTTGTTAGTTAAAAGATAAAAGAATTGACTTGTATCCTTGATCTGACTGTATGGTATTAATCTAAACCAAAACGAGAAAATCCGTGTCAGGCGAGAATGTTTAGAAAGGTGCACAATTCCAGTGTTTGACATAAGCGCTATTTTGCGCAGGTACGCCTCTGCACACCAGTGCTTAATAGCCACGAGTGAGTGGGTGGAGTATTTTTGTGTATTCTCACGACTAAATGTTTCGCCATTAATAACATAACCTACTACGATGGTGATCTTCTCTTTCTCTTTTCATTACAAAAAATGATGAGCTTTTTCTCAACCTAAATTCGCGCATCTCCGGTATCTCGTCATTAATCAAACTAGTAATGTCTGCTTTTTATGTCAGAGATATTTCAGTTCTTCTCATTCATACGCCATCTTGGGCGAAAAAAGACGTAAATTCCTGAATGGCAGAGAATGAAATAGAAAAAGTCTACGTCATCTTTTGTGACTTTGCGTGTGTTGTTAATTAATAATAAAAGTATACCGGTTCGAATATTGGCCACGTTTTGAAAATGTCATTAGAGGAAGGGATGGGCTTTCACGTTGTAAAATCTACACATGCGATTTACGTCATTTGGTCCTAGATGTAACACAGATCATAGCTATTCGGCTTCCCTCATTAGTATTGCGGTTCCTTGTTTACCGTCTTTACTTTATAACATAGTCTGATAATAAGCGCATTCATTCCTCCATCCATTCACTAATTCATCCGTCCATCCATTCATTCCTTTCTCTTAGTAGGGTCGTTCATTCCGTCTCTGCGTATTGTCGTCCATTCATTCATTCGTCCATCCATCCATCCATTCACTCATACATTCGGCTACCCATTCATTCATTCATTCTTCCACCCACCCATTCATTCATTCTTCCACCCACCCATTCATTCATTCTTTCATCCATTCATTACTTCTCTTTTACTAGCGTCATACATTCATTCATTCATTCATTAAGCATTCTATCTCTCTCACCGACATCACTCATTCCTGGGTTCATTCAACTTTTCCGTGTTTGGTACTGGGTAATTGCTGATAGGGTGGTTTTAATTACACTAAGAGTCGAGTTGAAGATAGATAATACACCCTCCGTTGAGTTGGTGCGTTATCCTTCTAACATGCCTGACATGAAAGCCGCAGACAAGATAATTTATGTCTTCATTCCACCCACACTCCCAGTTCATTGATAACGTAGAGTATGGTGAGCCCTCGGTGCCACAAATATCAACAACTGAAATGAAATGGGGTTTAACGTCCTAACGTTCTGCTCCGACTGGGTTTATGAAGACGGATGTACGCCATACAGTGTGCTATGAGGGAAATTTTGCCGGACAAATTTCGTCCCATCCGAACGACTAGACAGCTGTCCTAATCAGGCCCTCCGTCCTGCATCTCCGACAAGGGGGGAGGGAGGGTCACGCCGGGAAATGTGGATGAAATTCCCAAATACGATCTGAATTAATCAGCGCAACCGAAATGGTTATTTGTGTAAACGTGACGAAAATATTGAAATGTTTATATTTTAAAGAAACTAATTCATTATTCTTTGGAATCCAAAAAAGACGATAGTGGATAAAAACACAGAATACTGTAATCTGTTTGTTTCATTTCTTGAATTATTTATTGTAATTTCTAATCAGATTTGTTCGTGAATGGTATGGTAGCTCCAATAAAACATTCGGTATTCCCGATCAATGCAAACAACAGACGAATAGTGTTTGTTAACAAACTCCCCACATTCATGGGAGCCACTGTGGATCGGAGAATAGGTCGTTTGTTCTCTAACCGGTTAACCAAGCCTTTTGGTCGAGAAGGCTTCTGTCTGGATGTTCTAGCTTGGGTTCGCTCTTGTCCGCGATGTAGGAAGGTTGCCTAGCAATGAACAGCGCCTAGACGTCCGGATCCTCCGGAACACTGAGGTCCCATGTAGGCATAAACAACAATCTCCAAGTAAAAATCTCATTATCTAAATGAAATGGGGTTTAACATCCTGCGGTTCTGCATGAAGACGGGCAAACGCCATACTGTGTGCTATGAGGGCGACTTTGCTTCGACAGTTGCACCACGGCCTACTCTTATATCGAATTCTAACTGTCAAAGGATCTTTAGTGTGTACACGGGATCTCGGCTTTTTGTCCCATCCGACTAGACAGCTGTCTTTATCAGGCCCTCCGTCCTGCATCACTGACAAGGGGGGGGGGGAATCACGCCAGGAAATGTAGATGAACTTTCTTGACCAATGCAGGGATCGAACACCCGAGCTGCACTAAGCCACTGTGACACTACGGCCTAATCTTATATCGAATTTGGAAAAGGATCTATTACGTTCACGTCAATGTGTACACAGGACGAAATAACTTAGGTGAAATTTCTAATCACAAACTCAGTAGGGGGCGCGTTGGTTGTGTGTAAGAGTCAGGCCCATAGACAAGGCGGGCGGGGGCAATGCCCCCGTGAAAAAATGTTTTGCCCCCCCCCCCCCGAAAGAAAATTTGCCAACCATAATTCTAAAATACCTACTGTAGACTGTAACGAGTATGCCCCTCCTAAAAACCTCACTGTCCCTCCGAAGCCAGCATGCTGGCTACGGGCCTGGTAAGAGTTATAACCAGAACGAGCTAGATTCATAACTCTGCGCGTGCGTTTGAGAACCGACTTGGTTTTGTTTTGGTCAGTGATGGCACCTGAGGGTCCATCACGCAAAGTGTGTTCTTTTTCGTTCGAATAGGACAACCCGAGGTTAAGTCCTACCCACTAAGCCACCGTGGCTACCGCCTTCATTAGCGACGTTCAATCACTTAGATTGCAAGCCAATGTTGTCAACACTGGCATTCCGTACAAATTCATCATCCCACTGCCAGAGATGAATTCCACTCGTTGTTATTGCAAAGTGGTTGATTTATGGTTCCAGAAACGTCTTTCCGTATACACAGATCTCGAGTTTAACACCAGAAGCCTACGTCCAGAACTAGCGATGAATGAATCTGTTTGCAATATGGCTGAACTGACCGTGGAGTGCCGTATGCTTGTAATGTAACCAAACCGCCAGACCATAAACCACATCAAAGGCCTGTGGTTTTAGTGCTATATAGATCGAGTTTTTGCCTTAAGACATCAGTCATACGTCACCACCTTGTTGATCTGCTTTAGAAGCAGTTTGTGTAAATATATATAATTATAACACTAGAGAGTTAGCTGCGTGGGTGTATATATATCTATATAGATCTAATGGGTTTTCTAATCCGATAAGATTATATATTTTTTTTTGTAGAAACTAAATTCAGTGAACAGACTTACTGGTATCGCTTCTAAACATCGCACAATATATTAGCAGCTAGATAATATATTTTGATGAAATTGAAAATCATTTCCCCTCGAAATTATGTTTAGTTTTTCATATAACTCTCTCTCTCTCGATTGTTATATTCTCTGTGTCTTTTATCGCTTCGTCTGTCTAGGGGTCGAGGTGACTCAGTGACGAAGGCGCTGATTCAATAAGCAGGGAGCCACGGTGACTCACTGAGTAAGAAGACATTGGCTCACTAACCTGGACATCCCGTGTTCGATACTTTCGTTGGACCAGAAAATTCATCATGGTTTTCCAACTTGGTTCCCCTTTGTCAGTAGTGCAGGACCGAGGGGCCGGGCAAAGAAACATCGTATAGTTGTTCGGATGGGACGTAGGTCCGAAGCCCAGTGTACGTTAAAGATCAATTAGCAGTTGGAAATGGATATAAGAATAGGCCGTACAAAATTTCCCACAAAGCACACTGCATGGTGTATGCCTAACTAAGTTATCCCAGTCGGAACAGAAGAGTAGGACGTTAAACCCGTTTAATTTCATGTCTTCTCACTAACCAGGCGTTCCGGGTTCGATCACGATATTGGCGTGTCTCTGTTCTCCACACCTGTTTGAACATCGAGATTTATTAACTCCGGGTCAATAATAATATCATAGTAAAAGATTACTTCATATTGTATGAACTAACTTCAAACACCCTAATCCTGCTCGTAAAACATGCTTCATAATAATTTATCATAATTTGAAAGAGAACAGACAGAGCACATCTTTTGTATTTTCTTTTACCTACACAGAAACCGCGGTAAGATCAAAGGAGAGGAAATAACCCAGCACGTGCAAATATTTTTTCTATGATATATAATTTAGTTTGTGTAGTATTAACTAGTGTAACTTGATATTTACAGACACGTTCATTCTTCCATATTTTAAATTGGTTCCTTTCATACATGCTGTTTCATACGGCTAGGTTTGTCTTCTTTTGTAAGGGGGATGGGGTCACGTGGCTCAGTGAGTAAGGCGCTGGCTCGCTAGCCTGGAGGTCGAGTGTTCGATCCCTACATTGGCTGAGAAAGTTCATCTCGATTTTCCGGCGTGGTTTCCCCTTGTCAGTGATGCAGAACGGAGGGACTGACAAGGACAGCTGTTGTCTAGTCGTTCGGATGGGACGAAAAACCAAGGTCCTGTGTACACATTGGCGTGTGCGTAAAAGATACCTTGGCAGTTGGAATTCGATATAAGAGTAGGCCGTAGCGCCGATGCCCGGGCAAAATTTCCCTCATACCAAACTGTATGGGCTAATGGAAGACGGGCATACGCCACACAGTGTTCTATGCGGGAAGGATGGCATTTTCTACCAATCGACTGCATAAAAAATTCAAATGTCATGTTTTGTTTCTTGTAGAAATCCAGTTTTTATTTAAATATTTTAGGAACGGTAGATGAAGCTGAAAATTACACGGACACCTAAACGTCTTTTTAATCATCGCAGATTCTGATCTCTGAAATTTCCATAAAATCAAATTTCGCGAAGAGAACTTCAAACCGGAAGGCTGCTTCTCATCCATAAAGTTTTCTTTTAATTAAAATCGAGTCCAGATGAACAGGAAAATTGACATTGTCAGAAATATTGCAATTACTATCTACATCGAGAGGATAATTGATCTTCTCGTTATTAGGGAAAGGTGATTCATCATAAATATTTTTTTATTTAAAAACAGGAAAGGCGGAAACTGTTCGCAGGTAATCCTACTCGCGTCTCAAGCTTCCTTTGTTGAGGAAACTAGTCTAGAAAATAGGTAAACATCCGAGTATCTCGTCTGATTCGAGCCAAGACTTGGGGTTATATTTAGAGCCACCCACTAATCTACCGGGATTACCTGGTAAAAGCGGCATACATCAAAGAAACGGAAATACTATTAGTAGTTTGCTAAGTTTCGACGAGATCGATAGGTCACACAGGTCAAATCTAGTTTCTTTCAATATTATTACAGCTAGCGGATTAATACGCAAAAAGCACGGTTTTATCCGAGAACTTTGTTTTATGTTGTTGTTTATTTGTATGGTATGAAATAAAATCTTGTTTAACGTCCTACAGTTCTGATCCTATACCGGGCTAGCGAAATGAAATATAATAGAGTTTACGTCCTATTCCAATACTGGGCTAATGAAAACAAGCATACGCCATTCAGTGTGCTGTAAGGGAAATTTTGCTCGGGCAGCGCCGCAGCGGCACTATGGCCTACTCTTATATATCGAATTCCAACTACCAAAGGATGTTTTACGTGCACGCCAATGTGTACACGGGGTCTCGGTTGTTTGTTCCATTCAAACGACTAGACAGCTATCCTTATCAGGCCCTCTGTCCTGCACCACTGACAAGGGACAACCACGCCTGAAAATCCACGATTCGGATGCTGCTTAATAAATTTACGGGAGTTCCATAATTATCGCGAATGTGCTCTGTCTATTCCAATTAGTGGTGCAGGACGAAGGATCTCGACACTGACAGTGTCTAGTCCTTTGGATAGGACCAAAAACCAAGGTCCCGTTTGCACGTTGGTGTGTATGATAGAGAGAGAGAGATGGGGTTTAACGTACACTCGACACACACTATGTCATTTCGGGACTTACATATGGTTTAATTTTATTTCAATAATTCGCTTGTGCATAGGGGTCTTTAGCAGTGGGAGGAAACCGGAGGACCCGGAGAAAACCCACGAGGTTGGACAGGCAACTCTACCCCTTGTCACGTACAACCGGGTGTCTCTAAGAACAACGAAACGTCGCAATTAAGCTTCTTCCTTCTACCAACAATTGGGTAAAGGGAAGCAACTCCTCACTATTTTAATTATAAATTGACACATATCTAATTGTGTGATTGAAGTGAAAGGCGCTTTTTTTTTTACAATAATCTTACACAAGTGAAAACGTATCACTTTTAAATTCATGACCACACCACCTCCTGCATCGTAAACAAGTCCTAATAAATGTCTGATCGGAGAAACTAGACACTTAGAAAGAAATCTGTTCTGTTTAAATGACAAAGGCGCTTATTAATGAACACAGAAATTGATACAACTCGACGCAACTTTAAATACCCGGGGTACAATGGGTGAAATTAAACCGGTAATTCAAGACATATTCCCCTTGGATAAGTCAACCAATCGGATTAAAGAAATTATCACCTTCACCTTGCTATTGTTCCACGTGACCTGAAATGACAAGAGAAATTGACACCCCAAGGCATTTCCTTTGACATTATCTACGGTAAATGGAGGGGTTTAGATCATGGGTCGTAGTTATGAATGAAAACTCGAGACAGGCGTACGAGCAGAGAACGTGCCATCACTAAAAAGTTATGTTCTTTTTCACTTGTAGAGTTATTACGTTAAGTCACCCAGGGTTCAAATACCCTATTTAAGATCTGATGGCACATAATAGGCCGGCTTATTTTACACTCGAGACATTTCTGCGTACAAAGACATCACTGTCTGTTTCTCTAATTCGGTTGGGTTTGATCTCCCGAGAAAAAACCTCAAGAGACACAAAAAAAGGAAATGGAAGAGAAAGAAATGACAATTGTTATATTGTGAAGAAGTTTAAATGTATAAATTAAATTACAGTCTACGCCACATCGATTACAAAACACAATTTATATTGCTGTTAACCTGTTTCGTTACCCCGTTTTTATTTTATCAATTATTTTGTTTATGTTCTGTTCATACACCAAATGGACTTTAAAATCCCGTGAAAACAAAACGTCCCTTCTTTTTGCTCATGTTTTTCGGGTAAGGATTTGAGATGATAACAAGAGAGGGGTTGAAATGGGTTCAACGCCCACTCGACACACATGGATCAATTTATTTCGATAATGCGCTTGGGCGTAGCGCTTTGTTAGCTGTGGGAGGAACCGGTGAATGCGCTTTAGATCGTAAGGTCTGTCATTGAGTCAAGTACCGTGGTTTCGATTCCCAGGTTGTACGTGGGGTCCTCCGCTTTTCTTCCACTGCTAAAGACCCCTACGCGTATGCGAATTATTGAAATAAAATTGATCCGTATATTTGTCCCGAAATGATCCAGTTTGTGCCGAGTGGACGTTAAACCCCATCTCTCTCTCTCTCTCTCTCTCTCTCTCTCTCGCATACGTGTAAGACGTACGTACAGATGAATCTCACATCTTATTAATGTAACTCTCTCTCTCCCTCCCTCTCTCTCTCTCTCTCTCTCTCTCTCTCTCTCTCTGTGGAACCTTGGTATTTGTAATCGAGAGAAGATTTGTGCCCAACAAGTGGGAGTATAATGCAGAATTTTTACAACACACCCATCCACCATAAATGTTTTAATGTAAAAATGAAATTCCGTATTCATTTGATTGCTGTGATATTTCATAATTCAGGAAATGTCGAAAACGTAATAGCTTCACTAGTTTTTATGAGATTGTAAAATTTAAATGTACAAGCGACCATGTTTCTGTAAATATGTGACATTTTTATATTGCTTAGTAATCATTTGCCAACATTATTGAAAATGTCACAACAGAAAACTTCTTAAAATAACCGAATAACCGTCTACCAATTTCCGTGTGTGATGCAAGAAAACAAATAGCCAAATGTCGAACGCATTAAGATCTTAGCCGCTGCCCTCCATTTCAGAATATTGTTTAAATGTTGTGGAATTATTGTCGCACGACTGGAATTGGTCGGGTGAAGGACCTCACACATTGAAGGGATAAGCCGGGTTGAAACAGAACGAAGAAAAATGACCACCCACCGTCATTCAAGCTATCTATTAATGCCAGTTTAAAGTGAAATCACGCAAGATCTACAACAAGACCAGCTGATCACCCGACCGACACTAGGTGTACGTGTGGATAGTTTAATACCGTTAAGAAACATTTAAATCTTTTATTTATTTTTTTGTTAGAACAGATTTGTCGTTGTCATTCTATTAATAGAAATAAGCACAAACATGTCGTCCTGTTATTACGGTCATTTACCTCGGCCAGGCGTAAAGGACATTGATAGTACGTTGTCAAGGACATTTAGACACTGACCAGTACGTAGTCAAGGACATTTACACACTGACCACTACGTAGTCAAAGACATTGACACGGTGACCAGTACGTTGTCAAGGAATTTAGACACTGACTAGTACGTAGTCAAGGACATTTACCCACTGACCAGTGCGCAGTCAAGGACATTTACTCTCTGACCAGTGCGTAGTCAAGGACATTAACACTCCGACCAGTGCGTAGTCAAGGACATTTACACTCTGACCAGTACATTGTCAAGGACATTTACACACTGACCCGTAAGTAGTCAAGGACATTTACACTCTGACCAGCACGTAGTCAAGGACATTTATACACGCAATCAAGGACATTCACACAGCTACCAATAGTCAAGGACATTTTCAACACCAACCAGTTGTAAAATATATTAAAGCACTTACCAATTGTAAAATATATTTAAATACTTTCCAATTGAGGTCCTAGAACATTTACACACTGGCCATGGACGGTTCGGCTGTATATGACATATCAGACTTTTCATAGGAAAGGACATTTACACACTGGTCAATAGTAAAGGACATTTGCACACTGTCCAATAATAAAGGACATTTGTAATGACGTAGTGATGAGTTAATTCCATGTATTTGCAGGTGTAGCTTTGACAGAAGAAAGATGGGATCAAAGGTGCCAATTTGGACTTGCACCCTCCTTCATATAACCGACAATTTACTTTCTTATGATCGGTTGTAGACAGTATGGATATCTGAATGGTTTAATTTAGGGGCGTTGGCTCATAAGGTCTGTCATTGAGTCACGTGACGTGGTTTCGATCCCTCGCGTGTACGTGTAAAGGTAGGATCGACTGTCTAGCCTCGTGGGGTTTCTCCAGGTTCTCTGGTTTCATCCCACAACTAAAGACCCCTTCGCGAAAGCGAATTATTGAAATAAAACTGAAACATATTATGTTAGTCCCAAAATGACTCATCGTGTGTCGAGAAGACGCTAAACACATCTCTCCCCCCCCCCCCCTCTCTCTCTCTCTCGGACACACAATATCATGAATTAGTAGTGAGTATTGCGACCACTTCACAGAAAGTAGGGCAAACGTTGACCTCGCGCTTTTTTTTTTATTTCATCTTCTCTTTCAAGGGAAACCAAAGGACAACCGCTGTATAAAATGTATTTATTGATTCAGTTAAACCTGTTCGATCAATCGTGTCCTGATAAATTATCGATTATCGATTCCTCTCGGTGTTTAATTAGGAGGAATTATGTAATCGATTTGATCCACATCTTATGAAAGAAAACGTGTAATTAAATTAATTGGTTTTCGCTTGGAGAACGCGAATTGATTTAACCTACATATAGATCCATGATAAACAGTCAACAGACCATGATCGCCATGTGAGGGATTGTGAAATAAAATGAAATGGGGTTTAACCTCCGCACTGTTCTGCTCCGTTTTTGTCTACGATATCACCTTAGGTGGAAGTGGACGTTAAACCCCAGAAACGAACGAAATGCTCCGTTTGGGCTAATGAAGACGCAATGCAGTGTACTATGGGGACATTTTGTCGCTACGGTCTACTCTTGTGTCGAATTCTAAATGTCAAGGGATCTTGTACACCAGACCTCGTTTTTTGTCCTATCCGAACAACTATACATTTCCCATTACCACGCCCCGTGTCCTGCACCACTGACAATGGGGAAATGCACCGGATAATCCCGATGATCTTTTTCTGCCAACACCGAAATCAAACATGGGACACGGGACCTCCAGGTTAGCGAGCCAACGCATTACTCACTGAGTCAACACTGTATTGAAATTTTGAAATAAAATTGAACAAGAAGTTCGTCCAGAAATGATCTAGTTTCTGTCCAATGAACGTTGCCACTCCGTCTCCCACTCTTTCTCACACTCATTAAAGAGGCGTTATCATCCATTCCAAAAAATAAATACAATTAATTTCATAAACTATCACATTCAAAATGACATTAGAATGATTGTCACTTTAACTTCTGGTATCGTACATCCATCTCCTCAAATGGCACATGATGGCGCTCATTAAACGATTAACTTATTTACGTGTCGTTCGCTAACTCATTAAATTTACCCTCTATCACTTCCGGTCGCCCAGCCATGAACCGGAAACAGGGACAATCTTATTGTCATTTTGTGGGTAGAGGGGGATATATAAATACCAATCTGCCGTGTTAAATGTGATATTAATCGCTAGTTGATCTAATTCGTTCGCTGTGTTTAAGCTCAAGTTAAATTATATTCAGATTGATCAATTGGAAATTAGTTTTTACGGCGCTGTTTTTCTCGTTAAGTTGTCTCCCATGTCAAGTTTCGTCCGATTTCAGATAATATAGCAAAATGGCGCCTCTTGTCGGGAGGAAACGTGTTTAAATGATGGATTCGCAACATCTATATAAAAATTAAAATCAAATTAAGCGGTGATGTATTTGGGAGAGGTATGCTGCGTCGCTAACTCCTTGAGTTGTATATGGTACGTTTAAAGGACGCAAATTATCAGGAAGCTTGGCTTCAAGGTTTAAACGCTTTTTAACATGGTTAATACAGTTTCTTGATAGCACACTGGGTCAATACAAATAAACTGGACTGGGTTTAGATTTATTGCCATAAATTAGAGTCGAGGGAATGCGGATCGTTTTTGAGCTATGTGGCTAATTTACATTAAACACAATTCAAGGGAGGCAACCCCATTTAGTGAAATACACGATACGGATGCAGACCACTATTAAATTTCACCGGGTTGTTCGTCAGTTGATACCAATGCCGCTCCACCCCCTTTTGCGGATTTGTATGGTCATTTATGATGAGTTTTCAGTCTAGAATTGAAGAAGAGTTTCTGAATTAACATTTTCAGCCATGTTAACACAAACCTTCTTCTGTTATATCAATACAAATGGTAAAAGATAATTTTGGGTAGCCAAGGTAAGAATCGAACTATAACTTTCCAAAATTAAGCCACTTTTCTGGAGCTAGTCCTCGCAGTGAATTGGCTTCAAAAAAGATCAGCGGTATTACAGGGTAATTTTTGATAAGTAAAGATCGGTCGTTCATCATCATTAGTAATAACAAGTAGGCTTAGCCAGAAGAACATCTCTTGTGAAACGCAATTTAGTGCATTACGGATACGGCTCTTAGAAACCTAGCAAACACCGCATCGCGTTTGTACTTTATAACAGTTGTTGTTGTTATTATTAATGTTTAACGTCCGCTTCTACCGAAGGTGATATCGCAGACACGTTGTCTTATTTTCATTTTTATTAACGTAGCGGTAGCGCACGGACAGGGGTCTTTCCCGTGGAAGGAGACCTGAGGATCCGAAGTAAGCCCATGAGGTTGAGAAGGCGCATGCGCTCACACCAGGGATAGAAACGACACCGGCAAGCCAGAGGTGACTGGCCAGCTATCTGTCGAAGCGCGACACTCTAGACCACTAGACCATCCCAACCCCTTTACTTTATCACAACAAATCAATCTGCTTACAATACAGATTGAGATCTTTACATTGTCGTTTTAAATCGAGATGGTTTGAAACGGTTGGACCTATATATATATACCATGTAGATAAGCTTTGAAAGCATGACGTACATGTAAACAATTACATTTGAATTTGTTTTGTTTGCTTTCAACCGCTAGAAATCCATCAATAGATCCTGGCTCAGATCATGTTGTCGCGAAGGCCTTTAAAACGCAATTAAAACGACAAATACAAAACATAATGTCAAAACAAACCGGAGTAATACAAGAAAGACACCGAAATCCCCTAAACAATTAAAAAAAGAACCAACAAAATGCTACACGTCGTTACCCATCCACACAATATCGTATGAATGATAGAAGGGAGGTAAATCATGTTATCAATTCGACTGGAATAAGACTACTGTTAATTTCTTACGACAGTTAGATTTTCTAAAGTACATTTATACTTCTGGTGGAATAAAGTATTTGCATAACCAGTGTCCATAGAATATTATGGAATGTAGACCGAGAGCGCGACTCCGCCGCGAAGCCACGCATCGGCCGTTATGAAGAACGGCGGTCGCCTTTTTCGCCGCTTCTCCCTCCCAACTCCGAGACGGGCTCCCGGCCGGCAGGAGAACATTATCATGATCAGCGCCGCCAAAAGTCCGATTCTATGAGGGAACATTGGCGAACAGCGGCGCTACGGCCTACTCTTATATCGAATCCCAAGGACTCTTTAACGTGCACGTCCATGTGTAAACGGGACTTCGGTCTTTCGTCCTATCCGAACGACCTGAACCACTGACAAGGAGGAACCACGCCAGAAAATCTCGACGAACACTTTCAGCAAACGCAGAGATGGAACATGGACTTCCTTGTTAGCGAGTCAAAGTCTTACCCACTGAGCCACCGCGGCACCCAAATTAATTCATACAATGAAATAATGCGGCAAGCCATAAAGGACAACCATGCTAGATAACCACGCGAACCCTATCAA
Organism: Patella ulyssiponensis; assembly: GCA_963678685.1. Lineage (NCBI taxonomy): Eukaryota > Metazoa > Mollusca > Gastropoda > Patellidae > Patella > Patella ulyssiponensis. Next base: position 6,679,152 of record OY783225.1, read on the forward strand.
TAGACTAGAAAAGTCAAAGACAAATACAGATACGAGGGTCCCGTGTACACAATGGCGTGCACGTAAAAGATCCCTTGGCAGTTGGAATTCGATATAAGAGTAGACCGTAGCGCCGCTGCCCGGGCAAAATTTCCCTCATAGCACAATGTATAGCGTATGCCCGTCTTCATTAGCCCAGTTTAGGAGCAGAACAGTAGGATGTTAAACCCCGTTTCATTTTTATTTCATTTTGTAAACGATTAACGAATATCATATCACGAGGTTCGTATACATGTGTCATTCCTCCCTATACACTCCTCCTTGCTAGTATATATTGAGGTACTCCTTCAATTTCGCCTAGGGCAGTCATTTTGTTTTCTGTGGTCCCATAATTTATTACATAAAGAGATACTGTATCTCATTTTAAACCATGTTTATTTTCTTTGAACCCTGAATTCCCCCAGTATTCAAACCCAGAAATTGCGCTTGTTAATCATAGACATGTAACATAAGTTATTCATAAAATACATCATATTAAGATTGGGTTAGTTCGACTCCAAATTAGAGAAAACTAGATTTAGCTCCCTTTCAATTTACTGAACGTGGACTCCCTCACAACTTCAACAAATTATTTTAAAAAATCAAATCTATTTAAAATACAGATGTTGACGTTTCCTTTGATGTTGGCGTATCATTATTTTTTTTTTCCTCCATTTAAATACAGGAAAAAAATTGTCTGTCGCAAAATCAGTGCAGTCGGTCGCAAAATAGGAGCAGTCAGTATCAAAAAAAGTGCCCACTACATACATCACGCTACTCACACAAAACTTTAGTATAAGATATTCTTGTCAACTTATCATGTTTGAAAAAATGTTGTGTTTCATTCTTATTCTGTTGTAAGTATGTTGGTCTAACAACAAAATTTCACTCGGTGAGAAAAAGTTGGTCTCAACATAAGTACAGTCACTGCAGTCGGTTTGAAAAACAATGCGCTCGATTTCATTATGACTTCATTCTTCTACTCCTCTGCTGTCTTATACTGTCTCAACACTATTATATTCACGATTATAGTGAACTGCCTAGTTTGTAGTACCACTGGTGTGTGGGGCGTGGGGCGTCAGATTGTACAGATGTCACGTCAACTCTTGCAAAACAGATCTCGAAATTCTGTCCCATTGACTGACATTTCTGGTCCAGTCGTCCACAATAATTTCTCCCAGCAATGTTATAGGCACAATCATTATATATGACATAAACTATATGTGAACTTAAATAAAACTGCTTTCCGGCGAGACAACGATCGGCGATTCCTCGCTTGTACCTGACAAGACGTATGGTCGTTTGTCCAATTTCCTAGGTTTTCGCTGGGCCTTTGAGGAACGACCAAGTTTGAGTTGAGTATCTCTAAACGAATTTGCTAAAGACCCAAGGTATTAGTATTCTACGCACCCTGGCAAAACGTTTATTTATTTATTTTTTTTTTTGGAATACGGGAACAGTGTCCGCTAATCTAGTCTAGTTGGTGACGTGGCATTTTGGGGTGTGCTTTTTAGGGATAAGCCACAGCACAAACTGTTTGACAGTGGTCATTCATAATTCCTGTGGTGGTACTTAGCAACTTCAAAGCTATTTTAAGTGGCACAGATTTCAGAAATTCTAGCCTAGTTGTGGGCTGGAAATTAGATAACTCTTATCAGGGATACTCCACCACTACAAATGTCTGGCTATCAAATAGCTGTCATGGGTAACCCACCACTAGAAATGTCCGTCAGGGTATTTTTGTGATACTTTTAAAAATATGTAAGGTATGCTACTATACGATTTTCGTGCGGTACACGTTTGAGCTAATCTGGACCAAGAATTCGCGCCCAGAATTAAAACCTCCACAGCCACACTTACAGACTTACATTCTGATGATACCAGGTACACATGCAGGTGAAAATTGGTACACTTGTCAGCTAGGTTGACCCCTCTCCCCACCCGGGCTCCTGGTCTACATATGGTCTATTTTTATTGCACAGTAATTGATTAGGTACAAATATGAACTGATATTACAGATAGACGAATAATTCGTTATTTCCTGATTTCACACATGTTTCCCTAATTGATATAGTGAGTGTGCCTTTAATGTCTGACCTTTTCAACTGAATAATCATTAGTGATCTTTGAAATGTCACCATTTCCGATATCCACTTCCACTTCACCTTGTGTTGTAAATCACAACGTTACATATCTATTAACGTTAAACCATTTGACTTTTATTTAAACTGTCGTATAATTGTTTTTACTGTATCCATGCAAAACATAAAAACTTTGGTAGTGTTATAAACCTATTAGATAAACACGAAATGAAATTGGGTTTAGCGTCCTGTTTTGCTGAACCAACTGGGCTAATGAAGACGAGCATACGTCATACAGTGTGCTATGCGGAACATTTTGCCCGGACCGAAACAATACAGCCTACTCTTATATCGAATCCAAATTGTCAAGGATGAATGTACGTGTACGAGAATGTGTACGCAAGGCTTTTAAGTCCCATCCGAACGACTCTGGATTTTTGGTGAACTTTGGCATATAAACAATGGTATTGCTCTTTTCGTAATTCCACAGCAAAAGTTCCAAATTTTTATGGTGGTTCGGACTATTATAGTACTGGCTCACCGTACTTCACAAAATAAATGACGTGACTCGGCAATCATTGGAGACCGCAGCACGATATCTGGCGTTCCACCACGTTTTTACCATGTTTATGGTGATCTTGTCGCGCTCTGAGAGCATTTTCCGTCGCCGTAGCAGCGCAGTGTGGACGCCAACCGGTCTGACGGGGGTATAACGTAGCTATCCCGTCAAAATTCCCCTCATTGTGCATTGTATTGCGTATAGCCGTCTTCATTACAAGGATGTTCAATTCCATTTCACTACACGTGGTATTTTTTTTTTCTACACAATTTTTATTTACAGAAACTGGATTGGAGAACAGGCAGAAGCCTATAGACCCCCTCTCTACACGTGGTATTGTGTTGAACCTGTCTGTGTTAAGATTTTTAATGTAAAATTAAAAACATTAAGAATTCCAAGTAGGTCGAGGCCTTCTAGTTTATTATTTGTATATTTCTATCCTTTTATACGTTTCTCCGAGTTTTTCAATAAAATATCCTACATATACTTTTATTGTTTTCTTTCCCCGCTTCAACGCCACCGAGCTTTAAATTCAAGAGTTTGTTGGTTACAGCCTACTAACGTTTACAACACGTTTTAAAAATCTTTATTGAACCATGTCGTGGTCTTATATCAGATAATATATTTAACTATATAATTTATCTACTGGACCTGAATATACCCTCTCTCTCTCGTTCAAACATCATAATAATAATTGTTCATATTGTTCACTTATCTAGAAGTTGGTTAACCCTATGAACACTCCGGGTGTAAATGTGAAAAAAAAATCAATGGCAGAAACATGCCGGGGGGGGGAGGCGTCCACTCGACACACACCAAGTGATTTCGTGTTTAACAGGCTACCCTATCTCCTTATCATGTACACGCGGGGAATCGAAAATACATCACTTCACTCTATGTGCTATGAGGAGAATTTAGCCCGGACAGCGGCGCAACGGCCTACTCTTATATCGAATTCAAACTGTCAAGTGATCTTTTACGGGCACACCAAGGTGTACACGGGAGTTGGGTTTTTTCGTCCCAGCAACTTGCTGAAGCTGACAAGATATCCAATTAGGACAATGAATATTGTCTGTTATATTTATTTTTATAAATGAATTAGACAGCTTCTGTTTTAACTTGACGGAACAGGGCCCTGTTTCCCGAAATCTTAACTAAAGATAAAATCCAAATTTTAGTTTAGTAGATACTTCAATTTTAATTGACTAAGCACTAAAATCAATCTAATATCATCCAATCAAATTACTAAAATTTGGATTTTATCTATAGTTAAAATTTCGTGAAACAGCTCCCAGTATGTATGTATGTAGTTTTAAAATGACTTGTTCTCCAGGCTGATGTAAAAACAAGTTTTTGAAAAGTCGGTCCTTCGTAACATTTAAAAACAAAAATATAAAAGACGCATCCTTACGTTAATTATGTCTACCGCGGGATGATACCTTGACTTGATGAAATACAAGGTTATGACACGTAGACTTGGAGTAACAGTTAAAAACAATCGGGGAAATCTACACGGGCGTATGTTATATATAAGTATATACGTATATCTGCTATATACATTAGAAGGTTAACGCGATTCTGACAGCTGTTACGCTCCCACTGATGTCAAGGTCACCAAAACTTGCTTTTTTAGTTTGGGCGACCAGTCTAAATGCATGGTTTACATTGATTTGTTGGGAATTCTAATCGTTAACAACCTAAAAAAAACGGCAACATGGCTGCTATTGCAAAGTTAAAGTTTCCTGTAGTGGTTTTAATACTACAAGTTGTATTTCTAGTTTTGTTTGCGCTGACAGTGGAATATGATCATAGTGCGGATTCTAAGTATGGATCTACAACTTTACGGAACGTCACTAAAATTATACCAGGAGATAATATGATTACTAATTACTATCCAAGTAAGAATTTGTACTTTTAATGCTTTAGAATTTAGAATCCAAAACAAGCAAGTTTTTAGTTTTATAACTTTGTATTGGGTTCGTGGGTGTTTATCACGAAACGCAAAAGTAAGTCAGATTTACTAAGATTTAGGGGTTTTTTTGGTCACACCTTGACAGGCCCGAGACTTAAAGCGCAGTGGACGCTTACGGTTGGTCCGGAGAGAGAGAGAAATGGGGAGTAACGTCCACTTGCCACAAACTAGGTCATTTCGGGACTAACATATGGTTTAATTTTATTTCAATAATTCGCTTGCGCGTAGGGTCTTTAACAGTGGGAGGAAACTGGAGGTTGGATAGGCGACCCTTCTCCTTGCCACGCGGTTGGTCCGGATCTTTACACTTGGACGCAGGTGTTTGTCTTATAGATTTTGTTTTGCGTGCATACGTTTCCCCCCTGCACTAACTGCAAGCGTGTCACAAACAAATTTAACATGATGCTTGGATGCTTTAATGTCAAAAGTCTTAAATGTGAATATATATATATTCCTAGTGGGTGTATACATTAGTTTATAAACGTTCCCAAATGCATCAGGAAGTTTGGATGCCTGTGTACATGTTTATCAGTAGTCACTATCAACAAGAGAACGATGACGGGCAACATGCTGGAGGTGGTGACCCGGTCGAAGAACTATAAAATGAAATGACATGAAATGGGGTTTAACGTCCTACTATTCTGCACCGACTGGGATAATGAAGACGGGCATACGCCATACAGTGTGATATGAGGGAAATTTTGCCCCGGGCAGCGGCGCTACGGTCTACTCTTGTACGTCATAGGGAAATGTTACCAGGGCAGCAACACTGCGGCCTAGCCTTACATCGAATTCTAATTAGGTGCACAAAACCGAGGTATTTCGTCCTATCTGAATGACCAAGTCCTACAGCCTGCTCCACCGATAGGGAAATGCCACACTTGAAACACCCGAATAACTATAGAAGCTGTACATGCATTAGCTGTTTGATTACCACAAGTCTAGATTATACAAGTAGTATTTTCCAAATTCTTTGAAGGGATTTATCTGTGATGAGATTACGTGGTTGTTAAAACACTCGTCTCACGTGCTTTCTTGATTTTAAAAAGTGTATATTTCAAATTATCATTGAATTAAATCTACAAAAATTAATTGCTTTAAGGCTGGATGAATTATCCAATACCACCCCAATGCCATCTCAATCTACCGTCCATATACAAACAAATATCAACATATACCGCGCCAATACCAACAAATATTCCTAAAATCTAGCTAATGCCATGACATATTACCTAATGCCCCCCCCCCTCGACCTCATACCACCAAATCGTCACCCAAGAGTTATATTGTTCTATGTCCATTTTTTTAAGTTTAGAGGAAAATGCGATTGAAAAAGTGATGTTTCAATGCCGAGAAAGTTACATGCGTATTTATGTCAAATTTTGCTTAATGACTGGCAATACTAACAAAGCGATTCTTTATGGTCTAATTTTAATCTATCATCTTTTATTAACAAAGGGGGCCACATTCAATTTTTGGTAAAGTGGAGATAGAACAAAAAAAATTTGAAATTTTAACCAAAAGTTAGTTCAGATGAGAAAAATTGTTCTATGTCCAAGGGAAATTTACATTTAACACTGGAATAGAATCGTATGTGCTTTTGTTACGCATACCAGTATAAATAAAGAACAAACAAATGTTATCCTATAAGATAGGGTTTCTGGGCATGGTAACATGCCCATATTAGCAGAAAATAAGCATTAAACCCTTCTAACCTTTCCAAGTTATAGAGAGAGAACTTAACGTCCCTTCCCTGTCTCATAAAACCTTGAATCACTTGATTCAATGCCAGACCTTATGATGTAAAGCACACGCATTTTACTACTCGACCGCCCCTCCCCCTCAAGTTTGAAAGGGAATTTGTCAAAACTCTGATGTCAATGACTTTCTGTTTCGTATAAATACAAGCAATTAGTCTTTATTACTGAAATTGTCAAAACAACTCACTCCTGTCTTTTCGTCTCCAAGGTAATAAAGTTAATTTGTGATAATAATGTTGAAATACCGTGAACAGGTTATACAAGATGAAGTAACACCAACAGCAGAGTCTTTATTATTGTTATAAAAATTACATCTAGAAATATTCATAATCTAGAGAGAGAAAACGTGTTTAATGTCCACTCAACAAACTGCGGCATCATTATCACATATGTGATAGAACTGGTAAAACACATTCCAAATATAATTTTAACACAACGATCATTGCTACGATAGATGGGTAAAAAAGGTTTCATGAAACGGGAGTGACGAACGCGAAAGGAAAACCCGAGTTATCCCTCTATATAACTGACTGAAGTGACGCGTGATAACAGATACACGGCCTAATTTCTGCTCACTAATAATTTTTTCGAAGACCAAAAGTTGTTATATTGGACTGCAAGAGGATATCTGATGACTCAACAAAGTAATTGAGTGTCATTAGGTACATGTAAGACAACACAAGAAAAATAGATTCCCTTTTTTTATTCCTTATATATACAAAAACATGGTAATGCACTGACTTTTTCTGTTTTTCTTTCGTGTTTTCTTATCTAGTGGCAGTCAATTCTTTTTATAAATTGTAAGATATCCTCTCACAGTCTCACACAACCACTTTTGATCATCGCAGAAATTATAAGTGAGCAGAAATTCGCCCATTTATCTGTTATAACTCGCCATTTCAGTCAGTTATATATAGAGGGGTAACTTGTGTATTTCTTTGGCGTTCATCACTTCCGATTGTTGAAACCGTTATTACTCATCTATCGTAGCAAAGGTCTCTGTGTTAAAATTATATTAGGCAAATGTTTAACAAGTACTATCACATAATTATGTGATAATAACTGACACTGATATTGTCATGTCCAAATTTGTATCAGATGAACTATTGGACAATACCATTACTTGGGGTGTAAGCTGAATTCCAATAGGAATAAATCTAACAGTAGCTGACCTTTAATGAAACAAAATATAAAATTTGACATACACCCATGAATCACAACACACTGATCAGCAGTGAATATTCGCTAGGCCGCTACAATCACTGATAAGGATGACATCGATGCCCCTTAATTAGACCCCCATATTAACTTTTTTCTTTCGACAAATTGAATTCTAAAACATTTTTTGTATGTAATAGAAACATACATAAAGACGTCTGAAGTATTTTTAGTTAAAAAGTATTTCCTATTTAGTGTAAATGGGTATTATAATGAGTAAAAGGCATCATTTTGCCTGCAGCAGTTACGTCTTATGTAAACAATGCACAAGCCTTTGAGCCAATGATTGTCCCCACGTAATGTTAATGCACGCGTTGAACACAGTCATCTGTGACAGAGATAATTCGTAAATAATTCTCTGTGAAACAGATTGGAATCACAAATGAGAGGAGAATTAAAAACCTATGTCTACGCGCCAAATTCAAAATAAAATGAAATTAGATTTAGATTGTTCTATCTCCAAGGCCACGCTAATCAGAGTGTTTTTGGTATATTTTAATGTTTTAATTGTTTCTACCTTTACATTTTTATTGACATCATTTTTATTTTTCAAAAGTATTAACACTTTCTTGTTCATAACATCATATTCATCTTTCTTCAAAACTTCATCAATGACCTTATAGTCAGACAAGCTAAGCCTAGGAGACGCCATTTTGGAAAAGGATCACGTGACCATTATTGGGCAGTTTCATTGGATATTGGACATAGAACATTATAACTGTAAATTTTGCTTTTATTAATGAGATAGAACAATTAAATTTTGTGATTTACTCGTATAGTTCTTTAAAATCTGTCCTGGTAATTTGTTTTCTGTAAAATATTGAAGATATTTTAATTGCTGGCTATAATAACTCCATTTCATCTAAAAGTGGAGATAGAACACTTTAATTCTGAGGTGACGAAATGTCAATAAATACTCCTAATGACGCGTGAGAAAGGCCTATATCTGTCTAATGACCCCACCCAATACCACAAATACCAACAGATATTCCTAATATCTATCATTCTAATTCCATAATGTACTAACTAACCTAATACCCCCTCCCCCACACCCTAATACACCCCGATACTAAACCTACTACCCAAGACCTATTATCGTTTAGAGAATAAATAATATTATGTTATTAATAACAGCAGAATCATACACCATATCTGTTTAAGCAGCGAGTATTTTTTTTTATATTTTAGTTTATGATTTATTTTATCCATGTGTTACATACATTCAATAACTACCCGTTCAGATGATTTACAATCACGTCTTAAACATGTAATAAATTGAGAGTTGTTACACTTGGCGCTCATTTTTTGCATAATGCACATGGTGCTACACTTGGTCCTGATAATAATAATAATAATAATAATTTCTTCTATAGCGCATTACAAGACAACATATAAAATGGCACAATATCTCAATGCGCTTTACATTTACAATATAAAAAAAAAAAAAATTACAAGACAATTTCAAAAAGGAATTAAACGAGACTAAAATAAGAACATATCAAACAGGAAAAATACCATAGAAATTAACTTTTTCGTTTTAAAAACATTAATGTTAGTTTCATTGCGCAGCTTGTGTGATAAGGTGTTCCATAGGGTTGGAGCATACTGACTAAAAATCTTATTGCCATAAAATTGATTTTTCGATTTCTTAGCAGGATATGCAATAGAGGGCGATTGGTTAAACCTAGTCGACACTATTGGACGTTTAACAGTTATGAGTTCATTAAGATAGGCAGGGGCTTTATTATTTACAATTTTAAAAATTGAGATCCACGGCGGCTCAGTGAGTAAGACATTGAGTAATTAATTTGGAAATCCCATGTTCGCTCCCGGTGATGGCCGTGAAAGTTCATTGGGCTTTTCCATTTCCCCCCCCCCCTTCAGTGGTACAAAACGGAAAACGTGGCAAGGGACAACGCATAGTCTGTAGGATGGGACGAAAAAATCGAGGTCCCATGTATCACCCTGACTAGTGAAAATGGACATGCACAACGCAGTGTGTTGTGAGGGTGCCTACTATTTATAAAATTCTACCTGTCAAAGGTACACGTCAACTCAGGTTTACGACCCATCCGAACGATTAGATCGTTTTCCCATACCAATCAGACCCAATTACATTGTGGTCCATACACACGTGCATTAACAATTTGATACACGAAAGCAGAATAATTACACGCAGCTGTACGAATTTTCCAATATTAGATCGATATGTAATATATTCACATATTTTATAATTAAATCCCGAGGGCATGAATACATGTTCAAATTTTAAATTATAAAAAAAAGATGAAATCAAAACACAAGATGACACGATTGTGAATATTTTACATATAACAGTCTAGACCTAACCTAGATGAGTTATAACTATATTACATAAAAACACATACAACCAATACATGCTTTATTCACTCGTAAATCAATTGATTTATAACAGACGTATATTATTATTTTAAGCAATATTTCATTCAGTTGAAAAAAATTGAACAACGGACAAGGCATTTAAAAAGTCTTTTCTCGGGGTACAGCAAACAGCAAACAATATAAAAATATACAATCACTTTTAAAGATAAGATCAAATATAATAAATTGTTGATTTATGAAAATAAAAATGAAATGAAATCGAGGTTTAACGTCCTACTGTTCTGCCCCGAATGGGCTTATGGAGGAAGATATACGCCATACAGTGTGCGATGAGGGACATTTTATTTCGAATTCCAGCTGCTAAGAGATCTTTCACGTGCACGCCTATGTATATACGGGGCATTGTTTTTTTTTTGTACCACTCGAATAACTGATAAGGAGAAACCAAGCCGGAAAATATAACTTTGTTTTATAACTGTTTGAGTTACACAACGATACTTCGGCCATTTTGAGATTAACGTAGAATCACGTGTTCAATAACTCTTTACGTCACTGTGTACTCGGTTTCCATATCATGCTTGGTTCGTTGCGCAGTAAAGGAATATAGCTTAATACTTTTGTTTTTTTTTTACATTAACGTAGAATCACGGGTACCATTCATTTTGACAGTACATTTCTTGTTTGCTTTTCTTCGAATTCCAACTGTCTTAAATTATATCACTTGTAACCCACAGTGTACGTGGGTGAAACTCAGTTTTCATACCTTCCGAAAAACTAGGCTATACTTGTTACTCAGCCCGACACAAATTAGGTCATTTCGGGACTTACACTTGGTTCAATTTTGTTTTAATAATTCGCTTGCGCGTAGGGATCTTTAGCACTGGGAGGAACCCGGGGACCCACGAGGTTGGACAGGCGACCGTACTCCTAGTCACGAACAACCGAGGAATAAAAACCTTGCCAATTGACTCAATGACAGAGCTAACGATACAATATGCACGCACTTACCATTTGGCCATTCAACCCCCCCCCCTTATTTCCAAACAACACAAGGTACAACTTTATGGATACACAATGTACGTACATTGTGCTAATATGTTGAATTGGTAAATGCCTATTGAAGAATTCATATCGTCAACTGTTGACAGTCAAATCAGCAACTCTCACTATTGATGTAACATTTGAGGGTCAAATAAACGAAAAATATTTGTTTTAATATTTTGCTGTTCCGGTTTCTGTGAAGTAAATGTGGCTAAATGTTGGCCCACATAGTTTCTATGAATTTTTCAGCCTTGATGAAAATCACAGGTCCCGTGGCTTTCACGGATAAGAACCATTTGTATTTGATATTCAAGCAAGAAGAAACCACGATGGCTAAGTGCGTAAGACATTAGCTCGCCAGTCTGTTGGTCGCAGGTTCAATCTTGGTGTTTGCCGAGAAAGGTCATTGGGATTTTCCGGTGTGGTTTCAGGACGGAATGACTGACAAGGACAGTTGACTAGTCGTTCAGAAGGGATGAAAAACTGAGGTTCCGTGTTTACATTGGCGTGCATGTAAAATATTCTTCGGCAGTTTGAATTCGATATAAAAGTAGACCGTAGTGCCGCTGTCGGGCAAAATTTCCGCCAAGGCAAACTGTATGGCATATGCCCGTCTTCCTTAGCCCAGAGGGTTTTAAGGGCCGAATGGCGTGGTTTCGAGTCCCCGGTTGTACGTGACAAGGAGTAGGGTCGCCTGTCCAACCTCATAGATTTTCTCCAGGTCCTCCGGCTTCCTGCCACTGCTAAAAACCCCTACGTGTAAGCGAATTATTGGAATAAAATTAAACCATAGGTTAGTCCCGAAATGAACTAATTTCTCTGTTTCATTAGTCCAGTTCGGAGCAGAATAGTAGGACGTTAAACCCCATTTCATTTCATTTATACTTAATAGTTTTATTTCTTCCACTTAAATTTCAATCAAACTGCCCGTGTCGGATATCTGAAATGTGTCATTCTGTTTCACCGATCCATATGAACAAGTATTAGTTTCTATTATGTTGAAATGATGGAGTAATCTTAAATAACAAGAGAGGAGTAAGCACTTAAATTACAACAAAAATAAAACCCCTACAAGACAACATTCCTATGAAATATACCTGTTCGCCACCATTACAATATTTATGAATAGATATCTTTCGGTTAATATAATTCTTCACCAGGACCTAGTAAATTAATGGGTCGAATCTTCAACGCTGACACAAAGACATTTTTAAAAGATTTCACGACCTTCTACCTTTTTACCCGAGGCCATTTCCAAATTTATGTTTAATAATTTTGTTTAAAAACGACTTCATGCAGGCCATTAAATTAACATGCTAGGTCATGTAAAAGATTTCTAGATCCTTTTAAGATAACATAATTATATTAATGTTCTGTTGGCTGAATTGTTCCTACCTTGTCAATATTTGTAAGACAGTGAGTCGCGGTGGATCAGTGAAAAAGACGTTGGCTCACTAACGTTTCCACCTGTGAGTGGAGCAGGGTGCAGAGTCCGTCTGGCAAGGGCAAAGTGTCTGGTCGTTCGGAAAGGGGCGACAAACTGAGTCCCGTGTATACAATGGAGTGTACGTTAAAGAACCCTTCACAGTCCCATCCTTCACTAGCCCAGTCGGTGCTGAAAAGTAGGACGTTAAACCCCATTTCATTTCTTTTAGTTTTTACGACATGCATTTGATTACATCGACTGCGTAAATTGTCAAGTTTTCAAGGTGGGAATTAATTCATGTAATAATGACAATGGTTAGCTAATAAGAAATTATGCTTGGTAAACAAAAGCAAGTTTTGAAATGAATAAACTTCTTTTTCAGTAAAAGATTCTGACACGAATAAATGTTGTTTATTGTCAAGGGTCAGGATTATTTTTAAGAGAATGCTTATACGCCAATTACAACTAGTTAAAAACAAAGTAATCTACTAAAACAAGAAACGTCTCTGGAGATAAGCACTCAACATAAACATGTAATATCTTCAATCTTCAATCATTTACAAGTCTTTATATTTTCGTTATACGTCCCAAACTTATCTTGACTAAATGAGTATATTGGTACCAATCAATTTTTCTGTAATTAGTGGGGTTTTATTTATATACCTTATGACTGACTCTGCCCTTTTGTATTTTGAAGGACTAAAGATAGAATGCACACATGAAGTTTAATTGTCTGTTATAATGCACCTTGTACGATAAGAGGGGTGCCGCGGTGGCTCAGTAAGTTGGGCATTGGCTCCACTATTCGATCCTGGTGTTCGCTGAAAAAGTTCATCAGGTTTTCCGATGTGTTCCCCCCTAGTCAGTAGTGTGTGTGTGTGAGGGGGGGGGGGCTGGCAAGGGACAATGTACAGTCGATCGGACTCGACGAAAACCCGAACGGATTGGGGAGCACGTATACGAACTCTCAACAGTTAGAATTCGAAGTAAGAGTAGGCGTTAGCGCCGCTGTCAGGGCAAATGTTGCTCATAGCACCGCTCATAGCACACCCATTTAATTTCATTTCAGAGTTGCATACATGTAATGTTCGTTCGGTAGTTTCGTATTAAGTTCGGTAGGTTTTTTATAAGAAACAGATGCCCCCACTCAGGTCTCTAATCTCTGTTCTTTAAATACATGATCTATTTTCACATGATCAATCTGACGTTGACTAACTTATAAAACCTCTTTTCACAGGAACAAATATCTTCTATTTGTAATTATTTACTATAAATATGTATACAATAATTGTACTAAACATCTGACCTTAATGTGTAAAAATAGTTGAGATTTATTCATTCACGCGATGATGGACTGGGTAATTAAAAGCCTGTCATGTGTTTTATATGGTTGACATTATTTATATCCAGAAAACTGGTGAACATGAATAACACTTGTTGTGCGTGATGACATTTTAAATCCATTCACCCTTCGTGAACTACATACACCCCACACCCGACGTTGTGGGACACGATGCATAAGTACTGGACAGAATCGGAAGTCGCAGTGGCTCAGTAAATAAGACGTTGGCTAGCTAAACTTGTTAATTTCATAGACACATGATAGAACCAACTAGGTGTCTCAGAGAAAATGAAGGGCTGGGCTGGGGCACGGAGGGTAGGCCTATACCAAATCCCTAAGCGCAAGCGAATTATATTAAAATTTCTACCCCACCCAACCCGTCTCTCTCTCTCTCTCTCTCTCTCTCTCTCTCTCTCTCTCCCTCTCTCTCTTAACTCGCTTATTGCAACGACAACTTAACTATCCCAACATATAGAGCCGGCGGATGACCCGGTGCTGCATGGGTTGTGTCTATAACTCCGAAACCGGAACTAACCCTGGCTGTGAGCCCTTGTGAAACAGTCAACCCTGAATAGTCAAACAGTTGTCTAATCGTTTGTATGGAACGACAAACCGATATAATAGAGAGGGTATTATTGTCTAATATTTGTACATCTTTCCTACACCGAGGTCACGTGTAGTTATAATTCAAAAAAAGAGCAGCACCGCTGTCGTAAGCACGTCTTCATAAGCCTTACAATGCATAAATAAACTACCAGTTATACCAATCTTGGCTCATCCCTCATAACATCCTACCTAATATTCTATAACCTATTCATAATATATCTCTGATGTTTTTCAGTGTTCCAAGATGTTCATGTTATGATCTTTGTTGGTTTCGGGTTTCTCATGACCTTTCTCAAGAGATATGGTTTCAGTGCCGTTGGGATTAATATGTTGATAGCAGCTATCGTCCTGCAGTGGGCTACCCTAGTTCAAGGTTATCTGCACGCACATGGCAAAATTCACATCAGTCTTACAAGGTAACTATCAATTGTAGTTTTGACCCCCATTCTTGTCACAAATGCTAAAATCGCTTATTTTATTTGTAATGAAATAAAATAGGGTTTAACGTCCCAGTGTTCAGCTCCGACATGGCTAATGAAGACGGGCAGGCGTCATACATTATGCTATGAGAGAAATTTTGCCCAGGCAGCGACACTATGGCCTACTTTAATATTGCGAATTCCAACTGCCAAGGGATCGTTTACGTGCACGCCAATGGATGTCTCGGTTTTTCGTACCATTCGAACGGGGGAGGGGGGTCCGAATGGTTAGCGTGCGCGCGCTTTATCATACGGCTGTATCATAGAGAGAAATGGAGTTTAACGTCCACTCGACACAAACTAGGTCATTTCGGGACTAACATATGGTTTAATTTTATTTCAATAATTCGCTTGCGCGAAAACCCACGAGGTTGGACAGGCGATCATACTCCTTGCCACGTACAACCAGGGACTCGAAACCACGCCAGTTGACACACTGCTAAAGACCCCTACGCGCAAGCGAATTATTGAAATAAAATTAAACCATATGTTAGTCCCGAAATGGCCTAGTTTGTGTCAAATGGACGTTATATAAAGCATCTTTAGTGACCGTCTGTACAATTGATGTTGATAATTGATTGTATGTATTTTACAGCATGATAACGGCAGATTTCGGCGCAGCAACAATATTAATAACATTTGGTGCTGTATTGGGTAAAGTCAGTCCTATTCAGATGGTATTTGTGGCCATGCTAGAAGTTGTTTTCTCATCAACTAACGAATGGATAGGTCTTACATATTTTAAGGTAAGCGTTTGAGTAAGTAGAGTAAGGCAAACCACAAAATACACGACACGCTTGCAGGACGGAGGGCCTGACAAGGACAGCTGTCTAGTCGCTCGGATGGGACGAAAAAGCGAGGTCCCGTGTACACATTGGCATGCACGTAAAGGATCCCTTGGCAGTTGGAATTCGATATAAGAGTAGACCGCGCCGCTGCCCGGGCAAAATTTCCCTCATAGCACACTGTATGGCGTATGTCCGTCTTCATTAGCCCAGGTTAAGAGCAGAACAATAGGACGGTAAACCCCATTTCCTTTCATTTCACACGACATGCTATGATTGATCCCGTTTTATTAAGTTAGAAATGTGAATTATTTGGCCTAGCGCCACGCTGCCTTCACTGATATATATCTATACACATCTCGGAATGATCTTACAAATTACAGATGTCCTGTCTCTCCTCCTCGTGGGTTTCCCCCGGGTCCTCCCGGTTCCCCTCATCGTTATAGAAAGGAGGGTGGATGGCAAAATGGTTAGCGCGTGCGTGCTGAATTATAAGGTCTGTCATCAAGTCATCTGGTGTTTTTTCGATTCCCCTGAGATTTTAAATTAGAATCCTCGATGTTAACGCGTATTTGGTCCGAATAATCTCAGGACATGTCTACTGGACAATAACACCTTTCTAAATGCGAAACAGGAAGTGTTAATCTCTGAAATATCGTTTATTGTAGGTTTCCGATGTAGGGGGATCTATCTTTGTTCACGCGTTTGGAGCATTTTTTGGATTAGCTATGGCTAGAGTGTTATACAACGAAGATGTCGAGCACTCAACAAAAGAAGGATCAGTGTATCATTCCGATATATTCTCTATGATTGGTGAGTAGAACAATAATACACCACAAATAAAAGAGAACTCACTTCTCTGCCAATTTTTAATCCTAGTTCTAATAATAGCTAGCAGTCTTCATTAATATAGAATCTTGCACTAAACAAGGATAGGGGTTGCCGTTTAGGGCAACAGGTCTCTTTCCACTACAAAGCTCCATCAAAGCCCGCATGTTTAGTCCACGAACATAGAGACAAAAGATATTTAATTTTGCGCTTAAAGGCTTGCAGGGTGGATAGTTTTCATTTTGTACATTAATAAATAATAAGTGTTACTATACTATTCAAAAAAAGTAGGGGATATTTGATTTTTAAGTGTTATTAAAGTCACCTAATGAAACTGACGAAGAAACAAATGACAAAATGAAATGAAGTTCACATTCATCGATTTATTCCAAATGATCGTTAGACTAAGTAAGGCACAGACTGACCATTATAAGGGTAAAATGATACCCGGGGTCAAACAGCAAAGTTACCACAGCATCACAACAAAGTCAGTAACGGGTAAATCCTCCTCTGTTTGCCAAACAAGCATTGATCCGACGTGGCATACTCCTAATGAGACGTCTAAGGTCATTTTGGTCCAGATTGTCCCATTCCTGTTGCAACGCAGCAGCAAGTTGGACATTGGCAGGACGTTGTTGACGTTGACGTAACCTCTGTCCAAGCATGTCCCAGACATGCTCGATGGGGGAGAGGTCGGGACTCAGTGCTTGCCAAGGTAATGTGGTGATGTTCTGTTGTTGGAGGTAACCTGTAACGATCCTGGCCCTGTGACATCTTGCGTCGTCATCCTGGAAGAACGGCACAACATGGACTGCCAAGATGTTGTCCCGGTAGTACTGGCCTGTAACACGCCCTGCAACAACATGTAAAGCCGTTCTTCCAGCAACAGTGATGCCTCCCCACACCATAACAGAACCCCCCAACATCGATCATGTCTGATGACGTTAACGTCTTGGAATCGCTCGTTTCGACGACGCCACACCCTCCTACGTCTGTCCAAAAAATCAACAGTGAACCTTGACTCATCTGAAAACATCACATTGCTCCAGCGTCGATTATCCCAGTGTTGACGATCCCTACACCAACGACGTCTTGCCTGAATGTGATGATCTCTCAAACAAGGGATCAAGCGAGGACGTCGGGCGCGAAGGTGACCCCTATGCAGTCGATTCCGAATCGCCTGGCCACTCACTCTCACACCAGTGTCTGTTTGAAGACGAGCGCTGATCTGATTTGCTGTGATGACCCGATTTCTCAAGGCCAAGGTACGGATAAATCGATCCTGGGCTTGAGTTGTCGCCCTTGGTCGACCTGAGCGTGGTCTGTCCTGTACAGATTGTGTATCACTGTATCGGGACCATAGCCTGCTTATGGCAGACTGAGAAACATTCATCGTCCGCGCCACAACCGCCTGTGCTGTGCCGATCTGTAGCATGCCAAGGGCACGTAACCTTTCATTTTGGGTAAGCCGACGCATATCAAAATTTGTTTTCTGGTCACTAAAACAATTAAACTGATGTTTCCACCCTGGAATTCAATGCCACAATGACTGTAACATTCAAAGTCAGAGTCGTGCAAATCTTGGGTTGGACCCCCATGATGATCCCAAGCATCACCTGCATTCCATGCGGTAGCTTTTGGTGCGTTTGGGCGTCACATGTAACTGGAAATGTTTCTTCTGTTAGGTTCTATAGTGACTTTTTTCGTAGTCATTTGCATATTTTAGTATTATGCCCCCAAAATCAAATATCCCCTACTTTTTTTGAATAGTATACATTAAGGGCGATGTCTGATCACTACATTTGAAGCAAAATTATGATAAATTAATTAGTTTGAATATGTTTTTAGTCCAAATAAATCATATCACCCAGTTTGTACGCGGGAATGCATCTTTAATTAATGTTCCTTTTAAACGGCCTCAAAGTGTTGATTGATCGCTGGCCGAAAATTCAATCGCTAAACTCCCGGTTCAAAGTGGATCATGTTCAGCAAATTCCCTTTACATTATCTAGTTGTGAACTAGTTTAGTGAGAACTGCCAGCTCTTTATCTAATCTCCCATGACGTATCTTAAACTCTATATATATGTTTTGCTTTAAGGTACCATATTTTTATGGTTGTTTTGGCCAAGTTTTAACAGTGCTTTAGCAGTAGGCGATGCTCAACAACGAGCTGTTTTAAATACATACATGGCCCTAGCAGCGTGCTGTGTTGTTACTTTCGCCATTTCATCCCTGGTAGATAAACATAGAAAATTTGACATGGTAAGTTGTGTCTCGTATGACAACATAATTTATTGAATACTAATAATATGTTAATATTACTTACGTTAATATTACTTATGTTAACATGTTACTTATGAAGGTTAATGTGTTACTTAGGTTGATATGTTACTTAGATTAATGTGTTACTTAGGTTAACTTAGGTTAATATGTTACTTATTAAGATTAATATGTTACTTAGGTTAATATGTTACTTAGGTTAATATGCTACTTATTAAAGTTAATATGTAACTTAGGTTAATGTGTTACTTAGGTTAACTTAGGTTGATACGTTACTCATGTTAATATGTTACTTAGGTTAATGTGTTACTCAGGTAGATATGTTACTTAGGTTAATGTGTTACTTAGGTTAACTTAGGTTAATTAATATGTTACTTAAGTTAATGTTACTTATTAAGGTTAATATTTTACTTAGGTATAAAAAGGTTACTTAGGTTAATATGTAACTTAGGTTAATGTGTTACTTAGGTTAACTTAGGTTTATATGTTGCTTATTAAGGTTAATATGTTACTTATTAAGGTTCATATGTTACTTAGGTTAACTAAGGTCCGAGGTTAACTAAGGTCCGGGAAAGAACTTATATAGGCTTTGCCTGTTGTTCAATCCTTTTCAAATGAATACAATATTGTTTAAACTAACTTAGGTTAATGTGTTACTTAAGTTAATATGTTACCTATTAAGGTTTATATGTTACAAAAGTTAATATGTTACTAAGGTTAACTTAGGTTAATATGTTACTTATTAATGTTAATATGTTATTTAGGTTAATAGAGCAATTTAAATGGAATTTTCAATAAATTCATTAAACAATATTTATTTTTGAACCATTATAGTAAGATTGACAAGCTCTTTATCTAAATATTACATAATGTATCTTTATTTGGTTTACTTACGGGAGAGGTATTGCAGTGGGAATTGATGTTTCCCCTACTAAATCTATTACATTTATATATAGGTTCACATACAGAATGCTACACTAGCAGGAGGTGTCGCTGTCGGTACTAGTGCTGATATGATGATACAGCCAGTTGGTGCTCTTGCAGTTGGTTCGATAGCGGCTATAGTATCTACATGCGGTTATAAATACGTTACGGTAAGGCATCTATTATATACGTGTGTTTATAATTATTTTAAAAGGTCTTGGTTTGATATTATGTACGCATGGTTATAAATACGTTACCGTAAGACTAACTGTTTGATATTTCCAGTAGCCGCGCAGTCATTTATATTTTAAAAAAAAACCTCCTGGTATGATCTTGGTGGGGATCAAAGAACTGAACGATTTTTAGATGGTGTGAAATTGGTGATACCCAGTTTTCCCCAGCTTCCTTCCACTGCGAATTATTCAAGTCACATTCAACGATATGTTAGTCCGGAAATGGCATAGTCTTCGTCGAGTTAAACACGCATGCCTTTCTCTTTTTTTAGCCATTTCTCTGCAGCAAGTTAAAACTCCACGATACATGCGGTGTTAATAACCTACATGGGATGCCAGCTGTAATGGCGGCTGTTGTTGGTTCTATTGCTTCAGCTTTAGCTACCACGGAAGTTTATGGCTATGGGTATGTCACTGTGTAATTTTACTGTCTGTACGATTTTAATACTACCAACATATGTCAGGATAATATCACCAACTATCAGAGGAACTCGAGTCAGGCGACTCCATTTAAAATATTTAATGGGGTTCGAGACTCAACACGGACCCGGTAGTCGTGACGACTCGCCACTTAGGACTTGCTGTCTTATTTTTGATGAAATAGCAACTTGCACGGGACTCGGGCTCTGTGAAGACTTGGGGCTCGACACGGTACTAAAGTCAATAACTTGGGACTCGATTCAAACTCGAGGTGTCGCAAATAAGGACTCGACTCGGAATCGAGATCGTGCGATCTATTCTTCCTGTGCCAACCATTGGGTCTAATGGTTACATCTTTCCCTAAAGAATTGGTTGAACATATATTAAATATATTCTTTTAGAAAACCATGTTGTAAATTCGCCATCTTTAAAGATGCATTATGTAAGAGCCATATCTGCCTTCGTTTGCTCGAAAATGTTATTTAAATCATTCCAACCTCGTGGGTTTCCTCCGGGTCCTCCGGTTTCCTCCCACTGCTACAGACCCCTACACGCAAGCGAATTATTGAAATAAAATTAAACCATACGTTAGTCCCGAAATGACCTAGTTTGTGTCGAGTGGGCTTTAAACCCCATTTCTCTCTCTCTCTCTCTCTCTCTCTCTCTCTTTTTAAATCATTAATTATCTATTTAGTCACGTGTCAAACCCATAATACACGCTCTAGGTCATCGCATGCTTTTGATTGTCAACAGATTTAAACGTGATTGCAAGTTAAAATATAGGTAACCGAGACAATCGATAATATTATTAATGGCCATCGAGACTACATTGTTCATCTAACGGCAGTAACTCCGTTCAGCATGAAGTAGTTTGACTGATATTTTCAACATATTTCCTTTTCATTATCTATGTTTTAGCAATAAACTCTCATAATATCCGATTCTAACGAAATGCATTTTTAGCGTTGTACCTTTTAGTTAAGTTTTCCTCGTGCTTCTATTATATAGTCTATATCGGAAGTTTCCAGCTATGACACCTAAAGAAGGAACTCCAGAGTTAGCTATGATACAGAGTTATGTGGATGTAGAAGCTGGTGATGGTAGAACTGCTGGGGAACAAGCTGGTTACCAGATGGTAGCTTTAGTTGTTACATTAGCTATAGCTATTGTTACCGGCATCGTAACAGGTAAGCATGTTCACTATTGTTACGAGGGTGGGGGGCGCTAGTGGTCTAGAGTGTCGCGCTTCGACCTCTAGCTGGCCGGTCACCTCTGGCTTTCGGCTGTGGTTTCGATCCCTGGCCTGAGCGTATGTGGCATGGAGATAGGGGGCGCCTTCTCAACCTCGTGGGTTTCCTCCGGGCACTCCAGTTTCCTCCCACTGCTAAAGACCCCTACGCGCAAGCGAATTATTGAAATAAAATTGAAACCGTGTTAGTCCCAAAATGACCTAGTTTGTGTCGAGTGGACGTTAAACCCCATTTCTCTCTCTCTCTCTCTCCCATACAAGCTACGACACAATTTTCACTATTGTTAATGGCATCGTTACGGGCATTAAAACAGGTGTAAGAATATTCACTATTGTTACTGGCATTAAAACATGCGAGAATGCTAAGTGTTATTACTCCTATCGTAACTGGTTGGGGCAATGTTTAAAGCGGGAATTTCATATTTTCTAAGAAAGTCAAAACATAATTATTTCTATGTATTTTGCTCAAAAGGTTGTTAACTCACTATTTAATGATCATGGGCAATATTTCATAGGCATTAATATCGCGGACACAGAAAATAATAACACAATTACCTCCCGTGTTTTCCCATTCCCCTCCATGCAATGGCGATCTTCAAGCGTTTGAATTTGAAGTTGAAAATGATATTTTTGCCAATTTCTAAACTGGCAATAGTGAATTATGGGATTATTCTTTCACAAAATAGGCCTGTTTATAGATACCATCTATTTTAAGGCTTTATTTTAATATATTTCAAAAATATAACTAAAAAATATGAAATTGCCGTTTTTACAGAACAATAATATGCTGTCACATCTCACCCATTTAATTCTTGAACTACTGTTTCAATTTTGTTCGCGTGTCATCGATCATTCCAACACTGAGATGTTGAACATTTGCTGGATTGGTCGAAACTCTTGAACATAATAATTATAACTCTGCTGCTTCTAATCAACATGTATCATAACTTGTATTGAACGATATTCAACCGGGCATCCCCATCTCATCTCGCAAAGTTACTTCGTGGACTACGGGTTTTTTTTAGCTTTTATCCATTATTATTATTATGAAGTTCAATGTAAATCTGTGTATTATGTCTTTGTCACCAATATGCCATTATTGTCTCCCCCGTAGTTTCCGGCTAGTCTATCGACTCCGGTTAGGCAAAGGCAAAAAAGTGGATTGGTAGTGATTTTGGAACATAATAACTCTGCTTCGAATTGTGGTGAAATGGTTAAATAAAGATAAATGTGAAATAAATGCAAGGGAGTTAAGGCTCAGTTTATTCTCATAAAAACCGTTCTTGATATTGGCGCATGTCGAAAAACGAGCTTTCAGAATTGAATCTAAAAAAGTGGAGACTTGAAAACAAACATTCTTAAAACATCAACCAACCATCAAAAACAATGTTCCAATGTGTCTATCACGACCAGTTGTCTCCAACATCACCTACAATATAATTTGAAAATTTCCTATTGTTCGTCGAATTCCATCTGCCGAACGCAATATAACGTGTTTTCGTCTCGTCCAGAGAATGTTCCTTGCTGGAACCTCCACAATAATTGTGCCTCAATATCAAGTTAAATGGCGCTCAACACCAGTCTTTATGATCAAGTCGGTTGATGTTGATTGTTTTGAGAATGTTTACTTGTAGCATACTCAGTCCGCCTTTACGTAATATGAATTATTGATTTTTATTTTGTTTTAAAAATGCAAACTTTTAATTTATTTATTGTTGCAGGTGTAATAATAAAGTTCGTTCCAAATCTCTCTGCACCTCAAAGGAGCCAGCTTTTTGAAGACGAAATGTTTTGGGGTGTACCAGAAGATCACAGAATCAAACCTAATATCCCAATAATAATTACTCCCGATGACGATAAGACTCGAGGATCCCAGCCCAACTTATACCAGCACTCAACGGCGCCATTGCTGGTTGAAGAGTCTGGACAGATTGGGCTGCAGAGTCGGAAATCTTCAAGTTCGTCTTCGTCAGATAATGACACGAGAAAGGAAAATGGAAACAAAACAAAAAAAGTGAACGATGTGGAATCTGCTTAACTGTTATCTTCTGTCTAGGAACGACACTGTTTCAAATCGAAATCTTCCAGTTCTAGGGTATTGGATTTTAAATAAAGTTTATAATTGTACGGTGAAGTGCACACACACACACATTTATGTTCAATTGTTTATAAATTCCGCCAAGGTCGCCACCTTAGAGACCTAGTTACGTAGCCGACACCAAGTCGAGAATTAGTATTGTTTGTTCCTTTCTAAAACTATTTTAAGATGAAATTGGAACAATCAATACTGTAGTGTAGAGTGGGCCATTCTTGTTGCCACCATTTTGTCTTATGCGATAGCACAACATGAAAAAGGCATTAAAGATATGAAGACTTGCTAAATATATCTGAGAAGTGGTATAAAATGGCACAGTAAATGTGCACACAACATGTATTGTATTCTTTAAGTGGCATTTAGTAACTCGGAAGAAAAATAAATTGTTCACATACGTAAACATACATCATGCAAGAGCAAAATCTGTCTATTGTAGGTCTTTCTTTAGGCCTGAAATGTTATCTAAATTATTAATTGCACATTAATTAACTTATCCAGACCATAATCAGCTCTCGATGTCGAGGCTAGTCTGCGATATTTGTTGGATTATAGTCCGATTAACACTCAAAACTTTCCCTCGTGATAAACGATTAAATGGATAATCGAGACTATTAGTTTTGTCTTATCGACTTCAGGAATGATGATTGAGGCTAAGCGGAACTTTCATCCGCTTAGTTCTCAGTTCATAGCGGATCAATGTGACTGAAATTTTCAGCAAATTGTCTTTACATTATGTAGTTTTTAACAAGTATAATGAGAACTGCCAACTCGTTATCTAATCTCCCATAATGTATCTTTAAGGGAAACAGCGACTGATTTATTTGGGCGACGTTTCGAAGAGTATTCTCGCAACGTTATCAAGTGAAAAACGTTTCGAAGAGTATTATCTCAACGTTTTCACGATAAGAGAAGACTCTTCGAAACGTCGCCCAAATAAATAAGTAGCTGTTTCCTTAAATATGCGTATAGTTTATTTAACATGTATCGTGTATAGCACGTGACACTACCTTATCTAAATTAAGCAATTTCATTATATGAACTTGGCATTAAAAGAATGTTGTTTTTTTTTATTTATTTTGTTGGAATAGAAAATATGTATCAGAATGAATCGAATATCTCGTTATCCGTTTGATTATGTACTAATCATGATGGCATTGTAATAGTAATTGTGCATTATTCCCCTCTTGTCCACTCTTTCACAATATCAGATTAGTTTCAACATAATTTGTTTTTAACGGCGATTCCCAATAGCACCAGTCGAATGACATCCGTGAGTCAAATCTAACTATATCTTACCCGACATCATGATCTAAAGCCCTCGCGTTAACCATTCAGCCGACTCACAACCTGACCGCCGGCGTGAATCTGATGGCAGCTAGTAGGTTCACTAACATATATTACAGAAATAATAAGATAGTTTACTTTTAACATATTTTGTGATTAATGGCACATGCTGTCATGGGAACGTCAACTACTTTGACGAACTCTGCTTACCCAAATAGCATCGACAGTAATACATTGTATTATACAGATGTACAAAGTCGTAACAAACTTAAAATACGATCATATAGTGCACATAATAGTCAAAAACATAATAAATATAATTACTCATATATATAACATGCTTTTTGTTTATAAAACTAATGTGGACCCCCCTTTAAAGTAGGCAAGTCTCTAACTCAATATCGTCCAAAGTCTTCGACATGAAACCACAAATTATATGTCAATTTAAATCAACATTGATGCTGTGATCTTACCGGAAAAAGATGGTCTTATGATAGCCAATATTTAAGACAAAAAAAAAACATGTTACGATTGATGCACGAATCGTTTACCATAGTGCGTTTCAACGTCATTTCTAACAAGAGACTCGAAGAACGAGGCAAGACAGATTCCACCAAATTACACGGCATCACCATATTCTTATCTGGAGAGCATGTGCAATAAATACTATGTAAACTGAAATAACCAGACGCTACAATTTGGCACTGATTTGAAGTTAGAGTAAAAACGGAAACTATTGAATGTAACTCGGTTTATATACGTTCCGATTACAGTACTATATGCGTTGTGACCCATTTGTGTCAATTTCGAGGTCTCAAATATTAGCGATTTAGCTCCTTTAATACTAGGGCCCCTGGCTGCACCTAAAGCCGTAACACATCCCCACCCGTCCCAAATATTAGTGATTTCGCTCCTTTAATACTAGGGCCCCTGGCTGCACCTAAAGCTGTAACCCTTTTCCACCCTCTTCTTGGTATTCATTAATACTGTTTTATTCTGCAGCCATTATTTGTACCATTTTAATCAATTGATGACATTTGTATTTTGAAATATTTAATCCGTACTAATATATGATCCTGTGATTATTACTCTCATTCATGCATTTATTTGTACATTTGTTACTCGAAATGAAATAAAATGGGATTTAACATCCTACTCTTCTGCACCTAACCTGGGCTAATGGAAGACGGGCATACGCCATACCGTGTGCTACGAGGGAAATTTTTCCCGGGCAGCGGCGCTACTGCCTACTCTTATATCAAATTCCAAGGGATCTTTTACGTGCACGCCAATGTGAACACGGGACCTCGGTTTTTCGTCCATCCAAACGACTAGACAGCTGTCCTTGTCAGACCCTTGTTCTGCATCACTGACAAGTGGAAACCACGCTGGAAAATCGAGATGAACTATCTCGGCCAATGTAAGGATCGAACACGCGACCTCCTGTCTAGCGAGCCAGTGCCTTACCCACTTAATTTTCTGGCAATTTCATGTGTCAAAGTTGCAGCTTCTTCCAAATCAACGAAATATTTACATTAATTCGTATATTCCCATTCTCCGGACTCCCGAACATTAGATCTATTGGTATATTATCTCACTTCCTAAAAGTAAACGATCTGGGGTGTGCTCAGTCTATCGGTTTACCAAGGACCTTAAAGCTCTCGCTAACTGAGCTAAATTTTGATCCCAATTATCTTGTTTTTCATCTACAAAACATCGAACAGTATTCATTAATGTTTTATAATACCTTTCTCTGTGTCCATTTGTAGAGGCATTATACGGAGTAATTCGCGCTGCGTGGATTTGCATCTGATGATACAACTCATTGAACAGTTAACTCTGAAAATGTCTACCTTGATCAGTTGAAATTAGAAAAAGATGTCCGAAACTAGAGAAAAATTGATCTATTGCGGCTTGTTGTTCCAAAGACTTATCTCCTAGTTGAAGAAATGATTCGAATTTATCCGAGGGGAAAAAGTTCAGGCGATAAATTTCAGTAATACACGTTACATATGCATACTCTTGAAAACAACACAAACTAATAGTTCAAACTCTTTATGTTGATATCAAATAACTGTATTATACTAAAATCTATCTTACATATGTATTCACATATGGTTCCGAGGAACTAATTAACAGGATATAAGTAGAATTCTGAAAGAATAAAATTGACACTCATAAGCCAAATGAAACGGAAACACTGATAATAATCTCAATGATTGAAGGGAGGTAACTCTTGTTCAACTAATGGACTCAGACTAGTAATTATTTGCCCATTGACTTCAATGTTAAAAGCATGTAACATCACAGGCTGTAGTTTTTTTCTCAACATTCCGTTGGTTCCAATCTTTTTAGGCACAATGGGGACCACATTTGGCAATCTCCTCATCATAAATTTGTAGGGGGTTGACCATTTAGATTTTTTGCTACGGGGATTTGAAGTTCGCTGGGGTAAAAATCTCACTTCCGACACAATGATTGCTCCGCAGAAAGACATTTTACACCCCCTATCCCTCCGCTGTAATATCCTCAGTATTACCCAAAACTGCTATGAAATTGAAAATTTGATGCCTTTTCTCCAATTCTAGACCAAAAAGTCAACCCAAAAATGCAGGAAGAGGGGAGAAAAAAAATAAGGGAAAAATTGTCTATTTATAAATCGCACTACATTCGTCCATCATGAAATGAGGGGAAATAATTACTAGTCTTAGTCCTATATACCTCACATGTTGCTGCTATTTGAACAAATCTTTTGTAATCTAATAAACAAACATATATGCAATTCCCTGGCCAAAGATTATGAAAATCCATGCATTTTCAGATGAGCAGTGCTGCATTCTGCAAACACTATAATACGTCAGAAAACTGCGGAATTTCAGAGAGAAATTTCAAAGGGCATGAATTTTGAATTCCACACAACATTTTTATTGTTGAACATAAATGCATTCTGTAAAAAGATGAGATAAATTCAATGTAAATCAAACATGAAAATACTTTAAAACAGCAATCATGATGCAATATTACACTTTTTAAGACTTTCATCAAAAACCACACAGTTTTTCGCAGTTAACGTAGTTTCAAGTGCCAAATTATGGTTAAATCTAAGATGTTGAAACCTGCAGTGACTATCAATTTTAAACTGGCTCCTATATAGCTGTATTTCCATAGGATAAGTAAGTTGAAATAATCTGATTGTGTAACACTACAACAGCTTTTTCAACCCCACCCCCCAGTATGAAATCGTATAATTTGAAAGCACATGAATTTTGAATTCCACAGAACATTTTTATTATTGAACATAAATGCATTCTGTAAAAAGATGAGATAAATTCAATATAAATGAAACATGAAAATACTTTAAAACAGTAATCATGATGCAATATTAGACTTTCTGACACTTTCATCAAAAATCACACAGTTTTCTCTGTTAACATAGCTTCAAGTGCCAAATTGTGGCCAAATCTAAGATGTTGAAACATGAAGTGCCTATGAATATCAAAATATCACCTATATAGCTGTATTTCCACAGGATAAGTTAGTGGAAAAAATCTGATTATGTAACACTACAACAGTTTTTTTCATCCCCACCCCCCAGTATTGAATCAGATACACTGCTGACCAATCATAGGTCACCCTGTTCACTCTGGTCTGTCAAATGATTTACAATGGTGATGGTGCCTACAACTTTCCTGGCAAAGAGATATGAACAACCGTCAACACACAGGCCATTTATTGGCATTTATGTTATCTTCCAATATGAGAGGTCATGATAAACACAAGGGTGTCCTGTTCAAGCTCGGAAATGAAATCATCATCAAAAAGCGAACTTTACAGGGGTCCTCGGCTGGAACCCAAACTGATTACGATTTGCCTTCCACTTTCACCACAGGTGACATAGAGAGAGATCAGGGATGAAATTGATATGCATCATCATTCTACAAAAACCAGTCCAGGAAGTCATCGGTTTTCAAGATGTAGACCTGAAATGTTAAATTTGGATGAGAATGAGCATTCTGGGGCGAATACTATCCAGGGAAATGGATCATTGACATCCAGAAAATGGTCAAAATGTGCAATTCTGTCATTCAGTTACATGCTAAGGGGACAAGAAAACCCTGTGCAGTACCAAATTTCCAGCCCATTAGTCAGCAGAAGTTGGGATCAGGTTGGATGTACTTCGTAAAGTGTATGAAATGCCCATTTATCTCACCTGTTCTGCTTCTTTTTTTCTTTTTAAAGCTTGTGTTGAGGTCAATCAATCCACTCTATGAATGAAACATTAGCCTTGGCACCTGAAATGATAGAAAGCTGGGGATAAATATGCAATAAAAAAAACTGTGGGATAATAAGAAAGGAAAAAAAATGGTCTCAATTGGAAATAGAAATAAACCTCTTTGTTTCTAGCGAACATCCCGTCACTGGACCTACAACTAGAAACCAGTTCACAGTCAGTAGTCAGTAAAAAAGTAAACTCTGAGTGTCACATAAGTCTAAGGCAATCTCAAAGGTAGACACCATCTTTTGAAGTTTGGTCTAAATCTCAAGGCCAACTGCAGATTTGGTCAAATGTCACACAGGTGTAAATTTTGGAGTGTACCTGTTAACATATCATTGTGTGTAGGCCAAATATTTTAGGTCTAAATATTAAGGCTAACTGCAGTCTTGGTTCAAGGTCACACATAAATTGGGGTGTGGGCGCATGATTTTTGGACAAAATTGTGGGTTAGGGCTAGGGTCAGGAATGGGTTTTGGCTTGGGCCTAGGGCACATGCTTGTTGACGAGATTGCAGGTTAGGGTTATGGTTAGGGTAAGGTCTTGGGTTAGGGTTAGGGTCAGCTCTATTTACATCTCGGGACCTTCAGGCCAAATCTGCAGTTGAATAGGCCTTAATATTGAGACTTAAAACCACGTTTTGACACCATGGCGAACGAAATCTTAACATCTGCAAATCAAATTCACCCTCGGCCAACAGATACCCCCAATAATGGCTATTTTGATATGAAATACACACAAAACTTACTGCTGAGCAATAAAAAAACAGTATTCTTACCATTTCTGATACTTTCCATTCAAAACTTCAGGAAATAAGTGGCTCAGAAAATATTCATCGTCCATGCTTATTGTTATATCAGGACTCAGACTAGTAATTATTTGCCCATTGACTTCAATGTTAAAAGCATGTAACATCACAGGCTGTAGTTTTTTTCTCAACATTCCGTTGGTTCCAATCTTTTTAGGCACAATGGGGACCACATTTGGCAATCTCCTCATCATAAATTTGTAGGGGGTTGACCATTTAGATTTTTTGCTACGGGGATTTGAAGTTCGCTGGGGTAAAAATCTCACTTCCGACACAATGATTGCTCCGCAGAAAGACATTTTACACCCCCTATCCCTCCGCTGTAATATCCTCAGTATTACCCAAAACTGCTATGAAATTGAAAATTTGATGCCTTTTCTCCAATTCTAGACCAAAAAGTCAACCCAAAAATGCAGGAAGAGGGGAGAAAAAAAATAAGGGAAAAATTGTCTATTTATAAATCGCACTACATTCGTCCATCATGAAATGAGGGGAAATAATTACTAGTCTTAGTCCTATATGACTCATTATAAATATTCAGCGGTGATTATAGGGTTTATAACTAACATAGGCCTACATCTACACAACTAATTTGCTTATAAGACTATTAAATTGACAAAATAAATAGTATATGACCTAACCCTAATATTACGAAGCTAATACATAGCATACCGTTGATTTATGTGAATTAATGGTGACTCTAAACAGTGAACAATAATACCTGGTCATCACGACTCGCTTTTCATAACAGATAAGGACAGATACTGAACAAAATACATAATTCATACTATAATATGATTCACTGAATATAATTATGACAATATATTTCTATGTACATGAAGGGTTTTATCTCTGAACTATAGAAATCAACATTGTCATCAACAGAAATTGGATGGGCGATTTAGTAGAAAAGATGGCGGCAAAACACAGCGTATTAGTCATGCGCTTGCAAAGCATGCGGGGAAAAATATTAGCGACATCTCATTAAAGGGACAATCTTGCAACTGAGGACAATAACAACAATGAACTATAAAATATATTAAACTAATCAAATATTCACAACAATCCTCCCAGGGAAAACTTGGAGTGTACTTAGTAACAATTGAAAGTAACTTAAAGCTAAATGCAATACTACAAACATCACATTGCTTCTAAAACTGGGCAACATTTTTGAACTGATCGTTTATAGTCTCTTGAGTTTGTATGCACTTTCACATTACGCACTACACCATCAGATCCTGGATACACCTCAATAATACGTGCAAGTTGCCACTTTCCACGAGACACATTTTGATCTGCTAGAAGCACAATATCATTTATCATTTATTGACGCTCCTTTCTCTACCACTTAGATCTTCTCATTAAAGTTGGAAAATACTCTTTTACTAATCTAGTAAAGGTTCGCGACACAATTGATTGAACAAATTCAAAGCGTTTATGTAAATTCTTGGTTTCTTGAAACGGTCCTTGAGGAATTTCTGTAGTTGCTCTCCCAAGAATAAAGTGGTTGGGTGTAATAGGTTGAAAGTCATTTGGATCACTTGAAGAATAAGTAATTGCTATTGACCAAACATTTCACTTCTGCAAACACGGTTGACATTTCATTCCATGATAATGCCTGCTCTCCAACTGAAACTTTCAGAGCATTTTTTACTTGTTTTATTAAACTTTCAAACATACCGCCTTGGTGTGGGCTTAAGGGGGTATTGAATTTCCAGCAAACCTTGTGAAGCATAGCAAAGTCTTCGATTTGTTTTTGGGCCTCCTGGACTAACTGCTTTTGTGATCCATTGTCCGAAATAAAACACTTGGCCATCCATGTTGTGCAGCAAATCTCCTCACGGTGTGTAGGAAGGCTTGGGTAGACAAATTTTCCACGATGTCTAAATCTCTAGCTCGAACAGTACCACAGGTGAAAATAACACCCCAGGCTTTAATACATCTGTTCCTTGATACCTTTAAATTAAATGGGCCAAATAAATCCACTCCTGTTACAGAAAAGGGGGGAGGGGAAAAGGGTTTGAGTCTATCTGCAGGCAAATCAGCCATAAGAGTAGAATGGACAGGTTGACGCAGTTTTCTGCATACGACACAGTTTCTAATTACACCTTTAACAATACATCTGCCACGAACTATCCAGAATTTTCTTCTGATGTCACTTAAAGTTCTCTCTGAGCCACAATGACCATTTTTCACATGACAGTCTCGAACAATAAGTTTTGAAATATAACAGTCTGGAGATAAAAGAACAGGATGAATCTCACTGTATTCTAAAGGTGATTTTCTTAAGCGACCACCGACTCTCATAATTCCATCCTTCTTAAATGGAGCCAAGTCACGATAACGATTTTCCCAATCTATAAGTGAACTCTGAGCATGGATAATCAATAGATTTTCTGCTTTTTGGATTTCCTCTAGCTGTAGAACTCGTTCAGTTGTATCTGATCTCTTACGTAGTTTATCAACAAAACGTAAACAATTTGCAGTAACTCGATCTAATTTTGGCCAACTGGAATACCTCTCTATATCAATAAAATTATCTGACTTAGACACTTGGCATAAATTTTTGAATTCCAATTCTGTATTAGGCTGGTCAATGTGTGTCTCTACAGGCCATTCAGATTCAGGCTGATATAAAAAGTTTGGACCATTCATCCACCTATCATAAAGTTTTTTAACTGGTATGCCTCTACTCAGATCATCTGCAGGATTAAGACCACTAGGAACATATCTAAAACTTGAATTATCCCATGTAGCTTGAATCTCAGCCACTCTCGCTCCGACGAACGCCTTTAATGTTGCAGATTCTGAGCGAAGCCAAAAGAGTACGACTTGCGAATCTGACCATATTATTACTCTGCTAGGTTTATTTCTCAACTCATCAAAAATAGTTTTTGCCAATCGTGATACTATTAATGCAGCCATGAGCTCTAATCTTGGGATGGTTGTCTGATTAAGGGGGGCAACTCTTGCTTTAGCTGAAATCAAACGTGCCTGAGACCCTCTGTGTGTATTCCATAACTGCTCCATAGGCCAAACTACTCGAATCAGCAAAGACGTGAAGTTCTGGTAAACCAATGGCATCTTTAGGCTTTATACATCTTGGAAACGCAACCGTATTCAGTTGTACAATCTGGGTGAAAATGTCATTCCAAGTTTCTCTGATTTCATCCGGAAGTATATCATCCCAGTCATAGGACTTCATGTCTTGCATGGCTATTCTTGCTCTTATTGTAACAGCTGTGGCTAACCCCAAGGGGTCATAAAACATTGAAATTTTAGAAAGTACACTTCTCTTAGTAAACTGATCAGCAATAATGTCCTTCACAGAAAAACTGATAATGTCAGACTCAGAATTCCAACCCATGCCTTATGTTTTTGTATTTGTGTCTCTCTCTCCATCTAAAATAAAATCTGAAGATGAAATATCATGCAGGTTGGCACTCTCTCTGATAACAGAATTGGTTAAATTTTGACAAACTCTCTGTGATGAACAAAACCATTCCTTTATTTTAAAACTAGCTGATTTCACAACTGTTTCTAACTGGTTAATACATTCTACAGCTTCTTCAGGTGTAGCACACGGATGAATTAGATCACCCATATAACGATCACGTTGCAGAATATTAGCAGCTTCAGGAAACGTCTCTTTATTCTCTTCTGCAATACGTAACATGACAAAACTTGCCATGGCCGGTGAAGGTTTATCTCCTAAAGTCACTCTTAATAGGCGAAATATTGTTGGTTCAGCTGACGAATCAAGATTACGCCAAAGGAAGCGATGTACATGAGTATCTTTCTCTTCTAAGCAGATTTGAAGGAACATCTTAGAAATATCCCATGTGAATGCTATGTTGTTTTCTCGGAAACGTATCAGAACTCCCAGAAGATTACCAATTAGGCTAGGGCCCTTACACAGGAATGAATTTAAGGATACACCATTGACTGGACTTGCTGGGTCAAAAACCACTCTCAATGGGGTACTGGGCTTTTTTTTTATAAGCAATATTTTTATTCAGATTTCTATCTGAATAGGGATTGGGGAACAGGCATGGCCTATATTAAACCCTTCTCCCTGTCAGATATAGATACATGTATTTACATAAAGAAACATACAATGTACAAGTGCAAATATTTTACAGTGAGTGTGTTATAGTTGTCTCTGGAATGGATTTACACTTTAGTACAAGTGAAAATATATTTACAATGAATGGTTATATGGTTATAGTTGTCCCTGGAATCGTCTGGTGGTTTCGAAAAACGAGTGAACAGTTTTAAAAATAATGAATGAGTTTTCTATGTTGTCAATTCCATACAATAGGGT
The DNA here is from genome assembly GCA_963678685.1 of Patella ulyssiponensis. NCBI lineage: Eukaryota > Metazoa > Mollusca > Gastropoda > Patellidae > Patella > Patella ulyssiponensis. The sequence continues at coordinate 6,713,519 of OY783225.1, forward strand.
TGTAGTATTTCGGTGAATAGTAGGTAAATTATTTATTGTATTATTTCGGGCATCTGAATATAAGGAGCAATTTAATAAAAAATGTTCAGTGTCTTCAAATTGATGACCACATCTGCAGGATGGGTTATCAGAAATATGGCGTAAAAATTTATGTCCGTTTAGATTGCTGCAAGAGAGACGCAGTTTAGAATGAATGATTTGGTTTACACGGGTTCCAAAAGTGAATGTTTTAGGGGGTATCGGATCTTGAGCCATGAGTTTCGAATTGAAAATATTTAGAGATGTTGAATTTTTTGTCTCCGAACTTAGTTTGTTCCATTCTCTTATTGACGATGGTATGAAAGAATTATAGAAGATATTTGTTTTGCATTTATATTCAGGTAGGCTTGTTTTTCGGAGATTATAGTGTGCGCTTTTTGTCAAGATTAAATCATGGAGATAGGATGGAGAAAGGCCGTTTATAATTTTATAAATGAATTTGAGTTTATGTCTTCTGCGTCTCTCTTTTAGCGTAATAAAACCGGTTTCTTTATATAACAGTCTATGGCTGGTACCCTTAACAGCACCACATATGGACCTAAGTGCATCCAGTTGTGGGTGCTCTAATTTGTTAGCTAGTTGGTCTGTGCAGTTGTCCCAGATGACGTCGCAATAATCAAAATGTGGTAGGATAAAAGAGGTATAGATGGTTTGTAGCGATTTCCGGTTAAGTCTATATTTAAGGGATCTTAAACAATTGACAGATTTGCTGGTTTTTTCTATAACGTCATTAATGTGTTGGTTCCATTTACAATTTTGTTGAAATGTCAAGCCTAAATGTTTATGATGGGGGACTTCCTTGATGGGAACATTATTTAGAGTCAGGGTAGGTAAAATGGGATTTTGTTTGGTTGTCAGTGCTAGTGTTTCGGTCTTTAGTGGGTTGAAGGATACCAGCCATGTTTTAGCCCACGCGTTGATTTTATTCAGGTCATTGTTTAGAATATTCGCGCATTCGGTAGGGTCATCAATTTTTAGATAAAGGGAAGTATCATCAGCAAAGAGTCGAACATTTGATGAAATATCATTCACAACGTCATTGATATAAATGAGAAAAAGGAGGGGACCGAGAACAGAGCCCTGTGGCAATGGTTTTTGCGGTGGAAGAGACACCCCCAGCAACAACTGATTGTTGTCTTCCCTCTAAATAGTTGTGAAACCATTGAAGGATGTCTCCCCTTATCCCCGCAGCTTCAAGCTTGTGACAGTCCAGCATGCCAGACCCTGTCAAAAGCTTTACTGATGTCACAGAACACTGCTCTCGTATAGAATCCCTGATCAATGGCTTGACAAAAGTAGTGTGCAATATCTGTAAGTTGGTAAACACATGAATCACCATGCAAAAAGCCACTCTGGAGGTTAGTTAGGACAGAATTCTCCCTTAGGAAGTTGAAGACATTTTTGTAGATGCATTTTTCGAATATTTTAACTAGGATACTAAGTAGAGATATGGGTCTATAATTTCCACAATTTGATGGGTCACCTTTTTTTTAATATGGCAGTTACATTGGCAAATTTCCAGATGTTCGGTACTGTATTTCCAGATGTTCGGTACTGTTTTCGTCGAAAGAGAGTAGTTAAATAATTTAGATAGAGGTTGGGAAATTTCGCTGGATATTAGTTTTATTAGTTTTCCACTGATGTTATCGGGACCATTGGCTTTCGAGGGATCAATAGTAGTAATTATGTCTTCAACTTCCTTCTGGTGGAGGATAATAGTAGTTAATGAGTTGGGTATTCTTTCTAGTGCAGGAAATTGTGCATTGTCGCTATCAATGTTAGATTGGCTAATAAAGAAATCGTTAAGGCAGTTGCATTTGTCGGAAGGTGTGTAATATGTGGTGTCGTTCACTGATAGAGGCGGTAGTTCATTGCTAGTGCCAGCACGTTTATTTTTCATAAATGAGTTGACAAGGCCCCACCAATTTTTGCTTCCAAAATTATTGCAATTATTGATTTTGTTGTCGATTTTGTCAAAGTATTCCTTTTTACAATTTCTGATTAGGTTTATATATTCATTTCTAATAGTTCTGAACTTATGCCAATCTGATTCTAGATTTCTTTGGACAGCCTTTTTATGTATTTTATTTTTTTTCCTACTCAATTTTCGAATCGCATTATTCATCCATGGTTGGTCATTTGGTCTAATAGTTACTGTTTTATTAGGAATGTGTTTTTTTGCTAGCCTTGTCAGCTCACTTGTGAAGTTAACACAAGCTGTATTAATCGAATCTGTGTTAATTAGGCTTTCCCAGTCCGTGTCAGTAGCGTACCGTTTCATTTCCTCTGTATTAATATTGTTAAAGTGCCAAACAACTCGTCTGTAGCATGTTAATTTTGGATTTTGAAATGAAAGTCGACAGTACACCGGACAATGATCACTACAAAAATTATCTAGACAGCCTGATTCTTTTATATAGTTAGGACAGTTAGTTAAAATTAAATCTATAAGTGAGTTATTATAATTTCCGAATCGCGTTGGAGTTTTAATTATTTGGGAAAAATCAAAAAGTATCATGGCATTGTGTAAAAATGATTGAGTTGAAGTCATAAAATCGATATTAAAATCGCCAAATATAAAACAGTTATCGACATTATCGCATGCTGACTTAGCAATCGAATCAAAAATTTTATTGTTTTGTTCGGCAGTAGAACTTGGAGGTCTATAAAATGTACCTATCAAAATAGTTTTGTATGAAGTATTTAGTTGTAACCATATGCATTCTGTACCGTCGACTTCCAGGTCAGGTCTTCTTTTCACAGAAAGTGTGTCCCGTATGTAAGTCGCAATACCCCCACCCTGTCCGTACGTCCTGTCATTTCTTATAGGTGCGTGGAAAGATCTTAGTAGTAATGTGTTGGTGTCTACTGATTTATCAAGCCATGTTTCAGTGAGGAGAATAATGTCAAATTTTTCAGATAGTTCAGCTGCTAAAATATCAACTTTGTGGCGGAGACTCCTTATATTCAGATGGACAATAGACAAATTGCGGGGAGGGCCAGGATTGCTTTCAATATCACCAGAAACTAAGAGGGTCATAGATATAATATTTGGGACGTATTGAAAAAATAACAAACAACAAGCAAAGCTATAAACAGGAAAACACACATACATAAAAATTTGATGATGTACATTGGTAATGATTTAAATAGTACTTATATGCATATTTACAAAAATATTGGTTATCACATCTATATACATATTTACAAATAAAAGATCGATAATCACGGTATAGCATTGATCATGCGGCGCTGTGTGGATTGGTACAAATAAGAAGGTAAACTAATCCGAGAAAATGACAAGGATTGATACCAATTAAAAGTAATCCGTAAAAAAAAACAAAAAAAACCCAGGTCTGTAAACTCCATGATGCGGTAGGTAGTAAACAGGAAATTTACAGTTAGCTACTTTCTCTGGTTCAACTTTACACGCCCAACCATTTTTCTCATAATCATTTATAACTTCATTATACAGCTCAGCCTTCACTGGGTCTCTTGACAGTTGTTTCTCTAATGACAATAAACGTTTCTCTGCCATAATATAATTATTAGGTAGTAGACTGGGGTCTTTCTTCCAAGGTAGGCCAATAGTGTAGCGATCTTTGGTTAGATTACATGTTTCATCAAAGACTCTCAATGTATGTTTATCCTCTAATGATAATGGTGAAATAGGGCAATTACAATCAGGAGCGCGTACTCCCAGTGTTTCAAAGTCATAAAACTGTTGCATGTTTATCTTCTCAACAAAATTGACAGAGCATAATGGCATGGGTTTAATGTTTTTCTCTGGTCCTATCACATACCACCCTAGTTTACTTTTCCTGTTCAAAGGGTAAACCTTGGCGGATCTCTTCTTCTGCATGAAGATGGCTGTACTGGACACCCAATATGATATCTATGTCTAAACTTTCCTGAACGAAGTCAATATCTCTCAAATGATCAAAGGATTTCAACCAGACTTTATCTAACTCAGGAACACTGATTACAGTTTCATTAATTTCGTAGGCCTCAATTTCGTACTCTTCACCACCATCTAAGGATGAAATAAAGAAGTTTAGTCTTCTGCTATATTTCTGTTCAATGCGTTTTCCACCAACTACTGCCAAGTTTAATTGCTCAGTCCTAAACCTCTGGAGAACGGAGTCCGGATTAATGTTGAAGCTGCTCCACTGTCCAGTAAAAGATTACCCAATCGATATTTACCATTAGGTGACCGGACCTTCACTCGAAGTACAGGAAGCATTCCTGCTCTATCGAGGGTTGACACTCCACCCAAAATAGGTGGATCTATATGTAGAAGTTGATTGTGCATACGTGTACACCCATTTATATTAATGATTTCTTCTTACGGCAATCTCTTGTTTAATCTTCGCAACCTTTGCATCATACGAAAGACTCTTGAATGTTGCACATTCAAATACTCTGTGGTTGGAACCACAAACTGGACATAAATAATCAAATGTTCTCTGTGTGGAATGCACTGCTCTCCCTGAATTCTGTTGATTACGTGGGAATGATTTATAAGCACTGTCACACTTATTAAATGTTTTAGCTATATCACCAAAGTCAGGATCAAATAAACTTCTCACTTTTTTCCTACCAAAGTTACTAATGTGTTCAATATTTGGAACTTCTCCTTTCTCTCTAATGTCGGTCACTTTATTCTTCCACGACTCTATCAATGGATCTGGTAAGCGCTTTATCAAAGTTCGAAGGTTCTCACTGGCATTAATGTCAGCCTCATAATTGATCTGCTTAAGTGTGGCTATGCAACCAATAATGTCCATCGAGTATATTTCTATCACCGATCATCAGTTTAGCGCCCCGCGTCAGTTTGCCGATATATGTTCTGGCTATAACACTTCGTTGGCCGAATTCTTCCTTAAATGTCTTTAAAGCTGTAACGTACATGATACCTTGATTCCCCATACCAGCTATAACTCGACTTGCTTCACCCTCAAGATGCATTTTCAATTGTATCATTCGCATATCATCGCGTAGATGAGATTTGTTGTGAATGTGTATTCTGAATTTTTCAATAAACTCAACATAAGTTAAAGGATCACCATTGAATTTAGGAATTTGAACAGATGGAATGTCACGACTGGCTTCTAGTTTCAACAATGCTTCAGCTACTGACAAGTCTTTCATTTCACATGATAGGTTAGTCTCTGTGAATTCATGTAATTCATCTGTCCAAGAATCTACAGACTGTGACATTTCATTACTACGCATGTGTTTATGGGGTGGCTTATTGTTCATAAATACATCTGATGATGGGGGTCGTTGACGTATGTCAGGATGATTATCTGGTGTTGAAGTGGTTGATAAATTACTTGCAGGAACATTAGATTATGACGGAGTTATCTCATTCTGTGCTTCAAGTGTTGACTCGACAGAAGTTTGTATGATAATTTCCTCTTGCTCAGGCGGATTAACATTAGCAGAAGGGGTTGAAGTGTTTGACTCATCATTTGAAGATTTCTCTGTTAAACTTTGATTATTCTCTAACAATTTAATATAATCTTCTAACTCTTCCTCAATACTAAATATATCGGAAATTAAGTCATCATCCCACTTATCCAGCCTTACTATTTCTGATGCAGGAACCAAATTATAAAGACTATTATTTATATCTCTTACAGTGTCAGTGTCTCTCTTTATTTCACTCAGTTCCTTTTTAAATCTTCGGATATTTTTATCTTTATTACGAATATTTTCTCTCACTCTTTTGATGGCTCTCGTGATTCTACCTTTTAATATACTATTCAAAAAAAGTAGGGGATATTTGATTTTGGGGGCATAATACTAAAATATGCAAATGACTACGAAAAAAGTCACTATAGAACCTAACAGAAGAAACATTTCCAGTTACATGTGACGCCAAAACATAGCATACCGTTGATTTATGTGAATTAATGGTGACTCTAAACAGTGAACAATAATACCTGGTCATCACGACTCGCTTTTCATAACAGATAATGACAGATACTGAACAAAATACATAATTCATACTATAATATGATTCACTGAATATAATTATAACAATATATTTCTATGTACCTGAAGGGTTTTATCTCTGAACTATAGAAATCAACATTGTCATCAACAGAAATTGGATGGGCGACTTAGCAGAAAAGATGGCGGCAAAACACAGCGTATTAGTCATGCGCTTGCAAAGCATGTGGGGAAAAATATTAGCGACATCTCATTAAAGGGACAATCCTGCAACTGAGGACAATAACAACAATGAACTATAAAATATATTAAACTAATCAAATATTCACAACAATTGCGGCTTGTGCAGTAACTTGTCGTTTGGGAGGATAACGGAACATACTTTAACGTGTGCATTATAGACTATATATCATTTAATAATTTGTTTAGCCTCGGGAATTCTTGTATGTCTAATATACAATCCTGATAAACAAGGGCTTGAACCATTTTGAAGTTTAAAAAAAATATCTTTGAAAATAAAAACAAAACATTTAGAATATCAGTTGATCCAACTGTGTAGAGCTATCGTATGAAAGGAATTAAAACTACATGGGAGCAGTGTTCGAAACTTGGCTGTGCCATGCAGGGGCGCAACGGGTCTCCTGGACTAGAGTCGCTCATCAGCAAATCGGGCTGTCCAAATTAAGACTAGTTTAGAGATCTAAGACCAGAAACATAAAATTTTTACCACTGTTCAATGTGCCCTATTATGTGATTTATCCCGCCCCGACTATTTTGTATGGAGGGATACATTGAACCACTATGGTCAAGTGATTAAAATGTTAGTGTTTTTTAAAGTTGAAGATTAATTTAATTAAATCTGATACACGATAGCAAATATGATGTGTCTTCAAACAACACAATAAGGGTAAATAGATCTTCTAATAACATTTGATATGGAAGGAGGACAAACATGTATGTGAACAGAAAATGGTTCAATGTACCCGGTCTCCCCTATAGAAGGAATGTACGGACTATTTCTATTTTTCTCGTTTTTCTTATCTAATCACGCTCAGTTACTTCATTGAATTGTCAGAAATCCTCTTGCAGTCCCATAAAACAACTTTTGGATTTCGAAGGAATCATTAGTGTTCAGAAATCGACCCATGTATCTGTTATCACTCGTCACTTCTGTCAGTTATGTAGTGGGATTACTCGTGTTTTCCTTTGGCGCTCGTCACTTCCGATTCATGGAACCTTTATTACTCATTTATCGTGGAAATGTTCTCTGTGTTAAAATTATATTTGGAATGTGTTCAACCAGTTCTATCTCAGATGTGATAGTGACTGACACCAATATTATCCTTTAAGAAATCGGCATTATGGCTGTGAGACTGTTGCATGCAAGGTCAGAAAATAATACAGTTGGCTATAGAGCACAGTGCATCCTTCGTTCTTGTAATGTGTTTTTCTTGTTCTTGGCATTTGATGCACACCTGATGCTTTGTCTAGAACGAAACCAGTACATAAAATACCAATTATTTACGAATTACGTTCTGGCGTGAAACTGGTATCTTCATATGGACCACCGATCAATAATTTTCATGACATTTTCGGAAAAGTTAAGCTAGTCAATTTTCCAAAAATAAATTTCCGGTAACATCATTGAAGGCCTCTAATTTTCTTTCATTCTGCTTTCTAAATAGATGTAATCTTCGAAGTTCCTCAGACAGGACTGCCAGAAGACCCTGCGTTATGTGTACTCTTTATGTTTTTGAGTTCACACATTTGGTCAAAATTTGTTGAAATACTGTAAAGTACTGGTCCATCCTTCGATATTCTCACTATATACTGTTCAGTTTTCCATCTCCATACGTCCCCTATCTAATCCTTTAGAAATTTCACCTGATTTTCTTTTTCCATGTCTGCGGGTCTATTTTCCCTTTCTGACCTTTTCCACTAATGTAAGAACCAGCTCTTACCCTTAATGACAAACATGGAGAGAGAAGGACTTCCGTCTTTAAAATGAAATCTTAACATTCCACAAGGTATTTTGAAAGTGTAGAGTGTAAATACAAACCATGGGATCATGATTTTTCAGCAAATGTTGGTGCGTCTTAAACCCCCTTTTTTTATACAATTTTTGACATTTTGGATAGTAAAATACCACTGTAAAGGATTTAAGGCATAATTGTTAAGATCATCCTTTTCTTCTTTAATCAATTTAAATTTTGTGGCTTGAGATAATCGTGAAAGATTCATAGTAACTTATTTTCATCTTGGGACATGTCCTAGGGAATTTCAAGGGTGAATGGTGCACCACCACCAATCGACAAGTTCAGGGATGTAATTGTTTTGTCTTATTTGGGTGTTTAAACGGTAAGAAGATTATGACACTAATTCATTAAACATGCATTATACAAGAGCTAAATCAACATATTGAAAGTCTTTATTTAGGCTTCAGATGTTACAGAAATGATTTATTAGACCTTCATTTAGACAACAAGCACAAAATTAACTCCGTAAGCCCAAGGATGGCTTGGATGCAGCTCGGATTTAAACAGTCGTCCTTCTATAGAATTAAATCAGAAATGGCTAATCAAGATAACGTTTACTGTTACTCGGCGACATGCGCTACCGGAAACTGTCGATGAAAGGCCTGTCAAGCGAGAGTACTATTACTATTGAGCACGTTACTGAATAATCAAGAATATGTGGGTGGAGTTATCGTCTGTCAATCAAACGATCGACAATTGTCGTTAAGGTGTCGCAGCAATTTGTACCCATTTCTTGTCCAAACTTCCAACACTGATAACTCCGTTCAGAATAAAATAATTTGACTGAAATTGTCAATATTTTCTTATTTTATTGTCTGTTTTTGAATTATTATAGCAAGAATGGCCAACTCTTTATTAAACTCTTAACTAATGTATCTTTAACCAATTTTTTTCATCCTAAAATCATTAGTGTAATCTTTCAAAGTGTGAAACGTTTCAATTATCAAAGTGTTCAAATTATCAAATCCGTCTTCAACTTCGTGAGCTCCAGTTTTCAAGATAATGGTGCTATGTAAACGGCCACGTGTGAGCTGATCACCTCCATTGGGTATATTCAGATTTCTGTAATCATCATCTGAAAGACAGATAAATGGATACTAATTTAATTTTCCAACCTATAAAAGGAATATACTCTTCGTATGTTCTACGTGTCGAAGGCGACTAAAACGATTCCTATAATGGGACAATTAACGATTTAGATTCGAAATGAATAATCCAAGACTGTTTATTTTGTCGTATCGAATTTATTTAGTAATATGATCGAGGCTAGGCCTAAAATTCAATTGCGAATAACTCAGTTCAGAATGGAACGATTTAACTGAAATTTTCCATAAATTACGTTATCGCTTTGTTATCTATTACAGCGACAACTGCCATCTCTTTCACATAATGCCACTTTATATAAAGTTTAGATTTTAATAAAATTTAGTTAAAGATAAGACTTTTATTGATGCATCTTAAACAGATAAAAACAAAACCAATATGCATTCCATGTAAACTAAGCATTTAATAAATCTCATTTTTATTACACTACACATTGGGATTGTCACAAGATGACATTGAAATAACATCCCAATGATCGTTATTAATAAAACAGACATTTTTATATCCCATCTTATATTTTAGATTAGTCCCGAAATGACCTAGTTTGTGTCAAATGGACGTTAAACCCCATTTCTCTCTCTCTCTCTCTCTATATATATATATATTAGAACATTTGACACCTGTGTTGTAACTGACTTTTATCTGATGCTCTAATTGTAGGTACTTCGATCTAATTGTAGGTACTTCACGTTTTTCCATGAACTTCTTATGAAACCCACATCACTAGATTTTATGACCTAGTTTGTGTCCAGTGGACGTTAAACCCCATTTCACCCTCTCTCCCTCTCTCTATTGAAAGTGTATTTTCCAATAGTTCTGAATTTAATGTAATTAAATACTTCCGGGTTACATCCACGCCATAATTGTAATATCGTCCCTCAGGTGTTAAGTGTGCGGTATACTATTTCTCGTAAAACCCTATTTTCTTCTATGGATTTACTGCTTAGATGAATCAAGTAATTTGGGCCAGTGTTGCACGACGCAGGTTTTGTGGACGTCGACGCCATTGTCCTGTAATTTGATTGTGTACAAGCTGAGTTTCCGGTACAAAAGTAGTGTGTTGACCTCATGACCTGTGACGTACAGATCAAGTCATATGGATATGGACCTAAATCGAAAATATACATTAAATATATACACATGTCGTTAGTCAAATTTTCAATAATATAAAAAAACACACCGCCATTTTGACACTACATTCAGGGTTCCAACAGATGAACTTTGCTGGATGTATCTAAAGATTTGTTTACATGTACTGATAGCGGGAGTATTTATAGACGTAAAGGATTTTTAAAATGTCCTACATTTAGGCACTAGAGGTCTGTTTCACAAACTTATAACTTAGATCCAATCCCAATTTTAGCAATTTGAATGGATAATATCAATCCGATTAAAACAAAGAGCCTATTGCGTTTCGTTTTTATAGTTCAAAATTTCGTTTTACTCGTTTTTACTACCAATAGGATCTGGAAGAGTTGTTATCATTGACGTGTTCGAAATGGTGTGATGTATTAGCCAATGAAGCGGTCTGTTGCACGGAACTGTGGGTAATCAACTAGTAACATCAATGCTAATTGGTTAATCAAATTTCTGACGTCATAGGGTCAAAAGTCGCTCGCATGATATCTCACGTGAACTATCGCAACAACCGGTCAAATCTTCATGTAGTGTAGCCCGTCGAAAGTATAAAAGAAAAACCAAACCAAATATAGGTCTGTATTGGGATAATAAGATTGATTTTAGTGCTTTGTCAATCCAAATTGGGGTTCCTAATCTACTTAAAATTTGGATTTTAGCTTTAGTTAAGATTTCGAGAAACCTGCATCTGGTTCATTGTAAATGTAAATCAAGATGCCCTTTTTCACGAAATGTTTTTCTGTGTAATTCTGCAGCCGCAACGTTTTTACTTTTTGTCACGGGATTCTGTAAAAGAACAAATTGTTTCTTCAGAGTTTCCGTTAAAAACCAACGATGAACAGAGATCAAGGATTGTTCCTCCCCAGGGCATATGATACTTTAATCACATAATCAAAGGCTAAGCAAAGTTATTTTTTATTTCAATCATATTCAATACTTAACAATATTCCAGTAAAAATTTTAAGTTTGTAATAACCACTACAGTTTGGAAAAATGATTAATTGTCAACTATTTTTGCACTTAATTTAAAGCACTTAAGTTCTAATCCTGCCTTCCCTCACCCTCATTACTATAACATCCAGTGAAAGTACTACGCACCTTTTTAAATAGTCAGGGCCATTGATCATTTTCGAAGTCATTGTTCTAAGGGTTTAGTCCCGAAATGACCTAGTTTGTGTCGAGTGGACGTTAAACCCTCTCGCTTGTTCTAAGGGCTTTTCGTATTTCAGTATACTTCTTAAAGTGGCATTTAGTAATTAACAGTAACACACTAACACTATTTATGGATTAACAATTACTGGTTTATTAACATGCAACATTTCGATGATGATACTCTTTATCAAGCAAAGACAAGAGTGTCATCGTCGAAACATTGCATGTTAATAAACCAGTAATTGTTAATCCATAAATAGTGTTAGTGTGTATATCAGTATAATCACTCGCATCAACATGCATATATCAATTTTTTTCCATCATAATACCAATCAAATCTCATCTTCTTGGGATGTTGTCATTATTAAAACCTGATTAAATCGCTGTAAATACTCCACAACAATATATTCATTAATTATTTGTGTTTATTTCAGTGAAAAGGGGTCGTTGATAACATTTTAACAAAATTCCATTTTCATTGAACGTTTGCCATTATAAAAACCTACTAGTTATTGTATATACTCCACAATAACTGTTCAGTTTAATTGGTCTTGTTGTATATTGTTATTATATAGCGTTTAACTTTATAATCCTTAATTAAATTAGATTTCCTTTAGGTTCATATAAAAATAGGTTGCCAGGCAACGAAACATAAGCCCACACAGCAGCCAAATCGTCCGGGCAGTCAACAAGAGTTGTTGCATTTTAAGTAATCATTAGAAAATCATAATTAAAACTCACCCATAACTACGGTGTAACTGTGATATAATCAAACGTTTTTTTTAAATCAGATAATAATTGTGACCTCCAGAGGGACCACAAGCTAAAAAGGGTGATTTTTCGTACAATCAGGGGCCATAATTCAGGAAGTTACGATCCGATATGGGCAAATATGCAATGGAACCAAGATCATTAGGTTATAAACATATATTACATGTTTCATCAAAATCAGTTCAAAACTGTGACCTCTATAGGGTCCACAACCTTGATATAACATATTTTCACACAATTCGCGTGCAGACGGCGGCCATTTTATCGGTCAACTCTGGTCCGATTTTCACGAAATTCAAATTCTCTCTTCATTACCATGAAACCGTGATATAATCAAACGGTTTTTTAAATCGGATAATAATTTTTACCTCCAGAGGAACCACAAGCTAACAAAAGCGATTTTTCGGACAATCAGGGGACATAATTCAGGAATTTATGATCCGATGGGCGCAAATATCGAAAGGAACTAAGATCTTTGGGTTATAAACATACATATCAAGTTTCATCAAAATCGGTTTAAAATTGTGACCTCTATAGGGTCCACAACCTTGATATAACATATTTTCACACTATTCGTGTACAAACGGCGGCCATTTTGTCCGTCAATTCTAGTCAGATTTTCACGAAATTCAAACTCTCTCTTCATTACCATGTAACGGTGATATAATCAAACGGTTTTTTAAATCGGATAATAATTTTGACCTCCAGAGGGACCAAAAGCTAACAAAAGCGATTTTTCGGACAATCCGGGGACATAATTCAGGAATTTATGATCCGATGGGCGCAAATATCGAAAGGAACCAAGATGTTTGGGTTATAAACATACATGTCAAGTTTTCATCAAAATCGGTTCAAAATTGTGACCTCTATAAGGTCCACAACCTTGATATAACATATTTTCACACTATTCGCGTACAAACGGCAGCCATTTTGTCCGTCAATTTTGGTCCGATTTTCACGAAATTCGATCTCAACCTTCATAACCATGGAACGGTGATATAATCAAACGGTTTTTTTAATCGGATAACAAGTTTGACCTCCAGAAGGACCACAAGCTAAAAAGGGCGATTTTTCGGACAATCAGGGGCCATAATTCAGGAAGTTACAATCCGATTGGCGCAAATATCGAAAGGAACCAAGATCCGTGGTTTATAAACAAGCATTTAAGGTTTCTTCCAAATCGGTTCAAAATTGTGACCTCTACACAAGCTAAAAAAGGTGATTTTTCGTACAATCAGGGGCCATAACCCATGAAGTTACAGTCCGATACATGCCAATATCGAAAGGAACCGAGATCTTAGGGTGATAAATCTATATTTTAAGTTTCATTGAAATCAGATAAAAATTGTGACCTGTAGACTGTTCACAAACAATTGTGGACGGACGAACAGTGGCGACGACAATAAACGTCCACATGAAAATGTGGGCGTATAAAAAAGGGAGATGCTGGACCGTAATTAAATTAGATTCCCTTTAGGCTCATATAAAATATGGGAGATGCTGGACCTACTTTTTAACATGTTTTTATTATCACAAAGGGGGAAGATGACCCGCCCTCTCTTCTCACGAGAGTGGTTTTATAAGTATGATTTAAATTGACTTTTTAATATACAAGGACTTTTTATTTTATGTGTTAACCAATTGAATGTTTTTACCAACTTTCAACCCAACCCATGAAGTGTAAATAATTTAATTAAAACTTGTCCATAATATCATATAAAATGTATTGGACGTTAAATCTGTAATTAACAAACAACAACATGGTTTGTCAGCATTAACTAAGTATTGTTGTGTACATGTATATATTGCCTTCTCGTATTTTCATACTTTATCATTGCTTGATAATGACTAGCCTAGTCAAAACGTCGCCCAGTAATAAGCAGTAATTGTATTCCATAGAATTGTAACCTGTATATTGTGTATACAAATTAAGAGTAATTTGTTCAAACGCCAACGTTTACAGTGTCATGTTTAAGATGGACTACCGTCTTATGATGGTGGCTGTACTTGTATACAGTTCATGAGATAAATCTACAAGGTACATTGATATATTATTCACCAGAGAGAAATATACTGGTCACAAGAACAATCTACAAGATAACCGTCACATCACAAATGTTTGTACTGGTGATCCGTTCACGAGAAGAATGCACAAGTTACATCTGCAGCAGATCCATCTGGAAGAATTGTGCTGTTATCCAGTTCAAGAGTAAGGGGTGTTTCGGCTAAACACCCACCGCACCAGCCCCCACAAACCGCTTCAATAACATGATCACTACTTCTGTTAAAATATTTCATTCCAATCGTGTATCCACTGTTCCGCCACACAGCAGTTCTATTTATAATCAGCCCCGTTTCTCCGGTGTCTATCTTGGCATATCCAATTACGGCATGGCCACATACGCCAACTTCATTACTGCAATCTCTAGCATTTCCATACTCATGATTAATTCCCGACAAAAGACGGGCAAATTGGTAGTCACTTTGGTTTATTGCCATAGTACTTGTTGTAATTCGAATTTTATCAAATACTGACTCACCGCTATCTGTACGATCTGTTGTTACCAATTTACAATTAGAATCGGGCATTTTTTTGGGTGGCCACAGAATCCTATTCTCTTTAGGCAATGTAATGTAATCCACAGGGCTGTCTGTTGTCAGTCCGTGACAGTACACCTTCACTCGTTCATCATTACCAAATGCATTAGGATATAACCAGTATTCCCCATCTACGTAGCTTGAATCACAATCTTGGATGTCTTTACAAGAGGAAACTCTTCTACAGTGCTGCCCTTCCCATATTCCTTTATCTGAACAAATCAAGGTCGCAATTTCCGCTTTCACACCAATCCCCGAGCAGTTATAACTAGCTGTATAACCAGTTACCGTTCCTCTATATTCCACACTCGAACCAAATTCGATTGTAGGAGGTATCCCGCAATCATTTAGAACACAATAGGTTCCGATTTGTTCAGGGACACAGCGATGATTAGGTAGACAATTGACATGTCGGCAGTTCTCGTCAATGGCAGCCAGCCAATCTGACTTAGTGGCATAGAGATATCCAGGCTTTGAAACTAAAGGTTCACTCGATCCGGCTATTGCTCGTGTTAATTCACATAGTCCAGATTCCGTATCAAAATTAAAAGATAAACAGTTTGTCTGATAAACACATTCTCTAGCACAGATCATTAATCCTGGAGCTGTGAAACTTTGTATTTTATGATTGGGTAACATCTGTCCAATGGTAATATTATGTAGAAGGCTTGTATCGGTACAGAACAGGTGCACGTTGACAATTGCTTGTACATTTAGAAGCATGGTAATACCTAACATGAAACACTGCGTCATCTTCATCCCGATCGTCAACGTGTTGTGTCTGTCAAGAGATATCGATAAGAGACTCCCTAGAGCCAAGAAAGTTGTTTGACCGTATGAAATTACTTATTGAGTATGCACTTCATAAAGAAACCGGATCGATATTACACGAAATGAATCCAGTATTTATTAATAATGCACCTCTAACTTTCTGTTTCACAAAAGGTATTGCGAAGACTAATAGCTCTGTAAAAAAATTACTGCTTTATCATTTGGCGTCAATCGTTGGCTTAATGGCACGTGTATTGTTTACGCAAGACGCTATATAGTCCGGACAGAATGGTGCCTTTTTACTCATTTTGCATATCATTTACACTATAAAAATCAATGCATTTTGACATACATATACTCGAAACACCTTAAAGTTATTTTTCTAATGCTTAAAAAATGTTTTAGAATTTAATTTGCAGAATGAAAATTGCCATTTAATGTATTAAGGGTGTTTTTACTTGGGTTTTTTTTGTTGTTGTTTCTTCAAGAAATCCGATGAATATTATATAAGGGAGCTCTAAAGAACACTGTTATTTAATGAACCAGAAAGTGTCATATAGTGTATTCAGTTATTGTTTTCGACATTATTTTTATATTTCTTTTGTAACGAGTTCTGAACCTTTTAAATCAATGAATATAATGGCCTGTACTTTAGGTTGAATATACGAGTCCTTTTTTGTAGAAGAATAGTGGGCTATTTGTTTTTTCCAACTATGTAGAATAGTGGGCTATTTGTTGTATCCAACTATGTAGAAGAATAGTGGGCTATTTGTTTTATCCAACTATGCTTTTTCTCATATTATATATTGACGTTAAATTATCTTGATTTAAAATACAACTGTGACGTCATCCTTTGATCATTATTTATACTAGTCGAGTGTCTGTATTTTAAGTTGGTTAATGGTCTCGCGTTTAAGACATTACGTAATATATTAAACTTAATTAACCCGAATGGGACAAAGAGACAGAAATGGTGTTTAACGTCCACTCCACACAAACTAGGTCATTTCGGCACTAATATGGTTTTCATTTTATATCAATAATTGCTTGCACGTAGGGGTCTTTAGCAGTGGGAGGAAACTGGAGGATCCAGATAAAACCCACGAGGTTGGACAGGCGACTCTTCTCCTTGACAAGCACAACCGGGGATTCGAAACCACGCCATTTGACTCAATGACAGGCCGTATGATACAGCACGCACGTTCTAACCATTGCCCCCCCCCACCCCAATAAATGAGACGATACTGGAGTTTATCTGTAAGTAGGATTGTCGCGTTTATTAATAATTATATCAGTAGGATGTCACAAAATAATATCGATTTCTAATTATATATATATTACAACATGTTGTTAGTAAAAATCATTTAACAAGATGTAAAAAAACAAACCTAAAAGCATCGCCCCATAAACACATCTGACAGATGCATTAAGAGCTAAATCTGACAAAAGCATATATTTTGTTGGGCGCCAAATGTTATATAAATGATTGATTACACATTTATTTACATGTCAAGCCCGTAATCAACTCACTAGAATTTATATCTATTTTCAAGATATAAATACGATTGTTTGACAATTGATTTAATTAAAACTGGATGACCAAGAGTTGTTTATTATCGTAACGATAGTAATGTCAATGGGGACGACATTGTTCAACCCACGGAGATAATTCTAATTTGCATAATAGAACATGTATCTTATATGGAATAAGGTCCGGGCTATCGTAGCTTGTGTTTTTGTTTTTTTTAAATTTTGATTGGATCTAAGTAACTGCTTCTCGCTTCGTTATGATGTCTCAGAGATCATTTTTTAACGATGTAATTTTTCTAAAATATTGCCGTAATTTTAACTATATATTGGTCGGATTTTAACATTCGATACGTTTTGGCAAAGTCGGAGACATGGCACACACCTACGCTACTTTTAATATTTTATTTTCGGCAAATTTAAGAAATTTTAATTTTCACTAAAAACATTTTTATTAATAAATATTTTTTAAAGCATTTTACACCGGATTAAAAGTCTGCGTTAGCCGCCAGTGGCTAATTCAGTTTTCGTTCCTGTAGTTTTTCGTCCACGTCTACGTGAGGTGAGATCGTAGACAAGTGTTTCCAGTAGTGTTAGCCGCAAAAGGAGGGCTAGGTTTGTCTAGAGGGTAAGACATAGTGTCTTCGCAGGGTAGTACCCAAGGTCAGTTTCATCCAAGGGTAGGGTGCCCCATCCTAAATGAATATCTCCAAATATCTCGACAATTACACCACAATACTAATATATTTAGAAAGCCTTAAATCTGTTTCACACATTTATAGTCACTAAATAAACGACCATGCTGTACTTCATAAGCTATGATCATTAAACCATACATAGGTAATACTGAAAAATGGTTTGGAGTGGGGTCCATAACATCCAGACACTTTTGAGTAAAAGATAGGTTACGTGCCCTTGTTTTGAAATTAGTCTCGCTTAACTAGTCTACCGATCATTCTACGTCTAATTGACGGGTCGGGATAATCAAGACTACTTTTTTTACGAAACATGGAACAAGAAATTGAATTTAGAAGCACCAACATCAGGCAACTCAACAATATCTTTAAGAGCCTTGTAAAAGTAAAATGAAACTACTGCTAGTATCATATTCTTGCTGTACGGACGTTGAGTCAGAGATACTATTTATACTTAACCAAAATATGCAGCTTCTAATGGTACAGCTAATTGTAAGGCAATTTAAGAAATAAAACGAGCGTAATTTCTAAAGATGCCGTAATAACCAAAAAGTTAAATATTATTGCTATTCAGAATCGTCAGCAATAGATTTTTTACGGCATGCTGTTGCTATTTATAGCCTCAACGAGTGTGCGAGACTGTTAGAAATCAGTAGTAAGTTATTCAACTAAAACGCGCAGGATCAACGTGTCAAGAACAACTTTTCAGTTGGCACGTGGGGCATCCTACCCAGGGAGAGGCTACGGATGTTAGAAAAGGAAGAATGGCATGTGGATGCGGTCTGGTCCGCTTTGCGATACATGCTTGAGTATTAGGGGTTTAGTTTGACTGGCAGTCTGGCCAAAGGTTCATCCGGCTGTTTGTCCTACGGCAAGGGAGTACAAGGGATGCCCTGCGGACTAGGCATTGTCTAGTCGTTGGCCCCCATCACCGAGAAAACAAACACGGTCCCTCCCTCCCCGCACCCTTGAAGAACCTTCACGTAGGGTCGTCCGACAAGCAGTAGCCCTCCGGATGATCCCTTGTGGATCTCGTCCGTCGGATCTTGGAGTTAAACCTCAAGTCTACACAGAGTAGAACAATCATTTCGTACATTCGGGGTCATTTCATATTGTCTAGGATACCAATCTCACACACAAAATCGTAGATATCTCGACTTTCCATTTACAGTGGACTCTGTCAAATCCGACATCGTACGGGATCGTTGCAATAGGTCGGAAGCCACAGAGTGTCGGAATATCCAGTTTTGTCAAAACCGGAAGTATTATTACAATGTTGATTCAAATCACCAGAACGTTATTTCCTTTAAAAATGATAAACTTTTCTGTACATTCTAAATTTTCTAATTTATTACCAAAATTATTGAAAATAACCCTCCCGATAAATACTTTTCTGGGAACCTATCTTTACGTTTAAATCCACATACGGTCATATAGATATCACTAAATAATTTCTGGTCCATTAAACTATGAATTATTATTCGATTTTCATTTTTAAGAAATTCAGTATGCAATGCCTAATACTTTCTGGCAAAAACTGTATTTTAGTATCAAAACCAAATATGTTTTTATAGTGAGTGATACTCATTATTCATTTAAAATTATGATATTTGATTTCAATGAACATAGAAAAAAAAAATCGTTATACCTGTTTCAATATTTTGTTGATAACGGAAGTGGTGTCATCGTATCGAGCGTTACAAATGTATAAATCGAACTGACACTGATGGATTTATTGACTAATTCTGCGTCCTTTTATGGTACAGTAAGTGGTCTGCGATATCATTTCTGTGGAAATTAAATGAAATGGGGTCTACCGTCCTACTCTTCTGCTAGCACCAGATACAGTAAGTGACATCAGTTTAAGGGTAATGTATGACCGGTGAAACCCGTCATCACTTCATCCTAGTTCTAGTTTGAACAGAAACAAATTCAATATATTGAAATACCGTATAGTATTGATCTCCAATAAATAATATATTGATGGACCTTTTATTGTATAATTGTATTCGTTGAAAAAAATATTATTTTTGTCTTTATTCAAGATATTCCATTCATACGGATACAATGTTCGAGTTTATCGACTGAATTCTGATCGCTTTGTTTGACACTATTGATCAAAAATTAAAGGAGAATGCTATAATAAATTTTTAAATTATCATTTACTTAATTAGTTCATTGTGTAACGCATTTCAGAATTATGTTGGTTTCTTTTCAGTTTCGTAACTCAGTCCTTACACGCGCTGTCATTAGCCCGCTTTCTATTGGTTGCACGTGCTTATGATTGGCAGTCACTGTAGGCGTGCATTGTACCACGTGGTTACGTCACGTGATTTTTAGGGTATATTATACCTCTTCTTGCCGCGTAGCAGTATTCTGAGTCTGAGGCCCTGCTTGATTTATCCATACCGGCTGACCACAGTTCGGCAGTTTCCCCGGCGAGGTTACTTGATTTAACCGGAAGTCGACAAAAGTTCGTACGCCGAATGCGCCGCTTTGTCAGCAGCGGCGATCACCGGCGCAAGGTGGTGAACATGTCAACGAGATAAAATTCGCGTTAGTTAGTAATGTCAGTAAACACCAATATGAAAGCGTTAAAATTAAACCAAATGCTTTGAATTTGAATTAAGGTTTCGTAAAACCATGTAATTTACTTATTTTTTCGGTAATACTGCAAATAATAATTTTCTGTTTATTTTGCGGTCACTTATTTATAGTCATGCTCTCGTGAATACTGTTTTTATACGCCCACATTAAAATGTTATCGTATATTGTCGTCGCCGCCGTCCGTCCGGCGTCCACAATTTCTTGTGGACTCTCTAGAGGCCAAAGGTAATATCCGATTGACATTAAATTTATACACAGAGTTTAAGGTCATGAGACGAAGAAGCATATGAATTTCAGCTATTTCCTTTAATTACTGCCAGCGTTACGGCCCTTAATCACTTCAAAAAAAATTCTTGACGCTCTAGAGGCCAACGTTAATATTCTATTGACTTTAAATTTATACAAAGTGTTTAAAGCGGGAATTTCATATTTTCTAAGAAAGTCAAAACATATTTATTTCTATGTCTTTTGCTTAATAGGTTGTCAACTCACTATTAAACAACCATAGGCATTATTTTCACACTTACAAATCCGTCACATCGGAAATAATACACAATTACCTACCTTGTTTTTCCATTCCCCCCATGCAATAGCTATCTTCAAACGTTTGAATTTAAAGTTGAAAATGATATTTTTGCCAATTTCCCAACTGGCAATAGTGAATTATAGGATTAATAGGATTCTTCTTTAACTGTTTATAGATACCATCTATTTTAAAGCTTTATTTTAATATATTTTAAAAAAATAAAATAAAAATATGAAATTGCAGCTTTAAGGTCAAGAGCCGAAGAAGTCTATTGATTGTCAGCGATTTCTGATACTAACTGCCAAAGTTATGGCCCTTGATCACTTTGAAAAGTCTTGTGGAAAGTTAGAGGCCAAATTTATCATCCGATTGGCTTCAAATTGAGGTCTTGAGACAAACAGGTACATTGTTTTTCAATGAAATTTTGAAAACTGAACAGCTAAATCCATGATATTAAATGTTTCGTATACTAAAATAAACGTTAGCATGTGGCAGAACTTTATAAAAACCAAACAAGTTCTGATAATTACTTAATGAATTGTTACTCTTAATCCGAATTTAGTGTATTATAAATGTTTCATTACCGAAAAAAGTAAAAATATGCGACAACTCTTGTTGACGGCCGGGACGATTTAGCTGTTGTGGGCGTATGTTTCGTTGCCTGGCAACCTATCTTTATTAAAACATGTCATTTAACCGGTTTAATATTATCCGACGCCAAATTTTTTATCAGCCGGGTCACTTGATTTGCTCTGATACGGTAACCTGACCGGCGAACGCCTTGTATAAACCGGCTCGCCTATCGGCGAACAAATCAAGCAGCCCCTGAGTCGAGCCGTAGGTGCAGTAGGAGAAGATTAAGACAGAGACCATTTCTCTGGTCGATTTCGAGTCTGACCCCGACGTATAGGGAGCGATAGGAAGAGCCCGACAAGGAGCGTTAGAGTCTGACCCCGACTTATAGGGAGCGATAGGCAGAGCCCGACAAGGAGCGTTAGAGTCTGACCCCGACTTATAGGGAGCGATATAGAGAGCCCGACAGGGAGCGATAGGAAGAGCCCAACAGGGAGCGTTTTAGAGAGCCCGACAAGGAGCGTTTTAGAGAGCCCGACAAGGAGCGTTAGAGTCTGACCCCGACTTATAGGGAGCGATAGAGAGAGCCCTTCTAGGAGCGTTTAGAGAGCCCGATAAGGAGCGATTAATAGAGCCCGCCAAGGAGCGTTTAATAGAGCCCGACTAGGAACAGTATAGTGCTGACGAGTGTTGGATGGAAATGAGTTATTTTTGTATTAGGAGAATAATAAAGAGAGTTGCTGATTAATCTGGTGTTAGTCTTTCTGAGCCAGCTGCTTGGTTGGCTACAGTGAACCCTCAACGGAACAAACGGATAGAGCCAGGCCCACTCTACTACAGTAATCTGCTCTATCCGGAGATCCAGTTCACTCCAATCTTAAACAACACTCTGCCAATCAAACAAATAGGAGGGAAAGCATAGAAAAACTTATCCCAAGTGTAAGAAAACGCATTGATACCCATTGCAAAAGGATCACGTTTATAAGCATAATAATTTCCAACTTTGGCATTATTTCTGGAGGCAAATAAATCTACTTCTGGTAAACCCCAGAGATCAGTAATCTTAAAAAATACAGTTTGATTTAATTCCCATTCAGTGTTCTCATGTTCAATTCTGCTCTGCTTGTCAGCTTCGACATTTTTCTTCCCTGCAATGCGACAGGCCTTTAGGTAAATATTTCTTTCAATACAAAACATAAAGATGTCTCTAGTAGTAGTGTTTAAATTTTCATGTTTAACTCCTAAAGAATCGATGTACGATACAGCAGTAGTGTTGTCAATCATTATCAAAATACAAATATCTTTCATTTCTCTACAAAAGGCAAATAAAACAAGCTTAGCAGCTAAATGTTCTAAGGAATTTATGTGTAAAAGCGCTTCCTCAGATGACCAACAACCACCCGTTGCATTGCCATCAGGGTCGACTCCTCCCCAGGCTTTTTAGAAGCATCACTTTGTAAAATATATGTTGGGTTTTCAATTTTTAAAGACGTTTTTGCATTTTCAACATTGTTTACCCACCAATATAAATCTGACCTACAGTCCGAGGTCAAGATCATTTTTTGTTCAAAGTCACCATTAAATAGACTTAACATTTTGGTTTTAAGAATATCACATCTGCGAAAAAAAATTTCGCCATAAAGAACTCCAGGAATAGCTGCTACCATTTGACCAATGACACAAGCAAATTTCCTTATAGTAATAAGCGTTCATTTAATAATTCAATACATGCTCTTTTCAATTTTAGAGCTTTAGGAATAGTTAACCTTATATTCATGAATTTCGAATTTAAAATAAAGCCAAGGTAAGTAATTTCTTGAACTGGGTCAAGGACAGATTTCTCTGGGTGAACAATAAAACCAGCTTTTAGAAAAAACAAGACTGTGTCTCTAATATTGTTTTTAATATCAGCAATGTCATCTCCAAACAATAAACAATCGTCATTAAAACTGGTATTTAATGTCCTAATTTTCTTAATTGTGAAAAGAAGACATTGGTAACTTTGGTAAATAATCGAGGGGCTGGGGCTAAACCATTAGGTAAACAACAATATTGATATATAACTCCATCCCAAATAAATTTAAGATATTTTCTATACGGTTTTGAAATATTCAAAGCATGATAGGCATTAGACCAGTCTATTGAAGCCATGAAACAATTTTCAGACATAAGATTTATTGCATGTGATAAAGTATCCATTTTAAAATGCTGATAATCTATATAGTCATTTAATTCCTTAAGGTCCAAAATAATTCTAAGAGGTCCATTTTTCTTTTCCTTTGTAAATATATTAGAAATAAATTGCCCTTCTTCAAATTTGGCTTTCTCAATGATTTTTCTCAGTAAATTTTCAATTTCAGCAGGAATCATATTAGACTTCTCTTCAGAGAATTTATAAGGAATAGGAATTATGCAATCAGGTGCAATTTTAGAATTTAACTCGATATCAATACCACAGACTAATTTTAATATATGTATGTCTTATGTAAGGGACTTCCAGAAGTCTAAATGAAATCTGAGTTCACCAGCTTTAAAGTTGTTTATGAGTGTAGATAAAATTCTATCTAACTCACTTCGAAATTTGTCCCATGAACGAGATTCTAATTTACTCACCACATGAGTCGTATTCATTTTTTTTTTCTTCTCTGTTGGGTACTTCTTGTTCTGGCTGTAACTTGAGTTTCTCTGATAGCTTGCAGGCTTTTTGCTTTTGTAGCGGTACTGGTATGGAGGGGGCCTCCTGAAAGCCTTGTTGCCTTGATATAAAAAAGACTTTGAGTTGTTGGCGTATCTGTTATTCTTATAATTATATGAGCGATTAGTACTAGTAACTGAGTGACCAACTTGATTTGTTTCTTTAATGTGTTTCACTCGTTTACTAAAATCATCTCCAAATAATAGTTTGCTACCTCCAATCTCTGTATTATGTGAAGGGTGGCATAGTTTTTTGTATTGGTAATTTAAATCCACCTTCATGGCATCAAGTCTTGATTGATTATGCTCCTGCACAGAGTGACCTAGCAGTGACAATACATCCATACAAATTTTGATTTGAGTTTGGAGTTGGGGTTTAGTACTGTCCTTCTGCTCAGTTTTTCTTGAGTTCAATAAAATATCCTCAAGCCCCATAAGGGCATACGAGCATTTAAGGAGTTTTTCATTTAGTTTAAAAGATTCCATGTCTTTAAACTGAGTATCTCTCTTTAGATGATTCCAAATTTCAGAGTTGACTTTCTGGGGGTGAATTTCTAAATTTGCCGGTCTGAAATATCTTTCTAGAATTTCTTTTAATCTTTCATCTGACAATTTTGAATTAAACAGCTGTTTAATTATGCCAGATACTTTGTCCGGCAATACATTGCCCACTTTATCAGTGACAGAGTATTCTTGTTCTAACGAATCTTCAAATTTATCGATTTCATCTTGATCTACTTCCACTTCCAGTTCTAATTCTATCTCATTCTCAGCATTGTTATTATTTCCCGACTTGGATTTTTTTATTTTCACCTTGTTCATGATTCAGCAAATCGTTAATTTGTTGGTCAAGATTCATATCATCTGCTCCCTTCTTCGAAATTCTAGGAATTTTGAACCTTTTTTGAGTGGCAGGAATATCAGAATCGGAGAACGTTTCATCGTCAGAAGCTGATAAAGAGTGGATTCGCTTCCGGTCATCAAAAGTTTCAGGTTGTCGTAAACTCGCAAAAGAATTTGCAATCAGAAGGTGAAGTTCTTCCAACGTTTTTCGATGCATGTCATTCATTTCTGCTTTAAAATCTTCAAAAGATTGAGACTTAGATGCACTAAGCCTAGCAGTTTTGTCAAGTTGTGACGAAATTATTTCATCATCCTTCTTAAAGTTACTACAAGAGGGAACGGACATGCTAGAAGAAGCGAATTCTGCACCGATGGCCTTGGAACCAGTTTTAGAGCTGCCCTCAATCGTTTTGGAAGGTTTTCTTCCTGTATCTTTATTATCAATGAGGACACTAGCCAGGTCAAAGCTAGTACTACTACTAGTAGTGGCCATTTTGTTTGGCCTCGTGGTTCGTGTCTCACGGGTGGACCCGATAATATTTTTTGAGGCAGATAAAATAGTCTAAAAGACTAAAAAGATTTTTACAAGGAGTTAGCCATTCTTGCTATAACAGCTGAAACAAGAATATATTGAAAATTTCAGTCAAATTACTTTATCCTGAACAAAGTTGTTACCACTATAATTTTTTACTAGAAATGGGAGTTAAATTCATCGACACCCTTTTCCCATTATGGCCGATTGTTGATTGACAGGCGTTAACTCCACCTATATAGTCTCGATTATCAAGTAATGTTTACAATGACTATTACTGATAGCGTATTCGGTTTGAGACAGGGCTGCAATTCAATTCGTATACATTTATTTTTTACTATAAATTAGAATTAAGATTTTTATATATAGATAAGAAGAGAAAGTCTGCGATAGGATATTAAAGTTTGAAAGGAATGGGCCAAATCAACGAGGCAGTATTGTAAATAAATTATAATAAATAGCCGACTTCTTGCGTTGCCTACGTGTACTCTTTTGTACTTCAGGTAGGCCTAAGCGACTATTGCCACCGTTTCCCTGTATTAAATCATTCGTGTGTTTCAATTTAAGAAAAGAAGATTTTGTTACAAATTCGTTAACGTTTATTACCAAGTTCCTCTTATAGAATACACACCAATCGTTAATACACTACATATCAATCGTTAATACGATACGTTATGTAGCGCAGCTACATGGAAAAGGTTCAAAGGAATAATTGTCCCAGTTATTAACACACTCGCTTTGGGTTTGGTAGTTTATCTTTTATACATGTAACATACAGTACTTGAATATGAGCATTCATAATCATGAGGTTGAGTAGGAGCAGGCGAAGAAGTATGGGTAGAGTAGGAGTATGAGTAGGAGTATGAGGTTTAACTGAAAATAAAAGAAATAGGTTCCTAATTAATAACTATCAAATGTACATGAAAATACTAATCGACTATATATGACACAGTAATTATAGGCCTAAATAGTGTAAAGGCCTATATAATAATAATAGACTTGAGAAAATAAACAGACAGTCTATCAAATACAAGACTTCATAGAGATCTACGATGTGCCTAATATGCAATAGGCCTGGAGATAATTATGAATAGAACTAATCTTAACAGCAGCAATATAAGTTGAAAACAGAAATCAAGGCCAATGGACATGGTAACATATAACAGACACAATTATGATCTAGCAGGCCTAACCTCTACAAGTATTATTCAGTAACTGATATATATAGTGTCCTGATGATTAAACCTAACATATGAATGTATATTTATATGCTAAAATATTACTTACTACGCTGGGGGAATCATTTTAGTTGAAATGTACAAAAGTGCTTATTCAAAGCACATGGTTTTAACAAACATTTTACATTAGGGGCACATAACTCAAACATACTTCCTGTTTGGAAGGAAAACAATAAAATGAAAGTAGCAAACCCCAAAATGAAAGTAGCAGTAACTGTGAGCGTAACATTCCGCCCCCGATGACAGCTCAAACTGTCATCCAAAATAAAGCGCGAACAACCAATAACCAGTTAAAATGTCAATGGTTTCACAGGTAAAGTTTTTAAGTTCACTGCAGATCAACACTGGTATCATCAACATGATTTGATGTAACTTGTCCTTCCAGAAAGCAGATTTTATCCACAGGACGATCGTATACACCTATCTGAGTCTTAACCTTGACGGATCTAACAAAGCCATCCTTTCCAGGATAAGTGTTTACTATCAACCCGAGCGGCCATTGATATCTTGGAGTCTTGTCGTCTTTGATAAGGACGTGGTCGCCTTCTTTCAGGTTACGTTTTGGTACAAACCATTTTTGACGCGCTTGAAGAGCTGGTAGATATTCCCGTAACCAACGATGCCAGAATATATATCAGCGAGATATTGAACCTGTCTCCAACGACGTTGATAAAGGTCTTGTTTGACGAAGATGCCTGAAGGTATAGTTGGACCAGATCTCAGTAGAAGGAGGTGATTTGGTGTCAGTGGTTCTTAATCTCTGGGGTCATCAGAGAGCTTTGTAATGGGTCTGCTGTTAACTATTCCTTCAACGATGTACATCAGTGTGGCGAGTCCTTCATCGTCAAGGGGTTGTTGATTGAGTAGACCCTTCAGTACGGATCGGACGGTTCGAATTTGGCGTTCCCAAACGCCACCCATGTGGGATGCTGCTGGTGTATTAAAAATCCACTTGATTTCCTTCTTTAACATAAAATTGTGGATTTTATCAGAATTCCAAAGTTTTATCGACTTGCTTAATTCTGCTTGACATCCGACAAAGTTGGTCCCGTTATCACTGCGTATTTCTTGAGGTTCACCCCGTCGAGCTATAAAACGTTGAAGCGCATTTAAAAAGGAGTCCGTGTCCAAAGTATGGCTTACTTCAATATGAATGCTGCGAGTAGTTAAACACGTGAATAGACAGCCATATCTTTTAAGTTCACTGCGACCACGCTTTACTAGGAATGGTCCAAAGTAGTCAACACCAGTGCGTGTGAATGGTGCCTCGCCAGCAGTAACCCTGTCCTTTGGTAAATCTGACATGAATTGGGATTCAGGAAGGACTTTGAGTTTCTTGCATGGTAGACATCTAGACAGGATACCTTTAACGTTCACACGACCTCTAAGGATCCAATAATGTTGTCTTATATCGGCTAGTACCCTTTCAACACCTGCGTGGGCGGATAGAGCATGGTAGTGTTCAATTATCAGCCTTGTAACATGGCCCGGGGGTAGAATCTTCTGGTGCTTAGCTTCAGTTGTAAGATCAGCATTGGAAAGCCTTCCACCAACACATAGAACACCTTGTTCATTGTAGTAAGGGCATAACTTCCGAAGGTTCTTCTCTTTGATGACAGCTTCAGTAAAGTTAGTTCGCTGCAAGTATGTAACAATTGCCAACTCAGCCGCTTGGGTTTCCGTGACAGTAAGGGTTTTAGGGAAGTCGTTCTTCTTCTTGTGAAGTATGGACTTTAGACGTAATATCCAAGCAACAGCTTTCTTCAATTTAGACCATGAAGAGTATCTCTTGAAGAATGTGTTGATGATGTCGATTTGCGTAGTAACAGCATACACCTGGGGTTCATTCTTTAACTCTGCCTTAGTATCAATGTCCACTTCAAAATTAGGTTGAGAAGGCCACGTGTCTTCACGCTGCCAAAGGTATTGTGGTCCATGGAGCCATTGAGATTTACTTATCAGGTCAACAGCCGCAAGTCCACGAGATGCGTGGTCTGCTGGGTTATCCTCGGATTTTACATGCTTCCATTGATCAGGCGAGGCGTGATCCCTAATAGTTGCAACTCGATTTGCAACGTAAGTCTGGAATCTTTTCTCTTCATTTCTTAGGTACCACAACACAATCATACTATCGGACCAATATGCTGATTCAACAAGTGGTATTTCGAGTTCTTTGCGAATTATCTTATCCAGTCTAACTGTCTCTACAGCGGCGGCCAGTTCTAGGCGAGGTATTGTCATTGGTTTCAAAGGTGCAAGTTTTGACTTGGACATGATGAATGCACAGTAGACATTACCATCAACGTCGGTAAGACGAAGATATGATACCGCTCCGTAACCTTGTTCAGAGGCATCAGCAAAATGGTGTAATTGTGCAGTAGCTACGTCGAATCCACGTGGTTTGATGCAGCGAGACAGGGTAAAGTTTTCAATAGGGGGTAGATCTTGAAGCCATCGGTTCCACTGTTTAGCTAAGACGTCAGGTATAGGATCATCCCAGTTACATTTCATACGACACATTGTCTGGAACATAATTTTTGCTTTAAGAATAAATGGGCTAACAAATCCAAGAGGGTCGTAAACTGAACTTACTAAACTCAGAACTCCTCGTTTAGTATGTGGTTTTTCTGGTAATGAAGTGTTGAATCCAAAGCTGTCAGTCTCTACTTTCCAGAGTACACCAAGCGCTCTTTCAACTGGGAGTCTGTTGTCATCAAGTTCGAGTGATGGAATAGTTTTGGCATGTTCGGTATCGGGTATGCTTTGCAAGACTTCACGGGAATTACTTATCCACTTGGTAAGACGAAATCCTCCACGTTGTAGAATATTCCGTAGGCTACGTGCAAGAGAAATAGCTTCCTTTACGTTGCTTACCGACTTAAGACAGTCATCAACATAGAAATTCTTGTCAATTGTAGAAATAGTTGAAGAATCAAAGTCTCTGGAATTATCTTCAGCGCATTGTTTCAGTGCGAAGTTAGCACAACTGGGAGACCATATACCGCCAAACAGATGTGCAGTCATACGGTACGTAACAGGTTCCATACTTGTATCATTGTCTTTCCACCAACGAAACCTGAGGACATCACGATCAGGTTCATTGACACGTACTTGATGGAACATGCCTTCTACATCGGCCATTAGAGCGATATGTTCTTGGCGGAAACGAAGAAGAACTCCAATTAACTTATTTGTTAAATCGGGTCCTTGTAGGACTTTGTCATTAAGGGATATGTTTCTAAACTTCGATGAGCAATCGAACACGATTCTTGGTTTATCTGGTTTACGAGGATGAATAACTGGATGATGTGGGAGGTACCAGACATATCCGTCATTTCTGTCTCACTGTTCTGGTGGAACAATCTCAGCATACTTCTTTACCAATAGGTCTGTGATTCCAGGGGTATATTTTTCTTTCATCGATGGGTTATTATCAAGACGTCTTCCTAGCAAACGTAACCTATGTTCTGCCACAGATAAATTGTTTGGTAAATGTGGTGGTCTTATTTTGAAGGGAATGTTCATAGAGTAATGTCCATTCAAGATCTCCAGATAATCTTCCCAAACAGATATTACTTTTTTATCGCTAACTGAGAAAGCATTGGTATCTTCCTTTAGGTCATCAATTTTCCAGAATCTCTCAACTTGTGTTTGAAGATCAGAGTCATTTTTAACAAAATATGTTAACGGGGTAGATTGACCTTTACTTTCTATAGGCCCGTTGAGCGTCCATCCCAGTAGGGTTTTAGTGGCGTATGGCTCTCCTTGTTGACCAGTACGCACTTCTCTTGGTATTAATGCATCTGGCATATCTTGACCAATCAAGACATGAACATCACTTATATTTACATCTGGTATCGCTATATCCTTTAGGTGGGGCCATTTGTTGACTTCGTCCTGACGTACACGACTTGTTAGACCAATATTCAACTTTGGTCTTGAAAATACATGTGGCATATCAAAGGTGTGGGTATCATCTAAATTAGAGATTTGTAGGTCAACGATGAAAGTTTCAGCGCACATATCCTTTGAGTCAAGTGTAGTTAGTCTCGTAACTTCATGCTTTCTAGGAATACCAAGATGGTGAATAACTTCATCTGAGCAGAAAGACTGAGTCGATCCAGAATCCAACAGTCCTCTTACTAATATGGGAACGATTGGAAGAGCTACTTTCCCTGTGATGGCTCCTACAAAGTTACAATTTGTAGGTGGAGGTAGAGTTGACTCTCTGGTCTTATTTTGAGCGGAAGCACCTGGAGGGGATAGACTTGATTCGGTTGTGTCATCAGAGATTTTCGGTAGGTGTAAAAATCTATTATGTTTTTGTCCACATCCGTGAATGTTGCAAACGAATTGTCTCGTGCAATTTTTTCCACTGTGGCCTGGTTTAAAGCAATTGACGCAAAGTCCCTTTGATTGTACAAAAGATATTCTATCCTTGATTCTTAGTGCTCGGAAAGATGGACATTGGGTAATAAAATGCTTTTGTCCGCAATGAGGACAAGTTGACGACCAAGCTGGGTTTACTGTGTCAGTCGTATTTCGTGTCGAAAAGGATTCAGCAGTACTGCTTGTCTGCACCGCAAAGTTAGCACGACTTTTGTCTCGACGATCCTTATTATTTATCTCGAATTTCCTATCTGTGGTTCGTCTAGCTATTTTCCCGAACACGGGGTCAGTGGCTTCTTCAGCTGCGGAGCTAATAAAGTTAACAACATCAATAATACTTGGCAATCGGGTTCGTTTTATATTGTGGTTAACCTTTAACCACCGCGTTTGTAGATAATTTGGTAACTTCTCTATAATCGAAAGTAGACTTGCGCTGTTATTTATTTCATTCAAATATCCCATGGTGTCTAATGTTTCCTTACAACATCGTAAATCATCTGCAAAGTCTAAAAGGCTTACATTATTGGTAACTCTAGGTCTAGCTGTAATCTTCGATATCCAGGCTTGCGATATATCACTTTCATTGCTAAAACGCTCCTTAAGAAGTCGTAGAGCTAATTTATATCCATCTGACGGTGCTTTGACAAGACAACATTGAAGAAGTTTCTTCGCTCGTCCTGTACAATATTGTATGAGGCGCGATAATTTGGCACTGTCACTGATAGTATCAAGATCCACCGTATTTTCAAAAGATCTTATGAAGGACCAATATTTCAAAGGGTCTCCGTCGAAGTATGAAAATTCTGTCTTTGGGAGTTGTAACGCTTCTACGAGAGACTGTTGATGGAGTTTAGTTTCATTTAACATTTGACATAAAACATCTCCGAAGCTTGAAGCGAGTTTTCGGCGGCATAAGTTTCTGCAGACCCTGGAGGAGGTTTTATTGTCGAATTTCCCCATGACAGTCTGGGTTTTGGTTGATGTCTTACACCAGAATATGTTGCATTATTATGTATAGTAGTAGATAGAGGTGTAGCTGATGTGGGGTTATTTTCTCGGCTTCTTGGGGTTGAGTGGGTAAAAAGATTTTCAGTAGGATCTAGAGATTCAGCTCTAACAAGTTTTGACTTTAATTCAATTTCACGACGTTTTTGTTCAAGATGTAATAGAAGTCTTTCGGTTTCAAGTTTCTTTTGTTCGGCTTGCTGCTTGACTTCAAGCTGTTTTAACTCTAAATCACGTTGTTCTTTTAGAACAGCCGATTCTCTCCTTAAAGCGATTCTTTCAGCAGTAGCCTTGATTCTGGATTCATAAACAGAAGGTGTTGCAGATATTTGTGATTGTTTACCATCATCTGACGCCGACATATGAGGCTCATCTTCACACTGACTAGCTAACCAAGTACCAGCTACATCTTTAAAATCATTTGTTGTTTTAACGACGTCCAATCTGTATTTCTCAGATTCTGATATTTCAGTTTCATCAGTTAATAAGATGTGATATTCTGTATGGGCTTGTCCGAAATCTTCTAAAGCTTGTTCAAATGTTTTCATACGTTCTGCAATCTGGGATGCATTGAGGTTATCTGCCATTAAGGACTCTATTTGGTTCATTAAACGTGTAAGCGATCCTTTGGCAACGCCACGTTTGGATTTTAAATTTCGTATTCTTTCATCTTGTGTCACTGCCAGGTTGAGATTCTCGGGATTATAATTAGGTATAGAAGTGGTGGGTTTTGAATTCTCTTCCCGGTTCGACATGTTGATAAAGTATAATAGGTGTTTATTTGGGTTTGTTTCACTTGGTATATTAGCATCAATAAGTCCAGGTCGTATTAAACTGAATGTAGCGCAGCTACATGGAAAAGGTTCAAAGGAATAATTGTCCCAGTTATTAACACACTCGCTTTGGGTTTGGTAGTTTATCTTTTATACATGTAACATACAGTACTTGAATATGAGCATTCATAATCATGAGGTTGAGTAGGAGCAGGCGAAGAAGTATGGGTAGAGTAGGAGTATGAGTAGGAGTATGAGGTTTAACTGAAAATAAAAGAAATAGGTTCCTAATTAATAACTATCAAATGTACATGAAAATACTAATCGACTATATATGACACAGTAATTATAGGCCTAAATAGTGTAAAGGCCTATATAATAAAAATAGACTTGAGAAAATAAACAGACAGTCTATCAAATACAAGACTTCATAGAGATCTACGATGTGCCTTATATGCAATAGGCCTGGGGATAATTATGAATAGAACTAATCTTAACAGCAGCAATATAAGTTGAAAACAGAAATCAAGGCCAATGGACATGGTAACATATAATAGACACAATTATGATCTAGCAGGCCTAACCTCTACAAGTATTATTCAGTAACTGATATAATATATATAGTGTCCTGATGATTAAACCTAACATATGAATGTATATTTATATGCTAAAATATTACTTACTACGCTGGGGGAATCATTTTAGTTGAAATGTACAAAAGTGCTTATTCAAAGCACATGGTTTTAACAAACATTTTACATTAGGGGCACATAACTCAAACATACTTCCTGTTTGGAAGGAAAACAATAAAATGAAAGTAGCAAACCCCAAAATGAAAGTAGCAGTAACTGTGAGCGTAACACGTTACGTTTATACATGACGTTAACAATACGTTAATATAATGCGTTAATCGTTAAACAATTATCGTTAAGGTAAATCGTTCATTATTATAACACTAAGAGGCAAACACAAATAGTTACGTTGAATGACTACATTTTCGTTTGATGAATACGTTTGTTGATCATACACATGTATTATGCGGTGATGATAATAACTACGTTTGATGATGTAAGCATGATGACGATGACGTTACGTTTGATGATGATGTGATGTGATGTGATGTGATGTGATGGACATTTGATGATGATGGTTTCTCTACAATAAAAAATAATACATCGTTACAACCAAATAATAACACGAGTTTAACATTCTAATATTCGAACATTGTTACAAATAAAACTTAATCGAGTACTAGAGGGAGAGTTGTCCCTTTAAGCGTGTTGTCCCGGACCCGTGTAGACTACTTGCAGGAAAACCACGTGCGTTAAGACATGGGGCGATACAAGTACCGTTCATAACCATTAATTTATGCAGTTAAAACATAAAACATTTCAAGAATTATACATAAATCTTAGCCAGAATACATCTATGTAACAAACTATAATCATTAAAAGCTTACTAACATCTTGTGAGGAACTACAGGGCAAAAAGAAAATACGTTTCACATTTTTATACACAACAAACAATGGCGACTTCGTTAACCATATGACCTTGACCGAAAATGAATTAATATAAGAAAGGGACAAGGATCATAACATTATAAAATATAGACTCGGATTCACCACAAATGAAACAATGCGAATTCTGCCGTAACATTCCGGCCCCTTAAACAAACAGTTGTTTAACAAAATCTGCATTACGGTAAAATGAGCACCAACTTAGAAATTGGTCTCTGCATAACAGCATTTTGAGTCTTAATCTTAGCGCTACGAATAAAACCATTAGAATCTTTATTAACATCAATAATACGTCCCATATTCCAATGGTTACGAGGAACATTGTCATCTGCAATAAGTACTATGTCATTAACACAGACATTTCGTTGAGGTTGGGTCCACTTAACGCGTTGCTGTAACGTTACTAAATACTCTCGTTGCCACCTCTTCCAGAAAGCATCTAATCTCTTATGAGTACTCCTAATTATCAGATTTGTTACATGGGCGTTGCGGGGTAAAATTATTGGGTGTTTCACATCTTCTGGTACATCAGCGTTGCGTAAGCGACCGCCTACACGGATAAGACCATTCATAAAAACCGGGTCAAGTTTATAAATCGAACTGTCTTTAGACACATGTTTCACTGGGTTTGTCTTAGTCATTTCACTGAAAGTTTTTCCAAATGCACAACGTTGCGTAAATTGAAGAATGGCATGTTCAGCATTATTCAAGTCCGTTACGTTTAATGGAACCATTTTCATATCATGTCGTTTAATTATGTTCATTTCTGTTTTGATCTTCGTTGAACGTAGGATCGGATCTAAACAATCTTTAACATATTCTTCCAAAACCTTGCGATCATTCCGCCATTTTCGAAGATTTCCCTTAAAACGTAGAATCCATGCTACTGCTCGTTTCAAACTATACCAATCTGAATGATATTCTATAAGCTTTAACGTTGAAGAATCGGCTACTTCCGTTGTAAAGGTTATAACATCTTGTTTCACTTCCGGATCATCAGATGTAACTTTGGATAAAGTTGGTTGATTTGGCCATGATAATTCCTTTTCCCATAGAAACCCCGGCCCCGTTAACCATCTGGGACTCTTGACAATTTCTAACGCAGTTAATCCTCTAGACGCGTCATCGCCTGGGTTCAATGATGATTCAACATAAAACCATTGGTTAGGTGCCGATAAATCCCTTATAGCAGATATCCGATTTGCCACAAACACATGAAAGCGTTTTTTCTCGTTGTTGATATAACTAAGTACTGTTGTACTATCCGTCCAAAATTTTATTCCATCGGGTGAAATGTCAAGTTCTTTCAAAAGAGTGCTGCTTAAGCGAGCTGTAACAGTTGCTGCACTGAGTTCCAGACGTGGAATAGTAACCGTTTTAAGGGGGGATAATCGAGATTTACCAAGCACAAATGCGCAATGAATATCGTTCTGTTCGTTTATTAGTCTCTGAATGGCAACACAACCATAACCTGTCGAGCTGGCATCAGCGAAAAAATGAATTTCACTTTTAACGACGTTTCCAAAATCGACTGGTTTTAGACATCTATCGATTTTATAGCCTTCTAAATTAATCAACTGTTCTCTCCATTTCAACCATTCCTTCCGATAATAGTCTGAGATAGGGTCATCCCATCCCTTACTTTCGTTGCAAATGTCTCTGAGAATACGTTTAGCTTGCAAAGTCAGTGGTGCCACAAAACCGAGTGGGTCAAAAATCGAAGACACTACTGATAAAATACCTCGTCTCGTTATTGGTTTGTCATTTAATACAATTCCGAAGCCGAATTGGTCATTCTCAATGCACCAATGTAATCCTAGGGCCCTTTCAATCGGCAAATCATCATAATTAAGATCAAGATTTTTCATATCTTTAGCCAGTTTTTCTTCAGGAATATTATTAATGAAAGTTCTACTGTTACTCGTAAATTTAGTCAAATTAAAACCACCTTTTGCACACGAGTCTATCAATTCGCGGGCTAATTGTACTGCGTCGGTAACCGTGTCACAGGATTTCAAACAATCGTCGACGTAAAAGTTACGTCTAATAGCGTCTAATAGCTTCTGCTACGCGTTCAGATTGCACACAAAAGTCATCTGCAGTCCTACGTAATGCGAAATTGGCGCAAGTGGGGGGTGAAACAGCTCCAAACGGATGTGAGGTCATCTGATATTCTTCTGGGTCACAATTAATGTTACCGTCGGGCCACCATAGAAATCTGAGAAAATCTCGGTTAGATTGAGGCACTTTTACTTGGTGGAACATTGCCTCTATGTCCGCCATAAAAGCAACTGGACGTTCCCGAAATCGTGTTAGCACGCCAAACAAAGAGTTAGTCATGTCCGGACCTTGTAATAAAAGATCATTTAGTGATTTACCATTAAGCTTGGCGCTACAATCAAAAACAACACGGATTTTGTTAGGCTTCCTTGGGTGGTAGACACCATGATGAGGGATATACCATGTCTTACCACGTTCAACTTCTAAGCGTTCTGGGGGTATTTTAACTGCGTATTCTTTACTAATGAGTTCGTTAAGAAAGTTAACATAATCTGACATGTAATTAGCGTTTCTCAGAAATTTACGTTTCAACCAACCAAGACGTTCGAAAGCCTGTTCTCTGTTAAAGGGCACCAATACGCTTTTGTCTCGGAATGGTAATGGAATGTAATAATGTCCATCTTCGTACTTTATTTCGTTGTCAACCAAAGACAAGAACCTTTTGTCTTCTTCAGAATGTCCCAATTCCGATGCATGATTATTTCGCTCAATAAAATCGCTCTCGAACATATGATTTATCAGCTTGACGTTATCAATTTCATGAACAGTTTCGTTGAATGCCAACTGATGACAATTATCCGAATTTACTTCACGCACAATTATACGGTTACATGTTATCGCTACAGGTTTAGACGAAGATACTTTAATGGGACCCATAACTGTCCATCCGAGTCTTGTTAACACAGCATACGGACCTTTATTTACACTAGACCTAACTTCAAGTGGTTCAAGGGCTAGTGGACAATTAATACCTATCAAAAGTCCAACTTCGAGAAAGCGGGGAATTTCCGGAAGGGGCAAAGATTTAAGATAACCCCACTGATATACGTTATTATGCGTTGGGATGTTCGAAGCGCTGACTGGTAATACATCTCTTGTATAAAGTTTCGGTAATGGGATCGAGAACGTTTCGTTGATATCTGACACAATCAGATCCGATATAATCAAACTATGTTCTTCAGATTGGCCGTGCATGGTACCTAGACGAATTGTAGTTTTTTCTGCATTTATACAAAGTCTTTCAGCCCTAATATATGTTATGAAACTCGCACTAGATCCGTTATCTAGAAATGCTAAGGCAGGTATTGATGATTGTTGGCCTTTCTGTTTCAGTTTAACAAGCAATATTGGAAGCATAAAGTCTGAATCGTCACCAATGTAACCATTATTTATATTCACTGTGTCTCTGCTCTGGG
Organism: Patella ulyssiponensis; assembly: GCA_963678685.1. Lineage (NCBI taxonomy): Eukaryota > Metazoa > Mollusca > Gastropoda > Patellidae > Patella > Patella ulyssiponensis. The sequence goes on from OY783225.1 coordinate 6,751,480, forward strand.
AAGACGGGTTTTGCGTTTTATGAGTGCTTTGCTGAATGTGTGTCGATGACGAAGGATGATTATACGGATTAAATGGGGGCGTGTCAGCCTTTAATAGACCGTACGTTGGTTTATTCATAGCGTTATTCGTTGAGGGTTGAAAATTTGAATTGGGCGTTTGCTTGTATGCGTTATACGTTGAAGGTCTTTGACTTGAATATGGCGTTGTTGTATATTGGTTGTAGACGTTCGGTGAATGCTGTGAGTTGACAAATCTATTTGGGAATTCACTTGAGGATATAGGATTCTGACTTTGAGGTATAAAGTCAAGGTGAAACACTGTTGGGTGACATTTGCCGCACTTACGACAAATTTTCTTAAAATTACAACATTTAGAGTTATGTCCCTTACTCAAACATCCAAAACATAAATTATTACTTCTGGCGTATTCGCGTCGTTTCTCAAAAGGCATTTTCATAAATTCATAACAAGTGTCCATATCATGTAAGCTCTTGGAACAATACAAACATGTTTTACTTTGACTCTAAGATTGATAGTTTTGATACATGTTGTCTGAAGAAAACACGTTCGCAGAATTTGTTGCATAACTCTATTTAGGCCTATGACTATAGGGCTGTGATTTATTTACAAAACTATCCGTTGATCTTCCGAATATGATCTGTTAAAGCATCTACTTCTTGCTTTACAAAAGTAACGAAGTCCTCAAAATTAATTTGACGGTTATTTGTAGACTTGACCCTTGGAACTCTTTTACGCCAGCCGTCTCGCATATTGAAGGGTAATTTCTCCATTAATTCTTAAAGGTTTTTTGGGTGGTTCATTTCTGATAAATATTTTATATCGTTCATAGCATTCATACAGTTTGATAACGCCAATGAGAATTTACTTAAAAGTTCAACGTTTTCCGGCTTCATTGAGGGCCACTTTAGAAGCTTATCTGTGTATGCTGTCGTTATTTTATAGTCATCACCGAAAGTATTATGTAAGAGTTGCTTGGCTTTCTTGAAACCATCCTCTGGGTTCATATGAAGACAGCTTTTAACGAGTGCGTTTGGTTCTCCTTCTGTAAGCTGATCGAGATAATAAAGGCGATCTCTGTGGTCTGCTATTCGTTGTTCGATCCTACTTGCAAACGACTTAATAAAAGAACGATATTCTAGAGGGTTACCTCTAAATTTAGAAATATGCGGTTGAGGAAGGAGACTTCGATTCTGATGTTCCAAGAGAATTTCCGTTAAGTTAGTTTGTTTAGCTTGTACATCGGTTTGTTGTTCCAACAACTTCTGAAAAACTGTGGGAGGCACGGCTTCGTTGAACTGTCGATTAGAGCGTTTATTTGAATTAAAAGCGGCAGTGTTCTGAGAAACTTGGGGCGTTGAACACATAGGGGCCTGAACGTTAATTCTATCAAAACGAGTTGGTTCAACCAATGGTACAGATGATTCTTTATTAATTGTATGTGTAAAAGTTTTTGGCTGATAGGTGTCATGATTGAGCCTGATTGTGGGATTTTCTGCATGCGAATTAGTCCTTTCTGATGGCCAAAGACCATAATTATAAGCCCTTTCTTGGGTAAATTGATCTGGACAGAAATTTTCAAAAATAGACTGTTTGGCTCTTGAGATTGATAAGTTAGTTTCCAGCTCAAGTTCTTCGCGTTTTCTGTTTAATATTAATTGTTCTTCCTGTAATCTTTGTTTCTGTTTCAATGCCTCTCCACGCGCTAGGAGTTCTACCTGTTTAGCCTTCTCTTTGGCTAGGGCAGATATCACTGAAAACTTGGATGACGCTTTACTGCTTATACTTATATTATTATCGTTATCGTTGTCGTTGGCTTGCTGATTTTCTATTACTGGTGCTGCATTTTTGACAGAGTAAAGGTCCTGCAGATCAACGTATTCACGATCTTCCATTTCATCAAAACTTGCAAATCACAGTTCCTTCGCTGTAGCCATTTTCGTTATACGTTGAAAGATGAAACTAATTACTAGTATACACAATATACGAGACATATATGTTCACATAAAAACGTTCACAGTTCCTAAAATAAAACACACAAACGAAGTCTATTCTAAGATAGAAACTATATTGCCACCGTTTCCCTGTATTAAATCATTCGTGTGTTTCAATTTAAGAAAAGAAGATTTTGTTACAAATTCGTTAACGTTTATTACCAAGTTCCTCTTATAGAATACACACCAATCGTTAATACACTACATATCAATCGTTAATACGATACATTACGTTTATCGTTAAGGTAAATCGTTCATTATTATAACACTAAGAGGCAAACACAAATAGTTACGTTGAATGACTACATTTTCGTTTGATGAATACGTTTTGTCACAGACCTGGCATAGACCGCCACAGAAAGTGTTTATTTGAATCCCGTCCTCAACTTACACTTACAGACGAACCGAGACTTTATGGGCACTGGATGATACTGCTTCCCAGCGTTTGCATAAATATGGGCCCCAAATGTTATTCAACAATAGTACTTATAAATATAAGAAAAGTTTATTATAACAGTTTAACGATAAGAGTTACCGTACAATTTTACGACTTCACATAAAGTTAGTTTACTAGTCTGCAACTACGTACACACTCAGTGACTCACAGTGTCATCTCAAAACGTGGTTTGCTTATTATGTTAATAAATAACCATTCAACACTTGGGTTTAAATACCAAAGCTACTGTAACATTAACACAATGTCATCTCTCCAATTCTAACAGGAGGGCTAACCGCCGAAAACTACTGTTTACTATTACTATTCTCGATAAAACATAAAGGCTAGACTGCCAGGCACACACGCCATGTTTTCTCTCCGGAAACCCGCTCTTCTTCCCCCATTCGCGCCAATAATATCACGTGACTCATTATTATTCATTATACTGTTATGATTGCATCATCAAGCAACTTGCAGCTAAAATTAGGTCAGTTACTGGGTACGGGTCTCACATTCCCCCAACCTAGATCGAATGACGTCCCCGTCATGTACACATGAATGAACGTTTAATTGCTATACCTGATTCACCAACATTATACCTTAATATACATCTACTTCAACTAACCTTAATTAAAATCTTAAAATTACATGTACCATAACCAATTACATTTCAATTGAACAATATTAACAATACGTCAAAACTGAAATTGTACAAACTAATGCCTTTAGTTACTTATTATTAAATGCACTTTAAGCATCTAAATATATTTAATATTTCTGCAATTAAATTAAAATACACAGAACAAAACAGGATTTATTTTATCAAAAACAACCTCTCTAATGTTTATATTGTCTACACTTCAGAGCATCTCCATGAATTTCAAAACCTGAATAATGTCTCTGATTACATTGTCTTTGGGAGCGTCTCACAACTACTGTTTCATCAGTTTCTGTAGAGTTTTTTATACCATCATTTGAATTCGAATCTGATTGTTCGTCATCCACTGGCACAATGACAGTTCCATCGCATTCTGCATTAAGATCACTTTCAGAAGTTTCTAATGAATTGCCCTCAGAATTATCAAAATATTCTACATATCCTAACAGTTCTTCATCATCACTATAATCATCATCAGTCAAAAAATCAGTTTTATTGTCCACATTTGTCTTTTTATGCGGTTTGCGCACACCGATCACTTTATCAGGCACTAAAGTTCTATTACAAACACGTTTTAGTTTACTATGATGTAACAATACAATTTTACCATCATCTCTTTCGATTTCGTATATAACAGGATTATTTTCTAAAGTTTTACGAACAACACCTTTAATGTCCGAAGTTAACTTGATTGGGTCTTTAATCAGCACTTTATCACCCACATGTAAGGGTTGGAACTGAACATGTTTATTGCGTTCAGCTTGGTAACGTTTATGCGTTTTCTGCAAATGTTCATTCGCGACACGGATAGCTTTAGTTAACTTCTTCTCTAGGCTCTGTGCATATTCATTAATATCCACACGTTTACTGTCTCGAATTGAAGGATACATCATTTCTTCTGGCAATCTGGTTTCTCTACCACGATGCAAAAAGTTTGGAGTGAAACCTGTTGAACTGTGAATAGTTGAATTATGAGCAAGCGACAAAAATGGTAACATATCAACCCATTTATAATTGTTCTTAACATACACTTTTAACATAGATTTCAAAGTACAATTCCAGCGTTCAATTGCACCATTACTAGATGGTGAATAAGGTAAAGTTCTAACACCTTTAATATTCAAAATATCTAACATTTCCTTAAATAATTCACTTGTGAAATTACTACCATTATCAGATAATATTATATTTGGAATTACACTTTGACTACAAAAATATTTAGTAACCAAAACATTAGCAGTTTCCTTTGCGGTCAAAGTTCGCAATGGAAAAGCTTGTGAAAATTTCGAAAAATCATCCATAACACAAACAGCATATTGATAACCTTCACGAGATTTAGGCAAAGGACCAATACAATCGATACACAACTTTTCATCTGGAGCACTGGGTCTGTATGGCTCCTGTAGGGGCGGAACCTGAATACTGCGTTTACACGCCACACATGATTCACACGATTTGATCCAATTATCTGACTCTCTTTTCATTCCGATCCAGAAGAATTTCTCCCGTAATCTGTTTAGCGTATTCGCAACTCCTCTATGACCCGCAAGAATATGATCATGCGCTAACTCCAAAACTTGGTAACGAAATTTTAAAGGTACAATCAAACGATACACATTTTCATTTGGATGAATATACCACAACAATCTATATTCTAATTTGATTCTATTAAAGATATTCCAATAAGATTTCAACACATTATTTTCACTAGGAATGTCATTATATGCACACTTTTGATTCTTTGATATCCAGTCATACACTATTCCAATGACCTCATCTTCTCTTTGCGCGAGTTCCATTTGTTCCTTAGATATTACCGATAGCCACGACTTATCTTGTAGATTAAGAACCGATACAACTTTATCAATTTCCTTTTCACAATCGAGACATTTTTCATATCCCGGATATCTTGATAAAGCGTCTGCTACTCGGTTTGAGGATCCAGGTCGGTGCACGATATCAAAATTGAAGCTCGACAACACTTCCACATATCTAGCTAGCACAGCGGATTGTTTAGACTCCGTCGACATTAAGTAGGTCAATGCACGACAGTCCGTCCTTAACGTAAATTTGGCACCTAATAAGAAGTGTCTGTACTTTTGAACGAAATAAACCATAGCTAAAGCCTCTTGTCTGTGGGCTGAATAATTTTTCTCGGTATTAGTCAATTGTCTAGAACCGAAAGCGATGGGTCGATCACCACCGTCAATTATCTGTGATAACACACCTCCTAATGCAAAACCGGAAGCGTCCGTTGTCAAAACAAATGGTTCTTTGAAATTTGGATGTATTAAAATGGGAGCATCAACTAACATTGTTTTCAATTTTTCAAAGGCAGTCTCTCTTTCTTTAGTCCATTCCCATTTTACATTATTTTTAGTCAATTTAGTTAATGGAGCAGATATTTCAGCGAAATGATTTATAAACTTTCTATAATATTGGAGCATTCCCATGAAATTTCGAATGTCCTTGACTGTTTGTGGTACAGGCCAATCTTTAATTATCTGAACTCTATCTAAGTCCATCTCAATTCCCTTTTCAGATACTTTATAGCCTACGAATATGACTTCCTTTTTAAACCATTTGCATTTAGCAGGTTTTATATGTAAATTATGTTCCTGTAACCTACATAAAACTTTTTTCAGTGCTTCAATATGAGATTGTTCATCTTTGCTAAATATTATAATGTCATCAATATAGACATAACAAATTGTTCCGTCCAAGTCACCGAGTACCGTCTTCATCATTCTACAAAAACTCCCGGGACTACGATTTAATCCGAAAGGGGTCCTACAATATTGATAATTACCTACTGGACATACAAATGCACAAATGGGCCTGCTTTCTGGATCTAAAGACTGCTGATGGAATCCAGCTTGAAGATCAATCGTTGTAAAATATTTCATGCCATGAAACTGACTTAAAATGTCCTCGATATTTGTGATTGGAAACGTTTCGTTGTATACTTGCTTATTTACCCTACGCAAGTCAACACATATTCTAATTCCACCACCATTACGTTTTTGAACAATCACAAGGGGGCTTGACCAATTACTGTTACTTTTCTCAATGATCCCAGAGTCTAACATGCGTTCTAATTCCTCCTTTAAATTTTCTTTTAAATGATAAGGCACACGCCTCGGTAATGACTGCACTGGTTTAGCGTCTGGTTTTAACACAATTTTATGGGGTACAACATCACATTCCCCAAGGTCCCATTGATTACGTGAAAATACGTTATGGTATTCAGAGCAAACAGTCTCAAAGTCTAATTTCGCCTCCGTAGAAATATTTAAATTGTCAAAGTCAACTAACTTTTGCTTCCTAATGTCACTTGGCTTTTTACTGTTTTCATAATTTTTGTCAACAATAGGTCTGTCATCACTTTCACACATTACTCTATTGATGTGCAACAAGGTATTCAAATCAACATTGTTCAGTTCATGAAAAAATACTTCGACTTCCTCAAGTTCACCTATAGACACACCTCTTTTTATGCTTTGTTTCACATAAGTAGTGTTTGACACCAAAACGTTTACTATATTATTATTTGGATTGACCACTAAACTATTTGTAAATACTAGTCCTGAATGTTCAGTATTGTCTGTTTTTAAACAGAGCTGTCTTTCACCTATGTCTATTAACTGTTCACCTTGCCAACAAACTTTAACTGGAATTATTTTCTCTGAAAGCGGTTTCATATTGACAGTTTTAAGCGTCACAACATTATTTCTAGGAATGGGCTTTAAACTTTTTAAAGGCTTTCCATCACATGATATCAAGGGTTCTTGTAACTGTCCTACTTTGAACATATTCCTTTCCAAGTCAATATGACAACAATGTTTTCTCATGAAATCCGTTCCAAGTATCAGATCACAATTTAAAGTTTCAGCAACTAGTATTACATGTTCATATTTCTGACCACCAATTTCAATGATTGCCTTAAAACTACCTTTAACAGCAAGATTTTCTGTTGAAGCCACAGAAAGTTTTAAATTATTAGGTTTTAATTCCAAATTTGGAAAATGTCTATTTGTCCATTCACATGATGAAATCGTTACATCTGCACCAGTATCTGCTAAGGCACGAACATCGACATTGTTGAGCCTTGTGGCAATAAAAATACCTTTACCTGGTCTAAAACTAGAAATATTAGCCCATCTATCATTGTTATTTTCGGAAGATTTAAGCTTAGCAATGTCATCAAAAACATCACCAATTTTCGATAAAGGATTATCTAACATAACACTATTATTGACGACATCATCATCTTTTGTTTCTCTATTATTTTCAGTTTTTCCATCTTGACTAAAGCGTGAACAAGGTTTTCTATATTTATTAACACTTGGGCATTCGTTCTTATAGTGTCCGTATCCTGAACATCCAAAACATTGAATATCTTTTTGAGATTTACGATCATATTCAAAAGATCTTGATTTGGTTTTATAGTCTGAACCAACAGTGTTCATATTTGCCTCATGATTACTTCTATTACGAAATCCGCGATCCCTCTTATAACTTTCTCTCCTATCTATACTATCATTAGGACGATTGAACTTTCTCATATAGTTACAATTGGGTTTTACATCTTCATAAAAATCCCTTCTATGTGAATTAAATACATGACCTCTATCATTATTAAATTGTCTGTCCATTCGATGAACATTGTTTACATTCCTGTGCCTAAAATTCCTAGAATTGTAGTGTGACCTATAGTCTGTTTCAGGATAGTGAGAGTTTATCGCCGATGGTTTTAAATATTGTGCACTTTGATCAGCGAACCTAGCAATATAGTCAGGATCTTTCCGCATATTTGGTTCTCTATTTAATTCCCCCATTATTACACCTTTTAATGTCCTATCATTTATACATTGTATAAAACGATCAGTTATTCGAATGTTCATATCGCCCGTTTCTGAAACACACATATTCCCCTCCTTATCAAAAGTAACCTCGTGAGCAAAAGCTTGATAAGTCAGACTTCTGACCCGATCCATAAGAGTCCAATACTTTTCATTGTCTTTGTGTTCAATTAAAGACAACGCCCTACTAGCATGAGCTTTGTCTGCTTCCGTACAGAACATCTTAATCAATTCGTCCCTAAATAGGGCCCAGGAGTGCCATTGTTTTGCAGCTGACCTAATAAACGACCTTGCCGGTTCAACGCATTGCATCATAAACAAGTTGGGTTTAATTCCTTGCGATATTTTCCGAATGCGACATTCCTCTTCAAAAATTTTCAGAAAGTGTATTAATGTCAGTCCATCATTTTCAATTGAGCCAGAGAATGAATTATGAGGCAACACGCAATGTAGTTTTGGCTGCTCAAACGCTCTGTACATAGGAACTGTAGAATTATTATTTTGAGTTTCTATAACTGCATTATTCTGGTGAATCTCTGTATTATTACCAGTATTGTTTTGAGTTTCCGCATTTATACGACTATAAGTATCTGGGGATTCGCTCACAGGAGTAGAGATATTTGCTGTAGGTTTATCATTGTTTTTATCTATTAATAATCTATTTATCGAATCTGCTAAAGACACAAATTTAACATTTAATTCTGACATGTCTTTCATTATTTCGCCTACTTTTCCATCTGTTTGTTGAATATTTAATTGTAAATCACGAATCTGAGTGTCAGTTTCATTTAAATCGTCACTACCAGATTTACTACTAACTTTACTACTACTACTAGTAGTACTAGGCCTATCTCTCGACTTGGCATTTTCACTGTTTGATTTGTCCGCCATTTTAAACCACGACGTAATTTTACGATTACAATAAAATAAGTCTGTACACAAACCGAATATGAGTATACATAACAGTAGCCATGAATTCGCGTTCATCTTGTTTTAGTTGATTTATTAACGAGATCCCATCCTCGTCGCCATGTTTTCTGTCACAGACCTGGCATAGACCGCCACAGAAAGTGTTTATTTGAATCCCGTCCTCAACTTACACTTACAGACGAACCGAGACTTTATGGGCACTGGATGATACTGCTTCCCAGCGTTTGCATAAATATGGGCCCCAAATGTTATTCAACAATAGTACTTATAAATATAAGAAAAGTTTATTATAACAGTTTAACGATAAGAGTTACCGTACAATTTTACGACTTCACATAAAGTTAGTTTACTAGTCTGCAACTACGTACACACTCAGTGACTCACAGTGTCATCTCAAAACGTGGTTTGCTTATTATGTTAATAAATAACCATTCAACACTTGGGTTTAAATACCAAAGCTACTGTAACATTAACACAATGTCATCTCTCCAATTCTAACAGGAGGGCTAACCGCCGAAAACTACTGTTTACTATTACTATTCTCGATAAAACATAAAGGCTAGACTGCCAGGCACACACGCCATGTTTTCTCTCCGGAAACCCGCTCTTCTTCCCCCATTCGCGCCAATAATATCACGTGACTCATTATTATTCATTATACTGTTATGATTGCATCATCAAGCAACTTGCAGCTAAAATTAGGTCAGTTACTGGGTACGGGTCTCACACGTTTGTTGATCATACACATGTATTATGCGGTGATGATAATAACTACGTTTGATGATGTAAGCATGATGACGATGACGTTACGTTTGATGATGATGTGATGTGATGTGATGTGATGGACATTTGATGATGATGGTTTCTCTACAATAAAAATAACACATCGTTACAACCAAATAATAACACGAGTTTAACATTCTAATATTCGAACATTAATAATAATAATAATAATAACATTTATATAGCGCTATTCCACACTGTGTAGTATGCTCATAGCGCTCGAGTCAATTCTGCAAAGTCTGAACAATATTCTGTGTCATCTCATTACATATAGCGACGGAACAGATGTGTCTTCAGTGATGATTTAAAACTTGCTAGGGACGGACACTGTTTTAAGGAAGTTGGGAGTTTATTCCAATGGAAGGCAGCTTGATATGAAAATGTTCTTGCTCCAAAAGTTTTTAAATTGTATGTTGGTAATTGTAGTTGACAAGTGTTACTAGATCGAAGGTTTTTGACTGGTAAATGTTCGTTAACAAGTTCTTGAAGATAAACAGGTGCAGTCTTATAAACAGCTTGATAAGTTAGGCACAACAATTTGAATTCTATACGTTCATTAATACGAAGCCAATGAAGAGAGGATAAAACTGGAGATATGTGGTCACGGACTTTGGTTCTTGAGACTAATCTGGCTGCTGAGTTTTGTATACGTTGGAGGCGTTTTGTTTGCTCATTGGTAATCCCAGATAACACACTGTTGCAATAGTCGAGGCGAGAGAGGATAAGACATCGGACGAGGGTTGCTGCAGCATCTGATGTTATAAAGTGACGTATTGAGCCAATATTCCGAAGGTGGTAGTGACATGTTTTACACAGAAAACTGATGTGGTTTTCCATAGACAAATTCGTATCCATAATAACACCGAGGTTTTTGACGTATTTTGATGGATTGATGTAAGATTGTTCAATTTTTAAATGGGTTATGTCGCTCTTATGTAGTCTGCGTGTAGGGGCGATCAATAACAGTTCTGTTTTGTCCGAATTTAGTTTAAGCATATTGTTTGTCATCCAGCTTTTTACATCTGTCACACATGTTTCAATTTTTTCACAACAAGATAGTTGACTATTTTGTTCAGGGAGGAAAAAGTCCATGATCTGAGAGTCATCAGCATAAAAGTGGTGGTTTAGATCCTTTTTAATGAGAAGATTGCTGAGTGACTTTGTGTACATACAGAAAATAATTGGTCCCAATACTGATCCCTGTGGTACACCACATGCAAGATCGACTGTGTTAGAAAAGGAGCTGTTAACCATAACTGCCTGTGTTCTACCTATTAAATATGATGAAAACCAGTTTAACACGAGGCCATTGATACCATACTCGGATTCCAGTCTGTTGAGTATTCTGCTATGATCCAGCGTATCAAAGGCAGCAGATAGATCAAGCAAAACGAGCATAGCGATGGAGCCTTGGTCAACTCCACTTCGGATCGTATTGAAAACGTGGTTTAGAGCAGTTTCGGTACTGTGGTTGTTTCTGTAAGCTGACTGGTACTCGTACATTAAACTGTGATTTTGCATATGTTCCAACAGTTGTATTTTGACAACTTTTTCTAAGATTTTGGAGATAAATGGAAGGTTCGAAACAGGGCGATAATTTTTTAATACTTCCGACTCGAGAGATGGTTTCTTAAGTAAGGGCTTGATCAAAGCATGCTTGAATGGCTGTGGCACAAAACCAGAGTTTAAGCTGTTATTAATGATGGCTGTCAGGATAGGTAATAAAGCATCCAATATTTTTAGCATAAAGCTGGTTGGAATTGGGTCTAAAACACAAGACGTTGGTTTTGAAGATAAAATAATTTTCTTTAGTTCATCTTCAGTCACTTCCTTGAATGATGTGAATGGTTTACCTTGAAAAGTGTTGACTTGTTGATTTACATCTGTTTCTGGTATTAGAGCAGATCTGATTTTGTTAATTTTATCAGTAAAATACTCACAAAATTTGTTGGCTACATCAGATTCTTCACCTCGAGGCAGAATGACATCCTGTGATTTCCCCAAAAGTTTGTTGAGAGTTGAGAAAAGAACTCTTGGATTCTGTTGGTTGTTATTAATAATAGTGTTGATGTGATCAGATTTAGCGTTCTTGATCATTAAATTTACGGAATTACGAGCTGAATTTAGTATTTGTCTATCGATTTCAAGTTTTGATTTTCTCCACTTACGTTCTAAACTATGGCGCTTGTTTCTTGCTTCTAAAATATCGGGTGAAAACCAGGAAGTGTTTTTACGTTGACGGATAGTCTTTGTCTTTAATGGTGCATATTTATCAAGAAGAGTTGTAAGAACATCAGTAAGATTATCTAACAGTTGCGAAGAATCACAGACAAATGGTGGTGTTAAGACAGACTGCGACAATTCATGGGTAAAGTCAGTTATATCGATATTTTTCAAGCCACGAAAGGTGCATGTGACTGATGGTGCTACAGGTCTATCAAAAATAACATCAAAGGATACAAGAAGATGATCTGAAATTTGTTTATCTAACACTTCTATGTTTTGAATAAGGGAAGCATCTCTGGTAAGCACCCAGTCAATAATATGACCACTACGATGGGTTGAAGTTGGAACGTGTTGAATATAATCATGACTGTCAAGAATCTTGAGTACCTTCTTTGTTAGGAAATTATCTTGAGAATCAAAATGAATATTGAAGTCTCCGAGTATGATGGTGCTTTCTTTCTTCCTATCTAGAAGGTCACAAAGAGTAGCAAATTCTGTTAGAAAACTGGATTGTGTCAGTTCGTTTTTCTTCGATGGAGGTGGCCTATACAGACACACAAAGCGTAAAGACTTTTTTCCGCAGCTAATTATACATGTCAATAATTCAAAAGATGAAAATTCTGCAGGTATTTTTGAAATATCCAAAACTAAATTCTTTATATGTAAAAGAGCCAATCCGCCACCGGTCCTTTGGAGCCTAGGGACATGGATAAATTTATAGCCATCAGGAATTAACTCTGCAATTTTACTCTGATCGCCATCTTCTCTCAACCAAGTTTCTGTGATAAACAACACATCTAGATTTGATTCCAATATTAATTCAGAAACAGAAATTGTTTTATTTTTAACAGATTGAGCATTCCATAACCCAATTTTAAGAAAGTTTGAACTATTTGTATCTACATTGGTGATAGTAGTAGTAAGGTTATTCTTAAGAGAATTAATGTCATGTTTAACTAAATTTCTTGTGAACACATCAAACTTCTTTTGTTTTCTCTTTCCACCCCTTGTTCCTCTCCTTGTTGGTTTAGTTAGGTTTATTTTAAGATCACATATAGTATTGAACAGGTCTTGATTAAGCCTATTGTATTGGTGAGAAAGATTAATTAACACTTCTTTACTGAGAGTAGTCAGCATGTCACAAGCTGAACATCTGTGGTTGTGGCCAATTAAAGGTTAATAACAGTTCAACTTTCAAAAATATACAAAATACAAAAATGCATATTATCTGCATAAATATCCAAGATTTTGTTTCCAAACTTTATAATATCCAAGTTTGTCACATCATGAAGGTTATATCCAATTTTCAGACACTAATATTCAGAAATGACACTAAAATATCACAAAAACTGCAGAGCTGATCAAGTGTGCTGCCTGTCAAGCGCTCACTCATTACTCATTGTTACAAATAAAACTTAATCGAGTACTAGAGGGAGAGTTGTCCCTTTAAGCGTGTTGTCCCGGACCCGTGTAGACTACTTGCAGGAAAACCACGTGCGTTAAGACATGGGGCGATACAAGTACCGTTCATAACCATTAATTTATGCAGTTAAAACATTTCAAGAATTATACATAAATCTTAGCCAGAATACATCTATGTAACAAACTATAATCATTAAAAGCTTACTAACATCTTGTGAGGAACTACAGGGCAAAAAGAAAATACGTTTCACATTTTTATACACAACAAACAATGGCGACTTCGTTAAACATATGACCTTGACCGAAAATGAATTAATATAAGAAAGGGACAAGGATATTAACATTATAAAATATAGACTCGGATTCACCACAAATGAAACAATGCGAATTCTGCCGTAACAGCGACTCCCTAAGCAGACGAATAGAAAGCAGTCCGGAAGTATGATGACGTCAACGTCACGGAGAAGCCCCGCCCACGACGCCATAGTGATTAAATCAGTCAACGAAATCCTGTTTTAATCCGAGCCCAATCCAAGCCATCCGTGGGTCTACAGTGTTTATTTTAGGCTTGTTGTTTAAGTAAAGATCTAATTTATAATTTCTATGACTTCTGAGGCTCAAAGGAAGACCGACAAAAGTCTGTTTTTGCTCTCCCATAATGTATGTTTAAGCAAATTGAACTAATCTAGTTCTGAGGCCCAAAGGAAGACCGACAAAAGTCTGTTTTTGCTCTCCCATAATGTATGTTTAAGCAAATTGAACTAATCTAGTTCAGGAAAAATTGACCAGAAAAGCAAGGTCATAAGCCAGTCGAATCTCTGTAAGATCGAGCGACTGAAAAATACGTGTTGTCTCTTCGATGGTTGACACGCTAATGATGGTTCTTGGCATGCGCATCTCACATGACCTCGAATATGACGTCATACAGTAAGACAGAATTGTAAAGTACAAATCGTGTCTGTTAATGGCTTTATTGAAATAATTATTATTTGGCTTAAACACAACAATTTTAATGGATTGAACACAACGGTGCTACCCTTGGAACATCCCCACATGCACACAAACTTTTAAACTTGGTGTTGGTGTTTATTATATCAATGTCTTGATGGAGTTCTAAGATGAACATCTTCTCTACTTGGGGTAAGTAGAGATAAACAATTTGAATGGTTGAGGATTTGGGACATGATAACTTTAGTTGTAATTAAGTGAGAGTGATGAAACTTGGTGTATAGTTTATTTACATCCATACCGTGACTAAGTTCGATGATGAGCATCTTCTGCTTGGGAAAAGCAAGAGCGATAAGCAATTTGATTTGTCGAGATTTTGAATCATAATAACACCTTCGAAAAGTGTATAGTTTCACCACATCGGTACCTTGATTAAGTTTGATATTGAGCGGCTCAGGAAACCAGATCGATAAGCAATTTCATTAGTCGAGACTTTGGAACTGGACAACTTTGATTCTGAGTGTTTAGAGTCATTATGTCAATACCGCCACAGACTTTAGGCATTTTCTACTTAGGCGAAGTAACGACTTGAATCTGGTCGAGACTTTGAAAATCAATAACTCCAACCAAGGTAGAAAGTTCCAAATTGGTGTAGGTGTCTTTTATCTGAATTCTTTGACATGCGCATTTTCTACTAAGGTTAAGTTTAGAACACGATAACTTTGGTTCTCATTATTGAGAGCGACGCAACTCTCGCGTATAGATTCTTTATTTCAACTTTGATGATGAGAATTGTCTGCTTAGGCTAAGTCGAGATAAGCCATTTCATATGCCAAGCCTTTGGGACATAACAACTTAGTTTTTAATTTATGTTCATTAGACGAATGTCTTGACTGAGTTCAGTGATTTGCCGTTGAAGCTAAGCAGTTTCATTGATCGGTGATTTGGTGCAAGGTTACTTTGATTGTAACTGAATGAGAGCGATGAAACGTTGTGTACAGTTTGATAATCCTTGAGAGGCGTTGGGCAATTGATTTATGAATACTAGAAAACTTAGTATGGATACCATTACTTGGTTTATTATATTGCAACATTTCACAGGTCGTTTTCAAGCATATACCTAATGTCAGGTTAACCCAGAGTGACATTTAAATCCTCTTAAAATACAGATGTAACGTCATCCTTTGATGTTGGCGAACCATTATACGAAAATACAAAACTCGGAAAGTGGCAAAAAGATATCAAAATAAACTAGGACTAATTCTCTCGAAATTTCGTGCGCTGGCTGCGCAATGATAGTGTCTATCACATATTAAAAGCTCAAAGGATAAAATATTAAATTCAATGAAAATTCGACGAAAAACGGCATTTTTTTTATTAAAAAAAATCGTTTTGGGGTAGGGTCGGAACTCGAATTTTTTTACCATGTTCCCGGTGTCGAAACAACTTCTGCTTTGGATATGTGGTAGCCAGAATGTCAGTCTACAGTTTCGTGCAAATTTGAATCCTAACTATGCACGTTAAAGATACCTACTGGCTAAAATCCGACGGACAACAAAATTCACCGAAAAATTTCGCATTGGACATGCAGCGTAATACACCGTAATTCACCGAAATTCACCCGATGCAACCGAAGACTAAAACGCTTAATTTTGCACCTATCAGTCTCAAACTTTGATACAGCCTTCTGATATGAAGCTGCCGTAAAAATTTCAAGTCAAAATTTCTTCGGGAAGGCCGTTAATTACAAATACGAAATGGGGAAATAAAAAATGTTTTGACGATGGATCCAGATGCGCGACATCGATCTACGTCTGGTCCCCAAATTTGGGGCCTCTCCGACTTCCGGTTAGGAAATGAGAGCCAAAAAAACCCCAAAATGGGGTGTGTCGGCCCGGTCAAATTTCCGGGAAGGTCCCCGGGTCCCGGAAAGTGGCCCCACATCCCAGAATCGGACACGGCGAATCAGGAAATGATCTGGGAATTCACTTCCGGTCAGGCAAAGTGGGCCTTTAAGGGGTGCTTTGAGACGACTTTTCACTCGAGTGCACTTTGTGGGCAGGGTGGGTCATTCTAGGTCATGACCTTTACGTCAGAGACCGCACCGCCAGCGACCTTGCGGGTCGTGACCTTGACCTTGACTTCTCGGACGAAATTTTGGACGGTACATGAAGTTTTGGGAATATTTCGACCCTAAGGTCAAAGGTCAAGGTATGGGTGTCAAGGTCGATAAATTCTCTATCTAGGGTCGTGATCTTTTGACCCCAAATGACCTTAGGTCCCAAAAAAGGCCCCGGAACACCGAGGTGGGCGACAATGTCGGTGACTTTGGCCCCTTAAGATGACCTTGACCCAGTGGGGTTACGCGGGCTTCCAAGCCATGTCGACAGGTCAAGTTCCCGTGGTCCTGCGACCATCCGTTGGGGCCCCAGGGGCGAAAAACCGCCAATTTTCCGGGGCCGTAGCGGGTCAAGGTCACGACTTTTGGCTGGCGATTTTGAAAAATGAAGAACAAATGTACGGTCGCTCTACCCGCTCACGAAATTTGGGGCTGATCGGAAGACCCTTTTTGGAAAAATTCTGAAAAAAACTCAATTTGAGCTGAAAATCCAGCTTGGGTCAAAGGGGGGGGGGGTAACTCGACCCTCCAAAACCGATTCCGACGACCTGGAGCTTGCGGCTTCTTAAACTAAATGACATCCTGGGAGTCGCGTGTTGACCTTCATTTGACCTTCAGAGGTCAAGGTCAAATCGAGAAAAAAATTCTTTTTGAGCCACTTCCGGTCGCCGGAGAAAAATTTCAAGGTCACCACGCGACGCGCAATGATTTTTTAGGCTGAGAGCCGCGAGAACTTGTTCTTCGGAAGAGTTGACAATGGTTAAAAAAAATTATGACTGGAAAACGCACATTGGGGGCGGGGGAGCCCCAAGAAACCGAAAATTCCGGATTATGACACTGGATCCAGGCGTGAGGCATCAGTCTATGCCACGCCCCCAAATTTCAGACCTCTCCGACTTCCGGTTGGGAAATGAGACCCAAAAAACCCCCAAAAGCTGCATTTTCCAGGTCAAATTTCTGGAAAGCCCCCGGGGCATCGGGAGTTTGCCCCCGAAGACGTAATCGGACACGGCGAATCAGGAAATGCCCTCAGAATTCACTTCCGGTCACGCCTAGAGAGCCTTATAGGCCTTTTTGTGAATCAAATTGCGATTTCACCCACTTCCTGTCACAAAACACGGAAAAAACTGTCCGACTTTTTGTTTCAAACTGAAAAGTCGGAAAATATTTTCCGAGTTTTCTATTCAAACAAAAAAGTCGGACAATTTTTTCCGAGTTTTGTATTTTCAATCGAGTCAAATCATAAAACTCCGAAAAAGAAAAAGTTGTACGACGGAAGGAGTAGGGTCGCCTGTCCAACCTCGTGGATTTTCCCCGGGTACTCCGGTTTCCTCCCACTGCTAAAGACCCCTACGCGCAAGCGAATTATTGAAATAAAATTAAACCATATGTTAGTCCCGAAATAACCTATTTTGTGTCGAGTGGACGTTAAACCCCATTTCTCTCTATTTCATTGAAATGCACGTGCTGGATAGTGTCTGCATTTTAAGTTGTTTAATGGTCTCGTGCAAGACATTGCGTAATATATCCTTATTGCCCACGCGCTATGGCACTCATACAATATCAATATATTACTTAATGATTCGCTCCATTAAACTACAAATAATCTTAATATTATCAGTTTAGTAATAAAATTTTTAATTTTCAACAATGGTTACAGTATTCAAGGGCCCCGTGGTTACGGGGGGCCTGCAGTTGATGGCAAAAAGAAACAACAACAAATTCCAGATGAAAGTTTCACGTCATTCTCTGTGACGTTCCACTCAATCCGATGATTTCATTTGTTTTAACAGTTCAACGTCGTTATATGTCTATGCATTTCCGCGTATTGTATGCCATTAGGAACTAAATAGATTTCGTATGTAATATCATGTAATTATTCTAGTATTACAGATCATTGAATTGTAAGTCACCCATGCGTGCAATTCAAAGGGATATGAAATAATCTTTTTGTCGCATTGGGAGCCCTTCGAGCGATTCTAGTCCGGTCCAGGGCCGCGCTCCGATTAAGCTGGGCTGAGACAGTATTTGATACATTTTGAACAACCAATAATTTAAATATGTGGTTCCTTAAAGTTGGGTTCCTAGATAAGTATTTATCGGGTGGTTATTGCCTATAAAAGTATGACAATTTTGGTATATATGGAAAGAAGAGATACCCAATCTTACTAGAAAAATACTGGATTCCCTGAAAAACACTCATGGAGCGTAAACAGGACAAAAATGTAAGGGGTTCCCTTAATAGTCAACCCGACTAATAAGGGTACCCGCACGCTTGGCGTTGAAGGCTGCACGCGAACTTGAGTGATTTGTGTAGGCCCTACATGTTGAAAAACTTTATGAAGAGTTAGACATACAACAATTTCTGGGGTAAAAATTACGGAAAAAGACGCGGGCAGTGGATAATCCGAGAATTTAATTAGGATTCGATATTTGTAGTAAATAGTCAGCGCTTACAGACAACATCGTCTTGTGTATGCAATGCATTCTCCCCTGTCGTCTGCCACCGTTGCCATTGGTTACGGCGAGGGGTGATCGCCTGACGCAAACATGGTCTCTTTCGATAGATTTTTATAGCAGGCTATTCTCGTCAATTACAATGTTTTGAGAACGATTTGAAGCAAAATTATGATAAAATAATTAGTTTGAATATGTTTGTATCCGGGAACCCAACTTTAATCTTAATTATGTTTTTGGGGAATTTAATTTTTTTATATGAAATGAAATTCGATTGGTTGTCCATTATCGCTCGTTACTTTAGTCGGTTATATTGAAGTATGACTCGTATTTGTCACCACTTTCCGTTTATTCAAGTGTTTGTTTGACATCTCCCGTAGCAATGATTTCTGTGTTAAAATTATATTTGAAATTTATTTTACCAATTCAATCACATATGTTATAATGACTGACACCAATATTGGCATTTAAGGGTCGGGGTATGTCGGCGTATCTTGATGGCCCCATGAAGTTTCCTCGTTTTTTTGTCATGCTGACGTTTGTACTTTCGACCAATTAACTTTGTTGTGAGGGCTCCATGGCGCTTGACTGGTTGATCAAAGTTATTCCAGTCCGTGGATGTGGTGTAATATTCCCCATATTTGGTATGATACCCAGCCGTGTAATGGGATTGATATGCGTACATGTTCTTTGTGTTTGGTGGTGGGGGCGGTGGATTCGGGTGATCTGATAGGGTTTTATTAATCACTTTCGATATCACCTCTTCTGGGTATTGATTATGTGCAGGGGCGTACGTAATAATTTCGTTTGGGGGTGGGGGGGGACAGGGTAGCCAAAATGCGACCGACTGATGCACCTACCCCCCCCCCCCGTTGCGAGTGACGCAATATGTTGGTTGGGGTAGGAGCGGTTTCAACCCCACCCCACAATGAAAGTAAACAAATTACTGGCTGTAACATTAAGCGTCCTGCTAGACCATAGATAGTATTGTAGAATTATATAGTTGTTCGCCGTTCGTTGTCTCGTCGGAAAGCAGTTTTATTTAAGTTCACATATAGTTTATGTCATATTAATTGTGCCTATAACACTGAGTAATTTGAGAAAAAAATTTAAAAATTGATTCAATATCCTGGCATTTGATGTCATTGCTGGCAGAATTTCTTGTGGACCAGAAATGTCAGTCAATGAGACAGAATCTCCAGGTCTATTTTGCAAGAGTTGACATAACATCTGTACAATCTGACGCCCCATACACCAGTGGTACTACAAACTGGGCAGTTCACTATAATCGTGAATATGATAGTGCTGAGGCATAAGACAACTGGGTAGTAGAATAATGATTTTAAAATGGAATCGAGCGCCGCAGGCGCGTAAAAATTTCAGATATGTTACCGAGTGGAAGAACAATGTTATAATGGAATCGCGCCGCAGGCGCGAAAAAATTTCAGATATGTAACAGAGCTTTTAAATTGTTGGGACTAGGCTTGAAAATTTCAATCAATGTCATGGCAAATGGAACAAAATTCTCAGTAACGAGAGGATAAGACATGAGACAAAATCTTGAGGCTTATCTGTCAATTTCGCCTGTTTTGTGATTGTTTGTTTATCTCATTATTACATTAATTCATTTAGTCGGAGACCGACTGCGGTGATAACTTTTGGTCCGACTATTTTTTGCCGTGGTAGAAAACATTTTATAGAACAACGCACCACCGAATAAGAGTGACAAGCAGACATGGTTATTTATCCTCTAGTTTTGTGTGACATATGCAATTTAGACACTCGGATTCACGCAAATACACAGTATTTGGGATCTCTTCTGGCATTCATTTGTTGGAGACCGACATTTTGTGACCGACTATCTCTCTCCCTGGGTGAAATTTTGTTGTTAGACCAAAATGCTCACAACAGAAGAGTGAAGTTTGCAATTTAAGCTCACGGATTCACACAAATAAATAGTATTTGGGATCTATTCTGACTGCACTTATTTTGAGACCGACTGTTTTTCTTCCTGGGTGAAATTCTGTTGTTAGACTAACATACTCACAACAGAATGAGTGAGCACTTATTTTGATACCGACTGCTCCTATTTTGGGACCGACTGCAATGGTTTTGCGACCGACTATTTTCATACTAAAGTTTTGCGTGAGTAGCGTGACGTACACAGTGAGTACTTATTTCGATAACGACTACTCCTATATTGCGACCGACTGCACTGATTTTGCGACCGACTATTGTTTTTGCTGGGACCCCAAACACACCCCACATTTACGCCCCTGATTATGTGTAACGAATACACCCTGTAGGTGCCGGATTTCATCCAGGGGGTTGGTTCGACTGCACACGTTTAGCCTCTCACGAGGGCTAATATGGTGTATATTTTAACACCTGACATTAACATGAAGTAACTCGTTAATGCTTAAATACGTCCCTTAACGTCTTGTTTTAATACTTTGTACAATAAATTATACCCATAATCCACATTTCTTTTTATTCGATAATAGAATCAGTAGCTGGCGTGTTTTCTGAAACCTAATGGTATGTTCTGCATCATATTTGATAAATCTTTCACCTAAGCAACTTAGTAGCGTTATTTCTATATATATATATATATGTCAGCGTTTTCCAAATCCCTTATTTTTAAAAATTGAAACAGTTGAATCTATCAAGCAACTTGTGGGGAAAATAGCCCAAATTATCAACATTATTTTTATACGCCCACATTTTTATGTGGACGTATATTGTCGTCGCCCCTGTCCGGACGTCCGCCCGTCCACAATTTGTTTGTGGACTCTCTACAGGTCACAATTTTTATCCCCAAAAGATCTCGGCTCCTTCGATATTGGCATGTATCGGATCAAAACTTCATGGATTATGGCCCCCTTTAGCTTGTGGACCCTATAGTGGTCACAATTTTGAACCGATTTTGATGAAACTTGACATGCATATTTATAACCCAAAGATATTTGCGCCTATCGGAACGTAATTTCCTGAATTATGGCCCCTGATTGTCCGAAAAATCACCTTTTTTAGCTTGTGATCCCTCTGGAGGTCACAATTATTATCCGATTTAACAAACCGTTTGATTACACATGTATATCACCGCTACACCCTAAGGAAGGTTGAGTTCGAATTTCGGGAAAATCGGACCAAAATTGCCATACAAAGTGGCCGCCGTTTGTACGCAAATTCTGTTTAAAAAGGTATATCAAGGTTGTGGACCCTGTAGAGGTCACAATTTTAATTCGATTTTGATGAAGCTTGATATTCATGGTTATAACCCAAAGATCTTGGTTCCTTTCGATATTTGCGCATATCGGATCGTAACTTCCTAAATTATGGCCCCTGATTATACGCAAAATCGCCTCTTTTTTTAGCTTGTGGCCCCTCTCTGGTGGTCACAATTATTAACCGATTGAAAAAAAAACGGTTAAATATATTACTGTTACACCGTAAGGGAGGTTGAGATCGAATTTCGGGAAGATCGGACCAAAATTGCCATACAAAATGGCCGCCGTTTCTACGCGAATACTGTTAACAAATTGTATATCATGGTTGTGGACCCTGTAGAGGTCACAATTTTGATGAAACTTGAAATGCATGGTTATAACTCAAAGATCTTGGTTCCTTTCGTTATTTGCGCATATCGGATCTTAACTTCCTGAATTATGGCCCCTGATTGTCGGAAAAATCGTCTAAGGTCCCTTTGGAGGTCACAATTATTATCCGATTTAAAAAAACGTTTGACTCCATCACCGTTACACCCTACAGAAGGTTGAGTTCGAATTTCGAGAAATTCGGACCATAATTGCCAGAAAAAATGGCTGCCGTTTGTACGCGAACAGTGTAAAAATATGCTATATCAAAGTTGTGGACCCTGTAGAGGTCACAATGATAATTCGATTTTGATGAAACCTGAAATGCTTGTTTATAACCTAAAGATCTTTATTCTTTTCGATATTTGCGCATATCAAATTGTAACTTAATGAATCATGGCCTTTGATAGTAGGAAAAATCACTTTCGGTATTGCTTGTTCTCTGTCTATCTCTCGAACAATTATTATCTGATTTAAAAAAAAACTCTGATTATATTACTGTTGCACCGTCAGGAAGGTTGAGTTCTAATTTCGTGAAAATCGTACCAAAATTGCCGGACGAAATGGTCGCCGTTTGTACGCGAATGGTGTAAAAATATGGTATATCATGGTTGTGGACTCTCTACAGGTCACAATTCTTATCCGATTTTGACGAAAAGTAACATTTCTAGGTTGTGTACCGTCACACCATAATCATTGTCGGCTTCGAATTCCATGAATATCAGACTGGAACTGACCAACAAAATGGCTGCTCCCAATACAGTATGAAATACAGGACTTAATGATGTAGGAAAAATCACGTTCGGTATTGCTTGTTCTCTATCCATCTCTCAAAAATGTGCGCGTATCCTGCCTGGCAGTGCCAGCCTATCTTTACATTAAATTTGTAACTCCATAAACATGCTTTCTACTTATTTATTGAACTGCCCGGGCAAACACCGGTAACTCCGGTGCCTAAAAAAATGTTAACAGAACTATAAGTTTCCTGTAAATCAAATAGATGTGGCAATAATCGTGAATGCATAAAATAAAGTCAAAACGCTGTGTAAATATTTCAATGGTGAAAAATACGTGCTATTTTGCTGTAATAAATCGATCAAGCCCAAACGTATTGTAAAATTGTTTTAATGTTAAGCAATGCGTACTCTAAAATGTTTATAAAAGAAACACCTACTATCAGACTGTTCTACACATCTTGAACACAATGTATATACTACTGTTAAAGATACTTTATGAGAGATTTTTATAAGGAGTTAGCCATTCATGCTATAACAGTTCAAAAACAGATGATGAAAGAAGAATATATTGAAAACATCAGTCAAATTACTTTATTCTGAACATAGTTATCACCTCTGTAATTTTTTACTAGAAATGGTAGTTAAGCCCATCTTTACCAATTCTTAGTATGACCGATCGTTTGATTGGCAGGCGTTGACTCCACCTACATAATCTCTGCTATCATCATATCCGAATTTGTGTTTTACCTTTCTGGATTTTTATAACAATGGGACAAAATGAGCGAGAGGGTAAATTGTCATTCATTCATTAAATCAATTGGATATAGGAGTTATAGGACATAATATTATAATAAAATTATGATAAATTTATAGGTGTACACCATTGGCGTCGTACCTATTGGGGACATAAAAATATTTTTATGGATATTATTAAGACAGAAGACCTGTCCGTCTGTTTTGGTCATCACAGAGTCTCCAGGAATTGTGATTTGTCATTATCTGTGTTTAGTTTATTGCACTTTTAAATAGTTTAGATGTCATTTGTTTAAGGCCTCGCGCAACAGCTGGCTCGCGTCGTACACTTTATCTTTTAGCCTCGATCTAAAAGTATGACGTCAACGTAACGGCTAATCTCCGCCATTTAAAATTAAATCAGTCACCGAAATCCTGTTTAAATCCAAGCCATCCGTGAGTCTACAGAGTTGATGTTTGTGCTTGTGTAAATAAAGATCTAATTTATAATTTCTATGACATCTGAAGCCTACATAAAGAACCACAATAATCAGATTTAGCTCTTGCTTAATGCATGTTTAAGCAAAGACATTGTTATTTGATAGTCGCACTTTGAAACTACATGTTGTGACTGTAATGATATTCATGTTAGCAGACTCGCCAGGGTTATTTCTACACGTATCCACTTGAATAGTTGAATCTACAAGTTACACCAGTAGCAGATCCATCAGGAAGAATTGTGCTGTTATCTAGTGCAAGGGTAAGGGGCGTTTCCGCAAAACATCCACCGCACCAGCCCCCACAAACCGCTTCAATAACATGGTCACTACTTCTGTTAAAATATTTCATTCCAATCGTATGTCCATCGTTCCTCCACACCGCAGTTCTATTTATAATTAGCCCCGTTTCTCCGGTGTCTATCTTGGCATATCCCATTACGGCATGACCACATATGCCATTTGAATTGCTGCAATCTATGGCATTTCCGTACTCGTGATTAATTCCCGACAAAAGACGGGCAAATTGGTAGTCACTTTGGTTTATGGCCATGGTACTTGTTGTAATTCTAATTTTATCAAATACTGACTCGCCGCTGTCTGTACGATCTGATGTTACCAAATCACAGTTATAACCAACCGCTTTCGTCGGCGGCCACAGAATCCTATTCTCTTTGGGTAATGTAATGTAATCCGTCGGGCTATCTGTGGTCAATCCGTGACAGTACACCTTAACTCTTTCATCATTACCAAATGCATTAGGATATAACCAATATTCGCCATCCACGTAGCTTGAATCACAATCTTGGATGTCTTTACAAGAGGAAACTCTTCTACAGTGCTGCCCTGCCCATATCCCTTTATCCGAACAAATCAAGGTCGCAATTTCCGCTTTCACACCAATCCCCGAGCAGTTATAACTAGCTGTATAACCAGTTACCGTTCCTCTATATTCCACACTCGAACCAAATTCGATTGTAGGAGGTATCCCGCAATCATTTAGAACACAATAGGTTCCGATTTGTTCAGGGACACAGCGATGATTAGGTAGACAATTGACATGTCGGCAGTTCTCGTCAATGGCAGCCAGCCAATCTGACTTAGTGGCATAGAGATATCCAGGCTTTGAAACTAAAGGTTCACTCCGTCCGGCTATTGCTCGTGTTAATTCACATAGTCCAGATACCCTATCAAAATTAAAAGATAAACAGT
The DNA here is from genome assembly GCA_963678685.1 of Patella ulyssiponensis. NCBI lineage: Eukaryota > Metazoa > Mollusca > Gastropoda > Patellidae > Patella > Patella ulyssiponensis. The sequence goes on from OY783225.1 coordinate 6,777,107, forward strand.
TTGTCTGATAAACACATTCTCTAGCACAGATCATTAATCCTGGAGCTGTGAAACTTTGTATTTTATGATTGGGTAACATCTGTCCAATGCTAATATTATGTAGAAGGCTTGTATCGGTACAGAACAGGTGCGCGTTGACAATTGCTTGTAAATTTAGAAGCATGGTAATGCCTAACATGAAACACTGTGTCATCTTCATCCCGATCGTCAACGTGTTGTGTCTGTCAAGAGATATTTTGTATAATAAGTTTTTAAATATCGATAAAAGACTTCCTAGAGCCAAGAAAGTGGTTTGACCGTATGAAATTACTTATTGAGTATACACTTCATAAAGAAACCGGATCGATATTACACGAAATGAATCCAGTTTTTATTAATAATGCACCATGGACTATATCTCCCCCTAAGATCGATCTAGATCTTACAAAAAACAGAAAGAAAGATACTAGTTCCACAGTGTTTCAAACTCTCTTCGGAGAAGTAAGGTCTAAATATGGTGATTATACTGCTATTTACACAGATGGTTCTAAGGATGGTGATCGGGTAGCTTCGGCTACAGTGACGCCATCTGAGACAATTTCTGTGTGTCTCCCACCTGCTGCTTCCATATTTTCAGCTGAACTCTAGGCCATTCTTCAGGCCTTGGAGTTCATTCAGTCCTCTTCAACCTTAAAGCATATCATCTTTACTGATTCTCTGTCCTCTTTACAAGCAATTAACAATAAACAGCTTGAACACCCATTAGTAGCAGATGTTTATCGTCTGCTACTATCGTACGAGCTCAGCAGCAAAGACGTCGTCTTCTGCTGGCTCCCCAGTCACGTCGATATAAGGGGGAATGATCTAGCAGATTTTGCTGCCAAAGCTGCTTTAGATCTTCCCCAATCACCATTTTTATTACCATATAAAGATTTTAAATGTGCAATAAATCATTTTATTTATGACCGCTGGCAACGGTCTTGGGATCTTGCAGGCACAAACAAACTTCATCACATTAAGCCTCTCTTAGGAGATTGGCCAAACTCCTATAGAACCAACAGAGAGAGATGAAGTTGTTCTGTGTCGCTCTCGTATAGGTCACACTTTTTTAACACACTTTTTCATTTTGAAACGAGAGCCTCAACCAGAATGTGAACACTGTCATGTTCCTTTGACAGTAAAACACATTTTGATTGAGTGCAAGCATCTCAAGAGCCTAAGATCGAAATATTACCGTTGCCAGTCTCTGCATCAATTATTTGCCCAACCGGGCTTATATTGTGAATTGTTAGCCTTTTTAAAAGAGACAAGTTTTTATTATAAATTTTAATTATATATTTATCATTTGATTTTTTATATTTTAAATATTTATACGCATAAAAGATTTATTTGATTTTTTATTTTATTTACTGTGATATTGCTTTTATTTATGCATATAAAACTTTTTCTGTGATATTTATTTAACTTGTCTCGCATAAATCATTGTAGGTTTGGCGCAATATAGCCCGGTTGGTGCCGAAGTGCCATAAAACCACATTTCATTTCATTTCATTTATTAATAATGCACAAAAGGTATTGCGAAGACGAATAGCTTTGTAAAAGATGACTGCTTTATCATTTGGCGTCAATCGTTGGCTTCATGGCGCGTGTATTGTTTACGTAAGACGCTATATAGTCCGAGCAGAATGGTGCCTTTTTACACTATAAAAGTAAATACATTTTTACTTACATATACTTGAAACACCTTCAATTTATTTGTCTAATGCTTAAAAAATGTTTTAGAAATTAATTTGCAGAATGAAATTTGCCATTTAATGTATTAAGGGTGTTTTTACTTGGTTTTTTTTTGTGTTGTTGTTTCTTCAAGAAATCCAATGAATATTATACAAGGCATCTCTAAAGAATACTGTTATTTAATGTACCAGAAAGTGTCATATAATGTATTCAGTTATTGTTTTCGACATTATTTTTATATTTCTTTTGTAACGAGTTCTGAACCTTTTAAATCAATGAATATAATGGCATGTACTTTAGGTTCTTGTAGAAGAATAGGGGACTATTTGTTTTATCCAACTATGTAGAAGAATAGTGGGCTATTTGTTTTATCCAACTATGCTTTTTCTCATATTATATATTGACGTTGTTAACTTATCTTGATTTAAAATACAGCTGTGACGTCATCCTTTGATCATTATTTATACTAGTCGAGTGTCTGTATTTTAAGTTGGTTAATGGTCTCGCGTTTAAGACATTACGTAATATATTAAACTTAATTAACCCGAATGGGACAAAGAGAGAGAAATGGTGTTTAACGTCCACTCGACACAAACTAGGTCATTTCGGCACTAACATGGTTTTCATTTTATTTCAATAATTTGCTTGCACGTAGGGGTCTTTAACAGTGGGAGGAAACTGGAGGATCCTGCGAAAACCCACGAGGTTGAACAGGCGACTCTTCTCCTTGACACGCACAACCGGGGATTCGAAACCACGCCATTTGACTCAATGACAGGCTTTATGTTACAGCACGCACGTTCTAACCAATGCCTCCCCCCCCCCTCCATAAATGAGACGATGCACCGAACTGCCAAGGGATCTTTTACGTGCACGCCAATTTATAAACACGGGACCTCGGTTTTTCGTCCTTGTCAGGCCCTCAGACCTGCATCACTGACAAGGGGAAACCACGCCAGAAAATTTGGATGAACTTTCTCGGCCAATGCAGAGATCGACCACATGACTTCCAGGCTAGCGAGCCAGCGTCTTACCCACGTAGCCACGTGATCCCCCCAAATAGATAATCAATTCTCCCTTTCTAATTACCACTGATCAAGGCAGAAATTTTCAGAGTTAACGGTTGAATGGGTGGTTTCATCAGATGCAAATCCACAGAGTTAATTACTCCGTATCGTCCCTCTTCGAATGGTATAATAGAATATTAATGGATGCAGGAGTTTTAAGGTCGTCGGTAAAGAAAGAACGGTTGCTGGAAGGCGATGATGTATCTAAAGTCAGCATAATTTTGTGCGTTTTTGGTTGATTTAATACCGACTCTCTCCGTGATCTTGAGACTCCCTTTACAGCCTTCGTTGAAATCGACGACACAAAGTGCAACGGCATGATGCACACTTTCAAAACTGGCAAACCTGGGTTTCGGAGCACGTTTCCAAATTACCTGGTTCAAGGACTCATTGACGTCCTGGGTCGCACCTGGGAACACATCTAACTAACAAGTCTTTTGAAAAGAGGCAATATGGCTTCGGAGATGGTGTTGTTCGTGATGCTAACTGACGGTTATACCAACACCATGAAGTAGGTCCCGATGGGCATCTATGGTGTCTAGGAATTTCAGAATCATCAATGTAATAGACAAATATAGTCCACGTTGCTTTTACCATTGCATCTACATCCCCCGCGTTGTCCTTTAAGAAACGCACATAATAATTCTGCAATGCTAATGTAGTAGAATGTGTACTGTATATAAATATTCGTTCCATGGGATATTAACCTTCTTTACCTTCACCCTCTGCACCCTGTAAAATATGAAAATCAAACACATCCATTCGTCTAACTTCTGAATAGTTACTTTTGCAACTGTCCTTTAGCGAACGATATTTCGCTTACAGTTGCTGGTTACGCCTATTACGAAGTAGTATGAAAATAACGCTTTTTCACATCTCGGTTCTAGGGCTATTTTAGAATCCTTACCGTCTATTTTTCACCGAGATTCCTCTTTGATCACCAAAAGGAATCATTTCCTGTCACACCTGACACAAATTTATAAAAATCCAACACCATTTTCATGTCGAATCGTGCGATACAAATACAAAAACAATTTTCATTGGAATAGAGCCGCCATTTTCAAACTAATGCTCAGCCACTCTTCCAAATTTGGGACTGGAATTTTACCGTAAACGAAAATTCGTGCTGTACACGGTCAACATACATGAGTAATTATTAAATAAAATCTACAAAATAGACCAACGAATTATATTGACGTTCATAAAATATTGTAAATAGTATATGTGTTATTCTCGTGTACAGTGAGAATTTTCGTTAACGGTAAAATTCCAGTCCTAAATTTGGAATAGTGGCTGAGAGTTAGTTTGAAAATGGCGGCTATAATCCAATGAAAGTTGTTTATGGGTTTGAATCGCACAATTCTGTATGAAAATAGATTTGGATTTTTATAAATTTGTGATGGATATGGCAAGAAATGATTCCTTTTGGCGACCAAAGCAGAATCACGGTGAAAAATAGACGGTAAGGATTCCAAAAAAGTCTTAGAACGGAGATTGGGAAAAATCCGGGAAAAGCATTATTTTCATACTACTTATTAATAAGGCTAACCAGTAACGTAATGTAGAAGCGGAGCGAAAACAAATTTACGTTACTTGAAGTAACTACCTTCTGAATGGTCATTGTTTATGGAAGCTATTTTACATAAGCAGCAATCCTTGTTATTGTATCCATATATAGTATGTTGAATATATCTGTGACTCACTTTCTTTAGTCAGACGGGGTCCCCTTTCCATCAATGGGAGTTCCAGCTGCCTTTAATGTCTGAATAATTTTATTAAGGCCATTCTTTATGGGGCATCGATTGCAACTTTATTGTCAACTCAAAATATATATGCTAAACTCTATATATATTACAAACTTGGTTTTATTTCTTTGGTAAACTTTAAATTGATGCTAAACTCCAAATATATATGACATGTAAACTTAGATTTAATGCTAAACTAAAAATTTATATATATGCTCAACTCCAAATCCATGGCGTTCTTCTTTTATAGGTGACAAACTAAATATATATGTGGAACTTTCTAAATACATGCTAAGTTAGTCTCGGATTACCTGTCTTAGAAGTTTACTTTGTTTACGTCTTGTTATTCGAGACTAGTAGTCGTTTCGCCCCAAAACTTGTAGGGCTTGACGTCATATAGAGAGGACGGCGAGAGATTGTTGGATCTAAATTTAGTCTAGAGAGAGAGAGAGAAATGGACATTAACGTCCACCCGACACAAACTTGGTCATTTCGGGACTAACATATGGTTCAATTTTATTTCAAGCATTTGCTTGCGCGTAGGGGTCTTTAGCAGTGGTGAGGGGGAAGAAAGCGTCCACACGCAAAGTTTACCCAATCACTGACTTTATGGTACAGCGCGCACATGCTAACCCCCCGAATGTGGATTGCCTTCTACATGTATCAGTAATACAAAATCAACCAACTGCATAATTTGGACCTGTGCAAAAATTACAGTCTTTCGATTGGTTTGATGCGAGAACAACAGTATTAATTTTGTAAGTGAAGCTATTCACAACACCCCTATCAAATAAAGAACAAGTTAGTGGGGCTGATATGTGAAATGGGCGTGCACTTCCGGAAAGAAACATGAAAATTTGGCTTAAGGGGGTTTTGGGTATGCTGATATCAAAAATGGCGGGAGCCACGACGTCACTCTAGCCGTTCCCGCCAAAAATTGAGAATTTCAAAATGGCCACCGTAAAACACGTTCTGGCCTACAAAATTTCTGTAAATGCCTCGATTTCAATGATCTTGCTGATTTAAAAAATGGCGGGAACCACGACGTCATTCCAACCGTTTCCGGCCAAAATTGAGAAATTCAAAATGTCCGCCATAAAACACGTCCTCGTCGATAAAGTTTCTGTAAGTGCCCCGATTTCAATGATCTTGATGTCTATACCTATGTTTTTAAGGTCAAGGAATCCAGTAAAGCACACACGAAGACTCATAGTGTTCTCCTTCATAGTGTTTTCTAAACATGGTCATAATTCTAATCAAACGGGTGAATTATTTACATCTTCTCCTTTGTTGTACGGATATCAAGAATACATTATGTTCCATTTCAGTGGAAACTAGCTATTACTCATCAAACACAAACAGTCCACATTTGATTTCAGTCACCATGTTATATATGCACACGATAGTGTTATAAAAATATTCAATAAACATCTAAACTTTTCTTCGATGAAAACACATTTAATAAGGCATCAGTATCATTCAATTTTTCAGAAACAAGTGATGGTCATCTAGTCAATCACCTACCGTGTCCAAAAGATTTAAACATGCTCCTTGGGCATGTGCTACAGCTACATCTGTTCAACCGACCAACTGGGACATTTGTACTCCTTGTCAAGTACATGGTGTAACACTCATAAATCCATCAGCAACAGGTTACTCGTCTCTGGCCACTAATTTATCAGCCTTTCATGAATTGAACAAAGTGTCCTGACTAGATGATGGTGATAGCATTGAATAAACGATGGTATTAAAGCAGAAATCTAGATGGAATAAAAGTTGTTACACCCTGTGTAATGCAACAGAAGTGGAGAGAGCCAGGAAGCTGCAAGAAAAAGCTTGTATGAAAACAACCAAATCGCCGCATAAAAACGCCCTCGTAGTTCAACCACTTCAGCATGTCCCATGGATACAGTCGAGCCACATTAGTCAGCTTGTCGTTTCTGTGATGGAACAACTGGAGATTTTCACAAAGCAGAAACGATGTCCGTTGATACCCATGTTGTGACACCACCTCTTTGTAGTCTTTCACTACACAATGTCGTGAGATCATCGAGTTTGAAAATATGATCCTGGTTCCCACCTAGGGCATATTCCGCAATATATGAAACCACCTCGGCAAATGCAAGTGCGTCTGCATTAATGCATTAATTTGGTGACACTTCCCAGTCAAATACCTTTGTTGAGATCTATGTTTGTTATAAAATGATGTCAAGCACTTGCATTCATACACAGCATCAACTGCTTTGTGAAAATCTCCAGTGGTTCCATCACAGAAACAACAAGCTGGCTAATGTGGCTCGACTGTATCCACGGGACATGCTGAAGTGGTTGAACTACGAAGGTGGTTTTATGCGGCGATTGGGTTTCGTTCATACAAGCTTTTTCTTGCAGCTTCCTGGCTCTCTCCACTTTTGTTGCATTACACAGGGTGTAACAACTTTTATTCATCTAGATTTCTGCTTTACCATCGTTTATTCCATGCTATCACCATCATCTACTCAGGACACTTCGGTCAATTCATGAAAGGCTGATAAATTAGTGGTAAGAGACGAGTAACCTGTTGCTAATGGATTTATGAGTGTCCGACCATGTGCTTGACACGGAGCACAAATGTCCCAGTTGGTCGGTTGAACAGATGTAGCTGTAGGACATGCCCAAGGAGCAAGTTTAAATCCTTTGGACGTGGTGATTGACTAGATGAAAATAACTTGTTTCTGAAAAATTGAATGATACTGATATCTTGTTAAATGTATTTTAACCGAATATATCAGATTTGTGTAGAAAGTTAAGACGTTTATTGAATATTTTCATAACACAATCGTGTGCATATATAACATGGTGATTGAAATCAAACGTGGACTGATTGTGTTTAATGCGTAATAGTAATAATAGATTCTTGATATCCGTTTAGCAAAGGAGAAGATGTAAATAATTCACCCGCTTGATTAGAATTATGACCATGTTTAGAAAACACTATGGAGGAGAACATTATGAGTCTTCGTATGTGTTTTATTGGATTCCTTGACCTTAAAAACATAGGTATACACATCAAGATCATTGAAATCGGGGCACTTACAGAAACTTTATGGACGAGAACGTGTTTTATGGTGGCCATTTTGAATTTCTCAATTTTGGCCGGAAACGGCTGGAGTGACGTCGTGGTTCCCCCCATTTTTTAAATCAGCAAGATCATTGAAATCAGGGCACTGACAGAAATTTTATGGACGAAAACGTGATTTATGGTGGCCATTTTGAATTTCTCAATTTTTAGCGGGAACGGCTGGAGTGACGTCGTGGCTCCCGCCATTTTTGAAATCAGCATACCCAAAACCCCCTTAGGCCAAATTTTCATGCTTCTTTCCGGAAGTGCACAACTCAGCCAAAAAATGTAACATATCCGCCCCACTAAGTTGAACTAAGTTAAGACAGGCGACCCTACTCCTTGTCACGTACAACAACGGACTCGAAATCACGCCAGTTGACTCAATGACGGGCTTTATGTTACAGCACGCACGTGGAAACCATTCGGCCATCCAACCCCCCAAATTCAGTCTAACATGACCGTAGAATATAATTATTATAATCCTAACCCAAAGTTAAAAAAAGATTCAATAATATGCGTCGGACCATAGATGACGTTGTTGGAGCTCCAATATAATGCCCATGTTTCCACGCACTTGGAGCCGCAATCTAAGTCGCTAGCAAGTGAACCCGTGTGTCGATTTCGACCGCGTTATTTCTTATTTTAATGTGAAACACACTAAAATGAGAAACTTCTTGTCCTCAAAACTAGAATTAGTCAGAAACGCCAATAAGGTCAATTTGGATCTTAGAATTTCATTTGGTGGCGGCGCCACCAAAGACCGATAAGACCCTATCAAATGTGGATAAGGCGACCAAAACGGACCTTCTAATGTCACGTGGTGGTGCATGCACGGTCCCAGAAAGGGTGATAGGAGGGGAACTTCGTCTGTTGGGGCGGCACCTATATCTGAATAAAGCTGCTCGAAACACGTTTTTCCGTCACTCTGGTGATAACTAAGAGTCGATTTCGTATTTTAAATGGTCGATTTTTGTTCAGGGGCGGCAAATGTTGTAGAAGGGGCAATTGCTCCTGGTGCCCCCTCCCCCTCCTTCGCTCACCAGAGTGGCGGGAAAACGTGCTTCCAGTAGCCTTATTTTTCAAAATTTTCTGAGGGCGGACATTAAAGCCCATTTCTCTCTCCCTCTCTAGACTAAATTTTGATCCAATAACCTCTCGCCGTCATCTCTATATGACGTCAAGCCTTGTACACAAGTTTTGGGGCGAAACGACTCGAATAACAAAACGTAGACAAAGTAACCTTCTAAGACCGGTACTCCAAAACTAACTTAGCATGTATTTAGAAAGTTTCACATATATATTTAGTTTGTCACCTAGAAAAGAAGAACGCCATGGATTTGGAGTTGAGCATATATATAAATTATTAGTTTAGCATTAAATCTAAGTTTACATGTCATATATATTTGGAGTTTAGGATCAATTTAAAGTTTACCAAAGAAATAAAACCAAGTTTGTCATATATATAGAGTGTAGCTTATCTATTTTGAGTTGAAAATAAAGTCGCAATCGGCGCCCCATAATTCTTCGTCCGTTTTGAAACATGGTTAACACAATCTTCAGTATATTCTGTTCGTCGTACGACCCGTTGTTGTCATTCATGGAAGAAATGCGATTGTAATTACTGGAATCTCCATCGTTCAGAAGTGTTGCATATCTGAAATTGAAGGGCTTCAGAATGGGTTTTATGGCTGAATTTTCCGAAATTTCCTTCGTCGACTCCTTCCGCCAACATCACCTTGAGGGTAGTAGGGAGAGTGTCTTGATTTACGCGGAGAGCTCTAGGCCGGGTAATACAGCTGTAGTATCAAATTTAAGCAACGTCCGCGAGTTTTACAACATCTAACCGTTGCTTATATGCTCAGCAATTCCCGAGCTTTTGCGCCCGTTGTGTTGTCCAATCAGAGGTTGTGGGACATAACACATTGTAAACAAACATGGCGGCCGTTGAAAGTTGTTTTTTTTAAATTGAGAAACTCACGGAAACCAGCAACCTTTTCATTGATCAATCTTTGAACTTTGTCACGACGACCGATGAAACTGATAGGATCACAAGCTGGGCTTGCAACCAATCGAAATTAGTGGCGAAACATGTAGGGTATTACGTGAAGGGCTTAATAAGATGTACGTAGTTAACTTAGTTAAGGTGAGATGAAGCCTTCTATAGAAGATGATTCCAAGTGAACTGTAGGCACTCTATTATTCTAGTCATATAATTACCGTATAGGCTGCACAATAGCCATTTTATGTTAGACAAAATAGGTACCCACATCGGGTGTACCCAAATGTAAACGTTTGATCCGGCGCCGATAAGACTACGCAAGAGGAGCCGCGACTACGGAAGTGTGATGAGCGAGTACACGTTTTTAGTGAGAGTAGACCAACACACCCCACAACAGTCATGTACAACCCACGTATGGTATCAAGACAAGAGGATCAGGAGCCTACGGGCCCGAATATGCTGCAATGTTTCAATACTTCACAAGTTGTTTTCTTTCAAGCGATGTACAGGTGAGGCATGGGTGAAACATATATAAATGTGTATGTACAGTCAACAATATCGTTAATTAAAGATACATTATGGGAGATTAGATAAAGAGCTGTTATTCCTCTCTATAATAGTTAAAAACCAGATAACGTAAATAAATTTGCTGAAAATTTCAGTCCAATTGATCCACCCTGAACCGAGTATTTAGCGATTGAATTTTGGGCCTAGCCTCGATGATCATTACTAAAGTCTAAACGATAAAAAAACAGTCTCGATTATCCATTTTATTTTATTTAATCATCGGCGACAGACCGGGTTCTAATCCAGTAATTATCGAGGGCTAGCGATGATAACATCGAGAATGGATTATGGTTGATTTATGTCGTAATTAATAATTTATATAACATTTCGGGCCTAAAGCATGACATGCAGCCGACAGATTTAGCTCTTGCATACTGTATGTTTAATGGACTATTTAGCCAGATGACAACGATTACGTTACTGTTTGAATAAGAATAGAAGTCTACTTGGAGTAAGTGTTGTGTCTATGACATTTAATCAGCAAAAGAAACGTCGGGTTGGTGTGTTATTCTGAATAGACCCATTGCATAAAACTTGCCAAATGTATTTTGTGGTTTTTTTTGGGTGGGGGGGATATTTGTAACCACATCTCCAACTTTACCAGAGCAATTAAGGCGCCCTCCCAAACACTGAATTGAACCCAGGAATTATTTTCAAAAACGCAACCTGAGGTGGTAAATGTGTTTTCCAACACAATTAACTCAGTGGAGGGATTGTTTGGAGAGTCACTGTTGGAGGGTGTGGGTTTGTGTTTGTCACCCCTTTTGTTTACAGTTACTCGTGTTTCCCCTACGTATGACTATCCGCAGCTAAAATGGATATGGTAAACACAGCATTTGGGTTGATGGGTGTGGTTGTGTTCAACTTTCCATTTGCTTGTAGGGTGTCCATGGTGATTGACCCTTTGATTAAATTTACTACAGTCCCTGCATGCTGGTGTAGTATTCTCCATATTTGGCAGGATACTTTGCCATTGAATGGAATAAGTATACGTACAAGTTCTTTGGGGGTTTCGGGTCACCCGATGGGGTTTTAGTAATTATTTTACTTCTTGTGGGTATCGATGTTTTGTAACGAATACTCCCTGTAGGTACCAGATTTCATCCTGGAGGTTGGTTCTACTGCACAGGTTTTTGGCTCTCTTCACAGGGGCTGATACGGTGGCTGTTTTAGTGCTGTGGTGATGCTTTGATTAAACATGGAAGCACTGTAGAGTTTTGGTTAACACTGGTTGTGGTGTTGCTCCCCGGGCATTGTTTCGTTCTCCATGGTGAAGTTTGTACGTTCATGCTGGCTGTTTATATGGTTTAACAGATCGATGATTTTAAGACAAATAGATTGTTACGGGGTTTGTTTGGGGTTTTTGTTTTAGGGGGGTAAATAGCTATGTGGCGTAAAGTTGTAACTTAAAAGTTGATAAATTATATCTTAGACAGAAGATTTTATTTTTCCGTATTTCGTGAGTGAAGAGATATTGTAACCTAATTTTTTTATATAATTTGGGACGCACTATTACTAACTTTATTTTAAAGAAATATATATAGCCAAGATCAATTATGTTTTATAAATTTAATTCAGCTATCATAACAAGAATTAGGAATCATATAACCTGTATTACCGAAACGTATCTAATATTTAAGAATCCCACAATTTCTAGGTAAAATTAAAGCGTATATACAGAGTTCATTATAAATCATACTACTTCAAGTTGTTTTTCGGACGCTATGTACTTTGCAAAAAAAAAGAATAAATGTAAATTCAATTTCGCTTGCCGAATATATACCCCCAATAACAGAATCGTAAATTAAAATTTTCTTAACATATGTATCGACGACTGATAATTTAGTTTCAGAACTGATATTATTTACATGTATTTAACATGCTTAAAGTGCTTGTCCTGTCTTCATTAGCCTAGTCGGAGCAGAAGAATAGGACGTTAAACCCTATTTAAAGCGCTTGGTTCGCGTAGGCGCCCCTATCTTCATGTCACATACGCTCACACGAGGGATCGAAGCCGCAAGCCAGAGGTGACCGGTCAGCTTGAGGTCGAAGTGCGGCACTCTAGACCACCCCAACTCCCTAATCCATTTGAACATAAAACATTGTCGAAAGTCAATTATTGTATTTGACACATCATCTGGCACTATCACCAAGTGACTCAACAATATTAAAATACGTCCCTTAACGCCTTGTTTTAATACACTGTCCCATAAATTATGTCTATTTACAGAGCCAAAAACTTTCCTATAAACTACAAATCAGTAATAAAGCCACTTTTTATAAGTGAAAAAATAGCATCAGTGGCTGACATGTTTTCTGTAACCTAATTGTATGTTCTGCGTCATTTGATAAATCTTTTACCTAAGTAGTGGTGCGTTATTTCTCTATAGTGGTCAGCGTGGTACATCTCTGGTTTTAAAGGAGAGGCAATTGAACCCATCGACCAACTTCTGGGAAAATAGTCCGAATTATAAACATTATTTTTACATTTCATTTGTAGCTCAATCAACAAGTTTCCTTTGTATTTATTGAACTTTTATGGGCAAACGCACACCGGGAATTCCTTTCCGTTATAGCGAGTCAACGTCTTACACACCGGGCCTCAAAAAAGTCTTAACCGAACTACCAGAAGTTTCCTGTAAATCACAACGATGTGGATACAATCGTGAATAAATAAAATAAAGCCAAAGGTCTGTGTAATTATTTTAAATCATGAACAATACGTACTAGTTTGCTGTAATAAATCGATAAAGCCAACGTATTGTACAAACGTTTGAATGTTTTTAAAAGAAACACCTATTGCCAGAATGTTTATACTATTGTTAAGTAAACTACCAGAAGTTTCCTGTAAATCACAACGATGTGGCTACAATCGTGAATAAATAAAATAAAGCCAAAGATTTGTGTATTTATTTTAATCGTGAACAATAGGTACTATTTTGCTGTAATAAATCGATAAAGCCAGCGTATTGTACAAACATTTGAATGTTTTTAAAAGAAACACCTATTGTCAGAATGTTTATACTATAAGTAAAGACATAATTTGATAGTCGCACTTTCAATCGGCATGTTGCGTCTGTACTGATATTCATGTTAGCAGACTCACCACGAATATTTCTTCAAGCTTCAAGCATTCGCTTTAATAGTTGAATCTACAAGTTACAGCTGTAGCAGATTCATCAGGAAGGACTGAGCTGTTATCCAGTTCAAGAGTAAGAGGTGTTTCGGCATAACAACCACCGCACCAGCCCCCACATACCGCTTCAATAACATGATCACTACTTCTGTTAAAATATTTCATTCCAAACGAGTAGGTTGTGTTGCGCCACACAGCAGTTCTATTTATAATCAGACCTGTTTCTCCTGTGTCTATTTTGGCATATCCCATTACGACATGGCCACATATGCCATTTTCATTACTGCAATCTCTAGCATTTCCGTATTCGTGATTAATCCCCGACAAAAGACGGGCGAATTGGTAGTCACTTTGGTTTATGGCCATAGTACTTGTTGTAACTCGAATTTTATCAAATACTGACTCGCCGCTATCTGTACGATCTGTTGTTACCAAATCACAATTATAACCTACCGCTTTCCTGTGTGGCCACAGAATCCTATTCTCTTTAGGTAATGTAATGTAATCCACAGGACTATCTGTGGTAAGCCCGTGACAGTACACCTTCACTCGTTCATCATTACCAAATGCATTAGGATATAACCAGTATTCCCCATCTACGTAGCTTGAATCACAATCTTGGATGTCTTTACAAGAGGAAACTCTTCTACAGTGCTGCCCTTCCCATATTCCTTTATCCGAACAGATCAAGGTCGCAATTTCCGCTTTCACTCCAATCCCGGAGCAGTTATACGTGGCTGTGTAACCAAATACCGTTCCTCTATATTCCACACTCGAACCAAATTCGATTGTAGGAGGTATCCCGCAATCATTTAGAACACAATAGGTTCCGATTTGTTCAGGGACACATTGATGATTAGGTAGACAATTGACATGTCGGCAGTTCTCGTCAATGGCAGCCAGCCAATCTGACTTAGTGGCATAGAGATATCCAGGCTTTGAAACTAAAGGTTCACTCGATCCGGCTATTGCTCGTGTTAATTCACATAGTCCAGATTCCGTATCAAAATTAAAAGATAAACAGTTTGTCTGATAAACACATTCTCTAGCACAGATCATTAATCCTGGAGCTGTGAAACTTTGTATTTTATGATTGGGTAACATCTGTCCAATGGTAATATTATGTAGAAGGCTTGTATCGGTACAGGACAGGTGCGCGTTGACAATTGCTTGTACATTTAGAAGCATGGTAATACCTAACATGAAACACTGTGTCATCTTCTTCCCGATCGTCAACGTGTTGTGTCTGTCAAGAGATATTTTGTTTAATAAGTTTTTAAATATCGATAAGAGACGCCCTAGAGCGTGGTTTGACGGGTCGTTATGATATTACTTATTGAGTATGGACTTCATAAAGAAACCGGATCGATATTACACGAAATGAATCCAATATTTTTAAATAATGCGCCTCTAACTTTCTGTTTCACAACAGGTATTGCGAAGACTAATAGCTCTGTAAAATATGACTGCTTTATCATTTGGCGTCAATCGTTGGCTTAATGGCGCGTGTATTGTTTACGTAAGACGCTATATAGTCCGGGCAGAACGGTGCCTTTTTACTCATTTTGCATAACCATTTACACTATAAAAGTAAATACATTTTTACTTACATATACTTGAAACACCTTCAATTTATTTGTCTAATGCTTAAAAAATGTTTTAGAAATTAATTTGCAGAATGAAAATTGCCATTTAATGTATTAAGGGTGTTTTTACTTGGTTTTTTGTGTTGTTGCTTCTTTAAGAAATCCAATGAATATTATACAAGGCATCTCTAAAGAATACTGTTATTTAATGCACCAGAAAGTGTCATATAGTGTATTCAGTTATTGTTTTCGGCATTATTTTTATATTTCTTTTGTAACGAGTTCTGAACCTTTTTAATCAATGAATACAATGGCCTGTACTTTAGGTTGCATTTTCGAGTCCTTTATTGTAGAAGAATGGTGGGCTATTTCTTTTTATCCAACTATGCTTTTTCTCAAATTATATATTGACGTTGTTAAATTATCTTGATTAAAAATACAGCTGTGACGTCACCCTTTGATGTTGGCGTACCATTATTTATACTAGTCGAGTGTCTGTATTTTAAGTTGGTTAATGGTCTCGCGTTTAAGACATTACGTAATATATTAAACTTACTTAACCCGAATGGAACAAAGAGAGAGAAATGGGGTTTAACGTCCACTCGACACAAACTAAGTCATTTCAGGACTAACATGGTTTTCATTTTATTTCAATAATTTGCTTGCACGTAGGGGTCTTTAGCAGTAGGAGGAAACTGGAGGATCCAGATAAAACCCACGAGGTTGGACAGGCGACTCTTCTCCTTGACAAGCACAACCGGGGATTCGAAACCACGCCATTTGACTCAATGACAGGCTTTATGATACATCACGCACGTTCTAACCATTGCCCCCCCCCCTACATAAATGTGACGATATTCTGTAATTGATTTTAAGTGTTCAGTCAAATCTTTCTTTGCTCTCTAAAAATATTCATCGTATTATTATATTATAGGTCTGGTGTGCCTTAGTCTAATAAGGGCGTTCCTGTCCCCATGTACCTGTGATATTTTCAGCAAAATTCTCTCTGACAAATGGAAACAAACCAACGTGTTCCGTCTCGTAAAAGGTATTCCATGTTCTAATTATGGCTATTGACCCGTGACCCTATGACGTTGATTTATGGTTTCTGATTGTCTTAGAATTTGATTTTTTCACCCCAGTATGGCTACACCTGACAAAAATAGTTCGATGCGTAATTCTAGTGCTGACGTATTGTGCAATGCATCGGAAAAGAAATGTATGCGACATTATGGTTAACTTATGTAAAAAAAGCTTCAGATTTTCACCCGGAATTTGCTGGGACGAGATGAAACGATTTTCGGGGTCAAATCGTATGGAGCCGAATCGTTGCCAAATTAAGAGAAAATATCATAGTTAAAATTGACAAATTATCATGGTCAAAATGGTAAAAATGGCAATTTGCGTGATTTTTCACTTGTAGATATTACATACATACTATGGAGCCGAATCGTTGCCATATTAAGAGAAAATATCATAGTTAAAATTGCCAAATTATCATGGTCAAAATGGCAATTTGCGTGATTTTTCACTTACATAACACAAAATCACAATATTAGTATCAAAACAAAAATTGTTCGCCAAAAATTAACAACATAAAAATCTACTTGTGTTGTTTTCACTTTCTACTTTTCGCATTTGCAAATTCACTGTGACTTTTTCATCTTTGCATTTTTAACTATAAGAATTTCACCATTGTATGTTCAACCACTAAAATTTCTCCAATCTAACTGACCATATAAGGAAAGGGGCGTGTTTACGAGTTCGGCCGAAGTTGACGTCATAGGACGTCAATATTTAGCGTCTGGGCTAAAATTAATGCTCCATTGGGTTATTCGTGCCTCTTAGTGTTAAGATTATCCGATTTGAAAAAATCAAATAAATAGCTTGTCATGTCAGACATCCGGTGTTGAAATTGTTTCTGGGCATTGAGACTAACATAACATTTAAAGACTGCCAGGAGAGTGGTGGCACTGGCACACATAATTCAAATTTCAATATCGGTTTCAGCCTACAAATTTACCTTATAAGTTTATGGTACCCATCAATATGCCATAATGAATTAGGAGCTCTAACGCTGTATCTTCTCCTTCTTATTGGTTTCATGGTAAGTCTTCGATAAAGTAAGCCTTCTAGATGTCTCCTTCTCATGGCATCTCTGACCCTTTCCTCTTGCTAGGTAAATCCCTGAGCTGACAAATGGCCCTTTACACTTCTATATCCCTGATCAGGAAATCTTGACATAATAGCAGTAACTAAATTATCTAGCTCATCATCACTTAAAGTACTGTACTTTTGTGAAATGGATATATTGTATTCTTTGAGACGTCTACAAACGGTGCGTTTGGAAACGCTGAATAAATTTGCAATTTCGGTTAATTTAAAATTGTTATCAACTAAATATTGTAACTGTTCTTGTGCAATAGATAACTTTGACGGACCAACTATTCCTGACGAAACTAGGCCCGTATCTAGACACCATTAAGCGGGGGGGCATTACCTTTCGGTAGGGGGGCGAACATTTTGAGGAATTTTCGGAAAGGTCATTCTAACAGACTGTTGTAATCATCATGCTATGTAGTTACCTAGGCGTCTAATAAGCATTTTAAAATAAGTATTCAAACAAAAAAAATTAGCTTTTTTAGGTTAATATAAGGTACTGTGTATACTTTAATGATTGTTAGCAATTTCTGAGCGGGGGGGGGGGGCGAGCATTTCACGCGGGGGGCCATGCCCCCCCCCCCCTGTAGATACGGGCCCGGACGAAACATGATACTCTCTGTCGTGTCCTTGTTGTCTTGTTTGCAAATTTATTGCATCGTCTAATAACTGTAGAGCTTTTCTTAATTGATTAAGACAATCAGACACCTCTTCGGTAGTGACACTTATTTCAGATATAATGCCAGCAATACGCTCACATTCATGCCGATGTTCAGTTAAAGATTCGTCGGGTCTATTAAGACAATGGGTCAACCTCAAGGTTCGATGATATATCTCATTAAACAAAAAGTTGTCTGACATGACAAGCTATTTATTTGATTTTTTTCAAATCGGATAATCTTAACACTAAGAGGCACATGGAGCATTAATTTTAGCCAAGACGCTAAATATTGACGTCCTATGACGTCAACTTCGGCCGAACTCGTAAACACGCCCCTTTCCTTATATGGTCAGTTAGATTGGAGAAATTTTAGTGGTTGAAAATACAATGGTGAAATTCTTATAGTTGAAAATGCAAAGATGAAAAAGTCACAGTGAATTTGCAAATGCGAAAAGTAGAAAGTGAAAAAAACACAAGTAGATTTTTATGTTGTTAATTTTTGGCGAACAATTTTTGTTTTGATACTAATATTGTGATTTTGTGTTATGTAATATCTACAAGTGAAAAATCACGCAAATTGCCATTTTTACCATGATAATTTGTCAATTTTAACTATGATATTTTCTCTTAATATGGCAACGATTCGGCTCCATAAAATCGCAGTCTAAGTGGGAGAAACCGGAAAAACCCCACACGGCGAATCGAAACCGAACGACTACACGTTATCCCTTGCCAGGCCCTCCGTCCTCCATCCTACACAACTGACATGGGAGGACATCTCCAGAAATTTAGCCCGATGCACTTCGATGAAGCTAGAGAGCAAACGTCCTACACACTGAGCCATTGTAGCCACCACTTCATTACGATTCCGGACAAAGAACCTCATATTTTATATATATATATATATATACCGTTCAAACGACTATACTTTGTCCCTTGCCAGGTCTTCAGTCCTATACCACTGACAAGCAGGAACCCGACCGAAAAATCCTGAAAAACTTTGATAAAGTAAAAGAGCAAACGTCGATCCTACTCACTGAGCCATCGTAACTCAATTTGTATTCCGGCCACGGGATCTCGGTTATTTGTATTCCATCCGAACAACTACTCATTGTCCCTTCTCAGGCCCCCCGTCCTACACCACTGACACCACTTGGTATTCGATCCCTGCATTGGCCGAGAAAGTTCATCAAGATTTTTTTTTCGGGCGTAATTGCTCCTTGTCAGTGATGCAAAACGTAGGGCCTGTCAAGGACACCTATTGGCGTGCACATAAAAGATCACTTAGAAGTTTAAATTCGATATAAGAGTAGGCCTTAGCGCCACTGCCCGGGCAAAATTTCCTTGATAGCACACTGTATTATTGTATCGTATGCCCGTCTTCATTAGCCCAATTTAGTAACAGAACGGTAGGACGTTAGACCCCATTTTATTTCATTTCATTTCATTTAGATTCCGGACACGTCACCTCGGTTATTTTTATTTCATCCGAACGATTATACGTTGTCTCTTGCTAGGCTCTCTGTTCTACACCACTGACAAGGGTGGACATAGGCAGAAAAATCAGGATGAACTTCGATTAAGTTAGAGAGCAAACCTCCTACGCAGTGAGCCACCGTAGAACCAACTTCATTTCGATTCCGGGCACGGGACCTGGTTTTTTAAAATCCCATTCGAACAACTATACATTTTCCCTTGTCAGGCTCTCCATCCTGCAGCACTGACAAAACCACGCATCAAGAGAAAACTCCCGATGAATATTTTTAGAGAGCAAAGAAAGATTTGACTGAAGACTTAAAATCAATTACAGAATACAATACTATCTGTGCAATAAGAGATTAAACTTGTTTAGGACTATTACATTTTCTTGAACTTCAAACATTTTCGGTTTTTTATAATCCATGTCAAAATACAAATGCCGATACGGTAGTCAGTGGACATGCGTAATAACTGTACTTCCGAGGCGAGGGAGCGAGAAGACGAGATTGTGAGGGAGCGAGAACACGAGAGGACGAGATTGACTCAAAGGCGAGGGAGCGAGAAGTCGAGGTTTTTTAAAGGCGAGAACACGACGGAGCGAGAAGTCGAGGGCGAGAACGCGAGAAGTCGAGGGCGAGGGAGCGAGAACACGAGGGAGCGAGAAGTCGAGGTGAAAGTAATCTCGGGGCGAGATCCTCGTATTCTCGCCCTGTTTCCTCGCGTTTTCGCTCTCTCGACTTCTCGCTCCCTCACGTTCTCGTGTTCTCGCCCTCGACTTCTCGCGGCGAGAAGACGAGATTCTGAAATGGCCGCAATAGGCTTCCATATTATTGACACATCGCGCACTATCACCAAGTGATTCGACAATATTAAAATACGTCCCTTAACGCCTTGTTTTAATACACTGTCCCATAAATTATGTCTATTTACAGAGCCAAAAACTTTCCTAAAATCTACAAATCAGTAATAAAGCCACTTTTTATTAGTGAAAAAATAGCATCAGTAGCTGACATGTTACCATATAACCTAATTGTATGTTCTGCGTCATATTTGATAAATCTTTTACCTAAGTAGCGTTATTTCTCTATAGTTGTCAGCGTGGTTTACATCTGCTGTTTTAAAGGTTGAGACAATTGAACCCATCCACCAACTTCTGGAGGGAATCACGGTGGTTAACAGTGGATAAGGCGCTGGTTCGCTAGCCTGGAGGTCGGGTGTTCGATCCCTGCATTGGCCGAGAAAGTTCATCTCGATTTTCCGGCGTGATTTCCCCTTGTCAGTGATACAGAAGGAGGGCCGGACAATGACAGCTGCCTAGTCGTTCGGATGGGACGAAAAACCGAGGTCCCGTGTACACATTGGAGTGCACGTAAAAGATCCCTTGGCAGTTGGAATTCGATATATAAGAGTAGGCCGTAGCGCCGCTGCCCGGGCAAAATTACCCTCATAGCATACTGTATGGCGTATGCCCGTCTTCCATTAGCCCAGGTTAGGTGCATAAGAGTAGGACGTTAAACCTCATTTCATTTCATTTCACCAACTTCTGGGAAAATAGCCCGAACATTATTTTTACATTTCATTTGTAACTCAATCGACAAGTTTCCTTTGTATTTATTGAACTTTCTGGGCAAACGCACACCGGGAATTCCTTTCCTCTATAGCGAGTCAACGTCTTACACACCGTACCTCAAAAAAGTATTAACCGAACTACCAGAAGTTTCCTGTAAATCACAACGATGTGGATACAATCGTGAATAAATAAAATAAAGCCAAAGGTCTGTGTAATTATTTTAAATCATGAACAATACGTACTAGTTTGCTGTAATAAATCGATAAAGCCAACGTATTGTACAAACGTTTGAATGTTTTTAAAAGAAACACCTATTGCCAGAATGTTTATACTATTGTTAAGTAAAGACATAATTTGATAGTCGCACTTTCAATCGGCATGTTGTGTCTGTACTGATATTCATGTTAGCACTCACCACGAATATTCTTCAAGCTTCAAGCATTCGCTTTAATAGTTGAATCTACAAGTTACAGCTGTAGCAGATTCATCAGGAAGGACTGAGCTGTTATCTAGTTCAAGAGTAAGAGGTGTTTCGGCATAACACCC
Source organism: Patella ulyssiponensis (assembly GCA_963678685.1). Taxonomy (NCBI): domain Eukaryota; kingdom Metazoa; phylum Mollusca; class Gastropoda; family Patellidae; genus Patella; species Patella ulyssiponensis. Next base: position 6,798,439 of record OY783225.1, read on the forward strand.
ACCGCACCAGCCCCCACAAACCGCTTCAATAACATGATCACTACTTCTGTTAAAATATTTCATTCCAAACGAGTAGGTGGTGTTCCGCCACACAGCAGTTCTATTTATAATCAGCCCAGTTTCTTCTTTGTTTATTTTGGCATATCCCATTACGGCATGGCCACATATGCCATTTTCATTACTGCAATCTCTAGCATTTCCGTATTCGTGATTTATCCCCGACAAAAGACGGGCGAATTGGTAGTCACTTTGGTTTATGGCCATAGTACTTGTTGTAACTCGAATTTTATCAAATACTGACTCGCCGCTATCTGTACGATCTGTTGTTACCAAATCACAATTATAACCTACCGCTTTCCTGTGTGGCCACAGAATCCTATTCTCTTTAAGTAATGTAATGTAATCCACAGGACTATCTGTGGTAAGTCCGTGACAGTACACCTTCACTCGTTCATCATTACCAAATGCATTAGGATATAACCAGTATTCCCCATCCACGTAGCTTGAATCACAATCTTGGATGTCTTTACAAGAGGAAACTCTTCTACAGTGCTGTCCTTCCCATATCCCTTTATCCGAACAGATCAAGGTCGCAATTTCAACTTTGACTCCAATTCCGGAGCAATTATACGTGGCTGTGTAACCAAATACCGTTCCTCTATATTCAGGACTTGAACCAAATTCGATTACAGGGGGTATTCCACAATCATTCAGTACACAGATGTTTCCTGTTTTGCTTGGAACACAGATATGATTGGGTGCGCAGTTCACATGCTGACAGTTCTCGTTTATAGCAGTCACCCAGTCTGACTTCACAGCATATAGATAGCCAGTCTTCGAAACTAGCGGTAGAGATGGTCCAGCCAATTCTCGTGTTAATTCACATAGTCCAGATTCCGTATCAAAATTAAAAGATAAACAGTTTGTCTGGTAAACACATTCTCTAGCACAGATCATTAATCCTGGAGCTTTGAAACTTTGTATGAGTTTATGATTGGGTAACATCTGCCCGATTGTAACATTATGTAGAAGGCTTGTATCGGTACAGAACAGGTGCGTGTGCACAATTGTTTGTATACTTAACGTAAAGGTTATGCTTAACACGAAGTAGTGAGTCATCTCCATCGTTCAACTCTTTTGAAGGAATAATGGCAGTCTTTATAACAAGTATAAAATATAGGCACTGCATGTGGTAATCAATTTTTAATAAGTATATTCCATTTCCATCTCTTGAGTGCTGGGGATCATGGTGGCTAAGACACTGACTCGCAGGCCTGGGGGTCGGGTGTTCGATCCCTGCATTGGCCGAGAAAGTTCATGCAGATATTCCAACGTGATTCTCTCTTGTTAGTGATGCATGAGAAGGGCAGCTGTGCAGTCGTTTGGATGGGACAAGAAAACCGATGTCTCGTGTACATTGGCGTGTATGTAAGAGTAGGCCGTTGTGCCGCTGTCCGGGCAAACTTTACCCCATAGGGGTAGCTTGTGTGTAACACTATATATTGTTTTTGTTCGGATTAGTATTATTTTTATTGTTTTTCTTTCATTTTGATTCGATCTCAGCAACTGCTTGTCGCGTCGGTACGATGTCTTAGGTTTTACTGGGAAAGTGGGTGTGACTTTGAGAATGAAGCATTTTTGAACGCTCTTCGACAATGTCGTTTTTCAAAAACAATTGCCGTAATTTTAACAATACTTGTAGGATTTTAACTTTCGTTGGCGTAGCCGGACACAGGGCACAAACCTACACTACTTTTTATATTTGATTTTGTGCAAATTTAATAAATTTATATTTTCACCAAAAGAAAAACTATTTATTAATATAGATATTTTTTTAAAATCATTTTACATAGGATTAAAGGCTCCTCTGACCTGAGCAAAAATGTGAAAACATTTTGTCTTTGTAATCTGCGTTAGCCGTCAGTGGCTAATTCAGTATTCGACCCTTGCGTTCGTTAGTTCCTGGGGTTTTACGTCCACTTCTAAGTGGGGTGAGATCGTAGACAAGCGTTTCCTGAGAAACTAGCCAGTGCTAGCCGCTAGAGAAGGACTAGGTTTGGCTAGAGGGTAAGACATGGTGTCTTTGCATGGTAGTGCCCAAAGTTAGTTTCATCCAAAAGAAAGGCTCCTGGTGTTAGAATAGGAAGAATGGCACGTGGACGCGGTCTGGTCCATTAGAATAGGAAGAATGGCACGGTGTAACACTATTGCTTAGTGCTATGCAGTCGCTGGTTAGACGTGGAAAATAAGCCTGGAGCACTCCCCACATCCAACATGTGACGCATATTATTTCTTCTGTGTTACATATTTTAGAACAGCCCTGGTGGCCGTCTGTGGTTGAATTTGTAATTCTTTAACTAGGTAGGAGGTTTCTTTAAATGCCGCTCTGACATTCCACGTTGTCAGCTCCAAAATATTGTATGTTTAACAAACACGATGACAGGTACAGTTTCTACAGTTTTATATCTATCATAGCTGGATACATACAAGCATAGTACATATTACAATTATAGTCAATACTAACAAAACTCTTCTCAACCTAGACACCTCGCGGTGCCTAGGACTCTTAGATGGTTACCCTCTGGAATCTAATCGAAGTCTGCTGAATTCTCACGAGTATCCTAATTTTGTATCAACTGGTTTTGGACATTCAATTATCTAATTGGTCAAACATGATGTAAATAATTAGAGAGATTGGTCAATAGAGCCCAATGACGTCAAAACCCACCCTTATATGGTTATGGAAATTTACTCTAGAAATTGAGCATGAGATATCTGTTATCATGTTGTTGTGATATAGAACCAGCTATGTCTTGTTTCTATAACCCTTTTTTATATAACAATATGTCAATCAAATGTTAGTTGATTTCAGTACACACCTGCATATACGTGAATATGTTAGAAACATCAAACTATATCTTATCTCCTCATTCCTTGTCTATAATCTTTAAAAACAATGTCACCACGACTATATTGCTACAACGGGGACGCGGTCTGGTCCATTTTGCGAGACATGCTCGGTTGCTTGAGTATTAGGGGTTTAGTTTGACTGGTAGTCGGGCCATAGGTCCATCCGACTGTTTGTTCTAGGTCAAGGGATGCCCTCCGAGCAAAGCGTTGTCTAGCCGTTGACCCCCGACACCGAGAAAACAAAACCGGCCCCCCTCGGGCTCCTTGACGTCCCGTCACGTAGGGTCTTCCAACTAACAGTAGCCCTCAGGATAATCACTTGTAGATCCCGTCCGTCGGGGTCGCTTCATATTGTCTAGGATACCAATGTCACTCTCGTGTTTTCTTTACCCTAGCATAGAGAAAGTTCGGAACAATGAGAGTCGTTTTAAGGGAACTTAGATTATCCGTGAGAAGTTTCCTTTCGGTTGTGAGGTGTGCACTCCACTAAATATGAGCAGGAGACGCATCCGTGTCGCAACTACACCTTATTGGCTTAAGGAGTGATATATGAGCGTTTCTTTCACCTTCAGCTTTTTATTACTAATATCGAATCCTAATTAAATTCTCGGATTATCCACTGCCCCGGGGGTTTTTTCATAATTTTTCTTCATAAAGTTTATCAACATACGTACATCAAGCGTTCAATACCCACGTGCAGCCTTTGACGTCACGCGTGCAGATATTCCTAATCTTTCGGCATATGAATAGGGGAACCCTTACATTTACGTCCTGTATACGCTCCATGAGTGTTTTTCAGGGGAGAGAGAGAGAAACGGGATTTAAAGTTCACTCGACACAAACTAGGGGTAGGGGTCTTTAGCAGTGGGAGGAAACCGGAGTGCCCGGAGGAAACCCACGAGGTTGGGAAGGCGCCCCTATCTCCATGCGACATACGCTCACACCTGGGATCGAAACCACAGCCGCAAGTCAGAGGTGACCGGCCAGCCAGAGGTCGAAGCGCGACACTCTAGACCACTAGGCCATCCCCCCCCCCCCTGTTTTTCAGAGAATCCATTATTTGTGTTAGTAACGTTGTGTAGCTCTACTTGCCATATATACCAAAATTGCCATACTTTTATTGGAAATAACCCTCACGATAAATATTATTCTGGGAGCCTATCTTTTAGTTTAAATGAACATACGGTCATATAGATATTTCAAAATAATTTCTGGTCCATTAAATTGTCAATTATTATTTGATTTTCATTTTTAAAAAAAAATAGTATGCAATGCCTAATACTATTTTGGCAAAAACTATATTTTTAGTATCCCCAAAAAATATGTTTTTAATGTGAGTGGTACTCATTATTCATTTATTTCGTTGATAACGGAAGTGGCGTCATCGTATCGAGAGTAACAAATGTATAATTTGAACTGATACTGCTGGGTTTATTGGCTAATGCTGCATCCATTCTTTAACACGCGTGTAATACTCATATGGTAATCGATTTAACGGATCTGCTGGTACGATATGTGGTCGGAGATATAATTTCTATGGTAACAGACATGACAAGGATTAGGGTCCAACCTCCTGGGTTTTCTCCGGTTCCCTCCTACTGCTAAAGACCCCTACGCGCAAGCGAATTATTGAAATAAAACTAAACCATATGTTAGTCCCAAAATGACTTAGTTTGTGTCGAGTGGACGTTAAACCCCACTCCCTCTCTCTCTCGCTCTCTCTCCTCTCTCGTAACGTGTGATCGATGAAACCCGTCATCACTGCATCCCAGTTTTAGTTGCTGTTTGAAACAAACAAAACAAATAGACGACCTTTTAATTCAATATATTGAAATACAGTAAGGATCTCCAGTAAATAATAAATTTGATGGGCCTTTTAATGTATAAGTACATTCATTGTATCATTTTTATCTTCATTTAAAGGCCCAACACCACTCTTGTTGTAACTGAATAATATGCCCCAATCTTTATTCTGTCCAACAAATTGTATAATTTTACAATATTTCAATTCATTGATGATACAATTTTCATCTTAACACACCTAATTTAAAACAATTGGAAACATTCAACTGAATGATTTGAAAAGCCTTACGTAAACCTTTACAAATGTGACTTGGATTTTAAAATAAAATTACTGGACAAGTAAAATAGGATGTAATGGATAATTTACACAACAGGTAGGACACTTAAACATCTAGTACTTAGATTAAGGCTATTATCTATTTTCTGGAGCTGCCAAGCCAGCAAGATTGTTATTGTTCCTTTAAGACAATCGATTCATACGGTCACAATGTTCGAGTTTGTTGACGTAATGATGAGTTGATCGCTTTGTAGGATAATATTCATCAAATATTAATATAGGTCGATTGCGTCAGAGCGCGAACACGATAACCCAGGAGGTACAAAAATGCCCGGTGAAGGACTGTGTAACAAAATGGCCGTTTGCATTTACGCAAATAGTATAATAAGCATGCAATACTGCGGTTGTGGTCCGCTATAGGCTGCAGCTATTATAAGATTGTCATGAAACTCTCATAAATGTTTATATCCGAAATATATCAGTTGCTGATACCCCGAAACATCCTGAACTACGTACCTTGTAATGGCTTTTGTAGCTTGTTCTCTACCCATCTCTTGCAAAATATGGGTATTAGGTTTTTTTTAAAAATGACCACTAAGACCACTAACAATTTGATAGGGTCACCATAATACTTTTGTATTATCCAATTAAACGATTAGGTCAAATGGTGCCGCTAATTTTTTATGTTTTCTAAAGTTGAGAATCCCTGTCCTAGCCGTGGATTTGAGTGCGATTGTGCTTGATAACGATAAAATTACACTTTTCGAAACGTCTGACGTCATAGGGTCTGACGTGAACTCCCACTTCAACTTGACAGGTCTCCATTGTAGTGTCAGCCATCGAATGTATTTTAAAAAAAATGAAACGAAAGATAGATCTTTATTTGAATAAGATTGTATAAAAACATAAACGGCAAAAGACTATTATAATTATGACAAATATTTGAAGATAATTTTAAAGTAATTATTTTATTTTGTAATATAATAACTCCTTTGTGTGGCAATTACTAGTATTTACATATAGAAATATTGCATGAGCTCCTGAATTATAAATCACAACTCGATATAATATATTTTTTTTAATTCGCACCAAACATAGTCCAAAGATAAATGTTAACTTCGTTGTCTTGTGAAATAACCCAAAAAGGTGGTGTCAGGTGTTCTAGATAGAATAATTAAAACACGATTTGAAAGAGATAGAAATGGGGTTTAACGTCCACTAAAATCAAACGAGGTCATTTCGGGACTAACATGGTTTAATCGAGGAATGAACCAAGATATCATGTGACTAATGAGAGAGGGGGAGATTCAGGATTAACATATTATCTAATATTCATTTCAATAATTCGCTTGTGCGTAGGGGTCTTTGGCAGTGGGAGGACCCGGAGAAAACCCTCGAGGTTGGACAGGCGACCCTACTCCTTGTCACGTATAACCGCTGATTCGAAACCACACCAGTTGACTCAATGACAGGCTTTATGATACAGCACGCACATGCTAACCATTCGGCCATCCACCAATCACTACCCCCCCCCCCCCCACACACACACAGGATTTGAAATAGAGTTTAGTAATTGAATATTAATACATTTGTTGATAAATATATACCATATTATTTGAAGATTAAGCAGATATATTGTATGGTCATAAAATAACTCGGCTTATTTACTTTGCGAAATAATCTATTCTGCACGGAACCTACATCTAATCTCGGCTGTATGACGAATTCCGCCATATTGGAACTACTTTAAAGGTCTCGGTTGAAACATGGCTGCGCCTATGGTGTCTTGTAATAGCGTCAAGTTTTCCTGTTAAGGTAAACCGGTAGCCGCATCGCAAATGTATGGGCGTAGGTACATATCACTTACTGCCGTACAGCCGAGACTAGTTGTAGGTTCCGGATTGCCGAGTGGGGTTGGATGGCCGAATGGTTAGCACATGCGCACAGTATCACAAGGTCTGCCATGAGACAGACTCTCTCTCTCTCTCTCTGTCTTTCTCTCTCTCTCATCCGGGTATGTAAAACGTGAAACACTGCAATCATCTCAGTAAACTCTCAATACCAGAAGTTACTTGTTAACGCCACTGGGGGTTTGAGGTTTTGAAATTCAGAGAGAGAGAGCAATGGGGATTTACGTCCACTCGATACCAACTAGGTCATTTCGGGAATAACACATGGTTATAATTTTCTATCAACAATTCGCTTGCGCGTAGGGGCCTTTAGCAGTTGGAGGAAACCGGAGTACCCGGAGGAAACCCACGAGGCTGGACAGGCGACCCTACTCCCTTCCACGTACAACCGGGGATTCGAAACTACGCCAATTGACTGAATGGCCGGCCGTATGATACAGCGCGCGCACGCTAACCATTCAGCCATTCAACCCCAGTTTTGAAATTCAAATACTTGCTTGTTTAGTATAAGGCATAATATGATACTCGATCTCTCTGTATGTCAATATAGGCTATGGTGTAAAAATGAGACCTATTAGTCTAAAATTATCTTCCCAATCCCAACCTAATACAACTACATACATATAGTTATCCACGATCAATTGATCAAGTAGGATGTCCCAAATTACCGTACTATCATCAATAATTGCTCAGTAATCCACAAGGTACAATTTTATGGATACACAATTACTGAGTTTTATACTAAGCGACGTTTCGACGAGGATAATCTCGTCTTTATCAAGCAAATGATACACAAATGTGAATAGTAGGCAAATATATACAGAATATGCAACAAAGATAAGAATGGCAAATATATACAGAATATGCAACAAAGATAAGAAAGGAAATGAAATAGGGCTTAACGTCCTCTGGCCTGATTCTACTGTTCTAATGAGAGAGAGAGAGAAATGGGGTTTAACGTCCACTCGACACAACTAGGTCATTTCGGGACTAACATAATGATTTTTAATTTTATTTCAATAATTCGCTTGTGCGTAGGGGTCTTTAGCAGTGGGAGGAAACCGGAGTGTCCGGGGGAAACCCACGAGGTTGAGAAGGCGCCCCTATCTCTATGCCACATACGCTCACACCAGGGCTCGAAACCACAGCCGCAAGCCAGAGGTGACCGGCCAGCTAGAGGTCGAAGCGCGGCACTCTAGACCACTAGGCCATCCCAACCCCCCTGTTCTAATGAATACGGCCATACATCATGCGGTGTGCTACAAGGGACATGTTGTCCGGTCATTGGAGCTACGACCTACTCTTATTTCGAATTTCAACCGTCAAGGGTTCTTTTACGTGCACGTTAATGTGTATACGGGACCTCGATTTTTCGTCAGATTCGATTAACAATACGTTGAATGGGATCAGAGAATATGCATCACACCCGATTACCGACAGCTGTGACATTATGCGTAATCCGGAACACTTATTGCAAAATGCGCAATGTATCTTTGTGCATTGAGAAATTTGCTAATATAGTTGAACCATTACAGACATACTTAAAGTAACATTATGGGAGATAAGATAAAGAGATGGCAGTTCTCACTATAATAGTTAAAAACTAAATAGTGTAAAGATAATTTGCTGAAACTTTCAGTGAAATTGATCCATTATTAGCCTTGAAATATTCACATAGCCTCGGTCATCATTACTCAAATCATTAATATAAACAGCATAGTCTCGATTATCCACTTGATTGATTTAATTGTCAACGGCCATCAAGCGGCATATAAGAATTTAATACGCCAACATCGAAGGCTAGCCTTGACTTTAAGAGTTTATTATGGTCTGGATATGTTAATTAATGTCTAATTGATTATTTAGATAACATCTCAGGCCTAAAGAAAGACCTGTAATAAGCAGATTTTCCTCTTGCATAATGCTATTTTAAGATACAGATTAAAATAAATACAAAATTAAGATAATTGCCTACATGTCAAACTGTAACGCCATATTACAATCCGTGTGCCGGATTACCACTGCCGCGATAGCTGCCGGTAATAGGGTGTGGCCGATGTCTATCTAACCCATCTCCTTTCCAGATTGATACGTCGTGATATAGTATTTGTTGACACAGTGAAAGATGATATAGTTATACGCTTTACCTTGCACAATCGTATGTTGATGGGGTCGATTAATGGATTTAGTTACTACACCTTGCGCAATCAGGTCATGCGCTAAAGATAGGTTAAGACAGTTGGGTTATGTATTGTATTTAACCAACTGATTATTGATAGGGTTTGAATACCGGGACAGGTGAATCTCTCTCACAGGTGAATATAGTGACAATTGGATAGGATCCGTCGGGTAAGCAATCATTATACATGACGGCGATAATAATAAATTATAAAATTGATAAAGATAATTACTGATGATTATGTCTAGAATTATGTTTGATACACTTATATTGGTGATTAATGATGATAATAAATAGAATATACCAATGGCGCTATATGACGTTATGATGACATAATGATAACCAATATGGCTATATGACGTTATGATATTAACCAATGTCGCTATATGACGTTATGATGATAACCAATAACGTTATATGACGTTACGATAATAATCAATGACGTTATATGACGTTATGATGATAACCAATGACTCTATATGACATGATGATAACCAATGACTCTATATGACGTTATGATGATAACCAATGACTCTATATGACGTTATGGTGATAACCAATGACTCTATATGACGTTATGATGATAAACAATGAGTCTATCTGATGTTAACCAATAACTCTATGGGACGTTATGATGATAGCCAAATAACGTTATATGACGTTATGATGATAACCAATGACTCTATATGACGTTATGATGATAACCAATGACTCTATCTGATGTTAACCAATAATCCTATGTGACGTTATGATGATAACCAATGACGCTATATGACATTATGATAACCAATAACGTTATATGACATTATGATGATAACCAATGACGCTATATGACGTTATGATGATAACCAATGACTCTATATGACATTATGATGATGCCGCTATAATCATACACCAAAACGTCAACAAAAATCGCCATGAAAAAGGGGAGAGAAAGACTATGTTTTCCTCCATATGTTACCAAAATGAGCTTAGAATTATGACGCCTTTATGTTAAAATGTTAACGAGACATAACAGACTTCAATAAAATAAAAGTAATAATGGGAATAGAACAAAATACGTAATTCTAACTGCAATATTTAAAATATAAGTCATATAAATTAGCATTTTTGCGTATGTAAATAGCCAATTTAACATTTGTTAGTAACAAGTTACATGCATAGAAGTAAGCATATTAGCGTACACATTACAAGATTAGGACCTTGAATTATTGGGGATATTCCGCTCCATAGGTATCCACCCTAGTTTCACAATTTCGATCGAGGTTACTACGATGAAAGGAAAATAAGCGTATTGCGAAATATATTTCGCGAGAGCAAATACAAACTTGTTGTATTCATTGATATCGGGGATATCGCCTAGATAGCAGTCTACTGTTGTTATAGGTCTGTACAATTTCTTTAATTTCATTCCTTGTTTATTTGCTATTCCAGTCCCTGAATACAGGTGGTCTGATCTAGCCTAACTTAGTTGGCAGAGTCAAATTCCAATCAATATCATTTATATTCCGAGGAGACGGGAGCAAATTTTGACCGCCGCAGACGTGTTTTCCTGCTATTCCAGCCCGTGATTACAGCAACTTAAATGTGGTCCAATATAGTCTACCTTAGGTGGGGTACCATACTCCTCGCAGTGTTTCGTTTGATTAGAGCTAATCTCACTTAACACTGCTGTAATGGAGGAAACATTTTGTTGGGAATTATGACTGGTTGATATTCTGATTAACAATCAATAGCTAATTGCATAAAGATATCATTACGCTTTAAACAGAGCTCCAAATTAGAATTGGACCTAATATGTTTATATAACGTTACGTCATCGCTCACGATTTATTATACCCAATTAACCAGTCCATAGCAGAATATTGCAGAACAAGTAATTGCGTGACAAACAAGGCTATCTAAACGGAGACAATACCCTAAATCACTGTCCAACAATTTAGGGAAGACCTCAGATGAAACGAAGGGCTGTCATGTTGCTGGCGATTGCATGGCGTACACAAACAGAGACAGTCAACGCACACTTCCAGTTTATGCCTTATCAACCACTGTGTCCACATCCGCCTAGCAATATCATTAGGTACCGATATATTTTATGTTATATAATATTATGTTATTTGTTTTTACAGATATTGACCTCTCTGTATCGACATATTTTATGCTTTATAATAATATTATGATATTTTTTGCAGTTATTGGCCAGCATGTATCAATACATTGGTACCCCGGCTTTCGCAGAAAGTATGGGGTAATTAATATGGGTTCGTCCTTCTGTCAGTCCGTCCGTGTGTCTGTCTGTCTTTCCGTACGTCCGTGAGTCTGTCCGTTACACATTTTCAGCTTGAATGATCAAACTCGGTGTAGGTGTTTAAAAGGTTAATGCCGTGAGATTCTTCCTTCTGCTGTAAGCAGAGGTGGTATGGTTGATGCGTTGAGACACAATGACTTTGGTTATGGTGAGAATGGTGAAACTTGGTGTATAGTTTCATCACACCAATACCTTCACTAAGTTTGATTATGAGAGCATTGTTGGTTCATTGTAAGCAAAGCGATGAAAAATTTTATTGATCGAGACTTTGAATCTTGGCCACTTTGATTCTAATTGAGTGATAGTAGTGAAACTCAGTGTATAGATTTATTACATCAATACCTTGATAAGGTTCGAGGCTGAGCATTTTCGGCTTGGCAAAGTAGAGAATTCAATTTGATTCGTCGAGGTTTCGGAACACAATAAGGTAGAATGTTTAAAATTGCTGTATGTGTCCATTACGTGAAAGGCATCACATAGTTCGTTAATGCGCATTTTCCACTAAGGCTAAGCAGAGATGAGCAATTTGATTGTTTGAGACCTTGAAACATAACAGTTCTACTTTTAATTGAGGTATAGATGTTCATTCGGCGAATGTCTTGACTGAGTTCAATGATTGATATTTCCAATTAAAGCTAAACAGAGCTAAGCAATTTCTTTGGTCGATGTGGTGGAACATAACAATTCTTATTTTAATTAAGGTACAGATGTTAATTAGGCGAATGTCTGAACTGTGTTTGATGCCTCATATTTCCCATTAAAGCTAAGCAAAGCTATGCAATTGTTTGGTCGTTGCTTTTGGCCAAGATAACTTAGATTATAACTGATGGAGAATGATGAGACTTAGTGTATAGTTTCACTCACTACCAGGTACTTCACTTCAAAACCTGAGTTTGATAGAGAACATTTTATGCTTAGACTAAGCGTAGATAATCGGTTGGATTACTCGCTAAAACGATAAATATGCAGTTGATTAATATGTGTCACCAATTTGTTATTTGAGGGATTTCGGCGGGGGATATCAGCCTCATTGTTTGCTTGTGTATGTTTGTGTAATACAAATTATGTTATTTTCTATAGATATTTTCTACAGAATGTACAAACATGGTGTATGTATAACATTCCTCCTAATCTGCTTCATTTCACACACATTTACAGCTGATGGTGAGTTTTACACGTACATGTGTTACTTTCAAAAATAATGTTAGTGTTGACCAATTTAACATATGTGATAGGACGCGGCAACCTTTAATGTGTATCTATTTATAGCCCATAGTGTAACACGCTAGTTGGAAGAGAATTGGAAATTTAGTCCGGTGGCTGAAGGGGGGGGGGGGGGCACCCGAGCTGTGAATTTATGCGACCACGTTTTTCTAGACCAGTTTTTTGTGTAGATTCCGAATCTTGGTGGTGATCAGGCGTTTGAGGGGGCGTTTTCAAGATACAGGAGGTCAAGTTGTGTGGTGGGATGGGGCGAATGTCATGTTGACATAATATATTAATAAAACGTAAATTTCTGCGACTGCACATCTTTAAATAAGTGTTTGCGATGCCCTGGACAACTGTTTTGATTTGCGGGGTGGGGGTAGCAGGTGTAGATGTGCGCTTGTGTGTGTGTGTGTGGGGGGGGGGGGGGTCATTATGTTAACATAAAATGATGATCATGTTATATATTAATAAAACATCAATTTCTAGGACTGTCCATCTCTGAATAAGTGTTTGGGATGATGCCCCGGACAACTGTTGGGGATAGCAGGCGTGCAGGAGGGTGGGGTGGGGATTGGCGGGAATGAGTTGACGTCAATTTAAATGATGATTTTCTTGGTAAAAAAATTGCTTTTTAATTCCACTACACATCTCTAAATATGTGAATAAGATTATTATTGTATGGGGGATGGGGTGGGTTCAAAATTGACCTGAAAAGTGTTTTCTCAAGTTTTTCGTTCCGTAACAATATTGTCATTCAAAATATTAAATTATAATGGTACTTTCGAGAGATCTGGAATTTAAACATAAAATACACATGTTCAGATATTATCTTGATGGCTGATCAACAGTTCGCATGTATTCTTTGGATATGCTTCAGATACCCATTCACATTGTAAATCTTCATTCCAGCCTTGTATCCCATGATCATCTTGTTCGATCATTGTATTATTGTTGCAACATAATTATTGCGTTTAATGCGCAGCAAAGGAATACTCAGGCAAAATGGTAATAAAGAAAGAAAGTTTTGTTATTTTTCATCACAATTAAAATTCCTCCAGAAGATCTTTCTTCTAGTGGCATCTACAGATGTAGGTCGGTTTTCGCCGTACAAGGTAAACACAATTTTTTCTAAACCAGTAATTACGTCATCCCAACTCTTTAAAAATTGTTAGAAAGTTGGGATTATCTTGAAAGTCAACTAACCACGAGGACACCAAAATATCTTACCTACTCCTCTTCGCATTTCAAATTAATGTGGGTGTTGAAAAATATTGTATTTTGCATTCTTGCTCGGGCAAAATAGACATCCCAGTCATCGAAAACGATGATCCAAATATACAAATTTTGATCGATAATGATGATCCAAATATACAAATTTTGATCGATAATGAGACGCAAAAAGGTAGAAAATATCTCGAAAGGCGACTTACATCAGTAAATAACGCTAGATAAAAATTTTGTATTTTGCATTCTTGCTCGGGCAAAATAGACATCCCAGTCATCGAAAACGATGATCCAAATATACAAATTTTGATCGATAATGATGATCCAAACGAGAAAATATCTATCTTAATCATATGAACTTTTGATTTTAAATCTTCTGATGAAGACGGGATAAACTAATAACTAGACATATCTCTGAGTTACAGTGTTTTTGATTTACATTCCTACATCTCTTGAAAAGAACCATTATAATTTAATATTTTGAACGAGAGCGTTAATGAAACACTACTTTAAGCTCAATTATGAATGCGATGTCCACAAAAATACATGCTGTAAGCGCCCCCCCCCCCCCCAGCGTCCACCCCACACAATGGAAATTTTATAAACCTATTTTGAGATGTTTTACCAAGCTCTTAGCTCTTAGACAATCATCATTTAAATCAATGTGAACTCATTTCCCGCCAATTTTACAACTCCACACACACACACCCACACACACACCTGCTACACCCCATAAATGAAACAGTTGTCCAAGGACATCATAAACACCTATTTAGAGATGGGCAGTCGTAAAAATTTATGTTTTATTAATACATGTATATAATATGATCACCATTAATGTCAACATGACCCCCCCCCTTCACACAAGCACACCTACACTTGTTACCCCCACCCCACAATTCAAAACAGTTGTCCAGCCAGGACATCATAAACACTTATTTAAAGATGGGCAGTCCTAGAAATTTATGTTTTATTAATATATTATGTCAACATGACATTCGCCCCACTCTACCACACATACACTTGCCCATTGTAGACATTTGACCCTCTATATCTCGAAAACGCCCCCTCAAACGCCTGATCACCACCCAGCTTCGGAATCTACACAAAAAACTGGTTTAGAAAAACTTGGATTCGTCAATTCACAGCTCGGGTGGCGATTCCCCCACCCCCACCCTTCAGCCACCGGACTAATTAGATTGATGTAAATTGTATAACAGGTGATTTTAAGGAACGCGAATATTCGCCTTTTAAATTGAAGACCTTTAGCCAAACGTATTCGGACTGAGGAGATACTTCCGTTGATATGGGCAGCGTCTTGTGCAATGCTGACAACGTAGGTGTCCAACGTCTTGCAGGTTGTCTAGCCCTGTACACATTTTGTTCACGACTCGAAAGGTCAAGAGAATCTAGATTGGCAGTCATATATACCTGCAACCCCAACGCGGTAGTAGTAAGCAGTCCACTCCAGAACAAAGTCTGAAAACGAAAGTATTAAATAAGATGTTCAAGCGAATATTCAATAATATTCGTTTAGCACTCAGGTTAGTCTAAGGACTGAAAGACAATATATCATAAAGAGAAAATTTCATATTTTCTTAGAAAGTCAAAACATAATTATTTCTATGTCTTTTGCTCAATAGGTTGTCAACTCACAATTTTACGATCTTGGGCATTATTTCCATACTTAAAAATCATTCACACCGGAAATAATGACAAAATTACCTTCCTTGTTTTTCTATTCCCCAACGTTTGAATTTGAAGTTGAAATTTCTCAACCGGCAATGCAATAGTGAATTATAGGATTAATAGGATTATTCTTTAACAAGGCAGGACTGTTTATTGGTACCATCTATTTTAACTAACTAAAAAATATGAAATTCTCGCTTTAAAGGCCTGAGAAACAATATATCTTAAACGGTGTTTTCTGTAATAGAAACAATTTCATTTAACTATGGCAATATTTTCTGTAGATTACAGATGAAATAAAATAGTGTTTAACGTCGTCCTACTGTTCTCCTATTGGGCTAATAATAAAGATGGGCATACGCCAGGCAGTTTGCTGTGAGAGACACTTTGTCCGGAAAGCGGTGCTATGGCCTACTCGAAATTTCGAATTACAACCATCAAGGATTATTTTACGTGCGAGCTCATGTGTCCCATCCGAACGACTATACATTATACATTTTATAATGCCAGACAGGCTCTCCGTCCTACACCACGCTCATCTTAAGGAATCATACACGGGGTCTCTTGGTTATCGAGCGAATGTCCTTATCACTGAGCCACCGTGACTCCCTTTGTCCCACCTTTAAAACTTTAAGAACTGAAAATTAAAAAGTTCCTTTTAATGCCTTACTCCAGCACCCTTACAGAGTAAGGGAGTTGTCTTAGATGGGCCAATCCGCTTGTGCCATTGTCCATTTATTTTCAGCAATATTTGTCTATTATTTATTTGCATTTTAGTCCGTTTAACAGACGGTAAGAATGTAGATGAAGGGTTCGTACAGGTGAATATAGAAGGTGTCTGGAGGTATTTGTGTGGCTGGATATATTCGGTTGAGACAGATTTAATCTGTCAGGAACTGGGATATATATCGTCTGGACACCCTTTAAAGAAGTTACAGATGAATAGCACAGTGGGATATTGGAAGACGGAGGAAATCATTTGTGGTTCAAACGACAGTGAACTAGTAAAATGTAACAATACAGGGTGGACGCATTCAAACAGTTGTCCTGTATACAAAACCTATGAAATTTATTGTCACGAAGAAGGTGAGGCTATATTAAATAATTAAAAGAAAGAGGACGGCCTATCGCCCACTCCACACAAAGTCATTTCGGGACTAACATGGTTAAATTGTAGTTCAATAGTTCGCTATACTGTGTGCTTATTTGCCCGGACAGCGGTGCTACGATCTACTTTTTTTATGGAATTCCAACTGTCACGGGATCTTTTACGTGCACGCTAATGTGTACACGGGACCTCGGATTTTCGCGACTAAACATCTATCATTGTCAGGCCCTTCGTCTTGCATCACGGACACGGGGAAACAACCTGTTGGTGAATTCGGGTGTCCTAGAAACAGACTACAAATAAACCGACCAGACACTTTAATAATTTTAATCTATTTTTTAACTCAATTTTAGACATTGCTGGAATATGTATCTTGTAATGTATGAAGGCCCACTAGTGCCAAACAAAAAAAAAACTATCAATCCGTTTGAACGAGTTAGTATCTCGTTTGAACGAAATAGTATCTTGTTCGAACGAATTAGTATCTCGTTTGAACGAATTAATTGTCTCATTTGAACGAATTAGTATCTCGTTTGAACGAATTAGTATCTCGTTTGAACGAATTAGTATATCGTTTGAACGAATTAGTCTCTCTTTTGAACGAATTAATTGCCTCGTTTGAACCAATCAGAGTAATGAGATAGCGTGCTTATGAAAGTATTTGAGTTTGTTCGTTTTATTGTTTCAGTGAAATTCGACAGTTTATTTCGTACCACGATAGGTGCCATATTTGTTTATGATCAAGACTATGGCTATCAGAAACTGTGTGGCGAAGACCTCACCATGGCAACGGCACAAGTGTTCTGTAGACAATTAAGATTCCTATCAGGCGCTCCAATTGAATGGGACTTTGATAACACGGAAGTCCGAAATGCTACAATGAAGAATGTTTCTTATACTTGCGCGGGTACTGAGTCTCGTCTGAGTGAATGCACTACAGTTGAAACAAGTTTAACCTGTACGAATTCAGCGCCTGCGGCTACTGTTGCTTGTGCGCAAGATCTACAGAAGGTTGGGGAAGGTGAGTATCTGAAATGATATGAAATCAAATGGCTTTAAGACCTTCATTTTTGCAGACACTGGGCTAATAAAGTCGGACATAAGCCATATGGCCTTCTCTTATTTCGAATTCCAACTGTGAATGTTCGTGTACGTTCACGACAGTGCTACATAGGCCCTCCGTCCTGCACCACGTCGGAAAAGCCCAATGAACTTTCTCGGCCAATGCAGGGATCGATCAGGATGGTGAGCCGGCGTTTTATCCGCTAAGCTACGTGTTATATTAAACGACGACACTACATCTGCTTAAAAGTGTCCTTTTCTACCGCGACAACGCATACATGGAAAGCCGAGTTTACGTTCTGCTTTAAATAAGTTTGTAAATAGCCATGCGTTACATTGTTAATTCGACTGAGCTTGAAGGAAGACGTAGGATCAAAAACCTGTGAAATACGAATTACCCATCTCTATAGACACAACCCTTGTAGAGGGTGAGAGAGAATGGGGTATAACGTCCATTCGACACAAACTAGGTCATTTCGGGACTAACATATGGTTTAATTTTATTTCAATAATTCGCTTGCGCGTAGGGGTCTTTAGCAGTGAGAGGAAACCGGAGTGGCCGGAGTAAACCCACGAGGTTGAGAAGGCGCCCCTATCTCCATGCCATGCCACATACGCTCACACCAGGGATCGAAACCACAGCACTCTAGAGACATTAGCAATGTGAATTTATATGCATTGGGTGACTGAATGGTTTCACGCGTGTGCATTGGATTATTGGGTCTGTCACTGATTCAAGTGGCCTGGTTTAGACCTGCCCGCGTGGGTTTTCTCAGCGTCCTCCGGTTTTCTCCAACTGCTAAAATCCCCTACGCGCAAGCGAATTTTTGAAATGAAAATATTTAGTTTGTTTCGAATGGATTTTAAACATTAAACCATATCTCTCTCTCACACATTCTTTGCCTCCCTCTCTCTCTCTCTAGTTAGAGAATTGATTGATGGATACGGTGTTGTTTGGGTTTATGACGACCAAGTTATAGGGAGGATTCTGTGTGCTGATGGTTTTGATGACAGTGCGGCGAAAGTGGTCTGTCGTGAACTGGGGTTTGGTGAGAATGGTCGACGTCTACCCTCCACCGCGTATCCATACGATGCATTCGCTGAAAGGAACAAAACTTTCAACTGTTCTGGATCTGAGAAACGATTAAGCGACTGTAGTTCCTATACCAGTTCAGTTTGCAAAACCCGAGAAGTGGCAGTTGTGGCTTGTAAGAATAGCTCAGAATCTTCGGGTAGGTGAACTTAGACTTATCTTTAAAATTCGATCACAATCCAGAAAATAATGTTTAGTGCAAAGTGTATAACACATCTTTCGGTGTCATGTATTATAAAAGTATAACATATCTACGGTGTCATGTATTCTAAAATTATAACACATCTACGGTGTCATGTATTCTGAGTAAGCATTCCCAGATTTAGACAGACAATCTTTTATACAAAGGCCACCAACAGGCCGGCAGGGCAAATGGTTTAAATACGGCAAATGCATAACAAATCGGAAATTTTGATACTGTGTCTGCAATGAATAATATACCAGGCGCGTGTCCAGGGGACGGGAGGTTGGGGTGGGGTACTCCCGTGCCCCCTGCTCATGCGGGGCTTATACAGAAGCGACCCGGAGGGGATCCTAGGAGAAAGCCTATAAAAGAGAGACTGTTGGTGACTGAGAAATGGCCTCATGTACATGGAAATAGGCTTCATATTTTCAAAGATACCACCCTCAAGGCTCCGCGGTCAGTCACGCCGGAACAGGGACTCTTTTCTGCAAACGCCTATGGAAACGTAATTCTATTTTCCTACAGCACCCACAAACTGCGATATTATACCACTTCTCCATTCAATTTTGCTATTTAATTTTTCAGACGAAGGGGCAACAAGGATCTCTGCATCCCATCAAGTGGAAGTTTTCTACCATGGTATTTGGGGCTCTGTTTGTGGAGACCACTGGGATGATAATGCAGCTAGAGTAGTTTGTGGAAATACGACTTACGCCAAGGCAGCGACAGCCTTTAGTAGTTTGCTACCAATCTGGATATTTGAAGTCAAATGCGCTGGTGATGAAGACAGTTTGACGTCATGTCAGATTACTAAAGATGATCCAAAGTTTAAATGTGATAATTATGAAAGAGCAGTGGCTTACTGCATTGATGAATGTAAGTCTTAAAATATTTAAAACATAAGTCCACTTACATAATGGGATGAATCATTCGCTTTTTTTTAAAAAACAAATTAAAAAATATTTAAAGTTAAAATACAGACGAGAATGTTAGTGTGTCACCATTTCAAAGAATCGTACATCATTTTGTACTAGATGAATTATTGGACTCTCGTGACGATTTCCTTGAAATGCACATGTGGGATGGTTTCTGTATCTTATGTTGTTATGTCCCTTTGCAGTACGGAATCAGTCAACTACTTAAAATGCAGTATGTAAGAACTAATATTTTGCCTCAAATATTACATTAGACATTTATTTACATGTCAAGCGGTACAGCCCATAATCAGCTCTCTAGACCACCGGACGAATTTTATGTTGAACGGATTTCAACATGATTGCCAGTTAATTATTCAATTAACAAATGGATACTCGTTACAACTTTAGCAGTGGCAATCGCGTTTACATTGTTCTTCAAATGGAAATAATTCCACCAAGAATTTCTCTTTTCCCTTTTCATTATCTATTTTATAACCGTTATAGCGAGAACCTTCGCCTCTTTATCTAAATCGTCCATGATAATCATTAATGCCTCCATCTCGACCAAACGTGCCGTTGCTGGAAAGTCAGTTTCATTATCCGTTAGCTAACGGACTGATTTAAATCAAAATGACACTGGTAACCTATGACTTTTTGCTGAGAGTATGCCTCGACTGACAGCCGACTAATGCCCTTGTGAAACCGAAAACGGAACCCATCACCTCCGTTAAATATACGACAAGTTAACGACATGTTAAAGTTAACTTGGCTTCCAGCAACAGACTGTATCTATAGTCGTTATAAGTTAGCGGAGTTTTGTACAACCGAGCAAAGATCATTAATGTTAGCTTGATTCTGGCTTGATTCGTTGTCTCCACGTATCCCGTCTGCATAATTTAGGGCCATTTCTTATTCCTCCGTGTTGTAATTTTGAAAACGAAAGTGCGACATTAGTGGTTGTGTCGTGATTACTTGTCCGTCCCATTGTATTTTAGAAAAGCAATGTGATTAAAATACAGATCTATGTTTCGATTGTTACAGATTGTTAGAAAAGATGACGCCACTACAAAACCAACAGAGCAAATACATGAAAGTTGAAAAATGCGACTTTTGCTACCTTCGTATTTTTGCTTCAAAATGTAATGCATTTGCTATTCTATTATCGCACTGGATTAATGCCACAACGACAGTGTTAAATGCTATATAATTCTAAGAATTTGAAATATTTTTTAGCTCCTGGTGATAAATATGAATATTCTCTTGCTGGTGGCGGCTCAAACTATGGCTATGTTCAGTTGACTAAGAATGGTGAAACAGGCTATACAATAAGCTTGAAGTCAGAACCAATTAGGAACATTTCCGAAGCTGCCTGCAATAGCCTAGGGTTTCATGGAGGTGAATCTTATGACATGCCAGCTCTTGTAGCTAAACGTTTGTGGGACGTATCCGTCAATACAGATTTTAAAGAGTATCCACGCCTTCAATCATTACACGCGCTAACTTATTATTCAGGCAGTCAACAGAAATATATTTCTGTGTCTTGTTTCGATAAAGGTAAGCACAATTCTAGTTTTATTATATGTTGGTTATATGATACTGGTGATGGTTATATAATACTGGTGATGGTTGTACAGTATTTAAGCCCTTCTGTTATTAAGCCATGGGCTCAATAACGAGTTTAAATTTCGAATTTAAAATTTATTTTAGAGTGGTCTCCCTTTTACATCAAAATTAAAGCCCAGGGCTTAAATACGAGAATTCCCGGTATTGTGGATCATACTACACGTTATTCATGCAAGTCTTAGGTTCGTACTTACCGGGGGTGGGGGTGGGATTGGATGGTCGAATATTTAGCGTTCGCGCGCTGTATCATACGGCCTGCCACTGAGTCAACTGGCGTGGTTTCGAATACTCGGTTGTACGTGGCAAGGAGTGGGGTCGCCTATCCAACCTCGTGGGTTTACTCTGGGTTTCCTCCAACTGCTAAAGACCCGTACGCGCAAGCGAATTATTGAAATAAAATCGAACCATATGTTGGTCCTGAAATGACCTAGTTTGTGTCGAGTGGACGTTAAATCCCATTTCTCTCTCCAACCCCATCGACCAGTCTCTTTCTCTGAAATGTCTGTTTGATTTCCTTCTGTTTCAGTGCGGCTTGTTGGTGGGAGTAGTCGAGGTTCTGGCAATGTCTTGGGGTTTAAGTACAATAAATATTATGCTTATTGTGCGGATAATTTCACCGACAGGGAACGAGACGCAGTGTGCAGAGAGATGGGATTTGATTACCACGCAGGTCTTCTCCACCAACTTGTCTTCGATACAACATCTATTGGATTTAACAGTCTAACGTGTCCAGAGAACGCTGAATCAACAGACAACTGTACAGCAGTTTTTACTGGTAGTGAAGCAGGGTGTATGACTTGGAAAGCGAGTGTATCATGTCATTTTAAAGATGATAATGATAATAATGATAATAATGATAATGATAATAATGATAATAATGGAACTAATCAAGCAATTCAAGGTTTGTTAAATTTATTTTTTGTCGTCCAATCATACAGATGATACACATCTGAAAATAGTTTAAGAATGCTACCTATTCATTGGCAGGCGCGGATCCATGATTTTTTGCAGGGGGGGGGGGTCTAGCTTTGATAATTGCTTAACTAATTGCGGTCAAAGCGCTCAACCAATTAACGGGGGGTTTGGGGCCCTCCCCCAGAAAAATTTGGTAAATTAGATTCAATTTGGTGCATTCTGACGTATTTCCGGAAGGTAAATTCCAAAATTGCAGGTCTAAAAATCGCCAAAAAAATCGCATAAAATGTCCTTAGAATGTTGATGGGGATTGCTCCCTTCACAGGTAGGGAACAAAATATACACACGTGGTGTTACGTCTCACGCAGCAATTGTTTTAAATGCGGTATAAAAAAAAGTCTTACGAATGACGACCTGTCGGAAGTATTTTACCTGCACTCCATCGCTGTAATGTAGGCCTACCTTCCACTGTTTCGCGGTAATGGCATGTACCAAGTTCACCTAATAAGACATTCTCTTCAGGTATAATAATAATAATAATAATACATAAGCGGTGAATATGTCATCTATCAAATTTTTAAAAAATCTGATAAATTCCGCTAGCATATTTTTTTATTTTCTTTTTTTTTTTAAATTTGATAAAATAAATGACCAGTGTTTTTTTCTTATCAACGCTGCCGATAAAATTAAAAAGCAAACACAACAATATTCAACGTCAACAGGCGAACAGCGTTCAGCGTTAATAAAGCTTATATTTTCATACAGTACGGTATTAAAAAAATTACCGTTGTCAATAGGCGATTTGCCGCGGGGTCAATTCGTCCCGACGGCGATTTATGCTGTCGACGTTTTTTGCTAATTGGCAGAGCTGTATGTGACTATTTGTGGGTTTTTTTGCCCACAATGGAATGAAAGTCATGACTCAAATCAAGGTATACAAACTCGCAATTTTTTGGGTCAGATTCAGGCTTTTAGATTTAAGTTTCAAATTTTCAAACCTGAGCGGGATGGGGGGGGAGGGGGTCCGGAACCCCTGGACCGCCCCCTCTGCATACGCGCCTGATTGGTTTTGCACAAAATCCGTGCTCTGGACCCTGGTTTGCGAAATTGTAACTAAAGATGAGAAACTTAAATTTTGATGGGCTAAGCGCTAAAATCAATCTTATATTTTCCTATCAAATTACAAAAGTTTGGGATTTTATCTTAGTTGTAATGTCGTGAAACAGGCCCCAGATTTTATGACATGTTTGTTCTGCTTTACTGGTCAATGATTATCTTTAATTTCAGCTTCTGGTGGGATTATTACTGCAGTCACGTGTATGATAATGGCGTATTCTACCAGGTTCTAAATATTACAGTATGTATTTATCTTCTATTCATGTCTGAATAATTGCACGTACTTTACCTGTACGTTTATTTTTTGGTTCAGATTCTTTTACTGAAATGTTTTCATTATCAAATGATTAGGAAAGATTTCGCCAGAATGGCTATGTGAGTAAAACGCTGGCTCGCTAGCCTGGGGTCGCGTGTTCGCTCCCTGAATTAGCCGAGACAGTTCATGAGGATTTTCCAGGGTGGTTTCCACTTGGCAGTGGTGTAGGACGACGGGCCTTACAAAGACAGCTGTCTAGCCGTTTGGATGGGACTAAAAACTGAGGTCCCGTGTATACATTGGCCTGCACGTTCAAGATCCCTTGATCATAATTTCCCTCATAGTGCCACTGTATGACGTATTCCCGTCTTCAAAAGCCCAGTCGAAGCAGAACAGTAGGCCGTTAAATCCCATTTCATTTCATTTCAGTATTTAGTAGGGGCGTAGCACGCGCACAGGGGTCTTACTTGGTGGGGAGAGGGGGGGGGGGTACTCGGAATAAACCCGTGAGGGTGAGAAGGCGACTTTATCTCTCCAAGCCACATACGCTCACACCAGGTATGGAAACCAGGATTTCAAACCTGGGACAGGTTGCTCAAAGCTCCTTTAAAACAAGGGAAAGTCTGTTCCTGGAAGCCCCGTTAACATGTCGTTAAGTTGCCGTTATATTTAACAGAGGTGTTGGGCTCTGTTATCTGTTTAATGATGGCATTAGTGGACTGTCAGTGGAAGTATACCCTTAGAAAAACGGCTAAGATTACCGATGTAATTTTCTATAGAACATTCTAGAT
The DNA here is from genome assembly GCA_963678685.1 of Patella ulyssiponensis. NCBI lineage: Eukaryota > Metazoa > Mollusca > Gastropoda > Patellidae > Patella > Patella ulyssiponensis. The sequence continues at coordinate 6,823,013 of OY783225.1, forward strand.
GATTGGGCGATAGGGGTTATTCAATTTTCTATAGGATGAAAATAAATCTATAGTATTTTACAGAATTTTGGGGCCCGTACGAAATAATGACCCCAAATATTCTACAGTTTCCTATAGATTTATGCTAAAATTTCTCAAAGAAAAAATTAAAGTATTCTTTTTATAGTGATAATTTTGTCCATAATCAAGTTTTGAGAACAAATTGCGCAGTTGTCCCACTGTCTTCAGTTACTTGTTAAGTGTCATTCCATGAGAAAACCATGCAGAATCATGCAGAATTGGGAAGATAGGGGTCGGCAGATCGAGTTCATCTCGGGGGAATTTTATGGACTCCTCAAGACTACCTCGCAGGCAGAAGAACCGACCTCAAAATTTAACTGTTATTGAGACACTCCACTACCCGGAAATTACCGGGATGTATGGAAGAACGTGAATTGGTTCTCTTAGTAATAGCCATTTGTATTATTATTGTTTTCAGATTGAAAGAACGACAAATCATAACTCAACCACTACCAAAGAAACTTCTAATCGCAAATCCTTTCATGCTGATATACACGGCATCTAGTTACACGCCTGCTAATTAACCACACATTATGCAAGAGCTAAATCTGCCTATTGTAGGTCTTTCTTTAGGTCTGAAATGTTATCTAAAGTTTTAATTAAACATATATTTATTTACTGGATTAGGATCCATTTTGCTGCTGAACTGTCATTCATGATTTAATTATGAAATGGATAATCGAGATTTTCATCGTATGGACTTTAGCAATGGTAATCGAGGCTAGGGCGAAAATTCGATCGCTAAAATTTCGGTTCGTAGTGGATCAATTTGACTGAAATTTTCAGCAAATACCATTTACTTTGTCAAGTTTTTAACTACTAAAGCGGGAACTGTCAGCTCTTTATCTAATCTCCCATAATGTATCTTTAGTAACTACTGTTTTTTCGTTTCGTCCGTTCCTGGGGTTTTACGTCCGCTTCCAGACAAAATGACGACTACTGTTTAAACATTTTCTATAGGCCTATATATATATATATATTAAACATTAGAGTAATGGTGACGTTTGTATACCAAATCTTATATATGTAGAAAACAAAGGAATTTAAAGCTACGATGCATCCTTTGCGGTTTTTTGCTAAAATTTCAAATTTCTCACGGATTAATGCGCGCTAATACGCACTCGGGTTGATTATTTAACATTTAATTAAGAAGACAAAATCCAAATACTGTATCAACGTTAGACAACCTCAAATTTCTCACAGTTTTATGCACACAAATACGTACTCGGATTGATTGTTTCACATTTAATTTTAAAAAACAGAATCAAAACGTTAGACAACCTCCTGACTTGAATTCAATCGGATTTAGAATATTCCAATAATTTCTGTTCGCTCACAGCGAGAGAGAGAGAGAGAAATGGGGTTTAACGTCCACTCGACGCAACTAGGCCATTTCGGGACTAACAAATGGTTTCAATTTTATTTCAATAATTCGCTTGCGCGTAGGAGTCTTTAGCTGTGGGAGGAAACCGGAGTGCCCGGAGTAAACCCACGCGGTTGAGAAGGCGCCCCTATCTCCATGCCACATACGCTCACACCAGGGCTTGAAACCACAGCCGCAAGCCAGAGGTCGAAGCGCGGCACTCTAAACCACTAAGCCATCCCAACCTCCCTCGCTCACAGAAAATGGCCGCGTACTTATTACACACGAGAAGTATAGATCGATGAGATCTTAATTTAACATATTTTTGTAAATACAGAAGAGAATTTAACCATTTTGAACTGATATTCCAATTACAGATTCACCTTTCACAATATGGAAGAGATTCTTATTGTCATAAAATGAGGCATTGAGACTTTAGATTATGTTTTAATTCGATATGCTATAATTATTATTAGTATTATAACCAATTATATCTATGTGCCATATATGTCAGTCCTATTATCATAAGAACCCTTAAAGGGTAATGTTCCTTGCTTTCTTTTAAATTAATGTAAATTGTTTTACGTAAATTCACTTTCTCAGCATATAATGCAATCACGTTAAAGGGTAACGTTTTTTCACTTTGTTTTAAATTAATGTAAATTGTTTTATGTAAATCCACAAACTGTGCATATAATGAAATCACATTAAACTATTAACCAGCGTGACGACGACTCTTAACAATGTATTCATAACCAACATTGTCCTAAATAATGGTGTAGTTAAGGGGGAATAACTCTAATTAAAGAAGGACACCCGGGACGAAACTAGAAAGTATCCACCATATGGTACAATTTCAGTTCACAAAGCCTTAAACAGTGGGAAGAAACCGGAGAGCCCGGAGATTACTCCTGGTCGCTTATGAATGTGGGGGTCGAAACAGAGCAACTTGACAGAGCCTATGATCTAAAGTCAACAGGTTAGACCTCAGAGTGTTCCGAGCCGATCATTTCCCTAGAATAGGCCTATTTCTAATTTTACAGTTGTCTCCCCCGACCCCCACTGAAAATAGAAATGAAATGGGTTTAACGTCCTACTGTTTTGCTCCTAAACTGGGTTAATGAAGACGGACATACGCCATACAGTGTGCTATGACGGACATTTTGCGCGGGCAGCGGCGCTACGGCCTACTCTTATATCGAATTCCAACTGCCAAGGGATCATTTACGTGCACGTCAATTTGAACACGGGACCTCGGTTTTTCGTCCCACCCTAACGACTAGACAGCTGTCCTTGTCAGGCCCTCCGTCCTACCACCAAACAAAATAGATTTATTTATAACACATTTGCCAATAAGTGGGATTAATGACCCTTTTCCGGCATTTGTTTCAAATTGTTCAGCTGAATTAATGACAAGGATGTTTGCCTTCAAAAAGATAGGTTGCCAGGCAACGAAACATACGCCCACAGCAGCTAAATCGTCCGGGCAGTCAACAAGGGTTGTCGCATATTTTTACTTTTTTTGGTAATGAAACAACTCATTACGTAATTATCGGAAAATCATTAGAATTTGTTTGCTTTTTATAAAGTTTTTCCCCACGCTATCAATTAGTATAGGAAACCTTTAACATCATGGATTTAGCTGTTCTGTTATCAAAATTCATTGAAAATCAAAATACTTGTTCGTTTCAACACCTTAAACTCTGTGTATCAATCTGAAGTCAATCGGATGATAAGTTTGGCATCTATATATAGCGTCACAAGGTTTTTTGAAGTGATCAAGGGAGATAACTCTTGAAGTAATTATTTGAAATCAATGAAAATCAGTAGGCTTCTTAGTCTCATGACCTTAAACAGTGTGTGTAAATTTAAAGTCAATCAGATATTAACTTTGGCCTCTAGAGCGTCCACAGGATTTTTTGATGTGATCAAGGGCCATAACTCTAGCAATAATTATCAGAGATCGCTGAAAATCAATAGGCTTCCTCATCTCATAACCCTAAACACTGTGTATAAATTTAAAGTCAATCGGATATCAACTTTGGCCTCTAGAGCATCCACAAGATTTTTTGAAGTGATCAACGGCCATAACTCTGGCAATAATTATCAGAGATCGCTGAAAATCAATACGCTTCTTCGTCTTAAATTTAAAGTCAATCGGATATTAACTTTGGCTTTTAGAGCGTCCACAAGATTTTTTGAAGTGATCAAGGGCCATAACTCTGGCACTAATTATCAGAGATCGCTGAAAATCAATACGCTTCTTCGTCTTATGACCTTAAACACTGTGTATAAATTTAAAGTCAATCGGATATTAACTTTGGCTTTTAGAGCGTCCACAAGATTTTTTGAAGTGATCAAGGGCCATAACTCTGGCACTAATTATCAGAGATCGCTGAAAATCAATACACTTCTTCGTCTTATGACCTTAAACACTGTGTATAAATTTAAAGTCAATCGGATATTAACTTTGGCTTTTAGAGCGTCCACAATATTTTTTGAAGTGATCAAGGGCCATAACTCTGGCACTAATTATCGGAAATTGCTGAAAATCAATCCGCTTCTTCGTCTTATGACCTTAAACACTGTGTATAAATTTAAAGTCAATCGGATATTAACTTTGGTTTTTAGAGCGTCCACAAGATTTTTTGAAGTGATCAAGGGCCATAACTCTGGCACTAATTATCGGAAATTGCTGAAAATCAATAGGCTTCTTCATCTTATGACCTTAAACACTGTGTATAAATTTAAGGTCAATCGGATATTAACTTTGGCTTTTAGAGCGTCCACAAGATTTTTTGAAGTGATCAAGGGCCATAACTCTTGCACTAATTATCGGAAATCGCTGAAAATCGATAGGCTTCTTCGTCTTATGACCGTTAACACTGTGTATAAATTGAAAGCCAATCGAATATTAACTTTGGCCTCTAGAGCGTCCACAAGATTTTTTGAAGTGATCAAGGGCCATAACTCTGGTAGTTATTATCGGAAATCGATGAAAAACAATAGGCTTCTTCATCTCATGACCTCAAACACTGTGTATAAATTTAAAGTCAATCGGATATTAACTTTAGCCTCTAGAGCGTCCACAAGCAATTGTGGACGCCGGACCGACGGACGGACGGACGGACGGACGGACCTACTCCCGTAGCTATAGTTGTGCCATTTCTGACTTGCGGGCTTCATGGGGGTACGAACGCTACTTGCGCGATACGTTTTCGGACGGCAATTGAGGGGTAAAAGTGACAAAGTTATGAGGAATTCTGGCGGTTTTTTTGTGGGGAATATTTTGCGGGCTTCATGAGGGTACGAAAGCTACTTGCGCGATATGCTTCGGACGGCAATTGAGGGGTAAAAGTGACAAAATTATGGGGAATTCTGGCGGTTTTTTGTGGGGAATATTTTGCGGGCTTCATGGGGGTACGAACGCTACTTGCGCGATAAGCTTCGGACGGCAATTGAGGGGTAAAAGTGACAAAATTATGAGGAATTCTGGCCGTTTTTGTGGGGAATATATTTTGCAGTTCATAATTATTTTTTCTTATTTTTCCAAATCTTCCGCGGAACTTGTCCTAGCGGCTACCCCTACTAAATCGACCCCTGTGCGTCGCGTGGTGCCCTCGAAAATTTTCTGCGGCGACCGGAAGTTTGACAAAATAGTCCATGATAGCCATTTGACCATGACCTTGACCTTGAAGGGTCAAACCAAGATCACCACACGACCCCTAGGGGTTGATTTAGTTCAAGAGGCCGCGACCCCACGGTCGTCGGGTGCGATTCGGGAGATGCCAGTTATCTCCCCTTTGACCACAGCAGTAAAAAGCAATTTATTTGACTTTCTCAGACAATTTTGCCCAAAAATGTCTTCCCATCGGCCCGGGATTTGGTAGCCGGATAGAGCGACCCTATATTTGTTCTTCATTTTTAAATTTTGCCCACAAAAAGTCGCGACCTTGACCCACTAGGGGCCCCGGAAGTTTATCGGTTTTTTCCCACTCTAGGCAAAACTAATAAATTCAAGACCACGAGACCTTGACCTCCCAACATTTTATCATGGCTCACGTGATCTTAGTAGGTCAAGGTCATCTGAAAGGGTCAAGGTCACCGTAATTTCTACCCACTCGTGTCTTCTTCTGGCTCTCGCGGGGCCCCAGTTCTACGTGGCAAGTCAAAGGTCATGACCTTGGATGGACACCTCACTGACCATTTGAATTTGGTCTTGACCTTTGACCTGAACTTTGACCTTGGGATTAAAAAAGTCCCAAAACTTCATGTACCGTCCAGAATTTCGCCATAAGTATCGAGGTCGATTCCAAGGTCATGGCAAACAAGGCCGGTAACGGGGCTGTCTTACGGGTCAAGGTCATGACCTTAGTTGGCAGAACCTCTCCCCGGCGGCATTTTAGGTATAACGTCACATTCCAAACGGCTCTTGGGCAGGGTCCCAGATTGGGTGTTTGTAAGTTTATTAACCCCGAAAAGTCCCCCGGTCACATAAAAATGGCCTTGAGGATACCGGAAGTGGGCGATATCGACGCCAAAGACACGATTGAAAAAAAGATGCTTTTTGGGCCCCATTCCCGAACCGGAATTCCCAGACGTTTGAATTTTTGGACTGTTACGTCGAAGAGTCCCACGCACCTGGTCCCTTGCTCTAAAGCCCCGACCGCGGTCACTTGGGGCTCCGGGGCCCCAAAACGTCTCATTTCATTAATTATTGTTGTAACTTTTTCAGGTCTTCCACGCAACTTGTCCTCGCGGCTACCCCCACTAAATCGACCTTGCGCGCCACGTTGTGGACCTTAGTTGGCAGAACCTCTCCCCGGCGGCATTTTAGGTATAACGTCACATTCCAAACGGCTCTTGGGCAGGGTCCCAGATTGGGTATTTGTAAGTTTATTAACCCCGAAAAGTCCCCCGGTCACATAAAAATGGCCTTGAGGATACCGGAAGTGGGCGATATCGACGCCAAAGACACGATTGAAAAAAAGATGCTTTTTGGGCCCCATTCCCGAACCGGAATTCCCAGACGTTTGAATTTTTGGACTGTTACGTCGAAGAGTCCCACGCACCTGGTCCCTTGCTCTAAAGCCCCGACCGCGGTCACTTGGGGCTCCGGGGCCCCAAAACGTCTCATTTCATTAATTATTGTTGTAACTTTTTCAGGTCTTCCACGCAACTTGTCCTCGCGGCTACCCCCACTAAATCGACCTTGCGCGCCACGTTGTGCCCTCGCAAATTTTCTGTGGAAGTGGATCAAAATGGTCCATGATAGTCATTTGATCATGCCCTTGAAATTTGGAGAGGTTTCCGATTTTATTCAAGTTCACCCGTAAAAGTCGAATTATAGTTAAGGCAAGTGTCGGATCAGAACCCTACTCGACCTAATCCCCTCTAGGGATGTTAACACAAATATGTTTTCTTTTTCCAGGTTTAGGTGGGTTAGGCCTAATTCCTAGGCCATCCGAATCTGGTCTCAAAATTAAAATCGAAGTAACCTCGGAAAAATGGCCACCCCTCGACTTACGGATGCCGAAACCGGGAGAGGTGATATGGGACGCTGTGCAATTTCCTAGGGTAGGTACCCAGTGAATTTCACGTTGAAACCCCCGAAGGTACGGATGTTGTGAGCAAGCGGACAAGTGTATTCGGATTTTTAGCCCAAATTAATAGAATTTTGCTCCGAAAAGGGGCACCTACTCAGTCCCCAGAGATGACCAATGTGGTGATGTACCTGCACTGAAAATTTGGTGTCGATCCGTTCTTTGGAAGGGTTGGGCGTAGCGATAATCCTACTGAAAAATCGGCGAAAACGGAAAAAAATTGTGCATTTCGGTGCCCCTAGAAAAAGCCCATAACTCATCCCCTATGGGCAATATGCCCGTGAAATTTAGAGAGCGGGCCGGATCGGCCAGGGGGTTCCGATTTTATTTAAGTTCTCCCGTAAAAGTCGAATTATAGGTAAGCAAGTGTCGGATCTGAACCCTACTCGACCTAATTCCTGCCGCCAAAAAACGAAAGTCCCGTGCGCGGTTGCTCACCACATCCGTACCTTCGTAGGTAACGACGTGAAATTCACTGGGTACCTAGTCTGGGACATTGGGCATCTGTCCATACCAAGGACTTCCGGTTTCGCCTTCCGGAAGTCGAGGGAGGGCCATTTTCCCGGGGGTACCAAAATGAAAAAAAAATCGTAGGATGCACTGATTTTAATTTGGAGGGATTTGATTTGCAAGGGTTCAAAATGGGGGGGGGGAGCCGAAATTTCGAACAGATTCATTCATTTTTAAAAGAATTATTCGGGATATTCAATTGAAAATGGCGACTGTCGGAATTCGGCTACGGGGCACCCCTGTACTAACACCCGCCTTGACCCTTCCTGACGCCCAATCGTCACCAAATTTCATGGGCAGGTACCCAACACACCTGTCCACCCGTGAGTACGGGCCCTTTTCCGGAGGAAAATTGGGTAAAAATTAAAATACACGCGCGCGCATGCGTACCACACCCTTACTTTCATGCACGCACACTTGACTGGGTACCTTCGTTATGGTCCCGGTCACACTTTAAAAAAAAAAATTCGGGTTCCGACCCCTGGGGGCCGAGCGGGGGCCATTTTCCCGGGGGTACATAAAGTAAAACATAAAAAAAAAGGAGTTCGATTTTAATTTTGATACCATTTGTGGATGCCCAGAGGATGAAAATGGGGGTAGCCGAAGTTTCAAAGAGATTCAACCATTTTTTTTTAAAAATTCTTCTTAACGACTTTTTTTGCTGGATTTTACCTTCGCGCAAGCGTAGCGCTGGAACCAAAGGCACGATGCCTACCAAATTCCGGCTATCAACTTCTCACGTAGGTACCTAGGTGCCCTAAAAATTGTCCGAGGAACCTGAAATTTGGACACGATATGCACATTTGATCCGATGAAAAAAAAATTAGCAAAAAAACGTTTCTTCACAAATTTAATGCGGTTTTAATGGTATCGTGCACATTTTCCTTTAAAATAAAATTTTTAAATTCACGGGAACCATGTTTGCAGGATCAAAAACCAAAATCGGTCATTTGTTCCGATTTTGACTGCTGGGGCATCCTTTCTAGCGGTTGGTTGCGCAGGGGTGCTATCTATCACATAATAAAAGGAGAAAAATATCAGATATAAAGAACAATAAAAATTCGATGAAATACGGCAATTTTTTTTATTAAAAAAATCTTTGATGGTTGGGGGTGGGATTCGAATTTATTAACCATGTTTCCGGGGTCGAACACACTTCTCCTTTGGATATGTGATAGCTAGAATCAAAGGCTACATTCTCTTTTGAACCCTATCCGACCACGGGAACGATGTCTGTGCAGTGCGAAAATTCTGTAAAAATTTCAAGGCAATATTCCTACGGGAAGGCTGTTAATCAGTCCAAATAGTTTAGAAATAAGAGGCGTAACGCGCTCAAAATACACGGAACTGAATTTTCTGGGAATCTCTTAATTTTTCACCAATCAGTCTGAAATTGTCCGGGCTACCCAGGCATACATGTAGGATGATGCTCTGAAGATTTCAGCTTCATAGCTCCAATATTTCCAAAAATATAAGGGCTGATACATATGCATAGACATGCTGCATGAAGCCTACGACACGAAATAAGCCGAACTGGGCCTCCTTTTGACCAATCAGTCTGAAATTTTAACACAACCTTGCTGCAGACTGTACAAAGCTGCTCTGAAAATTTCAGCTTCATAGCTCCAATATTTATAAAAATATAAGGGTTGATACATGCTCAATTGAGCGATATAGCCAGAAGAAGCACGGCCAACCCATGCATAGCTGAAACCCACTGCTTTGATCCTTCTAGTCATCCGACGGCCTTGAAATTAATACATGAATCCCTGAAGAGGTAACTCTCCAAACTACAGCCCATTATCTTTAATAGAATTCAAATCAGAGCTTTACATAGATGACAATTTGAAGGCCAAAAAAATATGTTCGCTCAAATTTGCATTTTTTGACATCTATTGAGACCATATCCCCATGGTGTTTCTTTTTTTCGGGACAGGACCAAGGGCGTTATTCCTTGGATCCCACACCTAAGGTAAAAAAATCTACTTTAATTTTGGACAAGAGCCCGCTAAATTTCAGAAAAATGAGCCCACAATTCAGTCAATTACGGGCCATTACATGTCATATATACTACCCCTCAAGCGTGGCAAACAACCCACTATTCGTTGTTGAAAAACCAACTTTAATTTTAGCTAGAAACCCACAAATTAGTTGAAAAATCGACATTAATTTCGGTCAAAAAGCTCACTAATTCTGTTTATAAACATATTTGATGATAATACAGCTAACAGACCAGATAATCCATCTGATGGATATCAAAATGATGGTATCAAGATGTCATTAATATATCCTGCTTAATCATATTTGAATCTATTTCTAACACTCACTAATGAGCACGATTTTTCCAATGTGGTGATACATGTACATGTTTTCTCTTCTGCATGTTAAAAGATGAACATAAAATCACATATATTTGAATACAACTCATTTTTATTAACATGATTTTGCTGACATAATATCATATATATTTGAATAGAACTCAATTTTTATTAACATGGTTTTGCTGGTATTTAGATCAAAAGGTCATCTGGCATATTTTTTATTGTCTATTTCTAACCCAAACAGAAAAGTTAGTTTTTAGATATTTGTTCAAAGTGCGGTATACAGAATGTTCCAATAAATATCAAAAAGCGAAAATGTAATTCTATTGTAACCAAAAAGATAGGTTGCCAGGCAACGAAACATACGCCCACAGCAGCTAAATCGTCCGGGCAGTCAACAAGGGTTGTCGCATATTTTTACTTTTTTTGGTAATGAAACAACTCATTACGTAATTATCGGAAAATCATTAGAATTTGTTTGCTTTTTATAAAGTTTTGCCCCACGCTATCAATTAGTATAGGAAACATTTAACATCATGGATTTAGCTGTTCTGTTATCAAAATTCATTGAAAATCAAAATACTTGTTCGTTTCAACACCTTAAACTCTGTGTATCAATCTGAAGTCAATCGGATGATAAGTTTGGCATCTATATATAGCGTCACAAGGTTTTTTGAAGTGATCAAGGGAGATAACTCTTGAAGTAATTATTTGAAATCAATGAAAATCAGTAGGCTTCTTAGTCTCATGACCTTAAACAGTGTGTGTAAATTTAAAGTCAATCAGATATTAACTTTGGCCTCTAGAGCGTCCACAGGATTTTTTGATGTGATCAAGGGCCATAACTCTAGCAATAATTATCAGAGATCGCTGAAAATCAATAGGCTTCTTCGTCTCATAACCTTAAACACTGTGTATAAATTTAAAGTCAATCGGATATCAACTTTGGCCTCTAGAGCATCCACAAGATTTTTTGAAGTGATCAAGGGCCATAACTCTGGCAATAATTATCAGAGATCGCTGAAAATCAATACGCTTCTTCGTCTTATGACCTTAAACACTGTGTATAAATTTAAAGTCAATCGGATATTAACTTTGGCTTTTAGAGTGTCCACAAGATTTTTTGAAATGATCAAGGGCCATAACTCTGGCACTAATTATCAGAGATCGCTGAAAATCAATACGCTTCTTCGTCTTATGACCTTAAACACTGTGTATAAATTTAAAGTCAATCGGATATTAACTTTGGCTTTTAGAGCGTCCACAAGATTTTTTGAAGTGATCAAGGGCCATAACTCTGGCACTAATTATCGGAAATTGCTGAAAATCAATAGGCTTCTTCGTCCTATGACCTTAAACACTGTGTATAAATTTAAAGTCAATCGGATATTAACTTTGGCTTTTAGAGTGTCCACAAGATTTTTTGAAATGATCAAGGGCCATAACTCTGGCACTAATTATCAGAGATCGCTGAAAATCAATACGCTTCTTCGTCTTATGACCTTAAACACTGTGTATAAATTTAAAGTCAATCGGATATTAACTTTGGCTTTTAGAGCGTCCACAAGATTTTTTGAAGTGATCAAGGGCCATAACTCTGGCACTAATTATCGGAAATTGCTGAAAATCAATAGGCTTCTTCGTCCTATGACCTTAAACACTGTGTATAAATTTAAAGTCAATCGGATATTAACTTTGGCTTTTAGAGCGTCCACAAGATTTTTTGAAGTGATCAAGGGCCATAACTCTGGCACTAATTATCAGAGATCGCTGAAAATCAATACGCTTCTTCGTCTTATGACCTTAAACACTGTGTATAAATTTAAAGTCAATCGGATATTAACTTTGGCTTTTAGAGCGTCCACAAGATTTTTTGAAGTGATCAAGGGCCATAACTCTGGCACTAATTATCGGAAATTGCTGAAAATCAATAGGCTTCTTCGTCCTATGACCTTAAACACTGTGTATAAATTTAAAGTCAATCGGATATTAACTTTGGCTTTTAGAGCGTCCACAAGATTTTTTGAAGTGATCAAGGGCCATAACTCTGGCACTAATTATCGGAAATCGCTGAAAATCAATAGGCTTCTTCTTCTTATAACCTTAAACACTGTGTATAAATTTAAGGTCAATCGGATATTAACTTTGGCTTTTAGAGCGTCCACAAGATTTTTTGAAGTGATCAAGGGCCATAACTCTGGCACTAATTATTGGAAATTGCTGAAAATCAATAAGCTTCTTCATCTTATGACCTTAAACACTGTGTATAAATTTAAGGTCAATCGGATATTAACTTTGGCTTTTAGAGCGTCCACAAGATTTTTTGAAGTGATCAAGGGCCATAACTCTGGCACTAATTATCGGAAATCGCTGAAAATCGATAGGCTTCTTCGACTTATGACCGTTAACACTGTGTATAAATTTAAAGCCAATCGAATATTAACTTTGGCCTCTAGAGCGTCCACAAGATTTTTTGAAGTGATCAAGGGCCATAACTCTGGTAGTTATTATCGGAAATCGATGAAAAACAATATCGGACCGACGGACGGACGGACGGACGGACGGACAGGGGCGACGACAATATGCGACCACATTTCAATGTGGGCGTATAAAAAACAATATTTTTATGAGCCTCTATTTTGTGCTACCTATGCAACTTAAGCAATATTGATTCATTTCCAAGATAATCTTTGGAGTACAAAACTAAAAATGCTTTCAATCATTATTTAAACATCTTATAAGTGCAGATGGTCACATGTTTAAACATTTTATGAAGAAACGTGATATTTCTATATACATTACTTTTATAAACTTTAAACCCGGATACATTTTGAATCGGCAGGCAAAAATGTATGAAATTTCTTCTATTAGTGTTACACTCTTATTATCGGGATTATTTTGTTTTTTTTAAGGTTTCTTTCAAGCGCTTACAAATAAAGTCATTTTTCGACTCTTCTCGATGGCTTTTTAACAAGCAGCTGGTTTCGGTCTTATTTTTTTTCAAAATAGTGTTTAAATGTTATTCTTATTTCTTCTTCCCCTTCTTTTGTCCACTTGGTTCTCGTATCATTACGTTTGCGTCGTTTTGCAGTTGGTTTAATCGGGTCATCTATAAAATCCTCCATTTCAATCTTATCTATACAATTCTTCTCATCAGTATTTTCATCTGCGATAGTATCTATAAGTAAAATATTATTGAACATTAGAAGTCAACCACTTCATAATAGCTTCACCTAATGTTTTTCAGTGGTTTATTATTAAATTACAGGTGGTTATTTGAAAACGGCAATAAAATAAAAAAAAACATATTCCTACATCGCAAGAACTGAGAAATTATATAACATTGCATTCCTGTACGTGACACAAACCTGTGAAAATGAACCAGCTGTTCACGAAAGAGCAAGTATGCTCTACTTCACATGTGGCATGTTCATCTATTTGTTCAAAATGACATTTATTGCAGATTCGGTTTTCAGGGATCTTTATGTATGAAGACAACTTCAACAAGAAAATCAGTACTTACCATCTAGCTGAATTTTCTCCAATTTCTTGTTAGTGAACATTTCAAATGTATCAGTATCCTGCAATTGGTCGAAAAGTACATTTAAATGAACGCATATCATATATTTGCGCCAACGGTATGCTTACACCAATATTGATTGAAATAAACCAATTAAATGATATTTCATATTGTTAATGTCAAAAATTATAGATAATATTGAGTTTAAGATTTAGTTACTTATAATATAGCTTGCTGAAAAAGATCATACAACGAAAATAAAATTATAACACATAATTGAAACTTATTACTAAATTTTATCCAAACCAGTCTCTTTAAATCAAATGTTTTAAAAGAAAAAACACTCTTACTAATGACACTAAATCTAAAGTCAAAGAACAAAGAGCTTATGTTTCAGAGAAACAGATCCATCTCAAATAAAGGGTGTTCTGATCAAATTCCTTCCTCTTTTAATTTTAATCGCCATACTTCAATATGAAACACCATTGAGATGGATGAGGCTCACACTGATCACTATGTAAAATACTTACTCTGAATCAGCAGATTGACAGTTAACATCACATACTGTTAAATTACCAGCATTATGAACTTCAACCACCATTACTGACCAGATGTCTTTACACCAGGTAGTTTTGCCCATACTTTACACCCTGTAAAATAAAAATGTACACATTTTATTAGTGTGCTACCTAGTTTGCCATAATATACAATAACAATAAGTAATATTTTCACGTGAACAAAAATATTTACTTGCCACTATATAGATTAAAAAAGGGAATATTTTCACTTTTGACAAAAAAACCAATTTAGCGATATTTTTCTTCGGGCCAAAACAAAAATTTCCACTGGACAATTATTCGAAGATTGTTTTACATGAGCTTCATTTGCAGTTCGGGGGTTCGTTTTTTGACAAATATGTAAAATGTGATGAGAGCGATTATATCGTCGGAGGACAGCAATAAAAAGATCTTCTATTTTGACGTTGGTGCAAGCTGAGAAAAGCGCGAGCTATCACTCGCGTCAAACGTGAAACACTGATATCATATTGTTATTTTTGTTAATGTACGAAAAAAGATATTAAAAATACGTAATAATTGGTTTTTTTTATTTTGTGGGGTGAAACAGACCCATATAAGTGGGATGAAACGACCCGTGTAATTGTGGGATGAAAAGACCCGTGGAATTGTGGGATGAAACAGCCCGGGGGAAACGGTAATGGGGTGAAACGACCTTCTCCCCATTTTTAACGGCATAATCAACAGAAACAGGAATAGCCCTTGCTAAATAAAGAACTAAGAACTAAATCGACAAACCTAACATGTCTATTCATAAACCATATTTCTGTGATAAATTAATCACTTGGAATGTCGAATAAACAAAATGGCGATTCGGATCTCGGACACAGTGTTACTGTAAGTTGAATTGGCCTCAACAGAATTTGGCAAACTAATAACAATGCGTGTCTGCTTGAACACGGATTAAAAAAAACATTACCTCTCTCTTTATTTAACTAAAGCTTGATCTACCATTAATCTTCAGGTTCAACCGCGAAATTAGTTCAGCTCTGAACGTAGGTCTCATTACACTCGCCATTACTACGTTCAGATCCCGTGCCATTCAACCAATGTCGAAACTATAATCTGTCCCAGTCAATTTTACTGGGCAACTTTTCACGGCTAAACGGTCGCGTGTCAGTCCCCGTGAACGCCTGAACAATGTAAATGAACATCTTAGTGACAAAATAAGACATTGCTTACCTAGCTAAAACCAATATGACCGACACAACAGGCTTTTAAAAAATACGTCTCCGTCTGCTAGACGACTTGGACGATGCCATTGATAGGGTAACACACAAATTTACGAACTCGGCCATATAAGATGAAACGAAATTTTGGTAAGCCTGGGGAGAAAAATTGGGATTTTTGAAAAAAAATAATTGTAAATTATTGTAATTGAAATAAAGAAAGCAATAAATGGCTGAAGATTTTCGGCTTTTCAAAGATTTTAATTTTCCCACCCAGGCTTACCAAAATTTCGTTTCATCTTATATTGCTGAGTTCGTAAATTTGTGCGTTACCCTATCAATGGCATCGGCCAAGTCGTCTAGCAGACGGAGACGTATTTTTTAAAAGCGTGTTGTGTTGGTCATACTGGTTTTAGCTAGGTAAGCAAGGTCTTATTTTCTCACTAAAATGTTCATTTACATTGTTCAGGCGTTCACGGGGACTGACACGCGACCGTTTAGCCGTGAAAAGTTGCCCAGTAAAATTGACTGGGACAGATTATAGTTTCGACATTGGTTGAATGGCACGGGATCTGAACGTAGTAATGGCGAGTGTAATGAGACCTACGTTCAGAGCTGAACTACCGCGAAATCAGCTAAGTGGCGTAGAAAATACCACAGAGTATAACCCCAGTAGTATGCCGTGTACTGCTGTCATTGACGTCATATAGTCTAGTCTCGGACACCCGGAATTACATAGTCTTCAGCATACGGAATTTAGCTGTCTGACTGATTGAGACTAGCAGTACCATTGACGTCAATGAGCAGTACTCACGCTTCGTTCTACTGCGCATGCATATCCAATAGTCTTGCTGAACAAGTCGTTTAAGAGAGATAACTCCCATTTTGAGCTGAGATTCACGGTAATAAATCATCCGTCCGTTCAGTTTGTCCGATTTAAATTTCGTCCGTAATAATTGAGGGGTGATTTTCCCATATTCTTTCAGCAGCCCACAAATATCATTTAAACACATTTTTGCATCATCACTTCCGTGGTGCACCCCGTAAGTGACCAAAAATCCCACAAGTAACCCATATACTGTGTAAAGTCCCCGTAAGTATACCTACGGGAGAGCGGACCGACGGACCGACGGACGGACGGACGGACAGGGGCGACGACAATATACGACCACATTTCAATGTGGGCGTATAAAAAGGAAGCCTCCTTTAAATGTTTCAATGAATCTCTCTGAGATCTCATTAACCCAAACGGAATAACAAATTAAACTCAACATATAATTTTTATTTTCTTTATTTCACATTTGTTACAATGAAGGACATTTAAAGGAAGAAAGAATAAAAATTGTATGTTTATATTTATAATAAATGCAATCAGACTCTACAAAAAGCTAGGAGAAAAAAATAACAATAAAACATCATAACTTGGTTCTACAAAAGCTGATATTAATACAGTCAACATACAGGAAATTTCTCTTTTTAATAACCAACGTTTCGTCCACAGTATACACTACTTATAAACACAAATGGTAAACAATTACTATTTAAATCAAAAGCGACATTTCCATGAGAACCATCAAGTAATTGCGAAATCTTAACGACATGTCGCTTTAATAAAAATAATAATTGTGTTCCATATAATGTGTTTATTACGTGTGTCAATTGCTAAATGCTGTTCAAAAAAAGTAAATAACACTGTTATACTAAATTAAACACAAGAGTTCTATTGAAAACAATTACTGTCTTTTAACGGGAGCTTGGAAACGACAGCAGAATAATTGTAGAAAGGTAGCCCCGATTAAAAATACAGTAATCATGTCCCATAAAACTCTCGTGTTAAGTTTAATGTGCCAAATTACTAAAAATGCTCTTTAAACAGAACACTGCTGTACAATTGTAAGTATGAGACAATCCCGTGATATGTGGTCGCCAGTTTTCCGATTTTCGACGAATACCACCCACAGTAGGCTTTGTTTCCCTAACACCACCAGTTTTAGCATTAGCATTAGCATTAAACAATACATTTTAGTATTCAAATCAGACACTATCGATAATGGATAATAATTGGTTTAACCTATAAATAATATTAAACACAGACAAGTTAAATATACAAATAGAGAAAAAATTTATAAACAAAATACTGTATTAAAGCTTGTTCGTCTCAAAACATTATCTTTACTTTCTCTGCGTGAACTTCCTCGACACTTTTCCTGACAGAATTAAAAATTTCTGTATCTTTTTTTTTTTGTTTTTAAAGACAACATCAAAAAGCTAAAGATATCAAATATAATACATTAAATTACAAGTTCGACAATCGCCACACATTAAAACCTACCTCTACTCAATACATTGTATATCTGGAATGTCTACGCATTAGAACACAACTCACGCAATCCTCGTGAGTTTAAGGAATCGGACACTTTTCCGCGTACTATAAAAACCCAAACAACTAAGCAGGCACACTCGACATTCTGCTGGTAATTTGGTTATCAATATATAAATATATAATGAACAAGTGGAAGGGTTACCATAGTTACAAATAAAGCTTGGATTATTATGAATATTATATAAAATAACAAATATTCATGACTCTTTTTTAACTGTCACCCTAAAACTAATACTAAATAAAATATTGGATATATATATACAGAATAAAATTACCCTTAAAATTATTTTATTATAATACCACAATATCATGCAAATTGTCATGGTCAAGCTTAAAAATAATATTCAAAATATCAAATAGACTGGAATATTCCTGATTTTCATCTTACAGAGTTATCAGCCCTTGTTTACCTCCTAACTCGCGGTTGATTTTGTAACATAACCCTGTATTTTGAAAAGACTGACAATATAACTGCCAATAAATACTATTAGAAGAGGCAATGCAATAATTCAGTTGTGCTTTAAACATGGAATTAAAACAAATGGGTATAATAAAAGTAACTCTTAGCGTAGATAAGACTGGCGTCAGTATGATAAAAGACTAATTGATGGTGTACAACACAAAAAGGTTGATATATAAAAAATTGAGCAAACAATATAGCAAAAATATATATTTAAAAATGAAAACGATCTTAGAAAATGGAATCTGGTGATATTCGGGATCCCAGCAGACGACTTCATCTTGATCTTAATATTTTGTTATCTTCACTCAATATTAAAATTGATTACCAACTTTATTATAAGTATTACGAATGTTTATTTCTAATCAAAAGTGTTTATTTCCCGTCTCAAACAATTCATTAGAGAGTTATTCATTTAGAATACGACATTTTTACACCAGTTGTGTATTACAGAATAAGTTGTATATTGAATAATCAACAACAGTTGTGTATTACATGATAAACATGAATTTTGTCTTACATAATAACCACCAATTGTGTGTTACATAATAAACATCAGTTGAGAATTACACAATAAATACTAGTTGTGTATAACATAATAAACACCAGTTGTTTATTATATAATAAACATCAATTTTGTACTACACAATAAACACCAGTAGTGTATCATATAAGAAACATCAATTGTGGGTTGTATATTAAACGTGTGTTACACAAAAAGTTGAAGTAATTAAAATTTGAGTAACACTGATTTAAACTTTAGTAAGCTTCAAACCGTCTTGAAGATAAACACTCTGCTTTGAATTTGTACTACAATATCACCTATCATTATTAGGTTGCCACCAAAAGGAAAACCATGTCATCGCAATTCTGGCAAATTAAATAATTAACTCGTTATCATTTAAACTTTCCCCATGGTGTGTTTAATATTAACTTCACTATTGCATTACTTGTGACTGTGACCTTAATTTAACAAACTGTATTTCCTCTGAATTAATCAAATTAACAAATTAATTTGTTACTAAACAACAGTTTAATATCACAATCTACCAGGTTACAATTCATTCGACGTAATAACCCATGGTTTTCTTCATAGGATAATAAAAAAAATTCCTAAATCTTAAATCTATCCCACCAGAGACTGGACTAGTTAAAGCATGATTACCAGCATGTCTCACAACCAAAACAAACAAAACAAAACAAAATAACCAGATGGATAATTGATAAAGCCAAATACACACTAAACCCGGTTTCCCATTGGAAAGGTCAATCGTCTCGAATTCAAACAAAAGGCACCAATATATGGAAAAGGAGTTAATAAATTGGAATTATTGCTGCCTGATTTGTTGATATTTATAAGACATGATATGGTTCATTGCTCTCAACTAACATATTTGGAGGTTGCAAACCAACTGAAACAGAAAATAATTTTGGTGTAAAATTCAGATGCGGCATTGAAACTGAAGTGTGTACCTGGCTTTACTCGTAATTCATCTTCAAATAAAATCATAAATTAAACATATGGTCTAAAGCACTGGTTGACCGAGACTAGGCAGGCCTAACAGGTCTTGTTATAAGGGGCATACGTGTAAACAAAATGCAGCATAAAATAATACTTATGTAACAATACTTATATAATATGGCACGTTTCTCCAGGTACAAATATAATACGCAACCGTTCTGGTTGTATATCCAGTATAGCTCGTAGTAGGTTGTTATGACAGTAATAATAAGTATACCTGTAGACCCAGTTACATCCAGATAGAAAAAAAATCTTCAACTCGACATAAAATATAAGAAATAATGGTAGTTAAATGGACAATTATTGCTAAGAATAATTTGTATTCTAAACATAGTATCATTAATAACCCAAATAGTCCCCCCAAAATAAAAAATTAACTTCATAAAACATTCGGAAAAAAAACAAAACAATGACTTAGCAAAGCTGTGCGCTAAGAATACTAACATGGCAAGATAAGGAACAAATAATACCCCAAAAATAAATTAAAATATGGTCCCAAATATCATTAATAATATATGTTTCTGTGAGACAAATGATGTAGAGCTTAAAATGTATTGGTTGGTTTAAATAAACAATATTTGTTTCGGGATGATCCAGAAGTCAAGATGTAAACTGAACGCCAATAGATAAATATTAAACAGTATTATAAATATGTGTCTTTAGGCCACGGGAATGGGGATTGGGGGAGGGAAAATTTAGACATTATTTACGATGCACGGATGCAGATCTTATATACATAAAATTGGACAATGCATTATAATAAAAAAAAAAGAAAAACAAGCTCAGGTCTTCTTTAAACACTAATCCAATTCTATTTTTAATTCTAACCAACGATAATTAATTTTCTTCGCTCTCTCATGCTACAGGTTTATCATCATGAGATTCCGCTTCCGGTGTTGCCGGGTTTACTATTATAGTAGCTTCTGATTGGGGGACCTGTCAATTAATAACGTAATAATCATTACAAATATTCAATCACTATCAATAGTAGCAACAGTTTGCATACATCATGAGCTGTGACAATAAAGAAGTTAGAGTAATCTCATTTTCAATAACCCCTTGCGTCATTATAGCGCAAATCCCTTGCAAAGTAAAATATTGTGAGATATGAAATCTAATGGTCCTATTTCCTTCAACATTTAAAAAGATATGTTCATTTGAAATATCACGAATCCATGCTACTCGCTATGTAATAAACCCGTCGCTACTTTGTTGTGTTTTTCTCTTTTAATTGCAAGATCATCTTTATTGACCATTCTCGGCAAGTTATCATGCACATAATAAATTCATTTATGGCTTGGCGCACCCAAAGTGGGACCGTGTTGGCTGAAAATGATAAATACGCTTTCGGGGAACTCTAAATATACATTATGGGTCTATACCATGTGTATTTTTTTGCTTCCAATAGGGACGTTTTGTGTCGCATGGTGATTCTGCATGAGGTACAAGACCCCCCCCCCCCTCCCCAAACAATATTTAGGTGTGTGTGCGGGATAGGGGTGTCTTACAGTGCCGCCGGGTATGATTCGGCTGTGTGGAACATAGTCGAGTCGATTTGTACCTTATCTGACCCACGATATATTATTATGATTGACACTTGTCATTATGATGATTATAATGTTGAAACCGGCATTTTTGGCCATTTGCGAGGGTTCAGAAAAACTCAAGCGAGATCAAAAACTCAAAACCATGACGCGAAGCTCGTCATTGAGTATCTCTCACTGTCTTGATTAGAAAGAGTTTAGCAATAGACAATAATCAACCAAACTTACAATAGGACTATCAGGTTTAATGGGCGAAGTGTCCGCCATTTCTGCGATTTGTTTCGCTTCCTTTTCATCTGGACTCATTTCTTCCATTACACCTTCTAGGGCCTCATTTTTCTTCTCTGGTACTTCCCTATGTAATATAATCAACATTAATTCATTTCATCTAACACCGGTATCATCAAAACTGGTTAGCTTGGCCACTACTTTCACCGAGTCCCATCTTCATTAGTTCAGTCAGAGCAGAACTGTAGGACGTTAAACTCCATTTCATTTCATTTCACTATCACCGAGAGGGCTGACAAACAATTTGCTTGATAAAGACGAGAGCATTCTCGTCGAAAGTTCGCATAGTATTAAACTCAGTAATTGTGTATCCATAAAATTATACCTTGTGTTAATATGTTCAATTAAAGGGGGGAGAGAGATAAATGGGGTTTAACGTCCACTCGACACAATCTAGGTCATTTTGGGACTAACAAATGGTTTCAATTTTATTTCAATAATTCGCTTGTGCGTAGGGATCTTTAACTGTGGGAGGAAACCGGAGTGCCCGGAGGAAACCCACGAGGTTGAGAAGGCGCCCCTATCTCCATGCCACATACGCTCACACCAGGAATCGAAACCACAGCCGCAAGCCAGAGGTGACCGGCCAGCTAGAGATCGAAGCGCGGCAATGTAGACCACTAGGCCATTCCAACCCCCCTCAATTAAAGGAGTTAAAGGGACCATAACACTCTTGCTGGCTTGGCAGCTCTAGAAAATAAATAATAGTCTTATTCTAAGTACTAGATGTTTATATGTCCTACCTGTTGTGTAAATTATCCATTACATCATATTTTTCTTGTTCAGAGGGTTCGAAAATATTTTAAAATCCAAGTCACATTTGAAAAGGTTTACGTTAACCTTTTCAAATCATGTCGTTGAATTTTTCCAATTCTTTAATTTAGGTGTGTTAAGATGAAATTTGTATCATCAATTAATTTGAATATTGTAAAATAATACAATTTGTTGGCCAGAGTAAAGATTGGGGCATATTATTCAATTACAACAAGAGTGTTATTGGGGCTTTAAACAATGAATGTTACGGGCCTAAATTGCGACTACTGAGAAAATGATGTTAGCCTATACTTACTCCTCGTTAACTTCCTCGGCCTTAGCCTCTGTTAACAATGGTTGTTTATTCTCCCTGCGATAAAATAAAATAATAAACGCATTTAAATTTGAAAGTCATATTATATAACAGTTTAATATTTAACTATGTAATACTAATTGTGTAACATCTAAGAAGAATTCCATGCAATACAAGTAAATGCTTATTATCGAATGACGTAATAAGCAGTAACTGTATTCCATAGAATTGTGACCTGTATATCCCAGTTCAATAACTGAATGGCATTGAAACAATTTATCTAAGAAAAGGGTTCAGAAAAACAGACAACCCTATTCCGGTTTAATTCGGCATTGATTTACGTTTTTTTTATTTTGATTAAGTACGACTTAATGTCTATTTTATCAGAGGACCTTTGTTTTGGCTACAGTATGGTTTATATGACGTCCATATACTTATATTGGCGCCTACGTTTGCAAGCTGACCTTTGTTTTGGCTACAGTATGGTTTATATGACGTCCATATACCTATATTGGCGCCTACGTTTGTAAGCTACATACCACAATTGGCACAATTCAAGCCATTTTAACCATTCTGATCGCTTCGCTTAGAGGTAACCCCGCATGGGCATGCCGCGATTTTCAAAAGAAAGATAATTCCTACGCATGTCCAAAGCTGACCAACCTCTTCAGACGGCCAATAACACCAGTTTTAGATAGATAGGTACTGATCTTTGCTTTTTTCAAGAGACAAACTTAAACTGGCTTATCGATCGTCGGTGTTTTTAAACGAGCTTAGACGGTAGAGACAAAAAACAAGATCTAGCCGTACATAAAACGAAATAAACTAGCATCCTTACTTGTCGCCTTCTTCCATATCACGTGCACCATCACTTTCTCCGGGTGGTTTTCCCGCCAGTTTCTGTTGGAGAGTCCACAGCACACCACACTGCTTGTTGAAGTAGAAGGAGACGTCGATAATGATGAACAGGATAATTAGAATAGCTATGATGGTTCCGATTATCGCCCCTGTTGCCATGCCAGCACCTGATACTGAATATACGTGGAGTAAGAATGTTTTATTATAATAATCTGTTATTTATTACTTATAGATGATAATAGTATGAATGTTACTAATCATAAATAGCATAATAATATAATCAAAATTCGTATCCTTTTATTTAGTGTTTTAGTTAAAAATGGTGACAAAGGATCAGGAAACAGGCATGACCTACATGTATATCACCCCTCTCCTCTGTTACATTAGCCGTTAATAATGAAAATAATTTTGGTAAAAGATAATATTGGAAAATCATGCAGTTACATTAAAAGAGTACAGAAGAGTTTTACACTTTTAAAATGTTACATATATATTTCTACATATACAAACACATTTCAAGCCGTTAAACATGCGTCAACCCGGCTGCCGAAATAGGTGTTGGGGGGGTATAAATATGAAGAAAGGAAAATATATCACGGCCTTGGAACTACAAGATTTTGTCTAGAACTGAACTGTACTAGTTTATGAGGATTGCGAATATTACTGAAAACATGTATTTTGAAGATACATGCAATTCTCTTAAACGTAAAAAACTTGAAATAAAAAAATAATCTCATTAAAATACACAGGTATACTTCGTTTCAGTTTTTGTTTCTTTCGTTGTCCTCCACACATATTTCTAAGGTAAAGACAAATAAAACGAAATTTTGAACAATTAAAAACGAAACGAAATAAGATCAGTGGGTTTGTATTTATGTGTTTATAAATTCAGTAAACAAAATCGTGTAATTCCCCCGCATAATCATTAATAAATAGAAGCTTGTAAAGCAAACAATAGACATGAAAGATTAATAATATTTATAGCGGATATATACACCCGTTTCGTAATTCACCCTTTTGAGAAGACAGATAGCTTTGTGGTTAAGAGAAAGTCGTTGAGAACATGCATAAAAATAAACAAGAAGTGCGAAGAATTTAGACAATACATTTTCATGCTATTAGTTCAAAAAGAAAAATACGTTATATTTATTATTTTTTTCAAATCTAAAAATGTAATAAAATAAAAGAACAAAAACAAAGGGAAACACTAACAATACAATATGTTATATTTATTTTACTTTTTCTACAAAAACAAAGAAAATAAGAAAAAAAAATGGCAAAACCACCAATAAAATACCTACTTACAATTCAATCAGGTTAAAGGTTCATTAGCCAATCATTAAAGCACATGAATTCCATTTGACCAATCGCAGAGGATGATGCTAAATGTAATTTGGAGTGACCAATGACAATAAAGCATAAATATAATACAGTAAACGGTCAAAGGGTGAAGCGGAAGCATGGTTTTGCAAGCTGGTATAATTTGCAGTTTCAACAGTAATTCGCCTGTCTTTTTGTTTTATCAATAGCATCGAATAAAACCAACGTCGACGGGCGGTATGTGGTTCAAAAAGGGGTAAACATATCACAGTCCAACTGTCCAAATTCTTTGCATTTTAAATATTTATATTTACAAAAATATGATTGTTTTCAGGTACCTAAAACAATTGTATATTTATAAGTTAGCTCGATTTTAAATTGAGAAGTTACGTGTAGATCGGTTTTATTGCTAGGTTAGCTCAGTTTTATATTGTTAGGTTGGCCAGGTTTAATATTGTTAGGTTAGCTACTGTCTGTTCCAGGCAACACTATAACTCGAAAATTGCTTGCTATTTCTTCAGTTTTTAATGAAAATGGTTAAAACTTAACGACCTACCTGGAATGGTCACCCCATTACTTTCTTCGTTGAACCTTAACGCCAATAAGTTCGATAAAATCATCTATTCTCTTGTAAATTTCACATTTTTCGAAACACTTAATTTCTTAGAACATAAACATTGACTTTGCGCATGCGTAAATTGGGTCACTCGTATATCATGTAGGGGTAGAAGGTATTCCACAAATCGGGTGCATTCGGTTATTTTCGATTATTTTCAGAGCTTTTTTCAAAACGTTTCATGCAAAATAAATCCATTTATTGTTACAATATCAACAATTTGTGTGTGCGTGTGTTTTGGTTTGTTTTATTTGGTTGCCGGTATTTTAATATTCCTTTGAGATATTCATAGAAGTGCATGTCTTCTAAAATATTCCTCACACAACACTTATTTTCAGCATTAGATAGCATGGTAACCTTTCGGATGAAGTGTAAATATTTTACGATATCTTATAATTTTATGGACTAGTATCGATTTTCCCGTTCGACAGACGCACACGCTTTGTTTCAGATATTGTCGTTGAATAGATAAAAAAAAAGTTATTGTAAAAAATATAACCCATTGAATAATGGATCATTCTTTCATCACATGCATTTGCATGTGCACGATGGTGTGTGTATATAACATGTGTATATAAGAAGGTGGATACTGGGTTAGTGATTATTGTTATTTACAATTTTAAGATGAAGATTACGCAAGATGTGAACGAATGTATCAATCGGTTATTTACTTATTTTGAGAAACAGAGTAAAATGAATTATGGACGATATGAAAGTTCCAAAAAAAAGATCGCATACGCATTGAATATCCCCTTAAACTCCGTGTACGGCGCTTTGAAAATTGACTCATCTAAGACGCAGGAAAATAAAAAAAAAAGAAGGTTAACACATGTTCAACAAAATTAGATAATTTTGACCTGATGACAATTAGAGAGACTATCCAGAAACTACACGGTAATGGCCAGTATGTAAGTGCATTTCATTTAAATATGTTTCATCATTGCTATTCGACTTTTACACATAACCTTGATTTAATAATTATCTATATAATAATAATAATTTCATTATTGTTCAAGGTTTCATTACGTATTTTACAACGCCACTTGAGAGAGAAAGGCGTACATGCATCAAAAACAACTTTGTATCGGGCAATCAGTGAAATGAGGTTCAAATACTACAGAAATCATGGCAAGCGATACGCGAAAGAAACAGTTGATATTGTTGCCGCCCGAAAGTATAGGTAAGATTTCCATACGTTCACGTTTTTAATAATTGAAATGAAAATTTTAGTTTAGTTTGTCGAACAAAATTATGTAACTCAATTACTTATTCAAAGGTTGGATATTTTTAGGAGTGAGGGCTATGAAATTATATACCTGGATGAGACATGGGTAAATGCCAACCACGCCATCCATGGAACATGGACAGAAAACAGGAAAGTACTTTTAAAGTACTTTGTATTTACGTATACCCATGTGAGTTTATTACATACAATGTTTATCTTTTTAAGGTGGTATCGATGAGTAGACCTACTTTAATCATATGTTATTATATTTATAGGACCATTGGGAATAATTCTCCCAAATTGCAATGAATGAGATCGATTCATTCCTTCTGGTAAAGGGTCAAGGCTGATAATCCCAGATGCTGGCTCGGCTGATCGGGGTTTTGTACCAGATGTTGGCCAGGTTTTCCTATCAAAAACAAAATCAACAGATTATCACGATGAAATGAACGGGAAGTAAGTATTGTTTTAATGTACAAACTTTTATATCAACAATATAGTATTTGTCTATCTGCCCTCGAAAAAAGACTACTAAAATTAATATGACCTGTAAATATTTCTTAAAATTGTGTTTAGATATTTCAATAAATGGTTTGAAGAAACCCTGATGCCCGCACTCCCTGAACCAAGCGTCATTGTTATGGACAACGCCCCTTACCACAATCTAAAGGCGGAGGATTCCTGGTAGCCCAAAACCAACAACAGAAAAGCTGAGGTTACCGACTGGTTAAAGAAAAAGGACTTTAACATCGATCCAACGAAAACAAAAGTAATTATTTTAGAAATACCCTTTTACAGTGGTACTTGAAAACACAACATTATACGAAGTTACGCGTTACTTGGTACCATGAAATATCCCACGAGTGAGTTCATTCTAATTTGTTTGCTGCTTTGATAACATGATATATTGTACTTGCAAGCTGAATTATTAAAAATAGTGACCCTACATCGTCCTCCTCAAAAATATAAGACCGACGACATAGCTCATCAGCATGGACATTTAGTCTTGCGGTTGCCAGTAAGGCACTGCGAGTTAAACCCAACAGAGATAATTCAAGGCAATGCTTATCATTGAAATTTGGACGGCAGTTATAAGTTAACGGCATTGAAAGATGATAAATCTTTCGTTATCTGTGATGTTAAAAAAGGGCTGAGGCATTCATTTCTGGGAGTTTTTATTACACCGTATTATATCATTTTAAAGTGTCTCGACATTAAATCAAAAATACTTTAATTTTAGCACAAGAAAAGGCCTATGTCGCCCGAAGGAACACAACCTTTAAAATCAAAGATGTTAAGCGTCTGTTCATGGAGGCGAAGGCTGGAGTGACTACCGGAGATTGGGCCAAGGCATACCAACACGTCATGGACAATGTGGAGGACCGATTTTGGGAAGCGGGGAGATTAAATGATGAAGTACCACCAGTTGTCATTTCATTCGAAAGTGACAGTGAGTTCGAGTATGAGAGTGAACAGAATGTCAGTGGAGAGAGAGAGTGAAAATGTTGCTGAGATTATGGATGACGGTGGTGTTGCGAATGAAGATTTGAGTGCTGATAATATAGACGTGTTTGTAGTGTATGTGATTGTGAGAACCCACCGGGAAGTGAGTCGGATGCGATTGTTGATTGGGTGGGCTCTGATTTGTGTGAAAGGTGGATGAATGCGAAATGTACTGACAGGGAGATTGATGTGAGCGCGAGTGTTGTGGAATGTGTAGATTGTGTACGTAAATTGTATAATAGATAGCGTGAATGTAGGCCAGACAACTTCAGTGATATATATAGTTGGAGCATTTTCTGTGAATTTGTGTAAATAAATGATTTCTATAAAACAGTTTATTTCTGCTTTCTTGTTTAAAAGGTAGACTTGCAGAAATTTAATGAAGTTCAGGGTTAATCAATATGAATAAATTAAATGTAAAAAAAAATAACTCGTGGTCTGAACACAAAAACGCAATTACGTGCCCTTGATCTAACAGAAGTTGACCTTGTGTGGCTACTACCCCTTACCGATTTCTATCAAAGTATCATTTGATTAGGGGCATTTCACAAAATACAAAAAAAAAAACTAAATCAAAAAAGAAATAGACTAGACTATCTAAAACAATACCGTATTAGCAAATTTAATATCTAAGGCAGTGGAACAAAAAACTGTGGTCTGAAACCAAATAGCAAATTTATATTAGTTCCCTTAAATAGCTCTTTTAAGCAAGTTATATTCTACTAGGTCGAAACAACTATTTAAACATTCAGATAGGACGAAATGACTCAAAGCCATATCCACACCCCTTTTCGATTTGGTTTAACCCAAATAATTAGGTCAAGCAAGGCAGACTTCAATACCGCGAAGTAAATAAAGAAGGATTTTTCAAGAGAGAAAGGAAACATAACTTGATCTGAAATCGGTAAACGTGCGATAGAAAGTAACGGGATGACCATTCCAGGTAGGTCGTTAAGTTTTAACCATTTTAATTAAAAATTGAAGAAATAGCAAGCAATTTTCGAGTTGTAGTGTTGCCTGGAACAGACAGTAGGTTATATATTGACAAATTAGATGTTGCTCGGTTTTAAATTGACAAGTTACATGGAGAGCGGTTTTATATTGTTAGGTTAGCTTAGTTTTATATCAACAAATTAGCTCGGTTTTAAGTTGTTAGGTTAACCAGATTTTGTATTGATAAGTTAGCTTTGTTTTATATTTCTAGGTTAGCTATGTTTTACATTTAGATGTTAGCTATATTTTATATATTATAGGTTAGCTATGTTTTATATATTATAGGTTAATTGTGTTTTATATATTATAGGATAATTGTGTTTTATATTTATAGGTTAATTGTGTTTTATATATTATAGGTTAGCAGCACCGTTAGCTATGTTTTATATATTATAGGTTAATTGTGTTTTATATATTATAGGTTAATTGTGTTTTATATTTGTAGGTTATTTTTTTATTTAATTGTGTTTTATATCTGTTGGTTAATTGTGTTTTATATATTAGTTGTATATCTTTAGGTTAATTTTATATTTTTAGGTTAATTGTGTTTTATATTTATGGGTTAATTATGTTTTATGTATTATAGGTTAATTGTGTTTTGTATATTATAGGTTAATTGTTTTATATTTATAGGTTGTGTTTTATATATCATAGGTTAATTAAGTTTTATATATTATAGGTTAACCACGTTTTGTATATTATAAAATACCTATGGTTTATATACTGAGCGCCATAGAAAACGCATCACTTAGTTTTTCGTAGAACAAAATGATCCTGTAAACATATTTTATTTATTTTGCTTCACAGATGTCAGTACCTCGTGTGTCCTCCACTGGCTCTTACGCACGCTGTGCAGCGACGTAGCATGGAATTAACCATCTGTGTCGTACTTTTGGTTTTGACCCCTCTGACTTTGTACCGTTGATTACAGATTAAACATCCATAAGTGTACAAATGTATTGTTATTGATGTGTTCCCATTTGAATATTGTTCACAATAAGAAGCAAAATAAAAAAGATATGTTTACAGATTCATTTTGTTATACGAAAAACTGAGTGACGCGTTTTCTATGGCGCTCAGTATATTACAAGTTAGCACTGTTTTGTATGTACAAGTCAGTTATGCTTAATATTTATATGTTAGCTATGTTTTATATGTGTTGGTGGGCTTTGTTTTATATTTAACATTGGCTTTGCTATATATTCACACCATGGGCTGTTTGATATTTACAAGTTACTCATATTTAGTATTTATATTTTCGGTTTTGTTATTACACCCGATTCATTTTACATTCAGACCCCGATCAGTTTTACATTTACACCCGGATAAACTTTGTAATTACATCCCAATCGGTTTCATAATTACGCCCCGATCTGTTTTATATTTACACCAAGGTCTGTTTTACATTTACGCCTTGTTCTGTTTTGTATTTACAACCCGACATGGTTTATATATACACTCTGTCCTATTTTGTATTTACACCCGGGCCGGTTTCATAATTACAAACCCCGATATGTTTGATGTTTATACCATATTTGTTGTGTAATTCATAAAAGAAACAATTTAAGGCGGTAATTCAAAAGTAGTAAACAGGGTGTATATTGTACGTTTAGACAAAGTAGAGACATAATCATCAATAAAAAAGTGAATTGTTCAATACCAAAAAATATGATATGTTGCAATAAATTAGAGGAATTTCCATCCCACGGGAGTTTATCTTCTTCAGTTTTATCTTGCCCCCACCTGATCCAACACTAAAAATCGAATTCCGATTTCTCCCAGCGATCTGGACCCAAGGTGTGCCACTCACACCATTATCGTGTTCCCCAATCATGAACTATGTATCTTATATTGGGATAAATCAATCTATACAATATTCGAATTACCTTGATAAGCTTACATCTATAGCTGATGGCGGCAAAATCACATGACTGTCTTGGGGGGCGATCAACTTCATCTGCACAAACATAAGTACTACCCAATTGAACTCAAATCATTTGAGAAAAATAAAACAAAAATATATATTCATGTTTATATTTGTCCTTTCCTTCTGGAGATTCTTAGCTCATACGATTTGTCATCTTCACCCTAGCCATGTCGGTTCCATCAACATCTTAACGACTCTAGTATGCAAATTCAACTCAAAGGAGAAAATTGTAGGTTTGTCGACTACAACTATGTTTAAAGTAGACAAGTCTCTAACTCAATATCATCCAAAATCTTCAACATTAAAACACGAATTATTTGTCAATTGAAATCAACTCTGATCTTACCGGAAAAAGATGGGCTTCTGAATATCCAATCTTTAAGACAAAATAAACATTTTGCCATTGGTACACGAATCGTGTACCATAATGCGTTTCAGACCCAATTGTAACAAGAGACTCGAAAGACTAACTCAATTTCATCCAAAATCTTCAACATTAAAACACGAATTATTTGTCAATTGAAATCAACCCTGATGCTGTGATCTTACCGGGAAAAGATGGGCTTCGGATATCCAATATTTAAGACAAAATAAACATTTTGCCATTGGTACACGAATCGTGTACCATAATGCGTTTCAGACCCAGTTGTAACAAGAGACTCGAAAGACGAGGCTGACACATTGCACCAAATCAAACGGCGTATGTAGACTGGAATAACCAGACGCTAGAAATTGGCATTCGATTAAGACTGCTGGCTTACTTCGCCGAACATAACTGATTTGAAATTAGAGTGAAAACGGAAACCATTGAATGTAAATCAGTTTCCATACATTCATATTACAGTATTATATGCGTTGCGACCCACTTGTGTCAATTTCTAGGTCTCAAATGTTTGCGATTTAGCTCCTTTAACTATAATATCTACCATTATTTTCTAACATTAGTTCAATACAACAAGTCTAATTAGCTTCGACATGTCAGATCCATTAATGTCTGAAACAGTCGGATGCGATGTTCATTCCAAACGGCATTCATGACTTTAATCATTACATGTGTGTATGATTATAATATTTTGAATGTTCAATGCAATACAAGTACAAAATATTATCGGTAGTTCCATTAACATCTGTGCCAAACGTAAATGGTCACTTTGGTAGTTAAATTGGTAATGCACTTCTGGTAAAGAATGCAACAAAGTTTGAATAAAAATGGATATTTATTTAAAACAGATGAGAAATGTAATAAAAACAGACAAACGACCAGTCAATGTATAAACACACAATGAAAATTATGACTAATTATATATCCATCGAACAAATTTACAAAATACCTAAATATTAGCACAAGTTAAATATCTTACAATAATAAATATTATTCTTTAATCTCTATCGTTGCTCACTTTAATCTCATGGTCACCTACGCATGCTGTATCTAAAACAACACATAATACATGTATATTACACTATATCAAGTATGTGCACCAACTTCTATAGCAATTCCGGACAGTCAGAAATGTAAGCAATCTTTTCAATGAGAAACGTTCAGTTCGACTTTTAAAACCACTGCAGAATACTATTTATTATTATGGTTGGAAAAATTGTGCGTAGTTTGCCTTTAACCTAGAATTAAACAGCTTTTACGCGTTTAAGGTAAGCTTTTTTTTTTACCCCTTTATCTTTCTAATGTATTTGTTATTTTTACAAACTACTAATTGATACTATTCAAGTTTCTCAGAAGCATCGATTTAATTCAGCTTCAGTCAAGTTGGTCAAGTTTTTTTTTTTTTTAGAAGTATCGATCTTTTTACGTTTTTAACTGATGTTAGAGATGGTGACTTTATTATATTTAACTTTGTGATAATATTTCTAAATTCAAGTGAACACAAATTTTTAGTGTCTAACAACAACATTAATATTTATACACAAATAGACATCGAACTACAAATAGGTCACAAGGTCAATTACTTTTTACATCCATATTACTCCGCCACATCATATCTAGCTAATTATTCTGGGAGATTGGGAATCAATATTCCACTAACACCATTGACTAAAGGTATTATTTAAAATTTACACCAGAAGCATTGATGTATTGCAATTTACATACATTCAACAATATATATATTTAAACAACGGCAAAGTGAACAAAGCCTTGGACTGCATAATATGTCAACATGAATTAACAAGACTGGATTTTATTTTTTCAAAAACAATTTTTTCTTTGAAATATCCAATTAACTGCCTGTTAAATTGCAATAAAAAACTAAGGAGCACTTGATTCAATGGTACTGATTTTAAATCCGTTATTTAAAAAAAAATCTGCAAGAGTGAACCTGATTTATTTTTCGTGCAACTCTTTTGCATAGGAACAAAACTTGTCACATATATTTTTTTTTTATCCTGAGAGTTCAAGTAATATTAGCTAGACAACAACTCCAACAACACCATTTTTTCTAATTGAATATAATCTATAATCGATCAATTTTAAATCGATAATTTTAAGTTTTAATATCTGCGGAAACGAATCCCTTTTTTTAAATCTGGAGTTAACATGATGATGAAATTGGCGACCTACCATGGTTATTTAGAGCGGAGAGGGGTAACTATTTAGGCGCCAAATTAGTTTGTAAAAATATACAATCTTTTGTGATACTATATCTGTGGGACACTTTTTTTCTCTTACATATTTCAACAAAGACATTCTTCAATAGAAAGTTTAGCATGTTTCTTACACCGAAGGATAATTTTACAATCGTTTAAACACGACCCCAAGATCTTACAAGCCGTATTAATAACCGCTAAGTCCAATGGTTGTACGAAATAGTAATTCTGCGATTCCTTTTTTAAAAGTTAATTCTATTCTTTGTCCCACAGATATATTCTAATTTGACTACCTGGAGTGGATGTAATGTAACAAGCACTATTAAACGAAGAAAGATGATGGAAAAAAACTAAAACTACAATATACACATATATTACAGATTACATCATACCTTATATATCATATATAGATAGATGTTAATAAGACTAGATCATCGGAGAGGGTTGGTTACTCCTAGACACAATGTTATATCACTATCACATTATCCCACGTATTCCCTTTATTACTCACTGTCCCTAAAACCCTAATATTAGCTGTTAGGATTGGATGTTAGTTCTCAAAACCCTAATATTAGCTGTTAGGGTTTGGTGTTAGTTTTCAAAAACCCTAATATCAGCTCGTTGGATTGAGTGTTAGTTCCCTAAAACCCTAATATCAGCTCTCAGGATTGGATGTTAGTTCTCTAAAACACTAATATACTTGGACTGGGTGTTAGAATAACTCACTGTCCATAAAACCTTAATATACAATATTGCTGTTGGGGTTGGATGTTAGTTCCCTAAAACCCTAAGATCAGCTGTTGGGATCGGATGTTAGTGCCCTAAAAATCAATATACACTATATATGTTAGGATTGGATGTTGGGATAACTCACTTTCTCTAAACCCCTAATATTAGCTGTTAGGATTGGATGTTAGTTCCATAACACCTTAATATACAATATTGCTGTTGGGATTGAAAGTTAGTTCCCTAAAAACTTACTCTACACTATTTATGTTAGGATTGGATGTTTGAATAACTCTAATATACAGTATTAAGTTAGGAGTTGCGTGATTTTCATTCAGGTAGAAGACAGGGTATTAAATATCACTGGCACCCTAACAGAATGACCAATTTATTAATTCTTAATATATATATTAATATTTCAAAATGAGCATATCCTAGTAATGAGAGGTTGTGCTATATGGGAATAAATAAGAGACTTCTTTATTATCACTCTAAGTTTTGATGGCAAATGTGGGATTTTCTTTTTTCAAGTATTGGTGAAAAACTTTTTTGATCATGTTTAATATTATGCTTAGGATTATTACTTGATAAATTAATAAAATAAAATAAAAAAATACCATTTTATGACAGATTAAATCGGAATTCTTGGATAGAGAGAATTTATAATAATATAATCTTGAATCCTTTCACAGTCATTTCTTAACTTTTAAAGGGTTGGAGTGTTTCTTCCTTGATTATAAAAGTTAGATAGGTTTGGCCTAAGGATCATTTCTCATTTTTTGAAGGGTTCAATTGATTTATTTGGATTGAGTCAGTTTTCATTGATTATCTATGCTAGATAGTTTGGGACTTGTGATCATTTCTCAACTTTGTAAGGGTTTAAAAGGTTTTTCATTGATTATTGATTGAAGGAGTATTAGTACGGGAGACAGAAAGGTGTTAGTCTTTATACAAATGATATACATACAATTATAATAATAATAATAAAACTAATATACACAAAATAATCATAACTTTACACACAATTAGAATTTCCAATTTAACAGAAATAAAAACAAAACTACGCTATTTTCATGTAAACTAAAATGATAATTTATAAAATTAGGAATAATATATTCTTGAATCAAATTCTTTGATTACTTGTCGAAAATTTCAGACAATAAAAACAGCACAATTGGTAGCATGATTTCATAATTGATAACTAAACGATAAACACAACCAATCTTTGGTCAAAAAGTGAAACAAAAAAAACAAAACACAAATCGATGACTTGCAGTAGCACCAAAACATTAGCAAAAAAACCAATAACCTATTCAATTTCACAACCGAATCTTTTAAGTCTGATATTCCCAAATGTTCTGGATGTTTTTATTTAATTCAACTGTGGCAGTCTTAGACAATGAATTATACCATTGTTGTTTTTGTTAAAAGATATTAAAATAATAAAACGACATGAAAGCTATTTGGTTGGCACTGTATATGCTACTAATGATGACGTATATATCAAACACAATGATTGCAGATAGCAAGTCATTATAACAATATCTAAAGCAATAATACATTTTTTTGATTTTAAGCTTTTCATGTCTAAAAATACAAAAAGGTTGATTATAGCCACAAAAAAAGAATTATTGAATGATCAAGTTAAATGGAAGGGAGATAATTCTAACCATAAGGGGGAGATAATTTGGTCCCTATTAATTGTTATTTTCTCTTTACATTAAGAGCCTATTTTCAAGAAGACAAAAGTTACGTTTAAATTAGGAGTAAACAGTGGTACAGTTGATACGATTCAGACTCTAAAATATTTAAGTAGAATAAAGTTCGTGTTAAAAGGCTTTCATTAAAAAGATTCAGTGATTTTACTGATTAATAGCTTAAAACTACGGAATGACAAAATTACACAGGAATTTCATTTAAATAGACCTAAATAGAATATTCAATTGGTCACATTTTGTCTACTTTTACTTTAATACATAAACCAAGATAGAACGATTGTGATTGGTCACATCTTGTCTACTTTTACTTTCAAATATATAGACTAAGATACTGCCACTTTAATTGGTCACTTTTTGTTTTTTTTCTACTGTTACTTTCTTACCTGATCAATAATACAAAACATATTGAGGGACTAAGCTTAATTCACAATCGTGAGATTCGCACATAAACACAAATTATTAATAGTATCATTAGATTGTTTGGAATGGTGTGGCTATTCTTCATAATAAAAACAAATCTTGGCAATATTTTCAATAAGGATATTTCAAATCACATAATTGACTCAATTAAATGCTTGAACTTGGGTCGAAATATCCTACATATTCCTCAAGACATTTTGTAGATATTTTTGCGAAATTCATGAAAAGTGTGTATTCCTTCTTCCTTGTCTACGTATAAAGTTCACAGTTCAAACACTATCTGGTTATGTTCAACACAATTTGAGTCTTTGTTTTAAAAACACACATAAAAAGTTTAATATAGATAACACATTTAATGTTGACCAGGAACGTTAAACTTCCATCGTGCACCAGCCAATCAACCAATCAAACAGCAACACACAAAATACTGAAGCGTAGTCTTCAACAGGGCTATCGTGACGATCACCAAATGAAGCATGCCATAGATACGATCACAGCAAGAATTATTGAAGAAACGGAGGCAGAGAGTGCAGGGGAAATGTTACCGCTAGTACTGCGATCCACTGAAAAGAGCGAAAAAGAAAATTTTGGTGAGTGATGACAAAAAAATTACAGTGAAATTTCTCAATTAAATTTTGACAAAAATATCAAGGTTGTGAAATAAATGTAAATAATTAACACTGATGAAATTATATTAAAGATTTTCATTTTTACCCTTATGAAAATCTTAAATAGCATTTCCATCAGGTTTGTTGTTTTCTCACGTAAAATGAGTATTTATGAAAAGTACAGGAGATGTTGTTAGCAAGGCACCCACTTTCTCGTATTCTCTTTCGCTGATCTATAATTTCAATTTTTATTGATTTTCAATCTTCATAAATTTGTAAATGTCTACAAAAATCAAATATTTGTAAATGTCTACAAAAAAAATTTATGAAGAGAATATTTCCAGACATTAAAAAAACTTTTGTTGAGGTCACAAGGTCACATTTGCAACAAGGTTTTCACCGAGGAAGTGGGACACAATTAAGGATGATGTAGCATATGAATAATCAACAAAAAAAAAAAAAAAAAATAGCTGTTGAAAAAAATAAAACAATTTTTTTTTTAAAAGCCAACAAAACAAAACAAAACATGCAAAGAAAACAAAAAAAAAAACAAAACACAAGAGGATAGGGTGTTTCTTCATACATGCAAGTGCATACATATAAACATATAACATGCAAATTTGATTTTCTTGTTCCTGGTCAATCAATTTATTCATTCTGAAATAAATTTCTTTTCAATTATTTATCTCTCTAAAAGAAACTGCTAAAATAAAAAAGATCTCAATAAAAAAATCAATTCAATAGAAGACGTCAGTTTCAACATTACAAAATTATCAAGAAAATAAACTTAGATCATCCCAACAAATATAAACTTAAGATCAGACCAAAAAGAAAAAAAATATACCTCATTCGATCATTCATTCCTCGACTATCCAACTAGATAGAATTCAAAACAAATCAAGACAATAGAAACCACTTACACTTTTATCTGAAATATTTTCTGTTTTTAAAAACAAAAGTACATGTACATTGTACGACAAAAACTATTTAGCTTTTGATCACCTACAATGAGAAGTGTTATCAGCCATTCTAGATAGAGACAGAGAGAGAGAGTAAGCATACCCTGTCTTATGAATGACAGCTGTCAAGTATCAGAAAAATGCCCAAGCAAATGTACTTTAAAAACTTGGAAACCACTGCATGAATTCAGATTGAATGTTGTATTTTGTGTTTTAAATGGCCAGAGTAAATGGTGCTGGCTCACTGAGGCCCTAAACACGAATACTTCAATGGTTAAAGTGTATGCGTTGAATCAAAAGACGTCATGGAGTCAAGTAGCATGCATTTGATTCCCCGCTTGTACTTGACAAGGAGTAGGGTTGCCTGTCCAACCCTGTGGGTAACTCCAGCTTCTTCCCACTGTTAAAGACCCTGCGCCCAAGTTGTGTGGAGCTGACGTTACACAACATTTCTCTCTCTCTCTCCCTTTGTCATTGGTTGAGCATTACAAACCCTAGTACAAATTTTAGCTTTTAAAAATTGTCCAGTGTGGTTCCCCCTTGTCAGTGGTGTACAACAGAAGGCCTGTCAAAGGACAACAAATAGTTGTTCAGACAGACGAAGAAGCAAGGTCCTGCATACACATTGGTATGCATTTAAGAGAGCCCTTTGCTGTTGGAATTCCAAATAGGAGCGGGGGGGGGGGGGGCCCCCTAAGTGCAGGTGTTCAGGCAAAACACACTGCATGACGTAAGCCCATCTTCATTAGCACAGATGGGAGTCAAAATGTAGGATGTTAAACCCATTTTCATTTCATTGATGGTAGCCAATTACAAATAAATAGACGGACATACCATGAGCGTAACAGAAACTCAAAAACCAACTGAAGTTGAAGGTTGACCAGAGATCTGTTATAGAGAGTCAGAGACCATATTGGGTTTTTTTCCTCTTACAGTTATCAATTACAGTTTTTATTGCTAGCTGAATTTATTGTTATAAGGTGCTAAATAAGTAATAAATTAACAAACAAAGTTCATAATTGGCTGCTAAACTGTAACAAGTTTCATTATCATGTGCTTAGTTACAAAATTCTGAACAGCACAAAATAGTAACAAGTTTTATATTATAATCAAGTGCTTATTAACAAAATTCTGAACAGCACAAAATACTAACAAGTTTTATAATAGAGTGCTTATTAACAAAATTCTGAACAGCACAAAATACTAACAAGTCTTATAATAGAGTGCTTAATAACAAAATTCTGATTGGCACAAAATAGTAACAAGTTTTATGATTGGGTGCTATTCTGTAAACATCTTTATTATTTTAAATGATTAGTCTATTTTATGAATATATTGGTGTTGTTTAACTATTATACCTCTACTTTCTGTATCAACAACAAATTTCCCTAAAAAAATGAAAATATTATTTAAATCACATGTTGATGGGTGTATGTGCATGTATAGTACACAATATATACTGTTACAAAATATAAATTGCTGTGATTATGATTGTGAGTAGTTTGCTCAAGTAATAAAATATGACATCTTGATGTAGAAGGATTAGTGTATGTATTAAATAAAAGAATAATGAGTTTATGGTATGACAGACGTATTATATCATTTTAATATGTTGTCCAGCAGTTAATATGTTGTCCAGCAGTCTTGTTAAAATAATGGAGAAGATCTGTGACTAAAGGTGTTATATTATTTTCATGTATTATACTATTTTAATATATTGTCTACAAAGATGGCATGGTGAAGATCAGTGTGTATACATGTATTAAACTAGTTCAATATGTTGGAAAAAATAATACAAATGAACTTGGTGAATATATGCAGATCCATGTCATTATCTATTCGAGAGTACAGGTGTAATGTCATGAATGAATTATCTAAAAGGGAGATAACTCTATTTTATTTGTGAGAGAGTAAAGCTCCTACTACTGGTACTACGGTCAAGTATTTCCGTGAGTTATGCCAGTGCAATGATTTCAAAGAACAATTTATCTGAATTCTGAAAAAAATTTAATGCTGACGAAAAGATGATGCAAATACTTGACTTCAGAAAATATAGGCGGTAATTTTATGGTAAGCATACTCGCTTTTAGCTAGCGAACAGTTGAAGACAAGCCACAGTTTATACAAGCCATGCTCTTGAGATTGACAGGAACAGTAGGAAACATCTGGCTCCAATTTGCATAGTGTCTGTTTTAAATTAAAAATGCAACTTTTTGCAATAATCAAAATATATAACGAAAAAAAAAGAAAAGAAAATGAAGCTGCTCGCTTTACAAACTGTCGAATTATTGACAGAAACAAAAAAGTAAACATTAAATTCTTGTTCAAACTTTTCAAACTAAACAGTATACCTTCAGCCGGTTTTGTATCGGGTTTGGGTGGGGCTGGGACTTCTTCGATCAGTGGTTCTCCTTAAAAACATGTTAAACATTTAGATATATGTTGCTTGACATCTTTACCTTATTCACAACACTTTACCTTATTCTTCAAGGTACTTGAAACAGTTTACATTCGTTAATCGTAACGTTATGTTAGTAATGAAACTCGAGAAATAACTGAATCATTTAATTAATAATCCCTTGATTAGTATTAACCAACAATGATATCACTGGGTTAACAAAAACAAATGATAAAAACGGAATATAAAATTTCTAAATTCTAAAAAATTTGATAAAGTTTATCATATCATTTAAAAAATTTACAGACAGTTTGGTCCTGTTTTTTTTTTTTTATAAAAGATTAACAGATTTCTTTTTAGCAAACATTTTGAAATAAGAAAAGCATTGATCCATAATATTCTGTCAAAAAACATTCCATAAATTGGTAAAAATTTAAAAATAAAGCTTTAAAGTTTTTGCCATTCATTGATTGAATTTGAAAATAAGAAATTAAGCATAGTCTGTAAAATGAGGGTGTAAATTATAAGGAAGATCTGTCATCTAATTTAGCTTGTTTTTTTACTGATCGTGTCTGAACCAACTTTGAATGGAGTCAATTATAAGGCCTGTCATTGAGTCATGTGTCGTAGTATCAATCCATGCTATGTTTTCTTTTGGTTTTTATTAGTGACTCCAGTCCGGAACTGTCTTTAACTCTTTCCTTGGCAAAAATTCTGTATTCCATAATTTTTCACCGACAGTCCGGCAGGTCAAACTTGTGACTAAGGTGAGAAAGTATGACAATGGACATCAAATTTTAGCCATTCTTGTCCTGTGTCATAAAATTGAAGACAGTATCAACCAGTGTTTTTACACACTGCAGACACTCTCGTCTAAACTATTTAGTTTGGAGATAGTGCTGTTCAGCGTCGTCTTTAGATTGTACAGACAGTCTTGTCCAATGTCATTAATTGCAGAGAGTCTTGTCTAGTGTCCTTAGATTGAAGACATGCTCATCCAGTGTCATTAGATTGTGGACATGCTCATCCAGTCTTCTTCCATAGTGGACATGCTTGTCAAATGTCTCCCAATTACAGTTGTGTCCAATGTTTTGAGTTTGTGGACAATATCATCCAGTGTTCTAGGTCGCAGACAGTCTCGTCCCGTGTCATTAGATTTTT
This sequence comes from Patella ulyssiponensis, assembly GCA_963678685.1. Taxonomy (NCBI): domain Eukaryota; kingdom Metazoa; phylum Mollusca; class Gastropoda; family Patellidae; genus Patella; species Patella ulyssiponensis. Next base: position 6,864,430 of record OY783225.1, read on the forward strand.
TAAGAACAGTGCTGTTTAACGAGTACATCCCAACCAAATCTGTGCGCTGGATCAATCTGAACCAAACATCTATAGAATGTTAGCTTAATAAACAAAAAAAAAAAGGTGAAATTTCTTGTCAAAGGTCTGATGAGGAGACCCAAAGTATTGAATTGTAAGGAAGAGTATTTTATTTGTCGTTAACAGCAGCCATTGTAAACATGCCCATGTGACAGTTTAAAGTACAGTCTTGTCTTACCAGTTATTGGTTGATACGTTCCATCTGAAAATTGTGAGTATTTTAAAAAAAATAAAATAAATTGAAAGCAATAAATATTGTCAAACAATGATTAGCATGAAAATGAAAGTAGAAAATAAAATGCCATAAGAATGTTTGTGAATGATTTACAAATATTTAAAACAACAGCAAAGTTACAAACAGTTTTACGAGAAACTATCAAAAAAAAAAAAAAAAAAAAATCTGGTACAGGATTAATTAGATGTTCCCACACTTCTCAAAGACCACTTTTGAAAAGGGTCTTATATATGCAATACAATAATTTCAAACATCTAAAATAGCCCTCCGAGAACCCTCCTCTCCAACCAAAATAAAACATAACACTTTGAAGAAATAAAATCAATAAAAAGAAATCCTTTGAGCATGAATCAAAATCCATTACCGTAAATTTTGCTTAGAATTTACAAACATACAAATCTGATTTAAATCAAATCTTTGTGACATTTTTTTTAAAGTTTTAAGTTTGATATTCTACTACATCAAAGGTCCAAAGATTTGAAGACGGACTGTTGGGGTAAATTTATGCCCATGGGTAATATTGACTCTCAAAGCAGCTTCCTATTGTTGTAACTGTATCTTTTTCTTCCCCCTGCCCATCTGGACATAGCTTAACACCTGAAATTACCTTTGAACAGTAGCCTTGTGGCAAAATAGCCAGAGAGGATTTAGACTAAAATATCTACTTCTGTAGAGTTAATACAATTGTTTGGCCATCTTCATTGATATCAAACTTCTCTTTAAAATGGCCCTTTATCAGTAGTGCAGGACGGAGGGCCTGGTTAAGACAATTGTCTAGTCGTTCGGATGGTACGGAAAACCACGGTCCTGTGTATTCATTTCATTTCATAATGATTTGATCGAAATAAATAAAACTCTTTGGGTCAAGTTTAGAAAAAAAAGAAGAGCGAAACTCTAATCTAATATTAATTAGATTGCGTATTATATTTGTGTTGCTTAAGGCCAAATTAAATAAAATAAAATTGAAGAGAATGTGTTGTAAAATCATCTGAAACTAAATATAACAAGAGAATTCACACACAACATACAAGACAAGAATTAGTTTTTAACACGACAACGCACTCAGAAATCAACAACCTTTGTATCTCAGAAATCGTGATTAATTTTAGACACTCCAATTTCTCAAATATTCTTAGCTTACATTTTCAGTAAGCTCCAACTAATTGGGTCTCTGAATTTGAAGATACTTTTCAAAGCATTTCTAAAACAACAAGTTCTTGGTAATGGCATTTTTCTTTAGGTTTTAGAACCATTGGTATTAGTCTCAAAAAAAGTAGTTATAAATAGTGTCTATTCGAAGACCAAGTTCACAAATTTCTTTAATTACTGACAACTTTCAAATGGACTCAAATTTTTTTTTTCACCACTACAGTTTTCAATTAGACCAAGAATTATCATCCATTCATTAATTTCTTTAACTACTGACATCTTTCAAATAGCCTTACAATTTTCAAACATCAAAAATCATCATCTTAAAAATTATATTTATTCTGATTTCGTTGGTCTCTTCTTATTGATCAAGATTCATGAAATTGTTTAAAATTAACCTACCTCCTTTAGAAGTTTTAAAGATTTTTCCACGAGGCTCTGATGCCCCGAGTTGATTGACTGCAGTAACTTCAACCTGATAGAATGTGTCTGGTACGAGTCCCGTTATTTTATAACTTGTCACATCTCTAGGGGCGTTTCTGTTTTCATTGTCATACATTCGAACAACTTCCCAGTTACTCTCATCCTCTCCTTTCACTTCCACCTGATCAAAACAAAATCAAATATCAAAACTGATGTAAATCATGAAATATTTCACATTAGCATGATGTCAAGCAGTAACCAATAAATAAACACAAGAGAGAGAGTATAACCTCATTCACTGACACAAACAATAATTCGCTTGCACATAGGGGTATTATATAAGCAGTGTGAGAAAACACAAATGAAATGTGTAGGCTGTCATGTTATGTAAGGAAATAACTATCATACTTGATGACAAAACTAAACAACCATCAAAAGTTGTCGTATATCAAAAGATAGTTGTCGTATATCAAAAGATAGTTGTCGTATATCAAAAGATAGTTGTCGTATATCAAAAGATAGTTGTCGTATATTATTTCTTTTCTCAGCAAGACAGAGAGAAATGGGGTTTAAGGTCCACTTGACGCAAACTAGGTCTTTTCAGGACCAACATGGTTCAATTTTATTTCAATAATTTGCTTTGTCACACAAGGTACAATTTTATGGATACACAATTACTGAGTTTGATACTAAGCGACGTTTCGACGAGGATACTCTCATCTTTATCAAGCAAAGTATCCTCGTCGAAACGTCGCTTAGTATCAAACTCAGTAATTGTGTATCCATAAAATTGTACCTTGTGTTATATGTTCAATTACTAAATGCCAATCAAAGATAATTTGCTTTGTGCATATTAGTCTTTAGTAGTGGGAAGGAAACTGAGTATGGATAGGCCAACCTACTCCTTGTCCCGTACAACCTGGGAATCGAAACCACGTAAGATTACTCGATGTGAGAAGGGGACGCGAATATTACATACCTTTCGATAAACTATCTTGTAACCTGTGAGAGGTTTTCCACCAGTTAATGGTTTCTCCCAACTAACGGTGTAGGAATCGGCATTATTTCCTAATCCTTTCGAGTTGAAGGTGACGGGGTCAGGTTTACCTGTTGTATAAAGAAAATAACTTTATTATTACCGGAACAACGAAAATATCTTAATAGAACACTTCCATTCAACACCAAATTCAACGTCAAACTTTTGAGTGTCTAATTGTGACCAAACAACATCCCAGACTAACATTAAAAATACCAATACAATAGAGAGAGATGGGGTTTAATGTCCACTCAACACAAACTAGGTCATTTCGGGACTAACATATCGTTTAATTTTATTTCAATAATTCGCTTGCACGTAGGGGTCTTTAGCAGTGGGAGGAAACGCACAAGGTTGAGAAGACGCCCCCTATCTCCATGTCACATACGCTCACACCAGGGATCGAAACCACAGCCTCAAGTAGAGGTGACCGGCCAGCTAGAGGTCGAAGCGCGGCACTCTAGACCACTAGGCCATCCCAACCCCCCTAATCAGCTACCCTACTCCCAAGCTCACTAAATCAGCAGTACACTATCTCCCAATTTACCGTGACTAGTAACAATGAGATGTCGGTGAGTGGTTACTCGTGCAGATTCTACTGTATTATTTTAGTATATATACTTACGAACTTTAGGTGTTTGTTCTGTCATAGTTTGAGGCTGTCCGTACCCGACTGCATTTCTAGCCCGCACGGTTAACATATAAACACTATCAGCCATTAAATCTGTTAATCTAGCTTTCGTTCTCTGATCCTGAGCATCTTGACCGGCTACAAATAAACAACCAAATGAAATAAAGTGGGGTTTAACATCCTACTATTCTGCTCCGAACAGGGCTAATGAAGACGTGCATACGCCATACAGTGCGCTATGAGGGTAATTTTGCCTGGACAGCCAAGCCTGGTAATAAGGCATCTGTCACTGACAATTTCAGACAAAAATTCAGTATTTGTCAGGCACAAAACCTCTGGTGTCTGTCATTTTGTCTAGCACTGATTTGTCTGTTTTATTGATATTATTAATACATGTTCGGCACTAAATAGAAAATGTCAGGTACTATTTCATTTGTGGCTGACATTTTGTCAGGTACATCTAGAATCATTATTTTCAGGCCTGTGGACAGCAGCGCTACGGCCCACTCTTATATCAATTTCAAACTGTAATCTTTTATGTACACGTCAATGTGTACATAGTACCTTGGTTTTCCGTACCATCCAAATGACTAGACAGCTGTCCTTGTCAGACCCTTCTCGTCCTGCACCATTATCAAGGGAGAATCACGATATAACAGTATCAATAAATGAACAAAGTTATCATGGGACTAATGAGAGAGAGATTGAGAAATGGGGGTTAATCTCCACTTCACACAAACTAGGTCATTAGCACTGGGATGAAACCAGGGGACCCAGAGAAAACACACAAGGTTGAAGGAGCCGCCCTACTCCTTGTCACATACAACCTATGAATTGAAATTACGATAGTTTAATTCAATGACAAACCTTATGATGCAACGCGCATTCGGCCATTCACCCCCCCCCCCCCCAATTGTTGAATATGTGGGAACTTAATTTGAGTTACGTGACTGACTCATAACAATAAACAATATATATGACAGACAATATCAACAAGTTATATGACAGACAATATCAATAAGTTACTTACGACGTTGAGCGTAGGAAGTTTTAATGTCGGTGCTGCCTTGTAGATTATATTCTATCTTATAGTCAATAACTGATTGTCCTCCTTCGTTACTGGGTGGGGTGATCAGTACTTCAATAGAGGTTGGTGTCGTTTTATCGGTAGACAATATTGCTGCACCAGGGGTTACTATAAAAATATAAATAATACATTTTGCTGTCTTTAAATATATAATATTGTGTGTGCTAATTCTAATTTATATCTTCAGTAAGAAAAGAAGCTTGAATTTATTGTAATTTCCCTTCTGAGAAAGTGTCCACATCTCCCATTTGTAGTCCACCAAGTCATGAAGTCAAAGTTTGGGGCTGATTAAGTCATGAAGTCAAAGTTCAGAGTTTACTACATGTAAGTGAAGGTTTGTAGCTGACAAAGTCACTAAGTGACTAAGTCATGATTCGTAGATCACTTTGTCATTACGTCATGGTTTGCAGCTCACAAAGTCTTCATTTGTAGCTCACAATGTCATGGTTTGGAGGTCACAAAGTCATGGTTTGGAGCTCACCAAGTCATGGTTTGGACCTCACTAAGTCATGGTTTGGACCTCACTAAGTCATGGTTTGGACCTCACCAAGTCGTTATTTTGGAAATTACCTATAAAAGAATCTTACCTGCTTTAGCCAGAGAGATAACTTGTGTTGATGCACCTCGGCCATTTTTAGCAGTGCACAGAAAATCTCCATAAATCCATTCCTCGTTTTCAATCTTGACAGAAACCTGGAAATAAACAGGTTAAGAAAATTCAAACACAAACATTTTATAGCATAAGTACTTGTAATATTTATCTATTCAATTGGGAGATTAGATAAAAGAGTTGGCAGTTCTCACTATAATAGCTAAACACTAAAGACAATTTGCTGAAAATTTCAGTCAAATTGATCCACTATCTTTCAATGGAAGACCGGGGGTGGTTGTTTTCAACCCAGCAGAAAGACTGGACAAGGTTGGTTTTAAGACCACAGTGAAAGACTGGGCATGTTTTTTTTCAACCCCACAAATGAAATGAAATGGGGTTTAACATCCTACTCTTCTGCACCTGACCCGGGCTAATGGAAGACGGGCATACGCCATACAGTTTGCTATGAGGAAAATTTTGCCCGGGCAGCGGCGCTACGGCCTACTCTTATATCAAATTCCAACTGCCAAGGGATCTTTTACGTGCATTCCAATGTGTACATGGGAACTCGGGTTTTTCGTCCCATCCAAAGGACTAGGCAGCTGTCCTTGTCAGGCCCTCCTTCTGTATCACTGACAAGGGGAAACCACGCCAGAAAATCGAGATGAACTTTCTCAGTCAATGCAGGGATCGAACACCCGACCTCCAGGCTAACGAGCCAGCGCCTTGCCCACTTAGCCACCCTGATTCCCTCAATCCCACAAAGAATGGTTATGGTTGTTTTCAACCCCACTGAAATCAGCCTGAACATAGCTGTTTTTTACCCCATGGTTAATAGACTGGATGCTGTTGGGTTTATTATTTTATCAATAGTTCTAACTTACCATTAAGTAACTAGCTACATATCCTTTGCCTAACTTGGAGGATATCCTGTATGTTTCATTGTTATTGGCAATAACTTCATCATTACGACTCCATTCGATATAGGCTTGTGGTTCACCATTTGCTAAACACGTTATGTTGGTCTCGTGTGAGGCCCAGCCGTAGGTTTTGGTGTAAGGGGTATTATCGAAGTTAGGTTTGACTGAAAACATAACACAAATAGATATTTCTAAGTAAGAAGATAGGTTGCCAGGCAATTAAATATACAACCACAGCAGACAAATCACCCCAGCAGTTGACAATAGCATAGATAGCAACATACTTATTATACAGTTCAAATCAAAACATGTCTTCTCAACCAATTAGAAATCAGACATAAATTGCTGATGCTAGTGGCTTTTTTTTTTAGATTAAAAGATCCTTGTATGAATTATATTACAGTACTTACATTCTACAGTAAGAGTTGTATTCTTCATGGCAGTACCAGCTGTATTGATAGCAGTACAAGTATATTCACCGGTATCACTGGGTTTCAGAGACGTAAACACATATTTAGATGTGACTCTCTTATTACCAGACGGCAGTTCTTCAACAGTAAATTCCGATGCAGCATTCTGGGTGAGCTGGAAAAACAATGATATTGGGTTCAAACACAGAACTCCACAAAAAGAGACCCATCACAAGTTTCACTTGTGTGCCATAAGATAGGAATGCCCAAGAAAACGTTTACCAGAAATATTTCACGAAATTAACGTATTGCATTTCAAATGGCTTTGTGTAAATTAGGTGGCAATTTTGAATTCATGTGAAGTATGCCCCTTCCATTACCAGTAAATGAGAACTCAAAACATGTTGCAGATAAAGGTAGATTGAATGGACTATATTAGGGATTCTACAAAGTAAACCCCGGCGATGGATGTCCAAACTGATTACAATATAGATCTATACTTCGTTTTCTTTTTTATACTTGGCCTACACAACATGAAGACCTGACAAGTTATAGTGGGAGTTCATGTCGGGGGTCACACGAGCTGCTTTTGACCCTATTACTCAGATCCTAGTGTAGTAAAGACAAGTAAAATGAAATAAGGAACTATAAAAACGAAACAAAATATAATCTGGATTTTCAATCAGTTTGATGGATACCATCGCATCATAAAATTCACTTACTGTTGAATCTGCAGCAAATTTAGAATCGGTGCTAAATTTTTTCCATGTGACATCTGGTGCTGGATTGCCTTCAGCGATACAGGTCAACTCGGCCTGGGTGTCCATCAAACCAGACGCAGGCTTGACGTCTGTGATTTCTGATGGAACTAAAAATAAACAGAACACCACATGGTCATTGCGGGACTCATCAGGTACAAGCTGAGAATCAAAACCTTGCCATACGACTCAATGACAGGCCATATATTATAATTATGCTTGAATAAGACTAAACGACAATCTAACCCACTGAATTTACATTAAAGGGAGAAATAAATGGGGTTTTACATCCATTCAACACAAACTAGGTCATTTTGGGACAAACATAATGGTTCAATTTTTTATTTCAATAATTCACTTGCGCGTAGTGGTCTTTAGAAGTGGCAGGAAACGGGAGGACCCAGAGAAAACCCACGAGGTTGGACAGGCGATCCTACTCCTGGTCACGTAAAACCTGGGAATCGAAATCATGGCAGTTGACTCCATGCGAGACCTTTTGATGCAATGCGCATGCTAACTTTTCGGCTATCCACACACACACCACCCTATCCCCCCCCCCCCGAATTTTCGTTAAAACTGTATATAACTATGTATTCACAATACCGTTAACCCCATTATATCATTTCTGATACTGAACTTACTTTTAACGACAATATCTAACGTCTGTTCTTTTTGTCCACCTGTTGTTGTTCCTCGGACGCCTTCAGCCTCGTTGCTCGCAACACACTTATACTTCCCAGAATCCATCTCTTCCATCACCTCAGCTTCCAACTTACCGTTGGTTTTATCAACTTTAAACTTCGGCATATCCAGTGGATTGGGATTATCATCCTGAAGCAAAAATACTGGATTAAAATCAGAAAAAGACTTGGAGTCTAACTGTTGAGGTTTCTTTTACATGGTTGATGCAAATACGTACATGGGATTTTCGGGTTATTTTTGTCCTATCCAAATGACTAGAGGAATACCATGATAAAAAAAATCTTGAGGAACTTTCTCCAAACACCTGGATAGAACCATAGGTTAGTAAGCTAGTGCCTTATTGCCTGAGACAATGGGACCTCAACTACCTAGTGCCTTGCGCACTGAGACCTCAGCTAGCTAGTGCCTTATGCAGTGAGACACCAGGACCTCAGTTAGCTAGTGCCTTACGGACTGAGCCACCGGGACCTCAGCTAGTTAGTGACTTAAACACTGAGCTATTGGTGAAATTCGATCTATCATAATTGGGGTCAACCTTCCACCATGCGCTCACACCGGAAATGCAGGACTATCTTTCTGTCTAGTCAACTTTCATGCCCGTTGACCCTGTTAGTAAGCCTGTTCGAGTATTTCACAAGAACAAGAGGAAACTCAGTTTATCATCCCTTCCAAACCACTACACGTTGTGCCGGTAAAGAAATAACTATACAAACCTTGAAGAATGTGAAGAGTGGTGGAGGATTACCAGACGCATAACAACTCATTTCAAATCTTTTACCAACAATAGCATCTGTTGATGTAGCTGGTCGATCAAATTTAGGTGGAACTATAAAAAAAATAAAATAAACACAAATTACCTTGTAACCATGGTGCTTCAAATTGGTAACGTGATTAGAAGAAGTGATTTTTTTAAAATACCATATTATTGTTAAATTTCTTGACATTCTCACTGATGATGTTAATTGCCTTTCAGTCTTTTGTGTATTTGTTGCTAAGTTTTCCTTTGACATGAATATGCTTCCATTTTGAGTGAAGCCTGTATCCCTATATATAGTTGACGCTTAGACTGGTCCTCTGATCCATTCACAAGCTTGTTATCTATTGCCTGTATTGCATGTGTAGGTTGTGTGTCTTGTTCGTGGGATGTGCAGTGTTCCTGCACTTACTATAATAATAATGTGATTCAAGGTATTCCTTGGATCCTGCCCTCAAATTTTTCACTTTGAAAAGATTTGCAGCTCAAAGCTTATTGATGATTTAATCGTCAAATGGATATTCAAGACTATGCCTTTTATCATACCACCTTTAGTAATTTTAATGATGACCAATTTGGATGAAATTTTCAGCAAATTGCCTTAACATTATATAGTTTTTAATCATTATAGTGCATACTACCATTATCTTATCTCCTATAACGAATCTTTAACCCCGTGGTCGACAGAATAATGGCTTGCGACTATTGTATTAGAAACTTACTTGTGACTTGTACTGTGATATTATATTGTCTAAAATCACCCATTTCACCAACATTAATCAAACAATAATATATTCCATTATCCTCTTCCGATATATTCTTTATAATCAATCCTTCCTTCTGTTGAACATAACGACCTCCTGTAAAATAACACATGACATTATTCATTATTATATTAAGAGACCGAGATGGGGTTCAACTTCCACTCAACACAAATTGGGTAATATTGGGACTAACATGGTTCTATTTTACTTGTACATACATGTACATGTAGGAGTCTTTTACAGTAGCAGCTAACCAAAGGACACATAGAAAACCCTCGAGGTTGGACAGGCAACACCACTCCTGGTCACGGACAAGTAGGGAATCAAAACCATGCCACTTGACTCGATGATTAAAATGCAGATCTAATATTTCATTTAAATTTTTATACATGTACTTTCAATGGCCTTCACTACATGAAGATTTGTACTTGAGGGTCGAGCAGCTTTTGACCCTATGATTAATTAATCAGCATTGACATTTTTTGTGGTTTACCCACAGTACCAAGAGCTCCCTACGTCATGCAAGCAGACAACTACTTCGTAATCTTAGCAAACCCACAACAGGGTCGTTTCGTGTCCGATTCACAAGTATTTTGCAGGTAATACCTGTTTAGTTACCATGATTCCCCGGTCTAGCCCATTTGGTACAGAAAGTTGGACGTTCACCCCCATTTCGTTTCATTTCAGATAGTTCTGTTAAAGGATCCGTTTCATACTAACCTGAAGGAATGGGATCTTCATTAGCAAATGTCCAATGAACAGTGGGTACAGGATTAGCATCAGCATCACATTCAATGAAGGCATCAGTATTAATATTTGGTCGTTGGAGATGCGGAGATCCCTTTATGGTTATTCCTCCTAGAAACAAAAACATACGTCATTAACCATCTTTTAATTTTCGGTTATCAAAATCATTGACTACCCTACTTTACTTGTCTGACCCAGCAATAAGCAAGGCCAAAATTCCATGCCTGACTGAACAAAGTTTAGGGTTGCCATGTATGGTTGGGCCGTAGCGCACACACCCAAGGATGACATCGCAGTATTTCAATACAAGAGATATGACTATTTGATCACTGGCTTGGTTGTATGAGTATATTCAATGGGCTTACTCTCAGTAATCCTTTATACTTCTACGTAACTCAATGGAATATTTAACTTGCAGTTCGTAGTAAATAAAATCTATTCAGTGCCATGTATTTCTCAATTGTATGACCATCATCGAATTAACAGGTCAGTCCCCGTGAACTGACGTAGTCTGAGCTTCGACAACTGAGAGTTTTTTTAACAAGGAAATTATGAATCAAATAACAAGAGTTTTTGATGGGATGTCGCAATTCCAAGATGACAGTAATAACGTCATGATTGGTTCCTGGTCTGTAGTAATATGCTTTGCATGCACTTATTTTGTTCATTTTCCTATTAATATATAATACTTTTCCCCATATTCCCTTTACATTATCTAGTTTTTAACCATTATAGGGAGAACTGCCATGTCTTTTTCTATCTTTCATAATGTATGTTTAATGTTTAATAATCGTACTTACTATATAATTGTATCTCTATATTTTTTTCTATGGGGTTACCACTAATAGTAGCTTTACACGTATACTGGCCTTCGTCACCATCGACTAATTTACGGATTAATAATGTTAATTCATTGCTTGAAAAGGACATAACTCTCATTCTGAAACAAACATTAATTCATTACTATTACATGTATGAAGTGAGAGAGAGAGAAATGGGGTTTAACATCCACTCAACACAACCAGGTCATTTCGGGACTAACATATGGTTTCAATTTTATTTCAATAATTCGCTTGCGCGTAGGGGTCTTTAGCCGTGGGAGGAAACCGGAGTGCCCGGAGGAAACCCACGAGGTTGAGAAGGCGCCCCTATCTCCATGCCACATACGCTCACACCAGGGCTCGAAACCACAGCCGCAAGCCAGAGGTGACCGGCCAGCTAGAGGTCGAAGAGCGGCACTCTAGACCACTAGGCCATCCCAACCCCCCACATGTATGAAGTACAATAGGAAAGGTAATATAACAATACATGGGGGGTGAATGGTCTAATGGTTAGTGCATGGATGTTCAATCATAAGCCCTGTCATTGAGTCAAGCTGTGTAGTTTCGATTCCCCGGTTGTATGTGACAAGGCCTAAAGGAAGACCTGCAGTAGACTGATTTTGCTATTTCATAATATATGTTTAATGTTCCACTTGTACTTCTATGTTAGTTTGTCTAGTGCTTGACCATTAGATCATAAGGTATTTTAAGTCATGTTGCGTGGTTCCAATCCCACACTTGTTCATATAGGTTGGACAAATACAATGTAGGGGCACCTCCAACCTCGTGAGCTTTCTTACACTCCTCCTTGGAATCAAAACCACAGCAGTAGACCTTAAGCCGCATGTTAGACAGACCGCCCCCTCCCCCTTCTACCCATGTTTTCCTGGGATTAGTATTACTATTTATAGCTTACCTTCCTACTTTTGATGTTATTTGTTCCCCAGTTGCAGAGAACCACTGTATACTTGGTGTCTCTGCTTCCGTTAATCCTTCTACAGTACATTTTAACGACAATCCTTCATCAACTTTCTTTACTAACGTATCTTGTTTCGGGGATATAACTAATTCTTGACATGCTGAAAATATACAACAAACAGACCATTTAATATACAACACATGAATTCATTTCATACAAACAGAAGGAATAATTCCAAGATGAAGACGTAAAACCCGACACTCGATAGAAACAGAAGGGCAGAAGAGTCCTTATATCAGTACAGACTTCTTAAAAATGTACAAGTCACGCAAACTAAATTGTAAATTGGAAAGCAGCCTTTGTTCAACAATACCCTTCTGTACAAGTCAAGCAAACTAAATTGGAAAGCAATCTTTGTTCAGCAATAATTGTAATATGAAAAGCTTTTGAATTTGTTCAGTAATTATACTCATACTGTCCAAATTTAAATCAAAGTCCATTTAATAAAAAGATAAACAAAATCCAAAAATAATCTATGTCCTGTTCAGTTAATACTACACAAAATTAAACAATTTGATCAAATCAAATAAATACATATTCCCTTCTAAAATGGAAGAGGGAACCAATTGTTATCTATGATAGAAATTTACTAAAAATAGACAAGGGAGGTAACTCTGCCATCACTATACTGCAGACTACCAACAAATCAATTTAATGATTTTGTTCGTCCTTGGTTTTGTAATTCTATCAATAGAAATATTTACATGTGAGACTAGTATCTGTTATATTTATCTACAGCCCAATATAGTCTATTGACTTCATGTTTATAGTGTCTGGAACTATAATAATGTAATGATTTCAAACAATCAAAATATTTCCATGGTATTTAATCACAAGGTAGCCATATTTTCAATAAATATTACAAATAATGACTCTGGAAATGGTTCTATATTTCTAGTAAATGCTATAATTTTTTGTCAAGTTAATGATCAATTTGACGACCATTTCTAGTAAATGTTTTTATGTTAACGATTTGTCACGTAAACGATTATTAGTTTGACGACCATTGTCATATGCATGTAGCAATGACGCAACATATATTCTATTTGTCATATAGTGATGGCGTCACATATTTGTCATATAGTGACAGATATACTATATTTGCCAAGAAATGAAATGATATGAAATGGAGTTTCAGAACCAATCAGACTAAATCTGTAAGTCAACAAATAAATCTTGTGGGTTTTTGTATTCCATTGAAACAAGTTTTCTACACTAGCATTTCCAGGTCCTGCGCCCTACACCATTGGCGTTGGAGAAACCTGGATGAAATGAAATTGGGTTTAACGTCCTACTGTTCTGGTCTGACTGAGCAAATGAAAACAGACATACACGCTATACAGTCTGCTATGAGGGAAATTTTGCCTACTCTTATCTCTTATTCCATCATTATACATGGGACAGACCTGGATGTAAAATTATGAGGACTGATCGAACCAGACACCTGGTTAGCAAGTCTGTAACTAAAGTCATGAGTCACTTATAAAACAGACGAACAGTATAAACATGAACAAATGTAACCTGTGTTTTTACACATTAGTTACAATTATTGATTTCAAACCAGACACATTAAATAGGTTTATTGGTATTTTTATTCTGGTCACATGTAAAACTAGGTTTATTGGTGTTTTTATAGTTAGTCACATGTACATGTATATATAATAATATTGCCTATATACATGCACCACACAGCTGTTTTAATTCAAATAATCAGACCTAGTCAAGCTCACCAATAATGAAAGAATGGCATTAAAGGCCTGATTTAACAAAACACTTTACATTAATTTCAGGTTGTAAATTTTCTAGGAAATGACGACATTAAACGCTTGACTCAACCAAATGCTGCAATTCTTTTTAAAGTTTCTGGGAAATGAAATATCCTATATCTTACTTTTCTACACCATACTAAATAATAAGGCAGGTACATGTATCTATAACCCCCCGTACCCATATTCATTGATGATTTTGTAATCTAATCAATGTCTACTACAAAATCTTATAAAGATTTCGAAACTTGAGTCCAACGGATGAGAAACATGTCGACAACTATCGGTCTGTCATTCAATAATTATTTTTTTATGACTTCAAATTTTGGCCTCAGGGTTTGGATTGTTGGTAGGCCCCTACTTGTTTTATTTTCATTTCAATTGTAGCTAACATTCATATATCATTTTTTATCTGCAGTGTCACATAATGCACCAACACTGACGCTATACTGGGCGCGGATTGGTATAAATCTATCCAAGTGTTGAAAATTTGGGACAGTCCTTGAAAGTTTATCTATGTAAATGACGAAGATTAAAAGACTGAATTAAACTGTAGAACTACCATGTAAATGTTTGTCTGATGTCTTTGATGAACTGTGACCTTATGTGACCTAAAATGACCTTTACGATGAGAGACTAGTATATCAGTGTGGACTATTCTAGTTGATATCACATTTTACATGTATTTATATGATCAACCTGACAGTCATCGTATACATGTAGTAATAGTAGTACGAAAATACAGTGTCACAAAATCGGAACCTGTGCCTGACATTGTCATTTACAGGCCAGGTGAAGAACACCATTATTAAGGAATCAAAAAAATCTTTACAAATCTTCAAAACATTTTATCAAATATTGTTGAGCATATATTATCAATGTATTTGACCATAGCTTACCAATGAAGCAACACGGGTATTTATACATTGTATACATAATGGAAATCTTCAAATCACATGGTGCTTATAGACAACTTACAAAATATAAACCACAGAATTTTAAAACATTGTGTCAAATATTGGTACACACATAACATATAAATTTAATAAAATGGGGTTTAATGTCCTACTCTAACAGGGTTAATGAAGAAGGGCATACGCCATACAGTGTGCTATGAGTGACGGTGACGCTACACGTCGCTACAGTCTAATCTTATATAAAATTCCAACTTCCAAGGGATATTTTACCTGCACGCTAATGTGTACACAAAAATAGGGTTTAAGGACTTAGTGTTCTGTTTTAACATTTAATGGTACCTAGTATAATAAGAATGGAAATATTTTACAGAATAAAGGTTTAGTGTAGAAGGTTCTGATACAGTATACATGTATAAAGGTTGAGTGTAGAAGGTTCTGGTCACATTGTTCAGATGATATCAAACATTAATGACATTTCAGCTAGAGTCTGGTATTTATATAGTAACCACTTATTACAGATAACATTTCTTCATTTAACTCGCAACCTGAATCAATGCAAGTTCAAACTGTACTTAAATTGCACAATTTCATAATACATAAATACTACCGGTATATAGATGTCGTCTGGCTGGTTAATGAAAGAATAAATTCCTAAAACTCTACCCAGCATCTTCTTTGATTGGCATTTAGTAATTGAACATATAACACAAGGTACAATTTTATGGATACACAATTACTGAGTTTCATACAAAGCGACGTTATCATTGATGCCTAGTATTAAATTCAGTACCGGTAATTGTGTATCCATAAAACTCTACCTGGCTTGTCTTCTACCCAAGACGTTTTTTTAAAAAAACATTGAAAAAAGAACTGACAATCGATACGAAACATCAGTCTGAAGAATAGTGTTTTTTTAGAAGTTCTAAATATTAGAAATCGGGGGTTGTTTATTCCGAGTCTCTCCCCCCACACTCTATTAGAGAATTTGGAATAAAACACCTCACTCATCCTTATTCAATATGTCACCAGCGTGTATCGATCGATCGATAATATTCTTAAGATGACAATTGATCAATTCTAACATCTTGGTTTGATCTGTATGAATTCAATTTCTACGAATTTAATCCTTCAACATAGAATCATTGTAAAAGACAAACAAGTAACATATGATGTGCATGTTTCTTTCATCAGGTCATCAGCTGTCCAGATGATAAATATACACCTTTTCTCCTCTCCAATCAATCAATAAATTAAATCAATCAGACATGGCATAATTTATTGATCTCCATCAATACCTTGTTAGAATTACATCACCAATCAATAATAAAACAATCAACTTTTATTTTCTACATTCAAATATTTTAATAAGTTTTTATTTTCTTTTGTTTAAGAAACATCTGTGATGTTGGTGGATCGATTCTACTTCTAAAGACTCAAGCTGTTTCATTGGACAGTTGTTTTTAAATTACATAATTTCCCTACCTGCTTCCTCCATCTGACACGCTATTTTATTATTAACGTTCTTAAGCTGTTATCTGAATCATAATGATTAGGCCTTGATTGAAAATAACATAGGATTTTAGTTCGAAATTAGAGAAAATAACGAATCAAAAATTGAAATTATCAGGGCCTGCAACCTTTATTTATGTAGCTCTGTTCCAAACCAGCGTCGTGGTTTGACTCCGTCATTACATGGGTTGAGAAAGTATCACTATCATTCAATATGAGGATTTTTTTCATATACATGTAATTAGGTACCTGCACCTTGTTTTGAAATGAAATGAAGTGGGATTTAATGTCCTACTGTTCTGCTCCAAACTGGTCCGGTACTTAGTTTGGACTGGTTCACTTGAACACAGTATTCAAACGAAAAAACATCATTTATGCACAGTGTATACTATTGGTTCTGTTGTCATGGAATCTATTTCTATGGTTTTTATTAAACACTCAGCTTGAAGCCGAGTTGTTTTGGAATTTACCAAAACGAACAGGTTTAGTTATTCTGTGTTTCTGACAAGCTGTAATGATGTCATCTACATGTACAGGACATCAAATGATCTGTCAATCACAGTTTCCAAATAACATCTACATGTATCTCTACAGTATAACATGCCCCAAGTTCACAAAGCATTCTTAGACTTAAGTTGAGAATTTACTCAAAATTGTTTGCCTTATTTTAACTAAAATATAGCCCTTGATAAAAGTTTTGTTGTTTTGATGTATCAAATATCCTAATAAGAAACTATATTCAAAGTTTTGTGTTTCTGGATCAAAGATATTTCTGATATACAGTGATTGGAAGTTGGGTAAATTCTCAACTTAAGTCTGAGAATGCTTTGTGAACTTGGGGCCAGGTCACAATTCTATGGAATATAATTACTGCTTACATTACTTAGTGATATTTTGACTAGGCTTCCCTAGTCATTGTGAGCCAATGATAACATATAAAATGTAAACACGACCATGTAAAAACAATACCAGAAAAACCCTTACACCCACATCTCCGCATCAGATTAATAAAATAAGATCGTTAATATACCGTTCATGTATATACATGTATCTACCCTGTCAAGGTACAGTCATATACAGCTGGAGTCATTGAACAATTCTCTTAACCTTTCGTATTGTCTGATTAGAAATGAACAGTGAACAATGAGGGTGAGTGTAATGTGACCGACGTTCAGAGCTGAACTAATGTCGGAACAGACATAAAATAAAACATGTTCCAACATCCAACTTTTCTGAATAAACCAGGTGAATGAATCTACAATGTACATCATGTAACTGCCAAGCCAATGAGAAGACATGTAGATCTCACGTTTAATTTCCCATCCCAAAAACTTGATGACTTTTGCTTTCCTGTCCTCCATCCTACACACCTTTTCCTTGTCATCTCCAGTCATTTTAGACAAGAATCCAGTTCTAAATTAATGTATTATAATGGAACTTTTTCAGTCAGAAATCCAGGTAAGAAGGGCTTGCACGGCTCGATCCGCTCTAATATATTATAATAGTTGACCTTTTTATGTGTGTCTATTGTCTATTATAATAAGATGAGTCATGATTTCGAGAGAGAGAGAGAGAGAGATGATATAACTTGCTATAACAAGAAGATCGGTAATCTGACTAGAACCGTGGGTTATAAACATATTCTACTGTATTCAGTCAGATCAATACACCTATAGCTGCCATGTAATGTTCTTATCACTCTGTGTATCTAACGTGCTACCATTTACATGACTACACACTTCATTTATTATAGGCTACTCCACCGCTGGCAGCAGTGTCAGACATGCTAGCATTACCTGCAACACTACAGTTCCACCCTCGGCTAATCTGGCCAACGATCGAACAAATAATACGGTAACCAATTCTCCGACTGGGATAATCTGGCCTACGATTGAACAATAATACTTTATTAAGATATTACAAGACCTTGATCCAACTCCTAAAAGATCAATTTGGGCGAGAGTATGTAGCCGAATGGTTCAACATGTGCACATTAGATACGTATGTAATAAGGTCTGTCATTAAGTCAAGAGACATATCCCACACAAGGAGAAGGGTTGCCTGTCCAACCTCTTGGATTTTGTCCGGGTACTCTGGTTACCTCATAGATAAAGGTCCCTGAAATATATTTGAATCATGTGTTTGTCTCAAAATGACCTAGTTTATGTCATGTGGATGCTAAGCTCAATTCTCTTTCTCTGTGTTGTATCTGGTACATGTAATATCAGAGTGTTGAACACTGCCTAACACTTGAGAACATCTCTCCAGGCTACCAACCATGTCTGCATCAAACTATAACAATACCATCCACACCCCTCCAGCAGTTACATGTACAGACCTGCTATAATACAATACCGTCCACACCCCTCCAGCAGTTACAGACCTGCTGTAAGAATATCAACAGGCTTTGATTAGTATCATCTTCTCCACTCCAACATTTTTCATATGTTTAAACCTTTGACATTTAACTGTAAAGATTATTACACCATAGACCTTGTAACTTACAACAACTCAAGGCCCCCGAGTTCACAAAGCCTTTTCAGACTTAATTTAAGAATTTACTCAAAATTGTTTGCCTTATTTAAATTAAAGTATAGCCCTTTATAAAACTTTTGGTGTTTTAATGTATCAAATAAATTAATAAGAAACTATGTGAAAAGTAGTGTTCCTGAATCAAAGATATTTCTCATAAACAGTGATTGAAAGTTGAGTCAATTCTTAACTTAAGTCTGAGAATGCTTTGTAAACTCAGGGCCTGCCTCCATTTGTTTGGAGAGAAAGAGAGGTTGGTTTAAAATCTACGACACAAACTCAGTTATTTCGGGACTACATATACATGTAGTTTAATTTTATTTCAATAATTCGCTTGTGCGTAGGGAGGAAACCGGTTGATATACAAGACTACTATATCCCTGATACTAGTCTAGCCGTTTATCACAACCATCTCCCGCGTAGAATAATTACTTAATTAATAGTCAATCATCCTTAATCACCTGTAATTACACACAGTGAGGTTAAAGGTTAAATAAATATCACTTGACATGATTGGTCATTGATTAACTAGTGGCTCCCCCTAGTGTTAGTATAATTACTGTATGTAATCGTAGTAGTGGGTGGGGATCAGGGCGGTTTAATGTGTAATTTATATAACAATGATTATATCATATATACTTGAGACATAATTATTAACAGTTGACTGTGCCTACAATCTGTTTAATAGGCTTATATATTATTATATAGTAGGAAAACACAAGTGTTGGTGGCGAGTCGAGAAGCACAAGAGAGACAGAGACAGATAGGGTTTAAGGTCCATTTGACACAGGCTATTTCGGGACTAACAGATGATTCAATTTTATTTCTGTAATTTAAAGTGGGAGGAAACCAGATCAGTAAAACACCCATGAGGTTAGACAAGCGACTCTACTCCTTGTCGGGGGTTGGGATGGCCTATTGGTCTAGAGTGCCGCGCTTCGACCTCTAGCTGGCCGTCACCTCTGGCTTGCGGCTGTGGTTTCGATCCCGGGTGTGAGCGTATGTGGCATGGAGATAGGGGCGCCTTCTCAACCTCGTGGGTTTCCTCCGGGCACTCCGCTTTCCTCCCACTGCTAAAGACCCCTACGCGCAAGCGAATTATTGAAATAAAATGAAACCATATATTAGTCCCAAAATGGCCTGGTTTGTGTCGAGTGGACGTTAAACCCCATTTCTCTCTCTCTCTCTCTCTCTCTCTACTCCTTACCACTTAAAAGCAAGGAATCGAAACCACAACACTTGATCCAATGACAGACGGTCCGATTCAACGCGACAGGTTAACCATTTGGCCATCCAACCCCCCTGAAGCGCAATAGAAGATGAATAATAATACAGAAATAATCCAAGTACATTTCAATATGAAAGCTGTGAAATATTATATATATATATTGTCTGAAAAACTGAAAACGACCATCAAAGGCATTAATCTACTATGATGATTAATATAAAATCTCTCGATCTTGTAACAACAGTTTTCAATCATGATCAGTTTGAAACCATAAAAATTGGACAGAGGAATAAAAATATCAATAACAGCCGCTATACTGCGATATGAATAGCGCTAGTTAGTCTGATATAACTCAGTATTAATAATACTAGTACACCCAGCAACTATCGACCAATTATCTTAAATGTATATCGATCAATGTTTGTCTGACTGGAAGAGCTGGGCTACCATATATTTAACGCTTATTTGTCTTAATTTGTTGGTGAAATGTGGTAGGTTTGTTCCAGGCCATGGTTAAATTAGATATCACAGTTAAAAATCTAATAAAAGACTTCAATTCAACGATCATGTGATCCTAGAAATAACAGAATGCTTTTACAATATGGATGCTTTTTTAACGGACATATGCCTTAGTAGTACGCAAGAGAATAGCGGTTAGTGGGGCCGTCTGGAAATTTCCTTTAGATCTTCGACAATGTGATGGTCTAGCTCTAATGAAGCTTACAGATTTTACTGCATTACAGATACTGGCAGACAGGCTTAAAACAATTTATTGGTATTCGCAGACAGGCTTGAAAATTGTAATTTCAGTTTTTAAAAGTATCAGACATCTTATTTCTTTTAAAATATCAATAAAAACAGAGAAAAGAACAAATCTGAATTTGCGCCTGACATAATCAGTGACAAGTGGTTTACTTCTATGTTTTTAATGACTGCATTCAAGGTTGATGTCAAATACGTCTTTACAAGTGTTAAAAAAACATGGTATTGGCACTAAACTTTGAAACTTAAAGCAAGACATCAGTGGGTGCCATCGAACACATGCTGGCTAGAGTCTGGGGAAAAAAACTACAACCAGACATCTTTCAATGACTTAAATACGTAAACAAAAACCATTCAGGTTGTCATTGTATTCCACCAGGCCTGGGAACATTTTTAATGTGGTATTTGTTTAAAAAGTCTATCTCTCAAATCTGTGAGAAAAACTTTGTCCAGGCATTTTTAAAATCTTGAAATAAACCCTGATTTTTATTAGGGCATGTACATGTACTAACCATGTATCACTAAAAATTAAAAACATTTTTCAATTACATGTATAATGACTGCAAGAAACCACCTTAATTGTTGAAGCGTGGTCAGACCAGACTTTTAGAGGCGAGGTAAACGTCAAAATGCACTGTATCATTAATTATAAGTAACTGTAAAGAGATATTCAAGGTCCTCGTCAGGTCCCTCGTTCTACACCATTGACAAGGGGAACACCAGCCGGGAAGGCAGTGAAATAAGACAAGAATAACAGGGCGTATTTTGCTAGAGTTTATCTTTACTTCTTAAAAATCTCACGGAAAACAATGAATTTTGTGGTAGTTCTGCGAGTAGCCAAAACATTTGCTCTGTACAGTGAGAATTGAAAGTAATATTTTTATATCGACAAAGTCATATTACATGACATAAACGTACATGTATGCAGGAAGTTTATATTTGCACCCAAATCATTTTCTAGGGACAATTTTAATTAATTTTATAATTAATAATCTTTTTAAATATACTAATGACACCTTAATAGATGATCCAAAAAATAATCTGCCAATCCTAGCTGGGCGTAATTCATCTGCCGATCCTAGCTGGGCGTAAATGATACCCAAAGCATATTCCTAACGATTTACCGAAAGGCTTGAACTTAGCATAACTTACCGTACGTAAATCATTTTCATAATCAATCAAGAAATAATTTTTTAAATAAACAAATCACACCTTAATTGATCATCAAAGTATTACGAACGTCGAGTAGCTGCTGGGTCCTAGCCGTTTTCTTGCTTTAACCCAAGGAGTATTATTAATTAATACCCAAAGCATTTTCTAAGATTAAAAGATTTTAACGAAGGACAACTTCAATTAATCTCATAATTAATGATCAAATTATCTTTTTATACTAACCAATTTATAACACCTTTTATTGATCATCAAAAAAATAATGATATACATGTAGAGTATGATACGTTCTTGGTTTAATCTGAAGACGTGTAATTATAACATCAAACGTTAAATTAACGAGACAACTAGCATACTAATTGGTACTCGGAGAGAGTTCGCAGAGATATTCAGCTATAAACTTTGTAGTCATGTTAAAATGTCTCTCAGGTTCAATAAGTCAATAAAATGTAATTAATTTATACACTACTAGGTATTCTACAGTAATAGAGACAAAGAACCGTACAACTATATCCATACAGTTTATTTTCCAGAGGATTCGCTAAAGTCCATTTGATACAAAGTAGGTCATTTCTGGTCCAACATGTTTTAATTTTTTTCCAATAATTCGCTCTCAAGTACATGTAGGTGGTCTTTAGCTGTGGAAACAAACCAGACAACCCAGAGATAGACGACCCTACCTACTTGACTCAATGGCAGGCCTTATAATATAAGGTGCACACTCAAACCATTTGACCACCCAAGCCCACTTACCTTGTTGTTGAAAGGGTTTTAGGACTTTGTTTACATTATGTTGGCACTTACGGTATACCTTAATTATTTAAATCTTGAATAATGTAGAGAGATAGAGAGATGTTAAGAACCACTCCACTCAAACTAGGTCATTTCGGGACTAACATACATGTATGGTTCAATTATATTTAAATAATTTGCTTGCGTGTAGGGGCGGGCATTTATCTTTAGCAGTGGGGAGAAACCCACAAGGTTGGACAGGTGACCCTACTCCTTGTCACTTACAACCAGGGAATCGAAACCATGGCAGATGACTCAATAACAGACAGACCTTATGATATGGCCATCCAACCCTCTGCATAATGACAGACCTTACATTAACCCCCCCTGAATAATTTAGAAAAGATACATGTATGACAGACCATACATTAACCCCCCCTGAATAATGTAGAAAGATACATGTATATTATGTGAAGAAAATTAGTCCTACTTTTCTCCTCCGCTCAAGCTAATGTACATCATGTAGACAGTGTTTTCAAGGGGGTTGTAGGAGTATTATCTGTTTTGAGTGTATGATAGGGGCTGTGTATCAAATCATACCAGTACTCTATCACTACCAGTATAACACAAATATATTTCTTTTTCAGGATTTTTTTTTTTTATTTTAATATTATCTGTTATTCTACCTTTGTCTAATCAGCATCACAAAATATATGATACTGATAGCCTTGACTTTTGGGGTTATTTGAATACACAGTGTAAAGTAAATACTGTAGACTTTTATAAACATGTACTATCCAAAAATTAACAAAGTTTACATTTAACTTTTAATATGACATACATGTACTGTAACATAACGAACTTAACAAATTTTACATTAAACTTTTAGCATATCATTACAAATTCATACAAAAAATAAACAAATTTTTCATTGAACTTTTAATATGACACATAACAAATTTACACGATGTATGTGAGAGAGAGAAATGCGGTTTAACGTCCATTCGACACAAACTAGGTCATTTCGGGACTAATCTATGGTTTAATTTTACTTCAATAATTCGCTTGCATGTTGGGGTCTTTTAGCAGTGGGAGGAAATAGAAGTACCCGGAGAAACCCACGAGGCTGACAGACGACCCTACTCCTTGCCACGTACAACCGGAGATTCAACACAATGTATACAGTAGGTACATGTAAGTATATGGATGTTGGGGTCCAAAGTCGTCCCAGTCTAAAAGTCTCCTTGCAGACATCGTTTACCAGACTCCCTGGTGTACATTAGTGCTGGCACGATAAATCGGTGAATCGATGTATCGCGATTCACTGTCTCACGATACCTGTATTGAATCGCGGGATGCCGAATCGATTTTTCACGATTCTTTTTTGCTTTTTATCAACTATAATATTATGAACTTTAAAAACTTTAAATTATATACCCTAAACTTTATTTGAAACAATGACACTTCGCAAACGATGTCCAGTAGTCTTGACATGTGTGTTACTATAAATAGCGCACGACCGTAATTACCGTTAGTTTCGTAGGTTAAGATTAACAACATTTTAACATCTTTTCGTTTTGTTTCCGAATTTTAAAGTTTGTTATAAGGCATAGTTAATAAAACATTCATATTTGAATACATAAAACAACATTTTACTCTCGAATTTTATAAATTTAGAACGTAAATATAATAGATAGTAGCTCTTGTAAAAATCAAAATGGCGGTAAACACAGTCGCAATAACAAATCCTCCAGCAAAATATAAATCTAAAGTTTGGGAACATTTTGGGTTTTTAAAGGGTGACACAATGAAAGTTGTTTGTAGAATATGCAAAACTATTCTAAAATATTGTGGTAATACAATCAATCTCATCACTCACTTGACAAGACACCATTGTGTCCATAGTGGCGACTGTCTTCTTGTCTTAATAAGTTCGTCTGCTAGGATTAGAGTTTACTACTAAATAGTAGGCCTGATCAAGTTTATTTATTTCCTGGTTTTAGTGACTTCATTAAAAACACAATCACATATTTAATTTGTTGTTTTATTAATAAATCTATGACCTAGTTATGAATCGCGATACGTATCGTATCGTGGTACATGAATCGCAATACGTATCGTATCGTGACTGCAGTCGCAATACCCAGCACTAGTGTACATTATACATTCAACTAACCTACAAAATACCTACATTGTAGGCCTATGAACAATATAAATTTGAATTGTTTCTTTCAATGAATTAGCCATTGTCAAAATCAAATTTCCGGTCGACATACAAAGCCTAGAAACAAGGAACAATGTCAGACACAAATACATGTTGAATTTAATATAAACATTTTAAGTACTGGTACAACTTCAGCCATGCCTGTAAGTTTGTAAAGTACAACTGCAATATCACTATCGGTGAACTAACATAAGAAGAGACAAAAGACTGGATGATTGTTCTTCCGTGAGATATGATCAACATCGATATTTACTATATAAGGACATATTTAATTGGGGTTTTTAACGAGGACGTGGGAACAATGATTTAATACTTGTAGTCTTTATTCCTAAAACGTAACATCAACACCAACAAACTATCTACAAACTATCAGACAAGTGGGCTACAGAAATACTTTTCATGTTTGCGTACAATCTCCCGGGTTAACGGCGTATTGATTTTCTACTCACATGAGTAAATAGATACATGCTGCCATGTTAGAAGTAGTACTGACACAGGATCAATGTAAAATAGATGAGTTTCTGGTCATTTAAGGAAGTTTTTTTCATGGATTGGATTGAAAAGGTCTCTCTATAGTCTGATGTAATTCGAAAACAGCTTCAACCAAGACGACTGTGGTACTGTAACTTACAGTAGACTTGGTAAGATGTAGTAGCGTCACTATGCTTACTTGGATTGTCCACTGTCTGACCTTAAACCAATAAACATGGTCTGGAAAGCAGAACATTAGAACAGATCATCACTTGGACTTTTCCAACGATATCTAATTATAATTTAATCCATAGTAAAATGTACTCAATTTGATCATTTAATTAAGAAAAACATAACCAACGTATGTAAATACAGGACGGAAATGAGCTATTTCAGACTGACGATATTCCTTTTAGATTTCACATAAAAGAACCCTTGGCAGTTGGAATTGGATAAAACATGTAAAAGTAGGCCGTAGCACCGTAGTCCAGACAAAATTTCTCTCCATAATAATAGTATGATGTATAGCATGCCCGTCTTCAATAGTTCAGACGGAGCAGAACTTTTGACGTTAAATCCCATTTCATTTTAGAGATTCTACCGTCACAATATTGTAGTTTGGAAGGGAGTAAAACTCCCTTAAATGACACCCTGGACTTTATTCTGAGATAATAACGTTATAAACTGTTATGTTATATAGTAAATTGAATGATCTACCCCACCCTAATTTCATGGAATAACCTATTAACACAACTATGTTTATGATAGAAATATAATGACAATATAACCTGTTGATTTGAACTCCGTATAAAGTTACGACATATTGTATCAACATGCACCATAAATCACAGCGTGAAGTATATATTTTATACCCCAATAAATTTATTATATCAAGTATTAATATATAATTATTGTTAATAAATGTATTTATTTGACAATATGATTAATATCAGATTAAATAAACAATTTATCATTTTGTTGGATGGTGTTGCATATATGTGCATGTGTAGTTGCATATTGAATAATGGCTGCAGTATCTGCCTCATACTAAACTTAGGCTGCCTGTTTACAGTTAGCTGTGCTTGAGAACAGACACTACGATAGTTGACCGACATTTTAAGTCCTAAATTACGAATTTAGTCGAAAGGAATATGCATACTTCAAAACTGTTGTTAAGTATTTATTCTGCTTCCATTTATTAAAATTAAAAAAGTTTATTTCATCTTTGTGTGTATGCCAGATGTGAAGCGTAGTAGAACTGTATTACAAACCAGTGTACCAATTTTTGCATATGGCAGCCATTGAGGACAGAGCTCTATTCTTGAAGTACATGTATGAAGTAGATGGATCACTATGTGCAGAGTGCATCTGCATTAGCCATGGCAGTTCAGTGAGTTAGGCACTGGCTGACAATACAGACCTTCGGTTTAATCCAGGTGCTGGTCGAGAAGGTTCCCAGGGATTTTTTAGCGAGTTTTCACCTTGTCAGTAGTGAAGAACAGAGGGGCTGGCAAGGACTGTGTCTAGTCCTCTGTAGATGAGAACTGAGGTCCCATGTAAACATTGGCATGAACATTAAAGAGCCCCTGGCAGTTGGAATTCGATAAAGAGAAGGCCATATAGTGCCCTCCTTCATTATCCCATTAAGAACAGAACAATAGGACGTTAAACATCATTTCATTTCATTTTGTAAAACTTTTATTTCATTTATTGTGTGCTATTACAGTGAAGAACATGTTATTTCATCTCGCATCAGTCATTATACATACTGGCATATATATATTATCTACATGTATATATACACACCTATAAAACAAAGGATGATTTTATTGGCTTTCTGCCAATCAATAATTCCAGGCCAGCAAAATAAAAATGGTTTCTTTCTTTATCAGCACTTTTACGCCAGGCATCAATTAACAAATGCCTTTAAATGCTGCATTTAATGGTGGCAGTCCTAACGAGATCAAACCGACCTAATGTAACATCTACACGTTGTTTTTTTTATCTACTAATTGATTTTAATCATCGCTTTACTGAACAACAATAAAATTACATTATCCGTGTACCAAATTACTTCTCAATACATCCGTACACAACCTTTACTCTAGGTACAAGTTTTTACCCAGAAATCAATTCATTGTAGTGTTGGACATGGATTACGTCAAAACTTGTCTGGTTGCCGAGCGATCTCTGGTTAACAATAGAAAGTGGCAGCCAACCATGCAGTAAGTTAGAAACACATTTAAATTATTGAAATTCTATTGCGTACGTTTCTGGTTCATTTCAATCTTAAGCATCTTCTATCTTAACTTGAATTTTGAAATAATGAATTTTGCACACGTTACGAACTACATATTTATTTTCATTTAAAATTTTACACGTACCGGTACAGCGTAGATTCTGAGTTTAACGTCCTACTATTCTGTTGCAACTGCGCTAATGTAGATAGGGATACAGCATACTTTGTGTTATGAGGGAAATTTTATCCTGTACAGTGGCTCTACAGCCTACTCTTCCAACTAGAAACAGATCTTTTAAGTGCATGTCGATGTGCACACTGGACCTCAGTTTTCATTCAATCCTAATGACTAGACAGCTATCCTTGTTGGGACTACTGACTCACTTACCAGAATGTAAGTTAGAGTTACATCCCCTCTTCATAACTCAAGTCCATACATAGCCCTTTCAAGTCGCGATTTGTCATGACTGATGTATCTGAGTTAAGTTTCGATAAACATTTTAAGTCAAGTTGCATGTCAAGTTGTCAGATTCAAGTTCCCACCTTCCGATTCGAGTTCCTGTCTCAGACCTAGTGTAACATTTTTCAATTGACAGGCCAGGGTTACCTTGTAACTATGTAGTGTCTATCTTTCCTCTTACAGAATAATTTTAATCAATGCAGACATATTTTAATCAATGGAAACTGGAAACTCATGTTTTAGTAGAATTAAATATTTACTGAAGTTTTATTGACAAGAGGTAACATAATAAGCACGAGATATAAATCAAACTTGGAACACTGATGACAAGAAAATCGTGTAATAAATCGTCTTAGTTACCAATCGTCCAACATTCTAACCAATCATTAAGTAGTGATGTTGAATCAATAACCATGGTAACTGTGGGTCATATCTTTAACACAGGACTGATTGTACACAATGTTGGACCACTACCACTTATCCTGCAGTCAACCTCCACCACATCGTGCTTATTCAAATAGACGGTTTCCAGTATAATGAATAATGATATAGGATTTAAACAAACATCTTCAAGAGAGATAATCAGAAAATAACACCACTTTTAGGCTTTCTATATGACAGTATAGATTTCATGTCCAATTGTTTATCTTTAATAAATTGTTATTTGAAATGTGATACATGTCCATTGGAAATAACCAGTATTCAAAGTGCTTATATTATCTTGTCAATGACAAGAGTTTCTCAATTCTATACTTCGTCACAAATCATCCCACGGTATTTCAGTCATTCTGGACACAATTTTTAAGATGTAAATCTTTCGTTCCTTCTGCAAGCGAGAGATGGGGTTTGAAGTCCACTCAACAAACTATTGGCGTGTTTAAAACGTACCAGTACATACACGTGCTTAAAACGTACCGGTACATTTGTTGCATTTACCATGCTATAATTCTAGTAGAATTAGACTTTATACATATATATACATGTACAAGTCCTGACATCCTTAACCCAGACCAGAAAAGTAGAGTGTAAAACACCAATTAATTTCCAAAACAACTGTTAATATATTTTCTTATTTATTACATTCAGAAAACTCTTCAAATTCAGAACCAGAGATGATTTTAGTTTTAAATGAAATGAAATGAAATGGAGTTTAACATGTGACTGTTCTGTTGTGAAGATAAAACGAGTATGAATTATGGTTAGACAAAGTTTAACTGTTTGACCTTTTATTAAATGTTAATTAAATCTGGTAGTTGTGTTTCTATGCTCACTGTAAACTCATTTCCTGTATCATAGTGATAAAACATATACTATAATATAGTAGTAGTAGATTTCCTCCCTTAATACTCTAGTGTAAATCGTCTACATGTATTATAACTCAAAGTAAATAGGTACCGCAATCACTTTTAAAACTGACAAAAACAAGGTCCCGTGTACATGTATATATTAGCATGCATGTAAAAGATCCCTTGGCAGTTGGAATTTGATATAAGAGTAGTCCATAGTGCTGCTGCCCAGGCAAAATTTCCCTCATAGCACACTGTATGGCATATGTCCGTCTTCCATTAGCCCAGTTAAGGAACAAAACAGTAGGACGTTAAACTCCAATTCATTTCATTTCATTTCTAAAACTAATAATGCGTGCAACCTTAGATGTAGGGTAAAGAAAGAGTAACCTACATGCAATCAGAACACTCTGCCACATGCACAACACCTAACTGGATCAATAATTCATTGTATTAAACAAGATCATTGCATTTGACCTTCAACAAGTCTGCAATGTAAGAGAGTTTATAAGTTGGTGTAATCTCCAGGCTTTGTAACCCGTCTAACCACAGGACATTAGAAGTAATTTGTTTTATACTACTAGCACTTGGTGCCAAATATAACTTTTTTCCTCTCTCTCGCTGTATGTACGACTCCTTGTTCCACAGATCAATATAACAGACCGAGTGTCTTCATGTTAGTCTACCGACCATTTAACGCACCAATACCACCATCTATTATTCAGTATGAGCTTTCGATTAAACACGACCATCTACATGGATGTATGTTTTAAATATTGCCTCTAAACATCCTCTTAATCCCTGTTAGTGTTATGGTTGTGTACGTTTAGTTGTAAATGGCCCCTAATCAAAGGTGTTAAGCCTTAATTCAATTTGATTCTTATCTTTGTTGCATATTATGTATATATTTGCCTGCTATATATTTCACATAACCTGTATCATTTGCTTGATAAAGGCAAGAGAATCCTCGTTGGAAAAATGGCTTAGCATCAAACTCAGTATTTGTTTATCAATATAATTGTACCGTGTGTTAAATAGCTTTAACTTTACACTTTATATTGTAACACCTGGTACCACCTTTGATGTAAGGGATACTCTTGTGTATGTATACATTGAGGAAGGCTGGATATAAAGGCAACTGGTTGCAGACTTTGTCAGACACAAATAATCACACGAAGTATCGATCATTCACCACTTCATTTTTACTTTGATCAAAGAGGATTACTTCCTTTAAGCAGCATATAATTTTATTGCTTTATATCCATACAAGTTCACAAGTCATCTTGGTATTACTTTATATCATTTGTCCATTGTAGCCATGTTTATTTACATACATATTGAATACAGGCTGTGATAATCTGTGTCGGACAAAGTCTCAATCTGTTTCACAGAGAATTACTTACGAATTATCTGTCACAGATGACTGTCTCCAACACGTGCAATGACATCACATGGCGGCAATCAGTGGCTCAAGTCAAAGGTGCGTGCCTTGTTTACATAAGACGTAACTGCTCCGGGCAAAATGATGCCTTTTCCTCATTTTAATACCCATTTACACGAAATAGCAAATACTTTTTAACTACAAGTACGGTGGCTGAAATTATTGCACACGTCTGTCAAACCTTCAAAGGCGAATATCTTTGCTTGCAATAGAGTAATTTGAATGAAATTTTCAAATTATTCATTTTCCATTTAATATACTTACTTTCGAACTATTATAGCAAGAATGGCTAGTTCTTTATCTAAATCTTACATAATGTATCTTTAAGTAAAACTTACATATGTATTCGTATACTGTAATTGGCGTTACATAACCATGGCATCGGACATGAAGATTTTAAATTCTAGACATATCACACATAAAACTCATAATTGAATACCTTACATCCGTATGAATTATTCTAAGTATTGGCATCACGCAATCGCGGTCTCAACGGGACACGGAGGTGTGAATTAACATCATAAAGATAGGAGCTCTATGATTATATTGAAGTCAAGATGATCCAGACATTTAAAGCAGTAATCATGCTTGACATGACACATGTATATCTTCGTACATACATGTATTCAGTTAATCAATTTTGACATCAATGACCACTCTAAGAACATGTATCCTTTTTGTAAGGAAAAGAACCCATGACAGTTGGAATTGGATACAGATTAGGTAAAAACACAGCATGGCTAACATGCATGCACACCTTCAATTGATCAGTTGATACAACAAGGTAGAAGATTAACAATGATCTTTTATTAACCCATTGAGTGCGTAGGTCGTAAAATAATGTCTTGGACAACTGTCACTCATTGTTAGTAGGGCGTAATATAATGCCTTGGAGGTATTTTCTTCAACTTCATTACACAATAGGGGGTACCGTAGTTAAAGTTTCAAAAACATCACGCTTAAGGATTAAAATTTTTTTATATAGCACACCTTTTATTAATGTTTGATATGAACTTCACTAATAAATGAGAAGTGACATCTGATGCTCTAGAACATAAAGCATACTCTGCCTCTACATGTGCCACTTATTAAAGATGCATTATGTAACAGTAACAATAGTTGTGCTATCAGTACATGTAGTTTTTCATACAAGAAAGCTCATTATGAATGAACAGGAATTGGTGCCCAAACTCTACTCATCTGGTTGTTCTTGACGTTAACGCTCTTTTTGGAAAAAAAAAGCCTAAGCCTCCACCAATGACATGAATCCTGGTATATATGTACTTGTTCCTTGGACAATTTAACAATTTGATAGGATGGGGGCAATGAAGTCATACATGTACTCGGTTTCTGGCCCCCTGAGTTCACAAAGCATTCTCAGACAGAAGTTGAGAATTTACTGAATATGGTTCGCCTTATTTTTACTAAAATACAGCCCATTATAAAACTGTTGTTGATTTAATGTATCAAATACACGTACATCAATAAGAAACTATGTGCAAGGTTTTGTGTTTCTGGATCAAAGATATCTCAGTGATTGAAAGTTAAGTAATTTCTTAACTCAAGTCTGAGAACGCTTTGTGAACCCTTGGCCAGGTCCATAGATGTAATACTCAGATGTGATTAATTACAAAATAACAAGTCTTTACATTAAAATAGTGAATACTTTTGACTTTTAAATGATATGCGAAGAATCTGGTTTGTTGACGATCACAGGTTTTAGTCCAGGAAAACCCACCTGTTCCATTAAATCATCTTTCATTTCACTCGGAAAATCTGAGTATTATATGATTATCCCCGGGTTATATTAACGTTGTCTGATGGAATTTATAACACAAGATTAACTCCTCCAGTTCCTCTTCAATCGATGATCAAATCCTTTAGGCATTCTATTCGTTTAATCACATCACAGCCTGACCTTCAAACGTTTCCATTGTTTCAAGGTCATATGAAACCAATCTCTCTTTATATAATCCATAGTGAACAGAAATCAATCAATGAATTCCTACCGCGTATCCTCAAATCATTTTTTAACACCGCAATCAACTTTTTACATCAAGGTATAATTCATTTTCTGTCACACAGTGAATTGATAAATTGAAGCAAACATTTTATTTTTGGTAAAATTAATTTCGGGGGGAAAAAAGAATCTGTGAATGATTTATTGGATATTGTATTAAAAATGTCCAGGATTTTATTTTTATGTATTATTATTGAAGACCTGCATCTGTATATTCCCCGTGGGTTCGGATATTAGTTCCAGTACATGTAGGAGAGAGAAAGGTTTAAATCCACTCGACGCAAACTACATGTAAGTCATTTCGGGACTAACATACAGTTCAGTTTTATTTCAAAAATTCGCTTGTGTGTTGGGGGTCGTTAGCATTGAGCAGAAACATGAAGACCCATGAGGTAGGAGACATGACCCTACTCCTCGTCACGTACAAGTGGGGAATCGAAACAACGCCACCTGACCCAATGACAATACTTGGGATCGAAACCACCACATCTGACTCAATTTCAAGACCTTGGATCGAAACCACCACATTTGACTCAATGACAAGACCTTGTGCGATGTGTTATAAACCATTCGGCCACTCAATCCCCAGTAGAAGCAACTGTATTTCCCATCACTCACTCCAGTGTTATTGGCCTGAAGTCAGATCACGACACAATGTCCATTTATAAGAAGATGAATGATGTTAAATTGAAAGTAGACAACTGAAATTTGACATCTGTTGTTATTCAATCTTCCTCCTCCTGTATCCTCCACATTCCCCCCTCCAGGCTTTAAGTACCTCTAACATTCCATCTCCATCTTATTTTATAGTAGAACTGTTTAAATATCTGGTTGTGTCTGTCACATTCAATTGTTTTAATATAAACATGGGGAACAGATCATCATAATAATAGTCTTAGCTAGTGTGGGAAACAAAAACATTGTCAAGTATCTTTCTCACGAGAGAGATGGGGTTCAACTTCCACTCGACACAACTACGTCATTTCGGGACTGACATAAGGTTCAATTTTATTTCAATAATGCGCTTGAACATGGGCGGTTATATCATGTGTATTAGTATACCTGAGGACGATTCCACCTGGCAGAATATAGCTTTAGTTAGAACGGTACACAAGAGATATTTTAACCCAGTAGAATGTTGTTGTAAGAGTAATATCATCTGATATTTTACCCTACAGGTGTTGACATTCCTTTTATTCACGCTCATTCTATATTATTTTACTAAAAAAGATACATTACATGTACATGGTACCAACAGCTTTAACACAGTTCCTGACAGTCAGTTCCACACTGTATTCTTTACTGGTAAAACTGTGATCATCATCAATTCTATTACGTCAAAGCTAATAAAGATGAGTCTAATGAAAATAGGAATATTCAATACACCCAACAGTATGTTATGCCAGAAATTTTGCAAGGTCTGCAATTAAATTCAAACGGTAAAAAACTCATTTACGTGGATACCAAGCGGTACACAGGACATGCGTTTTTCTGTTCCATCCCCGATATAGTAGTAGTACCATCTCAAACAATACATGCTAAACATACACGGAAACAAAGACATGTCTTAATAAAACTCATAGCATGCTACATTAAACAACGCCATTATCTGCACCAGTATTTTTCTATATTTGTCTTGATAATACTTGTAAGAGAACAAGTTAGGCTTTGTGTTTTTACTTCAAGTTCAGACATTTTACACTGTAAGTCTGTTATGATCAACCTTGTACATATGTAACATGTGTGTACGTGTGCATGCTTCATGCTTCACATGATAACTCTTATGTTGTAATGTTTTATCTACATCACGATATAACGACTTACAGGTGTAACAGTTTTTACCTGATTTAAACTACAGGTAACAATTTTACCTGTTAGTGTCAATTTCTGCCAGATATTTTAAAATTAACTTTTCAATTACTTCATTTTTAAAATGAAAACTGAAATGAAATGAGGTTTAACTAATTTAATAATATTATCCTACTTTTCTACACTGGCTGGGCAATGAAGGCGGATATAAAAATGGGGTGGAGAGAGGTATATTTTAATGTGAGACTTGAAGGAAAATATCGGTACTGATCTACACAGGGAAATAGAGAGAGAGAGAGAGAAATGGGGTTTAACGTCCACTCAACACAAACCAGTTCATTTTGGGACTAATGTATGGTTTAATTTTATTTCAATAATTTGCTTGTGCGTAGGGGTCTTTAGCAGTGGGAGGAAACCGGAGTGCCCGCAGGAAACCCACGAGGTTGAGAAGGTGCCCCTATCTCCATGCCACATACGCTCACACCAGGGATCGAAACCACAGCCATCTAGACCACCCCAACCCCCAACAGAGGGAAATAGAGTTTAACGTCCACTCGACAAAAAATCTTAAGGAACTTTGACCAAGAAGGCAGTCATCTCCAAGTATTTAAGTTGACTATTAAGGTCTTCACAATGAAGCAGTGGAAAAGGCTAAAATAGCAATACAACGGAGGCTACTTGTTGAGGATGCAATGCTGAAAAAGATTCTCATTTCAGACATTTCAAGATTGAGCGAGACACAATTTTCTCTGTAAACTCATTCTGTCAAGCCTTTTTCCCATTGTACATGTTTAAGTGCTTGTTTGGCCGTTTACATAGAAACCATTACATTTACAAAAGGCCCCATTAGATTTGCATTAGATGGACTATTTCACGGGTGAAAACATCTACATGCAGAGAGAATGGGCCTAAACTGCATTGTTGCTCAAAAAGTTGACTATATAAAATTCATTTTCTTGTGTAATATTCTATTTAATGAACATACATCTAACCGAGGTCATTCACACACGACATAACATTCCTTCTACAAAATATTCCTTAAATTCTGTGCAGTAAATGTAACAAATTCCAGGTTTTCTTAATTCAAGGTTTGCACAGTAGGCTGCTATTACTAGAGAATGTTGACTGTAAGAAACAGTAGAGTAGATGTTGAGTTGAGTATGTGTAGGAAATGGTTTATTTATCTAAACATCTAATATTTCATATTTTATTGCCAATTTACATTGTTTACAAAATCTCTACAAGTCTTCCACAGATAGGCTTCCAGTCGAGTTGTTGGCAAGACAACAGACAAAATATTCAATAGGCAAAAGATGATATCATCACTTTTCTTAGGTCATCTCACATGTACAAATATACATTATCAATGATTCAAAATGAGTCTTAATCAGGTTTTTTTTATGGAGTCCTAAATACACTAACATTTTGAGATAACAACTTGCATATTATACGTGTTGCAACCCATTTGTGTTGATTTCTAGGTGCCAAAGAATAGGGATTTAGTCCTCAATATCACATAGTTTGTGCCCTTGGAATTCTCTGTGTATCATTTAAAGTGAAAATGCAACATTAAAGAGGAAGAGAGGGAAATGGGGTTTAACGTCCACTCAACACAAACCAGCTCATTTCGGGACTAACATATGTTTTAATTTTATTTCAGTAATTCGCTTGCACATAGGGGTCTTTAGCAGTGGGAAAAATGCAACAGTTCATTAAAATGGCTAGTATTTTGTGTTTCTATAGAGAGAACCACATGTAAACTAGTGTCAATATTATTACACATACCTATATATATGAATCATATTATTGATATTATGGACAACATTATATGTATATCTCTCTATAAATCATGCCGATATCACCACAAATAGAATTGATTTCATTCTATAACTGCTGCCACAACTACTGCAGGTTATAACATCAGAATTGATCCATGACTTGAATACGTTTAATCCATTCGTCTCAAATTCAATTATACTTCAAAGTCAATAAATTTGTAACATTTAAAAGATGCATACAGCAGATAAAAGTTGATCTCCTCCATTTTATCAAATGACCTTCACAACAATCTCAATAAGACCAACGCTTCTTAGCACTATATAATGTACAGTAACATAACATGTAGGCTACAGGTGCTGAGGTACATTGTACCATGTACAGTTGCAGGTACATGTACATATACATGTAGTAGGGCCTACATTCATTTACAGCATTAAAATGGTTGTAGAAGCCAACCAAATGTTATTGATTGACTACGGTATTAAAAGGGGTTACAATTACATGTAGGGTTGAAAATGGTTCAAAACTTTAACCAAACTGTTGCCCCTACCTAGGAGAAAGATGGTACCGAACTGGGTTACAATGTTAAAACTGGTTCCAAAAGCTAAACGGTTGCACCACAGGTTGAAAGATGGTACCATACTGGGTTACAAGGTTGTAACTAGTTCAAGGAGCTAAACGGTTGCTCCACAGGTTGAAAGATGGTACCATACTGGGTTACAAAGTTGAAACTAGTTCCAGGAGATTAACGGTTGACCAATACCAAATTGAAAGATGGTACCAAATAGTGTTACAAGGTTGAAACTGGTTGCACCAGAGTTCGAAAGATGAGACTATAAAGGAGTAAATCAATGTGTGATATCAAAAGGTGGTCTAGATACCATGTGGAGATAAAGATTGTAATAACAACATATTTCAGTTACTACAAGACAAATTGTTAGTACATCTAACTCAAGATAACCTCTATTTTCATCAAAATGTTCAATTTGTTATCAATCAAAAATTTATAAACACTATGGTATATATATGTAATGTACATGTACATGTATGTTATAGAAGGGTACATAATCTAAAAAGAATACAGAACAAAACACAGTCCTGACATACATGTAATCACAATCTTATCACATACAATGTATTTGATCAAAACCTTAACATGTTGAACTGTATCATCATCAAGCACAAATGACAGAGCGAGCCAGGGAAATGGGGTTTAACATCCACTTGACACAAACCAGGCCACTTTGGGACTAACATATGCTTCAATTTCATTTCAATAATTCGCTTGCGTGTAGGGGTCTTTACGCAGTGGGAGGAAATCTGAGGATGCGAAGAAAACCCCATGAGGTTGATTCAATGCTAGATCTAATGATACAACGCGCACACGCTAACTATTCTGTCATCCAACCCCGAGCCACCACCACAAATTTAGTACAGTGAAACTGTAAGGTCTACATGTATGCACAAGCGCCCTGTTTTGATAAGTATTGGCCTACTAATATTGTCATCAAGCACAAAATGACCAGTAAACTAAAAGGTTTTTAATATTTTAACAAAGTATATATATATTACAAGCCACCTGTCTGATTCTTTATGTACATCATGTATAATGTATGTAGTTACAACATACGACTATTAATTAAACACAGTTATTTTCATAATACAAGATATATCAGAACTCTAACTTATAAGTTACATGGAACAACAATCACTGATTAATCACGGTCAATATAACATTACAATATATGTACAAAGTATCATGTATGTTTAAATAAAAAATATTTAAATATAAAATTGTTTATAAGTTGAATTGTCAAAACATTAAATTAAAATTAGTTAATATCTATCAAAGAAGCCACAATGAGGCTAAGGTGAAGTTCGGGATTACATGTACATTGACTGTTCTAAAAGTACATTTAAATATAAAATTGTTTTTAAATTGAACTGTCAAAACAATAAAATTAATTAAAAACTTTCACTTAAATCTATAAAAGATTCCAACAATGAGGCTAATGTGTAGTTCAGGGTTTAACATTGACTCTGTTCTACATGTACATAGCCTCCATAATATTAATAATATACTATTTTTAAAGATTTTTTTTTTTTAACTATTTCATATAATTTACTAAACGACAAACAGTTCAAAACAGAATTTAAATCTCTGATGTTGTTTGGGTTATTTTCCTTCCAATTTTATCACAAATTTAATTTCGATTAAATAGATGTAAAATATATCGGCATTTCATTTAAGTTACTTCCAATTTTATCACAAATTTAATTTCGATTAAATAGATGTAAAATATATCGGCATTTCATTTAAGTTACGGTACTATTTTCATCCAATAATATTAGTACATGTAGCTCTCCACAAGCTAATTATCTGTCTTTTGTAAGATCACGGAACACCGCGGCGGAATACACTACATTAACGGAAGTAAAAATAGTTGAATCATTATTTCATAGATTGGTCTACTCATATTATAGTAGTCACATACACCAGGGTCAGTTGGCCAGTAACAAAAATCAATACATTGTACGCATTAATCATAGTCTTGATCAATTAGTCCATTTTATTGTATATTTCATTATCGCTACATGTTGCCCTATTATCAAGCCATTGTTAGGTAGTCTTTGTTGTCCACTGCTGTTTAATTGGGTCAATCAAAACGTATTGTTTCCCTATTCATCATCACATCGTACAGATTATCATCAATTCTATACGACAGATGATAGAATCCTATTATTAATGTTTGTCAGTTTTTTTCATTTGTTCTCATTAAGGCCCCAACATGTTAGAGTAAAGAGACAACATTTCGGTCCCAACATTATTCAAATCATTCATCTCTTATTTTAAGTTTTGATGCAAGATTTCAAGTAACAGATGAATTGCTTGCAAACTACAATATTGTGAAGGATGAATTGGCTGTATTTAGTCTGTGCTTTTTACAACACGAGAAAAGATACCTATCATTCTTTCATTCAAACATAGCAAAAAGATTAATTTTATTTACCGTACAAAATAGAGTGAAGAAATTTATCTCACAAAAACAATACCTTTATTCCATTTCTTTGTGATGTAGAATGTATTTGTAGTTTTATTAAATCAAAGTTTGATCCCAGTGGCTTAAATTAATTCAACAAGTAAATTCGGT
Source organism: Patella ulyssiponensis (assembly GCA_963678685.1). NCBI lineage: Eukaryota > Metazoa > Mollusca > Gastropoda > Patellidae > Patella > Patella ulyssiponensis. The sequence continues at coordinate 6,903,995 of OY783225.1, forward strand.
TACCGTATTTGTTGGAAAGTGGTTTCTATTATTATTATATGGATTCTACTTAACTCCCTTGTGTCTTCAACAATATCCATTGTCTTCAGGGAACTCCACCGACCCTTAGAATAGTCTAAAGACAGGCAGATACTGATAGCTATTGTCTATAACAATTCTTCCCCCCTTTTAGAATTGTTTGATGACCGAAATGTACTGATAACTATTGTCTACAAGGATTCTTACCCTCCTCTTACAATAGTTTGAAGACAGAAATATAACGATAGCTTTTGTCTATAAGGGTTCTTTCTCCTCCCCTATCATTACCAGCTGAGAGTACATTGATAAATTATTTGTATAATTATAACCTGGGAAAGAACTTGGGTCGTTTGAGATGAGCAGAATAAAAGGAAACTAGAGTTTGTGATTTAGACAGATGGATGGCATCACAAATGTTCTCTCATCTCTTGGGAGTTGTTTAAGAACTCAGGCTATTTACAGATGAATTCAACCATGACGATTTATTTCTCTGTGGATCTGACAAGTCAAATTAGTTAGTATTAATGGCTGTACATTGGCCGATACTTTTTTTGATTTTTATCTCCTTGATAGTCCTCGAGAAATTATTGATTCCTTTCTTTTTTTCTTTTTTTTGTTTTATAGAGAAAGCGTTTTTGGTTTGCAAATTACTATTTTTTATTGACCTGAAATTCACAAAGGCTATAAAATATACAAAGAGGAGAATTATTTGGCTGACAAAGAGACAGAAACTAGATTACTATACTGGTACCGGTACATGGAATAATTAGTCTGGAACATTCTCTGAAAGCCAAACAAGACTTGACAGTCCTGACATTGTCTCCATATACATTGTAAGATGCGTCAACGTGACACCTTTTACTCTGAAGCAAGTCAAATATAATATTCTTCTGTTTAAACAAAGGCATTCTCAGCTCGGAAGATGTATGTTTTGCTATCTTACAAGTCAGGGCTGTCAGATATTCTAGAATTTTCCGACGTGGTTTCCCCTTGTCAGTGATGCAGAACTGATCCGTGTAGACATTGCTGTGGACATAAAAGATCACTTGGCAGTTGGAATTTGATACAAGAGTAGACCCAATTTCATTTTAGAGATTCTACCGTCTCAATATTGTAGTTTGGAAGGGAGTAAAACTCCCTTAAATGACAACGTAGACTTTATTCAGGAATAATAACCGTTATACATGTAAACAGTTATGTAGTACCGTAAATTAAATGATTCGCCCCACGATTATTTTATGGAATAACTCATTAACACAACTATGTTTATGATAGAAATATAATGACAATCTACATTTAACTACTTAACTAAACTTAAACCCCATTTCCTTTTGTATTTGGATGGAAAACTCTAATTATCCTGACTAAGTCATTAACTGTGTTATTTGCCCTGTAGCATGGGAAACCACATCAAGTAGAGTATGTGTTATAACAACAGGTGGAGATATATAGGACCCCTTAGGACTTTACACCCATTTTATAACAATACGGCTAGACATTAGGCTAGGGTGGAAGACAGTGGAAGTAAAGATCTGTATGTGACAGACCACTCGAGGGTTAGACTATGTTTTTATTTATAATCATTGACCCATAAACATTTCACATAGAACACCCAGAATACAAGTAGCAGACAGGTTAAATGAGGACTCTGTGTATTTATTGGATATATTTCATGAATGTATAATAATATTGTATCATCATCCTTTAAATGACAATTCCTTATCTCGCCCCCAGTGGTCAGTACCTACGATTTACAAATTCGCCCTACATGTACCTGCATACCAAAAGAAAAGTATGACCAATAAGCACGTGAGAAAATACAGTACGATTTATGTAAATCAGACCCTAAAAAAATAAGCAGCAAATCCAGCAAGAAAGAGAAATAAACGGGTTTTAACTTTCACTCAAAACAAACTTGTTATTTCGGGACTAACATCTGGTTTGATCTTATTTCAATAATTCGCTCACACATAGTGTCTTTAGCAGTGGAAATAAACCAGGGGACCAGGAGAAAACAGGCGAAGTTGAACAGACGACCTACTCCATGTCACAGACAGGTAGAGAATCGAAACCAAACCACTTGACTCAATGCATCAATGCATTTCAGGAAGAACAGGGTGGTACAATAATGACATTAAAGTATTTCTCTGTTACGCGTTAAGTTTGAAATAAAATTATTGTTTACCAGTGAAAAAGCCACCATATATAAAGCTAGTTGTGGAACATGTGTTAACTATTTATTGACACCAGTAAATAATTCAAGTATTTAATATTATAATAGTTTAAACGTCCTGACACAGACCAACATCTAGACAGTACTTGACATGTATTAACTCATATATCGGAAATACTTAAATATACCACAAGCAGATACTCATATATCGGAAATACTTAAATATACCACAAGCAGATACTATCTCGTTCATGCTTTCATTCAATAAATAGAAATAACTTCATGTACCTTATGATCTTTCATCATTAGCAGAAGTATGTTGGTAACAGGACGAGAAGTGAGCCCGAGACAAATAAAATAAAAGGGGATTTCAACTTCCTGTGCTTCCGCATTTACTAGAGGCTAATTCACACGTAGACGGGCATACACCATACAGTGTGCTATGAGGGAAATTTAGAGCTGACATCACTGCAGCCAGCTCTTACACAATATCAAACTGAAAGTAAGAGTTCTTTTAATATACATGTACAAAAGGGACTTCAGTTTTCCGTCCCATCCAAAGGACTATAACATTGATCATTGCCAAGTAAAAATAATGATTTTGAATTTAATTAAGTTGAACACTCCAGCCACTGGCACTGGCAGCCAGAGACTACATGTGTCATGTATTTTATAGCAAATTCCCCATCAATATTTTTTTAACCTTCCTCAAACTCTGTCAGTACATGTTTCACTAAAATTTCCGCAGAATTTCTATGAAGGCAAAACTGAAATGAGTACCATTATTTTCACAGAAAAAGAATGATTCATGTATGGAAACCAGAAACGTATTTCAATAGTTTTTATTTCCTGTAAATGACAGACTGTGTACCAGGTTTTCCCAGGTTTCATCCGCATGTTTCAGAGAAATAGTTTTAGGAAACGAAATAAATGAGATTGGGTTTAACATCCTACTGTTCTTCTCCGTCTTGGACAACAAAGACAGACCTACGCCAGACGCTTAGTGTGCTATGGGGAAAATTTTGCCTGGACAGCAGGACTACGGCCTACTTTTATAATGATTTCCAACTGCCAAAGGATCCTTTATGTGCACGCCAATAAATCGCTTGCAAGTAGGAATATTTAGCAGTGGAAGGACCCAGGGAAAATCCGTGAGGTTAGACAGGTGACCCTACTCCTCGTCGCATACTAACTGGAAATGGAAAGAGAGAAATGAGGTTTAACATCCACTTGACACAAACGTCGTCATTTTGGGACTAACATATGGTTTAATTTTATTTCAATAATTCGCTTGCGCATAGGGGTCTTTTACTACTTTTAGCATTGGGAGAAAACCAGAGTATCCGGAAAAACCCCAGGAGGTTGGACAGGCGACCAAACCCACGTACAACCGGGGATTCGAAACCACTGGAAATGGAAACCACACTCAATGACTGATCTTGATGTAATGAGAACTTGATGAATCAGATTCAATTGATTCATGCTTTACTTCCCTTTTCAACACAATTAAAAACCAAAACGGAACCAAGCCTTCCGTTTAAATCTACAATTGAAACAATTTCAATTTAATTATTAATTTCTCAAAAGTATCATCATTTCTACAGGAAATAAATTCACATTGGAACCGGGACTGGATGTAATTCCCACACATAAATTATTATACATTGTATGACTCATTCTATAGATAGATGTACTTTACATGCAGTAAGTTTATCTATTACTGGTTTCATGAATATTCAATTAAAATTATTGATTAGAACTCACACAGCGATCACGATATAACAGAAATAGACACATAAAAACCTTCAACTTGTATTACATGTAGAACTCCACAGCGATTTAGATATAACAGAAATAGACATAAAAACTTTCAACTTGTATCAGATCATTATCATTATAAATAAGGCAATATATTGATATTTCACCATGGTTCATTAAATATTATTATTATCTTTTTACTAACTATTCACCTACAGTGCTAAATAACAAATTATATCCATTTCAAAGAGATTTTATTATAGACTATTAATATCAGGTTTCTATTGGCCATTATTTAATAACAACGGACATCATTAAATACATTTACCAGCTGGTCAACCTATACACACAAGATTTTTGTTTGTCATGTTTTTAAAAACGCCTTTCTTTATATTTCTTTTTGATATACATTGCTATAAAATCCCTACACACCTAAGATTGTTTGTCTTGTATTTAAAAACGTCTTTACACATGTATTATTATTTAATACACACAGTATTAAATCAAAATCAAATGAAATGGGGTTTAACATCCTACTGTTCTACTCCAAACTGGTCTACTGAAGGTGGGCATATACACCATATACAGTGTGCTATGATGGAACTTTTGCCATGACAATGGCACTATGGCCTACTCTTATATCGAATCAATTCCAACTGTCAAGCGATCTTTTACGTGCATGCCAATTAGTACACGGGACCTCACTTTTTCTACACACCTAACATTACCATAGAATGACTAGACCCTAAAAAAAGATTGTTGATTTGTTTTTTGGGGTGACAATCTGTTAGACAATGGCCAGCATTGAGGAATAGGGTTCCACATACAGTGTACATGTTCTGTGCATGTATGTACCGTACATAATGTTACAATTTACACTAGTTACAATTTTTAACCCAGCAGGCTTTCGGCTTGATTGTTCAACATAAACATGTACATGTATAGAGCTTGCCAAATCATTAATAGAAATAACACATCGTTCAGTTCAGAGAAATCCAATTAATAATTTTAATCGTATACATGTACATGTAAATGTAGATCTTATATTATTACATGTATTTTAAATGACACATCTGATTAAATCGATTCTAATCTTAAATTATAAATAATATATCAGATTCACCCATTTCAATACTTTATTTGCACTTGAATCAAAAGCCACTTAAATCTTTTTTAAAAGGATGGCCTAGTGGTCTAGAGCGCCGCGCTTCGACCTCTAGCTGGCCGGTCACCTCTGGCTTGTGGCTGTGGTTTCGATCCCTGGTGTGAGCGTATGTGGCATGGAGATAGGGGCGCCTTCTCAACCCCGTGGGTTTCCTCTGGGTACTCCGGTTTCCTACCACTGCTAAAGACCCCTACGCGCAAGCGAATTATTGAAATAAAAGTGAAACCATATGTTAGTCCCAAAATGACCTAGTTTGTATTGTATCTAGTGGACGTTAAACCCCATTTCTCTCTCTCTCTAAAATACCAATTCATCAATTCCGTCTAAATGAATTACACACTGTACACCTGCGACTCGATCTTGACCCAAGAAGCCCCCCCTCCCCGAGAGTAAGAAAATGTCTAAATATTTTCTTCTGTTCATGATTCAACTTTTAATTTATCAACTCGCTATTCAAGTCACCCCGTTCCTTGGGTTATTCGTTTCGATGGTACCATATCTTATAATCGACTGATAACACTTAGATTAACATACCTTTACAGGTGTGTAATATTGACCTACATGTATAATAGACCCTGACCTCTGACCTGTACTACTACTCAACACAAATATATGTTATGCTCTAGATATTATACAGTATTATGATGTTATCAACTATTTATAAATACGGGAATCACTGGGATAGTTCATACAAACAACTCAAAAGATATAGACTAAATACATCCTAAACTTGATCAATCTTTCTACAGTTACATGTGGCTCCGCTTGAAAACAGACACTAAGCTAATTGACTGACATAAAAAGTCCTAAATCCCTGATTTTAGTTGAAAACATTAAGCATACTTCAAGAATTTTCTTAAGTATTTATTCTGCTACATGTACCATATATTCATTTAATAAAATTGAAAAAGTTTATATAGTTTTTTTGTGTATATTAGATGTGGATTGGAGTAGAACCGCATTACAAAACATATTTTTTGTATATGGCCGCCATTAGAGAAGAGACTGTTACTATTATCTGGGACAGCAATCACTGGTTTATTATACACAAACCCCATGTTTCGATAATTGTATAATAAACCAGTGATTGCTGTCCAAGATACATTTTAACTGTGTTAGTTCTGTTATGTCTCCAATCACTAAATACCACTAAAAGATTAATAGACTGCTGGTTTAATATACCGGTACACAAGCACGACTTTTCGATAAGTTTTATTATAATGAATCAGTGATTGCTGTCACATATACATATAACCGTATAAAATCTGTTGTGTTTCCAATCGCTAAATACCACTAAAGGATTATAGACCTAGACTGTGAGGTGTGTCATAGTCAGCAGGAAGATTGAGTAATAATAATATTGATTATGATAATAACAATAACTCTCATAATAGTCATAAATCATCATCCATCAATCATGCTATTGTTATTATTACATCATACAATGACATCATCATTGGCTCAACAACTGCATGTACATACATCAATGTTTTTTTTTATAAACAAAAACGGCCCACATTAAACCGCTTATGTAAGCTTACTTGTACACTGGTATCGCAGGTTTCAAAATATTTAATTTTCTCATCTAAATTTGTTATTTAAATTCTTAACATGATTTGTGTTTTTTTGTGGGTTTAAAACCCTGGAAATATAAGCAATGTATTTGAAATGAGGTCTGATAGCTTTACACTGTTTGAATTTCACACAATAATTGTTTTATTAACATGTAGAACAATCTGATCCAAAACTGAATAGATAATATTAAAATATAAAGATGGAAAAAAAAAAGAGAGAAGAAATTAATATGAACTTACACCTGACACAACAACCATTTATAATGTATCTACGCACATTAGACAACATTAAAGTTGGGTTGGGGGGGAATGGAATTGTGTACACCGACACGTAAGCTAAAGATTGCAGAATTTCATTTATTTTTAAATGGTTAGACCCCTACGCGCAAGCGAATTACTGAAATAAAATTGAAACCATATGTTAGTCCCGAAATGACCTGGTTGTGTTGAGTGGACGTTAAACCCCATTTCTCTCTCTCTCAATTTTGTTAAGTACCAGGCAGGTACATTATTATCTACAATTTAAATTATTGTTTTCTTAATTAAAGATACATTATGGGAGATTAGATCAAGTGTTGGCAGTTAAATTTGGTTTTTTTGGGGGTTTTTTTTTAAGAAATGGAATCGTGTACATGTAAACTTAAGATTGCAGAATTTCATTTGAAAGAATTTGAATCCACTGAAAACTATGACATTATAAAAGTTGATTCATACAAAGTACATTGCACATCTACAATTGAAATTATTGCTTTATTTTCTTAATTAAATGCTAATATAACCAATCCTAGTGGCAATTAAAATAATATTATGCAAGAGCAAAATCTGCTTATTACAGGTCTTTCTTTAGGCCTGAAATGTTATCTAAATAATCAATTAGACATTAATTAACATATCCAGACCATAATAAACTCTTGATGTCAAGGCTAGCCTTCGATGTTGGCGGATTAAATTCCTATATGCCGCTTAATGGCCGTTGATAATTAAATCAATCAAGTGGATAATCAAGACTATGTTGTTTATTTCAATGATTTGAGTAATGATGACCGAGGCTATGTGAATATTTCAAACGCTTTTTTCTCGGCTAATAGTGGATCAATTTGACTGAAATTTTCAGCATATTACCTTTACACTATCTAGTTTTTAACTATTATAGTGAGAACTGCCATCTCTTTATCTTATCTCCCATAATGTAACTTTAAGTTGTGAAAAATTATGATGATTAGGTGCAGTAACAAAGTTTATCCGGTGTAGACAAGTACATGACTACATGGTGGATTAAATAATAAATTATATGTTTAAATGATCAATTTTAGTGGGAATTACTGAAAAGCTGTTACAAAAAAATATGATCAGCATGAACATTAAAGAAGTTTATGTGTATGTGTCAAGCCTGAGCTTCAAAATGCACGTATCAGTACATAATGTAAGCTCTGAGTTTCCACCAGGCCTTGAAATAACAGTTTTAGATGTACCTGACAAAATGTCAGGCACTAATGAAATAGTAACTGACATCTTCAATTTAGTGCCAGAGTCCAGTCAGGTTAAAATAATATCATTGACATTGTCAATGACAGGTGCCTCATTTCCAGGCTTGGTTTCTACCTACATGTAAGTTCTGTCACTAGATACAGCTACATGTACCTGTAGGGTTACAGTTAGCATATGTTATATAGTTTACTGTACATGATAGCAGAGAATCTCACTACACAGCAACAAAAAACATGGCCGTCTCTTCTCTCATCCAATCCATTTTTTTTGGCAACTATTACCTGTGTAGAAATTCCATTATTTACCCTAATTACCTCTATGACAGAATTTTGGTAAAAGGCCACAAATTGGTACAATGTGTATTCCCTTCACATCAGTACCGGTACATATACATGTAGTACCGGTATACATGTATATGAACTTATATGATGTCTACAGAACAAAAGCAAGAAAATATTAATCACCTACATGTACATGAACGAACAGACATGTTGTGGCAAGAGTTAACACTATGCCAGTACTAAGACCCAATCAGATCAGCAAAAAATATTACATGTAGTTATTAGAGCCATCCAAAAGACTCGACATCTGTCCTTGTTGAGCCCTACAATGTACGTCCATCACCCCTGACTAGGGAAACCACACCGGAAAATCCTGATGAAGGGTTAACAGAAGGCTTTCCCACGAGGGCTGTGAAACAGTTCGCGAGACGCTGCTCAACTTGACTTCCATATTTTTGAACTACCATTTGTTACAATTTATTTTTGTACCTGAGGCAGATGATTTGCCTCTACTTCATGTTACCCATATGTATCTGATTTCATATTTTCACACTTTTCATTTCATAACAGCTGCATCCATTGTTTCATCAATTTCATAGGTTTTTTGTATATTCTGATTCAAATATCAGAGTTCAGTAGACTCGGTGTGATATTGGTTTGTGTTTAGATTAGTAAAGTGCTTGAAACAATAAGAGTATTAAGAGTCTCTCAGACTTGCTAAAATCAAATTCAGGAGAGCTTTCTCTCAATGACCTTTCTTTATCACTCTCCTAATCTCTCATGAGCTTGCATTGTCTTAATTCAATTAGCAAACAACTTTGTCCCCCCAAAAAAGTATGTGACGTAAATCTGTGAGAGTCCTCGATAGAATAGTACTGATATACAGAAATATCACATGAAATTGACAGCCTTTTTAAGAGCGTGAATTTCAAATTTGTGATATTTTTATTTCATTCAGTTCTCGCACCATTTATTTATTTCAATTAATTCAATCATTGGATGGAGATGTCAACTGTGTAGCTACCATACATCAAATGAATTTGTAGACCATTTCAATTGATTGATGGCATTACATATAGGATACCACTGATGGCCAATATGGATCTATATTATATAGAGTGTTGAGTCAACTGGGGGATAGACTTGTTTTGGGCCATATTTATAACTTTGTGGTTGAGCGGTAAACCAAAAAAATATACCGGTAGGTCTATATTAGTTATTACAAGTCTTAAATAAGGCAAAAAGACACAGAACTAGGATAACCAATTGTGGTTTCACGCCAATGTTTCGTTGTGTGCTGAGAAAAATACATGTTAAGATATAGATCTGCCTAATCTAGATTTTGGATAAAGTAAAAGTGTGTTCATTACTCAGTCATAATTTGTATCACTAACATGTTTTTATTTAATCAATCATTAATGGTAAAAACTGTACCATCATAGGCCCTAATGCAAAATTTATCTGGAATAATTATGTCCATAATAATTACGTCTATAAATTTATCATGAGCATGATACTGCAACACGTTTTAGCCATGTTTCAGGCCTTGTAGTAGTGTCGATGTCACTTTTAGGAAACAAAAGGGGTTGGTTAGGGGCCTGTCTGTGGGAGTTGGAATGAGTCAGAATTTATAATAATAGGGAAATAGCAAACGCCGTGTAGCAAGTAACACAAGTGTAATGCTGTATGACTGTGTGTAATGGCGCTGTTCGTTCAGCTTCTGCTCGCTAATAAACATAATGAGTCGCTGTGTATTACCTACTTATTATTCGCCGTTTATAATGTCATCGCTAACAATTCTACATAATCTAGAGATAGTCCTACAATTCAAATTTCATAGACACATTCGCGAAATTGCACGAGCCCTATAAACATAAAATCGTCTGCATAATGAACGAATGAAATCACGTTGGCTAACAACGATAGGAAATGTTATTCGAACAAATTGAACGATCGACGGGCCGATTTCGATGAATAATTTTATACTTACAGACGAATCCCAGTAAAAATACAGCTAGAATTAAATAGTTTAATCTCTCTTCCATGTTGACTAATCCAAAACAGTGTAAAAACACAGTCAGTTACAGTAAATTAGGTTTGTAAAACTTGAAGCATACGACAATTTCTTCTTCTCTTCAGCTTCGCTTTCAACTCGTTCAAATTGATCATTCAGTGAACAGGTGCCCAGTATCACTACGCTGAGAAAAATAGTTCATGATGTCGTCGATCATTTTAGTTGAATGCCACGAACAATGATATATTAGGGTTAAATTACTTATTTGACGACCTCTGAACTTTTAGTTTGATACTTCATGTAATTTTGGTAACCTATTTCTGTTTTTAGATTGGATCCGCGCTGGCGGAAGGATTCGGGTAAAAGATACGGTATTATTAAGCTCGAGATGAGCGCGTGAGCATCAGTTCTTTGTATAATCAGAAAAGATGACAATTTGGGATGAATTCAGAAAATGTTGTGCGTCATTTTAATTTTCTCAATATCGGCAATCTGTAGTTAATTTTAGTGTCAGATAATCGGACTATTGGGCAAACATTGAAAAGCTTGCAGTGCGGAAATTGGACATTTTATTACAGTTTACTGCCCGTTTAGAAGTGGAATTAGCCTGAAATATTTTGATGAAATTCTATCGATCTCTGCTCAATAGGAATTCAAGTTGATTTGTTAGTTTGTGAATAAGATATAATTTGTGTTCAATAGAACGGTTTTTATTTACAACGCGCTTAGAAACAAAAATTCAATACTTCAAAATTATTTCACAATTCGTCTTTACGGAAATATCTTTTAGTTTCCATTTTGAAATTATTTCTCAAGCAACCGGCAATTATTTCTCTTTAAGACTTTTTTTTTAATAAAAAAAATAAAATTGTTTTTAGGTTTAGTTATCGATTTCATGATAAAGCGGGTTTAAAATTTGCGCGGGAAAAGGCAAGAGGTATAATAATTATTATGTAAGCTTAGAAAATAATGAAATTTATTCACAGTCTTATAAAGTTTTACGCAAAGAAAACAAAACAACTGTTAATTTGATCTGCTCCTTTTCGAAGGGCGATATTTTACGATTTCTAGGCTATTTATCTCAGTTTTTTTTTAGAATTTCAAATCTTTTTACTCTCTCTCTTGATTGTTATTGACCCGGGTGGTAGCGCAGCTAAATTAAAATCAATAATTAATAATTTGTGAGAATGGGAATTGCCTGGAGGTTGAATGGTTGGCTAGTGTTTATTGAGTCTAATAGTAAAATAATTATTAGCGGGTTTTATCAATTAATGTGCATTATGAATATTTCAAGAGCGGGGACTATTTTAGAAAACTATAGAAGCCATTTTGTCTTTGTGGCGTGGCGGGTCTGCAACTTTTTATTGTTTCGACGTTTCTATTAAAATATATGTTTGTCTTTGTTTGGGTTTTTGGGTTTGTTTTTTTAAGATCCATATTTTATTTTAAGAGAGTCAGTTGTAACGTTCTATTTTTTTGCACCAACCGGGATAATAGAAGACGATGTTTCTAGGCTGTTACTATGTATATAGGCTTTATACTTTTTGCACCACCAGGGCTAATAGAAGACCGGGGGCTTAGGCAGTTTTTGATCGTCTCAGATGGGTCCGTGTTGAAAGTTAGCATGAATTCAAAGTTGTTTGACGTATTTGCTTCCAGTAAACCATAGACGATATACAATAAACTAATCGTATTTAATTATGACAGTTTTTACAATGTTGTAAATTTCATTATTAATAATCCACCCCGTCCCTTAAAACCGACGAGGTTGGACAGGCCACCATACTCCTTGCCACGTACAACCGGGGAATCGAAACCACGCCAATTTACTCAATCACGGACCTTATGATACAGCGCGCACGTGATACCACCACGCCATTGCACCCTTCGTTATTCCAGTTAGTGCAGAAACGTTAAACTCCGCTTCATTCAGTTATATTCAATTTGTGTTCGATCCCTGCATTGGCCGAGAAAGTCCATCTCGATTTTCCGGCGTGGTTTCCCCTTGTCAGTGATGCAGAACGGAGGGTCTGACAAGGACAGCTGTCTAGTGGTTCGGATGGGACGAAAAACCGAGGTCCCGTGTGCACATTGACGTGCACGTAAAAGACCCCTTGACAATTGGAATTCGATAAAAGAGTAAGCCCTAGCGCCGCTGCCCGGGCAAAATTTCCCTAACAGCACACTGTATGGCGTATGCCCGTGTTCAATTAGCCCAGGTTAGGTGCAGAAGAGTAGGACGTTAAACCCTATTTCATTTTATATTCAGTTATATTCAATTATATTCAGTTATAGATATATATCTACCCATTAAACCAGTCGCCATATTATCCACAGATGTTTAATTTAATTTATTTGGTTGCACGTGATCTACATAAACAGTTTAATATGCATAGGGTATTATAACAATTATATTAACGGTAAAATATCCACCAAGATAAAATCTATAAACGGAAATAATGGGGACAAAATCATTGATTTGATAAATAAAAAATATAGATAAACTTAATGCACATGTGACTGTATAAACAGATAAACTTAATTATCTTTTAATGACAAATAATTGTACATGATTCTCATGGTGGCTGGCATATAGCATATCAAAATAATAAATATACCCGTCTAGATTTCAATTGTTGACATATATCATTTTCCCAAAGATTAATTAATTATTAGTTCTTCCTATCTCTTGACTTTATAAAATCTTAAATCTAAATCTATTTGAATTGCCACTTGAGTTAATTGGTTTAAATTGGCAATAAGATCAATTATTAACACGGTTTACTGAACGTCATGTCGTCACCACGGTTCATTGACCGCATTACACCAACCTGCATAATATGACGTCATGGATATGTCATATGACACTTATATGACGTGTTAATAAAGTTTAGTAGAGGTCTTCAAGTACTCTCGCTTTCATTAAGAAATCATCCAGACATTCTATCGCCCTGTTATTGTGTTAAATATCCAGATATTAAGTTATTATACTCACAGACGTGACGAAACAAAGCCTTACTTGTCTTGACAGGGAGTGAGAAGGGGAAGACCTTAACGTGTCAAGAAATGTGAAGAAATGAGGTTTAACGTCCTACATCTCGACACCGACAAGAACTGAAGCCGGGCATACACCATGCACGCAGTGTGCTAAGAGAGAAATTTTGCCAGGAAAGTGGCGCAAAGACCTACTTTTATATCGAATTCGGACTGTCAAGGTTCTTTTACGACCCCGGTGCTGGCAAATTCCAACTGCCAAGGTTCTTTTACGTGCACTGTCAAGGGTTTTCTACGACCCCGGGGAAGGTCGAGAAAATTCCTAGGGATTTTCCATCGTGGTTTCCAGTAGGACAGGAGTGTGTGTGGAGGGAGGGGGCGTAAGCGTTAAACTAATTTTATTTGATGTTCTACGACCACGAACTACAACCCGGGCGTCGACCATCTTGTTTCTTCCAATCTGAACGTGACATGGTCGACTGTTAAGCGTGTCGATTCGCTGAATCGACAAAAAAACAAACGAACTTTAAATGTAACAATTGTTCGACAACAGCAATATTACGTGCTTTATATATATGTTATATCGGTCCAGAAACAAGATATCACAGAACATTCCTAAAACATATACATTGTCTATTTTAAATAAACAGTTATTTCTTCATTCACATAATAACAGATAAAATCGCCCTCGTGAACCAAGCTTTGGGGGATCATTTTTATCGTGAAAGTGCTGTTTCGTCAGCTTTTCAATTACAATTCAAAGTCTTTAAAGCCCCAATACCACTCTTGTTGTAACTGAATAATGTGCCCCAATCTTTATGCTGGTCAACAAATTGTATTATTTTACAATATTCCAATTAATTGATGATATAAATTTCATCTTAACACACCTAATTTAAAAAATTGGAAAAATCCAATTTAATGATTTGAAAAGCCTAACGTAAACCTTTTCAAACGTGACTTGAATTTTAAAATATTTTTGAACGCTCTGGACACTGATGCAATTGATAATTTACTCAACGGGTAGAACACTTAAACATCTATTACTTGGAATAAGACTATTATTTATTTTTAAACGGCAAGCGAACATAGTTATACTCTTGAATTATGTAAAGCTCGATAGATTTTAATAGAAGCGAAATTAAATGGGGTTTAGCATCCTTCACCTAACCTGGGCTAATGGAAGACAGGCATACGTCATACAGTGTGATACGGCCTATATCAAATTCCAACTACCAGGGGGGGTGGGATGGCCTAGTGGTCTAGAGTGCCGCGCTTCGACCTCTAGCTAGCCGGTCACCTCTGGCTTGCGGCTGTGGTTTCGATCCCTGGTGTAAGCGTATGTGGCATGGAGATAGGGGCGCCTTCTCAACCTCGTGGGTTTCCTCCGGGAACTCCGGTTTCCTCCCACTGGTAAAGACCACTATATACGCGCAAGCGAATTATTGAAATAAAAATTGAAACCATATGTTTTTCCCAAAATGACCAAGTTTGTGTCGAGTGGACGTTAAACCCCATTTCTCTCTCTCTCCAACTGCCAAGGGATCTTTTACGTGCACGTTTTTCGTCCCATCCGAACGACTAACCAACTGTCATTGTCAGGCACTCCATTCTGCATCACTGACAAGGGGAAATCCCTACGAAATTTCTCGGTCAATGCAGAGATCGAACACTCGACCTCCAGGCTAGCGAGCCTGTGCCTTACCCGATTAGCCACCGTGACTCCTTCAATAACTTCTTGGTAGTTTAAACTTTACTAGTTCCCCCATAACAGCAATATCAAGTGTAATGGACGTGGATTTCAGACGCGTGAGCGTGCAGCTGCAACTGGCATGCATTGTTTAAAGACAACTACAAGTCCTTTCATATGCATTTTCTTTCTCCAAAGGGTCAACCAACTTCTTGATGTTTTAAGCTTTACTACTTCCCCATCCCAGCGGTTTCAAGTTTAACGGAAGCGGAATTTAAACCCGATCGTTAAGCCTCACGAAGAAACGCGTGAGAGTGCTAGAACTGGCATGTATTGTTTAAAGATGGTACAAGTAGAAGATAATGACCTGACCTGTAGCCAAATGAACAGATGTCTAGTGATGATACTTCTCTCCGTGTTTTATGATAATATTATTGGTTTACATATTTCCGTGATTTATACCAGGGTGGAGTCGACTATTGTACACCAGCATCAACGCTCGTCTGTTTATTTGTTAAATCAGCTGCTTTACACTAATTAAGATGGTCATTACCATAAAGCTTATACACGGATGCTGAGACTTTTAATAAAAGATAAAATGGTTTTATTGTCTCACAGGGGGGTGGGGGGTGGATTGATGAATGGCTAGCGCGTCCGCGTTGTATCATAGGTCTGTCATTGAATCAACCGGCGTGGTTTCGATTCTTCGGTTGCAGGTGACAAGGAGTAGGGTCGCCTGTCCAATCTCGTGGGTTACCTGCCACTGCTACAAAGCGAATGTTTTTTTACGTATTCCCCCTTTCCTCCCAAGTGCTAATAAACCTTTCAGCGAGCAAAGTATTGAAGTAGAATTAGATCATATGTTAGTCGCGAAATGACCTAATTTGTGTCAAGTGAACGGTAAAACCCATTTCTTTCCCTGTTGTATTTTTCACTGAGTCACCGTGGCTCATGGTTTCGATATGATCTGGTGAAGTGTAAAAGAGCTGTTCTAGTTAAACACTTTACCCGGAAGTTTGTTTTGCTTTATATTCTTTGTCAGTCCCTGAAAATAAAATTCAAGTCGATCTATTTGTTGTTATTCGACTAACGGTATTAATTTTGTAATGACTGTTATTGTTGACTGCACGAGAATCAATATTGTGTATAACATTATGACAGATCTATTACTATGTATTATGGTGTGTGTTATTTATAGCTCATCAGGATTTTCCAGCGTGGTTTCCTCTTGTCAGTTGAGGGCCTGACAAGGACAGCTATATGTAGTCATTCGGATAATACGAAAAACTGAGGTCCCGTGTAAAAATTGGCGTGCACGTAAAAGATCCCTTCGCAGTTGGAATTCGATTTAGTATAGGCCATAGTGCCGCTGTCCGGGTAAAATTTCCCTCATAGCGCACTGTATAGCATATACCCGTCTTCATTAGCTCAGTCGAAGCAGAACAGTAGGACGTTAAAACCCAGTTCTTTTTACAGTGTTATTTATATTCCATGGTTTATTGGTTTTTTTACCAGCAGATTCGGATTAATATGCTTTATAACTGGGCATTATGGGAGATTAGATAAAGAGCTGACGATTCTCGCTATAATAGTGAAAAACTAGATAACCGTAAAGGGAATATGCTGAAAATATCAGGCAAATTGCTCGACTCTGAACCGAGATATTAGCGATTTAGGCCTAGCCTCGATCATCATATAACTAAATTCAGAACGATATAAAAACAAAGTCTTGATTATCCAATTTGACGTTAAAATATCCATCACAAAATGTATTCAAATCCAGCACATAGCGGAGAGTGGCGATGACATCGAGAGTTGATTATGGTCTGGATAAGTTAATTAATGTCTAATTAATAATTTAGATAGTTTTTCAGTCCTGAAGAATAGAATGACAGTTTGGCTCTTGTATAATGCATGTTTAACGATACCCCTGGCTGAAACTGTCACTGGTGTCCGTGCATCAACAGTGAAAAGATAGAATATTCTGGTTATTGTCTGTCTCCCACACACAAATATAAGTATTATAATAATTGTATTGCATGTCACTATTGTAGAAAGATAGATGTATTTGGCACAAACATTTTCAACTTAAGAAATAAAATCAGATCAGCTTTTTATTTTATTAAAGAAATGTGTAGAAATAAGTTAGTGGTACTGGTTGCTGCCCAGTCATCCGATACCCCGACCCCGCCTTATCCGGACATGATCATCAGGTATTAATATTACCATTTATAAAGAGGGATTATCAATTGTATATAAATGATTTTGAGTAACATCATATTCAATATGACATTAAACTGTCCTAGTGATACAGAAAATTCTAGAACTGACCTTCTTCTAAAGTCAATGAAATCAAATTCACTTAAAGAGAACATAAAATGGACAAGCACTGTTTTATACACTTACAGCCAGTGGTTACTATAAACTTTGTGGCAAATTCACACCAATATGATTAGCATTAAATCAGTCGGAAATATAGACCTCCAGTAAGAACAACTTATCAAAATCACTCTTAATCCCCCCCCCCAGCAAAAAAAAAACGCCAGTGACGTCACAGTAACCGAATGTATATTAGAAATGTTAACGCCTAATCAAATAAAACAATTACCCCAACGGGGAAAATGTTATTACATATAAAGTGAGCGAATCACATTAGCATAGTTTTTACTCCATCTTGAGTCAACTGGCGTGGTTTCAAATCCCCCGTTGTACGGTCGCCTGTCCAACCTCGTGGGTTTTCTCTGGGTATTCCGGTTTCCCCCACTACTAAATCTATACAAAGAACCTCTTACATTTATTCCATATATTGCCTCTTGTGTCAAATATGATATGACACAATCGTCATTTCTGGTCACAAAAGAGGCGCATGGACCCGAGCCAAACGTCTGAAGTCAGCAGTTGTCTTCAATGGAAACGCTATTCTATGACTGCCATAGAATTTCCAACTGTTTATTATTTGCATAAATCTTTGGGTTATTTTTATGACTTCTTTGGTCTTCTTATTTCTATTGGGTAATATAGTAATAAAATATATTATCATGTCTATTGTATCAACAAATAGTATTAGGTATATTCAGTAGTGCATTGAATATTTTGTATGTGAATAAAAACCAGATATGGTCACCTTTTTGTTATAAAGTGAAGTATGAAACCGAGTCAAACTGCGTACCGGAATTAGTTGAAAGTTAGCATTTGTCATTCTGTTTAGATTTCTTTCAACGTTATCAAGCCAATATGAACCCCCACCGGCTTGTCGCTTAAATTAGAATATAGAAACCGGGTTCCATATTATGTTGTTTTTAGAGAAAAAAACTTCAACGAAATGTCGCTTTAATTTCGTGAAACAGGCCCCTGGTTCCATATTATGATTTAAGAGAGAAACCTCAATGACATGTCGCTTTAATAAGGACAGTAATGTTGTGTTCTTATTATGTTTTCTATAGAGAAATACCAACCCCAGTAATATTGTGTTCCATATTATGTTTTGTGTTCATAAAGATGGATAATTGTGTAGAAGACTTTGGATCTGTTTGATGTGTTAGAATCAATATATAGAAGAGAGACAGAGAGTGAGAGGGAGAGTGTGTATTGAAATGTATATTGCTGTAGGCTATATACACCTATAGAACGGGTATAGAACGGAGTAATAAGTAGCTAGTTTATATAGGAGTTGGTGTCAATACATTAAACATCAGTTAATGATTCTCTCCCTGTGTTGATAATGGTACTACTTTCTTTCCTTTAAAGTTCCAGAAACAGAACGATTAATCCACTTTACCAATATCCCAGTTGATTCTGTTGAATACAGTGGTCGTCGTAAACAAAACTTATTTATATAGCTCCAATATGTTGTAATCTCTCAGTAGACATCTCTCTCTCTCTCTCAATTATTTACTGTAACCTCCTACTTTGTTTCATCATGTAGCCACGGTGGCTTAGTGAGTAAGACGCTGGAGAGCTAGCTTGAGTTCGCGTCTTTGATCCCTCATTTGCCGAGATAGTTCAAAGGGCAAATGATTTTCCGGCATGATTTCTCAATTGTCAGTGATGCCTGACAAGAACAGCTGTCTAATCGTTCGGGTGGTACGAAAAACCGAGGTCCCGTGTGCACATTAGCGTGAACGTAAAATCTCCCTTGGCAGTTGGAATTCGATTTAAGAGTAGGCCGTAGCGTCGCTGTCCGGGCAGAATGTCCTTCGTGGCACACGGTACGGTTTATGTCCGTTCTCAGTAGCACAGAGTTACATGTATCAAAGTTATTCTCTACATTTCCATATTATATTACTCGATTCATATCATTATCATACATCCATATATAATATTTCCATGTAACAACGATGCTAAGTCTTCTTGTCATTTGTGTATTTATAATATATATAGTCATGCATCATAATTATATTGATTACTGTGCCAATGCCAATATCAAACCCGTTTGAGGTAAATGTGTACATTACATACTGTTGTCCTGTTAGTAAATCTATATTGTAAGCTAGATTAAAATTACCATTGTCTTATATGCAAATAATATTATTTGTCATGTTGTTATTTTATGTACATATCTTGTATGCTGCCCGAAATCGACGTTTCGATGCAATAAAATCTTATCTTATCTTAGCCCAGTCGGAGCAGAACAGTGGGACGATGAACTCCATTATATTTCATTTCATTTTATTCTATTCTTCGACTGGACTAATGAAAATGAGAGTACGCCATAGGGGTTATTTTCCCAGACAGCGGCGCCACGGACTAATCTTATATCGAATTCTAACTGTCAAGTTTTCTTTTACACGTACATCACGGTGTACACGGGACCTCGAGTTTTTGAAGACAAGACGCCATACTTGCTAGTCCTTCTGATCAGCATAACCGACAAGATCAAACTTCGCTGGAAAATGTCGGGAAACTTTCTCGACCAACTCCAGAGGTCGAACCCTGAAACTCTTGGTTAGTCATTCGTGCTATAACAATTTAAAAATAGTTGATATGAAAAGAGAAAAATTGAAAATTGCCGTCAAATTACTTCATTCGCATTGTTTGTAGTTTTGGCAAGATGTGTGCAAAGTGGTAGCTCGGGCATTGATATATTCTCCACTGTCTGGCTTTCTCATTTTTGAATTAAATTTTTAAATGGCGAACCGTTCTAATCTAGTTAAAATCTCGAGTATCCGATGTCATCGAGAGTTGGTTGGGGTCTAATTATTAGTATATATAACATTTTAGGCCCAAAGAAACCCCTGCAATAGGCAGATTTAGCTTTTGGATAATGTATGTTGAATTCATTTTTATTATCAATGTTTTCCAGATCCAACCTGACATTACGTTGTTTACCGATATTTTAAAATATTTATTTGGTTTTACTAATTCCCGTTTTGATATCGAATATAATATGTCTCATAATGAATTCTATATACGGAAATCGTGAGACCTTTAAAAAAGAATTTCTATCAAATCAATTCTATACAAGGAAACCGTGGCGCTATATAGAAAATCCATTTTTGACAACAGAATATTATGAAAATCAGTTAATTACTTTTCTGTTACAATGACGTCCGTTGTTTTCTATTTATAGCTTCTGTGTTGATACAAAACGTGTTCAATGGGTTATTATTGAATTGTCCAATCAGATGTCCCTATTTAAACAAGGCATCTTTCATCGGCTTCTTTTGTTTGAGAAAAATATCTAGGGTTGGAACCTAATACTAAGAGACGGGAAGAACGAGGCTACTAATTAATAGTCTCGGTCATTGTGAACGAATAACCATTAATTCGTGAAGTGGGGTACTGTGATTAGATGACATCATGGTAGTACCAATATTGAACAGATGTCGGAACTATAGACAAGTTGACCATGACCTTGTGTCACGTGATTTATAATATTGATCATGTGACAAGATGAGTGATGAGGCGTGCGATATGGAGGACAGTGGGACAAACAACTCATCATGGTTCTTCGTATTCTCGTTATAGCTAACATTTGTCATAATTTCTCCTGACATCTTAAAGATAATAATCAAACATTGAAACAGATGACAGTGTCCCTTTAAACCAGAACTATTTTATATTCAGCAGACGTTATAATACAATATATTCAAAATAACTATCTCAAGAGAGAGAAGCCAGACAGATATTATGTTAAAATATATCTAATAGAACTATCTCAATAGAAGCAAGCTTATTTGTATCTTAAATAATAGTAACAAAGACAGTGTCCCTTTAAACAGAAATATTTTCAATACAATATTTCATGTAACGCGAGATTATTGATATTTTACATAATTAAAACAAAGAAAGTCAGCTTACTGACATTTTACATTAAAATTCACCCACTAGAATTATTTTAGATAAAGCTAGCTTACTGATATTTCACATAATTATAACTAAGACATTAGCATTGATATATTTCATCAAAACAATATAACTCCGATAAAACAATGGTTTAGAGAGCTCGGATGGTGGATCAGAGCTCATATACTTTGTTGTGTTTATTATTACCCCCCACGGTCTTATTCTTAGACATGAAGTGAAATAGGGTTTAACGTCCTGTTGTTCTGTCCCGACAGGGCAAATGAAGACGGGAATACGCCATGAAGTGTGCCCAGACAGCGGCGCTACGGCCTACTTTTTTTTTTATCGAATTCCAACCGTCGCGGGACCTCGATTTATCTTCGTCCCATCCGAACGACTAGAGAGCTGACAAGAGAAACCACGCTGGAAAATCCAGATGAACGTTCTTGCAAACCCTACCGCAGACGCTGTACTCTATTCTTTTTCGATTTCCAAGTCTCCATCGAGCTTTAACATGCTGCAATTCGTACATGGCCTCGTTTTTTTGACTAGACGTTTTTCTTTAGCAGGCCTTCTTACAGACTGGAAAATCCCAAGGAATCTTTTTCGCCAACGCCGTGATCAAATACTTGACTTTCTGGTTAGTCATCCAGCATCTTCCCCATCCAGCCCCCCCCCCCCCCAACACCCCACCCCCAACCAATAAATGTTATATTGTCTAATACCATGTACACAATAACCCTTTAGTGATAGAATTATTAATGACATTCTTGGACAAGGTTTTGTTCACGAACAATTGATAAAATGCTCGAAACCCGTTTAATACCGTGTATGACTTATTAATTGAATCAGAGCCTCGGCGTAGAAGATTTGTCTCGGGAATTCTGCATTCTATTTGATTGGAACACAAATTGGAATACCCAAGTGTGGAGAGAGAGAGAGAGAGAGAGAGAGAGAGAGACACACCCTGGATTTGTACGTGATGCTTACCTGCTGGAGAAGAAGTATTATAATACATTGTTTGGTATTCTTCGACTTCTACTGTCGCAAATAACTTGCTGCTTATATCAGTTGTCACAAATAACTCACTGCTCATGCCCATTGTCGCAAATAACTTGCTGCTGCTATATACTGTCGCAAATAACTTGCTGCTCACACCTACTGTGGCATATTACTTGCTGCTTATATAAACTGTCGCAGATAACTTGCTGCTGCTAATATACTGTCGCAAATAACTTGCTGCTCATACCTACTGTGGCAAATAACTTGCTCCTTATATAAACTGTCGCAAATAACCTACAACGTATTAATAATGACATACACGTTTTATTTATAAATAATTTGACCACAAACACGTTTTATGTATAATATGAAACAGTTTACGAGAGAAGAACCTGTCGGTTTAAAGAAAGTAGGACGTTAAACCACACTTCATTTCATTTCCTGGATATAAATCCCGCACTTCGACCTCTAGCTGGCCGGTCACCTCTGGCTTGCGGCTGTGGTTTCGATCCCTGGTGTGAGCGTATGTGGCATGGAGATGGGGCGCCTTCTCAACCTCGTGGGTTTCCTCCGGGCACTTCGGTTTCCTCCCACGGCTAAAGACCCCTACGCGCAAGCGAATTATTGAAATAAAATTAAACCATATGTTAGTTCCGAAATGACCTAGTTTGTGTCGAGTGGACGTTAAACCCCATTTCTATCTATCTATCTATGGATATAAATCATTTTATTGTTTTTAATCTTATATTGTAAAATACAAAATTTCACCTCTCCCCACCAGATACGTTGACCACAACCGTTCCTCTCGAACCCCAGCCCTCCGTTGTAGCCGGCAGCGACAACGACGTCGCCTAGTCGACCTAGCCACATTTATAAGGGAACCCGAGTTCGAACAGAAGAATGGATATGGGGTGAACTCTTTTTTATTTCGTTTAATATTGACATATAACGATTGAAACACCCGTCCCAAGAATGTGTTGACTCAGAGGTCTCTACAGAAGTGTATGTTTTCACGCTATCTGGGATCCCTCTTTAGCCTTGAATCTGCGTCGTTTTTGATACACTGACACGATGGCCACAAATTTGCACTGGCTGGAATCTGGAGTCTTTGGGTTCCTCTACCTTCCTGCACCGTGTTCAAACTTTCATTACTTCTAAAGTAAAACAAAGTCCGGCCTTAATCAACATTCGACAAGATGGCAGCGGTCTCAGATAACGATCAACGGCTTTCCTAAAAATGTTTATGCACCAATCTTTTATAATATTTTTAGTTCTGATTGACGGACAAGTATTTGACATGCTATAATTCACCCTTTAAAAATTTACGCCCGGCTATTAGATCCTATCTACTATAGAGTAAGTGGTATATTGGTAGGGAGTCTGGTAGACCTTGTCTATAAAGTAGTCCCAGCAGATGGTGTGTTGAGATTGACCAGTGGTCACGTGTGTATCAACATCTATAAACAAACACTTGTTATATTTTACACCTTACAGCTGGTTAATACACCACATACACCTTGTCCCAATTAGCAATAAACACAGACAATAGATTTACAAGTTTATAAACCATCTCACGCCATTATTTGTCGGCGGGGAATGTGTGAAGCAGCAGCTACTGCAAATCCCCATAATTTCAAGCCCGGTTGTCACTTTTCAGGAGTTGCTTACGTCTATGGAGTTAACACGTGTAACTAGTCGTTCGGATGAGGCGATAAACCGTGGGTTACCCGAGACGCGTAAATGCCACTGCCCGGACCCACACGTAACCACAGAAATGTGTTAGTCTCAGAATCACCGAGATATTGTGTTGCGGGGGGGGGGTTAAACCCCGTTCTATTCCATGGGCTGAAAGGGAGAGAGAGAGAGAGGGAGAGAGAGAGAGAGGGTTTAACGTCCACTCGACACAAATTAGGGGCTGACATATGGTTCAATTGTATTTCAATAATTCGCTTGCGCGTCGGGGTCAATAGCAGTGGGAGGAAACCAGAGGACCCGGATAAAACATACAAGGTTGGACCCGGCGCCCCACTCGTCAAGTGTAAGCGGAGAATCGAAACCACGCCAGTCGACTCAATGACGACTGGACTAACGAAGACGGGCATACGCAATACAGTGTGCCATGAGGGAAACTTTATCTGGGCAGCGGCACTATGAAGTACTCTTATATCGAATTCCAACTGCCAAGGGATCTTTTACGTACATGGGACCTCGGTTTTTCGTCCCATCCGGAACACCAGACAGTTTTCCTTGTAGTTAAGATCTGATACAATGTTAACAAGTGTTGAGTCGTGACGAGACGATGTATTGTATGGCGATAAAGATGATTATATTATGATCCTATTGTTGGTATACAGTAGTCAGTGACTTTCTCTAACAATATAACACTTGATCCCCGTTTACCTTCCATTGATCATATCTTCACATCTATTTATACAACGTGATATCATGACTTTATGATACAGTTTATTGTAGTCTGTCTGATACAACACATAATTTATTGTTATACACATCTAGACTGCCATATACCCCAGATAAACAGTTGCTACATACCGCTACACTGTCATACCCAAAACAGACAATTGCTATTCACTTATAGACTTTCATACCCCCCAAAACAAACACATGTTATACACCCCACGAGCAGTTGTTAAACCCCCGTACACTATCACATCCCACACAGACCGTTGTTATAAAATAAAACCAAGTACGAATAACCCACACCGTTATTTTGGTTATTTGTATAAACGTCATACACAACACAAACCGTTTGTTATAAATGTCTACACTGTCATACACAACACAAACAGGTTATTGTAGTCTGTAAATACTGATTTCGCCCTTTGACTTTCGAGAACAAAATCAAGTTTACTCCTTCTATTATGGCTCATATGTTATCCCCGCTGAGCTGTCTGAGAAGGTTTAGGGGTATCTGATATCTCTTTTATTGACCAAAGCAGCAGTTTCTGATTATATCTGGATAAAACAACACGAACTGATGGAGTTCCCACTGACCTGTCTATTCTCTAGAGGTGAAATAAGAATCAATTTGTAGATAACCAGTGTGGTCAGTTACTTATACAAATGACCATTGGTCAGTATTCTACACTCCGTCAATAACAACTCAATATGGCCACTTTTGTACTTTTTGTCTCGGGTTACAACCATCGCTGTTTCAGATTATGAGTGATGACGAACTTCGTCTGTAATTTTCCTACTGATTCATTGAAAACATTTTCTAGAGAATTGATACTTGGTTTCAACAGTCTTATATAAATTTTTCTCCATGTAAATAACTAAATAGAATTACTAAAATATACTAAATGTACAAGAATATATTACAGATTTACATTGACAAATAAATAAATAAAAAATAGATAAATAAATAAATAAGTCATCGTCGTCGTCGTCGTCATCATCATCATCATTGCTATATTCTTATATGTATGGTTGAATATTCATATGCTATTATTATGCTTGTCAGTATGTTCAAATAGATTCTGATATTGCCGCTATAATCCTGCTATGGTATTGTTTGTATGGCTGAATAACCATTGCTATGGTTATATGTACATATCTGATTAACTATTGCTATGGCTGAATAACCATTGCTATGGCATTATTTATCTGGCTGAATAACCATTGCTATTGTTGCCAACTAAAACACCTACAATGTATTTTTGTATTTTACTATAGATGTTTCGGGATAACAATAAATGTCTGTAAACATGGAATGATATTCAATTAAGACGTGGAGAAGACGCAGACCAATAACGGATATCCCATAAAGCTGTAATGAACGTATTTTGTAATTTATTTTAAAACTAAATTAAGTCGCGCTCTTTTCGGGTTGTTTTGTGGTTGGTATTTTTTTTTAGTTGTTAAATTAAAGATTAAGAGACCAGACATCGAGCAATATAGAAGTTGTTATTTATTTATATGGGGCCACAGTGGTTAAGTGGGTAAGGCGTTGGCTCGCTAGTCTGGAGGTCGGGTCATCGATCCCTGAATTGGCCGAGAAAGATCATCCAATTTTTCTGGCGGAGAGCCTGACTAGGACAGTTGTGTTTGTCGTTCAGATGGGACAAAAACCGAGGTCCCGTGTACACATTGCCGTGAGGTAAAAGGTCCCTTGGCAGTTGTAATTCGATCGAAGGGCAAAATTTCCCTCATAGCACACTGTATGGCGTATGCCCGTCTTCAGTAGCCCTGTTCGGTGCAGAACAGTAGGACGTTAAACCCCATTTCATTTCATTTTGTCCTAATAAATTAGGACCTAACATTTTATAAGCTATTGTTCTATCCAGTTACTAAATGTCTCCAAAAGGGTTAATATAAAGGTTGACATTTTACAAAAATAACAGACAAAGAAATGGATTCTCTACGGATTCTCCCCGTGTTGTCTACTTGGGGGTCTTTTTTTTATTTTCTGCAATTTCTCTAAACTAATTTTACAGATTGCCATTCAATCAACATAATTGAATCACGTGCCTTAATTCCTGGGTCGTTATTCAAAATCTGCTCAGCCTTCTCCAAGAATTTCCATTATTAATCCCGTAAACCGGAAGTTATTTAGGATTCCGTTACGATGTCAAATCTCGTGTGATTTATCGGGAAATTAAGTTAACATGGAGATCTATAGATGTCAAGTTTCTGTGAACAAATGGATTAAAAGAACGCGGAAAGAACGTGACACGTTCTTTTATCTTCTGACATCAGACGCACGAGACCTGACGAGATTCAACGTCAAGGTGCCGCGAGGTCCCTGAACACGTGTCAAAACCAACAACTGAATAATCTCGGCTTTATACTCGATTAACTATTTGTAGATGATTGAGAATGTTAGCATATTTTCGTGGTAGAAATATATATTTGAATGATGTCAGTCTGGTAAAACTTACCATGGTTGAACGGCGTGTGTGGAAGTTTCAACCGTAGAGCGGTATAAACGTCTGGTTAATCCAACACTAGTCCCCGGGGAACCCACTTCCGATGTAGGACTGTATGGTTTTTACATTGTTTTCAGAGCGTAAGACGGGCGGAAAATAAATTAATAGAAGACTAGCCGCGACTGTTTTTGTCGAAGGAAACATTAGTATTAAAGAAACGATGCGTGAGTTGTATTTTTCGGAAAATATCAAATTTCTCACGGTTTAATCCACACAGGTTGATTATTTAACATTTTATTAACAAAACAAAATCAAAATACCAATGCCAGATAATCTCCTGGCTATAAAACAGACCCACCAATTTGGTTCAAGGCAAATAATAATGGTGGCGGACTTGTTACATTGGAGGTTGCATGGATCGATGGCATGTTTTATATCTGTGTAAATACTGAAAAGAATTGATCCATTCAACATCGAGAATATTATATTTTAAAGTGAATTTCTATAACAATAAAATCACGTTCCGGGTCTATAAATATAGTCCTTCAATAGAACAAAATGCTCTACTTCTAAGAGAGCAGATATATACTGTTAGAGGAGATTGGCTCCGCGACCTGGATTTAGTGCGAGCGGGACATTGTCTGGCAGATTCAAATGTATATAGCTTCTGGTATTTTTGACAATTGTTTATTTCCTTAATTAAATCAAAACAAAATGGACAGAAAGAGAGTGAGAGGGGGGGAGAGAAGGCTAGAGGGAGAGGGAGAAATGCAGTGCCGAATTCACCTCGGCATACTGAAGGTTAGGACCTAATAAACTAGAGACCACCCGGCCAATGTGTATAATATTTTGGCATTGTTATACGCACTGTCATCTGCCATCGTCCTCGGTTTTGCTCAATTTTGTTTATACACACTTTCATCCACTTTTATCGATAGTTGAAGGGGTCGAGGTTGTCTAAAATCAGACACTGGATAATTGAAGTTTAACGTTCACTCAACATAACCCGGTCATCTCGGGACTAACATGGTGCAATTTTATTTCACTAATATCAATGATGTCTTTAGCATTAGGAAGAACCCAGAGGACCAGCAGAAAACACACGAGGCCTGACAGGCGACCAAAATCCCGGTCACATATAATCCCGGATCGAAAGCAAGCTCATCGCACCCGTTAATCCACCCGACTCCCACCAGTATCCCTTAACAACGCCTAACAACACGTGGAGTCAAGTCACGTGTCTTGTTATTGCTTGTATTAAGATTTATAATGGTTTGTTTATATCATCCTTATAGCCAATTAGAGTATATAGATTGTAAGACAAGATACCTGCATCACGTGTCATCATCCATCATATATAGATGCCAACAGAATCAGTTGTTGCTGCTAGGACCAATCAAACAAATTGTATTATATTCTTCTTAAAACTGAAGCCAACGTTCAGATGGGTATAAAAACCCATGTGCCGTGTACAAATTGGCGTACACGTAAACGGAACCCCGATAGTTGGAATTCGCTATAAAAGTAACCCTTAGCACTTTCTATGTCGTATGCCCGCTTTCATAGCCCCGTCGGAGCAGAACAGTAGGACGTCAAACCCAGTTTCATTTCATTTGTTTCGCCAGTAGAGTAAACCGTAACGCCGCTCAGTGGCGGATCCAGGATTTTTTTAAGGGAGGTGACAACCCATGTTTTGTCTCACCGACCGCGGTTTACGGAGCTAATTTCTGCCGCTAGTAACATAGATGCTGATTGTGTGTCTGATAAGATGCACACCGTGTGCTATAGAATATATATACGACCATGCGTGCATGTCCCGGTGGAAGCTTGTAGGACCCGGGATTCCTATACACCGGTGGGAAGGGGGGTGACTAGTCACCCCCCTGGATCCGCCCCTGGCCGCTGTCCGAGAAAAATGTCCCTCATAGCACAATATATGGCGCATGGCTGTCTTCATTTCAGAACATGATGCAGAACAGAGGGCCTGACAAGGAAGTTGTCTAGTCGTTCGGATGGGACGAAAACCGCGGTCCCGTGTACATATTGGCGTGCACGTAAAAGATCCCTTCCCAGTTGGAATTCGATATAAGAGTAGGCCGTAGCGCCGCTGCTCGGGCAAAATTTCCCCCATAGCACACTGTATGACGTATGTCCGTCTTCCATTAGCCCAGGTTAGAGGCAGAACAGTAGGACGTTAAACCCCATTTCATTTCATTTCAGACAGCGTACGTTTAGTATGCACAAAACCCCTGCACGCTATCATTGGTACTATAACAATGTCTATAGTACAGTAATTAGATAGCACTAGATGTTCGTGACATGTAATTATTTATTGAAGATGAAATTAATGAGTCATAATAATGTTTATGTTATTGAGTGTCTTCGATGATTTTATGTAAATAATATAAACCTATTGATTGAATGATTCATGGTGTATCAGTATGGACTGTATAAATACTCGTCACACAACACTGCGGTTCTTCATCTCTTGTTTTACCTACCGGTTAAACGCGACTAAACTCTGTAAATGGGGCTATAATTTGTTTGTAAATGATTCTATATTTAATTTGTAAATGGGACTATATGTAATTTGTAAATGAGACTGTAGTTAGTTTGTATTTGGGACTATAGTGAGTTTGTAAATGAGCCTATAGTTTGTAAATGAGACTTTAGATTGTAAATGAGACCATAGTTATTTTGTGAATGAGGCTATCGTTAGTTTGTAAATGGGACTATGATTAGTTTGTAAATGAGGCTATAGTTAGTCTGTAAATGATACTATCTTTAGTTTGCTAATTGCAAATTAGACTATAGTTTGTAAATTAGACTATAGTTTGTAACTTAGACTATAATCAGTTTGTAAATGAGAGGCTATATTTAGTTTTTAAATGGGACTATATTTAGTTTGCAAATAGGACTATATTTAGATTGTAAATAGGACTATAATCAGTTTGCAAATAGGACTATATTTAGATTGTAAATAGGACTATATTTAGTTTGTAAATGAGACAATAGTTAGATTGTAAATGAGACTATATTCCATTTGCAAATAAGGTTATATTCAGTTTGTAAACAACACCGTTTTGCTTCTACATGTTTCAAAATAATTTCTCGAGGAAGCCATTGAGGATATTTAAAGATACATTATGGTATGGGGGATTAGATAACGAGTTGGTAGTTCTCACAACAATAATAAAAACTAAATCATGTAAAGGCAATCTGCTTAGCTCGATCATCATTACTAAAGTCGGTAACACAAAACTAATAGTCTCGATTATCCATTTAATCACGAAGGAAAGTTATGTAGCGAATCGGACCATTATCCAACAAATATTGCAGGCTAGCGTTGACATCGAGAGTTGATTATGGTCTTGATGTCTAATTAATAGTTTTTATAACATTTCAGGCCTAAAGGAAGACCTAAAATAGGAAGATTTTGCTCTTGCATAATGTATGTTTAACGTTGCAAGGTTAAGATTTGGGAATCTTTACTTCAATTCTTTTAATCGACGTTTTAGTGGTAATAATTATTTAGATGGGTAATCGTCATGTCATTAATAATTACTGGATGCAACCTTTCAACATAGACATTTGATGCAATAATCTCCTCCTTTGTTTACAAGAATTTCAACTTTATGACCTCATCCAATAACATTTCATTTTGATAATAGCCCATGGTCACGTGTTTTGTAATAACGGTTACATTAACATGACTGTGCTGACAGCGTTAGAGATTTGTTCTCGGGTAACGTTTCCGACTTGTGAGCCGCCTGGGTGGATATGCATCTATGAAACGTGGGACATCTGGGTTAGCGAGCCAACGTCTAACTCTCTGGACAATCGCTGTGTTATCATTAACTAACAATCAAAATGAAATGGGGTTTAACGTCCTATTCTTCTGCTCCTAAATTGGGCTAATGAAGACGGCTATACGACAGACAGTGTGCGTCATTATGGCCTATATCGAATTCCAACTGCCATGTGATCTTTTACCTGCACGCCAATATATACACGAGACCTTATTTTTTTCGTCCCATCTGAACGACAAAACAGCTGTTCTTGCCAGGCCCTCCGCCCGGCACCACTGACAAGGGAAAAACAACGTCGGAAAATCCCAATGAACTTTCTCGGACAACGCAGTGATCGGACATCCGACCTCCGAGAGGAGCTCACTAATCCCTGGGTTCGCTGTTTCGCCGGTTCACTCGTCCGCCTCTATAGGAAATGCTATAAATATGGGTATCAATAAATCTAACCCCAACCCTAACCCTAATAATAGATATCGGTGGAATAATGAACCCGAGGACTAGTGAACCTGTGGATTAGTGCATCCCCGACCTCCTGGCTAGCGAGCCAGCGTTTTACCCACTTACCGACCGTGGCTCCTAACGAACAATGAGAATGATTATATTCTATAAGCCGGGAAAAACAAGAGAATGTAAAATTAGCCAGCGTGTATGGTTTATATAAAACAATATGTATTATATTACAACCTAAACATCCATCAGTGTTCTTTATTAGTCTTTTATTTACTTTAAAAACATTCCAAGCACAGCTTTACCCAGATAACACACATACGTTATTCATAACGTCGGAGGTGAATGAAATGAAACGTCCTACACCGCTCTACCCAGATAACACACATACGTTATTCATGACGTTGGGGCGAATGAAATGAAACGTCCCTAACTTCATGTATAGCGAAGATCATAGATAAATGGATTTTCATTTTGAAATATCTTTGTCATTACTAAACGGAATTGAACAATTTTCACCTCATATATAGCAAGAAGCATATAGGTCAAGGTCATTGACTTTTCATTTTGACACACCGTGGTAATTACTGAAGTGAACTGAACATTTTTTGGTTATATTCCCATTCTTTCTCCGGGTCCTCCGGTTTCCTCCCACTGCTAAAGATCCCTACGCGCAAGCGAATTATTGAAATAAAATTGAAGCATGTGCTAGTTATGAAATGACCTAGTTTGTGTCGATTCTCTATATTCCTATTCACTGTAGGTTGCAAGAGATTCTATAGTGCTAAACGTAAAATGTTGACACGGGGTTAAATTCACCCTTAATAGTTTTGTGTAATTTCCCCAATTATTGCAACCGTTACATGTTGTTGACATGTATGTGTTATATGAACGGATTACCATATTAATTCTATTGATGGTATGAGTGACTGATGGCTGACTGATACAATCCTGTATGATATAACAGTAATCTCGAGTAAGATGTTTATCGTGTTATACTGGTGATTAGTTGATGAGTTGATGTCTATAATATACACAGATATATCATTATGTTAATTGGGGGTAATTATATATGTACATGTAGTATGTAATATACAACTATTAAACTAGTATATAGTTAGAGTGGAGGTAAAATAACTCTTCAATTGACTCTTAGAAATCAACAAGCAGTGGGTGGAATTAATTCTTGGCATTTGAAGAGTTGAGAGAAAGAGATTGGGGTGAGGGAGAGAGAGAGGGGGATGTCTTTAGCAGTGAAAGGAAACTGGAGGACCCGGTGAAAATCCACGAGGCTTGACCGGCGACCCTACTCTTTTTCATGTACTGGTTGGAAAATCGAAACCACGCCAGTTGACTCAATAACGAGCACGCACTAACCATTCGTCCCCCCCCCCCACACACACACAACCACTTCCGAAGAGTAGGGAGAACGCCGCTGTTCGGGCACACGTGCTCTGGTATTACATGACCCTTCTTCATTAGCCCGAATGGCGTGCACTTAAGAAACTTTGACAGTTGCATTTGAAATTGTCGGGGCAATATTTCCTTCATAGCATCATGTATGACGTGTTTGTGTGTCAGTCTGTATTAGCCTGGTCGGTGAAGTAACGTGGTTCGTTAAACCTCATTTCATTTTATTTATCTATACTAATATTTGTAACTCTCGTTTGTTTGTCTGTTTAGGGTTGGTGGCTATACTGGGGCTGTTCCGAGGCTGTAAAGTTGTGCATAGGGGTAGCTCGGACCGGGGAGTAACACTGGCCAGGTGAAGGATAATTCGCTAGTAGCCATCCCTATCGTGGAGTTGGACTACCGCTTCCTGAGTTATACTACGTTCCAACCCGTGCAGCGCCATGTTATCCGCAAGTATTATATAAAGCAATTAAAACAATGTACTAACACTGTACCAGATCGACCTGTTTAACTATAATCCAATACATATACATGTATATATCAACAGTTTTTACATGTATTATGTAAAACTATTAAAATAGGAGAATGACACTAGATCGATTTAATGTAAATAACGCTGTATGTAGAATAAGTTACAGAACGATATATTCAACTAATGTTCTAATGATGACCATACACCTGACATAATCAGGTAATTTACTTTTATTATAAACACCAGGTGTTAAACGATACACAGGATTTATTACTCTCGCATCCCATATCTCAAATAGCCATTAAGGGATAGTTAAAAATAGATAACATAAAGAGAGTATGTTGAAAATTTCGGTCACATTGCTCCACTCTGAAACAACTTTTGTCAGGAAAAGAAAAAGTACACAATATATATATATATGGATGTATTTTATTTACATTTATTATGATGATAAAAGATACATTACGGGAGATGAGATGACGAGTCGACTGTTCTCGCTATAATAGTTAAAAACTAGATAACGTAAATAGAATATGTTGAAAATTTCAGTTTAATTGCTCCACTCTGAAACGAGATATTAGCTTATAAATTTTAAGCCTAGCATCTGATATCTCTAGGAGTCATTATGGAAGATTAGATAAAGAGTTGATTGTTCTTGACTGAATAGTTAAAACATTGATAATATAAATAGAATATATTGAAAATATCAGTTTAGTGGCTCCATTTTGAAATGTGATATCATCTTTTGGATATGAAGCCTGGCCTCGGTCATTTCTAAAGTCGATACGATAACAAAACATAGTCACGATTATCCATTTTTGGATTTAATAATCAATGATCATTGAGCAGCAGATCGGTTTCAGTTCCTGTGAAAATCCGACACATAAGATGCCACCGAGGCTTGATTATGGTCTGGATAAGTTAATTAATGTCTAAAAATGTAGATAATAATTCAATAGGCAGCTTTACCTCTTGTATAATGTATGTTTCTAAAAAAAATATCTTGCCCGTTCCAATATGATTAAGGTACAGGTATAGATATAGATGTCGTTTCGTTTTTTTATACTTTCGATGGCCTATACTACCTGGTGGAATGAAGATGGGTAAAATGAAATTTTGGAATATAAAACGAAACGAAATAGGATAATATATGTTTTAGTAAGACTTATATATCAAATCTAAACAATACCGTGATTTAGAGAAACGTATCGATTGAGAGGAAACTTGGAGTACATGGAGTAGACCCACGAGGTTAAGGCGCTCGTATCTCCCTGCCACATACGCCCACATTACAACTGCAAGTCAGAGGTGACTGGTCAGTAAGAACTCGAGGTAACATTTCGTTCTCTTTTATTATCGACTGCGCACTTACTCTACGGACAGATATGTTTTTATTATTCAGTTCAACGCAGGTTGTAATTTTGGCCCGTCGACCAATTTACCAACTAAAAACAGCGATATAGAAAATGTGGCAAAATTTTGGTAATCCAGATCTTTTATTTACTGTCTAATCAAGGTCGTGCTGTTTACATGCGGTTTTAGATGTCAATGGAATGACCAAACGAAAAGTGGTGATCAAATAACACACTATTTATGGATAACAATTACTATGGTTTATTTCACTGCGACGTTTCAACAAGATTTCACAAGTCGTTATCAAGCATATAACACAAATAAATGAGTGGTGATGTTGAAGTAGTTATTGGTGGGTTATTTTGTGGGACTCATTTCTCTTCACTTAATTTCAGCTTTTAAAGTCTTTACATTTCAGATTTATGTCACGAATAAACAAATTGTAGGTTATCAGTGATGATTGATGGCGAGTGATTTGAGAAGATGTAGGAGTTACTTTGTGTACATTGTGAACGACAAAGGACCTAACGCATACCCTTGTGGAACGCCACATTTTGATACATTCTCAGTTTAGGATATGGATTTCATTCTTTGCGAGTAGTCGATCTCATCTCATTCGGTCGACAAATTGAGACGCCCTGTCTGCCTTTTTAAAATGGCCCGCACATTTCACAGTGTCCACAAGACGAGACGAATTTATCAGAGATCGTTTGTGTAAAATTCAGGAAATCACAATTTTATATGGATTCTCTTCTTCCATTTCATTTTCTTCTCTTGTGTCGCTAAACGTCCGCTCCCACCTTCTGTGATATCAAAGACAAGTGTATTCTACGATACTTTCCTGACGGACCAAGGCTAGTCCGACATAGGATGGGGACATGACAAGGGACCTAGCAGTACAGACCATTGGGGGACGGCACAGTTGAAAAAAGTGTTGGGGCTCTTTGTGAAAATGACATACCGGTTACACACAAAGCGTTAAATAAGGATGGAAGAAGGTATGGGGACTTGTGTGTGTGGGGGGGGGGGGCTATTTTTTTTCTATATTTGCACTTATGAGATTATTGACAACACAATTCAAGACTGTCTGTATACAATGTTTCGGTTGAAATTCGCACAATAGATTTGCTTGATTTAGATGTTCAAACAGATTTATCTTGACTGCTTTTTCCAGAAATGTAGAAAGGAAGGTCATAATTTGGTATTGGCCGATAATGCTTTAAACCATTTAAAAGCAAGTGTATTGACAGAGTCTGGACATTTCAACTCCAATATTGAGTCGTACGCCAGCTTTGCGTAACATAGCTCAGAGGTGAAATTCTGTCGCCAGTATCGAAGGTTTGGAGGCCGAACCGGTTCTATCATTGAGTCAAGTGGCGCGGTTTCGATTCCCTCCGTGTATGTGCTAAGTAGTAGGGCCGGCTGTCCAACCTCTTGATTTTTTGTTGGGTCCTCCGATGTTTTCCCCCAGCTAAAGACCTCTATCACAAGCGAATTTTCGGAATGAAATGGAATCATATGTTTAGTCCCGAAATCTCTCTCTCTCTCTCCTATTCTTTCTGTCTCTCTCCTTCTCACTCTCTCTCTCTCTTACTCTGTCTCTCCCTCCCTCTGTCTCTCTCTTTCTCTCTCTCTCTCTAAACCTACAGGCCCCCTTTTCGACCCCTGCATTGGCCTAGAGGTTCATCGGGATTTCACAGCTCCGTTTCTCATTGTCAGTAGTGTGGGACGGGGGGCATGGTAAGCGACAATGTATGATCGTTCGGTGGGACATACAAAATACGAGTAAGCCGTAGCGCCGCTATCCAGGCAAAATCTCCCTTATATCCCAATGTATGACATGTGGCCGTCTTCATTAGCTCAGTCATTGCTGACACATAGAACGTTAAATAACGAACCACGGTGGCTAAGTGGATAAGACGCTGGGTTGGTAACCTGGAGGTCACGTGTTCGATCTCTGCATTGGCCGAGAAAGTTCATCGGGATTTTCCGACATGGTTTGGTCAGTGTTGCAGTCTTTCCGATGGGTAGAAAAATCGATGTCACACGTATACATTGGCTTGCACGTAAAGATCCCGTGACAGGTGGAATTCGATACAAGAGTGGGCCATAGTGCCGCTGCCTGGGCAAAATTTCCCTCATAGCACACTGTATGGCATATACCCATCTTCGTTAGCTCAGTCGGAGCAGAAGAAGGTCGTTAAGCCCCATTTCATTTCATTTGTATTGAGAAGCAAAAACATATTGTTTCACGTTGAGGACAATGGCTCTGTATGTCATAAATCAAGGTGTTTAAGTTTACTGTAAGCCAGGCCGCCATGACACCCACGTGGTGTAGTTGTGTGTGTGTTGATATAGATAAGACTATAATATATATCATTCTCTCACGATATACACCAATATACCACGGTAATTAACATCTAACTTATCTTGTTATACCCCACCCACTAAATATACAACAACTTAAATCCCTTCACCAATGTACTTCACTTCTGGAACCCGCGGTGGCTCAGTGAGTAAGACATTGTCTCACTAACAAGTGGTCCGGGGTTGGATTCCGGTGCTGTTCGATGAGGTTTCTCGGAGGTGCCCAACCCACTAAACATACACCAACTGAACACCATCACCAATCTAGTTCACTTCTAGAACCCGCGGTGGCTCAGTAAGTAAGACGTTGACTCATTAACCAAGTGGTCCGGGGTTGGATTCCGGCGTTGGTCGAGAAAGTTTCTCGGTCTTTCCGTCTATACATGTACATTGGCGTGCATGTAAAAGAACCCTTGCTAGTTTGAATCCGATATAAGAGTAGATCGTAGCGCCACTGTCTGGGCAAAATTTCCCTTATACCGCGTATGGGTCTTAAGCGGTGGTCTATATGGGCTGGTAAATCAAGTCTGTATGGACTGGTAAATCAGTCTGTATTGACTGTATGGGCTTGTAAATCAAGTTTGTACGGACTGGAAGGAAACCGGAGGACCAGGGGAAAACCCACGAGGCTGGACAGACGACCCTACGCCTTGTTGCGTACAACCGGGGAATCGAAACCACGCCAGCTGACTCAATGACCGACCTTGTGATACAACGCCCACGCTCTAACCATCCAGTCATCCAACCCCCGGATCTATAAACGTCGTAATAATTATTGTGTCAGTCACCCCCCGGACCAGGCCGTCAATATACAGCCTTTAATTAAACATTTAAATGGCGGATTAATCTGTTCTAAAACGACAGTAACAGCGATAAATAGTTCAGTTTGTTAATTCAAATGATTAGTTGGTATTCAAATGACGGAAACTTAAACTGTAGTAGGAAATGGCTTCGTGTAAATGTGTTTTTGAATCAGATGAGATGGTTTACTATCAATCTGATTGGAACTAAAGACAAGAGAAAACATGTCGAACTAACCTCCATGTTGATTTACCAACCAATAACAACACAAACTGATGACGTAACCGTTGTTTTAACCCTAAATGTATCAAAAGAACAATATCACGTGACGTGATCTGAAAGTACCTAGATATGGGGTTATACTTACAGGGTGGTAACCTGCCAAAACTTAGACAGCCATATCTTAGACAGCTTAAAACAACAACATTTACGGTCAAGTGCACAACTAATCCTCAACCTGTTACCTTTATTTGATAATGGAATAGTCCAAGAAATTCTAGAAAAAATCCCAAAACTTAGACAGCCAGTTCAAAACAACAGCAAATTGTAACATTGGTATGTTAAAGCAGATTTATTAACAAGTATAAAACAACAAATACAGTACCATTTCTTTACTGGTCAAGTTTTTACTTATATAAATAATAATAATTTTAATACTCTATGTTCACAAATCTTCAATGCGAATGTTAACAAAGTGTCTATCCGCGATGGATCAAATGGCCGACTGCGTCCAGATACCTAATCTTGGTTTTGTCACCTTGTTGCAGCTGCTGCTTGAGTCTGACCAATCTGTTCTCTAACTCCCGATAGACTCTCTTCTAGGGTGGAGCTGCAGCTCCAAAGTTGAGCTGTGCCAGTTTCGCTCGATCTGCGTTCTCGATTCTTTTGATGATGCCAACAAAGCGGAAGATGCTGGGATATCGGTGGGAGAGAGAGCGGTTCAACCTGTTGTGAAATCCCTCCAGAGATAAGGTAGACACTTTAAAATCAAAACATCTCAGCTTCTTGCACATACTTAAATGATTAATAATCACCCTTGGATCAAAGTTAGATATATTTTCAAATCAATACATCTCAACAGTTTTAAAATAACTTATTGTTTTGATAATCAAACTTGCATCAAAGACATTCATTTTCAAATCAAAACATCTCAGCCCAACAAACTTAATCTCCCTATGGGTCAATTACACCACTGATTAGGACTGTTCCATTGCAGCTATGGGTGTTGTGTTAATTAATCACTTACTCCACTGTCTAAGTTATGGCTGTCTAAATTATGGCTGTCTAAGTTTTGGGAGATAACCTACAGGGTTTGTAGCGCAATGAACTTAAAGGAGAAGTGCCAGATATTATATTCAAAGGTTTTTGTATTGGCAACTATGGAATTAAATGCGGTTCTAATGTCTTACCTTAATGTAGTCCCTGTCACCCAGAACCCCCTAGTCTTCAACGTACGGTGGGTCTGGGTCGGTTCTCAATTATTGACGAAAATTACTGGATAATCTACCACATAAAAAAACCAAACTCCCGGTTACGCATGGGCAATGGAACCTTTTGGTTAAAAGTCTCGGTAAGTGCTAGATCTTATGAAGCTGGGCCGATTTTGCTAGATTCTATAAAGCGAGTCTGAAATATATCCCACAATTCACTTGGCATTAGAAACAAAATAGACACGAGGAAAAAATTATGAATCGCAACGAAGAATTAAGAAGATTGTGAGAAGCCATACGTCTGATTCATGACGAGAGAAAATTACTATTTCAATTAAAACCTTTAAAAACAAAATTTTAGAGAGTGTCATTGTTGACAAGCGAGATGTTTTGATAGATTCAGTACGTGGTAACTCAAAAGACTGGACAATCCAGACAATGACCGACTTTCTGTCAAATTTTGAGGACCCATCCAGACTAATATTCGTAGAATATTTGTTTGGATTATAGAGACTAACCTTAATGTAATAACCTAGCTAATGTAGACCGCCATACGTCATGCAGCGGGATATGCGGAAATTCTGTCCGGACGGGGGAGTTCCCGCCTACTCTATGTTAAAATCCAACCGTCAAGCGTTCGTTTACGTGCACGCCAACGGGTATATGATGGACCTCGTTGCAGTTCTGGGCCCATATTAATATGGAGTGGTTCTTAGTACAATCACACTCATACCACACGCACCTAAACCGCAACAAGGCCCGTGTTCAACACGTAACCACTTTAAATACACGTAACCACATTAAGGAAGATAAATCTTTGATTTTGTCAATTGATGATGATGTTATTTTTCATCTTTTTACAATTGTTTCGTGACTTTAAAGTGTCTTTATGGTGTAGAACGAGGTGTATGGTATTTTTGACACTGTCATAGGACCCTCTAATCCTAAACAACATCATCATCTCCGGTTTTACTCAATTTCGTTTCAAAAAACTCTCTTCCATCTTCCTTAACGTGATTAAAACACAGATCCTATTTCGTTCCGGGTTTTTTGGGTTCAAAAGTGCGTTTTATTTGTCTTTACAACACTAGGCTGTGGAGAGGGAGAGAGAGAGAGAAATGGGGTTTAACGTCCACTCGACACAAACTAGGTCATTTTGGGACTAACATAAGGTTTTAATTTTATTTCAATAATTCGCTTGCGCGTAGGGGTCTTTAGCAGTGGGAGGAAACCGGAGTGCCCGGAGGAAACCCACGAGGTTGAGAAGGCGCCCCTATCTCCATGCCACATACGCTCACACCAGGGATCGAAACCACAGCCGCAAGCCAGAGGTGACAGGCCAGCTAGAGGTCGAAGCGCGGCACTCTAGACCACTAGGCCATCCCACCCCCCCTAGGGTGTGGAAGAGTTGTTCTATAACACGCGTTCTGGATGGCGTAGGGGATTAGCCAATGAAACCATCTGTTACTGCGGCTTCTTAACGTGCGATGCATGGAACTGTGGGGAAACCCCTAGACACGTCAACGCTGATTGATTAATCGATGTGTGACGTCATAGAGTTAAAAAGCCGTCAGTATGACTTTTGACGCGACCTTCTAGTTTTGGGAGAACGCTAGATCGAAGACGGTCCTACGCATTTTAGCACATATGACGTCATATATACATTGTGGGTTAGGGTAAGGGCTAGGACCTGTAGATTTCGTCATAGTATCGAGATATAAACAGGGCTAGCCCTAACCCTAACCCTGGGTCAAGCCTAACCCTTATCGATGTGTGACGTCATAGAGTTAAAAAGCCGTCAGTATGACTTTTGACGCGACCTTCTAGGTATAGGATATTAACCTGCCCGAGGTTGATATGATAGAGAACACGCGGGCGCAGCCCAAGTGTTCTCTATCATATCAATCCGAGGGAGAGTAGGTTTATATCTGACATATACAACGTTAACCCTTAAATTTAATGGACTCTTCTAAAAAAAAGGCAACAGTGATTGGTTAATTGCTCGACAGCATGTGACGTGTTTGTTTATACGACGCCATTTTGTAGTAATTGAACTGAAGAAAGCTAAAACAAAATGGATAGTAAAACGAAGTCAGGCGAATAATCAATCCTTTTTAGTCATCATATTGACGATAGAATAGATGTGAATGCAACTATGATGAGGATCTATACAAAGCCCGAAGAAAATTTGGATCAAAAGGCAATCTTTTCCGATAATTCTGACAATAAACCGTGACTGAAGGTTACTTTTCGGTATGTTCAGAGAAAGATTTGACCGACTGTTTTGAGTGGATTGTAGCCGTAGCCAAAAATACTTTACAAAGGAACTCTTGGGTGATAAATACTTTCACGTCTTGGGTTGTGTGGAGAAGTGATTTGGGCAGAAAGAAAATTCTGAAAGATATCTTAGACATGGACTGGAGTGTGGATAACCGATTTAAATAAGCCGATAAGTACGCCGTCTATTTAGGTCCTGAATGCTACAAACTGTACCAAAACAATTTTTGTTTTTATTGTCAAAAGAATAAAAATTTATTTCTGTGTTCTTTGTATTATTTCGATCATCTACGTCAAGAGCGGTTGATATGAGCCGAATATATCGACCTACAATGACGTCATCAGCGGTTGATATGAAATATCAACCTCTCAAGACGTCATCAGCGGTTGATATGAACCGAATATATCAACCTCTGATGACGTCACGAGAGGTTGTTATAAGATATAACTGCTATGGACATCAAAGAAAAAAACTACTACCAGTTGTATATTTTTGGGAGAACGCCTTATCGAAGACGGTCCTACGCATTTTAGCACATATGACGTCATATATACATTGTGGGTTAGGGTAAGGGCTAGGACCTGTAGATTTCGTCATAGTATCGAGATATAAACAGGGCTAGCCCTAACCCTAAGTCAAGCCTAACCCTTACCCTAACCCACAATACACATATTATGACGTCATAAAATGCGTAGGACCGTCTCCGATCTAGCGTTCTCCCTAGTTTTGGCCATTGAAAGTATAAAAAACGAAACGAATTATAGATCTGTATTTGAATCTGACGCTGCGAGTCTTCTGGTATCTGACCGAATGTTTACGGTACAGCCATGTTATCATCCAATCTGCTGAGTAAGTGATAATAATTGTTGCAATCTAAAACTCTGCCGACTCTGGTTAGTTCCTTTACCTTTAGAAATCACGATCTCTGATCTGGTTAGTCACGAAGCGAAACCTACTTCCATCCCAAACATGTGTGCTATGTCAATGATGTCACGGGTTACGGGGTTATCTATATGACGTATTACACAGAGAACGTTCAAGTGACACCAAGTTTGTGGAATGCATTGTTTTCAACTGGAAACCAATTAATCTTCCGCCTTTCAACCAAGCATGGGTCAAAGTCAGGCGTTTTATTTCAAAAGAAAAACAGATTATTGCACCCTACAGAACAATGAAAACATTTATGTGTTTTTAAAACCCGGCCAACTCCCTGCTGACTTTTTATGTTTGTATGTACGTTTAGTTCAGTGCCAGGTCAAATTAACCTGCCGTCGAAACAAACCAGGACGAAGTGTCGCCCACGCTAATTAGTCGGGACTATTTTCTTGGTCATTGTGGTGCCTGTCGTATTGAGAAAGAGTTTTGGAAATAGTGCGAGAGATAATTCAATTGCTCAATAATATTGAACTATTTCGGGGTGATATTGTTGTTATTTACCGGGAAATAATATATAACTATTTGGTGTTAATATTATTATTATTTTTTACCGGGAAATATTGCACTCCGAGTCCAAATTGGATTACAATTGGTCGCCCCCGTGTTAGCTTGGTTACACGATTGAAAAGGCAACGTCTAAAACCCCACCAGGGCAGTTTGCTTTTCATACTAAACTTATGCTGTGTTAGCACCGCTTGCGAAAAAACACTAGGCTAGTTGACCGAAAATGTAAATCCTAAATCGACGATTTCAGTCGAAAACACTAATTTTAAAAGTATTTCTTCACCTTTCATTGAATAAAATTTTGAGATATTTTTTGTCCCCCGCCTTTCGTTTGTCCGTCCGTCTGTCTGTCTGTCTGTCTGT
Source organism: Patella ulyssiponensis (assembly GCA_963678685.1). NCBI lineage: Eukaryota > Metazoa > Mollusca > Gastropoda > Patellidae > Patella > Patella ulyssiponensis. The sequence goes on from OY783225.1 coordinate 6,947,496, forward strand.
CCGTCACACTTTTTGGGACACAATAACTCTCTTCCTAATTGAGCTAGAATGTTCAAACTTGTTGTATGTGTTTATTAGGTCAATGCCTTGATGGAGTTCGAAGATGAGCATTTTCCGCTTAGGGTAAGCAGAGATAAGCAATTTGATTGGTTGATGCTTTGGGACACGATAACTCTAGTTCTAATTAAGTGAGATTGATGAAACTTGGTGTATAGTTTCATTACAGTAATACCATGACTAAGTTCGATAATGAGCATTTTCTGCTCAGGGTAAGCAGAGCTATACGCAATTTGATTGGTCGAGACTTTGGAACACAATAACTCCCCTTCTAATTAAGTTAAAATGTTCAAACTTGGTGTATATGCTTATTAGGTCAATGCCTTGATGGAGTTCGAAGATGAGCATTTTCCGCTTAGGGTAAGCAGAGATAAGCAATTTGATTGGTTGATGCTTTGGGACACAATAACTTTAGTTCTAATTTAGTGAGAGTGATGAAACTTGGTGTATAGTTTCATTACAGTAATACCTTGACTAAGTTCGATAATGAGCATTTTCTGCTCAGGGTAAGCAGAGCGATACGCAATTTGATTGGTCGAGACTTTTGAACACAATAACTCTCCTTCTAATTGAGTTAAAATGTTCAAACTTGGTGTATATGCTTATTAGGCCAATGCCTTGATGGAGTTCGAAGATGAGCATTTTCCGCTTAGGGTAAGCAGGGATAAGCAATTTGATTGGTTGATGCTTTGGGACACGATAACTTTAGTTCTAAGTAAGTGAGAGTGATGAAACTTGGTGTATAGTTTCATTACAGTAATACCTTGACTAAGATCGATAATGAGCATTTTCTGCTCAGGGTAAGCAGAGCGATAAGCAATTTGATTTGCCGAGACTTTGGAACACAATAACTCTCCTTCGAATTGAGTTAAAATGTTCAAAATTGGTGTGTATGCTTATTAGGTCAATGCCTTGATGGAGTTCGAAGATGAGCTTTTTCTTCTTAGGGTAGGCAGAGATAAGCAATTTCATCTTAGGTTCATCTTGATTGATGATTTTTATGCCAATACAATGACTGCATTCTCATTCAGTAATGGATTCGACACTAACAGTGTATCGAAACGATTGACTCGGACACGAGGGCCCTTTCCCTTGGCCAGAGGCGCCCTTTTGTCAAGCGTGGGGGCCCTTTGGTCTGCCTTTAGGGTCCCCCTAACTAGGGTACATTTTCATTTTTCTCGTCGGTTTTAGCATTTTTCTTTATAAAACACTTTTGGATGACACTTCGTGTACAGTTTGATTGCTCGATACGTTTGAAAAAAATAAATGTGCGATTAATTAATATGTGTCATCTATTTATTTTTATTCATTGAGACGGAGTATAACCGCATTACAAAACAGTATACTAATTATCGGATATGGCGGCTATATAGGGTAGTGATCTATTCCCGAACTACTGTACGTGCCCTGCACTGCATTATGCATGGTTTCTGCAGTTATTTCTGTTGTATTAGAGTATGGACGCCTTTATCACCCCACCACACCCCCAACAAAGCACTACAAAAACAATTTGAGGGATCACGTGGCTAAGTAAGTAAGGCGCTAGCTCGCTAGCCTGGAGGTCGAGTGTTCGATCCCTGCATTGGCCGAGAAAGTTCATCTGGGTTTTCCAGTGTGGTTTCCCCTTGTCAGTGATGCAGAACGGAGGGCCTGACCAGGAAAGTTGCCTAGTCGTTCGGATGGGACGAAAAATCAAGGTCCCGTGTACACATTGGAGTGTACGTAAAAGATCCCTTGGCAGTTGGAATTCAATATAAGAGTAGGCCGTTGTGCCGCTGCCCGGGCAAAATTTCCTTCATAGCACACTGTATGGCGTATGCCCGTCTTCCATTAGCCCAGGTTAGGTGCATAAGAGTAGGACGTTAAACCCCATTTCATTTCATTTCACAAAAACAATTTGATGTCTGGGGTTATGAATGTACAATGCCAGCGAGAGCTAGTCTGTCGGACGAGGGTAGTTTTGTTAGCTTTCTAGGTGTCAATGGTTCTTTTACGTGCACGCCGATGTGTACATGGGTGGGCCGCGGGTTTCCACATCACCCGAGCTACTTGGTCCTTACCCAGGGCCAGACCGGCCCAATTTAGTGTGGACAGTGTATATATTACTTAATCTTGTGTATTTTACGTAATGCAGAGTTACTTAATTCGGTGTATTGTACTTAATCCGACGCATATTACTTAATCCGGTATATTTGATTTAATCCAGTGTATATTACTTAATCCGGTGTACATTATTTAATCCGGTGTATTTGATTTAATCCAGTGTATACCACTTAATACATTGCCGACAGAATGTATTACAATTTATTTGTTTGAATGCTTTTCTGCTTTTCAATAACCCCCATATTCATATCAAGAGAAACAATCCATTCTGGAGAGCCCTTCATGGCTCAGACATTATTATAGCTTACACCGTTTTTATAATTAAAACATGACAGCCTAGAAAACTCTATTAAACTTAATTCATTTCATATCAATATAAAGAACACGATAGCTGAAACTTTCAATCAATTTCATTCGATATTTTTAATACGTCCTTTGCATGAGATCGTCTCATATAGCCATGACATGTTCAATTCGCGTCCGTTTGTGAATACCACTCCAGATTTTATATTGATCCGAGGCTCACAAAGCGAAGCGAATAATAAAAATTACATAACTGGGAAATGGTTCTAGTTTACTTGAAATCGATCCGAGCCGGTGTTCGTCTGCTACTTAGTTAAATCCCGGTGTTGCTGGTTTTTATTCCACGGCCATGGCGGACCGGCTGTTGATAGGTAAATTGATAGAAGAGTTTTTAAAATGGCGTGTGTTTGACATGCTCGTAAATCTGTTGACATAAAAGCCCTGCCTGCTAATAAAATATCGGTCTGGATAGAATAAAATTCGCGGGGAATCGGATTGGAATAAATGGAAGGTTTGTAGCTTTATTGAGAAGTTGACAAGCCGCCATCTTGATGTCCGAAGTAATTGCGTTTTATTTACAGCTTGTGACGTCATTAAATACGGATAAAATTAAAGCACTCCGTGTCCGTAAAATAATCAAAATGGCGTCAAAATGAAATGGATTTAACGTCCTACTCTTCTGCACCTAACCTGGGCTAATGGAAGACAGGCATACACCAAAAAATGGCGTCAAGACAAGAACAAAAAACTACCATCGAAATTGCTGAAATTAAATTATATACTGCTCAGAACATCAAGCATCATAGATGGACAGATCAAACATCTAATAGATGGGTAGATCAAACATCGAATAGATGGGTAGATCAAACATTAAATAGATGGATAGATCAAGCATCGAATAGATGGATAGATCAAACATCTAATAGATGGATAGATCAAGCATCTAATAGATGGTAGATCAAACATTGAATAGATGGATACATCAAACATCTAATGGATGGATAAATCAAACATCTATTAGATGGGTAGATCAAACCTTTGAATAGATGGATAGATCAAACATTGAATAGACGGGTAGATCAAACTTTGAATAGATGGGTAGATCAAACATCGAATAGATGGGTAGATCAAACACAGAATAGATGGGTAGATCAAACATTGAATAGATAGGTAGATCAAGCATCGAATAGATGGTTAGATCAAACATCGAATAGATGGGTAGATCAAACATCGAATAGACGGAATACGGCATTTCTTATGACATTATGGATTTATACGGGAGCAGAGGTGCCTCCAGTCTTTCTTTATAGAAGAATGTGATAATGAATGGAATGGGGTTTAGCTTCCTGCTTCTCCGCACTAGCCGGGCCAATACATAAAGGCGTATTCCATGCAGTACGCTTTAAGGGGATATTTTGCTGTGAGAGAGGCGTTGCGACGAATTCAATTTGCGCGGGACTTTCTCACTGAAGGGGATTGGGTGGCCGAATGGCTTCACGCGTGCGCGCTGTGTCATATGGTCTGTCATTGAGTCAGCTGGCGTGGTTTCGATTCCCCGGTGGTATGTGACAAATGGTAGGGTCGCCTGTCCAATCTCGTGGGTTTTCTCCGGGTCCTCCGGTTTCCTCCCCACTGCTAAAGACTCCAGCGCACAAGCGAATTACTGAAATAGAATTGAACCACGTGTTAGTCGTTCCCTTTCTCACTTCACCATCATGGCTGTCTACAAACCTGGAGAATTAAATTCTATTAATGTACATACAATGTAAATAATTTATTATTAAGAGTGAAACTTGACAGTGGGTCAGTACAACTGTTCATAGAGTATAACGAGATGAGACGTGTTGTTTATACAGACATTAAAGGAGCTAAATCGCTAACATTTGGTACCTACAAATTGAAACAAGTGGTTCACAACTCATATGATACTATAATATGAATGTATATAGACTGATTTACATTCAATGGTTTCCGTTTTTACTTTGATTTCAAATCAGTTATGTGCGGCGAAACAAGCCAGCAGTCTAAATCGAATAAAAAATTCTAGCGTCTGGTTATTCCAGTCTACATACGCCGTTTGATTTGATGCAATGTTTCTAGCCTCGTTCCTCGAGTCTCTTGCTAGAACTGGAGCTGAAACGCATTATGGTACACGATTTGTGCACCAATGGTAAAATGTTTATTTTGTCTTAAATATTGGATAGCCGAAGCCGATCTTTTTCTGGTAAGATCACAGCATCAATGTTGATTTAAATTGACAAATAATTCGTGTTTTCAATGTTGAAGATTTGGGATGATATTGAGTTAGAGAATTAGCTACTTTAAATAAAATAGATTTGAACAAAATGAAACGAAATGGGGTTTAATGTCCTCATGCTCTGCTCCGACTGGGATAATACAGTGTGGTATAGGGAAATGTTTGCAGGACAGTGGCACGGGGTCTACTTTTATTTTGAATTCGGTTTTTGGCCCTTTCCGAACGACTATACTTTGTCCCCCGTCGGGGCCTCCGTTCTGCAATAATCGAGAATCACTACCAACACCGTGATTCAACACGTACGTCCAGGTGTCACTTTTAAGGGATGGCCCTTTTTCGCCTACTGCATTGACAAAAAAAATCGCTTCTGGTTTTGATTCCTTGACTCTTGATCTGATTTTATTTTTTCCAAGAAAATGTTCGACAGCGGCTGGGACTGTACCGTCGTGTATTTTCCATGAGGTGAGGCGAATTCACTGATCGCACAGGCTGACAGTCTATGGTGCGCGGAAAAAAAGTCACAGGAAAAAAAGTCACAGGAAAAAAAGTCACAGTAAAAAAAGTCACAAATTTGCCTAGGTAAAAAAAACACAGGAAAAAAAGTCACAGTTTTTTATTACATCTCAAATTCAATAAAAATATAAACAATAACATACATATCTCAAATTCAATAAAAAATATAAACAATAACATACATATTTAACCTTTCATTACACATATGTTCATTACACAGACGTAACCAGACTGTTTGTTTTAGTCTTTAGAAATCAGCACATTTTGATATCATAGCACATTTGACGTATTAGCACATATGGCATATCAGCACATCTGACGTTTTAATACATTATAGCACATTTGACATATCAGTACATAAGACATTTTAGCAGCAAGGTAATGTAGAGTAACCACTCTATTAACCAAACTTAATTAACTCAAAGACAAATAACTTAAAAGATCAAAGATATACTCACTCTACAATACAATATATATAAGTTGTGACTTTTTTACCTGTGTTTTTTTTACTGTGTTTTTTTTACTGTGACTTTTTTACCTGTGACTTTTTTTTCCCAGTCTATAGCTAGGCAACCGCTGATAATATATCTTATATATTTATTATTTAACCTTCTGATGAATCGAGTCAATAACCAAGATTGTGTTGTTTTGGAAGCCCGGTAGACCGTATAAATTGTACGTCCGTTATTAATGGAGTACCAATTGAATTTAATTGAAGCTAATATAATGTTTATTATAGTTTATAGAAAAACTGATATATTCATACATATCAACATGTCTGCTAATATAGATCAGTCGCTGCAGATATATCATTAATCGATATCAATTGAGTATCTATTAATATAGATCAGCTAGATATATCAATAATCGACATTAATCAATCAATCAATCATTGATACATATTAAACTGATTTTAAATAAACGATTTATCGAGTGATATCAAAGATCGGTTACATGGAAAATAGAACACACACAAACTGATTGCTTTTATATTTCTCTTTCTGTCTCATTTGTTTCTAGACTAAAAACAAATCTACAAGTCTAATTCTTCTCCAACCATAATTCTTCCAGCCACAATTCTTCTCCAACCACGGTGATTGAAAACAAATCGTCTAGTCAAATATTAAAAACATAATCTCTACCTTTAGAATCTCAGCTTAATTTGTTTTTATTTATTGTTTTAATTTGATTGTTTTTATTTATTGTTTTAATTTGGTTGTTTTTATTTATTGTTTTAATTTGGTTGTTTTTATTTATTGTTTTAATTTGGTTGTTTTTATTTATTGTTTTAATTTGGTTGTTTTTATTTATTGTTTGAATTTCTCTGGTCATCATAATATGTGTTATTTAGAATCCCTTGAATTTTTAATCTATAAAGGGAATATCGATCCAAGCACGGTTTTAAGGAGCTAAATCGCCAATATTTGGCACCAGGAAGTTAACTCAAAAGGGTCTCAACGCATATAATACTGTGTTTCTCTAGACAATGTTTAATATGAAATCTGTGTTTTTCTTGACAATGATTTTCATGAAATCTATGTTTTGTGGACAATAATCATCTGAAAATCTATGTTTTACTAGACAATGATGATCTTGAAATCTGTCTTTCTTTAGACAATGATAATCTGGAAATCTATGTTTTCTGGACAATGATGATCTTGAAAGTTGTGTTTTTTGAGCAATGATGATCTTGAAATCTCTACAAATGTTAAATTGAATAAAATCTGTTAAAATGGACGACCGTGGACTATCTACAAAACACTAATAGCTGAATCGTTTCACCTTCAAAATAAAAAAACCCCAAACCTCGTCCAGAATAAAAATGGGTTAATTCTGGCCATTTATCGCATTTGAAAAATCGATAACAATTAAGGACTAGAGGAAGACAAATTATTAAATTTCCCTTACGATTACCTCGACCATTCTCTATTTCAATCAGTATTAACGAATAGATTACAAATCGTTTAAATTCTTTTCTGCTCAAACTAGGCTAATGAGAGAGAGAGAAAGAGAGAGAGAGAGAGAGAGCGAGATGGGGTTTAACGTCCACTTGACACAAACTAGATCATTTCGGGACTAACATTCTAATTTTATTTCAATAATTCGCTTGCACGTAGGGGTCTTTAGCAGTGGGGGGAAACCGGAGTACGCGGAGAAAACCCACGAGGTTGGACAAGCGACCCTACTCCTTGTCACGTACAACAGGAGATTCGGAATTTTCAACTGTAAAAGATGTTTTTTGAAACTTGTAATGTGATTCAAGGCCTAGTTTCATATTTCCAAATCATAATTACTGTAAATGTGGAATTAAAACATGGCATCAGTTGTTAAACACCCTGATATCAGTTTTGTATTCAGTTAGTAAACTGATTAATTCACGGAGAGATCAGGTGTTTCTCATTAGTCGTGACGTTCATTAATAAAACAAAAGGCGATAATTAATTTATAAAAACTATGTTAGAAACATCGCCCATCGCGACAGATGACGTAATAAATTATATTTAATACTGGGTAACATGAAAAATATCAGACATTGTGACTACAACGTGATGGCATCTAACATCAATAATCATTTAGAGGCGTATAAGCGTATGATGAATTTGTCACTACGTTTTGGTAATATAATTCATAGTTCATCGGTATTTTCCGGCGCGGTTCCCCCTTGTCAGTGACTTAAGACGGGGAGCATGACTTATACATGATCTTATATTTCAGACTGTCGAAAAAGGCTTGAATATTTTAGACTCATTTATTTATTTATTTATTTATTTATTAATTGAGAGAGGGTAGTGGGGGGCATAAAAAGGGCTCCAGTACAGGCAGTACTTTTAATTCGCTATACATGAGTAGATATGTTGTTCCACGATTTCTGAATTCTACCTTAGCTCACTGCTGCTCAAATTCTTGTTCGGGGTGGATGGGGGTGGCCGAATGGTAAGCGTGTGCGCGTTGTATCATACGGTGTGTCATTGGCGCGGTTTCAATACATAGAAGAAGGAGTAGGGTCGCTGTCCAACCTCGTGTGTGCTCTCCGGGTCTTCCGCCCCCCCCCACACTGCTAAAGACTCCTACTATACGCGCAAGTGAATTATTGAAATAAAATAGAACAATATGTTAGTTCCGAAATGACCTAGCTAGTGTCAAGTGGACATTACCCCCCCCCCTCTCTCTCTGTCTGTCTCTCTCTCTCTCTCTCTCTCTCTCTCTCTCCACCTCGGCCCATCGTTGCTCCTATTCTTGTCGAATCTTGTTACTGTCTGAACATTGTTTATATACGGCTTCATGGTTTTACATGGGTCGTCCTGTTTCTCATTAAACCCTCTGCTATGGAAGGTATTTATAAGGCATCTGGGATATTGTCTGTGTTATGGAAACTAACAGGAATATTATTCCATTCTCCTCGTAAAATTCGTCTCACGTGACTCCCACGCTACTGACCCTTTAGACACGCTAAATTGACCGTCTGTAACTCGCCTGGAAACGGGCCAAATTTAATGGAGCGCGGTTTTACTACGATAGGTATCGTAAAGACATAATATTTTACTTTATCAGGAATGCTCGGAACTTTTACTATGGTAACACGTGCACCGAGTATCAATATCCTAGATACAGGTCACAGGTCATGGGTACTTAAACTTAATTGTTTTATCTTGTAGCACAACATTTCTCAGACACCAGCATGGTCATTTCACGATTTGTTATTTCAAGATGGAGGTTAAAGGTTTTCAATGACACCATTTTAATGTCCATGTATAATCGAATTTATTGGTTTAAGGCACGTGGAGGCCATTAACGGAAGTTGTATGCGAAGATCGCGCAGACGATAAATCAGTACCGGTTCTTATAAACGATACATTTCTATTCAATAAGCTAATTAACCAATGTAGCATTCAAACTGTCCTTTACAAAACTCCAGGTTAACAGACGCGTGTTTATTATGACCTTATCAGATGCCATATTGTGGCGCCAAAAAGAAGCCGGGCGCGAGACTTTTGGCGGGTTTTTAAAGAGTTTTCTATTGTATTATCTTGTGCCGGCATCAGTCCAGCATCAAACTACTTGTAAGAATATTGATTTGAAACAAACCAAAGTAAAAATCATTTATTTACATCAATGCGTGACTAATACCAACCTGTATCCTCATTTCTATTAAATTACCGATAGTGGCGTAATGTATGTAGTATCTGTTACGTGTTCATTCAAGTCCATGACCTGATTGATGTTCCAGTACATGTTTTCTACATAATATTTTCATTCCGAGTGACCTTTTAGCCTACTCGAGGTATGAAATAGAGAGCCCTTCCGTAAAAATATTAATCGGTGTCAAGAACATAGTCGACTATAGTCGCTAATGACGTTACCCTGACTTTCAGTGATATATGCAAGAATTATACCATTAGCTTTTGGTCGTTTCTGGTAAAAAATAATAGATGGCACAAAAATTGAGGTTTAGGAATATCAATTTAAGTAATTTACAGGGCAGGATTATTGAAATAGAATGAAACCATATGTTAGTCCCGAAATCACATAGTTTGTGTCGTTAAACCCCATTTCTCTCTCTCTCCCTCCTCAAATCGTCGATGCGGGAATCAAAATGTCGGTCAACTAATTCCGCGTCAGTTCTCCAGCGTAGACACTAGGCAGGAAGCGTGAGTTTAGTATTATGTTGGTATTGACCATGTAAAACATTATAAATCTGGTCAGTATCCGCATACATCATCCTAATCTACTCATCGCGCATATAAAACGTTCAGTCACATGCCACCTGTCCATACTAAAGGTTACACGCTCACAAAGGTCAATTGAAATACAAACCGGAAGTCATGGCTATCTTCTTACCACGCCCCCTTATTATTGACCAATTAGATATCAATTAACGCTAGTGATTGACAGCTGGGTCAATTAGTTAGGACCATGTCTAGTAAATCAAGTCAGTTTGTAGATAGTGGAAACCGCCGTTTAGTCACAGGGCCAGCCAGTTGGTCGGTCAGTCAGACCGTCTGTCGATAAGAGAGTAATGGTTTAATAGAGTCTGCAGTTGGAGGAAAACGGAGAGCCGGACAAAAGCCATAGGTGACCGTTCTCCACTTGTCTCTATTGACAGACCTTATGATGTAAAGCGCACGCGTCCTGGCCCCCAAACCAATACATTAGACGACACCAAGAATAGCTGACCTCATGTAGGTAGAGGCGGTAAATCCCTCAGAGGTTATATCATAACCCTATATGACATATGTCCGTTACCAATATGCCCGGGGGGGGGGGGGCTAGTGGTCTAGAGTGCCGCGCGTCGACCTCTAGCTGGCCCGTCACCTCTGGCTTGCGGCTGTGGTTTCGATCCCTAGTGTGTGCGTATGTGGCATGGAGATAGGGGCGCCTTCTCAACCTCTTGGGTTTTCTCCGGTTTCCTCCCACTGCCAAAGACCTCTACGCGCAAGCGAATTGTTGAAATAAAATTGAAACCATATGTTAGTCCCAAAATGACCTAGTTTGTGTCGAGTGGACGTTACACCCCATTTCTCTCTCTCTCTCCAATATGCCCGTTAAACCACATTTCATTTCATTTTAGAAGAAACTCTACCATGCATATGGATACTAATGAATACAAACCCTTTTGAAATTCCAACTGGATTTGTTGCCCGACAGATGGTTCTATGTAAGCGTGGTATTTATTCGCCGTTTCATAGTCCACATTATAAAGGCAGTTACAGTGACTCAGCGAATAAACCGCCGGCTCGCTAACCAAGGAGACCGGGGTTCGATCCCGCTGTTGGTCGAGAAAATTATCCGGGATTCATCAGCACGGTTTCCACCTTGTCAGTGATGCAGCACAGAGGGCCTTGGTAAGGACAGCATCTAGTCGGTCGGGTTAGAATCCCCCCCCCCCCGAGATCCGGCTTACAGGCTGGGTTACACTTGCAGGAATCCCCATAGCACACCGTATGGCGTATGCCCAGAATCATTAAACACCATTCCATTTCGGTTTATTTAGCCCGCGTAAAGCCCCAGTCTCTTACAATATATCATCACTTTGAATTGCATCCGTCATTATTTTAATAGAGGGAGAAAATATATGCAAACCCAATCGATATTGTACTCAAATCTCTTTTGTATCGGCATTATTTATATTCATTTATTCAGCTTCTAGCATGATGTAATAAGTTCCTACTATACTGCTGGCAACATGACGTATTTACAACTATGTCTTGTAGAAAGAGACTAAGGCGATAAAGTCGTTAACGACAACAATCACGCAATAATATCGTATATTTAGATTGTTGAGTCTTCACTCGGATACTGTAGTGGTATCAGGTTATGAAATTGCTGTGGTTGTACATGGCCACTAAAGCCACGATACATTTGCATCTATGCCTTTATGATGGGTGAATGTTTTAACGCGTCGCGTTATATATCCCAGGGTCTGTGTCATTCAGTCAAGCGGCTTGGTTTCGATATTAATCCTTTTATTGCATAGTCATAAACGTCATCAATTTCGTAGTCATCTTCATTAATTTATCATTCTTCAATATATTTTTAAATTAGTCGTTCGGATGGGACAAAAACCCGAGGTCCCATGCACAAATTGGCGTGCATGTAAAAGCACCCTTGACATTTGGAATTCGAAATAATAAACCGAATTTCCCCCACTGTATGGCTCATTAGTCCAGTTTGAGCAGAACAGTTTTTATTCGGTTTAAATAAGGTCACATTTCTGAACGGTATCCAGTATGTTTACACATTTGCCGTATTAAATAATAGAAGACGCGGTCGTTGAATATCGGGGGTTGGGTGACCGAATGGTTAGCACGTGTGCGCTGTATCAAGGAGTAGGGTTGCCTGTCCAGTCTCGTGAGTTTTCTCTGGGTCCTTCGGTTTCCTCCCACTGATGAAGACCCCTACGCGCAAGCGAATAATTGAAATAAAATTAAACCATATGTTAGTTTGTATTGAATGAACTTTAGCCCCCTCCCTCTCTCCCCTCTCTGCCCCCCCCCCTCTCTGTCTCGTTTAATATGTGGAGTTTTATTTACCCCGCTAAATTACAATTCTACAAGTAATTTAAGAGTGAAATGTACTTGCTTTAAATATTATTGTATAAACGGGCTTGACGTGCTGAGACCAAATGCTTATATAATAACAACACAATTGTGTAGTAAAATGTTGAATAAATGAGTTTGTACTCGTCCTAAGATTGGTGTGAACCAAGGGTTAAATAATCATTCGCTTATAGTCGCCAACATGGTGTATCAGGGTGGTGCTGACTTCTGAGTTTACACGTGGAGCAATAATATACAGTGGGGGTGGGGAGGGGATAGCGCCTCAATATTTATATCATTAGGACGTGGGACAAGGGTCATCCTCCCTGGCAATGAGAAATTTTGGGCAACGACTGCGACTTTTACAACATCTGGACGTTGCTAAAATACTTCACGATTCCCGAACTTATACATGTAGTTACGTTATATCTACAGAAACGTGAACAGTAGCGCCCAATCAGAGGTTGTGACATCGCGACCTCCACGGAAACCTTGCAACTCGATTATCACAGGTAGACATTTTGGCTTGAAAGCGCGAGACTTCGTGACGAGAGAGAGAGAGAGAGGAATGGGGTTTAACGTCCACTCGACACAACTAGGTCATTTTGGGACTAACATATGTTTTTTAATTTTATTTCAATAATTCGCTTGCGCGTAGGGGTCTTTAGCAGTGGGAGGAAACCGGAGTGCCCGGAGGAAACCCACGAGGTTGAGAATGCGCCCCTATCTCCATGCCACATACGCTCACACCAGGGCTCGAAACCACAGCCGCAAGCCAGAGGTGACCGGCCAGCTAGAGGTCGAAGCGCGGCACTCTAGACCACTAGGCCATCCCAACCCCCCGTATTCGTGACGACCGAGGAATCTGATAGGCTCACAAACTGGGCTTGTGCCCAATCGAAATTAGTGCCGAAATATGCAAGGTATTACGTGAAGGGCTTGATAAGATGTACGTAGTTAAAGTTGGTTTCCCGGATACAAACTGGGTGATTTGATGATATATTAGAATTAAAAACATATTCAAACTAATTATTTTATCATAATTTTGCTTCAAATCGTTCTGAAAACATTGTAATTGTCAAGTATAGCCTGCTATAAAAATCTATCAAAAGAGGCCATGTTTACGTCAGGCGATTACCCTCTTCGTAACCAATGGCAACGGCGGCAGAGGACAGGGGAGAATGCATTGCATACACAAGACGATGTTGTCTGTAAGCACTGACTATTTACTACAAATATCGAATCCTAATTAAATTCTCGGATTATCCACTGCCCGCGTCTTTTTCCGTGATTTTTACCCCAGAAATTGTTGTATGTCTAACTCTTCATAAAGTTTTTCAACATGTACACGAATCACTCAAGTTCGCGTGCAGCCTTCAACGTCAAGCGTGCAGGTACCCTTATTCGTCGGGTTGACTATTAAGGGAACCCCTTACATTTTTGTCCTGTTTACGCTCCATGAGTTTTTTTCAGGGAATCCAGTATTTTTCTAGTAAGATTGGATATCTCTTCTTTCCATATATACCAAAATTGTCATACTTTTATAGGCAATAACCACCCGATAAATACTTATCTGGGAACCCAACTTTAAGGCGAGACCGAAGATGGTTTGCAGCATACCTGAGCCACGGTATACGATAGACATTGGTTTAGCATTGCAATGATTATAGAATTTGTTTCTAAGAATGTATCCTGAGTAGTCCAAACAAACTGACTTCCGCTCAATATTTAGAAACGAAAATTATACGTCCGGAGTTTCATAACACGACTACGTCACTCTCGTTGATGGCACACCATTTATATGATTCTAATAAGCCTTAACGACGCTGTTCCATATCCCGAACAGTGGTGTGGTTTGCATGAGGAACAGGATCTCGTCAGGTGTCGCCGGGTAATATTGGGTAATGTTGAAGTAAAAGCATTGATACCGCGTGATATCTTGCCAAACTCAAAGGTGCGCCCAAAACCGAAAACATGACGCAAAGCTTGTCATTCCGTCCCTCTCACTTAGCCCATGTTTGGTGTGTCTACAAGGGAGCGTGGGGGTCCCTTCGATTCTGACAACAATACTTTATTTCAATAAATACAATTTAGATAGGCGGCTTACTACGAGGTGTTGTCGCCATCCGGAAACACCATTCTGGTTCGGCAATTTTGTACCCACACATGTGATCTATCTCCGCTGTGAGCAGTTTGTTTACCTCCAGGATCAACTGTTCATGGCCGTAACAGCTTGGAAATCGGTAGCATAGATTAGGGGTTTGGGTTAGGGTTGGGATTAGCGCTAGTCCTGTTTACTTCTCGTGACCTTTTACCAAACTTAAATTTGAACCTATTAAATAGATCTAGCCCTAGATTAATCCAGCTTCGGAATCGCTTGCTGTACTATTGTAGACTGGATTAACCGACTCTGAACGACAGACCCACACTACATGCAGAGCTACAACGTAATATAGACATACCCTACTCGCAGAGCTACAATTTTCGTACGCTGTTAACGTTTGCTACTAACCCCAGTGTGAACGCAATGTTGGACAGCTTACATCATACGCTATATGCATTTATATGACTTGATCAAAAAAATAGATTGACTTTCATGGGAAAATACAATATAAAATGTATAGCGGTATATAAAATAAATTGCAAACCTACACAGAATATGTCTCTAGACGAGCCTTGTATTGTTATACAATTGTTTTAACGTGTTTATGGTCCCACTCGTTCCATTACAGCTTCTCTATATACGGTGGTTTATTATTCTGTCTATACAAGCAGAATTTAATGTGGTCAATATCTACCATGATGTAATAGACATGTTTAATTCCCTGATGTATACTGATGTATATAGCACGCACTATAAACAATGATTTCATCCAACCTAGGTAATACATATAATGAATGATTTACTCACATAGAAAATAAAATGGGGCTAATATTACCGGAGAGAGAGAGAGAGAGCGGGAGGGAGAGAGAAGGGGGGGGGTGCGTCTACCCGTACGTGAGTCTTACGCGTCACTTGCGTGTGTTCGGCAGATTGGTTGTAGAGACTTGGTTCTGCACATACAAAGTTTTCACTTGGCTCCTTGCGGCTTTTCTGCGAGCACCAAACCCTACCATCCGTCAAAACAGTAACAAATGATAAGACGGTTATTACTAATAATCAGCCATGGTAAGTAACAAATGATAAGACGGTAGTTACCAATGATCAGTCGTGGTAAGTAACAGATGATAAGACATTAGTTACCAATGATCAGTCATGCCAAGTAACAAATGATAAGACAGTAGTTACCAATAATCAGCCATGGTAAGTAACACTAACAGGTGACAAGACAGAAATTACCAATGATCAGTCGTGGTAAGTAACAAATGATAAGACAGTAGTTACCAATGATCAGCCATGTCAAGTAACAAATGATAAGGCAGTAGTAACCAATGATCAGTCATGGTAAGTAACAAATGATAAGACAGTAGTTACCAATGATCAGTCAAGCCAAGTAACAAATGATAAGACAGTAGTTACCAATGATCAGTCATGGTAAGTAACGGACGATAAGACATTAGTTACCAATGATCAGTCATGCCAAGTAACAAATGATAAGACGGTAGTTACCAATGATTAGTCATGGTAAGTAACAAATGATAAAAGAGTAGTTACCAATGATCAGTCATGAAAAGACAGTAACAAATAATCAGAGATGGTAACAAATGATTAGATAGTGTTTATAAATATTTTCCAATGGTACCAAATCGAAACAATATAACTCGATAACAAGATTAAGATACAAAGGCGTATATATTGTTTGGATATCAAACACTGTGATCTTGTAACAGACTAAGTGGGAGTATAAAATGATATTTGTTGTCACTGAAACTGTCAAATTGATATACAAATACATGAGATCTCATATAAGAGCTCTTATTATTTAGTGCATTATTGAAATAAAATAGAACCATATGTTAGTTTGTATTGAACGAACTTTCCCCATCCCTCTCTCTCTCTCCTCCTCCTCTCTGTCTCTCCTCTCCTCTCTCAGTTTAATATGTGGAGTTTTATTTACCCTGCTAAATTAAAATTCTACATGTAATTTAAGAGCGACATGTACTTGCTATAAATATTATTGTATAAACATGCTGGACGTGCCAAATGTTAATATAATAACAACACAATTGTGTAATAAAATGTTGAATAAATGAGTTTGTACTCGTCCTGAGATTGGTGTGAACCAAGGGTTAAATAATCATTCGCTTATAGTCGCCAACATGGTGTATCAGGGTGGTGCTGACTTCTGAGTTTACACGTGGAGCAATATACAGTGGGGGTGGTGGAAGGGGATAGCGCCTCAATATTTATATCATTAGGACGCGGGACAAGGGTCATCCTCCCTGGCAATGAGAAATTTTGGGCAACGACTGCGAGTTTTACAACATCTGGACGTTGCTAGATTACTTCAGAATTCCCGAACTTATACATGTAGTTACGTTATATCTACAGAAACGTGAACAGTAGCGTCCAATCAGAGGTTGTGACATAGCGACCATAATGGAAACATTGACATTGAACGAACATTGAACTTTGCAACTCGATTATCACAGGTCGACATTTTAGCTGGAAAGCGCGAGACTTGGTGTTCGTGACGACCGAGGAACCTGATAGGCTCACAAACTGGGCTTGTACCCAATGGAAATTAATGCTGAAATATGTAAGGTATTACGTGAAGGGCTTGATAAGATGTACGTAGTTAAGGCGAGATCAAACCATCTATTGAAGATGGTTTGCAGCATACCCGAGCCACGGTATACGATAGACATTGGTTGAGCATTGTGATTATAGAGTTTGTCCCTAAGAATGTATCCTGCAACAAGAACTGGTTAGTCCAAACAAACTGACTTCCGCTTAATATTTAGAAACGAAAAATATACGTCAGGTCAACTCAATTCAATACTTCATAAATCAAGACAGCCATTGTAGCCCGCTCCGTATGTATTAAATTGTAACGGAAGCCGTGATTGGTGCGATTAGTGAACAACCAATGATTGGTCGAAAACAAAATGGAGACAAAAATCAATTTGCGTGACAACAAGATTGATGACGTGAAGCACAAATTATATTATTTAAAAAGCCTTCAATCAGATGATATATCGTTTGGATGACAAGGCAATTCATAATGGGAAACGCTTGGAATTTCATAACACGACTACGTCACTCTCGTTGATGGCACACCATTTATATGATTCTAATACGCCTTCACGACGCTGTTCCATATCCCGAACAGTGGTGCCAGGGGCGTGGTTTGCATGAGGAACAAGATCCCGTCAGGGCTACAGTGTCGCCGGGTAATATTGGGTAATGGTTGAAGAAAAAGCATTGATACCGCGTGATATCTTGCCAAACTCAAAGGTGCGCACAAAACCGAAAACATGACGCAAAGCTTGTCATTCCGCCCCTCTCACTTAGCCCCTGTTTGGTGTGTCTACAAGGGAGCGTGGGGGTCCCTTCGATTCTGACAACAATACTTTATTTCAATAAATACAATTTAGATAGGCGGCTTACTACGAGGTGTTGTCGCCATCCGGAAACACCATTCTGGTTCGGCAATTTTGTACCCACACATGTGATCTATCTCCGCTGTGAGCAGTTTGTTTACCTCCAGGATCAACTGTTCATGATCAACAGCTTGGAAATCGGTAGCATAGATTAGGGGTTTGGGTTAGGGTTGGGATTAGCGCTAGTCCTGTTTACTTCTCGTGACCTTTTACCAAACTTAAATTTGAACCTATTAAATAGATCTAGCCCTAGATTAATCCAGCTTCGGAATCGCTTGCTGTACTATTGTAGACTGGATTAACCGACTCTGAACGACAGACCCTCACTACATGCAGAGCTACAACTTAATATAGACATACCCTACTCGCAGAGCTACAATTTTCGTACGCTGTTAACGTTTGCTACTAACCCCGTGTGAACGCAATGTTGGACAGCTTACATCATACGCTATATGCATTTATATGACTTGATCAAATAAATAGATTGACTTTCACGGGAAAATACAATATAAAATGTATAGCGGTATATAAAATAAATTGCAAACCTACACAGAATATGTCTCTAGACGAGCCTTGTATTGTTATACAATTGTTTTAACGTGTTTATGGTCCCACTCGTTCCATTACAGCTTCTCTATATACGGTGGTTTATTATTCTGTCTATACAAGCAGAATTTAATGTTGTCAATATCTACCATGATGTAATAGACATGTTTAATTCCCTGATGTATACTGATGTATATAGCACGCACTATAAACAATGATTTCATCCAACCTGGTAATACATATAATGAATGATTTACTCACATAGAAAATAAAATGGGGCTAATATTACCGGAGAGGGAGAGAGAGAGGGGGAGGGAGAGAGAAGGGGGGGGGGCGTCTACCCGTACGTGAGTCTTACGCGTCACTTGCGTGTGTTCGGCAGATTGGTTGTAGAGACTTGGTTCTGCACATACAAAGTTTTCACTCGGCTCCTTGCGGCTTTTCTGCGAGCACCAAACTCTACCACCCGTCAAAACAGTAACAAATGATAAGACGGTTATTACTAATAATCAGCCATGGTAAGTAAAAAATGATAAGACGGAAGTTAACAATGATCAGTCGTGGTAAGTAACAGATGATAAGACATTAGTTACCAATGATCAGTCATGCCAAGTAACAAATGATAAGACGGTAGTTACCAATAATCAGCCATGGTAAGTAACAGGTGACAAGACAGAAATTACCAATGATCAGTCGTGGTAAGTAACAAATGATAAGACAGTAGTTACCAATGATCAGTCATGTCAAGTAGCAAATGATAAGGCAGTAGTAACCAATGATCAGTCATGGTAAGTAACAAATGATAAGACAGTAGTTACCAATGATCAGTCATGCCAAGTAACAAATGATAAGGCAGTAGTTACCAAAGATCAGTCATGATAAGTAACAAATGATAAGACATTAGTTACCAATGATCAGTCATGCCAAGTAACAAATAATCAGAGATGATAACAGATGATTCGATAGTGTTTATAAATATTTTCCAATGCTACCAAATCAAATCAATATACATGTAACTCGATAGCTCTTCAAAACAGCAAGATTCAGATACAAAGACGTATATTTTGCTTGGATATCAAACACTGTGATCTTGTAACAGACTAAGTGGGAGTATAAAATGATATTTGTTGTCACTGAAACTGTCAAATTGATATACAAATACATGAGATCTCATATAAGAGCTCTTATTATTTAGTGCATTAAGACCATTCACATTAAGACGGTTTATTGCTCATCCAGCCAATAAGTCTGCCAGAACCGTCTCCATTGTAATATTGAGAGAGAGAGAGAGAGAGAGAGAGAGGGGGGGGAGAGAGAGGGGGGTGGTGGTTTAACGCCCAATCCACACAAACTAGGTCATTGCCGACTAACATATATGGTTTAATTTTATTTCAATAATTGACTTGCGCGTGGGGATCTTTAGCAGTGGGAAGAAATCGGAGGACCCAGAGAAAAGCCGCGAGGTTGAACAGGGGACCCTACTCCTTGTCACGTGCAACCCGGGAATCGAAACCACACCAGTTGACTAAATGACAGACATTATGATACAGCGCGCATGTATAAGTCTAACCCCCTGAAATCGGTTGGTATAAGATTATGTGAGACATGATGGTTTGTATAACTGTTGGATGTTTTATATAATATTATATATAATGTTGGTGGTGATCACGTAACTAAGTGGGTAAGTCGCTGGCTCGCTAGTCTGGAGGTCGGGTGTTCGATCCACGCATTGGTCGAGAAAGTTCATCCAGTTTTTTCTGGCGTGGTTTCCCCATGTAAGTGATGCAGGAGGACCTGACAAGGACAGCTGTACACATTGGCGTGTACGTAAAAGATCCCTTGACAGTTGGAATTCGATATAAGAGTAGTACACTGTATGGTGTATGCCCGTCTTTATTAGCCTAGTTCAAGAGCAAAACAGTCGGACGTTAAACCCTATTCACAGGTATGTTGAAATGTCGGCAGGGTCAAAAAAAAAGAACAAGAATTAATGATCACATGTGGCAAGACTACTCATGGGGATACACCAAAAAACGATTGAATGAAAATTTTCTATAGACCCCTTTTTTGAATGAGCCCCAAATTCGTGAAAACATAACCTAAATAAAAAGGATATGCAAATTCCGTATGAATGATTCTAATTATTCACTGAATTTACATTAAAACATCCATCTTGCACTTTACCGATGTCTAGAACAATATGTTATACCCCTATCAGACCGGGGCGGCGCCCTGCAAACGCTGCTATCACGACGGAAAATGGTCTGAGAGCTCGTCAAGATCACAATAATCGCGCTGTGTCTCCATGGTTGCAAATGGTCATCGAGTCACGACGTTCTGTCATATGACCTGGAAAGCTGTGAAAAAGTGGTTTGGTCACGAAGGTCCTGGCCTCAGAGAGTGTCAAGATCCCCATAAGTGTTGCAAAAGCGTGGTGGAAACGCCAGATATCGTGCTGTAGACTCCATGGTCGCCAATGATCGCCGAGTCACAGCGTTTGCTTTGAACATGCTCAAAGCAAGGTTCTGTCATATGACCTGGAAAGCTGAGAAAATGTGGTGGGTCGCGACGGTCGCGTATGTGTGCAGTATGTGTGAAGTACACACATGGCACAGAGGCTGCGAAAATGTTAAAATTTGTATCGGTGCCTACTGCCTTTAACACAACTTTCGCGTGTAGGCCGTGACCCCACCAAGCGTTCTGAGTCCTTATGGCGTTGTCATGGCGATGTTACGATTTCACCACCGTTGCAAGATTGCACGACGACCTCATGGGGCTACCACTGCACCTATGGAGATGTTACGAGGTTCCCACTGCGTTTATGGAGTTCTTAATACAACCATGGCGCAGTGACTCAGCAATAATTGGCGACCATGGAGTCCACACCACGATATCTGGTGTTTCCACCACGCTTTTGCCACACTTGGTGATCTGAACGGGCTCTGAGGGTTTTTTTCGTCGCCGTAGTAGCGTCGTAAGGACTTCACAACCCAACCACGTTTTTACAGCATTTTATGGTCATAGGGCTGAACCGTGCTCAAGACAAACGTCATGACTCGGTGACCATTTGCAACCATGGAGACCACAGCGTGATATCTGGCGTTGCAACCATGCTTTCACTACCATTATGGCGATCTTGACGCGCCCTGAGACCATTTTCTGTCGTCGTAGCAGCGTATTAGGGGGGCCGCCCCGGTCTGATGGGGGTATAACATATTGTTCTAGACATCGGTAAAGTGCAAGATGGATGTTTTAATGTAAATTCAGTGAATAATAAGAATCGTTCATACGGAATTTGCATATCGTTTTTATTTAGTTTATGTTTTCACGAATTGGGGGCTCATCCACAAAAGGGGTCTATAGAAAATTTTCATTCAATCATTTTTTGGTGTATCCCCATGAGTAGGCTTGCCACATGTGATCATTAATTCTTGTTCTTTTTTTTGACCCTGCCGACATTTCAACATACCTGTGTATTTCATTTCATATAATGCTGGTGTGACTATTATACAAGATCAATACAGGTCTGACGGAATATACATGTATAATCACCTACATATAGTCCTGCACGGTCTTTGATTGATTGTTTACTTCAGTAGCGGGGAATGGGGCTAGAGGTTTTAATACTCCAACCTCTACCCTGGGTTATTACATTGCACCCAACGAAGTTTAAAGTCCCCACTTCCATTCCCTTTAAATCCAAGCACCCCTACCTTTACATAGTGCTCCAAAAAATCCCAAGTTATGATACGAAATGGGGTTTAACATCCTACTATTTTGCTAATCAAGACATATTCCATAACGTCCTACTGTTCTGCTCCAACTGGGCTAATGAAGACGGGCATACACCATACAGTGTGCTATGAGGGGAATTTTGCCCGGACAGCGGCGTTATGGCCAACTCTTATATAGAGTTCCAACATAACAGGGACCTTTTACATGAACGCCAGAGTCTACGCGGAACCTCTGCTTTTAGTCTCACCCGAACGATTAGACAACTGCATCACTGACAAGGAGATGTCACGCCGGACAATTCTCGATGAACTTTCTCCGCTAACACCGGGAGCGAACCCGTGACCTTCAGGCTAGCGAACCAGCGTCCTACTCACTTATCCATCGTGTCCCCTATCAGGTTTGTTTGACAGAAACCCAACAGCACCCGTGGACCGCGGAAAAATGCCTATTGACGTTTGTTAACGTAATAATATTACAGAAGCGTTTTGGTGGCATCCCTAACTATTGACAGCGCTTTTGAAACCTGTGGCTATGAAGGTGAGGGCCGATTCCCAATGTATAAAATATTACTATCACCAATCGAACCCTGCCTTTGTATTTATCCTGGCCTACGCAACCACCCCGACCTTTGCATGATAAAAGTCTGCTCGATTGAGTCATATTTTATTCTCCAGGGTCCAATGCCGAATTTTCAGGGTAGGCGACCATCCCGCCTCTCGTTGCAACTTTAACACAGTGTGGTACCATGACAACCGTCAATACAAACACCACTTACATTATACGGCCATATGTATCTATACATACAGATTTTATTACTAAACCGTACTCACTGGAATTCTACACAATTATTTTATTGAAATTTCGTCAAATTTCAGTTTAAACTATGGTATTTATTTAATGTATTTGGCTTATTATTTGGACACAATAAAATATATTATACAGCAATGGACGTCCATGGCAACAGTATCTGTTGTGAATGCGCTTGACAACAGATTCTATGAATAGAAACATACTTCATTCAAGTTTATATATTTATTACTGCATATTCATTTGCATTATTCACTGACAGTGCAAATAACGGTATATACAATACAGGGGAGGTAATAAGCTTTATCACTAGTATTTACACGGTTGTTTCCCTTTAACCCAAAATCTATAGCATTTTTTTAAATTAAAATTTAAATTGAAAAACATTTTTTTATTGAAATTGCAGGCCGACACACCATGATTGCATTCAGCTGCTACCCATGGACTAAAGCACGCATATTTCTGGGTGTGTGCCTCTGGTGGCTTTGGGTAGATTTGGGTGGATTAAGGTAAATTGTGCTACCCTTATAATATCAATTAAAATCACAAAAAAAAAGAGATCGAAATGACTAGGGGTTTAACATGACAACCGCCTGCATATGTGCCTGACATTAGAATTAAAATAACAAAACACAAAAACATTAACATCCATTTATCTATCTGATATAAAGATTACATAAACTTATTGTATACCCACATAATAATAAAACAATCACATGGTCTGGAGTATTTCACTCTAGCACTACTCACATTTGTCTTACAGATAATAATAAACTATCACAGGGTCTCTTGACCATGTAATTCACTCTAGTGCAACCGGTACTTACCACTACCCACATCTGTCTTACAGAAAAGTCAAATCCCCGGTTGTACGTGGCAAGGAGTAGGGTCGCCTGTCCAACCTCGTGGGTTTTCACCGAGTACTCTCATTTAAACCCTATTTCCCTCTCTCTCTCTCTTACAGAAATGGAGTTTCTGTATACAAGCTAAATAATGACATGTGGTGTTGTAAATTGTCGAAACAAGGCATGTCAATACAGTAATAGGCTATAATTCGGATGAGAGAGAGAGAGAGAAATGGGGTTTAACGTCCACTCAACAAAAACTAGGTCATTCTGGGACTAACATATCGTTTAATTTTATTTCAATAATTCGCTTGCGTGTAGGGGTCTTTAGCAGTGGGAGGAAACCGGAGTACCCGGAGAAAACCCACTAGATTGGAGTACAGGCGACCCTACACCTTGCCACATACAACCGGGGATTTGAAACCATGCCAGTTGACTCAATGACAGGCTGTATGATACAGCGCGCATGTGCTAACCATTCGGCCATCCAACCCCTGTATAAACATCTCCGGTTGTACAACAGACATGATAATCTGGCCAAGCCAACAGTGAAGCTGACATAATCTGCCTTAATCCCCGAATAAACAGATCCCAATCACGTATTCTTGGTGTCTATTGGTAAGTTCATAGCTGTCTTTGTCTTTATTTAGTTTGAGCCATTCTATATGGGGATGCTCGATTCACAGTCCAGAACGTCCCAAATCGACAGAATTACAATCGAGAGACGCGGAATTCAGTCCTGTCACAGTTCTGCCAGTACCGACAGCTGAAGTGGAGTGAGTAGAATCGTGACGTATTCCTAGGTAAAAAATATGTTTCAGCTGTCATGATTGGTTGAGATATTTTTTATACAATCGACACATGCGCTGTACTTCCAAATTCTCCTTTTCACTCGATTGACACCAGTTTTTTAATTTAATTCTGGAACTGTGAATCGAGCATCCCCTATGTCTAAGACTAGTCTCTGTCTACGGTTGTATGCCGTCTGACTTATAATGCTTTTATTTTGCAAAATTTAGATAGTTTTCATATATAGATTCAGCAAGGTGTGCCGCTTTTTTTTTCATGTGTTCCAAGGGGTGCCAGTGATCTAGGCAGAAAATGCTCACCGTTTGAAGCACCACTTTCTACAGTAAAACAACACAATCAACCCTGACTTCTAAAGTATAGTATACACCCAATAACAAAAAGTTACATATATTAACTAAAACCCACCTTATACACCCAGTAACAAACATACAAAGATACATTAGATGGAGAGCTGTCAGTTCTCCCGATAATAGTTAAAAACAAGATAATGTAAAGGGAAAATACTGAAAATGTCAGTCGAATTGCTTCACTCTGGACCAAGATATAAGCGATTGAAATTTAGGCCTCGACCCGACCATTATTACTAAAGTCGGTATGATAAAAATCATAGTCTCGATTATCCATTTTTGGATTTAATCCTCAATAAGCTTTGAGCAGCAGATTAAATCCAGTGAAAATCTGACACACAGAGTTGATTAAGGTCTAATTAATAATTTAAATAACAATTTAGGCCTAAAGGAAGATCTGTAGACGGCAGATTTACATCTTGAATAATGTATGTTTAATTTTATCCATACATATGTAACAGATTTATTTTTCCTATCTGAGAAATGCTAATAAACAGTCACGTATTAATCTCAATTATCAATAAAACAGTGTTTTTATATCTATCAGCATCATGTGTGTAGATACCTCAAATCTCAAAAAGATTTTATATCTATCTATGATTTACCTGAAAACACAGAAGGGGGATAACTAGCAATAAAACAAAAAAGCTTTCCATCAATAATGAACAAACTAAAATTAATACTGTTAATTATATAAATATATAATTATATATATACCGATCTGTAATATAAGAGGTGGGAACTTGAGACATGCAACTTGGAGTCTAGTCTGACTTAAGTCGCATCAAAGACAGCGGTGAGGGGACATACATTGTAACTGGCCTTATCCGCCATGAGTTGCTGACCCTTTTGATGAACTGGCCACTTGAACAGGACTCTGTGAAGACTTACAAATCGATTTGATAGTAAAATTAGCAACTTCGGACATTACTAGGTCTCATGGGACACAACTTGTTTCCACCTCTGTTATAAATAATATACATATTTACAATAATTGTCTCTGTTTACAATAATTGATAAGCCGTTCTCCTCTGTTTACAACAACAGATTAACAGTTGTTTACAATAACTGATAAACAGTTGTTTACAATAACTGATAAACAGTTGTTTACAATAACTGATAAACAGTTATGATAAACAGTTGTTTACAATAACTGATAAACAGTTGTTTACAATAACTGATAAACAGTTGTTTACAATAATTGAAAAACAGTTGTTTACAATAATTGATAAACAGTTGTTTGTAATAATTGATAAAAGGTTGTTTACAATAATTGATTGATAAACAATTGATTACAATAATTGATTGATAAACAATTGTTTACAATAATTGATAAACAGTTGTTTATAATATACACCCAATAATTGATAAACAGTTGTTTACTATAACTGGTATACAGTTGTTTACAATAACTGATAAACAGTTGTTTACAATAACTGATAAACAGTTGTTTATAATAATTGATAAAAGGTTGTTTACAATAATTGATTGATCAACAGTTGTTTACAATAATTGATTGATCAACAGTTGTTTACAATAATTGATAAACAGTTGTTTATAATAATTGATAAACAGTTGTTTACAATAATTGATAAACAGTTGTTTACAATAATTGATAAACAGTTGTTTACAATAATTGATAAACAGTTGTTTACAATAACTGATAAACAGTTGTTTAGAATAATTGATAAACAGTTGTTTAGAATAATTGATAAACAGTTGTTTAGAATAATTGATTAACAGTTGCTTGTAATAATTGATTAACAGTTGTTTACAATAATTGATTAACAGTTCTTTGTAATAATTAACAGTTGTTTTCAATAATTGATTAACAATAATTGATTAATAGTTGTTTACAATTATTGATTAACAGTTGTCTCTGTCTCTATTTTTCCGTTACACAATTTTAAATGTTGCTTACGAGTCACATTGTGAGCAAATTTTTTACCACATTTTTCACATGAGAATGGTTTGTCCCCCGTGTGAGTCCTCATGTGTATCCTGATATTGGAAGCCTGTCGGGACTGATGGCCGCATATTTCACACGTATACTGATTATCCTCACGATGTGTCGTCTTGTGACGCTTTAAATGACTCGGCCGTGCAAAGCGAGCAGGACATACGTCACAGCCAAACAGTTTTTCAGTCACGTGACACAGAAGATGTACCCGCAAACCACCAGGACGAGGAAACTTTTTTCCGCAATGTTCACATTGATATTTACGGTCTTTTGAATGCACTATCAAAAAATGAGACCGCATGCTGGATTTCCTAGAACATTTATAATCACAGAAGTCACACGCTATGTCTTTGACGCCCGTATGTTTATATAAATGTGATCTCAAACAACCAGGATCCTTAAAAACTGCTCCGCAATATTCACACACATATTGTCGTCTGTCTCCTGTGTGGATTTGCCGATGTTTTCTTAAACAGGTTCGTGTCAATACCTTATTACAAATATCGCATGCGGTCTTCGCTCTTTTCAGGTGCGTCTTTTCGTGTCTGTTTAATAGGGCTTCAGTTTTAAATGGCTTAGAACAGGTCGAGCAGGAATATTTGAAATCTTTATTTCGATGGAATTCTTCGTCGATCGTTGACCAATCACAATTCCAATGTTTGGCGTTTAAGTGTACTCTGTAAACTTTAATAGATTTAAATTTTCTTGTACAAAATTGACACTGTATTTCTTGATGACCTGAAGATCTTTCTGATTTGGTCTTTGTTTTTTTCGATGTTTCTTTTCGTTCTTTTACTTCTATCCAATCAGGATCATCATCTACGTCATCATCAATGGCAACGTCATCAACGTCACTTCTCTGTGTTTCATCATCATTTTTCATTTCTGTAAAATCATTAGTTGCAGAGTTATGTTCCTTATCATTGCAAGTTTCCTCGTTTGATTCACAGATATTTTTATGAATGTCTTTGGTATTTTCACTGGATGAAAGAGACATAATATCCGTTGACTGATTAACCATTACTGGTAAGGACATTGTATTTGGTATCAATTCAACAGGTTCAAGATTACATTTAACTGGAAGAGATTTTCGTGACCTCTTCTTTGAGATTTTCTGTGCATTGATTACGTTATTCTTTGGTACTACAACTTGAAATGGCTTTGAATCGTTAGTCTCTTCTACCTCGCTATCCACACTCGGCGCTGAGCTGACAAAAGATGGTTCGAGTCGTGTATTGTCAACTTGGATTGGTGCAGGAATTTTATTATCTTCACATGGTTGCCGTTGTGACTGAGATAAATCCAGGTGTGAAAATGACTGACAGATGTTGATAATAGCATTACCACTGTTCAAGGAATCGGACAGAATCTGATGACAAAAAGCCACGATTTGATTACAGTAAAATTCATACCCAAATATTTTAGAACAAAGGGAGACAATTTGTTCCACCGACTTATTTTGACCAGAAATGTAGTTTTCACAAATATCAATAATCTTCATCAATCTATCTTCAGAATTTCCTTCGTTTTTCATTAATGTGTGAGCAGACAAATTTCTGGACAAAACGGAAATAGTTGCAGTGGAATCCATGGTCTATATTGTCAGCACTTGACTAGCTACATGTTCGTTTCATCTCAATAAAAACTGAAAATACGAAAACAAAGTCATAAACTTTGAATAACGACCTTCTGGATATAGTGAATTAAGAATAATAAATAGATACAACTCAATGACCACTGAATACTGCTCGGATAGCTTATTGAATGGTTCACAAGAATGTAACCCTGCGATAGCACACGGAATGCGGCAGGGATAAACTTGAGTATTGATTATTTTGAATTGCAGTTGTCAAGGGTTCTTTTACATGCAAAGATTTACCATTCCATCCAAACAACTAGACACTACTGTTCCTTGCAGAAAAAATAGTAAAATAAGTTTAAATGAAGTGAAATGAAATTTAACGTCCTACTCTTTTGCACCTAACCTGGGCTAATGGAAGACGGGCATACGCCATACAGTGTGCTATGAGGGAAATTTTGCCCAGGCAGCGGCGCTACGGCCTACTCTTAAATCAAATTCCAACTGCCAAGGGATCTTTTACGTGCACTACAATGTGTACACAGGAGCTTGGTTTTTTGTCCCATCCGAACGACTAGGCAGCCATCCTTGTCAGCCCCTCCTTCTGTGTCACTGACAAGGGGAAATCACGACGGAAAATCGAGATGAACTTTCTCGGCCAATGCAGGGATCGAACACCCGACCTCCAGGCTAGCGAACCAGCGCCTTATCCACTTAGCCACCGTGATCCCCGAAATAAGTTTAAAACCCAAACAAGTTTAGTAAATAGTAGAGGGGGACCCCTAGTGACTAAGATGCTGGCTTGTTAGTCTGGAGGTCGCTTGTTCGATACCTGGACTGGCAAAGAAAGTTTATCGTGATTTTCCGACATGGTTTCGCCTTGACAGTCAGTCAGTGGTGCAGTACGGAGGGACTGCACAAGGACAGCTACCTAGCCATTTGGATAAGACAAAAAGATGAGGTTCTTTTTATACATTGGTGTGCATGTAAAAGATCCCTTGCCAGTTGGAATTTGATATAAGAGTAGGCCTAATTATAAGCAATAGGCCGTTATGTAGTGCCACTACCCGGGCAGAATTTCCCTCATAGCACACCGCATGGCATATGCCCATCTTCATTATAGCATGGACCTTATAACACATTATAAGGTCCATGATTATAGCCGAGTCGGAGCAGAACAGTAGGATGCTCAACCCCCGATTTAATTTCGTAATAGGTCAGGTGCAGAAGAGTAGGACATTAAACCCCATTTCATTTCATTTCATTTCATATCATTTCATTTCGTAATAAAAGCAGGCCTACTTAGTACTAAATAAATATTAAAAATAATATTATGAATTATGGTCTCCCGGTCCAATAGCAGACAAAGAAGGGTGAAGTATAAATTATACTATAATACATAGGCAGTTAAAGTGTAAGTCAAAAATAAGTTCAGGATTTCTAAGATTAGTTTTTATTTCTGAAAGACAGGCATCCATCAATACCAGCAGTGCAATTATATGCAAATTTCCTCACCTTCATTGAATTTCTATGATTTGCACGCCATTAAACGCCGGATTGTCCAGGTAGATTGATCAAATGTCTTGCGGTTTTTGTGACCAGTTATTCTAGACTATATTTACCCAAGGGTAAATAACTCTCTACAGACTAAGAAAAATTACTTCAGGAAAGCACCAACAATTAATGAGAGAAAGAGAGAAATGTTTTTTTTAACACAAGGTACAATTTTATGGAAACACAATTACTGAGTTTGATACTAAGCGTCGCTTAGTATACTAAGTAAATTGTGTATCCATAAAATTATACCTTGTGTTATATGTTCAATTACTAAATGCCAATCAAAGAAAGTCATTTTGGGACAAATTTCAATAAATCGCTTGCTCTTAGGGGTCTTTAGCAGTGGGATGAAACTGGAGTACCCAGAGAAAACCCACGAGGTTGGACAGGCGATCCTACTCGGAGAAAACATATACGAAGGTTGGACACCCTACTCCTTGTCACATGCAACCATGGATTCCAAAACCACGTCAGTTGTCTTATGATGGAGCGCGCACATGCTACCATTCGACCAACACCCCCCCCCCCCAACCCCAGCAATTAATGTCGATTTAGTATAGAAATTTTGTATCTGGAGCTGTAGACATTTTTAGTTCCGAACTGGATTTGTCAAAATTTCATAGTAAATTGTAAATGAAATATTTTTTTTAACAAATTTTACTACATGTAATCTACACAGTTTAAGTGGGGAAGACCCTAGCTCGCTAGTCTGGAGGTCGGGTGTTCGATCCCAGCATTGGTTGAGAATGTACAGGGTTAGGGTTACATGATATGAAAAACGAGGTCCTGTGTATAGCTTGGCTTGCACGTAAAAAATTCCTTAGACTTTGCAGTAGGAATTTGACATAAGAGTAGGCCATAGTGCTGCTGCCGAGGTAAAATTACCGTCATAGCACACTGTATGGCGTTTGCCAACTCCATAAGCCCAGTTTTGGAGCTGAACAGTAGAACGTCAACAGCTTTGTATTTTAACCCAACTTACATGTCCTATTAGCTTTAGGACTAAGAGATATAGTTTTTCATCAAATAGTTAATTAGATCCATCTCGCCAGAGCAGCGGCACCAACCCCTCGTTAGTCTTCAGTACTTTTTAACTCCTGATGTTTCTCTTACCTGTTTTATAACCAAGAATCTAAGTTTTCGGTATTTGATGCATTGGATCCGACCCAAGTAGCTATCAAATAATAAAAATTTAGGCATCCAGACCTCTTGCTCAGCTTCATGGTATAGGAGTGGCATTTACAGCGTTCAATTTTTCCAAATTTTCGTGGGGGGTCTTCAATCCTGTTGTGTGTGCTTGAGTATTGTCACTACAAACACTTTTTAATTTAATATAGAGGTCAAAATTCATTTAATTGAAGGAAAAGAGCACCCAGTCTCAATTAGAAACCGAGTTATTGTGTCCCACGAAGTGCGACAGACAGAACCCATTTAAAGTTCCCTGCTTTCCCCAATTGCGATTCAATATCCTAATG
Source organism: Patella ulyssiponensis (assembly GCA_963678685.1). Classification (NCBI taxonomy): domain Eukaryota; kingdom Metazoa; phylum Mollusca; class Gastropoda; family Patellidae; genus Patella; species Patella ulyssiponensis. The sequence continues at coordinate 6,978,971 of OY783225.1, forward strand.
AAGATGGACGTACATCGTACAGTATGATATGACCGAGAAGAGCTGGGACAGTTGCGCTACAACCTACTCATATGTAATATTCCTTCTGTCAAAAGTTCTTCAGGCACATGGGACATCTTTTTTTTTACGGCAATCAAAATGACTAGTGCTTGCTAGGCCCTCGAAACTGCACTAACTGACAAGGAGAAACCAGGGTGTGGAAATTCCAGGAAAACTTTGTAAACCAACAGCCGTATCAAATCGCGGATTTGCGTGTTAGCGAGCCAGAACATTTATCACTCAACCACAGCAGCGCCTGAGGGATACAAAAACCAACAAGCCAACAGTGAGGCTGATGTCCTCCGCCGAAATCCCAAAATAAATAGATGACAAATATTAATTAATCGCACATTTATTTTTTTCAAACGTATCGAGCAATCAAACTGTACACGAAGTGTCATCCAAAAGTGTTTTATAAAGAAAAATGCTAAAACCGACGAGAAAAATGAAAATGTACCCTAGTTAGGGGGACCCTAAAGGCAGACAAAAGGGCCCCAACGCTTGACAAAAGGGCCCCTCTGGCCAAGGGAAAGGGCCCTCGTGTCCGAGTCAATCGTTTCTATACACTGTTATTGTCGAATCCATTACTGAATGAGAATGAAGTCATTGTATTGGCATAAAAATCACCAATCAAGATGAACCTAAGTTATCTAAAGTTATCTTGTCCTAAGGTATCAACCAATCAAATTGCTTATCTCTGCCTACCCTACCAAGAAAATGCTCATCTTCGAACTCCATCAAGGCATTGACCTAATAAGCATACACACCAATTTTGAACATTTTAACTCAATTCGAAGGACAGTTATTGTGTTCCAAAGTCTCGGCAAATGAAATTGCTTATCGCTCTGCTTACCCTGAGCAGAAAATGCTCATTATAGATCTTAGTCAAGGTATTACTGTAATGAAACTATACACCAAGTTTCATCACTCTCACTTAATTAGAACTAAAGTTATCGTGTCCCAAAGCATCAACCAATCAAATTGCTTATCTCTGCTTACCCTGAGCGGAAAATGCTCATCTTCGAACTCCATCACGGCATTGACATAATAAGCATATACACCAAGTTTGAACATTTTAACCCAATTAGAAGGGGAGTTATTGTGTTCCAAAGTCTCGACCAATCAAATTGGGTATCGCCTTGCTTACCCTGAGCAGAAAATGCTCATTATCGAACTTAGTCAAGATATTACTGTAATGAAACTATACACCAAGTTTCATCACTCTCACTTAATTAGAACTAAAGTTATCGTGTCCCAAAGCATCAACCAATCAAATTGCTTATCTCTGCTTACCCTAAGCGGAAAATGCTCATCTTCGAACTCCATCAAGGCATTGACCTAATAAGCATATACACCAAGTTTGAACATTTTAACTCAATTAGAAGGAGAGTTATTGTGTTCCAAAGTCTCGACCAATCAAATTGCGTATCGCTCTGCTTACCCTTAGCAGAAAAGGCTCATTATCGAACTTAGTCAAGGTATTACTGTAATGAAACTGTACACCAAGTTTCATCAATCTCACTTAATTAGAACTAAAGTTATCGTGTCCCAAAGCATCAACCAATCAAATTGCTTATTTCTGCTTACCCTAAGCGGAAAATGCTCATCTTCGAACTCCATCAAGGCATTGACCTAATAAACACATACACCAAGTTTGAACATTCTAGCTCAATTAGGAAGAGAGTTATTGTGTCCCAAAAAGTGTGTTGGACAGACAGACAGACAGACAGACGGACGGACGGACCCATTTTAATAGTCCCCCAACTTTCTTCGAAAGGCGGGGGACAAAAAGATAGGTTGCCAGGCAACGAAACATGCGCCCACAGCAGCTAAATCGTCCGGGCAGTCAACAAGGGTTGTCGCATATTTTTACTTTTTTTGGTAATGAAACATTTGTAATACACTAAAAACTGATTAAGAGTAACAACTCATTATGTAATTATCTGAAAATCATTAGAATTTGATTGCTTTTTATAAAGTTTTACACCATGCTAACAATTAGTATGTACATGAAACATTTAATATCATGGATTTAGCAGTTCAGTTATCAAAATTCACTGAAAATCAATACACGTCTTCGTCTCATGACTGTAAACACTATGTATAAAGTCAATCGGATATTAACTTTGGCCTCTAGAGCATCCACAAGATTTTTTGAAGTTATCAAGGGAGATAATTCTGGCAGTAATTATTTGAAATCGCTGAAAATCAATAGGCTTCTTCGTCTCATGACCTTAAACACTGTGTATAAATCTTAAGTCAATCAAATATTAACTTTGGCCTCGAGAGCTTCCACAGGATTTTTTGAAGGGATCAAGGGCCATAACTCTGGCAGTAATTATCGGAAATCGCTGAAAAAACATAGGCTTCTTGACCTCATGGCCTTAAACACTGGGTATAAATTTAAAGTCAATCGGATATTAACTTTGGACTCTAGAGCGTCCACAGGATTTTTTGAAGTGATCAAGGGCCATAACTCTGGCACTAATTATCGGAAATCGCTGAAAAACAATAGGCTTCTTCGTCTCATGACCTTAAACACTGTGTATAAATTTAATGTCAATCAAATATTAACTTTGGCCTCTAGAGCGTCCACAAGATTTTTTGAAGTGATCAAGGGCCATAATTCTAGTAGTTATTATCGGAAATCGCTGAAAATCTAAAGGCTTCTTCGTCTTATGACCTTAAACACTGTGTATAAATTTAAAGTCAATCGGATATTAACTTTGGCCCGTAGAGCGTCCACAGGATTTTTTGAAATGATCAAGGGCCATAACTCTGGTAGTTATTATCGGAAATCGCTGAAAAACAATAGGCTTCTTCGTCTCATGACCTTAAACACTGTGTATACATTTAAAGTCAATCGGATATTAACTTTAGCCTCTAGAGCATCCACAAGCAATTGTGGACGCCGGCCGGCCGGACGGGGGCGACAACAATATACGACCACATTTCAATGTGAGCGTATAAAAACCCAAATTATTTAAATATTTTCGTTATATTTATTTAATAATAATAATATCCACATACGTTTCTTTTTGATGTATTTGATACATTAAAACATCAAAAGTTGTATAAAAGGCTCTATTTTAGTTGAAATAAGATGAACAATTTTGAGTAAATGCTCAACTTTAGTCCGAGAATGCTGCTTTGTGAACTCGTGTCCCGTGTACATGTATATCAAACAGGCATTATGCAAGAGCTAAATCTTTCTTTACGCCTGAAATTTTATATTAATTATAAATACATTTTTTGGTGGATGCGGTTACCATAGAAATGGATAATCAAGACTCAAGACTTTGTTTATTATCATGGCAATGATAGTAATGACAATCGAGGTTAGGCTATAATCAGGCGCGGATCCAGAGGGGGGCGCACCCGGCGCACGCCCCCTCTATTTTTCTGGGGTGGCGAACAATTTTTAGCTCCATATATTCTCGCGAGAAAGGAAAATAAAAATAGTTTAGGTTGAAAATCTTAATTTACAGTACTAGTATGAAATTAGTCCTTGTGGGCATTTTTTACACTCAAAATTCACGGTCCCGGGCTTCGCACTCCCAAATTTGTGCAGCACGCCCCCTCTTTCTGAAAATCCTGGATCCGCCCCTGATAATTGTAGTGCCAATATCTAGACTGAAAGTGAAGTAATTTGAAATTTTCAGTATATTCTCCTTTCATTATGTATTTTGTAACTTTTACACCTAGAACTGTCATTCATTAATATCTAATCTTACAATGTCGCTTATATATTGAATAAATCAAGAACAATCCATAACTAAACATCAAATCATTCTCACCCACATATAATATTATTAACCAAAAAAGATCTTGACGTGTAATAAAATCATAAACTAAACAAGATCTTGAAATGTAATAAAATCATGAACGAAACAACAAGATCTTGACATGTAATAAAATCATGAACGACACAACAAGATCTTGAAATGTAATAAAATCATGAACAAAACAACAAGATCTTGACATGTAATAAAATCATTAACTAAAAAAGAGGTTAACCTGTGATAAAATCATTAACAACAGTAGATCATGACATGAAAATAATATCATTAACAAAAATAACAAGAGATTGACCGTAGAAAAAACTACAGGCATTTCACACAACATAACAACCCTTAAATATTCATCTTATTGTGAAACAAGAACATTATTGCAACAAATGATCCATATTTTATTTAAATGCAATTTAAAGTAAACCAGAAACAACATGCATATAAGTATATTAATTAATTGCACATTTATCATTTTGTAAAGCATCAAGCTATCAAACTTAGCCTAAAGCAGAAAATGCTCTCAATAAAACTTTGTCACCGTCTGTTATAGTGAAACTACACAGAAATGAAATACATGTAGCATGAGGTTTAGAATCCTACTGTTCTGCTCCAACTGGGCTGTATGTGTGCTATGAGAGAAATTTTGCCCAGACAACCGCACAATGACCTACTCTTGTATCGAATTTCAATAGCCAAGGGATCTTTTACATATGTACAAATGGAGCCTCTGTTTTCCTTCCCATCTGAACAACTATGTCCCTTGCCATCATATTCCTGAAGCAATGGCCAGAGAAATCCCTTTTGTGGGAGTGTTTCTATTCTTCCCGTTCAATCAACATGGCAGTCCTTCGTTTCATCTTGGTCTTCCCTAAAGCTTTGGACAGTGATTTAAGGTATTAAAAACCGTGAAAGTATATTCGTTTCCAAACAGCATGGTTTACATTTCATTCGACTTGACAGCCTCGTTTGTCACACAATTAGTTTTATTGCAGTATTCTGCCATGCACGGGTTAATTGGGCATAATAAAATCGTGAGCCATGACGTAACGTTATGTAACCATATTTGATCCAATATTGGCACACGTTTTAAATGTAAAGCTTTTGTAATTAAAGCAGCTAGTCATTGGTTGTTAGTCGGACTACTAACCAATCAAAATTTAAAACAACAATATCCACTCGTTACAGCAGTGAGTAGTGGGATTTCTATGATTAGTGGTTTATTACATGTAACAAAGTGCTCTCACTCTCATCTTTTTCAACCAAATGGGGGTTCGGGGTGGGGGGGGGATGAATTATGATTTGGTGCATTCTGAGATATGTTCTGGGTGAGTAACAAAAGTTAAATAAAATGGAAATATTTCAATTTTCTCAATAATTTAATGGAACTTTTAATTGAGTACTCAATCCTCAATGTAGAGGGGCTAGAGTAGGAAAAAAAGCGAGGTGCACCTATTTGCTATTAAATACCAATTTGAATATTTTGTTGACATATGATTTTTGTGTGCGGTATAAAATTGCCTGCTTAAACAATAAGAGTTATATCCCTTTATTTACGGTCAAAATGTCAGTAGTGCAAATCTCAGAATTTTTCCTACAGATTTATGCTGAAGTTTCTTAAGGAAAAATTAAAGTATTCTACAGTTTTTTTTTATAGTGTTTTCTGTAGTAAATTCTACAGTCATCTTTTTGTTTTTAATCAAGTTTTCTGCACAGTTGTTCCATTGTCTTTAGTTTCTTGTAAATACATACATGTACTAATTTCTACGAAAGTTGTTATATACATGTAAATTGAATTTGAAAATTTCAAATTCAGCTATATGAACAAACTGTCTTCTCTTGGATTAACTTTAATCAATCCGTTACCTAACAGATAATGAAATTGACTTTCCAGCAACAGAAATTTAATGAACCATTACCAAACAACATGTTAACTGTTAAGAGTTTTAATGGATTGTTAAAATAACATAGTTCTGAGCAATCGGACTGAACACAATCGTCAAAATGTTGCACGTTGATAATTTTATGCCAAATAAAATAAGGTCTATTGCGTCATGCTTAAAAAGTTTGTTACAGCCTCAGGGTTGATTCGTTCTGTACAATTGATTTTATGTTGCCGTAGTGATACATTATGAGCAAATTGTTTCCCACATTTTTCACAAGAGAACGGTTTATGTCCTGTGTGGGTTCTCATATGAACCACGATATTATATGGTTGATGCGATCGTTTACCACAGATTTCACACGAATATGGCATTTCTTCCGTGTGAATTTTCCTGTGCTGAACCATGTGACTTCTCCTCGCAAACCGTTTATCACATTGATCACAGGCGTGAGGTTTTGCCCCGGTATGAGAGTTCATATGAATATTTAATGAGGTGCTACGAGCGTACCTATTTCCGCATTCGGCACATTGATATTTCTTCTCGTTAGAATGACAGACCATGTGAAGTTTTAATCTTCGTTTACTTAGACAGGTATAATCACAAAGATCGCACGCCACCGATTTCGTACCTATATGAATCAATTGATGAGATTTCAAACTTCCACTCTGCGCGAAACCTTTTCCACACAGTTCACAGATATAGGGCTTTTCGCCAGTATGGGTTCGTATATGTTCAATGAGAGCTTTCTTGGTCACGGTTAAACGACCGCAATAATCACACGTCAGCTCTTCTGCCGTAACTGGTATTTTACTACTCAGTCTGTTCGCCCGATCCTTTTTCTCAAATTTTAAATCTTCGACGCTGACACCATGGCCTTCCATGTGTTTTATGAACATTTTCTTAGTTTTATACGTCTTTTCACAAACGCTACACTTGTGAATCGTGCGCGGAGTTATCTTTTCTTTGGGTTTAAATTCAGGATCGTCTGATTCTTGTGATTCAGCTTGATCGTGATCGTCATCTTCATCATCCTCGTCCGAGTCAATTTTTTCCTCTATCTCCGTGTAATCTTCAGAATCGTGATCAGATAATTCAAGATCGGGAACTTTCTTGATCTTTACATTCGAAAGTTTAACAGGAAGAGATTTTCTTGGTTTCTTCTTAAGATTTTTCGTCCTGGGGGATATTTCATTTTGCAATTCTTTTGTAGACGAAGCTGACGGAATATCAGAACATTTCTTTGGAACATAATCATCAGATGATGTGGACGGCTGCTCAGGTTTAACCCTACTGATAGTTTCTGCAGGATGTTTCAGGACCAACGATTGCATGTCCATTTTGGTCATTGAGGACTCCTTTGTCAGGTCAATGTCTGTAAACGACTTACAGAGTTTTATTATTGTGTGGCTACTGTTTAAAGTCTCCGCAAAAATTTGATTACAAAAGGCCACGATCTGATTACAATAAAATTCATAACCCGTTATTTTGGAACAAAGGGATACAATTTCTTGAACAGATTTCGTTTGTCCTAAAATATGATTTTCACAAATATCCATAATATTTTTAAAACAAATTTCTGTCACTTGAGTTGTCTTTTGTGTTTGTTTTTCAAACGAATTTGAATTTGCAGAAGTTTGGGTATTTTTGAGATCCATGTTAAAATTAACAGATAAGCCTTCCAATTCATCCATTTTGTTATTCAATTGAAATTATTTAAAATACTGTCAGGAAATGCAATGGGGGTTTACGGTCCTAGTTTTTTTACAACAATTGGGCTAATGAAGGCAGGCATCCATCATGTAGTTTGCTATAAGGGAACTTTTGCTAAGCCTAATTTCCATTCCAAATGTAAAAAAGGGTTCTTTTGCGTGCATGCCAATCTTTACACAGGAAGCTGAGCTAGGCTACATCAATTAGACAATTATCATATCCTCCATCAATCACTAACAATTGATCATGTCCTGAAATAAGAATGCAATATTATAAAATCAATTTTAATTTTGTATGAATATGGTACTGGTATATAAAATGTGTGAAGGATATATGAGACATGGTTTAGTTTCAAACTGCTTCAAATTGAGCAAAATAGAAATAAACGTAATCTTATATATTTATTACAGTTCAACTTTCAACAGATACAGTTGATCATTTATTGAGTTCTTTATTTGTCATATATTTTACATATTAATATTATGTGGAAATACCAGAGAAGTCCTTCAACTTCAAGTTTAACCGGGGGGTGGGGGGTGTAGAGTGGCGCACTGGCTGGTCACCTCTGGCTTGCGGCTGTGGTTTCGATCCCTAGTGTAAGTGTATGTGGCATGGAGATAGGGGTGCCTTCTCAACCTCGTGGGTTTCCTCCGGGCACTCAGGTTTCCTCCCACTACTAAGGCTGTGCAAAAATATTGATATAATCGATAATCGGTAGAAGTTATTTAGCGATTCGATAATCGATCTTGAAATTGAAATATCGATTATCGGTATATTCAGTATTTACCTTCTGACGGCAAGTGACTTTCACTTTCACATGACTGAACTTGCCGTAGTCTGGCATAAGCAGACAAATGAATGAATAGACAACGTCAACCAGGTGTGTCAACTAACCTGTTTTTTCTCCCTCCCGCACTGGAGGAAATTTCTCACGGAAAACGGTCATACGCCAATGCTAGTTTTACTTTTACAAAGGGAGGTAATTCCTTTATTTCCGTTTAATAAATCGACCTCATGATTGGCTGAATTTGACCGGAAACTTCTATTTCGGTAATATGCGGTACATCCCAAGGCGTGTTTGTGATAACTATTTGGAGTAAATAAAGTATGTTTGTAATGGTAGCAGAGTACACGAGCGTACCTGATGAAATAGAAACCTGCACAAGGTTATTTCCATTATTATAATTTAGCCCTGTGGTTAATAAATGTCTATCTATGCGATAGAAAACATTTCACGCCACAATGACTTCAGCGTAAAATCAGAAGCCATTGACTAAAATTTAGACGACTTTTCAATGCGATTTTGGATTCAATTTACATTTAAATATATTACTAGCGATTGTATTATAATACTTTGATATCGGTCTCAATACATGTATGTGCAAATAATCTGACTCAAAAATTATCGAAAAATAAGCGCAATTACTGTTGATGTACGGGAGACACTTGTCAAACAAATGTAACAGTTATCTACCTTTATGGACTCTAGTAATGAAGATAAATAACTCCAATTTACTTTCGTTTGTTTTTTTTATTACGATTGAGATTGTATAAGAATATTGATAAATATGTGTTTAAATAAACAGTGAAAATGTTTTGGAATATTTTTATTATAAAACATGACCGTTGAAGAACAAATACAACAAAATAGTGGTAGCGTGTGTCGACCAACAAAATAACAGGTCGGTAAAGTTCGGATTTTTCCGGAAAAATGATAATCGATTATTATCGATAATCGCTGACAAATTCTTGCCGATAATCGATATTGAAATTTCATATCGATTCCCAGCCTTACCCACTACTAAAGACCACTACGCGCAAGCAAATTATTGAAATAAAATTGAACCATATGTTAGTCTCGAAATGACCTAGTTTGTGTCGAGTGGAAGTTAAACCCCATTTGAATTTGAGGCATTTCTCCCTCTCTTTCTCTCAAGTTCAACCATTGAATCAAGTTCTAAATCCGGCCCTGCAAATACTTTTGATCAGACAGAAAAAAAAATTCTGCTGAATAGATGCACGTCACTTTAAGGTGTTTGTAAACTTTCGCGAACCCTTACTAAAATAACCTTGCTGAACTATCAATTGCTTTTTTTTTTTTATCGAGGCCACTCACAATGAAGAGACAATCACGTTGACTTTGCTGCTAGCGGTAGCAAGATACAAACAATAAAGATAATTGGTCTAGATCTTTAACATTACCTAAACCCAGTCTGGTCTGGACAAGATATTAAACTCGGCTTGGAGTTAAAACTGTCAGAGCAGGAGCAATGGTTCTCATTCTCAATCTCAATAAATAATTATTTTATAAATTCTTCAATCAACTTCCGGTCTATGTTGACGTGATTATCCAGCTCGCGTGATCGAATTAAAGGGAAGTAACTTCTGTATTTTAAGGAACACACCCACAATAAAATCCATGTAGGAAAAAATGTGACTGGGCAAATTTTTATATATCTAAGAGAGATTTGTTTGTTTTTGTGTTTAATATAAAGATGTTATGTCCAGTTGCTTAATTGGTGTAAGACCAACCAGGCATATAACGAGTGAATTGATTGGTGACTCTCGTAGTGGTATTAATCAGATGTGGATATTAAAAAATTCCAAAGAATTACTTGATGGTTTACAATCACTTGCTTCAATTTCATCTATACAAAAGTTTGACTTTTGTACATTATACACGAAAATTCCCCATAGTAAATTAAAAGCTCGGTTAAAAGACATTATTCACAGTGTCTTTTCATCCAAATCAGGAACTACTAGATATCAATATATTATAGTTGTTAATTACAATTCCACATATTTTGTCAAGAACCATAATGACTCCAAAAATAAATTCACCGCCAACAAGATAATTCAGATGTTGGATTTTTTAATTGATAATATCTTTGTTGAATTTGGAGGGGAAGCATATCAGCAAGTAGGAGTAGGTATCCCCATGGGCACCAACTGTGCACTACTACTACTACCTGGTGTTTTATCGTCCGCTTCCACAGAAGTGATATCGCAGACAAGACATAGGAGAGCCGAGGCTTCTTCCTGTTTTTAGAATATGATTTTGCAATCTTTCCATTTGCGACCTTGAGCCATGGAGTAGGTTTAGTTCTTCCCTTTATTTAATAAAAAAAACCATAATGTTTGGTAGTTGATCTGTAGAGACAGCATTTATGCAGACATATATGCGTCTCGTCTCTGGATTGGTAGAAGTCATCTTTTGGGGTTTAGTGTTTAGGTGCCAGGCCCGTCTTATCGTGGCCTCCCCTTACTCCACTTTTCCCACTTTGCAGGTTTGGTGTCTTTGTAGTGGATTAGTGTTTAGATGCCGAGCCCGTCTTACCGTGACCCTCCCTTACTCCACTATCCTGCTACTTTGGTGTATATCCCCTATGTAGTTTAGTGTTTAGATGCCGAGCTCGTCTTATCGTAGCCCCCTCTTACTTCACTATTCTACTTAATCCAACGGTGTTCATCAAATCGTGAATTAGTTCGAAGATTTGCAGCTTCAGATCTGGTCTTGGAAAGAGTAGGTTCTTAGTGTTGAGCGGTATGTTGTTCACTTGTTCAGGGTGAGTGTAATGAGATCGACGTTCAGAGCTGAACTAGTTGGTCTCCAGCATCTCCACTAGTTCCGTTCTCTCTTCCTTGTATAGGCCTACCTCGCAGTCTACCAAGACATGGTTGGTGGTACATTCTTCTCCACACTCACAGACGATGACTTGGTGTTTGTAGTCTCGCAGCCGCTCTTTCACCCGTAGTTTCGATATAAGTTTGCATATATCTCTTCTAGGGTGATAGCTGTCTTCGTGTAAATCTTGTCATCAAGCCGCAATCGGTATGTGTCAAGTTCAACGAGCTTTAATTCCCAGAGTGAATTGACCTGTACGTCTTTTTACCATATACTGTAGATTTCCGTGGTACTGTATTCTATGGTGCGGAGTGCTGCTGTGTCCCCGAAACCTTCATTTGCGAGTCGATCTGCTTCCTCGTTTCCTCTAATGTTTACATGTGATGGAATCCACGCGAGCTCTAATTTGCTTCCCTTCTCTAGGACCCTCTGGTACAGCTGCCTGATTTCCAAAATGACTTCTGGTCTCGAGTCCGAGTTGTCATTTTGGATTGAAATCAGACTGCTCAGAGAGTCGCTAGGGATGACGAACTTACTAGTCTTTTGATAAGAGATCCATGATATAGCATAACGAATGGCCACAATCTCTGCAGTGTACACCGAACAGTTATTGGGCAGTTTCCTGCTTATTCCCCGTTCCCCGCCCAACTGTGCACCTTTGCTTGCTGATTTATTTCTCTATTCATACGAAGCCGATTACATTGAAACCAAGCTGATTGGGACCATGGCTGATTGGGACCATAAGTCATGGCTGATTGGGACCACATTCCAGGTTATTCAGACCACCACTAGGCTGATTCGGACCACACAATAAAAAACCCCAATATACTAGAAACTGAGATTTTGATATTGAATATAGTTTAAAGGGATTTTATCTAGGTTAGTAGGCTATATAGCCTGACTATAATATGTACTTTTATGTACCGGTACGTCAATTTATGTTTTATATTGCATTTTGTTATGTCACGGTGACTGTATTAACACAAATTTATCTCATTAATCTAATGTAAATTATTATAAGTTTTATGCATTTTTATTTTATAAAATCCACAGCTTGTTTCGGAATCCATTATATATATTGTGTGTAATTATATGTTGTAGAAATACTGTTTAAACCAATTTATGTTAATTTCAATAAGTCAAACAAATACTAGCAATACAGTGGCATAACGCAAATCCGAATCCATTATTTGTGTGCAATTATATGTTATTTATAGAATATACTATTTAAAAATTATACCAATTTATGTTAATTTCAATAAGTCATACAAATGTGAAAACTAATACCAGCAATACAGAAATGAAATGAAATGGGGTTTAACGCCCTACTCTTCTGCAACTGACCTGGGCTAATGGAAGTCGGGCATACGCCATACAGTGTGCTATGAGGGAAATTTTACCCGGGCAGCGGCGCTACGGCCTACTCTTATATCGAATTCCAACAGTCAAGGGCTTTTTTACGTGAACGCCAATGTGTACACGGGACCTCGGTTTTTCGTCCCATCCGAACGACTAGGCAGCTGTCCTTGTCAGACCAGCAATACTGTTAGTAGCATAACAGAAATCGGTTATTTCGAACACGGTGTATATAAAAGCAGTCAAAATGTTTATATTCCTACCTTGTTCAGAATATAAACATAATAGATTTATTGACTCAATTCTAACACAAGTAAACAGGAAGGTGGCATCATGGAAAATGTTCTATATTACTACATGAAAATTAGTCAAATTTTACTTTTTACTGACAGCCACAATAGGGAATTTGTGTGATTGGATCTGATTATTTATTGGATTAATTAACAATAAATGGTGTGATTAATTAGGTTCTTATATATTGCTAACTGAGTTTAATTAACTTTGTTTCATGTGTATTTGTGTATATTGCTAAGAAAATTTTACACATTTCTTAACCATAGTGTAATGCATTCAACACCAGCTGTCTAGATCAGGAAAGTCTCTGACTCGGCCAGTTGGTTAGATTACATTTATCAGAAATATGATGGAAAATGTGCTCACATCATTGCTCCTTGAAACTTATTGGTTGAATGATATTTATCGATTAAAATATTATACAAAGAACAATCTGATCCCAATCAGCCAAGAATGTGAAGCATCTTCTCCATGATTGAGCTCATTGGTATTGAAGACATTACACTATTATAAATATATATATTGTCATTTTTGTCTTTTTATCAAATATATGCAACTATATGCAACTATTTGCAAACATATTTTAAATACTCTCGTCATTTAAATAATGGTCCGAATCCGCCTTATCGTGGTCCCAATCAGCCAAAAATCTGGTCCCAATCAGCCAAGAATCTGGTCCCAATCAGCCAGCCACGAATGTGGTCCCAATCAGCCAGGTCCCAATCAGCCGATTATCTTCGTGATGACCAGGTGTGACAACCCCAATGTGTAGAGTGATAAATGAGATTATTTATTTATTTAATTATAAAGTTTACGTGCAATGCATATTGATGTTGTTTTTATCTGTTTATGATGTATCATTAAAAATCTTATCTGATAAGGTCCATGTAGAATGGAGGTATCCCTTTAAGTTGAATAATTATATAGAAACCTTTCATTGCGCAAACTATTATATAAGTAGTCGTTGATCTTCAGCCTCAGCTAACAAAATGGCGTCAAACATGTTTCTCTATTGGGGTTCTGGCAGTGTTTTCTGCTGGAAATCAATGATAGCTTTGGAAGAAAAGGGATTCGGTGGTTATGGGAACAAGCTTCTCTCATTCTCCAAGAAGGAACAGAAAGCCGAGGATGTCATGAAACTGAATCCCCGCGGGCAGGTTGGTTTATTGCACACCCGGCGACCTTATCGACTAACAACCTTGCTGAATCATGCTTTGCTTGTTGATAATGATGATAAAAAATTTAACTCGACAATATCAATTCAACTCGTACTCCTAGCATTTTAAATGACATTCATGACAGTTTGATATGACTCCCATTGTTGTGTTTGGGTTTTAATATTAAATACATGACTCTTCTACCCCAAAGTAGAAAGTGGGAAGTTCTGGTAGTAGTACGGACCGCTAACCGCCAGTTTTTCGGTGTAAAAGTGATGAAAGTAGACATGACCGACTTTTAAATTAATGGGCTTTAAAAATGTTATTTACAAAAATTTACACACAGTTAACAAATTTTTATGCAACTTACTTACAAATTTATATTTAAAGTTATAGCACCTTCAACTAATTGAGTGTGGCAGAAAATGTAATGTAGTGAGATGTATGACCCAGGTCAAGAAGAACTGTATGCAGTCTGCTAAGACGGAAAATAATTCCTGCAGAGCGCTACGCGAGCTATACTCTTGGTCCTATAATCAAATTCTGACTGTAGTGTAAAACACTGATGACACAACAAGCAAGGCCAAGGGCTGGGGGACCTAGCCCAAAAATCTAAAGAAATACAATAATGAAACGTTTTGAAGACAAAATTTACAGTTTTCCTTTAGTGAATGCTGATGTGATTCACAAAATTCTGGATCTGCCAGAAGTTAAAAAAAATAACGGCATAGCCTGTAAAAATGTTTTATCTCAAGACATGCACCCTAGTACATATCTAATCTACGATGATACTACTACGATAGATCAACAAGTTGGTATGGGCCCAACAGAATGATCAGATTGTCTTAAAGTTTTGGCTTAAATTCGACTCCACAGAGAACTTTTAATTCTTTCATTGAGAAATTTGAAATAGATAAATTACATTGTTTGAAAATTAGTTGCTTAAATTATTTAAAATTTTGTATTTCAGCTGCCAACATTTAAAGATGGAGATATTGTAGTGAATGAGTCTGCCGCTATTTGCGATTACTTGGAGGTAGATTAAATAAAAAATATACTGTATTATTGCTATAATTTATCCTATCTTGTCTTATGACAGAAAAAAATTGAGTTTCAAAACACCATCAATCAAGTCACACTATATAAAAGGCAAAATGTTCACTATTTTCAATTGTTCTTTTGGGGGGGGGGGTGGATGGTGGAATGGTTAGCACGTGCATGCTGTATCGTAAAGCCTATCATTGAGTCAACTGGCGTGGTTTCGAATCCCCGGTTGTACTTGACAAGGAGTAGGGTCGCCTGTCCAACCTTGTGGGTTTTCTCCAGTTTCCCCCCACTGCTAAAGACCCCTACGCTCAAGTGGATTATTGAGATAAAATTAAAAACTTGTTAGTCCTGAAATGACCTAGTTTGTCTCAGAGTGGAGGTTAATCCCCATCTCTCTCTCTCTCTCTCTCTCTCTCTCTCTCTCTCTCTCTCTCTCTCTCTCTCTCTCATTTATTTTTATCCAGAATGTCAGAACCAACAATCATAGAATTGGCTGCTATTAGGTTTCTATTAAAAGATAATGACTTTCTCAGCATTGTACCTGTTTTAAATTACAGCGTAGATATGGTAACCAAGGAACACAACTAATTCCATCTGATGTCAAGGAACAGGCTAATGTTTTACAAAGAATGTATGAAGTAAGTTAATGGATAATTGTTCAATCCTTGGTAGTATGATAGAAATATTTGATATTCTATGGAGATAAACACATAGAAAGTTATCTTGATTTTCAGAATTCTAAGAACTATTGGCTAGAAAACCCTGAAATCGATCTACAATGACGTCATTTTCAATGTAAGGACATTACCATGGGTTGAAGGCAAAGGTTCCACCTTAAAACTTGCACTGTCGACCGTTTTTGATAACATATGTAATATTTGCAACTGAAATAAAAAATACATTACGGGAGATTAAATAACGAGTTGGCAGTTGTCACTATAATTGTTAAAAACTAGATAATGTAAAGGCAATTTGCTGAATATTTCAGTCAAATTGATCCACAAAGAACGGAATGAAAGTTACGCATAGCCTCGATCATCATTCCTAAAGTCCTTACGACAAAAATCATATTCTCGATTATCCATTTAAATCCTGAATGATAGTTATACAGCAAATTGGATCATAATCCAACAAATATTACAGGCTAGCGTTGACATCAGGAATTGATTATGGTATGGATAAGTTAATTAATCCAAATAATAGTTTATATATCAGTTCAGTCCTTATTTACGGTGTAGTATTGTTAATTAATACGTCTGTAGTCTGTACCACTTTACACAAAAATTTATATATTATAAATAAAATATTAAAAGGGCTTACAATAGGGCTGTCCAACCTTGTAGGTTTTCCCTTGGCCCTCTGGTTTCCTACCACTGCTAAAGACGCCTACGCACAAGCAATTTACTGAAATAAATTTGAACCATGTGTTAGTCCTGAAATGACCTAGTTTGTTTCAACTGGATTTTAAACCCAATTTCTTTTTCTATACATGTGCAATATTCTAAATTTGCGGTAGAATTTTAAAGAGGTCAATTGTAAACTTGTTTGAAAATTAGGATATGAAAAAAATATGCTATTTTTCTGGTGTGCAAAATGACTAATCGATCTGTTCGATCTATTTACAGTCATTTCCGTAGCCCTTGGTCACGACCAGCATATTATTAAGAACAGTATATATTTCACAAGACAGTTGAGTTTAATTTTGATGCTGAATATATGTGGGGAAAAGAATTACGAAAAATAGTATTTTTTGACTATATATATTGTAGTTATCTAATGAAGAAAACACAATATTTTTTTTACTATCTATTTTTTAGAAATCTAATGTAGATATGTGACTAAATATTTTGTAGAATGTAGGAAATACAGTATTTTATGAATATATATTTTGTAGGTTTCTAATGTGGAAAGTTCTTTATTGAAGGAACTGGCGATTTATTTATTTTATACCAAGAAAGAAGATCAAGATGAGGTAATAATCCATTATAATTAAATTTACATTATTACATTTTAAATACTGAACATAGCTAGAGTTCGATATGTTATCAGAACTGACAAAGCTGTGATTTGACTCAATTCCATGTCGCTTAACTGTGGTTCTGTAAACACTTAGAAAGTTTCAGACTGGGTACCTTTGCTTCTACAGTGTACTGATATCTTATTTTTAGGCATTGTTAAAAGAGAGATTTGAAAAGGGTCGAGCAGAATTACAGATTTGGGAAGGTTACATGCAAAAGGTCAGACATTTACTTACTTGAATAATACGAATATTAATGTTGGTGAAACCAGAACCAAATGGTACAAAAGGGATATATATCTTTGCTCAGATATTTATCCAGGAAGGTCAGTGTGGTTTCCCCTTGTCAGTGATGCAGAACGGAGGGCCTGACAAGGATAGCTGCCTAGTCGTTCGGATGGGACGAAAAACCAAGGTCCCGTGTACACATTGGAGTGCACGTAAAAAATCCCCTGGCAGTTGGAATTCGATTTAAGAGTAGGCCGTAGTGCCGCTGCCCGGGCAAAATTTCCCTCATAGCACACTGTATGACGTATGCCCGTCTTCCATTAGCCCAGGTTAGGTGCGTAAGAGTAAAACGTTTAAAACCCATTTCATTTCATTTATCCAGGAAGGCATGGTGCAAGATTGAGGGCCTGGCTAGAGAGAGTGTCAAGTCGTTAGGAGGGGATGATAAACCAAGGTCCAGTGTATACATAGCTGGGCACGTAATAAAATACTTGAATTTGGAATTTGAAATAAGAGTAGGCCGGCCGGTACTGCTGTACAAGCCAAATTTCCATCTTAGCACAATGCATAGGATATACTCGTCAACATTAGCCTGGGGGTAGGGGGTGGGATGGCCTAGCGGTCTAGAGTGCCGCGCTTCGAACTCTAGCTGGCCGATCACCTCTGGCTTGCAGCTTTGGTTATGATCCCTGGTGTGAGCGTATGTGGCATGGAGATAGGGACGCCTTCTCAACCTCGTGGATTTCCTCCGGGCACTCCGGATTCCTCCCACTGCTAACGACCCCTATGCACAAGCAAATTATTGAAATAAAATTGAAAACCATATGTTAGTCCGAAAATGACCTAGTTTGTGTGGAGTGGACGTTAAACCCCATTTCTCTCTCTCTCTCTCTCTCTCTCTCTCTCTCTCATTAGCCTGGTTGGTGTACATGTCATTAAACTCGATTATATACACCAGAAGTGATATTTGTATAATTGAACTGTATGATGTTCAGATCCCCAGTCATAAAATATGGTGCACAATGCATTATGAGAAATTATAGATATTAAAAATTACATGTTGACTTTTAGAATTTTCAAGGAAATTTGTTGAAGAGTTCCAACAGAATTAGCCTTGGCCAAAGGATATCAAATTAATTTTGAACTCTGGGGTAGGAGATGTTAGTAAAGCAGTTAATCCGTATTCTTATCTTTTTATTTTACAGATGGGAAGCAGAGCTTTTATCGCATCTAAGAGTTTCAGCATGGTGGACGTCTACTTCTTTCCTTGTTTAGCATATTGTGTTCGACTTGGACTGAACCTGAGTAAATTCCCAGCATTGTCTGAATATTATAATCGAGTAAAAGATCGTGCTTCAGTGAAAGCATCCTGGCCACCTCATTGGCTAAAAGAGCCATCAAAAATTGATTCTATGAGTCAAATTTAGAGACATGTATCGCTGTTCCTTAGATTCGATATGTTAATGCTATCTAGATTCAATTTTACTAACAAAGCTTATGATATATAGTTGCATTGCTTCATTTATATTGTTTAGCCAGCAAATAAATGAATCTTAGAACTGGAATAAGGTCTCCTGCCCAAACTAGTGGGATATTTATACCTTATAGCCGGAGGGCGTCCACTATTGATTTTGGTGAATGTCCTGACCCCAGGGGCAGAACCACGCCCACTTTGTGCCTTTAGCGTCTGAAAGCCACAATTCTGAATGGATTATCTTGGTATACTTATTCCTTATACTCTAAGGACGGCAACTATTGATGTTGAGGCACGACCCTCAACGCTAAACAAACCAAATGCCTAGCCTTCTTGACAAAGTACCATATCAATCAAAGCAGGAATGTGGACGTATATTGTAGCGTTAGCGTTATGTTTAAGGTATAGGCCTAGTTAATATTTATAAAGATTCATTCTAATTATAAGGGGTTGTCTTTTATCTTTTATGAAATAGTAAACTTAATGCATAATATACTACATTATATATTTATCTTAACATATTTATTATCTTTGTAAATATAATTATTATCCTTTACAAATCAATGTCTTTTGTTTTATTATCACGCACCAGTAAAAATAAAGATGGGATATTGAAATAGCCCCCCCCCCCCGTCGGTTTTGTTTCTTAAGCCTATCTTAAGAACCACTCAGGGTATTTTTACAAACCTGTGTCCATACATCACTCTGTCACGTACGGGGTCCAGCGTCCATATTGGCGTGCACAAAAAGAATCCATGGCTGTTATAGGTATAAAAATAAGCCGTTAGGCCGCTGCCCGGGCAAAATTTCCCCCATAGTACACTGTATGGCGTATGCCCGTCTTCCATTAGCCCAGGTTAGGTTCAAAAGAGTAGAACGTTAAACCCCATTTCATTTCCATTTTGATTAGCCCAGTCGGAGCAGAACAGTTTCATTTCACTCCGATATGGTAGTTTGCTTGAGATTTTTGTGGTTCGAAAGCTAAACTTTAACAATTAACATAAATGTAAAAGAAATTTTGGTGTAGTATTTGATATGGAAGCAATGATCCCCAAAAATGCTTTTCGAACATAAATATTTAAAGTATGGACCGATACTGGAACTGCTGTGATTGATGTTAACACGGATAATATTCTAGTAGCATTTGAGGGACCTGGTAGCAAGATAATGGGGGCAATATATTAACTTTACAATGAAGCCATTAAAATACTCGGCCTCAATATTTTTTTTTAATTCTTTGACTCATCAATGATTTAGATTGAACCTCTACATATCAAATATACACACAGCCTAATAATCAAAACTCCAAAGACTAAATTGGAAACTTAAATATTTCGGCGCAAGATCCTTCTGTACGGCTGCATCTTAAAAGATTCATTCCGAAAATGAGCGAGTTCACTGTTATGACAAGTGAGTTCATTCCAACAATGAGTGAATTCATTCCTATTACGAGAAAGTTCATTCCGACAATGAGTGAGTTCATTCCGACAATGAGTTAAAATTCCATCTAAAGACATACATATTTGTAATTGAACTCAATGTAGTATTTGGTTGTTGATGGCCAATAGGGTCTTGCTATTAGTAGGAAGTTTGCTTTTTAAATTATTAATAGCATTATATTATCGTATCTTTAACTAATTCATGGATTTACACATCATAGAAGTCAGATCTCGTGCACTCACATAATCAGTGACGGATATACAAATACAATCGTTATAATCTGGTCAACAATTAATTCTGGATTGATAACAAAAGAACACACGCCACACTTCTGGTTGCAAGTTGCCACTGTCCATATAAAGGTGGTTTCAGCGTCATTGGTCTAATTAACCAATCAGTATAATTACTTACGTTATATTTGATCGGCCCCATTTGATCAAGTAGATAATTGAAGGTCCAAACTCAAAGCAAAAAAATATCATGTCTCTAGGCATTTGTCAGACAGCTGCTGGATTCAGTCAAGAGGGAGAAGAGGTGGTAAATTCTATCTGCAGAGTGTGGGTGGAATGGGAATGAGAGAATGACTTTATTGTGATCTATGCTTGTATCTTGAGTACCCAGTACTTGATATATACTCAGCCAAATTAAAAACTTGACACTGATGAATTTCAACAAATTTTTTTTTCTGGTAAGTCAAATAAATTTTAAAGTGTTTCTAACGATGCTATTTTATTTAGATTTCGTCTAATAGTTTGGATGCAGCTATGGCGGGTGTGGCGCCAGACAGGGTAAGCTTCATACTCCGCGCAGCGTTTCGTTTGATTATAGGTAATCTCACTACACACTGCTATTATGAGTGGATATTGTTGTGTTAAATTTTGATTGGTCAGTAGTCCGACTACCAACCAATCACTACCTACCATACAAACGCTTTACATTTAAAACGAGTGCCAGTATTGGACCAAATATGTTTACATAACGTTACGTCATGGCTCACGCTTTTATGCCTAATTAATCCGTGTATAGGAGAATACTGCAGTAAACCTAATTGTGTGACAAACGAGGCTATCAAGTCGAATGAAATGTAAACAATACTGTTTGGAAACGAACATACTTTTCACCGTTTTAATACCTTAAATCACTGTCCAAAGTTTTAGGGAAGACTCAGATTAAACGAAGGACTGTCATGTTGCTGTACTTAAGTGATAGCTTTCATTGAACGGGGAGAATAGACACACTCCCGCAAAAGTTCAAGAATCAGAAGTCAATCCAGCAATGGCCAGAGAGAGATTTCTCGGGCCATTGCTTCAGGAATATGGGTAAGCTTACTCTTCTAGACACCTGTTACCAGTGTTTGTCGTGTATTTTGTACACGGTGAACAGTCCATTTGCTGATACACTATTTTGCCTCGACCGTTTTTTAGGACTTCGAATTTTGACTAATGGTTTGGATTGTTCGTAGTTGGTTTTATTTTATTTATACCTAACCAGGAATATAACAAGTTAATTGATTGGTGTATAATCCAACTGGGGATATAAGTTGAATAATTGGAGTAAAACCATCCAGGGATATCACCATTTTATTGATTCATGTTAACCCAACTAGGGATATAACATGTTGATTGGTGTAAAACCTCGCTGTTGATTGACGAGTGTGAAATCCTATCTGTTGATTGATTGGTATAAAACCCAACATGGGATATAACCTTGCTGTTGATTCGTGTAAAACCAAACAAGGAATATAACCTTTCTATTGATTGGTGTAAATCCCAAACAGCTATATAACCTGTTGGTTGATTGGTGTAAAACCAACAAGGGATGTTAGCTGGGGATTGATTGGATTAAAATGCTTTCCTGTCTTTAAATAAAGAATGATCCAATTCCTATCCCGAAAAGATTCGGGAAAGGCGGAATTTTCATTTTTCACCAATTCGTTTCATTTCAAACACGACTGGTTGAGGGACTCTAGGCTGGAAGCAGACATTAACCACTAAGCTGAGTATCATAAGGTCTGCCATTGAGTCAACTGGCGTGGTTTCGAATCCCCGGTTGTACGTGACAAAGAGGAGGGTCGTCTGTCCAACCTCGTGTGTTTTCTCCAGGTACTCCGGTTTCCTCCCATTGCTAAAGACCCCTATGCGGAAGCAAATTATTGTAACAACATTAAACCATATGTTAGTCCCGAAATGACCTAGTGTGTGGAGTGGACATTAAACCCCATTTCTCTCTCTCTCTCAGCTGAGTAAGATCATTGAATTTCAATTATCCAAAGCCTGATGATAAGATATAAAATGGTTTCTTTTAAATGTCATAAATTACACAAATAATTTTAATGTGCATGATAAATAAACAATATCAACAATAAATATATTATTGAACTTTCTAAAGACCTGATTTTAAAATAAATAAAAAAACATCTATCAAAATTCAGTATTTTTTACTGCAAAGATTATTGTTGGACCAGGAACTGGTTGCTAACAGCTACTCATCTTGTTGTTCTTCTTCTTCCTAATCCATAGTATGATCGTACTTGTTTAATAAAGAATTCCTAGATTATAATAAAGGTAGGTTGCCAGGCAACAAAACATGCTCACAACAGCTAAGTTGTCTGAGCACACATACACTGTTTTGTAACAAAGTGGAGAATTTAAACGACACTAAAAACTGATCAAGAGTAACAACTCATCAAGTAATTATCAGAAATAGTTGAAATTTGATTGGATTTAAGATGCTATTGTGCTAACATTAATTATACAAAACATTGACTGGTAACAATACTAAATTTATCTGTTTGAGTTCGCAAAAATTGAAAATAATAGGTTTCATCACATAAAACATTGTATTAATTTCAATTCAAATCAATCAGAGGGTTCACAAGATAATAACAAGGATAATAACTCTGAAAGTAATTCTAGACTTCAACATTTCATGAACATAAACAGTGTTTAAAAAAAAAAATGAGCCTCTACAAGATTTTTAAGGTTATCAAGGGCAA
This sequence comes from Patella ulyssiponensis, assembly GCA_963678685.1. Lineage (NCBI taxonomy): Eukaryota > Metazoa > Mollusca > Gastropoda > Patellidae > Patella > Patella ulyssiponensis. The sequence goes on from OY783225.1 coordinate 7,002,027, forward strand.
TAACTCTGACAGTAATTATTGGAAATCGTTGAAAATACTTAGACTTCTTAACCTTCTTTCTTATGACTGGAAACACTGTGTATCAATTTCATGTCAATCCCATGACCTCTTTATTCTCCAGAATGATCAAGGGTCATAACTCTGGCAGTAATCATCGGAAATATACTGGTTCGTCTCATAACCATATAAACATCATGTGACATGTCTAGATTAGAAGTCAATCGGGTGTGGTTCCCCCTTGTCATTGATGCAGGATGGAGGGCCTGACAAGGACAGCTGTCTAGTGGTTCGGATGGGGCAAAAAACGAGGTCCCATGTACACATTTCTGTGCACATAAAAGATCCCTTGAAGTTGGAATTGGAAATAAGAGTAGGCCATAGTGCAACAGTCTGGGCAAAATTTTCCTCATACATGTAGCACACTCTATGGACTTCTTCATTCACCTAGTTCAGAGCAGAACCGTAGGACGTTAAACCCCATTTCATTTCATTTCAGAAGTCAATCGGATAACAATTGTAGCCTCTAGACCATTGTGGACTTCGGACGTACAGACCGTTTGTTATAAAAATTTAAACAAGAAATGATGGTTGCTGCAGGTTCCAGATGAGTACAGTCATCTTAATAGAGTAGAAGCTTGAAATAATAATGATTGAACTGATGTAAAAACCTTGTGTGTTATATAAATAAATATACTATAATGATAACATGTATACACTAACAAAACAAACAACTAGTTAATAATGGCCGATATTAGACAGGTGCCCGGAATTTGGTAGACTTAATTGTCCAGGATTGCTTAATGTTCCACTATCGGGTAAGTACTCGGTAACAACTTTACCAGTACATGTGTCTTTATGTGTGCGTAGTGATACGCTATGAGCAAATGTTTTACCGCATGTTTCACAGGAGTAGGGTTTTTGTCCTGTGTGAGTTCGCATGTGCACCACGATGTTGTACGACTGATGAGATCGTTTCCCACAAATCTCACAGGAATATTTCATTTCATCCGTGTGAACTAATTTATGTTTGATCATGTGACATTTTCTAACGAATCGTTTATCACATTGATCACATGCCCACGGTTTAATACCCAAGTGTGTGTTCATATGAATACGCAAAGAGCCCCTACGAGGATATCGTTTTCCGCACTCTGCACACTGATATTTCTTCTCATTTGAATGAACGACCATGTGGCGTGTCAAGCGATCTTTACTCTGACAAGTGTAGTCGCAGAGTTCACAAGCTACGTCCCTCGTCGTCATGTGAGTCAACTGATGAGCTTTCAGGTGATAATTCTGACTGAATGTATTTCCACAAACTTCACAAACATAAGGCCGCTCCCCTGTATGAATTCTACGATGTTCGCGAAGAATTGTTTTAGTTTTACAGATCTTCCCACAGAATTCACACGTTAAATCTGACGGCGTGGATGATACACTTGTAGAAGATTTTACAGGACTAGAATCAGGGGTCTCTGTCTTCGTTTTTGATGATTTTTTTGTTTTCTGCTTCAAAGGTTTTGCCACTTTCCATTCAGGATCACTAGAATCTCCTAAGTCATCTTCTATATCACTAACATCATCTTCTTCTTCTTCAATATCATAATCATCCAATGTATCATCATTGAGCAGAGTATCTGATTCCTCCTGGTTTGATTCATCTTCATCGGTAAACCCCCGATCTTCCGTTTCCTTGACCTTGTGATTTGATCTTTTAACTGGACGAGACTTTCTTGATTTCTTCTTTACCTTTCTGTCATCTTTGTTTTTATTTTCACTTTTCGCACGACTTTCAGAGTTTTTGCTTTGATCCACCCTTTCATTTGGTGGTAAAGGCGACTCATTTTTAATGGTAACGGTATCATCTGCTTTTGCAGTAGACGGCGGTGTTGTTTTATTTTGGACTGAGTTATCTTCCCCGTGTTTACTAGAATCTTCAACTACTGACTTCAGATCTAATTTTTTGAATGATTTACACAGGTTTATTATGGTGTGACTACTGTTGAGAGTCTCCGAAAAAATCTGATTACAAAACGTCACGATCTGATTACAATAAAATTCATAACCAGTTATTTTTGAACATAGGGTGACAATTTCTTGAACTGATTTAGTTTGACCTACAACATGATTTTCACAAATGTCAACAATATTTTTCAACCCGATTTCAGCTACTCTAATGAACTGTTGATTCTCCGATGATGAACTATTTGAATATGATGGCTGATGATAATTGACTGGCAACCGCTCTTCCAAATCCATACTTTTTTGGATCACATTAATATGTGTCAATCTTCACCTGAAAAACATTATAATACTTAATATTTATTAAGTCTAAGTGGCTACTAAATACCCATACAAAGTTCTGAGATTACTGGCAGATATACAGAAAAATAGGTGGTGGGTGCATTGCTCATACCAAATGGTTCAAGTTGTAGGTTAAATCAGCAATTTGGTAATTTGGGGTTTGGGGTTTGGGGTTTGGAATTAGACTTTGACCATACACTTACTTGTAGTAGTATTGACATAGACATTAAAATCCGGAAAAGGTTGATGGTGCTGTGCTCACACCAAAAGGTGCAAGTTTGTTAATTTGAGGATGGGGAGGGGGGAATCAGACTTTCACCATACACCTGTTTGTAGTAGTATTGACAGCTATGATTAACATCCACAATCTGCCCACGGCCACAGTGCCATTCATATGATTCATGTGTATAATTAAATTAAATAAGTTTGAAACTATAAAAGATGGGTTAACAGCTAACAAAGCCCAGGTTAGACAAAAATTTGGTGGATAAATTCTAGAATCGATCCCATTGTAAATCTAAAAATAAAATAAAAAAAATTTGATCTCTTGAATTTTTTTTATATCCAAGACATGATATTGATTGTTATTGTTGATGTCTGGTGAGCGGTGGGTTCACTCCAAACATTGAAACAAGACAACGGACTTCCATGTCAACTTCTCACGTTGCCTATTAACACATGTTTCAAACTTTGCATTAACATCTGTTTTATATTTACTTGCGCGAAAATTTACACATGCCAGATTATTGTATTTCAAATTAAATTGTATAATATTTATTATATCTACCCGACGAGTCCCGACAAAGGGAAGCTTAAACTTAATCCAATATTATCAACTTCCTCTGTAGATGAGATTAACCAGTCGATCGATAAGCCAATTAGCAAAACGAATTCAGAACTCATATTAAGATAATATGAACATGTAATTTAAACCTTCAAATAATTGTCGCATTATTTCTTATCGCTCAAGTGAATTCAAAATACCAGAATTCATGTGATTTTGTCAACACGTGATCGCATGTAGGAAACAAAAATAGAATTAAAAAAAAACAAAAGTAGGCTATATTTAACCTCCTGTCTACTTATACATTTTAATAACTTAACCTTGAATGGAGGGCAATTCCCCTTGTCGGGTCTTCTATTTCGATGATCTAACCAAACATATCAAAAACCCACCTGAACGTTCCAAAATTCCAAACTAATTAAACACAACTATATATTATTTATGTGGTCTGAATCCAGATTCTCACATCTCCACAAATTAGAGTTACGCCCCTTCGAAATAAGATCCCGCAGAGATAACAACGTCGGTATTTGTGTGTTAATTATTTGGTATAACTATTTATTTATTCATCTGTATACTTTCTTTCATTTAGAGACGTTATCATCTTTAGCGATTGAGCCAACCTGTGGTCATTTAAAACCGTACGAAGTTTATTTCGACGTAAAATCTTTTTAGTTGTCGCCACCATGTTCGTTATCAATAATGATAATGGTAGACGCGATTGTCATGCCATTTCTGTCGTTTTCAAAGTGACAGTCCTTCGAAAAGCGAAAATGTTAACTTGTCGATAGACTTAATTCTACCCGGAATTAAACTGATTTAAATTGCTATTTGTGATTTATTTATCATTCCACAACTGACCCAGACTAAAACACTGGTAGTTGCCTGCAGGTTAGACAGGTAATTTGATTAATTGATTGGACATCGCCAATTTCACTTGATCAAAGTTCTGAAAAAATGAAACCAAAAATCATACATTACATTCATTACAAGCACTGTACTTAACAAAGTTTCAATTCTAATAACTTCTCATAAGTTTCCTTTAAAACATGTTTTTAGACGGTAATAGGGTTGCAGCGACATTTTAATTATGACATGACATGGACCTTTTTCGTCATGATTTAAAATTACATTGACATATTATACCATATGGCCTCAATTTATAATAATGTTATTATGTGTAATGCCATAATGGCTGTAACAATAATGAAAATAATTTCTGATCTGTACATGCTTTAATCCTAAACACTATCCTAACATGGCAGCCTTTTGTAAACCTTGTTAAGGCTCTAGAGGCAATACTTTTTGACAAAATATTTCTGCTATAGCTTCTCACAGTAAGTTCTTGTGAAATATTTTGGGTCTTTAGTCATAATAGTATCTCACACTAATCTTTTTCATAAGGTCCCCCCCCCCACACACATTTCAGTGTTATTAAACAACTTATAATACAGTCACATTCCTGCATGTATCAAATATTTCATTTAGCATTAATAATGTACAATTGGCACGTTGTCACTACCATTATTTCAAATAATTGTAAGTCAATATCAAGAAATGATGTCTCACATTTGTATTTAAAATCACATTAGCATAGATTTAGATCTTTTTTCTATATTAGCTGATGAGCTTCTTAGTTTTTTTAAAGGAGCTAATTCATTAAAGTTACATTATGGGAGATAAGATAAAGAGATGAGTTCTCACTATAATAGTTAACAACTAGATAGTGTATAGATAATTTGCTGAAAATTTCAGTCAAATTGATCCATTATTAGCCGAGAAAAAAGCGTTTGAAATATTCACATAGCCCCGGTCGTCATTACTCAAATCATTAATATAAACAGCATAGTCTTGATTGTCCACTTGATTGATTTAATTATCAACGGCCATTAAGCGGCATATAAAAATTTAATCCGCCAACATCGAGGGCTAGCCTTGACATAAAGAGTTTATTATGGTCTGGATATGTTAATTAATGTCTAATTGATTATTTAGATAACATCTCAGGCCTAAAGAAAGACCTGTAGGCCTAATAAGCAGATTTTGCTCTTGCATAATGCTATTTTAATCTTTGGCACCTAGAAATTGACACAAATGGGTCGCAACGCATATGAAAATGGAATATGAATGTATATAAACTGATTTACATTCAATCACTTCCGTTTTTAGTTTTCACCCACTGTAATTTCTAATCAACATTCTTTGGTGTCTGGTTATTCCAGTCTACTTTGGTAGTATTCTCAAGATGTGGTATTCTCCCCAAGGTAGGGTGTCCCACATGCGTACTGAAAAGTTGTTCTTGACACGTTAATTGTGAACGCTTTAGTTGAATCACTAGCTACTGATTTCTGACAGTCTCGCACACTTGTTGAGGCTATAAATAGCAACAGCATGCGGAAATGTTCAAAACACTATAAACTACTACAGTCGTAAAAAATCGATTGTTGACGATTCTGAATAGCAATAATATTTAACTTTTTGGTTATTACGGCATCTTTAGAAATTACGCTCGTTTTATTTTTTAAATTGCCTTATAATTAACTGTACCATTAGAAGCTGCATATTTTGGTTTAGTACAAATAATATTATCTCTGACTCACGTCCGTAAAACAAGAATATGATACGAGCAGTAGTTTCATTTTACTTTTACAAGGTACTTAAAAATATTGTGTGTTTCTAGATTCAATTTCTTGTTCCATGTTTCGTAAAAAAAAGTAGTCTTGATTATCCCGACGTGTCAATTAGACGTAGAATGATCGGTAGACTGGTTAAGCGAGATTAATTTCAAAACAAGGGCACGTAACCTATCTTTTACTCAAAAGTGTCTGGATGTTATGGACGCCACTCCAAACCATTTTTCAGTATTATTTATGTATGGTTAAATGGTCATAGCTTATTAAGTCGTTTATTTAGTGACTATAAATGTGTGAAACAGATTTAAGGCTTGGTAAATATATTAGTATTGTGGTGTAATTGTCGAGATATTTGGAGATATTCATTTGGGGTGGGGCACCCTACCCATGGATATGTTTAGCGTCGTTCATCAAGTCACCTCATTACAAATGGCTCACAAAAGTGCTAGTTTTAAAATGTTCACTGTGTCTTAAATGTTGAATGTCAAAAGCCTATGGTAAAGTAACAATATCAAGGCACATTTAAATTGGCGAAAAAGTCATGTTTGCAATGTTGAAAACTGTGGATGATGTTGAGTTAAAGACTTAGTTACTTTTAACGTTCTGATTTTGTATTTTTTAGGTGAATGGAGAAAAAAAATGGAACCGTTAGACAATATGGAAAACACCAGCTTGACAGACCCAGTCAATATTTTGCTGAGTTTGAGACATGGAAACAATTCATGTACGAACGACGGCAGTAATAACCTGATTAATAATCAGACCGCTTTAAGTCATGCAGGCGGTATCAGCTACACCAGTCACAGTATGGGCAATCCTTTAAACACCTCCATCACATTAAGTCAAGCAGATAATTCTAGTTATACTGAGAACTCCTTGAGAAGTCCAATAAACAGTCCTCTATCTCCAATACACGCTGATAGAAGTTTTCATGGACAAGGCATGAGGGACCCACTGAACAGTCCCATGACGTTGCCTCCAGTGGACAATGTAGCTTTTACTCCAAGAGACCAATTGAACAGTCCACTGCCTCAAAGACATTTGGATACCGATTTTGGCAGACATAGCATGAGAGAGTCAATGAATAATCCCTTAACATTAAGGCACCCAGACAGTGTAGCTGTAATGAATGCTAGAAATCACATGAACAGCCCAACGTTGCCGCTAAGAAATACTGATATTAGAAATTATGGTAACCCAATGAACACTGCCATGTCGTTGCATGAAACAAATTTCATCCAATCAAATATCCGGGACGCAAACAACAGGCAGATGAGAGATGGAAGTTATGCGGAGTCGAGAGTTCGGGATATTTTAACCAGACATAAAGACGATATTAGTTCCCTCGATTTGAATAAAAGACAAATTGGGGATGGAAGTTTCACAGATCCAAGCATAAAGGACCAAATAGACAGAGCCTTGAGTGACTCGACTGTCAGAGATATTGTGAACAGACACAGAACTGATACGAGTTTTACTGATCAACTTGATCGAACCTCGACTGATATGACTTTCGCCTCTACTAGTATCACCAAACAACATGCAGCTCATGCTAATTACACTAATTTGCAGATGCAACCAAATAGCTCAAAATCTCATAAACTGTCAGGAAATCCTTTATCTTCATCAATACTTTCAGAGCAAAAAACTGTGAGAGTTTCTGAAAACGGCTTGAAGAATATCGTAGAATTGTGTGAAAATCATGTCGTAGGGCAAACAAAATCAGTTCAAGAAATCGTTGAAATTTGTGCTAAAATGGTGGGTTGTGAATATTATTGTAATCAAATCGTGTCTTTTTGTAACCAGATTATATCTGAGACCTTAAATAGTAGTCACACAATTATAAATCTCTGTTCGTCATTCAAACAATTAGATTTAACCTGGAACCAGAAGGATGTCTCCCCTGAGAAAACGAAGTACGTTGATAAAGGTACATCGACCTCGTCTCAAGATTTTGCTTCAGCCGATATTCCCCAAAAATCGACAGAAACATTGAAAATTACACTGTCTACTAAAAAGCCGAAGACGCGTCGGAAATCTCATCCAGTTAAAATAGAACCAATAGTGGATCAGACCACAAACGACGACGATGATGAAGATGCAAATCACGAGGAAGAAGATGTCGCTGATTTCGATTCCTCGTTTGAATCTAGAGATGAAGAGAAAGTGGAAGATACGTTTGACAAAGATCCTGAAGAAGAGCATGAAGAAAGTGAACCTGATTCAGAACCTGATACAGAACCTGAAACGAAAACGAAGAAGAAATCACCGAAAAAGCGAATAAAGGGAAAAATAACATCGGTGAAAAAACGTCAGAAGAAAACATTTGTTAAACCCTTTACTTGTTCCATTTGTAACAAGAATTACAAATCCAAAAAGTTGTTTGTTAAACATGAGAAATTACATTCGGAGGAAGGCCGCGTCACATGTAAAAAGACGCAGAAGATTGGTAAAAAATGTGAATTGTGTGACGTAGTGTGTTATCACCCGAGTGATATTAAACGTCACATGAGGAAACACACAGGAGAAAAACCCTACGTGTGTGAAGTCTGTGGTAAGGGTTTCTCGATATCGCACAGTTTGAAGACACATCTTATGATACACAATGACTATAAACCGTTCTCCTGCGATCTCTGTGATTACGTTTGTCGTACGGAGAAAGTTCTGAAGCTGCATTCCGTCATTCATTCAGGAGAAAAGAAATTCCAGTGTGACGAATGCGGCAAACAATTTGGGCGGAACGATTCATTGATTAATCACCTCAAAATTCACTCGGATGTCAAACCCTTCGCTTGTGAACATTGTCCCAAAAGATTCTCTCGTAAATGGCATCTGAAGCAGCACGAAAAGATTCACACAGATGTGATGCCATACTCATGTGAAATTTGCGGCAAACAATCGCGACAGGCCTATAATATCGTGGTTCATATGAGGACACATACAAGACATAAACCCTTCACGTGTGAAGTCTGTGGCAAACAGTTTGCACACAGCGTGTCGCTACGGCAACATAGTAACATATGCAGAGATAATGGAGGAAACTTGAAAATGGTGCCCAGTTACACCAATAACATGCCCAGTTATAGTAAAAGTGTTTACTAAAAGTTTTTTTTGTTAATTTGTCAAGAATAATGCAGTCAATAAAAGGAGGGATTGAAAGTTGGGCTTTCTTTTAAAGATGGAGAAATCTTTCCAAGACTTTTGATACATGTAATGTAGAATGTAAACTCAATGATTCATTTCCCAAACACATTATAAATTATTAAATTTGTTGTCCATTGATGTTTTTTGATTTTTATAAACCATTTTGCTTTGTATGAAGTAGTATTTTCCAGATAGTATACTTCATGCTGTTTTTCAGATAAATGTATGTTATTTGCTGCTTTACAGATAGTATGTCCCATATTGTTTTACAGATAGTATGCTCCATGCTGTTTTACAGATAGTGAGATAGAGTACATGTATACCGCATGCTGTTTTACAGATAGTACACTCCATACTGTGTTGCAGATAGTATGCCCCATACTGTTTTTTTAAATAGAACTTGTCCCATACTGTGTTACAGATAGTATGCCAGCCCATGCTGTTTTGTATATACCGGTAGTAGGGCCTATGCTTCATGTTGTTTTACAGATAGTATACCCCATGCTGTTTTACAGAATATATGCCCCATACTGTGTTACAAAAGGTATGCTCCATGCTGTTTTCTATTACATATAGTTATTGGTATTGTTTATGATTAATGTTATATGACAATATGTATATATGATTATCATTTTACAAATGATGCATTTTAAACCAATGTTTGATACGTTTATACACATTGTTCCAGGTGTGATTTACGATTTTATAATCTTTATTCTTTAGGTAGGAATATAATGTTGATAGAACATATAGTTTTATATATACTGTACCAATACACATTTGTTTGTTTTAGAGTTACTTTTTATTTGATATATATTTTAATATATATATGGAGGTATATGTATATATTGATTTATATAATATAATATATAGTATTAGACGATTGATATAAGATTATTGTTGTTAAAAATCTGAAATGGTGATATACTGTTTAAAGCTGTTCCTCTAGTTTAAATACTGTGTAAACCTTAAAGCCTGATGTCTTTTGGGTTAAAAACAGTCCTCTAGGATAAACACTGTTTAAGTTCCTTTCTTCTAGGTCAAACATTGTTTAAAGCCCCTTGTCCTCTATGTGATATCGTAGACAAGCCTTTTTGTGAGCTGTGCTGCAGCTTTTATACTATGGTAAATGCAAACTCTATAGTGTATCATTCAAAACAATGCTTAATTTTGCGTAATAGGTCATCCAGGCCTAGTGAAAATGTCATGTGTTTACGGCAAAGGTAGGAACGGGGGCAGGCTGCTGGCCAAAAGAATGTTTTGAAGGTGGAGGGAGAGCAAAGTGAGTCCCTTTTTGTCCAAAAAAAACTCTTCTATGGCAATAATCAATCTGTGATGTCACAAGCAATATATAACAGTAAATTTTACATCCCATCAGAACTTTATGGGCCTTGCACACCGATGAAATTGCAGGAATTGCATACATCATTGAAAATTCCTGGTGGCAGGGCCTCAAGTACATGTAATAATGAGTAGGCTGAGAGGTTGATTTGTATCTCTGTCTTGTTACCCATGTGTCTTTGTTATTAGCAGTGGCTAATTGGGTTTAATGTTCTACTTTTCTACACCGACTGGGCTAATAAAGACCAGTATACGCCATACAGTCAGTGTGCTATGAGGGAAATTTGCCCAGACAGCGGCACTACAGCCTACTCTTATATCGAATTCAAAAGGTCAAGGGTCCTTTATGGGATCACAGTGGCTAAGTGGATAAGGCGCTGGTTCGCTAGCCTGGAGGTCGGGTGTTCGATCCCTGCATTGGCCGAGAAAGTTCATCTCGATTGTCAGGCGTGATTTCCCCTTGTCAGTGATGCAGAAGGAGGGCCTGACAAGGACAGCTGCCTAGTTGTTTGGATGGTACGAAAAACCGAGGTCCCGTGTACACATTGGAGTGCACATAAAAGATCCCTTGGCAGTTGGAATTCGATATAAGAGTAGGCCGTAGCGCCACTGCCCGGGCAAAAATTTCCCTCATAGCACACTGTATGGCGTATGCCCGTCTTCCATTAGCCCAGGTTAGGTGCAAAAGAGTAGTACGTTAAACCCCATTTCATTTCATATCATTTCAAGGGGTCTTTTACATGCATACCATTGTGCTCATATGAATTTTATTTGGTTTCCAGCCCATCGGAAAATTATGCATATTCCATTGCATAGTAATGCATTACTTTGATGAATCTACCTATCATAGTATGAAACTTTGAAGAATTAATGAAACTGAATAATTATTGAAACTGTGAATAAATAATGAAATCGTGAATAATTAATGAAGCCATGAATAAGTAATGAATCTGTGAATAATTAATCAATATTTGTAAAATGAAAGTAGCATAACAGCTCAAGTACTATTTATTATTTAAATGTAATTTAAATGTAATTTAAGTGTTTTTATGTTATTATGTTTATTGTATGTTTTGTTTTGTTGAGAACCGCTCTAGTTTGGTGAACCCCATCTTTACTAAAGGGAATGAAAATAAAATCCCTATTGGTATCCGTCTCATCTCATAATATGAAACACCTTTACTGCATAAATGGACTTCACTGGTTGCATTTTATATTTTATCATTGCTTGATGTATTTTTAAGAGGTGTCGCTCAGTAATTAAGAGTATGGAATACAACTACTGTTTATTACTGCATAACTGGACATTTATGATTACTTGATATATTATACAGAAGCATCATTCAGTCATAAACAGTAGTTGCATTCTATAGAATTTGACCTGTGTCAACCTTCAAAGTGAGAATTTCATATTTTTAAGTTATATTTTTAAAATGTATTAAAATAAAGCCTTTAAATAGATGGTATCTATAAACAGTCTTACCTTGTTAAAGAATAATCCTATAATTCACTATTGCCAGTTGAGAAATTGGCAAAATTGTCATTTTCAACTTCAAATTCAAACGTTTGAAGATAGCTATACCATGGTAATTGTGTTATTATTTCTGGTGTGAATGATTGTTAAGTTTGGGAAATAATGCCTATGATTGTATAATAGTGAGTTGACAACCAATTGAGCAAAAGACATAGAAATAATTATGTTTTGACTTTCTAAGAAAATATGAAATTCTCGCTTTAAAATATACCGGAATATTAGGCTGGGCAAATAGCCTTATTTGCTTAGTAATTTGGGCTTTTTGTGACATTAAGAAACAACATTCAGATAATACACAAAAACACATACTTAATTTATTTAGGTGACATTTTGAATAGTATTTTCTCAAAGTTATCAAGCTAATACAGTAAAACAAGAATTACAAGATGAATATATACCTATTTAAGTTATTAAGGCAACGATTTATTCCCTAAGTATGTGTTTTTGTGTATTGCTCTATCCAGTTGCTAAATGCCTTTTAAAGATTACATTCAGATAGCCTATTTTATGTGAAGTATAAAAGACAGCCCATCCTGCAATTCATTGATGAACAAATGATTTTTGAGCTGGGTGGGCAGGGGAGAAGGAATTGTAAATCGATATCAGAGATATTGGTTGTAATTAAAGCCCCTTACCAATATTTTTTCAGGAGTTAAAATGTAAAAACACACAAATTTAATACTGTGGTTCAATTATCCATATGTCACATTTTGACATTCTGAAGATGACTTTTGTTTTAGAAATGAAAAAACTAAATTTATTTTTTATATTTACGAATGAGATAATTGTTGTAATAAAATTAAATTAATATATTTCCTATTAAGTTATCTTACTATTTAATTAATATATTCTTTATTATGTCTAAGGTGTGGTTCTTGTAGGATTTCAGGGTTGGGGCCAAATGCTTATAAGTTCTGTCATTGATTTAACTGGCGTGGTTGCGATTCCCCGGTTGTATGTGCCAAGGAGTAGGGTCGCCTGTCCAATCACATGGGGATTCTGCCGTTTCCTTCCACTGCTAAAGACCCCTACGCAGAGACGAATTATTGAAATAAAACTGAACCTTATGTTAGTCACGAAATGACCTAGTTTGTGTCGAGGGGACGTTAAACCCCATTTCTCTCTCTCTCTCTCTCTGTTGTAGGATACTTTCTAAAATATCAACGTAATGAAGTGGGGTTGAACGTCTTACTGTGAACATCAAGTGGGTATTCATTGGGATCCAACCCAGGCCTCCTGGTTGGTGAGCTAATGGCTTGCCCACTGAGCCATCTTGGTTCCTGTTTCTAAACTTATTTGGATTTGTTTTTTATACGCCCACATTGAAATGTGGTCGTATATTGTCGTCATCCCGTCCGTCGGTCCGTCCGTCGGTCTGTCGGTCCGTCGGTCCGGCGTCCACAATTGCTTGTGGACGCTCTAGAGGCTAAAGTTAATATCCGATTGACTTTAGATTTATACACAGTGTTTAAGGTCATGAGACGAAGAAGCCTATTGTTTTTCAGCGATTTCCGATAATAACTACCAGAGTTATGGCCCTTGATCACTTCAAAAAATCTTGTGGACGCTCTAGAGGCCAAAGTTAATATCCGATTGACTTTAAATTTATACACAGTGTTTAAGGTCATGAGACGAAGAAGCCTATTGTTTTTCAGCAATTTCCGATAATAACTACCAGAGTTATGGCCCTTGATCACTTCAAAAAATCTTGTGGACGCTCTAGCGGCCAAAGTTAATATCCGATTGACTTTAAATTTATACACAGTGTTTAAGGTCATCAGACAAAGAAGCCTATTGATTTTCCGCGATTTCCGATAATTAGTGCCAGAGTTATGGCCCTTGATCACTTCAAAAAAATCTTGTGGACGCTCTAGAGGCCAAAGTTAATATCCGATTGACTTTAAATTGATACACAGTGTTTAATGTCATAAGACGAAGAAGCCTATTGATTTTCAGCAATTTCCAATAATTAGTGCCAGAGTTATGGCCCTTGATCACTTCAAAAAATCTTGTGGACGCTCTAGAGGCCAAAGTTAATATCCGATTGACTTTAAATTGATACACAATGTTTAAGGTCATAAGACGAAGAAGCCTATTGATTTTCAGCGATTTCAAATAATCGCTTCCAGACTTAACTCCCTTGATCACTTCAAAAAACCTTGTGACACTATAGAGGCCAAACTTATCATCCGATTGACTTCAGATTGATAGACAGAGTTTAAGGTGTTGAAACGAATAAGTATTTTGATTTTCAATGAATTTTGATAACTGAACAGCTAAATCCATGATATTAAATGATTCGTATACTAATTGTTAGCGTGGGGCAAAACTTTTTAAAAAGCAAGCAAATTCTAATGATTTTCTGATAATTACATAATGAGTTGTTACTCGTAATCAGATTTTAGTGTATTACAAACGTTTCATTCCCGAAAAAAAGTAAAATTATGTGACAACCCTTGTTGACTGCCCGGACGATTTAGCTGCTGTGGGCGTATGTTTCGTTGCCTGGCAACCTATCTTTGTTATTTTCAAGATGAATAAATAATGATGCTATACAGACATTGGTTCTGTTGTTCCTTAAGTTGTCTCATACCCCTCAACATGCATCTTGTGATCCCCTTCATGCCATCATGTACCCCCTACTCCACGCAGTGTTTCATTTGAATAGAGCTAATCCCACTACTCACTGCTGTAAAGAGAGAAAATGCTTGTTCTAAAGAATAATTGTTCAATAGTTCGATTCAGGCGCGGATACAGAGGGAGGCGCACGACCCCTCTATTTTTTGCAGTGGCAAACAATTTTTAGCTCCATATATTCTCGCGGGAAAGGAGAACAAAAACAGGTTAGGTTGGAAATCGTAATTTACAGTACTAGTATGAAATTAGTCCTTGTGGGCATTTTTGTCCACTCAAAAATCATGGGTCCGGCTTCACACTCCCAACTTATTGCAGCACGCCCCCCCCCCCCCCTTTCTGAAAATCCTGGATCCTCCCCTGCAATTAACAACCAATTGCTAACTGCCTTACAAAGGCATTACCCTTAAAATAGAACGCCAAATTGGACAAAATATATTTACATAACATTACGTCATGGCTCACGATTTCATTATGCCCAATTAACCAGTTCATAGCAGAATATTGCAGTAAAAGTAATTGCGTGACAAACGAGGCTAGCAAATCGTTCACCGACCGTTCTTAATACCTTAAATCACTGTCAAAAGTTTTGGGGAAGACCCAGATTAAACGTGGGACTGTCATGTTACTGTACTCAAGCAATAGAATAGACACACTCCCTCAAAAGTTCAAGTAGCCTATCAGAAGTGGGATTTCTTGCGCCATTGCTTCAGAAATATGCATGTACCCATTTACACCTGTCATGTAGCCCTTGACATGTGTAGCCCTTGTCTTATACCCCATTTCGACGTCTTGTACCCCTTCATGGATCCCTTGACATTGTACTCTTTCACATCTGTCCTGTACCCCTTGACATGCGTCTAAACATTTTTGATACCCATCTTGTACCACTTCACGCCCACCACACTTTGGACCGATTAATACTAAATTTGCAAAACACAAACAAAAACACTGACTGTATGTTTCAGAAAACAAGTTTTATTCATCTTTCATAATAAACAATATTATTGTAAAAATAAATAGAGCCAAAAACCTGCTGTATCCCATCTTTAACGCTGAAGTCATAAATAACATTAAACAAAATAAATATGTGATCTACAATAACAAAACGACTGGGCAGTCCGTTACGATATGACATGTGAGCTGCTCCCACAAAACCAGATCGATGGTCATTTTTTTTTATAAAAATAGAGCTGGCACCATATTTGAATAGTCCACAGCTAAGCCTTCCAAAAATGCAATTCTTTTTAAATTTTTCATATCATCTGGAGTTGAGTACGGCTCATTATAGTAACAAGAAGGCATACAGTTTATGCTTTTGTGCCCATAGTACAAAATGAAGTTGTGTGAGAAGCGCCTGATTTTATGGGAGCGGGTCACATATATCACATCATTGACATATCATTTAACAAAATTTAATCCATAACTTTAAAGATACATTGTGTAATTACGAGCTAAATATCAGATTGCAAGCATGCATGATTGTTGAGCCTATTTATCCGTTGCATTGTTTACTGCATTCAAGGGATTATTGGATACACGAGAGACAACTTGTGTTAACCATACATTATGCAAGAGCTAAATCTGCATACACTGCAGAGTTTTTTGAGGCCTTAAATGTTATATAAACTATTAATTAGACAATTATTAACATGACAAGATCATAATCAACTCTCGATGCCATTGGATATCTCCGATATAAATCTAACTAGATTAGAATGGTTCAGTCATATTTTGATTTAATCTAAAAATGGAGGAGTGAGACTTTGCTTCTAACAACCAGTACGCTGGTTGCAATTAATGCACACATCTTGACAAACCTTCAAAAGCTAATATCTTCGCTTGCAATAGAGTAATTGAATGAACATTTTAAATTATTCATTTTACATTTCCTATTTTCAATCTACTATAGCAAGAATGGCTAGCTCTTTATCTAAATCTTACATACATGTAATGTATCTTTAAATTTCAAGTTGATCTGTTTCCATAAACTGAAAATTAAGAATAAAAATTTAGTTCATTTCACTTTTTTTAAGAAATGAGTAAAAAAAGCCCATCCCCAATTAGAAGACCTAATGTCCCTCTATGCCATGGTATCGGAGCCGGAGGTGAGTGGTAACGGTTTTAAAGTTTCAAAATTCTGCATGGAATCATTCCCATTATGTGTTCATGCCATAAAATACAAGAAAAAAGTGGTTGCCCTTGCCCACATTTAGCAAAAGACAGAGAGAGATAAAGGTCAATAATCCATTTTAAGTTTCATCAAAATCAGATCAAAATTGTGACCTTTAGAGGGTCCACAACCTTGGTTACATACTTTTACACTATTTGCGTACAAGGAGTGGTCATTTTGTCAGGCAATTTCAATCCAATTTTCATAAAATCCAAACTTGACTTTCATTAGGGTGTAACGTTAGCATATTTAAAAGTTTTTTAAATTCGATAAAAATTGTGACCCGTAGTGGGTCCACAAGCTACAGACATGATTTTTCATACAATAAGGGGACATAATCCAGGAAATTTTGGTCTGATGCATTCCAATATTGACACGCACCAAGATCAGTTGGAGATAAACCTATATTTCAAGTTTTGTCAAATTCAGATAAAATCGTGACCTGAAGAGTGTCCACCAAAAAATTGTGTCAGGACACACGGACATGGGCAACGACAATATACGTCCACATGAAAATTTGAGAGTATAAAAATTGAGATAATTCTAAAATTTGTGATATTCAGAAGACAAAGGTAGCTCAGTGTACAAGGCTCTGGCTCACCAACCACGAGGTCCCAGGTTCGAACCTCGTCTTACTAAATCGAAAGTTTCCTTGTCAGTGGTGCAGGACACAGGGTCGGACAAGGAATGGTATCTTGTCAATAGGGACAAATTTCACGGTTCTATGTACGTGTTGGCATTCACATAAAAGAAGGTTTGGCAGTAGGAATTGCCACTAACAAGGCAAAGTTTCCCATATAGCACACTGCATGGCTTATGACAGTATGTAGTATGTACCTTTACATCAGCCCAGTGTTAGTTCAGAATAGTAGAAGGTTTAGCCAGGAATCCCATTTCATTCCTCAGCTACTTGAGAAAATTTTTTGATAGTAGGCCTACTTGAGATAAATTGTTGATAGTAGGCCTACTCCAGATAAATTTTTGATAGTAAGCCTACTTGAGTAAAGTTTTTGATAGTAGGCCTACTCCAGATAAGTTTTTGATAGTAAGTCTACTTGAGATAACTTTTTGATAGTAGGCCTAGTTGCGATAAAGTTTTGATAGTAAGCCAACTCGAGATAAATTGTTGATAGTCGGCCTACTCCAGATAAGATTTTGATAGTAGGCCTACTCGAGATAAATTGTTGATAGTAAGCCTACATGTACTTGAGAACTGTTTAATCTTCATCTTCAGAGTCATCCGACGATTCTTCTTCTTTCCCATCGCATGTTTTAATGTGGGCATAGTAGGCTGATGTATGTCGATATTTTTTTCCACAAGTTTTACAAGCAAACGGTTTTTCACCCGTGTGGCGCCTCATATGTGAATTTACAGCATCTTTTCTTTTGAAGACCCGGCCACAAACCATACACGGAAATTTCTTCGCTTTACGATGAACTTCTCTTTTGTGATAATATAACGCACTCCGCTGTAAAAAGCGCTTTTCGCACATGTCACAGGCAAATTGTCGTGCCGGCTGTTGATGGATGAATGAATGACTTCGTAGGGTTTCTATTCGATTAAAACACTTTCCACACTCCGCGCACTGATGAATTCTCTTGCCAACATGCTTAATCAGGTGACTCTTCATGTAGTTCTTCTTGACGCACCTGTAATCACAGTATGGACACGCCAAAGGTTTGTGGTCAAGATGGATTAACTTATGGTCCCGTAATCGGTCAAGTTTCTTGAATTCCTTCCCGCAAGTTTCACAGATAAAAGTTTGATTTTGTTTCGCGGCCAATCGAGCAGCTTTATTTTCATGTGATTTGTTGTGTCGTAATAAAAAAGCTTTATGAGCAAATGATTTTGGACAGAGATCACATTTATATTGTATGTGTGTTTTTTGGTGTCGTAGGAAATAAGATTTAAATTCAAATGTTTTCGGACATAGATCACATTCATACAGTATAATTTGATTGGTGTTTCTTGAATAATTAGTTGGTGTAGTTATTACCTCCTCCTTGTAGGCTGTGTTATCAGCCGTCTTCAAATTGTCGAACGTACATACGACAGGAGGCTGGCTTTCTTGGTATAAATTGGTAACATCATTAAATTCCAATGTCTCATCTCCCTCCCAAACTAGTATAATATCACCTTCACCTCCCAAAGAAGTCAGGTCAAGGTCATTTTCTATTCTGACCTGAATGACTGAGCTTTGACTCGATGTTCCATTGTTTTGACACACTTTATCATCTGATATAATAGTCACATCATTACAAACTGTATCACTGGATGTAAGAGATACATCTTTACAAATCATATCACTGGATGGAAGAGACACATCTGTATAAACTGCATCATTGGATGGAAGTTGCACAGAGTTATTTATTGGAACAGATACTGATGATGTCTTGAGAATGGCACACTCTGTATCACTGGATAAAAGAGGCACACCTTTAGACACTGTCTCACTGGATGTAAAAGGCACACCTTTACACACTGTTTCACCGGATAAAAGAGGTACACCTTTGCACATAGGATCACTGGATGTAAGAGAAACATCAGAAGTATCTCCTGTAGAACATACAGATGAAGTTGCTATTGGCAACCGGCCTGATGTTTCAAGGATTCGCGACCTTAGGCGTGAGCATATATCCCTGGATGTAGGAGGCTCTGCTTTACACACTGCATCACTGGATAAAGGAGGCACAGGTTTACACACTGCATCACTGGATAAAGGAGGCATACTAGGAGTAGCGTTTACTGGTGGAGGTACACTAGGAGTAGCGTTTACTGGTGGAGGAACACTAGGAGAAGCGTTTACTGGTGGAGGTACACTAGGAGTAGCGTTTACTGGTGGAGGTACATGTACATGTAAAGAATCTGTTGCTGCCTTCAATTCACTCAACTCCTTATTTCTTTTGCGTTTTGGTCTTGAATTGAACTGCAGCAAGTTAAAATCAGGTATGTTGGCAGTGGCGTAATTCTGGGGAAGGCCTATATTAGGGATGGCTTCATGTGTTACTGTTTTAGTAGAAGTTCTCTTGGCTGCTTTTATGGATCCACTGGTTGCAATAGACACTTTCTGTTGACTGGTTGCTACCGGTAATTTCTGTTGACTGGTTGCTATGGGTAGTTCACGATTACTTGTGGCTATTTTTGGCTCAACTGTTGTTGTGGGTAATTCAGGTTTACTTGTTGCTACTGGCAATTCAGGTTTACTTGTTGCCATGGTTAATTTTGGCTTTGTTGCTGTGGGTAACTGTAAATTTGATGGTTGCAAACTGTTCTTAAATATTTGACTGACTTCAATTGCTTTTGTGATCATTTCGATGGAAAGCGGATTACTTTGTCCGGTTGATGTCGAACTTCCAGTGGCTTCATCATGATCGACCATGATGTAAATATCTTTTGGTTTTATTGAGTTGCAGACTGCTAATATCGTGTTGCTAGTGGTTTCTGTGTCGAGCAGGATCTGATTACAACAGGACACAATCTGTTTACAGAATAAATTATAACCTGTTATCTTGGAAAAAACGGAGATAATTTTTTGAACTGAAATCTTTTGTTTTACGACGAGAGTTTCACATGATTGTATTATTGTATTCAGGTCTGTGTCTGAGATAGACAGATGAACCTCTCCATATTGATTTACTGCAGACGTTGAACTCATGTTGTTGTTGGTCGTTGTCGTCTATAATGAACTGGAAAAAAAAAGAGTGAAGATAAATAGTCGAACAAATAACAATACTTTTATAAAGAGAGATATATATGGGGTTTGACATACACTCAAAAATATGTCCTTTCTGTTTCTGGACTGATATATATACATGTATTGTTCTATTTGAATGCAGGGATATCTGACAATTGCACCACAATAGTTATATATATACCAAGCCTTAAATCAGTTTCGCACATTTTATAATCACTAAATAAATGGCATGTTGCACTTAATAAGCTATGACCATTTAACCATCTAAAAATAATAGACTGAAAAATGGTTCCAAGTGTCGTTCATAACCTCCAGACACTTTTGAGTAAAAGATGGGTTACGTACCCTTGTTTTGAAATTAGTCTTGCTTAATCAGTCTACCGACCATTCTACATCTAATTGACAGGTTTTTTACGAAACATAACAGAAAGCTGAGACAAGAAATTGAATTTAGAACCACGCACATAAGACAGCTCAACAATTGTTTTAAAAACCTTGTAAAAGTAAAAGGAAACTACTGCTAGTATCATGTTCTTGCTTACGAACGTTATTCAGAGACTGTTTGTACTAAACCAAAAGATGGCACTCCTAAAGGTACAGTTAATGACAAAGCAATTTAAAGATAGGTTGCCAGGCAACGAAACATACGTCCACAGCAGCTAAATCGTCCGGGCAGTCAACAAAGGTTGTCGCATATTTTTACTTTTTTCGGTAATGGAACATTTGTAATACACTAAAACCTGATTAAGAGTAACAACTCATTATGTAATTATCAGAAAATCATTAGAATTTGTTTGCTTTTTATAAAGTTTTGCCCCACGCTAACAATTAGTATACGAAACATTTAATATCATGGATTTAGCTGTTCAGTTATCAAAATTCATTGAAAATCAAAATACTTATTCGTTTCAACACCTTAAACTCTGTGTATCAATCTGAAGTCAATCGGATAAGTTTGGCCTCCATAGTGTCATATAAGGTTTTTTGAAGTGATCAAGGGAGATAACTCTGGAAGTAATTATTTGAAATCGCTGAAAATCAATAGGCTTCTTCGTCTTATGACCTTAAACACTGTGTATAAATTTAAAGTCAATCGGATATTAACTTTGGCCTCTAGAGCGACCACAAGATTTTTTGAAATGATCAAGGGCCATAACTCTGGCACTATCGGAAATCGCTGAAAATCAATAGGCGTCTTCGTCTTATGACCTACACTGTGTATAAATTTAAAGTCAATCGGATATTAACTTTGGCCTCTAGAGCGTCCACAAGATTTTTTGAAGTGATCAAGGGCCATAACTCTGGCACTATCCGAAATCGCTGAAAATCAATAGGCGTCTTCGTCTTATGACCTACACTGTGTATAAATTTAAAGTCAATCAGATATTAACTTTGGCCTTTAGAGCGTCCACAAGATTTTTTGAAGTGATCAAGGGCCATAACTCTGGTAATTATTATCGGAAATCACTGAAAAACAATAGGCTTCTTCGTCTCATGACCTTAAACACTGCGTATAAATTTAAAGTCAATCGAATATTAACTTTAGCCTCTAGAGCGTCCACAAGCAATTTTGGACGCCGGACGGACGACAATATACGACCACATTTCAATGTGGGCGCATAAAAATGAAACAATCGTAATTTCTATAGGTGATATATTAACCAAGAAGCTAAATTTTACTGCTATTCAAAATCGTCAACAATAGATTTTTTACGGGTGTAATAGTTGATAAATTTGTAGAGAAGTGCACGTGCAATGGCTATTTATAGTACCGGTACCACAGACTCCACAGTCGATAATTAACATACTGCAGAGTGAGCGATCATCAGTTGAGAAACTTGTGCTAATTCGCCATGTCAAGACCAACTTTCTGTAGAGAAATTTTAAGAGCATGGGTTACCCTACCATAATGTTGTTGGAGAGGCGACCCTACTCCTTGTCACTTACAACTGGGGAATCAAGACTCCAATGGCAGACCTTGTCCTTATAAAACAGTGCACACATGCTAACCATTCGTCCCGTCTGTTTAACAGGACAATGATTGCTGTAAAACCATTACTTTCTTTAAAACCTGGTCTGTGGACATCAAGTCACTTCTTACTTCTATTCCGGCTTTCCTTCCCTCCCCATTGCTGAATAATATAATAATATTGCACGCCTCTCTAGTAGAGCTGCAACGATATACGCCAGGCCACGATACGATATTGTAAATATTGTAATACTAATAGGAAATAAATTTAAAAATATGCATACTTTTATGATTTACTTTAAATGTGGCATTTTCTCGGTCAACTAATAAGCCACTTCCAAGTGTCGAAACGCCTTAACACTCGCTGAAAGTCAAAAAGTTATTTTGCTCATTGACTTACGCCCCGCTATTTATGCATTTTTTTGGAATATTATTAGTCTATTTTAGTATTTTTGTTAAATTTTTTTTATTTGGATAACAAATCGCGATACGAACATTGAATTATGATTTTTAAAACATGTTCGGGATTCATCGTTGCAGCCCTATGCTCTAGTGTTTTTCAGTCTTACTCTTAGTCTTATTTTATGTAGTGTAGCCGTAGGAGTCTTATAATTTAGGGGGGGTTGGGTTGGCCTAGTGGTCAAGAGTGCCGCGCTTCGACCTCTAGCTGGCCGGTCACCTCTGGCTTGCGGCTGTGGTTTCGATCCCAGGTGTGAGCGTATGTGGCATGGAGATAGGGGCGCCTTCTCAACCTCGTGGGTTTCCTCCGGGCACTCCGGTTTCCTCCCACGGCTAAAGACCCCTATGCGCAAGCGAACTATTGAAATAAAATTGAAACCGTATGTTGGTCCGGAAATGACCTGGTTGTGTTGAGTGTACGTTAAACCCCATTTCTCTCTCTCTCTTACTATTTAGCTCTTATTTTTAAAAAAAATCACATATTCCCTTATAATGCAATATCACATAAAATTAACAGATCATGTAACTATGTATGTGTTGTCGATTTATATACACCCGGAGCCTACATTCTGCAGACGTGGCTATATCTTCGTAGATTCGTTGTCTGCAGAGACATTTGATTTCCATTTTTTTATTTTCAGATATCATCACCGACCACTGGCTACACAACTTCACACGACGCCCACGAGTCCGTCCTCCCCATTTACTCATTGTTTAAGGGTGTCTGTAGACCACTGTCCTAATTAACGTATACAATTTTACCTCTTTTTAACTGGTAGACCAATCTATTGGCAATATTGGCGGCTTTGGTCAGTCCAAACATTTAATTCCAAACCTGACATGGAGGAGCTGCCATTTTCAGATTATCAAGCCTCTAATTAAAGGGAGCCTACTCTACTGGTTAAAATATTAAGACTTCAGACCACTAAATAAACTGATTTAATTTTTATGTTTTAACAAAATCTTTAATCGTTTGATCGACTTGTATGGAGTTTGAAGTTTTATATCATAATTTAATGTTCACCCATGCAATGAGTAATTAAACCTTGCTAATACATCAGTAATCTGGAAGTTAATTCTTCATGAATTTGGTTATTATTTAACTCTATTAATAAAGATATTATGGAATATATAAGCCTATCTTATAGGCCTACAGTAGTGAAGTAGTCTTCAGTAGGTCTGGTCTAGGCCAATAACCAATTGCGTTAATTTCTTTTCCTGCTACAACATACCCTCTGATTTGAGCGTTTTTTTATCAAACCTTATCTGCGGAGTAGCAAGCAATGTTTTCAAATTAAAGATATGCGATTTAGCCCATACCCCTCCTCTTTTAACAGGAGCAATGGTACCTTAATAAGATACTGACTCACCAGCTGTTCGCCATGAGGTTTCGGGTTTCAATAACATTGTTGACAGAGAAAGTACCTCAGGAATTCCCAGCATGATAGTGAGACGAGGAACAGCCTGCAGATCTTTCAGATGGTATGATAAACCCACATTGCAAAGACAGAGAGAGAAATGGGGTTTAACGTCCACTCGACACAAACGAGGTCATTTCGGGACTAACATATGGTTTTAATTTTATTTGAATAATTCGCTTGCGCGTAGGGGTCTTTAGCAGTGGGAGGAAGCCAGAGTGCCCGGAGGAAACCCACAATGGTTGAGAAGGCGCCTCTATCTCCATGCCACATACACTCACACCAGAGATCAAAACCACAGCCGCAAGCCAGAGGTGACCGGCCAGCTAGAGGTTGAAGCGCGGCACTCTAGACCACTAGGCCATTCCACCCCACCCAGATCACAGTTGGTGTGCATGTAAATGAACCCCTTTGTTACGGTACCCTAATTAGTGCAGAAAAGTAGAATGTTAAAAAAACCCAGAAAAAGCATTTCATTTCCTCTTTGAAAATGCACCAACTCCCTAAATAATTTTGATTCCAGTGATTATTAAATTTGACCACCATAATATAGAAATTTGTTTTTTGCATTCATACTATTGATGTTTTGTTTTGAGTGCAACTCCATGTACGGTATTTAAATGTTTCCATTTTATATTAGTAATGTATTTTATCAAATCAAATAAGTCATTGCAATTTATATAGCACTGTCTGCTGCTGGCATTATTCAGTTACTAAATGATAACCAATTGTAGATTAAATATTTTTAATGTTTCATAGATAAAATTCTGATAGTTTAACATTAACTCGACACAAACTAATTTTGGGACTAACACATGGTTCAATTTTACTACTGGTACAATAATTCACTTGTGCATAGGAGTATTTAGCAGTTGGAGGAAACTGCAGGACCCGCAGAAAATCTACAAGGTTGGACAGACGACCCTACTGCTTGTTACGTACAACTGAGGAATCGAAATGAAATGACGTTTAATGTCCTACTGTTTTACTCCAGACTGGGCTAATGAACTACGGCCTACTCATTCCAACTGTCAAGGAATCTTTCACTTCCACGCCAATGTGTACACAGGACCTCGGTTTTTTGTCCCATCCAAACGATTCGACTGCTGTGATTGATTGTCAGGCCCTTCATCCTGCATCACTGACAAGGGGCGACCATGTTGGAAAATCTGGATGAACTTTCTCGGCCAATGCAGGGATTGACCACCCAGCCTACACAGTAGCGAGCCAGTGTCTTACCCACTTAGCCACCGTTACCCTCTGGGGAATCGACAGACCTTTGCACACATCCTACTAAGTAATCTCCCTCCATGACTTAGATTATCAAATCATTTAAGTTTGCAACAATAATTTGCTGATTTGAGTTAAAATAAAATGCGTGTTACTTCTATTTTTTTCTATATTGGGGGTGGGGGGGGGGCGCATTCAATAAATTAATGCTAATGATTACAATTTGATATTAAACTCAAACACTTTATTCATCCTTTAAATCTTCGGGCCCAGAGTTCACAAGGCGTTCTCAGACATAAGAATTTACTCAACTTTCAATCACTGTTTATGAGAAATATCTTTGATCCAATAAAACGGAAAATTTGCACATACATGTACCGAAAGATTCTTATTCATGTATTTGATACATTCAAACAACATTACCGGTAGTTAAAATAAGGCAAACAATTTTGAGTAAATTCTGAACTGCAGTCTGAAAATGCTTTGTGAACTCAGGGCCTGAATTGTTTAACTTTCCTTTCTCCACCATCATATGTTTTACTATGTTTGGATTGCGACTTATGTTTATATTTTCTACCACAAATTGCACAACTGAATCATATTTCTGTGGTGTTGAATTATGTTTTCATGTTTTTGTTCACTGTGCCTACCCATTTGATATTTTTGCATAAAGCTGGACGGCACACACATGTACATCACAAACAAAGTTTTATTCTGGGACATTGTGAATCAATTCATGCAATCTCAATGTGCGCAAGTGCATAAAACATTTACCACATTGCGCACACTGCTGTCTTTTCTCTCCATTATGTTTTACCATGTGAATAGCTAAATATCGTTTACTAACACACTTATATTCACAGTGCGGACAGGCCACAGGTTTGTAATTCAGATGAATGTATTTATGTTCTCTCATGCGGTCGCGTTTTTTCAATATTTTCCCACAAATTTCACAAATATATGTCAATCTGGCCTCTCTACTTGCGTGAAAGTTTGTATGTCGTATTAGATATTTGTTGCGTTCAAATGATTTTGGACACAAGGAACATTTAAATGGATAACGCTTTTTGGTGACTTTCTTTTTTTGTTTGCTTGTTTGGAATGAATGTGCTACATCAGCATTGACGCCATTGTATTGGAGTATATAATCAATGTCCACAGCTTTTTCAATATCAGTTGAATTATTTAGCATTGATGGAGCTATTGTTGATGATTTAGTTTTGTTTTGGTCTGGTGATGTTGCTATGGATAATTCAGTTGCTATGGGCAACTCAGGCTTATCTGTGTCATTGAATTTATATTTACTTGTTGATATAAATAACTGTGGTTTGGTTGTTGTCATAGTTACAATGGGTTTATCTTTTATATAAAATCTAGATTTACTTGTTCCAATGGCTGTGTTGGATTTATTCATTGGTATGGTTAGATCATCATATAGATTTGTAACATCATTAAATTCCACTGTTTCATCTCCCTCAATGATTACTAAAACTTGACTGTCACCTTCCAAAGCACTCAGGTTAAGGTCATCAACAGCTTGAAAGGTCTCTGTTCTAACTGAATTTTTTAGTGTTGGTTTGGGTTTCTTTTGTGTTGACGATGTATTTGAGTTTTGGTTCGATGACGTTTCTACATGTATGGGTAATTTAGTCTTTTCTGTCACTAACTCTGGCGTATTGGTTACTATCGGGATTTCAGATTTACTTGCTGCTACAGATAATTCAGGATTCCTGGTAACTACAGTGCATTTGGGATTACTGGTTGACTCGGGAAAATCAGATGTTTCACACTCATTTGGTGCTATGTTTATTTGAGATTTATTATTTGTTATTAACAGATCAGTTTTACTTTTTGCAATAGGTGATTTTAGTAGACTGATTGTTGCAGTTTGTATTTTTCTTTGGCTGCTTGGCAGTTGAAATTTTAGATTGCTTGATACTATGGATAATCCAGATTGACTTGTTGCTATGGGTAACAAAGCGTTTCTTGTTACCATTGGTAAAACAGGATTATCCGTTGCTATGGGTGATTTTACTACACTGTGTTTACTTCTTTTTGGGGTTTGTCTGCTTGCTACAGGTTGCTTTAAAATAGATGATGAAACACTGTTTTGGGATAAACTATTGACTGCACATGCCTTTAACGACTTACACACATTGACGACATCGTTGCTACTGGTTAATGTATCAGACAAGATCTGGTTACATAACGACACAATCTGTTGACAGTAAGAATCATAACCAGATATTTTAGAGAAAAGGGAGATAAGTTGATTGACAGTTGTATTTTGATTGTTGACGAGACTGTCACATGTTTGTATAATTCTGTTTACATCTATCTGGGATATTAATAGATGAGTTTGTACCAGTTGAGTCATCACACATGTTGAACTCATCATGAATCATCGAGGATACAGGGTCCACAACTTATTCTTCTTCTGTGTAGCTTATTTCCTAACCTGAAGAAAAACAAGCCAACAGTGAGGCTGATGTCCCCCGCCGAAATCCCAAAATAAATAGATGACACATATTAATTAATCGCACATTTATTTTTTTCAAACGTATTAAGCAATCAAACTGTACACGAAGTGTCATCCAAAAGTGATTTATAAATAAAAATGCTAAAACCGACGAAAAAATGAAAATGTACCCTAGTTAGGGGGACCCTAAAGGCAGACAAAAGAGCCCCACGCTTGACAAAAGGGCCCCTCTGGCCAAGGGAAAGGGCCCTCGTGTCCGAGTCAATCGTTTCTATACACTGTTACTGTCGAATACATTACTGAATGAGAATGCAGTCATTGTATTGGCATAAAAATCATCAATCAAGATGAACCTAAGTTATCTTGTCCGAAAGTATTAACCAATCAAATTGCTTATCTCTGCCTATCCTAAGCAGAAAATGCTCATCTACGAACTCCATCGTTATCTTGTCCCAAAGTATCAACCAATCAAATTGCTTATCTGCCTACCCTAAGCAGAAAATGCTCATCTTCGAACTCCATCAAGGCATTGACCTAATAATAATACACACCAATTTTGAACATTTTAACTCAATTAGAAGGAGAGTTATTGTGTTCCAAAGTCTCGGCAAATCAAATTGCTTACCCTGAGCAGAAAATGCTCATTATCGATCTTAGTCAAGGCATTTCATCACTCTCACTTAATTAGAACTAAAGTTATCGTGTCCCAAAGCATCAACCAATCAAATTGCTTATCTCTGCTTACCCTAAGCGGAAAATGCCCATCTTCGAACTCCATCAAGGCATTGACCTAATAAGCATATGCACCAAGTTTGAACATTTTAACTCAATTAGAAAGAGATTTATTGTGTTCCAAAGTCTCGACCAATCAAATTGCGTATCGCTCTGCTTACCCTGAGCAGAAAATGCTCATTATCGAACTTAGTCAAGGTATTACTGTAATGAATAAGCATATACACCAAGTTTGAACATTTTAACTCAATTAGAAGGAGAGTTATTGTGTTCCAAAGTCTCGACCAATCAAATTGCGTATCGCTCTGCTTACCCTGAGCAGAAAATGCTCATTATTGAACTTAGTCAAGGTATTACTGTAATGAAACTATACACCAAGTTTCATCACTCTCACTTAATTAGAACTAAAGTTATCGTGTACCAAAGCATCAACCAATCAAATTGCTTATCTCTGCTTACCCTAAGCAGAAAATTCTCATCTTCGAACTCCATCAAGGCATTGACCTAATAAGCATATACACAAAGTTTGAACATTTTAACTGAATTAGAAGGAGAGTTATTGTGTTCCAAAGTCTCGACCAATCAAATTGCGTATCACTCTGCTTACCCTAAGCAGAAAATGCTCATTATCGAACTTAGTCAAGGTATTACTGTAATGAAACTATACACCAAGTTTCATCACTCTCACTTAATTTGAACTAAAGTTATCGTGTCCCAAAGCATCAACCAATGAAATTGCTTATCTCTGCTTACCCTAAGCGGAAAATGCTCATCTTCGAACTCCATCAAGGCATTGACCTAATAAACACATACACGCAGTTTGAACATTCTAGCTCAATTAGGAAGAGAGTTACCGGTATTGTGTCCCAAAAAGTGTGACGGACAGACGGACAGACAGACAGACAGACAGACAGACGGACGGACGAACGAACCCATTTTAATAGTCCCCCAACTTTCTTCGAAAGGCGGGGGACAAAAATGTAGAAATAATTTGAGTTAGGTAAACAACATCTCACAATGAGGAAAGATTGGAGGAGTGGGAATGTCAACCAATTATTCTTTGTCCTAATGATCTCACTTTTGTGTAGCATTTATCCTGAAGTAAAAAAATCGCAGAAATAATTTGGCTGAATTAAAAAATGTAATTGTGTGTCAAAACCTTTCACATCTCTTGACCTCTATAACATTTGTAATAAGCAAAGATTGGAAGACTAGGGTGTGAGATTAATTTTGGAATTTTTAATATTTTTCACCATGTCTTGATGTCCTATTGGGCATATTCCTGGTCGGACAATTAAGGACGTTTGGAAAATAGATTCGGACATGTCAGGAATATATGGGCAAAATCCCATCCCTGGTCGTGACTCATACACTAGTATCAAACACAGCATCTAACAGGATATCGGAATAATGGATGGCTGCACAATCAGAACAACTAAAGGTTCACAGTTTTCCGTGTTGTTTACAGTCAATTAAACACAAGGAATACAGGAACATTTATGGGTCATGACTCTGGTGACTAGTCTGTAAGGGACAATCAGAACAAAAGGTCAAAAGGTTGACAATTTTCTATGTTGTTTACTGTCAATCAAACACAAGAAATACAGGAACATTTAACTAACGACCTGTCACATACTAACGGGGCCATCAGAGACTGTCAGATTACCCTAACGAGTCATGAAAGAATAAAGAGTCGATTATTATTTTTATCTGTTCAGTTCAAGTCTAAGTAAAAAAGCAAAATGACAATTAACAATCTAGGGGAAATTTGCTGTGTGGCTATCATTTGTCACATATGTTCCCCTAGTACCATACTGTTTAGTGTTTAGTAGTTAGTCCAATTCCTAAATCGATTCCAAACATAAATTTGTACGATATGAGATTTGTTCTTTCCTGTGGCTGTAACATAGCCTTGGTATACATGTACATCTAATTTAGGCCTAGCCAACATATTGCCGCCCACTCTTCCCAATCAAGCAAAGTTTTCGATGGTATATGACTAGTTATCACCTTATAAAAAGATCTGAAAGCATTAAATTGCCTGGAATGTGAACATACTTTTCTATCGTTTTTTTGGTAGTATTATACTGTTATTTTACAGTAATGGATGGAATTTTGGTACCGTTGTATAGAATATGGTTATGGGAATGCTTGATTAAATGTTCCAGAAATGAATTCTGTCAAACACCGAGATAATTAATAGAGTGACGTGCGCCGACTGCATCAGAAAATAACCATCCATGGCAGCTGAAACAGATCATATTTGTTAAATTTTTTCACTGTCCGGACTGACAGAACTGTAGGCCTACTGTGACAGGACCTTATTCCGCGCCACTCGATTCGATTTCTTTAATTCAGAACATTCCAAACTGACAACCGAGCATCTCATAAATGGCAAGATATAGACCATCCCATTTTCCAGCTAAATAGGCCTATATGTTTTGAAAGTTATCTGCTTGCACATGACATAGTACAAGCGACGGTAGGCCTACTGTGACAGGACCTTATTCCGCGCCACTCGATTCGATTTCTTTAATTCAGAACATTCCAAACTGACAACCGAGCATCTCATAAATGGCAAGATATAGACCATCCCATTTTCCAGCTAAATAGGCCTATATGTTTTGAAAGTTATCTGCTTGCACATGACATAACTAGTACAAGCGACGGACGGACAGACAGGGGCGACGACAATATACGACCACATTTCAATGTGGGCGTATAAAAAGGCCTACACTACATGTTTTGAAAGTTATCTGCTTACACATGACATAGTAGTAGTAACTCAATTTTTTGTTTTGCATTCTTGCTCAGTGACAGTTATCACTCAGTTTTTCATTATCATAATGTGTTAAAGCCATTGGATAAGTCGTCTAACTCTCCGTATATTGGATTGTTAACAATATAATAATGCGTACAGTAACTTGTATTAAAAAACCTTTGTAAATCATTGGTCAAGTAGATTTGAAGTTTTACCGTTGTACGGCGTTTCTTAATCCTTTACGACGAGTTTCTTCCCAGGGTCGGTTGCAATTTACATTTGCCGCATCTGTGCCATACGGTAATTACAAATTTTGAACTTCGGCGACATAGACACGAAACGAAATAGTAAAATATCATCAATATTTAATTGATTGATGACGATCAATATTTCAGTGATTTTGTAGGCCTATTTTAAATATACCAGTAAATAAAGTTTTGTGATATTTATTTTTTATTTTAAATTTACTGTGATATTTATTTTGTTAATTGTCTCAATGGCATTTAGTAATTGAACTGGAATAAACAGATCACAATTCTATGGAATACAATTACTGCTTACAACTGAGCGACGTTTTGTTTCGACTAGGCTTCTCTAGTCATTAGTCACTCAGTCAGTAATAAGTAGTAGGCCTATCTGTTTCCAAGGAATTGTGGTCTGTTTGTTTTTATTTATAAATGTGATTATATTTATACATGTATGTAGTCCTGTTTAAAACACCACACCTTTGGTTGAAGCTTTTAAAAAAATTGATTGTTTTAAACTTTAAATTTACTGTTGAGAAAGAGATAGAAAGGTCTGTTATTGAGTTCGTGACGGATCGGGAGATCACTAGCTAAGTGGGTAAGTCACTGGCTCGCTAGCCTGGAGGTCAGGTGTTTTCGATTCCTGCATTGGCCGAGAGAGTTCATCCAGATTTTCCGGTTTCCCCTTATCAGTGATGCAAGACAGAGGGCCTGACAAAACAAAAAACCGAGGTCCCGTGTACAAATGGGCGTGTATGTAAAAGATCCCTTGGCAGTTGGAATTCGATATAAGAGTAGGCCGTAGTGCCGTTGTCCGGGCAAAATGTCACTCATAGCACACTGTACGGCGTTAGCCCGTCTTCGTTAGCCCAGTTTAAGAGCAGTAGAGTAGGCCGTTAAACCCCATTTTATTTCAGTGGCGGATCATAAAGTCCCCGGGCCCTGTGGCAGCGTTCTCGAAAAATGTTTTGAAATATCGACCTGAAATGGAAGCCTGTGAAGTATATTAATGTCAGGAAGTCATATGCTTAGTTCTAAACAAGTGTCTATCTATTGCAATGAAATTGAATCGTATGCTAATCCCTGTGAGGTAAAACTCTTTATCTCTCTTTCTTTCTCTCTTAGAAAAGCAGGACAGTTTCCAGGACAGTTAATTCCAGTATATTTCCTTATTTTATATCACATTGTGCAAATACTGACTACCATATTGTACAAAAGAAAGAGAATGTGGTCTAACAAATAGTTCAGTTTTATTTCAATAGTCTTTAATCGGAGGACCTGGGGTTCATTCTTGGAAACATCAACCAAAATATGTTAAGAATCCAGCCTTTTCATTGGCTTAGAGCTAAAATTTATTACTAGGATTTTAGCTCTCAACTAATGAAAAGGCTGGATCCTTAAAGTATCTTGGTTTTTGTTTTTAAGTACATCGTCCTTGGAGAAACCAACGAGGTTGGACAGGTGACCATGCCACTAAACTCGATGACAGAATTCATGATTAAAGGCACACCTGTTAAGCCATTAGCCACCCACTCGCTCAGATAGAGAGAGAAATGGGGTTTAACGTCCACTCAACGTTATTTCGGGCATAACATATGGTTTAATTTTATTTCAATAATTCGCTTGCGCATAGGGGTCTTTACCAGTGGGAGGAAACCAGAGTACCCGGAGAAAACCCACGAGGTTGGACAGGTGACCCTACTCCTTGTTATGTACAACCAGGGATTCGAAACCACGCCAGTTGAAGATAGTAAATAGACCGAGTACTATATTGCACACACCCTGAGAGATTTATAAAATTAAAGCAATAAGATTGTAGATTATTTTATTTTTGAGTTATATAATTAATTAAATAAACTCAAAGACCCTTTTCATTACATCTCACATGTTGTACAATGTCTTCCCACCATCCCATGTTGTACTATGTCTCACAACCATCACATGTTGTACAATTTACAATGTCTCAGCACCATCACATGTTGTACAATGTCTCAGCACCATCACGCTGTACTATGTCTCCCCACCATCCCATGTTGTACTATGTCTCACCACCATCACATGTTTTACTATGTTTCAATTGGGTATTTTTAAGTTTAAATTTTCTACCACAAATTCCACAAGTGAATCTTTCTTCTGCATTATGCTTCATCAAGTGGATCTGCAAACTGTATCTACGGCTAAATGTCTTACCGCAGACTGCACACGGCCATTGCATTATCTTATCATGTACATACTTTTTGTGGCGATGTAACCCATCCTTGGCCCGAAAGCGAGATGGACATAGGTCACAGGGATAGTTGTTTTCAGTCACAGTGTGCGTCAATTCATGAGAATTCAGATTGGTGTTTCGATTAAAACATTTACCACATATTGCACATTGGTGTTTCTTCTCTCCGGTGTGTATTTGCAAGTGAGTTTTCAAATGACTCTTCGTAACACATCTATAATCACAGTGCGGACAGGCATAAGGCTTCTGGTCCAGATGAGTAAGTTTATGTCTTTTCAAACTGCCATGGGTTTTAGAAATTTTCCCACATATTTCACAAATAAATTTCTCGCATGGCATTGGGCGACCTTTTCTGACAAATACTTTATGCAAGTTTTTATGTACTAAATGCTTGCTTTCTGGTACTGAATGAGATTGCGGTAAATTTTCTTTGTTCTGGAGAAAATTTTTGAGGGCTTCAAGTGTTTCAATATCAGCTGCATATTCCAGTGTTGGTTTAACATTTATTGATGATTTACTCTTGTTCTGGTTTGATGATGCTGCTATGGATAATCCAGATTTACTTGTTGCTTTACTTTCTGGATCACTCTCAATGACAAATAGTTCATGCGAATCTGCTGGAATATTATCCATGACATGAGAGCCACGAACAACATGATACATATCTGTAATATCGACAAATTCTAGCATCTCCTCTCCAGCATTCACATTGCGCTCTAGTATATTATTGATATTCTTCATTGTTTCATCATCAGTTGCATTTGCTGATGAGGGTAAATCAGATTTAATTGTTGCTATGGGTAACTCGGTCATATTGGTTACTATGGGGAATTCAAGTTCATTTGTTACTATAGATACATCAGGTTTACCCATTGTTAACTTGGGCTTGTTAGCTACTATGGGCAATTTTTGTTTCCTTGGACCTACATATGATTTAGGATAGATGGTTACCATGTTGCATTTGGAATTATTGTTTGATTTGGGTAATGTAGATTTACTACTACTTGTTACTTTGAGTATTTCTGATTTATTTGTTGCTATAGGCACTTCACACTCATCACTGAGAAATACTTTATGCTTGCTTTTTGGTACTAAGGGCTTCTTTTTTGATACTAAATAAGACTGCAGGAAATTGGCATTGTTTTGGAATAAATTATCAATGGCTTCAATTGTTTCACTATCAGTTGCATTTTTTAGCTTTTGAACAATTGTTGATGATTTACTGTTATTTTGGTCTGATAATGTTGCTATGGTTAACTCAGGCTGGTTAGTTACTATGGGCAATTCAGGTTTACTTGCTGCTACAGATGATTTAAGTTTGATGGTTAGTATATTACATTTGGGATTGGTTGATTTGAGTAATGAAGATTTACTTTTACTGGTTGCTTTGAGTATTTCTGGTTTACTTTTTGCTATAGGTGATTTTAATAAACTGGTTGCTAATGGTAATTTACCTTGACTGCTTGGTGGATGGATTTGTAGATTATTTATTATTTTCAATGATTCAGATTTACTTATAATTATGGGTAACATTGGTTTACTTGTTAATTCAGGATTACTCGTTGATGTGGGCATTTCAGGTTCACTTGTTGCTATGGTTATATTGGATTTACTTCTTGTAAAAATGCTTGATTTGGATTGACTTGTTGTTATGGGTAATTCAGGTTGACTGGTTTCTATGATGTTGGGTTTACTTGGTTTGGGTCGACTTGTTGCTATGGGTATGAATAATTCAGGTTGACCTATTTCTATTATTACCTCAGGTTGACCTGTTTCTATGGGTAATTCAGTTTGACTTGTTGCTATGGGTAATTCAGGGCTGTTTGTTAGTATAGGTAATTCAGGTTGACTTGTTGGTATAGTAATGTAGGGTTTACTTGTTGCTATAGTTATTTGGGGTTTACTTCTTTTTGATATGGACTGTATGTGTTTACTTCTTTCTACAGGTGGTTTTAAAATAGAAGGTGAGACATTGTTTTGGCACAAAAACGTTTCCTTAGCGATCTGGTTGCTATGTTCGACAGATGTTAAACTTTCAGGACCTTTACCATGATTGACTACCAAATAAGTATCAGGTTCATCTGGTGACAAATCTATAGGTTTTAACGATTTACACACATGTACTACATGGTTGCTACTGGTTACCGTATCAGACAAGATCTGGTTACATAACGACACAATCTGTCGACAGTAAGAATCATAACCAGATATTTTAGAGAAAAGGGAGATAAGTTGATTGACAGTTGTACTTTGATTGTTGACGAGACTGCCACATGTTTGTATAATTCTGTTTACATCTATCTGGGATATTAATAGATGAGTTTGTACCACTTGAGTCATCACACATGTTGAAGTCATCCTAACTCATCGAGGATACAGGGTCCACAGGGACCTGATGATCTGTCTTCTGAGTAGCTTATCCTAAAGAAAAAAAATCACAGAAATAATTTGGATTAATTAAAAAATGTAATTGTGTGTCAAAATCTTGAACTTATTTGTAATAAGTAAAGATTGGAAGACTAGGGTGTGAGATTTATGGGTTGTGACTCATACACTAGTATCAAACACAGCATCTAACAGGATATTGGAATAATTATTCGAATCGATTATTATTTTTATCTGTTCAGTTCAAGTCTAAGTAAAAAAGCAAAATGACAATTAACAATCTAGGTGAAATTTGCTGTGTGGCCATCATTTGTCACATACCCTTCGTATACATGTAGATCTAATTTAGGCCTAGCCAACATATTGCAGCCCACTCTTCCCAATCAAGCAAAGTTTTCGATGGTATATGACTGGTTATCACCTTATAAAAAGATCTGAAAGCATTAAATTGCCTGTTATGTGAACATACTTTTTTGTTGTTTTTTTGGTAGTATTATACTGTTATTTTACAGTAATGGATGGAATTTTGGTACCGTTGTATAGAATATGGTTATGGGAATGCTTGATTAAATGTTCCAGAAATGAATTCTGTCAAACACCAATAATTAATCGAGTGACATGCGCCACCGACTGCATTAGAAAATAACCATCCATGGCAGCTGAAACATACTTGTTATATTTTTTCACTGTCCAGACTGACAGAACTGTACTGTGACAGGGCCTAATTCCGCGCCACCCGATTGCGATTTCTTTAATTCAGAACATTCCGAACTGCCAATTGAGCATCTCATAACTGAAATGACAAGATATAGACCATCACATTTTCCATCTAAATAGGCCTACATGTTTTGAAAGTTATCTGCTTGCACACGACATAGCATTAGTAGTAACTCAATTTTTTGTTTTGCATTCTTGCTCACTCTGCTAAGTGACAGTTATCACTCAGTTTTGCATTATTATAATGTATTAAAGCTATAGGATAAGTCGTCTAACTCATAGAAATATATATTTCTATGGTCTAACTATTGGACAATATAATAATGCGTACAGTTGTAATAACAAAATCTTGTAAAGCATTGGTCAAGTAGATTTGAAGTTTTACCGTTCTACGGCGTTTCTTTAGGACGAGTTTCTTCCCAGGGCCGGTTGTAATTTACATTTGCCGCATCTGTGCCATACGGTAATTACAAATTTGAATTTCGGCGACATAGACACGAAACGAAATAGTAAAATATCATCCATATTTAATTGATTGATGACGATCAATATTTCATTGATTTTGTAGGCCTATTTTAAATATATCAGTAAATAAAGTTTTGTGATATTTATTTTTAATTTTAAATTTACTGTGATATTTATTTTGTTAATAGTTTCAATGGCATTAAGTAATTGACTGGAATAAACATCACAATTCTATGGAATACAATTACTGCTTACAACTGAGCGACTAGGCTTCTCTAGTCATGAATCACTCAGTAGTAGTAGGCCTACCTGTTTCAACGGAATTGTGGTCTGTTTGTTTTTATTCATTGATTATATTTATATGTAGTCCTGTTTAAAACACCACACCTTTGGTTGAAGCTTTTAAAAAAATTAATTGTTTTCAACTTTAAATTTACTGTTCAGAAGGAGAAAGGTCTGTTATTGAGTCAGTGGGTAAGTCGCAGGCTCGCTGGCCTGGAGGTCGGGTGTTTTCGATCCCTGCATTGGCCGAGAAAGTTCATCGAGATTTTCTGGCGTGGTTTCCCCTTATCAGTGATGCGGGACGGAGGGCCTGACAAGGAAAACTGTCTAGACGTTTGGATGGTACGAAAAACCGAGGTCCCGTGTACAAATGGGCGTGCATGTAAAAGATCCCTTGGCAGTTGGAATTCGATATAAGAGTAGGGAATAGTGTTGTACCCGGCAAAATTTCACTCAGAGCACACTGTATGGTGTTAGCCCGTCTTCATTAGCCCAGGGGGGGTTGGGATGGCCTAGTGGTCTAGAGTGCCGCGCTTCGACCTCTTGCTGGCCGGTCACCTCTGGCTTGCGGCTGTGGTTTCGATCCCTGGTGTGAGCGTATGTGGCATGGAGATAGGTTTTGATAGACGCACTGAATTAAATCCAAAATGACTTCTTCACTAAAAACATTTATTTTCAGTATACTTGAATATATAAAACAGTGGTTTTAAACAATACGTCCTCGCAGTCTCTCGGTGTCTTTGTCTATGGCATTATAGCCTGTTTGTCTAAGAGTTTATTGTCCTTTGTTCAGATTTTATCATAGCGGGTCACATTCTGACCCCGTCTGATAACGGTACCAAGATTCTTACAATTAAAATAAATCAGTTATACAGCTGGTATACATATTATACTATGAAGGCAATAGCCAAGTACTCACTGACAGTCACATGGCTCCTCAAAAATTCAGACAAAAGTCAATTTGGATGATTTTTAAAAAGGCACAAAAAATTAAGATTATAATGATAAAAGAAATATAAAATTATTAAGCTAATCTGAATTGGTGGAATTAAACCAAATTACAACACTAAATATTGTCTCTATATAATGTCCTATAAAACATAATTTATAGAATTAAACACAAAAAACACTATTATTGTTCAGATAGATATATACTGTCTAATAAAACTACTTGATATATAAAGGCTCCTTGACGGGGATATAATTTCGGTCTCCTGGTTCACATTTAATAATCTTCAACTGGTATGTCATCAGGATTTATTGTCATGTTGGCTCTCCCATGGGATTGTCGAAATGGCAGTGCTGAAGGATTCAGTCGATTGT
This sequence comes from Patella ulyssiponensis, assembly GCA_963678685.1. Taxonomy (NCBI): domain Eukaryota; kingdom Metazoa; phylum Mollusca; class Gastropoda; family Patellidae; genus Patella; species Patella ulyssiponensis. Next base: position 7,040,961 of record OY783225.1, read on the forward strand.
CTTCTTTTCTGGCATCATTTTCTGTATGAAATAAGGTAATGTGCCCTTTTCTGTGGCATATTTGACATATTTTCCAGTCTGTGTTGGGGCAGTCTTTGGCGTCATGACCCCTAAATGTACATCGAGGGCACATGTCTCGTTTCTGTAAAAACTCCGTCCTTTCCGAAATAGGTCTCAGCCTTAAATCTGAACAATGTTCAAGCCAGTGGTCTGATCGGCAGTAAAGACATCTAGGAATATGTTTCTTGGTTGCTATATTATCTGTCGATTGTTCGTATCCTTTCACGGAATTTCCAAAAGCTCTGGTTGGTTGTTTCTTTAAGTCTGTATATGGTCTGTGAAACTGTTCAGTGTTGGTTGTAGAGCACTCACCGAATACAGGGTCTCCTAATGCCTTGGCTCGTTTTTTAACGAAGTTTACAAAAATGTCGAAAGTTGGTTCAGTTCTTTGGTCGCGAAGGTGTTGGATATATTCTCGAAACTTGTCTTCATTCCCCAGGGTAAAAGTTCCAGGGCATTCTTGATGACCATAACATCATTCAGTTTTCCAGTATATCCAAGTCCCTTCAAAGACTCCGAACATTTTCCAGAAAGTTAGCGAAACTTCTAAGCGCTTTGGCATCTGCTGTTTTTATCTTAGGCCAGGCTTCGAGCTTCTTAACATATGCTTCGCAGATAGCAACAGGATTCCCATATTCATCATCGAGCTTCTTCATGGCCTTTTCGAAATTCGCATGGTCTGCATATGTAACGTGATTTCAATTAAAGAAAAAGCCTCACCTGATGTGTAGTCTTCCAAATAGCCTAAAAGTTCTTCTGGGTCGTTCGTTCTTTTTTCGAAACACACTCCGAAACTACTTCTCCACTTCCGGTATATCATTTTGTTCCCATTAAAGACAATTGGTTTTAATGGTGGCAGTGTAGTCCTGGCCATAATTTTTCCCAAGGCCTCAACTTCGTGGTAGGAATTTAATTCGTTCGGTGTATTTAAATGGTGTGAATTTGTCAAGAGTTCCTGTTGAGGGTTACCATCAGAGTTACGTGAAGGTTGTGGCTGTTGTGTAGTAACTTGATCAGAAGGATTCGATGTTGCGGGCTGTTCCGTCATTGTGTCTAGAACGTTGTTTAGCGTAGGTGGGTAGGTTGTTGGACCCAATTCCACCGACTGGATAAAAGCAGCCGTTCCTTGCTCCAGTGTGCCCAGTTGATCATCTTCTGTATTTTCAACTCTGACTTTAATCCTGGCTGAAGCAAGTTCTGTTTGCAAATCAACATTCTTGAGGTATTGTTGATGTTGTAAATCCATTTGTCTCCGGCTCTCATCTCTCTTTAGTCTTGCAAGTTCTGCATTTTGTTTGATTTGTTCGGCTTTCAATTTCATTTCTGCCAATGTGGTCTCAAGTATAGCCACACGGCGTCTTTCAGATCGTTTGCTTGAGGTGTCCGATCTACCTGATTGTTTTGTAATATTGGTAAGTGTTTCTGACCTTTCTGAATATTTGATGTCTTCTCTAACTTTAAGCTTTCTCTTATAGGACAGGATATGCTGTACAGTTTCGTCGTATAACATTTGGTCAGCTTCTGGCACTATTTCGTCAACAAGAATTAAAGATTCAATTCTGGAAAATGTATCCGAAACTTCAGTCACGTATGCATTAAGTTCCACTAATATCTTTGCCAGATCTGCACTGGAAAGCTTTTCTATGTTTTCTTCTCTGTCTGTCATAAATTTTGTAATCTTGTCGATTGCTGAAGTAAACACAACTCTTGCTTTTCCAAGTTGTGATTTCCTGCCTCTCTCTGTCATGACTGATGGATCTGTTCTTTTCATCGCTGTTTCTGTCGTGTCGCAGGTTTCCCCCTTTGATGCCATAATTAGAAAGTATTGTCTTGTATCTGTTTCCTATCCTGGTATTTGAATAGAAAAATCAGAATCTGTCGGTGTCGTAAATTCCAAGTTGTAAATAAACTGTAACTTCTAATTATGTTGTGTCTGTGTCTGTCAGAGACTGCAAGGAACTGTTTAAAACTGTGATAGACGCACTGAATTAAATCCAAAATGACTTCTTCACTAAAAACATTTATTTTCAGTATACTTGAATATATAAAACAGTGGTTTTAAACAATACGTCCTCGCAGTCTCTCGGTGTCTTTGTCTATGGCATTATAGCCTGTTTGTCTAAGAGTTTATTGTCCTTTGTTCAGATTTTATCATAGCGGGTCACATTCTGACCCCGCCTGATAACGGTACCAAGATTCTTACAATTAAAATAAATCAGTTATACAGCTGGTATACATATTATACTATGAAGGCAATAGCCAAGTACTCACTGACAGTCACAATAGGGGCGCCTTCTCAACCTCGTGGATTTCCTCCGGGCACTCCGGTTTCCTCCCACTGCTAAAGACCCCTACGCGCAAGCGAATTATTGAAATAAAATTAAAACCATTTGTTAGTCCCAAAATGATCTAGTTTGTGTCAAGTGGACGTTAAACCCCATTTCTCTCTCTCTCATTAGCCCAGTTTAAGAGCAGTAGAGTAGGTCGTTAAACCCCATTTCATTTCAGTGGCGGATCATAAGGTCCCCGGGCCCTGTGGCAGCGTACTCGAGAAATGTTTTGAAATATTGACCTGAAATGGAGAGAGAGAGAGAGAGAAATGGGGTTTAACGTCCACTCGACACAGCTAGGTCATTTCAGGACTAACATATGGTTTAATTTTATTTCAATAATCCGCTTGCGCGTAGGGGTCTATAGCAGTGGGAGGAAACCGGAGTGCCCGGAGGAAACCCACGAGGTTGAGAAGGCGCCCCTATCTCCATGCCACATACGCTCACACCAGGGCTCGAAACCACAGCCGCAAGCCAGAGGTGACCGGCCACCTAGAGGTCGAAGCGCGGCACTCTAGACCACTAGGCCATCCCAACCCCCCTGACCTGAAATGGAAGCCTGTGAAGTATATTAATGTCAGGAAGTCATAGTGTCTATCTAGATTAGTGAAATGAAATGGGGTTTAACGTCCTACTGTTCGGCTCTGAACTGGGTAAATGAAGACGAAATGGACTAATGAAGACAGAATCTAGATTAGTAATTTGAATGAAGTTGAAGACAATCATTTTTCTGAATAGTGTAAAATTTGTTTCATCAAGAATGTACTTGCGGAAATTGATTCAAATTTTTTTTCGAACGATGCCCCTTGAGGTCCCCTACCTATTAATTTCAAAACTCATCGAAAAAGGGCCACTTTGTATTACGGTTTTGGGGGAATCAGTCTTCAATTTTTTTTTTCTACCAAATATAATAAAAAAAATTTTTTTTTTGTCACCAAATTGAGGTGCCCAAGGCATTTGCCACTATTGCCCTCACTGTCATCGAGTTATGTGGTGTGGATTTGATTCCCCACTTGAACATGACAAGGAGAAGGGTCACCTGTCCAACCTCATGGATTTCCCCTGGATTCCCCCCAGTCCCCACTGATAAAAAAAACCTACATGCAAGCAAATTATTGAAATGAAATTGAATCCTACGCAAATTCCGAAATGGCCTAGTTTGTGTCCAGTGAGGTAAAACTCACTCTCTCTTTTAGAATAACAGGACAGTTTCAAGAGAAAGTTCATTCCAGTATATTTCCCTATTTTACATCACATTGCACAAATACTGACTACCATTGTGCAAAAGATAGGGAATAGGATCTACCGAGGCCATTTCTGAAAACAAATGGTTCAGTAGTTTTATTTCAATAGTCTTTAATCTGAGGACCTGGGGTTTTATTCAACCAAAATATGTTAAGAATACAGCCTTTTCATTGGATTAGAGCTAAAATTTGTACTAGTATTTTAGCTCTCAACCAATGAAAAGGTTGGATCCTTAAAGTATCTTGGCTTATGTTTTTAAGTACATCGTCCTTGGAGAAACCAACGAGGTTGGACAGGTGACCATGCCACTAAACTCGATGACAGAATTCATGATTAAAGGCGCACCTGTTAAGCCATTTTGCCACCCACTCCCTCAGATTGAAAATAGACCAATTACCATATCAAACATAAAATGAGAGATTTACAAAATTAAAACAATATGATCGTGACTTTATTCATTACATGACTATAAATGTTAGCCGAAATCGTAATGGAAATTCTTCATATTTCATATCACATATTTTACTATGTCTCACCACCATCACATATTTTACTATGTCTCACCACCATCACATATTTTACTATGTCTCACCACCATCACATGTTTTACTACGTCTCACCACAATCACATGTATGTTTCCAATGACCCATTGAGTGCATATTTAAACAGGGTTTTCGGCTAAAAGTCTTACTGCACACAGCCATTAATTGTCTTATCGTGTATGTACATTTTATGACAATATAACATACCCTTGTCCCAAAAGGACGACGATCTGAGTCACAGCGCTATTTCTTTTTTAGTGACACTGTGAGTCAATTCATGACGTCTCAGATTGGCCGTTCGCTTAAAAAATTTACCACATTTCTCACATTGGTAGTTTTTCTCTCCGTTGTGTCTTCGTAGGTGAGCGGTCAAATAATTCTGACTAATACATCTATAATCACATTGCGGGCAAGCAACAGGTTTGTGGTCAAGATGTGTTAGTTTATGTTTTTTCAAACTGCCGCGTGTAAAAATTTTCTCGCAAATATTACAAATAAATCTCTCGCATGGCTTTGGGCGACGCTCACTGATAAATACTTTATGCTTATGCTTTCTTTTTGGTACTAAAGGCTTTCTTTTTGATGCTAAATTAGACTGCAGTAAATTGGCATTATTTTGAATTAAATTATCAATGGCTTTAATGGTTTCACTTGCATTTTTTAGCGTTTGAACAATTGTTGATGATTTACTGTTGTTTCGATTTGAGGATGTTGCTTTGGGTAATTCAGGCTTGTTAGTTACTATGGGCAATTCAGATTTACTCGCTGCTACAGATGATTTAGGATTGATGGTTACGGTGTTGCATTTGGGAATCGTTGATTTGAGTATTTCTGGTTTACTTGTTGCTATAGGAGGTGATTTTAATAAACTGGTTGCTAATGGTAATATACTGTGACTGCTTTGTGGATGTAATTGTAGATTATTTATTATTTTCAATGATTCAGATTTACTTATTGTTATGGGTAACATAGGTTCACTTGTTAATTCAGGATTACTCGTTGATGTGAGCATTTCAGGTTCACTTGTTGCTATGGTTATATTGGATTTACTTCTTGTAAAAATGCTTGATTTGGATTGGCTTGTTGCTATGGGTAATTCAGGTTGACTTGTTTCTATGATGTTGGGTTTACTTGGTTTGGGTTGTCTTGTTGCTATGGGTATGAGTAATTCAGGTTGACCTATTTCTATGATTATTTCAGGGTGACTTGTTTCTATGGGTAATTCAGGTTGACCTGTTTCTATGATTATCTCGGGTTCACTTGTTTCTATGGGTAATTCAGGTTGACCTGTTTCTATGATTATCTCAGGTTCACTTGTTTCTACGGGTATCTCAGGTTGACCTGTTTCTATGGGTAATTCAGGTTGACCTGTTTCTATGATTATCTCAGGTTGACCTGTTTCTATGGGTAATTCAGGTTGACTTGTTGTTATGGTGATGTTGGGTTCACTTGTTGCTATAGTTATTTGGGGTTTACTTACTTTTAATAGGGATTGTTTGTGTTTACTTCTTTCTACAGGTGGTTTTAAAATAGAAGGTGAGACATTATTTTGGCACAAAAATGTTTCCATAGGGATCTGGTTGCTAGCTTCGACAGAATTTAAACTTACAGGAGCTTCGTCATGTTCGACTACCAAATAAGTATCTGGTTCATCTAGCGTCAAGTCTATAGGTTTTAATGATTTACACACATTTACTACATCGTTGCTACTGGTTACCGTATCAGACAAGATCTGGTTACATAACAACACAATCTGTTGACAGTACGAATCATAACCAGATATTTTAGAGAAAAGGGAGATAAGTTGATTGACAGTTGTATTTTGATTGTTGACGAGACTGTCACATGTTTGTATAATTCTGTTTACATCTATCTGGGATATTAATAGATGAGTTTGTACCACTTGAGTCATCACACATGTTGAAGTCATCGTAACTCATCAAGGAAACACGGTCCACAACTTATTCTTTTGATTTAATTTTTCTTCTTCTGTGTAGCTTATCCTGAAGAAAATAATTGCAGAAATCGTGTCACAACCTTTTATAGTGAAGAGTTGGGGTTGTATGGTACGTGCAGCCTGTATCATAAGGCATGTCATTGAGTAAGTTCTCAGGTTTTTCCCACTGCTAAAGACTCCTATTATTGAAATAAAATTGAACCATATGTTAGTCCCAAAATGACCCAGTTTGTGCTGAGTGGATGTTAAATGAGGAAAGATATAGAAGAATGTGCTGCGAGTTTATGGGTCGCGACAGGACATTGGAATAATGGATTGTTGTATTAAAGGACAATCATGACAACCACCAGTTGACAGTTTTCTGTGTCGTTTACAAACACGAGGATACAAGAACATTTGATAAAAAAGACCTGTCATGTAATGTACAAAAGGAGCCATTGATTTCGAGCATAAATTTGCATGAAAATCAAAGGAGAGAATGACATAAAAAAAATTCTTTCCTGTGGCTGTAACAACCATACGTTATGTAGATACATATATACATGTACATGTAGCAAAGATTTCCAGCAGAATTCATATTTTCTAAGAAAGTCAAAACATAATTATTTCTATGTCTTTTGTTCAAAGGGGATTATGTGGCTGAGTTGGTAAGACGCTGGCTCACTAGCCTGGAGTTCGGTTGTTCGATCCCTGCATTGACTGAGAAAGTTCATGTAGATTTTCCGGCGTGGTTTCCTCTTGTCAGTGATGCAGTACGGAGGGCCTGACAAGGAAAGCTGTCTAGTCCTTTGGATGGGACATAAAACCAGGGTCCCGTATACACACTGGCATGCACATAAAAGATCCCATGGGCAGTTTCCCTCATAGCACACTGTATGGTGTATGCCCGTCTTCATTGACATTAGTCCAGGTTAAGAGCAAAACAGTAGGACGTTAAACCCCATTTCATTTCATTTCTTTTGCTCAATATATCGGTTGTCAATTCACAAATATTACCGAGGCAGAGAAATGGGGTTTAACGTCCACTTGACACAAACTAGGTCATATTGTGGGACTAATACATTTAATAAGTATAACTTAAAATTATGAAATTTTTGAATAAAAGTTTTCTGTGAAGTAACTCAATTTTTTGTTTTGCATTTTTTATTTTTTAGAATAGGCCTAGTATTTCTACTCTTCTTGTTGGGCCTTGGCCTCTGGAGGGCCTACGCCATGTATCAGTTTTTCATAATGTGGTAAGCCATTGGGTAAATCGTCTTACCCTACTTATATTGAATGGTTAAAACACAAACCCTTGTAAAGCATTGGTCCAGTAGATTTGAAGTTTTACCGTTGTACGGCGTTTGTATAGTTTCTTCCCATGAACGGTTGCAATTTAGAGTTGCCGTATCTGTGTCATACGGTAATTACAAATTTGGAACTTTGGTGGTATACACACGAAACGAAATAGTAAAGTATTAAAAGTCTGTTTAAAATTTGGAACTTCGGCCATATGGACACGAAACGAAATAGTAAAACACCTAGAAATGGACACATATGGGTCACAACCTACGTGGATAATGTATATAAACTGATTATAAACGTTTCTTATCAGTTATACTATGAAATTTCTACCTGAATGATGGTCTGTAGGGTATATCCTGAGTGGGATGGGAAGTCATATATACTTAGTTCTAAGCAGTTAGTGTCGATGGAATGAAGTTGTGTCAGATTATATTTGTGAATAGTGCAAAATTTGCTTCTTCAGGAATATAATACATGGGGGAATTTTATTCAAGTTTTTGTTTCGGACAGATGCCCCTTACCAAATAATTTCAAAACTCATTGAAAAGGGCTACCTTGTATCACGATTTTTTTTTGATTTTTCTTCAAAATATTAAAAATAAATTTTGTGACTAAATCGCCAGGCCAAACGGCCCGAACCCTAAGAATTTGCCTCTATTTCCCTTGCTATTGAGTCGAGTGGCGTGGTTTTACTTCCTCGCTTGTACATGACAAGGAGTAGGGTCACCTGTCAAATCTTGTGGGTTTTCCCTGGGTCTTCTGGTTTCCTCCCACAGCTAAAGACCCCTACATGAATGCAAATTACTAAAATGAAATTGAACCCTTTGGTAATCCCGAAATGACCGAGGTATTTGCCTTTGTCACTGCCATTGAGTCAAGTTGCGTGGTTTTGATTCCCCGCTTGTACATGACAAAGAGTAGGGTCACCTGTCAAATCTTGTGGGTTTTCCCTGTGTCTTCTGGTTCCCTCCCACTGCTAAAGACCCCTAGATGAAAGCAAATTATTGAAATGAAATTGAACCGTTTGGTAATCAGGAAATTACCTAGTTTTTGTGGAGTGACATGAAACCTCTCTCTCTCTCCCCCTCTCTATTAGGAGAACAGGATAGTTTCAACAGAAAGTCAATTTCAGTTTCAACAGAAAGTCAATTTCAGTCTCAACAGAAAGTCAATTCCAGTTTATCTCCCTGTTTAATATCACACTGTACAAACTCTGACTATGATATTGTACAAACTAGGCTATTTCCGGACAAACAAATGGTTCAGTATGATTTCAATAGTCTTTAATCGGAGTACCTGGGGTTTGATTTGTGGAAACGTCAACCAAAATATGTTAAGAATCCAGCCTTTTCATTGGCTTAGAGCTAAAAATTTGCACTAGGATTTAAGCTATCAACCAATGAAAAGGCTAGACTCAACGAGAGAATGCATGATCTAAAGTCTATGTGTTACGCCATTCTACTCTATAAACACTTATTAACATATTCTACAAACAATGGCGACCATATTGTACAACAATTGAGAGAGAGAGAGATGGGGTTTAACGTCCACTCGACACAAACTAGGTCATTTCAGGACTAACATATGGTTTAATTTTATTTCAATAAATAGCTTGCGATTAGGGGTCTTTTGCAATGAGAGACAACTGGGGGACCCGGAGAAAACCCATGAGGTCGGACAGTACAACAATTGAATACCATATTCTACAAACAATGCGACCACATTGTACCACAATTGAATTCCATATTGTAAAAACACTGACAATTTTAACAATTTTAATTGTCAAGTCATATAATCATAAGAAACAAAAAGTTTATTTAGTACATGACCATAAATGTTTGCCTGATTCGTCATGGCAGTTCTTCATATTTGATCTCACATATTTTACTGTCTCATCACAAGCACATGTTATACTATGTCTCACCACAATCACACGTACTATGTCTCACCACCATCACACATTGTACAATGTCTCACCACAATCACATTTTGTACAATGTCTCACTACCATCACATGTTGTACAATGTCTCCCCACCTTCACATGTTTTACTATGTCTCAACACCATCACATGTTTTACTATGTTTCCGTTGAGTATTTTTAAGTTTAAATTTTCTACCATCACATATTTTACTGTCTCACCACCATCACGTCTCACCACCATTAGTGTTCTTGAACAGAGCCAACTATAGACAGGCAGCCAAAGTTTATTATGTGGCAATGTGTGTCAATTCATGCATATTCAGTGTGGTCTTTCGACTAAAACATTTACCACACCTCACACACTGGTGTTTTTTCTCTCTGGTGTGTGTCTGTAGGTGAACATTCAAATAACTAATATGAAGACACCTATAATCACAATGCGGACAGGCAACCGGTTTGAGGCCTTGATGAGTAAGTTGATGTAATTTCAAACTGCCAGGTCTTGTCAAAATTTTCCCACAAATTTCACAAACAATATTCTGGTGTGGTTTTGGGCGACTCTTTCTGATTCTCTTATGCTTGATTTTTGGTACTAAATGTTTGCTATTTGGTACTGAATGAGACTGAAGTAAATTGGCATTGTTCTGGAGTATATTATTGATGACATCAATTGTTTCACTAGCAGTTGCATTTTTTAGCATTGGTTTAACAATTGTTGATGATTTACTGTTTTTTGGGTTTGATGATGTTGCTGTGGGTAACTGATCAGGCTGATTCGTTACTATGGGCAAGTCATGTTTACTTGCTGCAACAAATGATTTAGGATAGATAGTTACTGTGTTGCATTTGGGATTGGTGAATATGAGAAATGCAGATTTACTACTACTTGTTGCTTTGAGTATTTCTGGTTTACTTGTTGCTATAGGCACTTCACACTCATCTGTTTCTATGGCTGTTTGGAATTTAATATTTCCTGTACATAGTTCAGATTTACTTGTTGCTTTGGGTGATTTTAATACAGTGGTTGCTAATGGCAATTTACCTTGACTGCTTGGTGAGTGTATTTGTAGATTACTTGTTACTTTGGATGATTCAGCTTTAATTGTTGCTATGGGTATTATAGGTATACTTGTTGTTATTGTTAAATCAGGATTAATTGTTGCTATGGATGATATTGGTAGACTGGTTGCTAATGGTAATTTACCTTGACTGCTTGGTGGGTGTAATTGTAGATCATTTGTTACTATGGATGGTTCAGATTTAATTGTTGCTATGGGTAATGTAGGTTTACTTGTTGATATTGTTAAATCAGGATTAATTGTTGCTATGCACGATATTGGTAGACTGATTGCTAATGGTAATTTACCTTGACTGCTTGGTGGGTGTAATTGTAGATCGTTTGTTACTATGGATGGTTCAGATTTAATTGTTGCTATTGGTAATGTAGGTTTACTTGTTGATATTGTTAAATCAGGATTAATTGCTGCTATAGGCGATTTTAATACATTGATTGCTAATGGTAATTTATCTTGACTGCTTGGTGGGTGTAATTGTAGATCATTTATTGCTATGGATGGTTCAGATTTAATTGTTGCTATGGGTGATGTAGGTTTACTTGTTGATATTGTTAAATCAGGATTAATTGTTGCTATAGGTGATTTTGATACATTGATTGCTAATGGTAATTTATCTTGACTGTTTGGTGGGTGTAATGGTAGTGTACTTGTTACTATGGATGGTTCAGATTTAATTGTTGCTATGGGTAATATAGGATTACTTGTTACAATTGGTAAATCAGGATTAATGGTTGCCATGGGTGATTTTGGTAGACTACTTTGACTGTTTGGCAGTTTTAATTGTAGATTACTTGATGCTATGGATAATCCATGTTTTGTTGTTGCTATCGTTATTTTGGGTTTATCTGTTGCTACGGGTAATTCAGTTCTTGTTGTTGCTAGTATCGGTACCTCAGGTTGACTTGTTGCTATGGTTATTTGGGGTTTACGTCTTTTTGACATGGATCGTTTTTGTGTTTTTGTTGCTACAGGCTGTTTTAAAATAGACGGTGAGACATTGTTTTGGCATAATCTAGTGGCATCACATGCCTTAGAAATGGTTTCGTTAGGGATATGGTTACTTGGTTCGACAGACGTTAAACTTCCAGGACCTTCGCCATGTTCGACTACCAAATAAGTATCAGGTTCATCTAGCGACAAATCTATCGATTTTAACGATTTACACACATTTACTACATCGTTGCTACTGGTTACCGTATCAGACAAGATCTGGTTACATAACGACACAATCTGTTGACAGTAAGAATCGTAATCAGATATTTTAGAGAAAAGGGAGATAAGTTGATTGACAGTTGTATTTTGATTGTTGACGAGACTGTCACATGTTTGTATAATTCTGTTTACATCTATCTGGGATATTAATAGATGAGTTTGTACCACTTGAGTCATCATACATGTTGAAGTCATCGTGAACCATCGAGGGAACAGGGTCCACAACTTATTCTCTTGATTTAATATTTTCTCTTCTGTGTAGCTTATCCTGAAGAAAATAATAGCATAACTTATTCTTTGATTTATGAGAAGACAGTCACGACGTGTTTGTCTTAGGATATTAATCGATGGGTGCGTACCACTTCAAGCATCACAAGCTCTTACATGTAGCTTATCATGAAAAAAATAGTTGGAGTTAAACATGCAACAGCTAATTATAAATCTGGCAACTGCCTATTGCAGGTCTTTCTTTAGGCCTGAAATGTTATCAAAATGATTAATTATACATTAATTAACTTATCCAGACCAAAGCCGTATATAGATAAAGTTGCGACAACTGTGAAGCCAGAAAATTCATGTGACGTCATGAAAATATGACGTTATGAGTAAAAAGACGCCATCTTGGGTCCCAAGTACCTACTTACTATCTATTTATAATATGCCCTATTTTATTGTTGTGTCGCAATTGGCTGCCCAGACATACAGGGTGTGGATAGATATGTCATAGATTTCCGCGAAAAAGATTCTATTGGAGATAAAACATATATTTTTACATATAACCTAATTCATAAGAAAATAAAATAGAAGATACATCAGATAAAGCGCTATAAATTTAAAAATCAGATTCATCTGAACAATTCTGAATAGGCTAAATAGAGAAAGTCACCTTGATGTTGACAGATACGTTAGACTATATGAAATACGATATTTTTATGATATGATTCAACTACACAAACGATATGCAACAAGACAATGTATGAATTTGTCTGACATTTTTATCATTGAACCAAATAGCATGGGTTTCTCTTGCAATTTGTTCAGGATAAATTGTAGCCCGTAAAACGTAACCCCAAGAAAGAGATAAAACATTTTGTTAAGTAAAGCCATGGACCGTATACGACGCCATGACGTCATAGTTATTATGGCGTCATAGTTGGGACCCACAATGGCGCCTGTAAATGAGTTGTCGTAACTTTCCCTATACAGGGCTTTGATCCAGACCATAATCAACTCTCTATGTCATCGCTAGCCTGCAATATTTACTGGATTAGGATCTTATTTGCTGCTCAGTTATCATTCATAATTTAATCATAAAATGGATAATCGAGACTATGTTTTTTTAGCGTACCGACTTTAGTAATTATGATCTAGGCTAGGTGGAAAATTCAATCGCTAAATTCTTGTTAAGAGTGGATCAATTTCTCTTTACATTATCTAGTTTTAACAACACTCAAAGTCATTAAAAACGCAATGCCTAATTCCTGAAATATTTCTCGTAAACGTTTTCTTGGGCTTTCTTTTTTTATGGCACATAAGTGAAACTTGTGATGGGTTCTGCGTTTGAACCCAATATCAGTCTCGGTAATGAACTTGTCTTTTTTTCACAATTTTAAACAGTCCCATATGTCACACGTTTTGCACATGCATTCATTGCACTCTGGCCCTTTATTCTGGTCAAAAAATTGTATTATTTTACAATATTCAAATAAATTGATGATACAAATTTCATCGTAACACACCTAATTTAAAAAATTGGAAAAATTCAACTACATGATTTGAAAAGGTTAACGTAAACCTTTTCAAATGTGTCTTGGATTTTAAAATATTTTCGAACCCTCTGGACAAGTAAAATATGATGTAATGGATAATTTACACAACAGGTAGGACACATAAACATCTGGTACTTAGAATAAGACTATTATTTATTTTCTAGAGCTGCCAAGCCAGCAAGAGTGTTATTGTCCCTTTAAACAAGAAAACAGGAATGGAGAGTAGGGCCTACAATAGAAACATAAAACACCATATCCATGATACCTTTTTTTTTCACTTTTTTAACTACCGGTATGTAAAATGAAAAATCGAAATCCCATTAAAACACGACCAAACCAAACCGAAAAGTAGCAAATTTAATTTCATATTTATCATATTTTATTATTTAAATCAACCTGTCCAAAATACAATATTGTAATGAATTGGACGTTAAACAAGTATTAAATTATACCCAGCTACGTATATAAATCAGCTATTGGCTATTTGTGGGGACTGTCGTGTTTAAAAGTATATTTATCATGATATTTTTTATCGTTTTGTCCCTGTAAAAAATATAAATAAATACGAAACCGTGGTAGAATATGGAAGAAGGCTAGCTCTAGTCGATTTGTCGGAGTTACCTCCCTTGAATGGGTTGTAAAATTTTGATGAAATTTATTTTGGGCAAACCGTGGATCAAGATCAATATTGCACAGATTCGATTTAAAAGGGTGGAAACATTTGTTTTGTACAGATGAACGTAATACATCGGCATCCAGATTTTTGAAGAAATCAAAGGTTTGCATTGGGAAAAGTCGCTGCCAGCTGAATCAATTTCATTTTATGCGCCTGTCTTCAATTCTTGTTGATGCCATTGGGCTTGGCTGTCAGTGTCACTTTTTATGTTTGGGAATCGGTGACGTTTGACCTCAGACATCTGGACCTATAACTTTCATTTATACTTAAAATGATAATGTATTTAATTGCATGGTATTGTTTTGAGAAGATCAGTAGACTCAGTTACAAAAGCATCAATTTATCAAAAATTTATTAACTGTATTAACTGACCTACGTACTTCCCTCTAGTTAACCTAGGACGTGCAGATCCTGTCAAGAGAACAGACAGTGCGAGTGCCAGAGAGAACAGTGTTCTTCTTATTGCTTGGTTTCGATTCAACATTTTTATATGAGAAAGAAGTCACCGACAGCTGCCTAAATTTGTGACTTTTCTCAGGCTCTCCAACGGCTAAAGATCCCTAAGCAAGTAGACACAAGTGAATTATTGAAATGAAATTGTATCATATAGATGTCATTTAATCTTATTTAGTCCTATTTCTTTCATATGCATTCAATATCTAATCATTTTTTGAAATTTCATAAAAGCCTTTAAAATCATCAGTGCCCAAGGGAATTATCTAACAAAAATTTACCATATACGTACATGTACCGGTAACTTCCGAAATAACCCATAGTTAGCCTACTCCGTGTTTTTGTATTCTAGCAAGATGGAGAACATGCATCTTCAAGAGAGTGGCATGATCATTCCTGAAGGCAACAACCAAATGATGAGTTATGATTCGTACAATTATAAGAAATATCCAGATTTCACTAAATTACATCATATTAAATCCTCCCAAACACAGAGTTCAGCCCACTACAAAATATCACACATGGGACTTAATAACATCATAGAAATCTGTGAAAATCATGTCATAGGTCAAACAAATTCTGTTCAAGAAATTGTCACACTCTGTTCAAAGATTTCTGGTTATGAATTTTACTGTAATCAGATCGTGGCTTTTTGTAATCAGATTTTTTCTGAGACGCTGAACAGTAGCCACACCATAATTAGTCTGTGTAAATCTGTTTCACAAGTAGATTCTTCTTCGGCATCAACATTGACAGATCCTGTGTATTCTAGCGGTCATAGTGGTCACAATGCTGGTACCTTTAACAATTGTCAAAACCTTTACGACGAACCGAGCACAAGCAGTCAAATTCAAACAACAGAAGACAAGGAGATATTCATAGGAAACATAGATTTAAAAACTGGTAAAACAAACATTAAAAAGAAGAGTCAGGTTTTAGAAGAGTGTAAAACTGTTTCGACAGACGTAAAGGACGAAGACAGTCCCGTTCCTGATCCTGATCCAGATCCCGTTGATCTGGAGAGTGATCTAGAGTTCCCGGATGATGACCTTAATGATCCAGATTTTGAAGAGGAACCTGTAAAGCAGCCACCGCTTGTAAAATTATCCATCTTCAAATGTCGAACATGTTCAAAGACATTTAAAACAGATAAAAAACTTGAAAAACACAAACAGTCCCATGACAAGAAAAACAAAATATGTCATTATTGTAGTCAACAGTTTAAAGATTGTAAAACTCTTAAAGAACATCTGGCAACTCATGACTCCAAGAACCTAACCTGTGAAATTTGTGGTAAGACGTTAAAAAATAGTTACAGCTTAAAGAATCACGTATTAACTCATGGTGATAACAAACCGTTTGCGTGTCCTCAGTGTGATTTTAAAGGTATTAATAAAGCGCGGCTGTCGCTTCACATGGTCATCCATTCTAACGAGAAGAAGTTCCAGTGTGATAAATGTGGTAATCAGTTCGCCCGTAAGAGTGATCTAAGAAGTCATATGCTGCAACATGTAACAGTGAAAGCTTTTCCCTGTGAATTATGTGAGTATCGAGGACTGAGTCAGAAACATTTGGATAAACACATGGTGCGTCACTCGGACGAAAAGAACTATCAGTGCGACGAATGCGGTAAACGTTTCCCTCGTCCGGCATCATTGAGAAACCATCTTCGATCTCATGCTGGTATTAAATCGTATCATTGTGACCAGTGTCCGAAAACATTTACGCTTAGTCGTCATTTAGCTCGTCATAGAAAAGTTCATAAAGAGGACATGCCTTACGCGTGTGAAGTTTGTGGAAAGCGTTCTCGACAAGCGTATAATATAACAGTTCACATGAGAACACATAACGGACATAAGCCATTCTCTTGTGAAATCTGTGGCAAAAAATTTGCACATAACGTTTCACTAAGGCAGCACCGGAATTTGTGTGCAAATAAGATTGAAAATACTTCAAGAGTTGTTAGTGATTTTTTAAACATGACTTATTAAATAAATGATGCATATATACCGAGTATTGGCCATTAGGTATAGCAACAAACAATGACACTAGTGTAAAAGAATACTGGGACGTAGGCTCTATTTGTGATATTTGAGATTAAGGGTAACTGTTAATCCTCATTTGGAAATGGCATTGCTGTAAACACAAAATATGTGGCACATAAAAGTCCCTAAAATCCTCTACTTTAGTACTTTAGGGTCCAGCAACTAACTCAAAATATGTAATACCTTTTGAAACAATTTAAATCCATCAGTCTTCATCTGGAAATGGAGACCTGTGTCCCAAGCTTTATTATGAGGTGTCTGGATAAAACCAAACTTCTATTTTATAAAAATAAAGTGTAGGTAAAATTTATCTTTTGTTACCAAGTGCATCACTTGGTTCATGCACTGTAGAGACTTAAAAAAATTGAGCGGAAATCTTGAAAGTGTTTGACGTTTATATCCAAACTACTTAATAGTATTGAGCTGAAATTTTGAGACAAGGTAAATACACCAGGCAATTTCTTGGCAGCTTTCCCATTGGCCCCCACTGCAGTCACACACAAGACAAATAAAACAGGTTACTTACATGTACATAATTATACAGACTGTTTAATTGTGTGTTACGCATGAGTGCCATTCAAAAGGATATATGAAAAAATCTTTTTCATTGCATTAGGTGCTCAACGATTGTCGATTCTAGTCCAGCCCAGCACCCTGCTTCTGTTAAGCTGGACTTTGCAGATGGTGTAGATTTTTAGTGGATTAAAAAGATCATCGACATTTAATAATTTAACTTAAAAATGGATAATCAAGACTATCGTACCTGACAATCGAGACTATTGTGTGAAAACTTTGCTAATAACGACCAGCATCTCTAGATCTTACGGAATGCATCTCTCAAAAATCGTTTTTTATCAACGTTGTGAATGAAATATTGTATGATAGATATTGAATATCGATGCCAGTGTATAATTTACATGTATTATGTTTTAGAAATACAAATATAGGTACATGTAGATATACTTCACACACCTTTCATTGCAGACAAAACAAAAAAACATGACAAAAGGATGTTTATTGAATAATAAACAATATAATGTGTTTCATCTATAATTTATATACACTAACACTATGGAATTATGTTGCATGTTAATAAACCAGTAATTGTTATTCCATAAATAGTGTAACTGTTCAATTACTAAATGTCACTTTAAGATGTTATGATTTATATACTTTTTGTAGTTTGTTAAGATGATATTTATATGAAATTTAATTGTAAATACACTCTTATGGTTTTAATTTATCTCATTTAGTTGCCAGTACTATGTTGATACTTTTAAATATTATTTTATACATAATATATTATTTATATCTAATATTTTACGTACATGTAGTGCATTGTATATGTTAGTGAGTGGGGCCACAGTGGCTTAGTGGGTATGACGCTGGGACGCTGGCCTGGAGGTCGGGGGTTCGATCCACGCATTGGCTGAGAAAGTTCATCCAGATTTTCGGTGGGATTCCCCCTTGTTAGTGTTGCAGGACAGAATGCCTGACAAGGACAGGTGTCTAGTCATTTGGATGGTATGAAAAACCAAGGTATCGTGTACACATTGGCATGCACGTAAACGATCCCTTGGCAGTTGGAATTCGATATAACAGTAGGGTTTTTTTAGTTTCATCCAAATGACTATACATTGTCCGTCTGCCTGCACTCATAATGAGGATTAACCATGCTGGATAATCACAATGAACTTTCTGGGCCACCTCAGGGATCAATCACGGCACCTCAAAGTTAGCAAGCCAACATCTTACTCTCTGAGCCACCGTGGCCCCTTTTTCCAAAAGGGAACCCACAGATAAAACTTTCTCATCTATATTTGGTATATATATATATATATATATATTAAATGTTAATTTTTATACGCCCACATTTTCATGTGGACGTATTATGTCGTCGCCCCTGTCCGTCCGGACGTCCGTCCGTCCGTCCGTCCGTCCGTCCGTCCGTCTGGACGTCCGTCCGGACGTCCGTCCGGACGTCCGTCCGTCCACAATTGTTTGTGGACTCTCTACAGGTCACAATTCTTACCCGATTTTAACGAAACTTGAAATATATGTTTATCCCCAAAAGATCTCGGCTGCTTTCGATATTGGCATGTATCGGATCAAAACTTCATGGATTATGGCCCCTGATTGTACGAAAAATCACGTTTCTAGCTTGTGGACCCTATAGAGGTCACAATTTTGAACCGATTTTTATGAAACTTGACATGCATGTTTATAACCAAAAGATCTTGGTTCCTTTCGATATTTGCGCCTATCGGAACGTAATTTCCTGAATTATGGCCCCTGATTGTCCGAAAAATCACCTTTTTATACGCCCACATTTTCATGTGGACGTATTATGTCGTCGCCCCTGTCCGTCCGGACGTCCGTCCGTCCGTCCGTCCGTCCGTCCGTCCGTCCGTCCGTCCGTCCGTCCGTCCGTCCGTCCGTCCGTCCACAATTAGTTTGTGGACTCTCTACAGGTCACAATTCTTATCCGATTTTGACGAAACTTGAAATATAGGTTTATCCCCATAAGATCTCGGCTGCTTTCGATATTGGCATGTATCGGATGGAAACTTCATGGATTATGGCCCCTGATTGTACGAAATATCATGTTTTTAGCTTGTGGACCCTATAGAGGTCACAATTTTGAACCGATTTTGATGAAACCTGACATGCATGTATATAACCCCAAGATCTTGGTTCCTTTCGATATTTGCGCCCATCGGATCGTAACTTCCTGAATTATGGCCCCTGATTGTCCGAAAAATCGCCCTTTTTAGCTTGTGGTCCGTCTGGAGGTCAAAATTATTATCCGATTTAAAAAACCTTTCGAGTATATCACCGTTACATGGTAATGAAGGTTGAGTTCAAATTTCGTGAAAATCGGACCAAAATTGACATACAAAATGGCCGCTGTTTGTACGCGAATAGTGTGAAAATATGTTATTTCAAGGTTGTGGACCCTATAGAGGTCACAATTTTGAACCGATTGTGATGAAACTTGACATGCATGTTTATAACCCCAAGATCTTGGTTCCTTTCGATATTTGCGGCCATCGGATCGTAACTTCCTGAATTATGGCCCCTGATTGTCCGAAAAATCGCCCTTTTTAGCTTGAGGTCCCTCTGGAGGTCAAAATTATTATCCGATTTAAAAAACCGTTTGATAATATCACCGTTACATGGTAATGAAGGTTGAGTTCGAATTTCGTGAAAATCGGACCAAAATTGACATACAAAATGGCCGCCGTTTATACGCGAATAGTGTGAAAATATGTTATTTCAAGGTTGTGGACCCTATAGAGGTCACAATTTTGAACCGATTGTGATGAAACTTGCCATGTATGTTTATAAGCTAAAGATCTTGGTTCCTTTCTATATTTGCGGCCATCGGATCGTAACTTCCTGAATTATGGCCCCTGATTGTCCGAAAAAACCGATTGATAATATCACCGTTACATGGTAATGAAGGTTGAGTTCGAATTTCGTGAAAATCGGACCAAAATTGACATACAAAATGGCCGCCGTTTATACGCGAATAGTGTGAAAATATGTTATTTCAAGGTTGTGGACCCTATAGAGGTCACAATTTTGAACCGATTGTGATGAAACTTGCCATGTATGTTTATAAGCTAAAGATCTTGGTTCCTTTCTATATTTGCGGCCATCGGATTGTAATTTCCTGAATTATGGCCCCTGATTGTCCGAAAAATCGCCCTTTTTAGCTTGTGGTCGCTCTGGAGGTCAAAATTATCATCCGATTTACAAATCCGTTTTATTATATCACCGTTACATGGTAATGAAGGTTGAGTTCAAATTTTGTGTAAATCGGACCCAAATGGACAGACAAAATGGCTCCTGTTTGTACGCGATCAGTGTGAAAATATGTTATATCAAGGTTGTGGACCCCATAGAGGTCACAATTTTGAACCGATTTTGATGAAACTTGACATGCATGTTTATAACCCGAAGATCTTGGTTCCTTTCGATATTTGCGCCCATTGGTTCGTAACTTCCTGAATTATGGCCCCTGATTGTACGAAAAATCACCCTTTTTAGCTTGTGGTCCCACTGGAGGTCAAAATTATTATCTGATTTTAAAAAACGTTTGAGTATATCACCGTTACATGGTAATGAAGATTGAGGTAAAATTTTGTGAAAATCGGACCAAAATTGACAGACAAAATGGCCGCCGTTTGAACGCGATTAGTGTGAAAATATGTTATATCAAGATTGTGGACCCTATAGAGGTCACAATTTTGATCCGATTTTGATGAAACTTGACATGCATGTTTATAACCCAAACATCTTGGTTCCTTTAGATATTTGCGCCCATTGGATCGTAACTTCCTGAATTATGGCCCCTGATTGTCCGAAAAATGACCTTTTTTTTAGCTTGTGGTCCCTCTGCGGTCAGAATTATTATCCCATTTAAAAAAACGTTTGATAGTATCACCGTTACATCGTAATGAAGGTTGAGGTCGAATTTCGTGAAAATCGAACCAAAATTGACAGCTGTTCTTTTCAGGCCATCCATCCTTCATCACTAACAAGGGGAAACCACGCCAGAAAATCTAGATGAACTTTGTCACCCAATGCAGGGATCAAACATCCAACCTCAAGGCTACCGAGCCAGCATCTTACCCACTTAGCAACATGATTCCCAGTCGAATTTGAAGCCTACTGAAATGCACCTTTATAACCCAAAGATCTTAATTCATTTCGATATTTGCACATGTCATATTCTAACTTAATGATGTAGGAAAAATCACTTTCGGTATTGCTTGTTCTCTATCCATCTCTCGAAAATGTGGGCGTATCCTGCCTGGCAGTGCCAGCCTATCTTTTAGCTTGTGGTACCTCTGGAGGTCACAATTATTATCCGATTTAAAAAACCGTTCGATTATATCACCGTTACACCCTAAGGAAGGTTGAGTTCGAATTTCGGGAAAATCGGACCAAAATTGTCATACAAAATGGCCGCCGTTTGTACGCGAATACTGTTAAAAAATGGTATATCAGTGTTGTGGACCCTGTAGAGGTCACAATTTTAATTCGATTTTGATGAAACTTGAAATTCATGGTTATAACCCAAAGATCTTGGTTCCTTTCGATATTTGCGCATATCGGATCGTAACTTCTTGAATTATGGCCCCTGATTATACGCAAAATCGCCTTTTTTTAGCTTGTGGTCCCTCTGGAGGTCACAATTATTATCCGATTTAAAAAAACGTTTGATTATGTTACCGTTACACCGTAAGGAAGGTTGAGTTCGAATTTCGGGAAAATCGGACCAAAATTGCCATACAAAATGGCCGCCGTTTGTACACGAATACTGTTAAAAAATGGTATATCATGGTTGTGGACCCTGTATAGGTCACAATTTTAATTCGATTTTGATGAAACTTGAAATGCATGGTTATAACCCAAAGATCTTGGTTCCTTTCGTTATTTGCGCACATCGGATCGTATCTTCCTGAATTATGGCCCCTGATTGTCCGAAAAATCGCCTATGGTCCCTCTGGAGGTCACAGTTATTATCCGATTTAAAAAAACGTTTGACTCTATCAACGTTACACCCTACGGAAGGTTGAGTTCGAATTTCGAGAAAATCAGACCATAATTGCCAGACAAAATGGCCGCCGTTTGTACACATTTCTAGGTTTTGTACCGTCACACCATAATCATTGTCAGCTTCGAATTTCATGAATATCAGACTGGAACTGACCAACAAAGTGGCTGCTCCCAATACAGTATGAAATACAGGACTTAATGATGTAGGAAAAATCGCTTTCGGTATTGCTTGTTCTCTATCCATCTCTCGAAAATGTGGGCGTATCCTGCCTGGCAGTGCCAGCCTATCTTTAGATATTTATTCATATAACTTTTTAATTAAACTATATAGATATATATATATAAATATAAGGGATAGGAGTGGCTATGAAGACGTGGCTATCCCAAGTGTCAGTGACCAGTTTCCTGTGTATTCAACTCTTCATGTAGATATAGGTATAGGTACCCAGTATTGGCTACATGGGAATTGTGTTAGAAATATGTTTCTTTTAAAACATTGTTATAGCCGTCATTGGTATTATTATTAATGTTATTATTATTATTATATACATATATATAGCTGCTCAAATCAGTGTGTGATTTAATAAAAATAGAATACCCTAATCTCAAATTAATTTTTATACTTCACAATGTTCGTGATCTTAACTGGGTGGGGGGGTGACCGAATTGCATTTTAGATCATAAGGTCTGTCATTGACTCAAGTGGTGTGGTTGGGATGGCCTAGTGGTCTAGAGTGCCGCGCTTCGACCTCTAGATGGCCGGTCACCTCTGGCTTGCGGCTGTGGTTTTGAACCCTGGTGTGAGCGTATGTGGCATGGAGATAGGGGCGCCTTCTCAACCTCGTGGGTTTCCTCCGGGCACTCCGGTTTCCTCCCACTGCTAAAGACCCCTACGCGCAAGCGAATTATTGAAATAAATTGAAACCATATGTTAGTCCCAAAATGACCTAGTTTGTGTCGAGTGGAGGTTAAACCCCATCTCTCTCTCTCTCCACTTGTACTTGACAAGGATTAGGATCGTGTCAAGGAGTAGGGTTGTCTGGTCGACCTTGTGTGTTTTCTCAGTCTCCACTGGTGATTTCCTCCCACTGCTAAACACCCCTTCATGCAAGCTGATTATTAAAATAAAATAAACCATATGTTAGTCCTGAAATGACCTAGTTTGTGTTGAGTGGACATTACCCCCTCCCCCACCTCTCTCTCTCTCTCACCGTCCTTCCTGCACTACTAATAAGAGGAAGACACCCAGAAAATCCAGATGAATTTTCTCGATTAAAGCCCCAATAACACTCTTGTTGTAATTGAATATGTCCCACTCTTTATTCTGGTCAACAAATCGTATTATTTTACAATATTCCAATTAATTGATGATATAACTTTCATCTTAACACACCTAATTTAAAGAATTGGAAAAATTCAACTACATGATTTGAAATGGTTAACGTAAACCTTTTCAAATGTGACTTGGATTTTAAAATATTTTCGAACCCTCTGAACAAGTAAAATATGATGTAATGGATAATTTACTCAACAGTTAGGACAAATAAACATCTAGTACGTAGAATAAGGCTAGTATTTATTTTCTAGAGCTGCCAAGCCAGCAAGAGTGTTATTGTCCCTTTAACACCGCAACATCAACAATAGAGTGTCAGCACCTTAGCCACTGAGCCAATATGGCTGCCAATTTGTCAGGAATTATGATGGCATACGATGGTGCAGATGGTGAGTATCATTGTTTGCTTTCTGTAAATACAATAATTAAAACACAGCAAGAAATTGCAAATACCCAGTATAGTCCAAGTCAGAGCCTTATATAGAAGGCTCTGGTCCAAGCTATACATTTTAGAATAACTTTATTGTTGTTTGAAATACAAAATTCGTCTCCTGAAGAATAAATTTGGGTTGCTAGATTAAGGGTGTGACAGGATTAGAAATATTGTAAACGACCTTCTTTCTTAATTATCAACTGCAAAGGAAAAATAACACAACCGTCTGTTTTGGGTTACGACTGAAGGGAAATACCCAGATAAAATCGGTCACTGGGTCAATGTTACGTCATTTCAAACGTTTGTCTCCGGTGCAGTGTCATCTATTCGGGACTCTTCGTGTTGGATGGACGAAATGGCTTTTGGATTCGATGGAATAATTTCTATACAAAACTGTTACCAAAAATGTATATTTATAACAGGGACAACATCAAAAATGTGGACCAATTATCATATTATTTAATTATATGCAGGTGAATACGAAACTATGCAGACAACAAAAAATAAAAGGAGTTACGTCCCCTGAGATGGTTACATTTTTTTATTATCGGAATCTACAGAAATAAATCTGTTTATGGAAACTAACCCAACAAGATAAGGTTCGTGACGTAATACTAGAAGAAAATAAAAACTAGACAGAAGGGTACATCATGTAGAAGGTAAATTCATGCTTTTTGTTGGTTACATTATATCTACATGTAAGATTTATAATCAACTCAAGCTGAATCAATTCAATGATCAATGATTCAAAGGACCAAAGGTTGAACGAAGATCCGTCTTCATATTATTAGAGTAGTCGGAGCAAAACGGTAGGATGTTAAACGCCATTTCATTTCAATTACGAAGATGCTCATCAGTCATTTGAGAACATTTACAAATAGAAATTAAATGAACACAAAAAGTCATCTCAGTTTATAATGACTCGCAAACAATCAATCATGCATGTAAAATTTACCATTCGTCATTATGTATTGTTTAATGGTCGAGAGCGACACATTAATAAAGGGGCAATAACATTCTTGCTGGCTTATTGGAAGCACCAGAAAATAAATAATACCCTTATTCTAAGTACTAGATGTGTAAGTGTCCTACCTGTTGTGTAAATTATCCATTACAACCTATTTCACTTGTCCAGAGGGTTCGAAAATATTTTAAAATCCAAGTCACATTTGAAAAGGTTTACGTTAGACTTTTCAAATCAATTGGTTGAATTTTTCCAATTTTTTAAAATAGGTGTGTTAAGATGAAATTTATATCATCAATTAATTGGAATATTGTAAAATAATACGATTTGTTGACCAGAATGAAGATTGGGACATATTATTCAGTTACAACAAGAGTGTTATTTGGGCTTTAAGTAATAATATTGTAACAACATGAGGGCAGTACGGCCCCAATGTTTTTACAATATATTACACAATGTTGTAAGCTCGAGATCATTAAACATCTTAAAATACTGACACTCTGCATGAGCTTTTACAGTGAAATACGTCACACTAGTCTAATATTTCATTGGCAAGTTGCCCTTACGATTATTTGAAATAATGGTACGGCAACATCAAAGGGCAACATCAAAGGGTGACGTTACATCTGTATTTTAATACTAATTATTAGGTTGACCAAATGGCCGGAAAAGGAACACTAATAAAATATGTATAAACATTCATTGAGCAACTAGTCATTCTTGTAATCAAAATAATTTGTTTTTCTTTTTTAGTTCCTGGTACACAAAATATTTGGGTAATGCCACCTTCCATTCGCAAATGTGAAACATTGTCTATCTTCAAATCAAGAGTGAAAACCTGGCTGCTAATTAACTATAATTATAATTAACTCATGTGAACACTTTCATGCAACTAGAGCATCTCTAAGTGGGATGAATTGATGCGCATTATAAATTTTATTATTATTAATATAAAATGGAGGATAAACGTTTCGATATCGTCCCACATTTTCCATCTATCAATCAGGAAATCAGAGAATCGGCTAATACAACAGATATATCACAAGAGTACCAAATGCCAGTAGGCCTTATGAATATTGTGGAAATTTGTGAAAATCATATAATCGGTCAAACCAAATCTGTTCAAGAAATCGTCACCGTTTGTTCGAAAATAACAGGTTATGAATTTTATTGTAATCAGATCGTGGCCTTTTGTAATCAAATTTTTGCGGAAACTTTAAACAGTAGCCACACCATAATAAGTCTCTGTAAAACATTCAAACAAATAGATTTAACTACAACAAAATCAGCCAATCAAGATACAGCTATAAATAAATCGACTATTCAGACAACAGGAAGTTCTGCGGAAGCAAATTTTAATGAAAACAAAGGAATGATCAAGGTGATTGAAAAAACAACGAAAAAAAATAATAGTGTGTCTAAAAATAATGAAAGTCATTGTAGAAGAAAAAATAAATCTAATTTACAATATGATTCAATCCAAATAAAAGTAGATCCGGATGGCCATGGTAACCATAACAATCCTGATAACCTTGATGATCATAGTAACCATGGTAACCTAAACAAAACTGATGAACTTGATGATCACAATAACCAAAGCAGCATGGATGGCCTTGATGATTATGTTAACACAAACAACACTGTTGACCTTGAGGACCATGGTAACCAAAGCAACACTGATGACCTTGAGGATCATGGTAACCTAAGCAACAGTGATGAGCTCGAAGATGAGCAAAATGACCTGGATGATCCAGAATGGGAAGAAGACTCTGAAGAAAGAAAAAAATCGAGTCACATTTGCTCAATTTGTTCAAAGATGTTTAAAACCAAAAAGCAACTACAGAAACACAAACATTCACATGACGGCATGAACTGTACATGTCCTTATTGCTGTCAAGAGTTTAAGAGTAAAACGGATCTAAAAAAACACATGAAAACCCACAATTCTAAAGATATTGTTTGTGAAATATGCGGCAAAACTCTTAAAACTAAACTTAGCCTAAAAAATCATGTATTGACCCACGGAAATAATAAACCTTTTGAATGTACATTGTGCGATTTTAAGGGAATAACCAAAGGACGATTAATTCGTCACATGGTCAGTCATTCTCCAGAGAAAAAATTTCAGTGCGATAAATGTGGTAATCGTTATTCTAGAACTGGCGACCTTCGAATTCATATGAAACAGCACAGTGGTGTGAAGGCCTTCCCGTGTGAACTGTGTGATTATAAAGGCTATACAAAGAAACATTTAGATCGTCACATGGTTAGGCACTCGACAGAGAAAAAATACCAGTGTGAAGAGTGCGGAAAACGTTTTCCGCGACCAACAGCACTTAAAAACCATCTGCGATCACACGCTGGCATTCGCTCATATACATGTGATAAATGTCCAAAACGTTTCACTCACAGCTGCCACTTAGCGCGACACCTGAAAACACATAAGGAGGAAATGCAGTATGCGTGTGAAATTTGTGGAAAACGTTCTCGACAAGCGTATAATATAACAGTTCATATGAGAACACACAACGGACATAAACCATTCTCTTGTGAAATTTGCGGCAAGAAATTTGCACATAATGTTTCATTGAGACAACATAAAAATATATGTGGGGGTAAAATTGAAATAGGGCCCAGTTACTGATTACTTTCGAATGACTCACACAAGTGCACAATTGTGAAATCAAGACAAATGAACAATTATCAAATCAAGATAAATGAACAATTATCAAATCAAGACACATGAACAATTATCAAATCAAGACACATGCACAATTATCAAATCAAGACACATGAACAATTATCAAATCAAGACAAATGCACAATTATCAAATCAAGATAAAAACACTATTGTGAAATCTAATACACAATTATCAAATCAAGACAAATGCACTATTGTAAAATCTAATACACAATTATCAAATCAAGACAAACGCACAATTATCAAATCAAGACAAATGAACAATTTTCAAATCAAGACAAATGCAAAATTATCAAATCAAGAAAATTGCACAATTATCAAATCAAGACAAATTCACAATTATAATATCAAGACAAACTCACAATTATAATATCAAGACAAATTCACAATTTCAAATCAAGACAAATTCACAACTATCAAATCAAGATAAATGAATAATTATCAAATTAAGACAAATGCACAATTATCGAATCAAGACAAATGCAAAATTATCAAATCAAGACAAATGCACAATTATCAAATCAAGACAAATGCTCTATTGTGAAATCTAACGCACAATCAAATCATGACAAATTCACAATTATCAAGTCACGAAAAACTGAACAATAAACAAATCAAGACAAATTAACAATTATAATATCAAGACAAATTCATAATTATCGAATCAAGACAAATTCACAATTCTAGTATCAAGACAAATGAAAAATTATCAAATCATGAACAATGATCAAATCAAGACAAATTCACAATTATAATATCAAGACAAATTCACAATTTCAAATCAAGACAAATTCACAATTTCAAATCAAGACAAATGCACAACTATCCAATCAAGACAAATGAACAATTATCAAATCAAGACAAATGCACAATTATTAAATCAAGACATGCACAATTATTAAATCAAGACATGCACAATTATCAAATCAAGACAAATGCACAATTATCAAATCAAGACAAATACTCTATTGTGAAATCTAATGCACAATCAAATCATGACAAATTCACAATTATCAAGTCAAGAAAAACTGAACAATAAACAAATCAAGACAAATTAACAATTATAATATCAAGACAAATTCATAATTATCAAATCAAGACAAATTCACAATTCTAGTATCAAGACAAATTCACAATTATCAAATCAAGAACAATGATCAAATCAAGACAAATTCACAATTATAATATCAAGACAAATTCACAATTATAATCAAGACAAATTCACAATTATATTATCAAGACACATTCACAGTTATAATATCAAGACAAATTTGCAATTTCAAATCAAGACAAATTCACTATTATCAAATCAAAGACAAATTAACAATTATAGTATCAAGACAAATTTACAAATCGAGGCAAATGCACAATTATCAAATCAAGACAAATGCACTATTGTGAAATCAAGACAAATGCACAATTATTAAATTAAGACAAATGAACTATTGTGAAATGAAGACATATATCATGTATGCACAATTGTCAAATTTATACAAATTTGTCCAACATTGAAAATATATATGGAAATAGGTTGTAGTATGTAAATTATAGTTGTTATTTTTGTTACAATTACATGTATTTATAAGTTGTGTTAGAATATTTATAATTAATTACATCATGAATGTAATATTTTCAAAAATAAATTGAGTGTATTCAATGTTCATGTAGTCAAGCATCAATCAATCTGGTGGAGTAAGTGGGTCACCCAGTAGACTGTGATAAGAAAGAGAGAAAAGTAGAAACACAGTTTAACTAGATCATTTTGGGACTAGCATACAGTACAATTTTGTTTCAGTAATTTGCTTGTGCGTAAGGGTCCTTAGCAGTGGAAGGAGAGAGAGAGAGAGAAATGGGGTTAAACGTCCACTCGACACAACTAGGTCATTTCGGGACTAACATATGGTTTTTAATTTTATTTCAATAATTCGCTTGTGCGTAGGGGTCTTTAGCAGTGGGAGGAAACCGGAGTGCTCGGAGGAAACCCACAAGGTTGAGAAGGCGCCCCTATCTCCATGCCACATACGCTCACACCAGGGCTCGAAACCACAGCCGCAAGCCAGAGTTGACAGGCCAGCTAGAGGTCGAAGCGCGGCACTCTAGACCACTAGGCCATCCCAACCCCATAGCAGTGGAAGGAAACGGAGGACCTGGTGAAAACCCTACTCCTTGTCACATGCAGGTACAAGTGGGACATCAAAACCACATATTCCTGAAGCAATGGCCCAACAAATCCCTCTCTAGCCCTTGCTGGATTGGCTTCAAAGGGAGTGTATCTGTTCTTTCTGGGGATAAGTGGGTAAGACGCTGGCTCACTAGCCTGGGGATTGGGTGTTCAATCCCTGCAGTTCATCCACGTTTTCGGGCATGGTTTCCCCTTAGTGATGCAGGATGGAGGGCCTATTACGTATTATGCACCTTGCCGCCATGACACCGGCCAGTTGAAATTTAGCGTAGCAGTTGGGTTTCATCAAATCATATAATTATGCGGCGAGGCTTCACCTTTATTTCAATGGGAATTGATTTATTAAATGTTAAGCTATGTGCAGTACAGTTTTGGGTTAGTTTATGTGTAAATTAAGGGACCTATGGGCCAGTAAACGTTTTGTAGTCATTTGACTAAAAACTTGTGCAAAGGAACTCTAGGAAAAGCCATTACTGTGCCTGGAGTAAGACGGAAGACATCATTTGTGGAACCATTTCTAACTCTATGGATGGCATCTGCCCGTCTTCATCGCAAGGTTTAGAAGCAGATCAGTAGGACGTTATATGTTAAACCCCCATCTTATTTCAACTTCTGTCATAATAAGTGTGTTCCTTTCATCATCCAAGTTTCGAGCGTAGATAAATACCAATCTCGATCTAAACGACAGACTCACCCTACCTGCAGAGAAGTGACTCTGCTGACACAATGAATAGCCATGATATCCATATGACGTTTTCTAAACGACACAGGTCATGAGGTCACA
Source organism: Patella ulyssiponensis (assembly GCA_963678685.1). Lineage (NCBI taxonomy): Eukaryota > Metazoa > Mollusca > Gastropoda > Patellidae > Patella > Patella ulyssiponensis. Next base: position 7,071,498 of record OY783225.1, read on the forward strand.
TCAACAAACATTACAAGACACAATGCTACATTGTAAAACAATAGCCGCCTTGCAGCCTTTAGGACTTATAATTCGTACAGCCATAACGTCTTATCGCTTCTTCCAATGATTTTTCACAAAAATAACATCCACAACTCTAGATTTGACGTCGGCATATTGGCACTATTTTGTGCTTCGGTCGTGTCTATTTTAGTTATACACAATCACTTCTGTTAATGTTTTTAGCGTGGGGATTGATTAATAGTTAATTTATTTCAGTTTTAAACAAAAATTTTAAACTGTAACGCAATTTTAAAAAAAATAGCCAAATTCTGGCTGGGATTACTGAGCAAAATGGCCATTCACTGTATACGTGCGGAAAAAAGCCAGCTACAATATAATTTTCGTACGTTAGTTACGTACGATACCAATCTGTATCACAGAGGTTTAAGAATGGCGCGTGCATTGATTACATAAGACGTTACTGAATCGGGCAGAATGCTGCCTTCACTTCAAACGTCTTTATAACTTTTTCTAATACATGAAAAAAATGTTTTAGCATTTAAATTGTCGTAGGAAAAAAGTCAATATTTTGGCTCATTAAAGATACATTATGGGAGATTTTGACAAGGAGTTAGCTATTTTTGCTATAAAAGTTCAAAAATAAATGTTGAAACAAGAATATATTGAAAATTTCAGTCAAATTACTTTATCCTGAACAAAGTTGTTACCACTATAATTTTTCACTAGAAATGGTAGTTAACTTCATCAACACCCTTTTCCCACTATGGCCGATTGTTGATTGACAGGCGTTAACTCCACCTACATAGTCTCGATCATCAAGTAATGTTTAAACGGTATCTAGTGAAGCTTGTGTATAGCCTCGGTCATCACTGTCTTTTATGAATAATTTCCGGAAGTATGATGACGTCAACGTCACGGAGAAACCCCACCCACGACGCCATAGTGATTAAATCAGTCGACGAAATCCTGTTTTAATCCGAGCCCAATCCAAGCCATCCGTGGGTCTACAGAGTTCATTTTGGGCTTGTTGTTTAAATAAAGATCTAATTTATAATTTCTATGACATCTGAGGCCCAAAGGAAGACCGACAAAAGTCAGTTTTTGCTCTTGCATAATGTATGTTTAAGTCGCACAGATGTCATCCTTATCAGTGATTGTAGCGGCCTAGCGAATATTCACTGCTGATCAGTGTGGATCAGTGTGCGTTGATGCGTCCCTCGTGACAAACTGATCCCGCAGTGAATATTTGCTTGACCGCTACAATCACTGATAAGCATGACATCGACGAGGCTTAATGGGTACGGCATATTAACTTTTTTACTCCGACAAATTAAATTCTCAGACATTTTTTTGAGGTAAAAGAAAAATAAAGACGTTTGAAGTATTTGTAGTTAAAAGATATTTCCTATAAAGTGTAAATGGGTACTAAAATGAGTATAATGCATCATTTTGCCCGAAGCAGTTTTAAGTAATAAACATTGCACGAGCCGTTGAGCCAATGACTGGCGCCGTGTGCAGTCAACGCACGTGTTATGGACATTCATCTGTTACAGAGGTAATTCGTAAGTAATTCTCTGTGAAACAGATTGCCCTCGTGAGTCCAGCAATTTGTGATCAACGTTTCTCTGAGTAATTGTCGTGTCTGCCTGAAGAGGTTTGCTCGTCTTCTTGTCATAGCCAAGGGGCGTTTTAAGGTTTATCATGGCGGAGGCTACACTATTTTAAGGGCCCTCGTTCGCGTCTTGATTGATGATTTTTATGCCAATGCAATGACTGCATTCTCATTCAGTAATGGATTCGACAGTAACAGTATATAAAACGATTGACTCGGACTCGGGGAACTTTCCCTTGGCTAGAGGGGCCCTTTTGTCTGTCTTTAGGGTACGTTTTCATGTTCTCGTCGGTTTTAGCATTTTTCTCCCATTTTACTTTTCCAATTTCTTTGATTTTTTTTTTCGCGAGGAGGCTGACGCCTCCAGCGCCTCAGCTATAAAACGCCTTTGCCATAGCCTCGTTTACAATTACATAGAAGTTGGATCGATTTCTGATGTTGAAATCTTTCAACTTTCTCTTGTTTCTGTACCGAAGCTTTGTCTCTGTAAGAATAAGATACGAATCGGGACCGGTCTGACCGCCCCACTCCGTGAGATCTGCCTATGTGTGATTTGTTTACATGACAACATTGGTGTCAATCATTATCACATACGTGATAGAACTGGTTAAACACATTCCAAATATAATTTAACATAGGGATCATTGCTACGATAGATGCATTGTGAAACTCTCAAGAAAGGGAAGTGACGAACACTAAAGGAAAACATGAGTTATCCATCTATATAACTGACTGAAGTGACGAGTGACAACAGATACACCGGCGAATTTCTGCTCACTGGTAATTCCGTAGAAGACCAAAAGCTGTTACATGTATATGAGACTGTGGGAGGATATCTGACAATTCAAAACATAATTGACTGTCGTTAGATCAGGGAAAATGAGAAAAATAGAAAAAGTCCGTGCATTTACCCTGATTTTATTAAGTATAGAATATATAAAAACAGGATGTGTGGGTGGAGGTGGTGTTAACAAACTGGGTCAATACGGGAACAGCATAGCCTAATGGTTCAATTTTAGATCAATATGTCGCTACGTCTATAGGGAATAAAATGAAATGACATTAAATCCCATCTCTCAAAATATCAAGCACAAATGACACCACCATCAAATGCAATGCATCTTTCATCACCAGTACAGACATTACCGTTACATTTACATATTCCCTCGTGGCACTTTGCGGGCGAAAAACAATCTCCGTCTCTACAATCTAAAACATGCAAAGAAAATTTAAAATTTAATTTAACTGAATGAATTCCCACCACGATAACCAATTTTACAAAGAAAAAAAAATCTGCATACACACTGTGTGACTTTGTGCTCTGAAGTGACAATTCGACCATACTTTTCGGCTTTGGGTCGCCTGCTCAACTACGTGTGATTTCTATGTTACTCCGATGTCCTCTCACAGCTCAAATCCTCTACCCGCAGGCGAATTATTGAAATACAATTCAGCCATATGTTAATTCCGGAATGACCTAGCTGTTGACCTGAGTTGACGTTAATCTTTTTCGCTTTCAAAGAACTTACCGTCCACACAACTGGCACCAACACCATTTTCAGTGCAGGTTTGATAATCGCCACAGACTTTGCCGTTACATGTACACTCTCCCTTTTGACACGTTAGGGGCGAAGCACAATCTTCGTCTCTACAATCTAAAACATGCAAAGAAAATTTAAAATTTAATTTAACTGAATGAACTCCCACCATGATAACCAATTTTACAAAGAAAAAAAAATCTGCATACACACTTTGTACTCTGAAGTGACAATTCGACCATACTTTTCGGCTTTGGGTCGCCTGCTCAACTACGTGTGATTTCTATGTTACTCCGATGTCCTCTCACAGCTCAAATCCTCTACGCGCAGGCGAATTATTGAAATACAATTAAGCCATATGTTAGTGTAGTGAACTGGATCTCCGGATAGAGCGGATTACTGTGGTAGAGTGGGCCCGGCTCTATCCGTTTGTTCCGTGGAGGGTTCACTACTGTTGAGGTGTGGGAGTAGCCAACCAAGCAGCTGGCTCAGAAAGACTAACACCAGATCAATCAGCAACTCTCTTTATTATTCTTCGGATACAAAAATAAATGATTCTCCGTCCACCGCTCGTTAGCTCTCGCTCCTAACAGAGTTCTCTCTAATGCTCCTAATCGGACTCTCTAAAACGCTCCTTATCGGGCTCTCTAAGACGCTCCTAGACGGGCTCTCTCTATCGCTCCTTGTCGGGCTCTCTAAAACGCTTCTTATCGGGCTCTTTAAGACGCTCCTAACCGGGCTCTCTCTATCGCTCCTTACCGGGCTCTCTCTATCGCTCCCTGTACGTCGGGGTCAGACTCGTTAGTCAACTGGTATCTGTCTTACCGCTTCCAATCACGACTACGACTCGACTCAGACTTACTGCTGCGGGGCAAGACATGGGGTATATACCCTAAAATCACGTGGCGTAACCACGTGGTACTGGTACAATGCACGCCTACAGTTCCTGCCAATCATAAGCACGTGCAGCCAATAGAAAGCGGGCCAACGACAGCGCGTGTAAGGATGGAGTTACGAAAATGAATTAACAATATACATAAGAATTAAAATATAGGCGTCATAATAACACAATTAGAGTTCTTAAAAAGATGTACAGTTAACTTAAACAATTACTAAATAAGAGGACAAGAATCTGTCTAAATTGAGGACGCGGATCGGGCTATGAATATGCGCTTCATATCACCACATTAGTTCCGGAATAACCTAGCTGTTGACCTGAGTTGACGTTAATCTTTTTCGCTTTCAAACAAAGAACTTACCGTCCACACAACTGGCACCAACACCATTTTCAGTGCAGGTTTGATTTACGCCACAGACATTGCCGTTACATCTACATTCTCCCTCGTGACACGTTAGGGGCGAAGCACAATCTTCCTCTCTACAATCTAAAACATGCAAAGAAAATTTAAAATTTAATTTAACTGAATGAACTCCCACCATGATAACCAATTTTACAAAGAAAAAAAAAATCTGCATACACACTTTGTGCTCTGAAGTGACAATTCGACCATACTTTTCGGCTTCGGGTCGCCTGCTCAACTACGTGTGATTTCTATGTTACTCCGATGTCCTCTCACAGCTCAAATCCTCAACGCGCAGGCGAATTATTGAAATACAATTAAGGCATATGTTAGTGTAGTGAACTGGATCTCCGGATAGAGCGGATTACTGTGGTAGAGTGGGCCCGGCTCTACCCGTTTGTTCCGTGGAGGGTTCACTACTGTAGAGGTGTGGGAGTAGCCAACCAAGCAGCTGGCTCAGAAAGACTAACACCAGATCAATCAGCAACTCTCTTTATTATTCTTCGGATACAAAAATAAATGATTCTCCGTCCACCGCTCGTTAGCTCTCGCTCCTAACAGAGTTATCTCTAATGCTCCTAATCGGACTCTCTAAAACGCTCCTTATCGGGCTCTCTAAGACGCTCCTAGCCGGGCTCTCTTTATCGCTCCTAGTCGGGCTCTCTAAAACGCTTCTTATCGGGCTCTTTAAGACGCTCTTTATAACTTTTTCTAATACATGAAAAAAATGTTTTAGCATTTAAATTGTCGTAGGAAAAAAGTCAATATTTTGGCTCATTAAAGATACATTATGGGAGATTTTGACAAGGAGTTAGCTATTCTTGCTATAAAAGTTCAAAAATAGATGTTGAAACAAGAATATATTGAAAATTTCAGTCAAATTACTTTATCCTGAACAAAGTTGTTACCACTATAATTTTTTACTAGAAATGGTAGTTAACTTCATCAACACCCTTTTCCCACTATGGCCGATTGTTGATTGACAGGCGTTAACTCCACCTACATAGTCTCGATCATCAAGTAATGTTTAAACGGTATCTAGTGAAGCTTGTGTATAGCCTCGGTCATCACTGTCTTTTATGAATAATTTCCGGAAGTATGATGACGCCAACGTCACGGAGAAACCCCACCCACGACACCATAGTGATTAAATCAGTCGACGAAATCCTGTTTTAATCCGAGCCCAATCCAAGCCATCCGTGGGTCTACAGAGTTCATTTTGGGCTTGTTGTTTAAATAAAGATCTAATTTATAATTTCTATGACATCTGAGGCCCAAAGGAAGACCGACAAAAGTCAGTTTTTGCTCTTGCATAATGTATGTTTAAGTCGCACAGATGTCATCCTTATCAGTGATTGTAGCGACCTAGCGAATATTCACTGCTGATCAGTGTGGATCAGTGTGCGTTGATGCGTCCCTCGTGACAAACTGATCCCGCAGTGAATATTCGCTTGACCGCTACAATCACTGATAAGCATGACATCGACGAGGCTTAATGAGTACGGCATATTAACTTTTTTACTCCGACAAATTAAATTCTCAGACATTTTTTTGAGGTAAAAGAAAAATAAATAAAGACGTTTGAAGTATTTGTAGTTAAAAAATATTTCCTATAAAGTGTAAATGGGTACTAAAATGAGTATAATGCATCATTTTGCCCGAAGCAGTTTTAAGTAATAAACATTGCACGAGCCGTTGAGCCAATGACTGGCGCCGTGTGCAGTCAACGCACGTGTTATGGACATTCATCTGTTACAGAGATAATTCGTAAGTAATTCTCTGTGAAACAGATTGCCCTCGTGAGTCCAGAAATTTGTGATCAACGTTTCTCTGAGTAATTGTCGTGTCTGCCTGAAGAGGTTTGCTCGTCTTCTTGTCATAGCCAAGGGGCGTTTTAAGGTTTATCATGGCGGAGGCTACACTATTTTAAGGGCCCTCGTTCGAGTCCTGATTGATGATTTTTATGCCAATGCAATGACTGCATTCTCATTCAGTAATGGATTCGACAGTAACAGTATATAAAACGATTGACTCGGACTCGGGGCCCTTTCCCTTGGCTAGAGGGGCCCTTTTGTCTGTCTTTAGGGTACGTTTTCATTTTCTCATCGGTTTTAGCATTTTTCTCCCATTTTACTTTTCCAATTTCTTTGATTTTTTTTTTCGCGAGGAGGCTGACGCCTCCAGCGCCTCAGCTATAAAACGCCTTTGCCATAGCCTCGTTTACAATTACATAGAAGTTGGATCGATTTCTGATGTTGAAATCTTTCAACTTTCTCTTGTTTCTGTACCGAAGCTTTGTCTCTGTAAGAATAAGATACGAATCGGGACCGGTCTGACCGCCCCACTCCGTGAGATCTGCCTATGTGTGATTTGTTTACATGACAACATTGGTGTCAATCATTATCACATACGTGATAGAACTGGTTAAACACATTCCAAATATAATTTAACATAGGGATCATTGCTACGATAGATGCATTGTGAAACTCTCAAGAAAGGGAAGTGACGAACACTAAAGGAAAACATGAGTTATCCATCTATATAACTGACTGAAGTGACGAGTGACAACAGATACACTGGCGAATTTCTGCTCACTGGTAATTCCGTCGAAGACCAAAAGCTGTTACATGTATATGAGACTGTGGGAGGATATCTGACAATTCAAAACATAATTGACTGTCGTTAGATCAGGGAAAATGAGAAAAATAGAAAAAGTCTGTGCATTTACCCTGATTTTATTAAGTATAGAATATATAAAAACAGGATATGTGGGTGGAGGTGGTGTTAACAAACTGGGTCAATACGGGAACTTCATAGCCTAATGGTTCAATTTTAGATCAATATGTCGCTTACGTCTATAGGGAATGAAATAAAATGAGTCTCTGCTCCTAGACTGGGCTAATGAAGACGGGAATACGTCCTAAATGTGCTATGAGTGAAATTTTTCCCGGGCAGCGGCACTACGGCCCACTTTTATATCGAATTCCAACTGCCAAGGGATCTTTTACGTGCACGCCAATGTGTACACGGGACCTCGGTTTTTCGTCCAATTCCTTGTCAGGCCCTCGGTCCTGCATCACTGACAAGAGGAAACCACACTGGAAAGTCTGGATGAACTTTCTCGGCCAATGCAGGGATCGAACACACGACCTCCAGACTGGCGAACCAGTCTCTTACCCACTTATCCACCGTGATCCTCCCTTTGCGCCTATAGGAAACTTTAGCAGTTGGAAGAAACTGCATGGTGGACACGGAGAATATGCACGAGTTTGGACGGGGAATCGAAATTGCACCGCTTGACTCAATGGCAGACCTTTTGATTAGAAAGCACGCTTTAGACCACTCGACAACCCAACATCCGACGAGTTGGGGGAGGGGCACGATGGACAATCCTAAGGACTATTTGGGTCAAGAAGCCAGGACCTCGTGATTTGTGCACTGGCACCTTACGGATTGAGCCACCGTGTCTCCAACAAACAAATACAAGAGTTCGGATGGGACAGAGTCCACTGTATGTCAAAACATAAACTGAACCAGATCCAGATGACTACAACTTGACGTATAGTCGTTCGGATAGGACAAAAAACCTTTGACAGTTGGACTTTGATATAAGAAATGGCCGTAGCGCCACTGGCCGGACATAATTTCACTGGGGGGGGGGGGGGACTGATTTTTGGAGGGGCTGAGATTATAGTATCTGTATAACTGCACTGCACTGCATATTTATTTTTTTTTTTTTGAAGTCACGAAGTTCTGTCGCGTGTTATACACAGATCATGTGTAGCTTGTAAAGAACATATTGAATAATAAGATGTTTAATGAGATCGTGTCTTAACAAAGGGTTATATAGAGTTGGAACGTCAACTAACCTGTACAGATCACCTTTCCGGTGTCCCCTCACAGCTCAAATCCTCTACGCGCAAGCGAATTATTGAAATAAAATTAAATCATATGTTAGTTCCGGAATGACCTAATTTGTGCCGAGTTTACTTAAACGCCATCCCTCAAAGAGTACAATCGACAAAACCATTAAAATTTTTAGTGCATCTTTGAGGACCAATACAGACATCACCGTTACATTTACACATTCCGTCGTGGCACGTTTCGGGCGAAGTACAATATTCGTCTCTACAATCTAAAACATGCAAAGAAAATTTAAAATTTAATTTAACTGGATGAATTCCCACCATGATAACCAATTTTACAAAGAAAAAAAATATGCATACACACTTTGTGACTTTGTGCTCTGAAGTGACAATTCGACTATACTGTTCGGCGTTGGCTCGCCTGCTCAACTACGTGTGATTTCTATGTTACTCCGATGTCCTCTCACAGCTCAAATCCTCTACCCGCAGGCGAATTATTGAAATACAATTCAGCCATATGTTAATTCCGGAATGACCTAGCTGTTGACCTGAGTTGACGTTAATCTTTTTCGCTTTCAAAGAACTTACCGTCCACACAACTGGCACCAACACCATTTTTAGTGCAGGTTTGATGATGGCCACAGACGAAGCCGTTACATGTACACTCTCCCTTTTGACACGTTAGGGGCGAAGCACAATCTTCGTCTCTACAATCTAAAACATGCAAAGAAAATTTAAAATTTAATTTAACTGAATGAACTCCCACCATGATAACCAATTTTACAAAGAAAAAAAAAAATCTGCATACACATTTTGTACTCTGAAGTGACAATTCGACCATACTTTTCGGCTTTGGGTCGCCTGCTCAACTACGTGTGATTTCTATGTTACTCCGATGTCCTCTCACAGCTCAAATCCTCTACGCACAGGCGAATTATTGAAATACAATTAAGCCATATGTTAGTGTAGTGAACTGGATCTCCGGATAGAGCGGATTACTGTGGTAGAGTGGGCCCGGCTCTATCCGTTTGTTCCGTGGAGGGTTCACTACTGTTGAGGTGTGGGAGTAGCCAACCAAGCAGCTGGCTCAGAAAGACTAACACCAGATCAATCAGCAACTCTCTTTATTATTCTTCGGATACAAAAATAAATGATTCTCCGTCCACCGCTCGTTAGCTCTCGCTCCTAACAGAGTTCTCTCTAATGCTCCTAATCGGACTCTCTAAAACGCTCCTTATCGGGCTCTCTAAGACGCTCCTAGACGGGCTCTCTCTATCGCTCCTTGTCGGGCTCTCTAAAACGCTTCTTATCGGGCTCTTTAAGACGCTCCTAACCGGGCTCTCTCTATCGCTCCTTACCGGGCTCTCTCTATCGCTCCCTGTACGTCGGGGTCAGACTCGTTAGTCAACTGGTATCTGTCTTACCGCTTCCAATCACGACTACGACTCGACTCAGACTTACTGCTGTGCGGCAAGACATGGGGTATATACCCTAAAATCACGTGGCGTAACCACGTGGTACTGGTACAATGCACGCCTACAGTTCCTGCCAATCATAAGCACGTGCAGCCAATAGAAAGCGGGCCAACGACAGCGCGTGTAAGGATGGAGTTACGAAAATGAATTAACAATATACATAAGAATTAAAATATAGGCGTCATAATAACACAATTAGAGTTCTTAAAAAGATGTACAGTTAATTTAAACAATTACTAAATAAGAGGACAAGAATCTGTCTAAATTGAGGACGCGGATCGGGCTATGAATATGCGCTTCATATCACCACATTAGTTCCGGAATAACCTAGCTGTTGACCTGAGTTGACGTTAATCTTTTTCGCTTTCAAACAAAGAACTTACCGTCCACACAACTGGCACCAACATCATTTTCAGTGCAGGTTTGATAATCGCCACAGACGTTGCCGTTACATCTACATTCTCCCTCGTGACACGTTAGGGGCGAAGCACAATCTTCCTCTCTACAATCTAAAACATGCAAAGAAAATTTAAAATTTAATTTAACTGAATGAACTCCCACCATGATAACCAATTTTACAAAGAAAAAAAAAATCTGCATACACACTTTGTGCTCTGAAGTGACAATTCGACCATACTTTTCGGCTTCGGGTCGCCTGCTCAACTACGTGTGATTTCTATGTTACTCCGATGTCCTCTCACAGCTCAAATCCTCTACGCGCAGGCGAATTATTGAAATACAATTAAGCCATATGTTAGTGTAGTGAACTGGATCTCCGGATAGAGCGGATTACTGTGGTAGAGTGGGCCCGGCTCTACCCGTTTGTTCCGTGGAGGGTTCACTACTGTAGAGGTGTGGGAGTAGCCAACCAAGCAGCTGGCTCAGAAAGACTAACACCAGATCAATCAGCAACTCTCTTTATTATTCTTCGGATACAAAAATAAATGATTCTCCGTCCACCGCTCGTTAGCTCTCGCTCCTAACAGAGTTATCTCTAATGCTCCTAATCGGACTCTCTAAAACGCTCCTTATCGGGCTCTCTAAGACGCTCCTAGCAGGGCTCTCTCTATCGCTCCTTGTCGGGCTCTCTAAAACGCTTCTTATCGGGCTCTTTAAGACGCTCCTAACCGGGCTCTCTCTATCGCTCCTTGTCGGGCTCTCAACGCTCCTTACCGGGCTCTCTCTATCGCTCCCTATACGTCGGGGTCAGACTCGTTAGTCAACTGGTATCTGTCTTACCGCTTCCAATCACGACTACGACTCGACTCAGACTCACTGCTTCGGGGCAAGACATGGGGTATATACCCTAAAATCACGTGGCGTAACCACGTGGTACTGGTACAATGCACGCCTACAGTTCCTGCCAATCATAAGCACGTGCAGCCAATAGAAAGCGGGCCAACGACAGCGCGTGTAAGGATGGAGTTACGAAAATGAATTAACAATATACATAAGAATTAAAATATAGGCGTCATAATAACACAATTAGAGTTCTTAAAAAGATGTACAGTTAAGTTAAACAATTACTAAATAAGAGGACAACAATCTGTCTAAACTGAGGACGCGGATTGGGCTATGAACATGCGCTTCATATCACCACATTAGTTCCGGAATAACCTAGCTGTTGACCTGAGTTGACGTTAATCTTTTTCGCTTTCAAACAAAGAACTTACCGTCCACACAACTGGCACCAACACCATTTTCAGTGCAGGTTTGATAATCGCCACAGACGCTGCCGTTACATGTACACTCTCCCTTTTGACACGTTAGGGGCGAAGCACAATCTTCGTCTCTACAATCTAAAACATGCAAAGAAAATTTAAAATTTAATTTAACTGAATGAACTCCCATCATGATAACCAATTTTACAAAAAAAAAAAAAATCTGCATACACACTTCGTGCTCTGAAGTGACAATTCGACCATACTTTTCGACTTTGGGTCGCCTGCTCAACTACGTGTGATTTCTATGTTACTCCGATGTCCTCTCACAGCTCAAATCCTCTACGCGCAGGCGAATTATTGAAATACAATTAAGCCATATGTTAGTGTAGTGAACTGGATCTCCGGATAGAGCGGATTACTGTGGTAGAGTGGGCCCGACTCTATCCGTTTGTTCCGTGGAGGGTTCACTACTGTAGAGGTGTGGGAGTAGCCAACCAAGCAGCTGGCTCAGAAAGACTAACACCAGATCAATCAGCAACTCTCTTTATTATTCTTCGGATACAAAAATAAATGATTCTCCGTCCACCGCTCGTTAGCTCTCGCTCCTAACAGAGTTCTCTCTAATGCTCCTAATCGGACTCTCTAAAACGCTCCTTATCGGGCTCTCTAAGACGCTCCTAGCCGGGCTCTCTTTATCGCTCCTAGTCGGGCTCTCTAAAACGCTTCTTATCGGGCTCTTTAAGACGCTCCTAACCGGGCTCTCTCTATCGCTCCTTACCGGGCTCTCTCTATCGCTCCCTGTACGTCGGGGTCAGACTCGTTAGTCAACTGGTATCTGTCTTACCGCTTCCAATCACGACTACGACTCGACTCAGACTCGCTGCTGCGGGGCAAGACATCGGGTATATACCCTAAAATCACAAGGCGTAACCACGTGGTACTGGTACAATGCACGCCTACAGTTCCTGCCAATCATAAGCACATGCAGCCAATAGAAAGCGGGCCAACGACAGCGCGTGTAAGGATGGAGTTACGAAAATGAATTAACAATATACATAAGAATTAAAATATAGGCGTCATAATAACACAATTAGAGTTCTTAAAAAGATGTACAGTTAAGTTAAACAATTACTAAATAAGAGGACAACAATCTGTCTAAACTGAGGACGCGGATCGGGCTATGAACATGCGCTTCATATCACCACATTAGTTCCGGAATAACCTAGCTGTTGACCTGAGTTGACGTTAATCTTTTTCGCTTTCAAACAAAGAACTTACCGTCCACACAACTGGCACCAACACCATTTTCAGTGCAGGTTTGATAATCGCCACAGACGCTGCCGTTACATGTACACTCTCCCTTTTGACACGTTAGGGGCGAAGCACAATCTTCGTCTCTACAATCTAAAACATGCAAAGAAAATTTAAAATTTAATTTAACTGAATGAACTCCCATCATGATAACCAATTTTACAAAAAAAAAAAAAAAAATCTGCATACACACTTTGTGCTCTGAAGTGACAATTCGACCATACTTTTCGGCTTTGGGTCGCCTGCTCAACTACGTGTGATTTCTATGTTACTCCGATGTCCTCTCACAGCTCAAATCCTCTACGCGCAGGCGAATTATTGAAATACAATTAAGCCATATGTTAGTGTAGTGAACTGGATCTCCGGATAGAGCGGATTACTGTGGTAGAGTGGGCCCGGCTCTATCCGTTTGTTCCGTGGAGGGTTCACTACTGTAGAGGTGTGGGAGTAGCCAACCAAGCAGCTGGTTCAGAAAGACTAACACCAGATCAATCAGCAACTCTCTTTATTATTCTTCGGATACAAAAATAAATGATTCTCCGTCCACTGCTCGTTAGCTCTTGCTCCTAACAGAGTTCTCTCTAATGCTCCTAATCGGACTCTCTAAAACGCTCCTTATCGGGCTCTCTAAGACGCTCCTAGCCGGGCTCTCTTTATCGCTCCTAGTCGGGCTCTCTAAAACGCTTCTTATCGGGCTCTTTAAGACGCTCCTAACCGGGCTCTCTCTATCGCTCCTTACCGGGCTCTCTCTATCGCTCCCTGTACGTCGGGGTCAGACTCGTTAGTCAACTGGTATCTGTCTTACCGCTTCCAATCACGACTACAACTCGACTCAGACTCGCTGCTGCGGGGCAAGACATCGGGTATATACCCTAAAATCACAAGGCGTAACCACGTGGTACTGGTACAATGCACGCCTACAGTTCCTGCCAATCATAAGCACGTGCAGCCAATAGAAAGCGGGCCAACGACAGCGCGTGTAAGGATGGAGTTACGAAAATGAATTAACAATATACATAAGAATTAAAATATAGGCGTCATAATAACACAATTAGAGTTCTTAAAAAGATGTACAGTTAAGTTAAACAATTACTAAATAAGAGGACAACAATCTGTCTAAACTGAGGACGCGGATCGGGCTATGAACATGCGCTTCATATCACCACATTAGTTCCGGAATAACCTAGCTGTTGACCTGAGTTGACGTTAATCTTTTTCGCTTTCAAACAAAGAACTTACCGTCCACACAACTGGCACCAACACCATTTTCAGTGCAGGTTTGATAATCGCCACAGACGCTGCCGTTACATGTACACTCTCCCTTTTGACACGTTAGGGGCGAAGCACAATCTTCGTCTCTACAATCTAAAACATGCAAAGAAAATTTAAAATTTAATTTAACTGAATGAACTCCCATCACGATAACCAATTTTACAAAAAAAAAAAAAAAAATCTGCATACACACTTTGTGCTCTGAAGTGACAATTCGACCATACTTTTCGGCTTTGGGTCGCCTGCTCAACTACGTGTGATTTCTATGTTACTCCGATGTCCTCTCACAGCTCAAATCCTCTACGCGCAGGCGAATTATTGAAATACAATTAAGCCATATGTTAGTGTAGTGAACTGGATCTCCGGATAGAGCGGATTACTGTGGTAGAGTGGGCCCGGCTCTATCCGTTTGTTCCGTGGAGGGTTCACTACTGTAGGGTTCTCTGATACTCCGGTTCCCTCTCACAGCTCAATTAAACCATATGTTAGTTCCCGCCCCCCTCTCTCTCTCTCTCTGTCTCTGTCTCTGTCTCTCTCTCTCTCTCTTTCAAACAAAGTACTTACTGTCTATACAACTGGCAACACCATAAGTTACAGTGCAGGTTTGATCATCGCCACAGACGTAACCGTTACATTTACACACACCCCCGTGACACGTTAGGGGCGCACAACACTCGACGTTTCTACACGGATCTAAAATTTAAAAATAGCTGGATGAAATTTCATTATGATAGATATTATATTTGTTTTACCTTGATTTCCCGTCGTGACACGCCAATTGGACGTTACGGAATTGATTTCGGTCAATTTTATGAAATATCGAGAGACAGAGAGAAATGGGGGTTTAACGTCCACTCGACACAAACTAGGTCATTTTGGAACTAACATATGGTTTCAATTTCATTTTAATAATTCGCTTGCGCGCAGGGGTCTTTAACAGTGGGAGAAAACCGGACTGCCCGGAGGAAACCCACGAGGTCGAGAAGGCGCCCCTATCTCCATGCCACATACGCTCACACCAGGGATCGAAACCACAGCCGCAATCCAGAGGTGACCGGCCAGCTAGAGGTCGAAGCGAGGCACTCTAGACCACTAGGCCATCCCAACCCCCTTACGAAATAGCGACAATGGAGTGAAAACAAGGATTTCCAACAGCAGCGCATGCTTCCACTGGTACTGCATAGGAGGTACGGCAACCGCCCGTGACAGCTGAAATATATTCGTTTTGTTTATTTTAGTCACAATCCTACTCAGACCACGTCAGTTGTTGGGACTGACAGCAGGTTACCCGATTGCAACTCTGTCAATTCGACACGTTTCGAACTGACAAACCGGCATCCCCACTTACTCTGTACTCACAAGTGACAACTCGTCTGAAAATAATAACAACGGCTTACGGATTGTTGGCTAAATGGACATGGACCACCATTAATTTCCCAGTTGACTTTATGTTAATTCTGGTCTTTTGTCTGGCTATAACCTTTCTCTAATCTCATAACTCCCTTATTTACCCGTCTCAAAATCAGGAATATTCAACAAAATCGGGCAGGCAATACATATTCAAACCGGTTTCGTCGATTTTACACCAAGAAGTCAACATATATATTCTTCGTCGAGAAGAACCTAGTTTTGGTTCTAAAGCAATGGAACTTGGAATACCAGCCCGGGACGCTCAGCGTCACTGGGTCAAGCACAAAACGACCGACAATTAGCAAGGAAGTCCAACTGCAACACAGGATCAGTAATGGCTAGCCAGAAACCATAGCATGCTTAAAACATTCTGTACAATCTGCACTCAAGAAGAACCAAGACAAAACGTTTAGGGAGTTATATTACCCACTCGGCCCATGCGTTAAGTTCGCCCAGGAAACTGCGACACCGATGCAGTCACAAACCATGCAGACCTGTGTTGACTGAGCAGGATCAAGGATTTTGTCGAGGGGGGGGGCATATATATCGACCCTAAACAGGAACTAAAATCTCCCCCCCCCGCCGGATCCGCGCCTGGTTGAGAATAGTGCAAGTCATCTGACTACCTCCAGAATGTGAGAGGAAGATACCTATAATATTTCAGAACTCTCGAGTTTTTAATAATATGGAGGATAAAATGTCTTACCACAGCATCTCTCACAAACACCCGCATCCTGAACCATTGGACAG
Organism: Patella ulyssiponensis; assembly: GCA_963678685.1. Classification (NCBI taxonomy): domain Eukaryota; kingdom Metazoa; phylum Mollusca; class Gastropoda; family Patellidae; genus Patella; species Patella ulyssiponensis. The sequence continues at coordinate 7,087,700 of OY783225.1, forward strand.
CTGACGCTTCTCATCAACCGTCTCTTAAGATTATATCGACGACCACCGTACCTATGTGCATCAGCAACAACCATAATTACAACAACTAGGAGAACAGTGATCAGCAAAAAACGCATGTTGGTAAATTTTCAGATTCACGACTACACGGAGTAGAGAAATCAGAAAGGTAAATGATTAATTCAGAGATATATTATGTGTCTTTTATACAATTCAAAGGTAAACAGCTGCTGGCCGATTTTACGGTTTTAGAAATATAAAAACATTTGCAAGTTTCTAGAATGTAGACACGTTGTTTTACAATTTACACAAAAACCATCCACGTCATTCGTCGATTTTGTTTATTTGAAAATTCAATACTTTTATTTTCCGTGTCTTTATGAATCACACTGGAATTTTATCTCGGTACCAACCTCGAGGGTTTTCTTCTCCGGGTCCTCCGGTTTCCTCCCACTGCGATTTATTGAAAAAAGAATTGAACCGTATGTTAGTCTCGAAATGACCTAATTTGTGTCGAGTGGACGTTAAACTTTCTCTCTCTCTGAAAAAATCAGTCAAATTACTTCTCTCTGAGCCATATCATGAGTGTTTGTAGTTTTGAGTGGTAACCAGGGCACTGGTAAAATTCGTGACTTCGCCTCGCTTTTTATATCAAACTTTTAAATGGCGAACCATTCTAATCTATACGATGCCATCGAGAGTTAATGAATGTCTAATTAACAATTTATATAACGCGTTAATAAGAGTATTCGACATTGAAAACACAAATTGTTTGTCAATTTAATGTTATGTTACCGGGAAAAGATTGGCTTCTGGTTTCCAATATTTAAGACAAATTAAACATTTTACCATTGGTACGCGAATTGTGTACCATAATGAGTTTCACCGCCTTTTGTAACAAGGGACTCGAAGAACGAGACTAGATATATTCCACAAGTCATGTCAAACGGTGATCTCCTATTTTTATCTGGAGAGCATGCGCAATAAATATTTTCGCTGTAGATTTGAATAACTATTCGATTGAGACTTCTGGTATATTTCGCCGAACATAACGGATATGTATTTAGATTAAAAACGGAAATGATTGAATGTAAATCAGTTTATCTACATTCATATTACATTATTATTTGAGTTGCCACCCATTTGTGTCAATTTCTAGGTCCCAAATATTAGCGATTTAGCTCCTTTAAACAAACATATAAACAAAATTTCACATAAATTAATATTTTTGTTTATAAGGGCCTCTTACGTTTTGAATATTAATTGTGAAATAAGAGTGCTAACATTCATACGTCAGTCATGACGGTAGACTTTTGACAAGCAGATTGAAGGGGAATCATTCAGGTACTGCAAATAATTATTCACATCGCACCGAAACCCTACTCGTAATCTAAGACCCCAGACATAAGTAGGTTTTTATATGCACGATTTTATTCAAATACGATCAATCTTGAGCTTGTTTCCGATAATGTAATACTTTTAGTTGAAATAACAACATAGGAAAAAATGTTAACTTTTGGTAACTTTTAACTTGGTCAGATACTCCGAGGGTAAAGGTTTCAAATTTCCACCATATTCCCATTAACAGCATTCATTAGCGTGACAAGAAAGGAATGGGGATTATTGTCCTACTCTTCGGCACCGACCGGGCTAATGAAGACGGGCATAAGTCATACAGTGTGCTATGGCCAACTCTGAATGCGGATTCCAACTGTCAACGGATCTTTAACGTGCAGGACATTGCAAAGACAGGGCATTGATTTTTCGTCCAATAATATACGTTGTCTCCTGCATCCCCCATCCTACCACTGACAAGGGTGAACACGCCCGATTAAGTCTCTAACAACAATAAATTTCAAACGGTAACACATGTGTTGATAATTCCTGTCATGTGTATTCGTCATCCACATTTTGATTTTAATTTAATAACCGTTTTATGAACATGTTGTTGATATTTTCTGATAATATTAAATTTATTTCCTTGTATGACTTTCCTTATGACACGGAAACATAGACCTTTTATTACCGCTGTAAATATGAAAATTTTATTTCGTTACAAAAAACATTTTGATTTTGGCGAAACTTAAAATATAGTTTATATCGCCAATGCCGTGGCACATATCGGACAGATACTTCCTAGATTATTGCCCTTGATTGTATGAAAAATCACGTGTTTTGTCTGTTGATCCCCCATAGCCCACAGTATGATTCTTTCCTTCCGAAAACCTTAGTGGATATAGATTTTAACATTTATAATCACTATCGATAATAAGCATTTCTTGGTCTTTCTCTAAGGATGCGATAGAGGCCCACACTCGGCAAACCTCGGCAGATTTGGTACGAAGATGTAGGGTACCGGAATCTGCCGAGGTTTGCCGAGTGAGAGGGCCAGTGCCGTATGTAGGATTTTAAAAGTGAGGGTACAGCAGAGTGGTGGGGCGACATAGCCTCCACGTAAGTGATTTAAGAAAGTTTGGATGAGGGCAAACGAAGCCATTGGCGTTTGGGTGCCCTTGAAACCAACCGACTGATCAGTGCCTGAAGAGCACCACTGCGTGATCATGATCAACTTGTATTATTATTTTTTTTGATGGGGTGCCATTTCTCTGGTCGCCTTATTTTCCTGGGGGTGCAATGTAGTGTGAAGCATTTGGTTCACGAGAGGACCCATTTGGTTCATGAGAGGACAAACCATATCCATATTTATTATTCAACAGCCCGCCTTTCCACACATCTTGTGGACAAGATGCTACAGTTCTTAATATATGGCAGGCGCGGATACAGAGGGGGCGCACCCGGCGCACGCCCCCTCTGTCTTTTTGCGGTGGCGAACAATTTTTAGCTCCATATATTCTCGCGGGAACGGAGAACAAAAACAGTTTAGGTTGGAAATCGTAATTTACAGTACTAGTATGAAATTATTCCTTGTGGGCATTTTAGTCCACTCAAAAATCACGGGCCGGGCTTCGCACTCCCAAGTTGGTGCAGCACGCCCCCCCTCCCTTTCCGAAACTCCGGCATCCGCCCCTGTGTGGATCATTGGGGTTATAACCACCGCCGGATTAAGGCGCAGGCTAAAAAGGCTATGACCTAGTGCATCGTGCTTTTAGGGCCCCGCGTAATCATTCTCTATGTTTCCCTGAGCCCCCGCTTGGTTCAATAAATTATCTCAATAATCGTCTGGTACAGTAGAGCCGTGATGTGTGCAACGGGGCAGGTAACAGCTTGAAATTCTTTATATCTGATTTTACTTAGATCAAAGCAAAGTTTAAATTACTTATTTTATGTGTTTTCTTGGTAAATAAAGTGAAATTTTTATAGTATGGAACATGAAATGGGTCTATACCTTTCTCTTTTATTAAGTAGAATTTGCAGTACAATAGGGCTGAAACCAATTTGCAAATATCCAATCTGATAAAAACACAGATCCAATTTCGTTTCGTTTTTTATAGTTCAAAATTTCATTTTTACTTGTCTTTACTACTCTTGGATCTGGAGGACTTGTTATTTAATTCGTGTTCTGGCTGAAATGAGGGGTCAGCCAATCAAATGGTCTGTCGAATCGACCGTTTGACCTTTTCATGCGTGGAACTGTGGGTAGATATTACCAGCCAACGACGTCTATACTATAAACACCAGTGGATAGAAATCATAACAAAACAAAAGTGGATTTTGAAAAGCATGGCGGTCGCTAATTGGTTAATCGAATGACTGACGTTATCGGGTCAAATGTCCCGTGCTTGATACCTGACGTCATAGAACGTGAGCTTCCACTATAACTAGTTAGATCTACATGAGTGTAGGCCATCGAAAGTATAAAAAACGAAACGAAATATAGATCTATATTTTAATTAGATTGGAAAATATCCGGACTTGCATTGAAGAAACAGTTACCAGAAAATAGTTTCACTTAACCGGGGATTACTTATACCCTGATTGCTTATATCCGGCCCTGATTTCACGAAGCTTTCTCAGACCTAAGTTTAGATTTACTCAAACTTGTTCTCCTTATTATAACTAAACTATAGCCCTTTATAATTATTTTGTTGTTTTAGTGTATCAAATACATCAATAGGAAACAATGTGTATAGTTTTGTGTTTCTGGATCAAAGATATTTCTTATAAACAGTAATTGAAAGCTGAGTAAATTCTTGACTTAAGTCTGAGAATGCTTTGTGAACTCGGGGCCCGGATTCTACTGTATTGTAAATTTCTACACGCGTTATTTTGAAGCCATTCCAGTGCTTGTTATTTGATTATGCCCATGTTTATATATCGAATGTTCAAATGTAGCAGATAGATGCCTGTGTAATGGGCCCCATTAAATATCATGGCCTGGAGGCCCACAAAACGACCCTGGTTTTAAGAGGACGAACACGCCTTAAAGTTGCTTTCCCGGGTACAAACTGTTTGATTTGATGATATATTAGGACTAAAAACATATTCAAACTAATTAATTTATCATAATTTTGCTTCAAATCCTTCTCAAAACACTGTAATCCCATGACTCCCTATGGCAACCGCGGGCGGAGACGGGTGAGAATTCATGGCATACCCAAGACGTTGTTGTCTGTAATCACTGACTATTTATTACAAATATTGAATCCTAATTTAATTCTCGGATTATCCACTGCCTGAGTCTTTTTCCGTGATTTTTATCTCAGAAAGTGTTGTAGGTCTAACTCTTTATAGAGTTTATCAACATGTACACAAAGCGCTCAATGTGCTCGTGCAGCCTTCGACGTCACGCGTAGGTATAGCCCTAATCGTCGGGCTGTGGATTAGGGGAACCCTTACATTTTTGTCCTGTATACGCTCAATGAGTGTTTTTCAGGGAATCCAATATTTTTGTAGTAAGATTGGATATCTCTACTCTCCATATATTGGCAATAACCACCCGATAAATACTTTGCTGGGAACCCATCTTTAATTAAATTGAGGCTGTAATTTTCAATGGAGTTTTAAAACTATCTAATCTGGTGGAAATCATCAGGGTTTATCAGAGGAAGAACCTTATTGATATTCAGTGTTCCGCGACTTTCTTCCAACTGCTATAGTCTCCTATAGGCGCAAAGGGTGGGGAGGATCACGGTGGGTAAGTGGATAAGACACTGGTTCGGCAGTCTGGAGGTCGGGTGTTCGATCCGTGGATTGGCCGAGAAAGTTCATCCTGACTTTCCAGCGTGGTTTCCTCTTGTCGGTGATGCAGGACCGAGGGGCTGACAAGGAATTGGACGAAAAACTGAGGTCCCGTGTACACATTGGCGTGCACGTAAAAGATCCCTTGGCAGTTGGAATTCGATATAAGAGTAGGCCGTAGTGCCGCTGCCCGGGAAAAATTTCTCCCATAGCACATTGTATGGCGTATTCCCGTCTTCATTAGCCCAGTCTAGGAGCAGAACCTCATTTTATTTCATTCCCTATAGACGCAAGCGACATATTGATCTAAAATTGAACCATTAGGCTATGAAGTTCCCGTATTGACCCAGTTTGTAACACCCCCCCCCCCACACACACACACCCCTTGTATTTATTCATTCTATACTTAATAAAAACATGGTAAATGCACGGACTTTTTCTATTTTTCTCGTTTTCCCTGATCTAACGACAGTCAATTATGTTTTGAATTGTCAGATATCCTCCCATAGTCTCATATACATGTAACAACTTTTGGTCTTCGAAGCAATTATTAGTGAGCAGAAATTCGCCCGTGTATCTGTTATCACTCGTCACTTCAGTCAATTATATAGAGGGATAATCGTGTTTTTCTCTCTTCACTTCCGATTCGGGGGGGGGGGGGACTTCGCTGGGACCACACAGGATTCCCCAACATGATTGAAGAGTCAAATTGAGGAGATAAATAAATGAACACGCCCAGCCCTGAGATGGAGCTGATAACCTCCGCGGGCATCCAACCCTCTGATAATTAAGTAAGGCAATAAGCATAATATATTATGTTAATTTTTAATTTGCTTTGGACATTTCTTGAATGAGTATACATAAGGCATTCCAGACACTGATCAAGAAATCAGTCTATGAATTCAGCTACTATAAAAACCCATACTTTCCTTGAAAAAGCGTTAACAGAGCCAGGGAGAGGGGTTTTACATAGGCTAAGCCTGTTCCCCAACCCCATTCAGACAACCTGAATAAAATATTGTTTAAAAAAATAAAAAATAAAAAACAGAGCCAGGTCTGATCATGCCAAGGATTAAGATACCGCTCGCCACAATGACCCGGTAAGCTACTAGAATAGCCTTTTAATTTGCTTTTAAAACACACTTTTATCTTTCTTCTTCTTTTGAGCTCGGGTGATGCGGAGGCGGGGGGGGGGGGGGTAAGTAGAATATCATTGGGTCTCTCTTCATTTCAATCCGGCACTGTATATATACAGGAGGATACAGTTACTGCGAAATAAACACAAAGGATGTTGATATTTTTATGCGGGTGGGGGTTTGGAAGATACAGCTTGCGAATTCTACAGTCGCGATCATTGACTTTTAAAATATGAAGTGATTTTAAGCCAATCGGTTTTCGTTCTACCATAGTTCGCTAATATCCATAATAATTACACGTTTAGACCGTGTTATTGTGCCACACGAGACAATTTAAGATGTCCAGAAATATCGTATTTCACGTATTTCATTAACTGAAAGCAATTCGTGAGTGTTCATACCACTTGGGTTTGAGTCACAAGTTCTCCAACAACTGTTAAAGCCCCAATAACACTCTTGTTGTAACTGAATAATATGTCCCAATCTTCATCCTGGTCAACAAATTGTATTATTTTACAATATTCCAATTAAATTATGATATAAATTTCATCTTAACACACCTATTTTAAAAAATTGGAAAAATTCAACCAATTGATTTGAAAAGTCTAACGTAAACCTTTTCAAATGTGACTTGGATTTTAAAATATTTTCAAACCCTCTGGACAAGTAAAATAGGTTGTAATGGATAATTTACACAACAGGTAGGACACTTAATTAACCATCTAGTACTTAGAATAAGGGTATTATTTATTTTCTAGACCTGCCAAGCCAGCAAGAATGTTATTGTCCCTTTAACATAGTCGGTACAGTTGATTTTCGTCCCCACAAACTATTAATTCATCCCATCCAGCTCATCTATTTACAAAACATGCCAGCATTTACTTGATTGAGTGAGTACCCACGTTAACTAAACGTCCACTAGACACGTTAACTACACATTCACTAGAGACGATAACTTCACGTTTACTGGACACGTTTACTGTTCGACTAGCGCACGTTTACTACACGATAAATAAACACGTTTAGTACACGCTTAGTACAAGTATAATACACACCTTAACTACACAAATTTACATGATGCGTCTACAACACACGTTTTCTACGAATTTGTTCTACACATGTTTACGAAACACGTTTACCACAAGCTTACATTACGCGTCTACTACACACGTTTACTAAACACGTTTACTACAAACTTTACTTCACGTTTACTACACAGATTTACTGCACGTTTACTACAAACGTTACTTCACGTTTACTACAAACGTCACTTCACGTTTACTACAAACGTCACTTCACGTTTACTACAAACGTTACTTCACGTTTAATACAAACGTTACTTCACTTTAATACACATCTTTACTGCACGTATAATACACTTCTTTCCTGCACGTTTGCCATGCGTCTACATGTATATGCGTTTCCTGGACGTTTACTACTCTCTTTTCCTACACACATGTAATACACACTAAATACAGACATTAGCTGCACTCGTTTCTTAAACGTTTAGTACACGTTTACTAACATATGTAATGTCAGTTACGTAGTTCTCCTTACTACGTCCTGATATCAAGGTGTGGTTAATTTTTATTGAACATCTGGTGTCACTCTATATTCCTAAAACTGACAGGTCGATCCATCTGATTGTAATCTCCGTCCATCCGGGCAAACACAGCGATAACTTCCTCTTGTGTTTACGCATTCATGGCTGCATGGTTTACCATTGTAACATTCATTCACATCTGTAATACATTTTTTTAAACGTGTAGTTAAATGTTACTTATTATATCAGAAAATGAGTTAAATTCAACTGATAGAACATGAGTTAAATTCAACCGATAGAACATGAGGTAAGTTGTACTTATAGTAAGTGGTTTAAATTCTACTTACAGAAAATGAGTTAAGTTTTACTTATAGAAAGTGAGTTAAATTATACTTATAGGAAATGAGTTAAGTTTTATTTATAGAAAGTGAGTTAAATTCTACTTATAGAAAATGAGTTAAAATATTAATCATAAAACATACCTTAAATTTTATTTACTTATAGAAAATGCGTTAAATTTTACTGACTAAACTCGCATGAGGTAAATTTTACTTACTTATTGGAAATGAGTTAAATTTGACTTAATATAAGTTCAGGTTTAGAAAACTGACTAACCTAGTTGACATATAACACCATAGTAACCAGTCGGACATATACATTTATGATTCTGACATTTTCCACCATTTCGACATTCTGGTATGCAGGTAGTATCTGGAACAAAATACAAGGACAGTGAAAATTTAATCAATGTATACGAAAGCTAGGTCGTAGATTTTATTATTTATTTAATAATACAACTCTGATCAATCCATTGCCCTGGAACGTAGATACATGTATAAGAGTAGGTCGTAGCGTCGCTGTCCGGACGAAATGTCCCTCATAGCACACTGTGGCCGGTCACCTCTGGCTTGCGGCTGGTTTCGATCCCTGGTGTGAGCGTATGTGGCATGGAGATAGGGGCGCCTTCTCAACCTCGTGGGTTTCCTCCCACTGCTAAAGACCCCTACGCGCAAGCGAATTATAGAAATAAAATTGAAACCATATGTTAGTCCCAAAATGACCTGGTTTGTGTCGAGTGGACGTTAAACTCTCTCTCTCTCTCTCTCTCTCTCTCTCTCTCTCTCTCTCTCTCTCTCTCACAGCACACTGTATGACGTATACCAGTCTTCATCAGCCCTGTTTGGAGCAGAACAGTGGGACGTTAAACTCCATATCATTTCTTTCTCTCTCACATAGGCCAAGAACTAACCGATGATATAGTTTGTAATAATTAAATATTTTGACTTACTCATACAGGTTCTGTGATCATCGCGTAGCCTGGAGCCTGGAGGACAAATACAGGAAAAACTACCAAATGTATTCCTACAATAAAACTCACACAACCCGTTCTGTTCCTGACACTCGTTGATATCTGTAGAAGAGAAAGATATATACTGTACTCTAAATCTAAAGCCTCTATGATTTGTTTTACGAGCCCCTTTGTTCTGTAAATTACAGTTAATTCCCTTTGTTCATTAGCAAGCAATGAACGCCAGTCCTCTTGGAATCATAGAGTGCAGTTGAATCCCCTCCAGCAACCCCACACCCACCCCACCCCCAAATGCCGCACACAATCGTGGACGGGTCGTTGGCTATTTTCATTTGTTTATATTCAGTAAATATTTGAATTTGAACTTTACCGGAGTTGGTCCTTGTCTGAAGACGACAGCCTAGAATTGTTTACTAAGCGGGTGATTATGGAGTAAATGGGCTTCGTGATGAAATGTAATGGGGTTTAAAGACCTACTGTTATGCACGTAATGGGCCAATGAAGACGGGCATATATACAGTTAGTTCAGCTCTGAACGTCGGTCTCATTACACTCACCCTGAACGTTCAGGGACTGCCCCATTTAATCAATGTCGAAAAAAAATTGGAGAAAAGTCAATTTTACTGGACAACTTTTCACTGCTAAACGACGGGGTGTCAATCCGTGTGAAAGCCTGTACAATGTAAAGCCTGTACATTTCGTTTCGTCTTGTATGACCGACATTCCTGAATGTGGACGTTGACCTACAGTTAGAGTGTCATGGCGACGAAAATGTAACTTGATAAGAGGGGACGTATTTTTAACAACGAGTTGTGTCGCTCATACTGACTCTAGCGAAGTAAGCAAGGTCTTATTTTCTCACTAAGATGTTCGTTTACATTGTACAGGCGTCCTTACGGATTGACACCCCATCGTTTGGCAGTGAAAAGTTGCCCAGTAAAATTGACTGGGGCTCCAATTATTTTCGACATTGATTGAATGGGACAGTCTCTGAACGTTCAGGGTGAGTGTAATGAGACCGACGTTCAGAGCTGAACTAATATACAGTGAGCTATGAGGGGAAATGTTCTCCGGACAGCGGCAATACGCTCATCATTTATGTCGAATTCCTATGACCAAGGGTTCTTTTATGTGCGCGCCAATGTGTACTGCGGGCCGCGTTTTTTTTCGTGCCATCTGAGCCCGCCGCACTGCGCTACTGTCAAAGGCGAACCACACCGGTTGATCCCGATTAACGTCTTACTCACTGAACCACTACGGCTCCGACCTGCGAGATGGGATGATGACCAAATAAATAGGCCTACAAATAAATAGAACCTACCATTCTCACACACGGAGCCTGTAAACCCACGTGGACAAGTACAAACACCGCCCACACATATTCCACCATTCATGCAGTCTGGTATACACCCGATTTCTGTAGTTAATAAACAGAAAGACGGAATATTAAAAACTTAAGTAAAAGTAGCTATGTAAGACCGAATAATGTGTCATCATTATCCACTTAATCCAGGGCATATAATAAGATTTGGCTACTTTTAATCTCATCGACCGACATCAAGGGGATTAAAACGTCCGTAGACTTGTTAAACATTTTTTGACCATTATTTTGAACAAGATTCTCTTAAATTTCATAACTTTCTGCTAATCAAATTGATATTTGATTCGCATTTTGTAGCAAACTGCGATGCACTATGGCTTATAATATTCCATGCATTAATCGCATTCACTGTAAATTTAAAACAAAAATCCTACAGTTTAAAGGGACAATAACACTCTTGCTGGCTTGGCAGCTCTAGAAATTAAATAATAGTCTTATTCTAAGTACTAGATGTTTATTTGTCCTACCTGTTGTGTAAATTATCCATTACATCATATTTTACTTGTTCAGAGGGTTCGAAAATATTCTAAAATCCAAGTCACATTTGAAAAGGTTTACGTTAACCTTTTCAAATCATGTAGTTGAATTTTTCCAATTCTTTAAATCAGGTGTGTTAAGATGAAAATTGTATCATCAATCAATTTGAATATTGTAAAATAATACGATTTGTTGACCAGAATAAAGATTGGGACATATTATTCAATTACAACAAGAGTGTTATTGGGGCTTTAATGATACATTATGCAAGAGCTAAATATAAACTATTAATTAGATATTTACTAATATGACAGGACCGTAATCAACTCTCGATGTCCTCTTATTTATCGGATTTTCACTGTATCTGATTCCGATTTGCTACCGAACGCTCATTCATGATTTAATCCAAAAATGGATATTCGGGACAATGTTTTTTTTTATCGTACCGACTTTAGAAATGATCATCGAGGCTATGCCAAAAATTCAATCGCTAAATCATCGGTTCAGAGTGGATCAATTTGACTGACATTTAACTATTAAAGTGGGAACTTCCAGTCCTTTATCAAATCTTCCATAATGTATCTCTCCTGATAACTGTCCTGGCATGTGGGTTAACACAATTGAGAAAAGTTGAGGATTCTGACGAATGTTTAAGACTACAATACGTGTAAAGAAAGGCTTTTGACAGTGTCTAAAATATTAAAAGCCTTGATCGGAGGACCCTTGGCTCATGGATGTCTAGATAAATCCGGTACTGGGTACATGATTATAATATGTGTAAACTGATCGAACCAGGAAGAAGTTGTTTACCCACCACTACAAGTTCTGCCATCTTCATTGAGAGTGGAGCCCTGAGGGCACCTGCATCCAAAACTACCAAACGAGTTGTGGCAACCATGTTGACAATATCCTTCAGGCAGTTCCAGACATTCGTCAATATCTGTAATAAATAACATGAAACAATGTCTGTGAGACCTGGCGTCAAACAAAATCTGTTATACGTGGTGTGAAACAATATCTATGAAACGAATGACCCCCCCCCCCCCGCCACATGCCCAGCTACATACAACATATTGTAAAACAACACGGTTATGAGAAAAGTATAACCATCGTGTTCTTTATCCTTTATCATCAGGCGGTTGGATGGCATGGGATGGGCATTGAAAGCGCGAGATTATGATATAGATGTATGCATCAATGAAATAGAACCATGTGATCTTATTAATTCATTATAAAAATTGACGTCAAACACTGTGTTAGATTTTTCCCCTTAAAAAAGCTGGGCGTGTATGAATGCCTACGTAATTTGGAGAAGATGCTGGATCCGCCCCGATGCTTAAGGATCACACATTCAATTGCTAGAATAGAATTAAAGTTCATAGCAGTGCAGGAGGCTTTCGTTTTTGCGTTATAATGAACACTAGATCTGGACCAGCCGGTAATTTATTGATTTCAATATTGGATCTCCGTTTTCATGCAAAAATCCTTCGTACATGAGTTTGGCGATTAGCGGGCCCAGTACATTGGTTCACCCAGGTCGCCAATATTCGAAAGATGGCCATGGTAGCATTTTCATGTTTTTGGTATATACGTTTATCATCTGAGTTAGTTTAAAACGTTTTCCTGAATATCTAGAAGTTTCATTGTCTCCTATATTTACATTCAAATCGCCCTAAATCGTTGAAGGTTTCCACTACATGTGATTAGGTTTAGGGATAATTCGTAGAATTGTGAAAGTGTGATCTTATGAAGAAAGTGTTTTCGTGAGACGTGGATGTACTTACCTTCTTCACACGAGCCACCAGCAACACCTGCCGGACAGTAACAGGTTTTATTTAGGCAGGTTCCGCCGTTAGAGCATTGCGGGATACATCCATCCAGGACCAGCTGAAGCAGATCTTGACACGTCCGTGTTCCGTATCCCGTTTTACACGATTCAGCAACACATTGACTTTCTTCGTTGCATACAACCTCAACAAAATCACCTAGTTCACACTCGGGTCCTTTCAAACCGTCTATGACATCATATCCGGGACGACACGGAACAAGCTTTACTCCCTTGTCACAAGGTACGCCATCTAAACCGGAACATGGTGTATCGTCTTCTAGAGGATAACATTCTGGTTTGCCATCAGCATTGACCAGAATGTGGTATCCCACTGGACATTCCAAAGGTAGATGTAGACTGCTGCACACGAAGCCGTCCTTCGTTCGGATTGCTTTATATCCGTCCCCACATAAATCTAAATTCTTCTCAAGTTTCTTGCAAATCCTTTCCGAACCTATACTTAGCAAGATTTCGCCTTCCTCGCATTCTTCCTTCACATCGAATTCGGATACCTGGCAGAAATATCCCGATCCTGTCTTAACTATATGATGACCCGTCTCACAAACAAGACTAACAAATTGCTTCTGGACACATTGTAAGGTCTGGTCTATCTGCACGACAACCTCGCCTTCCACACAGATGGGCAATCGTCCATCCACAACCAAATCTTCACAGAAAAATCCATATTTTGTTAATGTTAAAATTTGTGGCGATGTGCAGGAAGGAATGTCATGTCCGTCATGGATGCTTGTTTGTGGGTATTTACACTCAGCTCCGTTTTCTGTTGCGACTATTTCCAATCCTAGTGGACAAGGGTTCTCCTCCGCTGATAAATCCTGAATATTTTTACAAACGATCTGACCATCTAGTGTGTAAATTTCTACCTGCCCCCTTGCACAAGTTACTTCTCCAAACGTTTCAAAACCGCACACGCTTCCTCCATCTACGGTTTCCATCAATACCTGACCTTCCAGACAAGACGTTGGTGCTGATGTGGTCGTTGTTGTAGGTTGTCTAAAAACGCAAATGTTGCCGACAGCCGTTCTTATTGGCGTAAGCCCTTCAGCGCATGGTGCTTCTGTACTTGTTGGCTTCTGGATTTGTAGACGAATACATCGGATTCCCTGGTCAGTATGAACCCGGATTCCACCTTCTGGACAGGATATAGTGGTAGTTCTGATGGTTGTTGTTGTTATTTCTTTATAAACGCAAATGTATCCCGATTCAGTTCGGACAACTTCCATCTCCGGCGGACAGATTGGGACCTGGGTAGTTGTTGCTATCGTTTTACAGATCCTCGCATCATCAACTACAACCAACTCCTCGCTTTCATTGCATCTGAAAATGACGCACTGTGGACCATCATCTGTAAACGCCAACAGTTCATTTGAAGCACAGGTGATGTTCGTCTCTGCTAAAATACTTCCTCGCAGCGCCTCGCAAACGAGTATGTTGTCTCTTAGTGCTCGGTGATATCCTGGAGGACAGTCGACTAAGGACGGATCAACCCAATCCGAACCAGTTTCCCCATTATTGTCTCTTGTTCGAGAATAATCTGGTTCACAAAGATAACGATTCAGTCTCCACTTTCTCGTAAAGCCTTCTGGACAGTCTGTCGCTACCACTTCACAATCTACGCTGCCATCCCTACGGGTCACACGTCGGTATCCAGGAGGACATATTTCGGATCCATCAATTTCACAATCAAACGCACCACCCTGTAAATACACCTTTCGATATCCCACAGGACAGTCCCCAGATTCGTCTATCTCACAGTCAAAATCACCGTCACTTAAAATAACCTTTTTATATCCTTCTGGGCAATCTTCCTCCTCGAGTTCACAATCAAAATGACCATTTCGCAAAACAATTTTCTTGTAGCCGTCGGGACAACTTTCTTCGCTTGTTTCTCCTTCATTGATGTCCAGTTCACATTCATATTTCCCGTTTCTTAGTGCAACCTTCACATAACCCTTAGGGCAATCGCTATGTGACTCTTCTTCTAGAGTCACGGGATTATTTTCTTCAGGTAGACAGGTTTTTGAGCCATCTTCGATTACCTCTGCATAACCTTCTGGGCAATCTATGTTTGCTATGGGTAGCGTTGTTCTTTCAAATGTTGTAGGACCTAGGTCGGTTGGAGTTATTGTCCTTGCAATTGTGTCACAAACGGCTTCGTTATTCCTCACAATTTTTGTTTGTCCCGGTGGGCAGTCGGTGGTTACAGGTTGTTTTGTGCTTGGTGGTCCGAGTCGCGGTTTTCTTGGTATAGACCTATCACTCTTCCGACAGAGCTGTCGTCCATTCCTTGAAACTGGCGTTGTTCCTCTGGGGCATTTTGGAGTGCCACCATCTCGACAAACGCGTTCGCCATTTCGTTCGATGGAGGTTGTGCCATCGCGGCAGAGAGACACGACATCTGGAAAAACTTCAACTAAAACACCTCCAGGTAATTCGCAGAAACTCTTTCCATTTCTTCTTACAGTTCGTTGACCTGCAGGACATGGTCGGAGGGTAGCACTCGGAGGTAAGGTGGCTGTTTCAAGTTGCTCACAGAATACTTGACCATCTCTGATTACTTGAATCTGTTCTGCAGAGCACACCAGTGTGGTTGTAGGAGTTACAGCGGTCAAGGTTCCAGAAATTTCACTCGTCGCTTCAGTAGTCGTATGTGCCATTTCAATTTCGCAAAAAGTTTGTCCATTCTTACTGATAAGATACTGGCCCGGAGGGCATCTCGTTTGGGTGATTGGAGGTTGCGTGCCAACGGTTTCGTTCTCGCAATAAAACATGTTATTTCTTTCAGCTAGCACCTGTCCATCTGGACATTCAAGATTATTTTCGGTCTCCATTAAGATTAGAATTAGTTTCTCGTCCTCACAGAGACCCTTGAACATTCTGTAACCAGGTGGGCATGCTAAATCGGGTGTAACGATTGTCTCACGGTGTGTGGAGCTTTTGCAAATCGTTCGTCCGTTCTCCTTGACACGTTTTTGGCCTTTAGGGCAATCGAATGTCCTCGCCTGCTCATCTTTGGAATCTTTCTTACAGATCAGTCGATCCGCAACTGTAGTTAATGTTGAGCCTTCAGGACAAGCTCCACCTTCTGGTAACAAATAGTCTATTCCAACTTGAAGTCTTCTACATATTTCGTTCCCGTTAAGAGTGGTTAGTATGTAACCAGAAGGACAGTCGTCGTTGACGGGTTGAACGAAATCTGCTCTGACAACGGTGCTTCTTGTCACTTCTTCTTGTGTCACCTGCTTATCTTTCACACAGACCAATCTCCTGTTAACAGTCGACATCGAGTAACCAGTAGAACATCTGCCATTGATTGGATCGACGATATCCGTTCCGGCTAGGATTCTCTCTTCGTTCTTTTTACACACCAGCTTCCTGTGATATGTGATTAGAGTATATCCTTCTGAACACTCTCCATTTTCGGGTAAAATGAATTCGGTTTCATCCACCAACTCCATGTCCTTCTTCTTACAGACATATTTACCGTTGATGGTTCTCAGCGAATAGGCTGGTGGACATCCGCCGTTCATAGTGTCTATTATATCAGTGTTTTCGTCGCTTATATCATACGACCTCTTGCAACTTGACCTTCCGTTCACGGTGACGAGCGTATATCCTACTGGGCAACTGTCGTTATCAGGATCTATAAAATCTGTATCAACTTCCTGAATTCTTATCCTTTGACAAACTAATTTATCGTTAATCGTAACAGGAGAATAATTTGGATGACATTTCCCATTTGTGGGTTCCATGAAATAGATTTGGTCTCTTTTACACACTGGGCGTTCAGCCACTACCGTTAGTGAATATCCGTCCGGACAAATACCGTTTCTTGGCTCTACGATATCAGTTTCAGCACTATCCTGACACACTAGATGTCCATTTATAGTCACTGGTGTGACGCCATCGGGGCAAGCGACCCGAGTCTTTCCCGATTCAACGGACGTATTGACATCAGAATCTGGAGGCGTAGCACAAATGAAACCCGAACTCGTCAATATTGGGACCTGTCCCCGAGGACATGGGAATCTAACTTCCTTACTAGAGTCTATGGTTACCGTTAGGGTTGTTTCTGCTTCCACTGACCCATCAACTTCGCAAAAAACTCGATTGTTTCTTCGCACGGACTTCTGTCCCCGTGGACAAGTTTCTTCGAAATATGTGGACGTGACAACAACAGTTCCGTCCGTTTCACAAAACGTTTGGCCATTTTTCAGAACCGCTTTTTGTCCCGGGGCACATGTTTTTTCCGTACCATCTGTTCTTTCGGGTTTTGTCGTGTGTTCAGAAGGGTCATCGATGCATAAAGTCAGATCCCCTCTGTTGGTTTTTATCTGACCAGGTGGACAATCTTTGGCGCTAAAGGTTATGCCAGATTTAACCGAGGTTCTTTCTGGTGCCGCTTCAAAAGTGGTTGTGCTTCTGGAGGATAGGATGGTGGTTACCTCTTCTGGAGAAACAGTTGTCTTCTTTTTCTTCTTCTTCTTCTTGTTTTTCCTTTTCTTCTTGTTTTTCTTTTTATTCTTCGTTCGATCAACGATTCCTTTTCGTTTCACACTTTTTCTGTAAGCCTCACAAACAATGATGTTTTCTCGAATGGCTTTGAAGTAGCCAGGAGGGCAAGCTACTTCAGAAGGATCCAAATAATCCTTTGTTGACGTTGAGTTGTGCTTGAGTAATCTTTGTTTCTGGAGACAAAGGTCACCCCGGCAAATAACTTCCAATTCTTCAACGGTTGTTGAGGAGTTCGTCTCAGTGATGGAAACCTGATTTGATGCATTTGCTGTAGGAAGATCTACAACAAGATCAGAGAGTACCTCTTCATCGTCTGATGATACATCTAGGTCCCTCAAGGGTTCGTCAGCTTGTAGATTGGCTTCAATTGCAATTTTATTGTCGCCAACAATATTTGGAGTAGATGTTGTTGTTTTCGTTAGGCCATTAGATACATTTCGTTGTGTAACCCGCCCCGTCGACGCAATCTCCCTAATCCCTGCCTTTCTCTGATTATACCTCTGCAGTTCATCTTTGGTAGATTCCGTCGTTGTTTCTAGAGACCCTTTTTGGTTTTGGGGAATTGAAAGAACATGTACTCTTCCATTTTTATCATAAACTCTACGTATATTTGGTCGAGACCGCGACTTGAAATGTGCACTCCATTTTGCGGCCGATTTTGACTTGTGATGTCTTATGTGAGACATTTGCCGATGTGTTCTTCTTTTAGGTATAGTCCGGTACCCAATCTTTGGCATCATGTGATGTCGTCCTTGTTTTTGTAAGCCCGCAGAAGATGTAATATGGGGTCGGAAGAAGCCCCTTGGGTTATACAATCCTCTATTTCGTTGTCCTGTAGTGGACACACTATGTGCCGGTTTACTCAAATGCTCTTCTCGTCGTCTGTCAGTGGGAGATTTATCCCTAGACATTGTTCTCGGCTGCTGGTCCTGGTGGCGATTATGTGCATGAAATGGTTGTTGTTGTATTCGGGTATTGGTTGAATGATGTTGATGTCGGGTAGCATGAGCAGGTGCTTTATGCGGTTTTATTACGTGGGGGGAATCGGACTGAAACCTCTGATGTAGAGATCTACCAGTATGACTGGTTTCACATTGTTTGCATCCTGGAAATAGAAAAAAAAATATAATGTACTTATTCAATCATCTCATGCAATGTAAATGTACTTATTAGAATACTTATTAGATACCATCTCCTGTCAATGCCTTTTATTGTGCACAAAAAGCGCGGATTTCAAAACAGGGCTAGCAAGCCTATATCGAAACACATTACAATAGATGATCAGCATCGAGCTAACCATTATCCCGGTCGGTGCAGAACACTGAGCGGAAAGGAAATGAAATGAAATGGGGTTTAACGTCCTATTCTTCTGCCCCGAACTGGGCTAATGGAAGACGGCTATACGCCATACAGTGCAGTGCTGTGAGGGAAATTTTGCTTTTATATCGAATTCCAGATGCCAAGGGATCTTTTAAGTGCACGCCGATATGTACACGTAACCTCGGTTTTTCGTCCCATCAGAACAACTAGACACCTGTCCTTGTCAGGCCCTCCGTCATGTGCAACTGACAAGTGTAAACCACATGGGAAAATCCCGATGAGCCTTCTCGGCCAATGCAGGGGTCTAACACGCGACCTTCAGGCTGATGAGCCAGCTTCGTTCGTTCGTTCGTTTCTGAAGTTTAACGTCCACCCCACCAAGGGTGATATCGTCGACAAGCGAGCGAGCCAGCGTAGCTCCAACCTTTAATAGTACATGGGAAAGGGGTATAAACTTACTGTGAATACAAAGTCCGGTGTAACGGGATGCAATCCATCCTTGACAACATCTTAAATCACTTGGTTTTCCACAAGTATGGGGTCCCCTGAAAAATAAAAACCAGAAAGCACATTATTAATTAGTGATAGACTTTTGATAGCTTTGCAATCTTGGTTTTGACAATTTTGGGACACTTGTTGTGTCAATGTAATGTTTGGTGAAAATTAATTTCAAAAAATGTAGAAGAAAATGTGTGTCGCTAAATAGTAGCGTGGGTAGGATTAGAATCTGATTCTTTCAGTCCATATTTTGGTGAATTAAAAGCTATAAGCCACCAGCCCAGGTCACCTTCCCATCAGGATATCCGGGTCTCCGTGCTTTTGAATGCAGTTCAACATGATTTTGGGTATGGAAACAATATACGAATAGTTTAGATGAAAACACCTTCTTTTTGATACTTTGGCGTCTGATGCTCATATTTGTTTTGTTTTTCCATTTGTTTGCGTGCTTAAAATACCACGTGAAAATCGTGCACATATGATTATTCATACGTCAGTAAAACTAAAAACGTAGTACATGTATTTAGTATGTCATATGTCGTTGTCTTAAATATCAGTTTCTGCGTTTTCACAAAGTGACCTCCATTTATCCCAGATACACGCCAAAATGACGTTAGAGACCATGTCGTAACAATTTTCGAGATCGGACAGCATCCCTACGGCTTACTCTTATATATCAAATTCCAATTGCCAATGGACCATTAATGTATACACCTACGTACTGTACACCTGACCTCGATTTTTCGCCCTATCCGAACAACTATACGTTGTCCCTTGTCGGGCCCTCGGTCCTGCATCACTGACTACGCCGGAAAATCCCGCTGAACCTTCTCGGCAAATGCAGGGATCGAACACGGCACCTCCAAGTTACCGAAGCAACGTCCTACTCACTGAACCACAAACTAATGAATGCAATGCTTGAACTTGATGGGTTTAAACGCATTTACCACACTATAACCTACAAACGACTCGTAGCATCAGATTAGCAGGATTTCTGTTAAAATAACAAACCCAGCATAGGGAACTTACGCTGTCTACAATTATTCCGCTTGAGAACAGACAACAACTTAGTTGACCGACATCTTAATTCACAATTCGACGATTTTAGTCAAAACGCCAAGTTTTCCTTTTTTATTCATACATTACGCAACAGCCACATTTACCCATTGCGTGGACGTAAAAATGGATAATCGATACTTTGTAACAACGGTAAAAATGAGGTTAAAGTTTTTTTTAACTTCGGTTTTCTTCTCTCCGAGTGAAGTAATTTGACCAAAATTTTCAGCATATTCTCTTAACGTTGATAATTCCCCTTTAATGCTTTTTTAACATTTTTATTTAGTCAGTGTGTATGAAAGATGTAAACTGATTAAAACGATATTACAGAACAGTACACCCAAGTTTTCAAGATGGCCGCTATTTGGAGCAGAGATCTATTCTCAAAGTAAACTGCTCTCTGTGTGTAGAATGAATATGGAACAAGTAGCTATAAGACATCTTTATCTATAAAAACCTGAAGACAAATATAACTAATTGTTTTACCAGTAAATAAACAGAACATTCCACAGTGTGTTAACATGATAATTATATCAGCTATGTCACGTGTAACATCCTATACTACATGGTGCTAATTCTATTATATCCACTAAGAACTGGGTTAAAAGTCTCGTAAACAATTCGTCTGGATCATTTTGAGAGAGACAGAGGGGGAGAGGGGGAAAGAAAGGGAGAGAGAGAGAGAGAGAAAGAGAGAGAGAGAGAATCGAAACCACGCCAGTTGACTCAATGACAGACCTTGTGATATAGCGCGCACGTGCTAACCACATTTAAAAGAAGAATATGGTTTACTGTTCTGCACCAACCGAGACAATGAAGACGGACATACGCCATTCAATGTACTATTTAAATGACATATACATTTCTTTGAAAGATGAAATAGGGTTTAATGTCCTTTTTTGCGGCACCAACTGAAGACAGACATGTGCCATACGATGTGTTCTGAGAGATATTTTGCCCGGACAGTGCTTTTTTGATTTACAACTGCCAAGGGTTCCTTAACGTGCCAACGGGGCCTCCTGTTTCCTTCTATCAGAAACACTGAAGCTCTTCCGTTCTAGGTCATTTTACGAGATGAAATATGGCTTTCTACGATGTAGTCCTACTGTTGGGGACCGTTACCAGAACAGCAACCGCGGTCTTGTGTACACTGACTGTTAGAATTCGATAGAAGAGAGCGTCGCAGTGCCCCTGCCTGGGCAAAATGTCCACTTAATGCCCAATATAACACACTGTATTCAATTAATTTCATTCCTATTTGAAATTAGCAATGATTAGCAAAGACACAGATGCTCGTAAACTTATCGATATTTGCCAGACAAAAAAAAATGTTTACCCAAGAATGTACTTATTCTTGCCTATGTTTAATGGATTTCATTTGGCTAACTGTGATGTAATTTGACACGAATTGCAGGTTGGTTACACCTTGTAAAGATAATCTCAGGGGTGATATTGGTTTAACATTTCTAGTTCTTATAAAACACAGCGTCTGTATTCAATTAGAAATAATCTGATATTAGCTAGGTTTATCCTGGTTATAAATTAATTTTTGAGTTCAGGTATGCACCTCGGTACAACGAGTTATTTTGCATTAGTATTTTTTAAAGTTACCAGCCTTGGTTTAAAGGTCCTAAGAAGGTTGGGAGCCACGGTGACTCAGTGAGCAAGACTCTAGTTCGCTGAACAGGAGGTCTCGGGTTCATTCCCGGTGTTGGTTGAGAAATCACCTCAAGTATGTCTGACAAGGGCAGCTAAAACCCTTGACCATGCGACCCTTATAGCTTTTGTGGCAGCGGAATTAAATACTAGTTTACTAACCTGTGTGGAAATCGTCTATTCCGACTTTCCGCCAAACCAACTATAAGAATCATTAGGTTCACAACACAAGTCAGCCATTTTATTAACAACGTAGACTCCATTTTAACAACCGGATGTTTTTTGTTTTCTTTCGGAATGTATATTCAGTGTTCGAGTATTATCTTTAATACCACGTGGGCTATCTCTCGTCCATCTTGGTGTTCGTTTTAGGTTTCTGTACCGTTCAAACACCGATAATAAAAAATAAACTACCAGAATTTGTAGCCAATTTTTTTCCCATCTGTATTTACTGTCTTATCTCTAATAATATTTTTTAAAGTAGATTTTCTGAAAGAAAACAGTAAATAGATAATTATAGTTATTAGCTGATGATAAATCCCGGCCACGTGGCCATAGATTCGCTAACACGTCGCCTAGCACCGTTTTTGTTATATGATTTGTGCAAAAGTTTCTTGTAAGCTCTTTGCCAGTTCTGTGTTCCAGGGGGGCCCGTGTTCGATCCCTACATTGGCCAAGAAGTTCATCAGGATTTTCCAAAGTGGTTTCCCCTTGACAGTGGTGTAGGAGGGAAGGCCTGACTAGAATATCTGTCTAGTCGTTCGGAAGGGACGACAAACCGAGGCCCCAGGTATACCTTGGCGTTCACGTAAAAGATCCCTTGGTAGTTGGAATTCGATATAAGAGTAGGTCATAGTGCCGCTCCGCCGGAAAAATTTCCGTCGTTGCACACTTTATGGCGTATGCCCGTCTTCCATTAGCCCAGTCGTGGCAGAACAGTAGGACGTTAAACCCCATTCCATTTCAGATCTGTTGTGCGGAAGTTAAAACCCAGTGTTGGAATTGAACAGTGCTTAACACCCCCAGATCAGTGGTGGAGCATTTGTAAATATTGATGTGAATATAGCTAAACCATAACCCGTGCCCTAACCCTATGATATACATCTGACCTATGACGAAATTGGAAATGAACCTTAGCTTTTAGAACTAACCGTGGGAAATTCCCTTTGGGTCAAGTGGTGCGATTACCATTTCCAACTTGTCTTTGATGCATGGGTATACAGGGTCGCCGGTCGCTGGATATACTCCTGGTCCCCTGCTTCCTCCCACTGCCCCCCCCCCATGCACAAACAAATCGTTGAAATCTCTCTCTCTCTCCCTCTCTCTCTCTCCTCTCTCTCACTCTTATTATTCTGCATGAGGTATGTATGAACAACACTGGTAATTATGATACCGATACTTTAAGTCTGATGGGGTAGTCTAGACAGCCACTTGACAAACCGGGTAATTGATTGTAGAATAAAACTTAAAATTATATACTTCATCTAACAGTAATTCCAAATATCACTCCTCAAATATTCACAAACCACCATTGCTGCACTTCATCTGGGTCTACGTCGACTTAAAGGTGGCCTGAAGGGAATCATGCAACATTCTCTACATAACATACTTTTTCTTGAAACACTATCCTCCAAAAAGAAAAGACAATATTGATACCATAGCAGCCTAGCTCTGGGTTTTTTGTCCCATCCGAACGTCTATACGTTGTCCCTTCCAGACTCCCCGTACTGCAATACTGAGAAGGCGGGGACCATGTCGGAAAATTCAGATGAACTTTCTTGGCCAACTCCGGGATCGAGAGAGAGAAACGGGGTTTAACGTCCACTCGACACAAACTATATAAGGACATTTCCGGACCAAGACATGGTTCAATTTTATTTCAATAATTCGCTTGCGCGTGGGGGTCTTTAGCAGTGGGAGAAAACCGGAGGACCCGGAGAAAACCAACGAGGTTAGACAGGCGACACCGGGATTGAACACGGGGCCTCCGGATTAACGAGTCAACGTTTTACTCACTAAGCCACCGCGGTTTAAAAGAGGTATATCAAAAGATTTCATGAAAGTAATAAGTGGCGCCAGTTTGTATTGACTATAATATGTCGATTATATTGACAACTTTTAAATTCGTCATTAAATACTGAGAGGAATTGGACCACATTTTTGAATTCTGGAAATTACTAAATATTCAATTTTCACAATATTGTATTTTGCAATATCTCACATGTCGATCAGACATTTCTTCTGTCTCGGTTCTTAAAATAACTTACTGAATAATAGCGTATATGACACGCGAAGAGTTTTAGAAACGGTGTGAACTTAATAAAGGGGGCTTAACGTCCTACTTATCTGCACCAAGTGCCAATTGTTTGTTTGTGAATGCAGGCATGTAAACGGGGCTTCGGGTTTTGTGCCATCCGAATGACTTGAGGCTCCGTCCTGCACTAGTACAATGGCTCGTTTTCACTTTCAGGCACATATTATTTTTTGTCTTTTTACAGTCAATCGGATGGGACAAAAACCGGGCTCCCGTGTACACATTAGTAGCACATAACAGAACCCTTGGCCGATGGAATTCGATATAAGAGTAGGCCGTAGTATCGCTGCCTGGGTAAATATTCCTCGGTGTACAATGTGTATGCCCTTCTTCGATGCAGGGAGTAAGACCCTATTTCTCTTCATTTCCTTAAGACACACTGGTATTCTATTTGTCTTGTCTGCATATCTATAGCATATAATCTATCAAAAAACATATGCCTTACTTACCGGTGCGTTATTATTTCCGTTACGTCACTTAATCCCACTTATATACAACACACAGTGGTGTTCTTGTCTGATGGTGTCACAATATTCCATTCACATTTTATCTAGAGAAGTTTTACTGCTTGGTTTTAATCCATGCTGGTGAATCACTGGTCCATTGTTCTTGATATCTCTTATAATAATGGTGGCGGTTATACGTCTGTCATCGTTCTATGATAACATTTGCATCGTCTCATCCCTCACCTTCCCGTGAACATCATAGGGCCTACTTCACGTTCTGCCATAAATTATCTGTTCGCCATTAACGGGTAACAAGCAATCAAATGGCAGAATCGGAATTCAACTAGACAGATCCATTTTTCATAAGTTTTTAAAACTTCTTTAACAAGTTTTGAACTATATATCACACAGCATGTTTGATAAACACCGAGAAATCAAAACAAAATGTTTCTTTTTCTGGTTACCATGGAAACGACAAGCTGAATTCTTCAGCATATTTGTATTATTACTTATTTAGTGGCTATCTTTCTGTGGTGTTTGAAATTGTTGATTAGATTTTCACCCCTGATAATAAAATGGTTTCATCTGATAAATATATCATTTCCAGACTCCATCCAAATACTTTATAATCCCTCTTATCAGGGTTGAAAGGTCGCCGTGTAATAGAATTTGCCCAGTTACCGAAGTATGGTAAAAGAACGGCACTGTGCGCGTGCTGAAACTAACGGTAACATCTGCTTCCTGTTATCTTGTAGTTTTGATCATTCACGCGCCCCGTCATCTCACGTGCACTTGATATCCTTTAAGTAATTTGAAAGTCTGACTAGATCTGACATGTTGTTAATATACAGTCGGACAGCTATCATGGGAGGCCAACCTATCATGATTTATGGCTTATTGCAGGAATTTTTAATTATATCGAATGACTACCAGTCATATCAGACGTGGTACGCTTTATGAAATGAAATAAGGTGTTTCTTTCTTGAATTCAACAAATAGTGACCCAAAATATCCACGTTGATTTGGTGCCCATAAACGCCACCCATTCAATAAATCGACCCAATAATTTTAGATCTTGACGCAGAGCAACCCCCCCCAAAAAAATTCAGGTTGCGCTATCCGACCGAGCCATGTACAATTTGACCCAATAAATACCACTCAAATCGGCCTAAAACTGTGGATCATTACGACCCAATCTCACTGGGCCAAACAGACGAAAACAACATTTCGGTACGAATTTGACTAATATTTTTGGGGTCAACTCGACTCTATCTTTCCCAGTGAAATTTTTCAGTGAACACTGGGATCGAATCCTGGACCTCGACCTCGTTAGCGGATCAAGGCATTCCTCACTGAGCCACGCGCTTTTGGAAATTAAAACCAAGTACAGTGTGACGGTGTTGGTCCAGAAATTCCACGCATTTTCCAGCGTGGTTTCCTCTTGGCAGTGTTGCAGGGTGGAGGGCGGACTTGGAACATTCGGATGAGGCGGAATACCGAGGTCAGTGTACATACTGATTTAGTTTGTGTGTGTGGCGGGGGGGGGGGTAACAAAAATGCTACCGACAGATGCACAGACCCTTAATACGAGTGACGCAGTTACGAGCCGGGCACGACTGGTGCTAGCTTTCTATGGGTCGGGGCATATGCTCCCACAGAGAAATTTTTGAATCTAGAGGCAAGAATCTAGAGTCACCAAATTGCCATTTCCTGGACTTTGCGGGCGATTTTGCAGAATTCTGATTCTGGTGGTCAGTAAACATTTATAACATGAGTACATGTAATTAAACACGCAAGAGCCAATAATTCATTGAGGCTTTCCTGTTTGATTACTGAGTGCATAAGAGTTTTTACTAATTTGAGCTTTGAAAAATGGGCGCGTCTTTTGAGAGAGAGAGAGGGAGAGAGAGAGGGGGAAATGGGGTTTAACGTCCACTTCACACAACTAGGTCATTTCGGACTAACGTATGGTTTTTAATTTTATTTCAATAATTCGCTTGCGTGTAGGGGTCTTTAGCAGTGGGAGGAAACCGGAATACCCGGAGAAAACCCACGAGGTTGGACAGGCGACCCTACTCCTTTTGCGGTATATTTTCCTATTTAAAATTTCAATTTCATATTTTTAAGTTATATTTTTAAAATATATTAAAATAAATCCCTAAAATAGATTGTATCTATAAACAGTCCTACCTTGTTAAAGAATAATCCTATTAATCTTATAACTCACTATTGCCATTTGAGAAGTGGGCAAAAATATCATTTTCAACTTCAAATTCAAACGTTTGAAGATCGTATTGCATGGAGATGTCAGTGATTTTAATGCCTGTGAAATATTGCCTATGATGGTATACTAGTGAGTTGACAACCTTTTGAGCAAAAGACATAGAAATAATTATGTTTTGACTTTCTTAGAAAATATGAAATTCCCGCTTTAATTGTATGCATATTTTATTTACTTGTAAATCATGTGCAGGAGGTTGATTTCTAGTAGAGTACATGTACATACCAAAGATGTTAGGTTGGTTGGATGGCCGAATGCAGGTCGGACAAAAAATGAAAAACCTTCTTCTGCTCAACATTATATGGGGGAGGAGGGAGGATCGACCATGGAGCGATGATGATCATGTTGTATGTGGCCGGTGGCTTTAACGGGCCGCCACGCATCACTGGAATCTGGAATGGACTGGTATTATAGACTTTCTGGGCCGGGTGTGCTGGGTGTGGCCCATAATTCGTAATCCTGAAATGGGGATTGTTAATTTCATCCGAATATTTCGTTTTAATCAACCGACACTGTCGCCCGCAAATTTACTAATTATTAAGTCACCTGCACCCTGTTTGTTGGATACGCCAGAATCCAAAATTCAAAAGGCAGCTTTTATGAATTTCACTTTCGTCATTCTGTACCAATGTGTCTCGTGGCCTTCCATCACAGGAGGAATCTACTAGCGCTCCCGGCAACAAAAATGGGACATTTTCAATGAAAATATTCCTACTTATTCGATATTCCTAACTGGTTAATCAAATGGGCAAAAATTTCTCAACTAGTCCCATTTTTTAACCAGTTAAATTCTCTTGACTCTTGGCGGTATATATACGTTAATTAATAATATGACGATATTATTTCACAGGTTGATGGTTTTAAATTACTTGCATGTCGGGGTTTTGGCTTAAGTTAATCGCTTTATGAAATATATTATTTGACAGAGATTATAATAAGATATATGCCACAAAAGCGCATATTTGGGGTTCATTTTTCAAAAATTTCCAGGGGGGGGTGGGGGCGCTCCAACACGGGAGCCAGGGCCGGTTCCCGGCCCCAATCCGCTCCTGGTCGAATGGTTAGCACGTGTGCATTGTATCATAACTGACCATGTTAGTCCCAAAATGACCTAGTGTGTGTCGAGTGGATGTCAAACCCCTTCTCCCGGCCAACTTGTTATGAGTAGATTATCTTGTTCAGTTGTGCGGACAGGGTCAGCAGTTTATCTTGTTAAGCTTGATGGACAAGGGTTTTGTTGATTATATTTTCGTGTATTCTGTACTTGTGGAATTTTATGTTATTGCTTCTGTCATTAATAGATTGATGGAGCATGACTTGGTTACAAATACGGAATATCTCTCCCTAATTTATTTTGAGACAGACTATCCCCTCTCCCAACAATTTACCTGTACCGGCAAGAAAAGTACAAGAAACAATATCAGCCGCGTAAAATATATCTTGCAGTACCGGATCTAAGGGGGGCAAAGTGGGATAATTGTCTCGGGCCCCCATATTTAGTCCCCCCCCCCAACAATTCTGGGTCACCTAAAATAATTTCACTATAAAGTAAATGAAAACATCATAAGAGAAAGAGTCTGTTTAAAATACTCAAATTGTCAACGATTCCCCGCTTGTACGTGATACTGATAGGGTCGCCTGTCTCTATAGCTACGTTGGTTTTCTCCTGGTTCTCCGCTTCCCTCCCACTGCTAAATACCCCTACGCGCAAATGGTCAAATGCCGATTCTGCCCCCCCTCTCTCTCTTCTTCTCTCTCTCCCTGATCTCCAGTGAGTTTTATATCTTGGTGGGTGGGGGGGTACGATTAGCCCAGGGGCGTGGTGAGGGCAATTATTGAGAAGGAATTATGAGTAACAAAAAAGATTTTGGCACAAAAACCCTTTTACTGACCGCGGAGCTGTGGCCGGCGAAGCCGGCCACCGCGAGCGCCGAAGGCGCGAGCCCGCGGCGGGGGGTCCGGGGGCCCTCCCCCGGGAAAATTTCGAAAATTAGAAGCCCAGAAACGCAATCTCCAGCAATCCGAGACAAGAAATACGGTAATAAAATATGATTAAATTTTCCAACTTGACTCTTTCAAAATTTTTTTAATTGGGTCAGATGAAACAATTTTTCCACTTACAAATGTTTTTCATTTTTTGAGTAATTTGATTGTGATTTTGGCGCAAAAACTTTTTGGCGCATGAGTATGGCTACTCATGAACTCATTCTCACCACGCCCCTGGATTAGCCTAACTGTTTGCGTAATCAGAAAGCAGGTTTATTTGTTTAGAAGGATGCCGGAAGAAGAAATAGTATGGGTGTATAGCTTATGGTATTAAATTTGCATCATTGTCTTAAACTTTAAATTAAATAAAAAATAACTCAAACATGATTTTATTTTTACTCCCGTAGGCGAGATTTACCAGAACTTGTCATAGTCTGGCTTATTCCAGTCTTTCACATTGAACGGGAATGCTCATGCGCTAGAAAACGGAAGTGGGAATGTTTATTTCCTGTTGATAGAAAAGTCACAATGAATTTGGAATTATTAGGTAATTATTATAAATTCTGTAATTTTTTATCGTTTATAGATTAATTTCTAACTACATATTGGTACTCAAGCTCATATAATTTTCTTTTTTCAGAGTCGTTTGGACAGAATCACCCGGAGGTATGTTGATTTTCGTTTGTCAAAAAGGCGGTATATTTATCGGAATTGAAATTATATAATATGCCCTATCCTATTCCTATCGTATTCGTATGCATTATTTCTGACAGATCTGTTTGTTTGTGAGGTTTTAATTCTACTTGAACATTTTTATTTGCATATTACTTGTATTGAGTCAGGGGGGGCGGGGGTAGTTCAGCTCTGAACGTTGGCCTCATTCAGGATTACATGTCTCGGATCATTTGAGACTCGCGTCATATTTGGGACTCAAAAAAATATGACCGCAACATTTGGGACTCGGGTATATGACGTTTTGGACTTTGGTATACAACGTTTGGGGTTTGGGACACGGGTATACGACGAAATACCACCTGTCCAACAAAATGATTTACCAGACCCGGGTGTCGGGTGATGGGAATTGTGCACCACTGTATATCACTATATGTAACAAATATTGTTTATATTGAGTCCCAAATGTTGTTTATATTGAGTCCCAAATGTCGTCCCAAATGACGCCAGTCAAGTCCCAAATATCATCAACTGAGTCCCAAATGTTGAGTCCCAAATGACGTGAGTCCCAAATGAAGAGTTTCAAGATACATGAGAGGGATTGTCCAATATTATTTGAATAAATGGTAATGATGTGTTTATAATATTTCCAGGAGTTTGATGGTACGTTAGACTGTGTCAGTATTGCGATAACTTGTGCCTTTAACAGACATGGTACGTTATTAGCTGTTGGTTGTAACGATGGACGTATTGTTATCTGGGATTTCCTGACAAGAGGTATCGCTAAAGTTATCAACGCCCATGTACATCCTGTCTGTTCATTAAGGTAAGAATTTTGAAGAAGGGCTAATTCAGTAGAATTTGATACCAGCTTCAAAATGGTTGAATCGTTTATTTTATTTATGTAACTGGGTTGTACACATGCGTAAACATTATTACATTTTGGGGTTTGATGGTTGGATGGCTGAATGGTTAGCACGTGAGCACTGTATTATAAGGTCTGTCATTGACTCAACTGGCGTGGTTTTCGATTCCCAGGTTGTATGTGACAAGCACTAGCTAGAGTCATCTGTCCAACCTCGTGTGTTTTCTCCGGGTCCTCCAGTTTCCTCCCACTGCTAAAGACACCTAAGCACAAGCCATTTATTGAAATTAAATTAAATCATGTCCATATGTTAGTTCCAAAGTGACCTAGTTTGTTTCAAGTGTACATTTAACCCAGTTTCTCTCCCTCTTTGTAAGGCCATGTTAAATTAATTCTGTGTTTCAGGTTTTAGGGGCTCCAGAATTCAATGAGGGAGGGAGGTCAACACAACACACTTCCCAATTTTTAACACAACACACATTTTTTCAACACAACACAAACTCAGAATATAGCTGAATATATACCCAATAGAGCCATCTTCAGGATTGTTTTTCTGGAAGATTCTATTATTACTAGATAATCCATTATATTAGGTGTGGATGTAGAGCTGGGCGGTATGTCGATATAAAAACGTCACAGAAATAAAAACCGTGAAAAATACCGTCATCAGAAAAATGACGAAAAACCCAACATACCGCGGTATATCGCGGTTTTCATTTTCTACATGATATTTAACATAAATATTGAACAAAATGTTTTCTTTTGTAGGTTATTTACGATATTTTATTGCTTGATGATGAAAAATACTGCTTTAAACTCACGAGTATTCATTCCATAAAAATTACAAATGCCGACAAGGAGCTTTGTTTACGTCAATCATGTGACTTCTCGCTCACCTTTCCACCTGTTAGAATTATCCCCGTTTCTGTTCAATTTCTTGACGACAGACGTACGAACCCATTTTAATAGTCCCCCAACTTTCTTCGAAAGGCGGGGGACAATAAAATAAAAAAAAAAATACTGTCCAGTCCGTTAAACTGTTATTAGAAGTCAGCGGTTGTCAGGACAAACAAGTCTCTGTACACATGTAACCAAGGACAACGTGGCAGCGTAAGCTCGCGTGCTGACACATTGAGTAATGTAATAACGTTGTAAATTTATGACCGTGATTTGTTTACAAATCTTTCCGTATACAAATTACGATATTATATTTTTTTCAGCCAATGTTTATGCGTGTAAATAAAAAATGAGCGTATGTCGCCTAATAGACAGGCGTGTGTTCGATTGTGAAGAGTATACTGTGTCGATAGGTACGCGCGCGGAGCTACCGAAATCAAAACACAACACAAAATGCCGCGTAGAAAATCAACACAACCATCAATTTGATGATGTGAAAGCTACGCGCGCGGTTGACCCGAAACGCAGAATTAATTTAACACGGCCTAAACCTAGTTTGTACTTTATCTATTTGATATATTATAGTTGGAGTCGAGATGGACACAAGTTATTAACAGCAGCAACAGATAATACTGTGTCACTATGGACCATAATGACCGGGGAGTGTGATAAAATATTCAGATTTCCTTCACCAGTTTTAAAAGTCCAGTTTCATCCTAGAGACAGGTAAGAAATATAGTCTGACTATGAATCATGTCTCTCAATTCTCATGACCTAGAGTTTTCAAAACTTGCATTTGAGAAATATTTTAGATGACTATTTAATCGATACATGATAATAATAATGTGAACATTTGTATAATGCCATTCCACACTGACTGTATGCTCGTAGCGAGTGCGAAGAGTTCAGTTTTCTACAATTCCAGCAACAATTAAAACACAGTTTGAAACCTAGCGTCAGAACAGATAAAGTCTTTATTATAATGATTTGAAAGTTGATAGAGCTGGACAACTGGATGATTGATAGACCATGTTTTAGACGACCAATTAATTGAGGTCCTGTGTACACATCAGACTGTAGCGCTGCTGTTTGTGCAACACTATATGGCATATAAGCTTACCTGTCTTCATTAGTGCAAGGTGGGGTGGATGGCTAAAAGTTAGCGTGTGCGCGCTGTATCATAAAGTATCTTTTTGAGTCAACCGGCATTGTTTCGAAGCCCCGGTTATACGTGACAAGGATTAGGGTCGTCTGTCCAACCTCGTGTGTTTTCTCCGGGTCTTCAAGTTTCCTCCCATTAGTGCAACATTGTACATGTATAGAGTATACCCATCTTCATTAGCCCAGTCGGAGCCAAAAAGAAAATTAAACCCCACTTCATTTGCAACCAGTTTGTGGTTCAAAAGTTACTCTTATACCTTTTGATGTTGTGTTATTGTTTGGTTATTTTATTTACAGTACCAGATTTATAGTTTGTCCCATGAAACATGCGGCTGTTTTAATGAACATTAACGGAACCCACCAGATTATCCCCCTTGATGATGATGTAAGTTATTTATTTATTGATAGAAGGAGGTGTGGTGGGTGGGGAAATGTGTTTACTGTTTATTATGATTAAAGGGAGGGGGTGGGAGAGAGATGTTTACTGTTTATTATGATTAGAGGGAGTGGGGTGGAGAGAGGTGTTTACTGTTTATTATGATGGATGGGGTGGGGGAGAGGTGTTTACTGTTTATAGCAGGGCTGTCGTTTCAGTCCTATTGACTGGCTGTCGGTGAAATTTACCAGCTTGATAAATGTGTCTCTCTGTGTCTCTCTCTATTGCGATTAAAACAATATATTTACATACTACATTGCTGCTTATCTTAAATCTCTTACCACTCTTTATTCCAGTCTGATTTGAATATTGTCGCTTCTTTCGATAGAAGAGGAAAATATATTTACACTGGTAATGCTAAAGGAAGGGTGAGTTATCTTTCCTTGTTGTTAAGTAATAAATGAATAAGGTGTAGCCATTTGCAAATTTATTAACATATTAAAACCATATGTTGAAGTCTCGATGCATCTCCAATATATTGACTTTTGAATTATAAGAAGTCACTAATGTCAGCTTGTTGTCACTTCCTTATTTATCAGGTATAAAAACTTTTATTACCAGTACTGAAATAATCCCACAAGTGTGAGAAGTTACCACTATCTCCAAGCCACAAGAAATTGAAATCTTTACCATAAGCTAGAAGTGTTGAAGTTTGATACTCTAGACAAGAAATGAAATAGAGTTAACATCCTACTGTTCTGCTCCATTCCCTTAGTTATTATCCAAGTTCTAATAATGAGTTTTAATAGTTACATTTCTGGAATAGGGTTTAGCATCCTACTGTTCTGCGCCATCCCTTATTGTTCGATTGACTTTAATGAGTTCTAATAGTTACATTTCTGGCCCTGGTAATTGTATTGATCAAATTATTATAATTTATTGATATTGTTATGAAGTTAAATTTGTTTTTTCTGTGTTTATAAATTTATCTTGATTTTATTCCAGATTTTGGTGTTCACAATAAAGAAGTTAGATATGGTTGCATCGTTTAAGGTGACGACGGGAACATTAAATACAACAGCAATTAAATCTATAGAATTTGCCAGACGTGGAAAGTAAGTAGATGTTGTTCATTAAGGGTTGGACAGAAAGGGAAGTAAATATATTACTGTAGAGTTCATCTGATCTTCTTATGTAGATTTTAAACAAATTGGGTTTAACGGCCATATTTTCCGATCCAGGACAAAAGCTGACGGGATAACTGCCGGCATATTGTATGGTTTATGCCTGTCTTCATTAGCCCAGTCGGAGCAGAATACCCAATTTCATTTCATTTTTCCAGGAAGACATTTATTTAAGCGTCCAGAACTAACCTGGTGCAAAACAAAATGCAAGACAAGATGATCTCTCTCATCTACACAAGATAGCTTACTGCAATGAGCTATGTTAGTTTTGATCAGGGCTTTAAACATAAATTCATCTGGCTTTTTTTCAGTTGTTTTTTGGTGAATTCAGCTGATCGTATTATTCGTGTTTATGAGAGTGGAGAGATTCTAGCATGTGGTCGTGGCGGGGAACCAGAACCAATACAAAAACTACAAGATTTAGTCAACAAGTAAGTTATTCTCCAGTGTAAATGTTGGTATTAATACACTGGGACGAGCAGGACGATTTAAAAAAAAAAAACCTGCCACTTAATACTAACTCAATAATTACACAATACTACCCAATACTACCCCACTACTACCCAATATTCACTTAGTACTAACAAATACCATCCAATATTGACTCAATAAAATACCACCCAATATTACCTCATACCACCCAATATTAACTCAGTATTAACCCAATACTACTCAATGCTCGGGGGATTGGATGGTCAAATGGTTAACATGTTCACATTGCATCATACAGTCTGTCATTGAGTCAAGTGACGTGGTTTCGAATCCCTGCCAAGGGATCTTTTACGGGCATGTCAATGTATTCACGAGACCTTGGTTTCATCAGTCAGTCTTTAGCAGTGGGAGGAAACCAGAGGACCCATAGA
Source organism: Patella ulyssiponensis (assembly GCA_963678685.1). Classification (NCBI taxonomy): domain Eukaryota; kingdom Metazoa; phylum Mollusca; class Gastropoda; family Patellidae; genus Patella; species Patella ulyssiponensis. Next base: position 7,122,621 of record OY783225.1, read on the forward strand.
ACACACACTAGGCTGGACAGGCGACACTAAACCTTGTCACGTACATGCCAATCAACTCTTCTGTTATATTTGAACATGTGATAATGTTTGTCCTCTTTTTTTATTTCAGAACTTTATGGAAGAAATGTTGTTTTTCTGGTGATGGGGAATATATTGTAGCAGGATCAGCACGGCAACATTCTCTGTATATCTGGGAGAAAGGAGTGGGAAATCTTGTTAAAATATTACATGGAACGAAAGGAGAACTTCTCTTAGATGTTGTGGTACGTGGGTTTCATTTACACCGTGCAACAGTGATGGAGCTTTAGGGGTGGGTGGGGATGTCAGTGCATTGAGGGTGGGAGTGGTCTAGCTGTTGGGAGATGTAGCAGTCTAGCAGATGAGGCATTATGGTAGTAGTTTAACGGTCACATTGGTGGCCTAGTACCAATCTGGACATTAGATGATGTGGCAGTCTAGCGGTCTTGTCATTAGGATGGTCTGAAAACCTAGGTTCTGTCTGTGTACACATTGGCGTCCGGGCAATATTTCCCCAATAGCACACTGTATGGCATATGGTTTATTTTACACTAGCACAACAATTTGATAATATTCTCTTATTGTTATCAAGCACAATGACAGTAGGACGTAACCCCATTTTATTTCATACTGTGACTGATAATTTGAATTTTCTATTAACCATTGAGGTGTAGAGTTGAATATTAAGGGAGCCATGTTTTCATCCCTTGTATTCACAATAAAGCTTGTTTTATTTTTTTCAGTGGCATCCTGTACGACCTATAATAGTATCTATATCAAGTGGTCTAGTTTCTATCTGGGCTCAAAATCAAGTTGTAAGTTTCATCATTAGTAATTTTAGTTTTTACGGACTAGACAATACCTTTTATTTTCTAGTTAAAATATTGTTATATACCAGCCAAAATATTGTGGGGGGGTTGGGATGGCCTAGTGGTCTAGAGTGCCGCGCTTCAACCTCTAGCTGGCCAGTCACCTATGGCTTGCGGCTGTGGTTTCGAGCCCTGGTGTGAGCGTATGTGGCATGGAGATAGGGGCGCCTTCTCAACCTCGTGGGTTTCCTCCGGGCACTCCGGTTTCCTCCCACTGCTAAAGACCCCTACGCGCAAGCGAATTATTGAAATAAAATGAAACCATATGTTAGTCCCAAATTGACCTAGTTTGTGTCGAGTGGACATTAAATCCCATTTCTCTCTCTCTCTCCAAAATATTGTTATATACCAGCCAAAATATTGTTATATTCCAGTCAAAAATATCTGTTATATTCCAACCCAAAATATCATTATATCCAGTCAAAATGAACCTTTACTTTAAACTTTGACCTAAGGCACTACAAAAATAAAAAAAACAAATCCAGGTTATATGTTTGTGAAAAATTGATTTTTAGCCTAGCTCGGTTTTGTTGTTTGGACCGCTTGTTAAAGATTTACTAGTATCGGTTGGTGACTGTTATCGGATAGTTATTGTTGTAATTGTAATCCTTTTTTTTAAACAGTTCAGAGTAGAACAGTAGGACGTTAAACCCCATTTCATTTTTTGAAAAAAATATTTGATTTCATTATATAAAATTATCATTGCTACACACATTATACAGAAATTATTTTTACGGGAGAATTGGTCAGCGTTTGCTCCATTTTTTAATTGATATTATTTTTACAACTACAGACTTGAGACATTTGGTCATAAATGTTTTTCATACACTGTACAAGATCTTGGAATTCATTACCCTTGACCTTGAAGAATTCATAATCGCTTGATTGTTTTCAGAAGCAATTAAAGACTCATCTTTTTTCGACTTGTTAACATTAGCTGTATTTTTATCTTGTGATAAATGGAGAGCTACATGCACCTTGAGCAAAAATTTTAATGGATCTGTGCACTATATAAGAATTCACCATTATTATTATTATTACAGGAGAATTGGTCGGCGTTTGCTCCTGATTTTAAAGAATTAGATGAGAATGTTGAATATGAAGAACATGAATCAGAGTTTGATCTGGAAGATGAAGATAAAGAAAAAGAAGAAAATCAAAATGGTAAATATTCAAAACAAATTGATTTAAGATACTCTACTTGTCTATGAACACGAACATTTGGTGATGACGCAAGGCTGAGTCCATGAAAGTTCATATTAGCCTCCCATATGATGACCTGTAATGTGATGAACAAAACATTTGATACGATGTAGGCAGTCTGGGGGAGGGAAACAACCAACAGAACAACAACGACTTCGATGGACAATCTGATTTTATTCAAGTAATTACAATTCATTATATTTAAAAGCATGCATACAAAACAAACAATCAGAACACAACGTATTCTGAGTCTCACATGTTCGTACTCACAGACACGAAGTCTTTCACCAGTTCGTACTCACAGACACGAACTCTTTCACCAATTCGTACTCACAGACACAAAAGACAGTCTCGCACAAGTTTGTAATCATAGACGTAGACTATCACCAGTTCATACTCACTCTCACATAGTCTCTCGCCAGTTCGCATCAAGGCACAGAGTTGTAAATGAATATTTGTTCCATATTTAAGGCAAGGAAGAAGAAGATTATGAAGTAGATGTCACAACAGTTGAACCAATTCAAGCATTTGTTAGCAGGTATTATTCAGTTTCATTCATCTTTCATCTGATATGGGCAGTAGCATTCGTCTTTCATGTGACATGGGCAGTAGCATTTATCTTTCATCGGACATGGGCAGTGGCATTCGTCTTTCATCTGATATGATATAGTGATGACTGAGAGAATAAAGCACAGGCTTGCTAATCTGGAGGTCCCTTGTTCAATCCCTGTGTTGACTGAAAAAGTTCTTCTGGGTTTCAAACTTGCATTTCCCTTGCCAGGACGGAGAGTCTGGCAAAGAACTTCGTCTAATTGTTTAAATGGGACAAAAAATTCGAAATAAGAATTGGCTATTGCACTGCTCTCCAGGCAAAGTTTCCATTTTCCATGTCCGTCATCTTTAGCTCAGATGGAGAAGAAGAGTAGTATGTTAAACCCCCTGTTTTAATAAGAATTCAAAGGCGTTTTATAGCTGAGGCGCTGGAGGCGTCAGCCTCCTCGCAAAAAAAATCAAAGAAGTTTAAAAAATAAAACGGGAGAAAAATGCTAAAACCGATGAGAAAAAAGAAAATGTAACCTAGTTAGGGGGCCCTAAAGGCAGACAGAAGGGCCCCACGTCTGACAAAAGGGCCCCTTTGGCCAAGGGAAAGGGCCCCCGAGTCCGAATCAATCGTTTTCTGTAGACTGTTACTGTCGAATCTACTACTGAATGAGAATGCAGTAATTGCATTGGCATGAAAATCATCAATCTAGACCCCCCCCACCCCGCGAAAGAGGGTCCTCAAAATAGTACAGCCTCCGCCATGATAAGCCTTAAAACGCCCCTGTAAGAATTGGCTTTTGCACTGTACTCTGGGTAAACTTTCTTTCATAGCGCATCCATGTCCGTCATCATTAGCTCAGATGTTAAACCCCATATTAATATATTTCGTTAATCTAGTGATGAAGAAAGTGAAGATAACTCTGCGTTATTATATTTACACGTTTCACCTGAAATAGAGGAACCAGAAGAAGGCTGGGCAGTACCTACAGATATGGTGAGTTAACTCCCTTTGTTGTATGCATCGTGGGAAAACTTGATAGAATAGTCAGGTATTCGTCGTCTCAATCACATCGAATAAACGCCAGAGAAGAAAATATTCCCACATGCTGAATACATTATGATTCTAATCACAGTTGGGTGGGTGGAATTGGGAATGTGACTGAATGATCTTATCTGTGCACTTCGTACCATAATGTCTGTCATTGAGTCAAGTGGTGTCGTTTCGATCCCACACGGAAAGGAGAAGGGCCCCTGAATATATATATATTAATCTGAAAATATTTACGGTACTTTCTGACTCAAGGCCTTATAGTGATTTACGGTAAAGGCTCTTGAATCCTGAGTTGACGATAGTTTCTGACTCAACCGCTTATAATGATTTACATAAAAGGCTCTTGAATTTGGAGTTAAGTTTTCATATCCGTTGAAATCCTGCTCAAAATAGTCCCAAATAAATCTATCTACTATTCTGACCGACAAATTGCAGTTTGGTGAATGTGGAAGACAATTACCAGAATATGCCTGCCCCCTTTTCACTGTTGATATTAAGAATGGGGCCCCATGTAAGCTTAATCCAGACTAAGCCAAGCCCATAGGAACAATTTGACCCAGCTAATTTTGAAAGAATATATTGAATCTGTATCGTAGCATTCCACCTCACTATTAAGACCAGTTACGTGACTGGACTTGATAGTAAGATTTCACTGTACTAAGGCAAATTTTTATTTTCTCCCCTAAAAGTATTAAGACCCTGTAGTGCATGATATATATAAATATATAGTAGTAAATGTTGTAATTTTATGATAAATGTTAAAGGGGTTGTCCCTGATATACTCTTGTCATTAATCTTTCTAATACACAATCTCATTAAAATACAGATCTTTTTTTCATTTTTAATGATTTTGATGTCCTACACTACATCAAGTGGGAGGTCACATCAGAGGTCATATGAACGGCCTTTGACCCTTTGACCCTATGACATCAGACATTGATTAATCAATCAGCGTCAAGATTTCTAGTGGTTTTCCCACAGTTCCTTGCATTGCCAGCAAGAACTCGCTGTAACAGAACGTGGCTTATATAACAACTCCTCCATATCCTAGTGTAGTAAAGACAAGTAAAATGAAATTTTGAACTATAAAAACAGAAATGAAATAGGATCCGTGTTTTAATCAGGTTGTCTAATATGTGTATTGTGTTTCTTTATGTTTTAACGTAGTTTCTATGTTTGTTGTTTTTCTTGTAGTATTGTTAACGTGAGAGCTCTTGTTTCATTCATGCTGACCGGTCTTGACTGACTGACAGTGAAATTGACCGACTAGGGATCATGCTTGTCAGTCACTCCACACGACATAGAGTTATATGTTTTAGATAAATACAGTTAAATCTTTTAGTTTAAACATTTAAGATATATATCAAACATTGAATAATGTTAAAAGTCGTCAAATTCTTTTGAAAAAATATCTTGTTTATCCAAGGTGTCATAAACAAGGAATTTTACCTTGAAAACCTGATATGCAGGCTACAGTTAAATTATAGTTTTTATGTGTTAAAACGCTTGAAAATACATATAGAATTTGAAATAATGTTTAAAGAATGTCAAATTCTTTGGAGAAAGGGGGGTTGTATGACCAAATAGTTAGCACATGCGCACTGTATCATAAAGCCTGTCATTGAGTCACCTGGCGTGGTTAGAATTCCCGGTTGTACATGACAAGGCGTAGGGTCCCCTGTCCAACCTCATGGGTTTTCTCCGGGTCCTCCGGTTTCCTGCCAGTGTTAAAAGACCCCTAAGCGCAATCGAGTTATTGAAATGAAATTGAACATTGTGCTACTTCTGAGTGACCTAGTTTGTGTCGAGTGGATGTTAAACCCTATTTCTCTCTCTCTCGTTTTGGAGAAAATAACTGGTATTTGCAATGTGAACAAGATATGTCAAAAAATGACCAACTGACTGTTTGAAATGAAGGCTCTGGTTAACATTATGTAGTTATTGTATTAATATCAACTTTTCTATCATCCTTCATTTTTATTTCTTTATTTTTTTTTTATAAATATTGTGTGTCCATATATTTACTTTAGAGAAAAACGGCTACAACGACCACACGGGTAATTGTAATAATATATATATATTTAGTTTTAAAACCCCTGCTTGCTTCATTCCCTCCTTTCGTTTAGCTTAAATAACTTAAAGTTTCAACTTAGATTTGTGTAGTGCATCAGAGTTTTTAGAATTTTACAAATATCATTATCATTTGTGGTGGGGAGACGAGTGGTTTATCTCTCTTCCTTTAAATCGTGTATTCACAAAGAACTGATATCTATCTAAATCAGTTCAGGGCAGTAACTAGCTCAGATTAACATGGGTGGGTGGGGGGGGTCGGAAAGTGTTATCAGGGGTGCTTTAAAATTGACGGATAATAGTTACAGGTACCTGAATCAGTTATTCACAAAGAACTGATAGCCACTGGATTCAACAATTTTCAAACTCTGATGCTTTACAAAAGTCTAAATAAAATTTTTAGTAAGCAGAAGTTTTTTAAAAGCTTTATGACTTCTTTGACCGCCATAGTATTTTTTATAAACCTTGCTTAGTTTGCTAGATCCCTATCCCGCTTAACTACTCGAGATGTTTTAGTTGCATTAGTTAAGAAGGCATGATGGGAGATTAGATAAGGACTTGCCTGTTCTCGCTATAATAGATATGTTGAACATTTCAGGGGGGGGTTGGGATGGCCTAGTGGTCTAGAGTGCCGCGCTTCGACCTCTAGCTGGCCGGTCACCTATGGCTTACGGCTGTGGTTTCGAGCCCTGGTGTGAGCGTATGTGGCATGGAGATAGGGGCGCCTTCTCAACCTCGTGGGTTTCCTCCGGGCACTCCGGTTTCCTCCCACTGCTAAAGACCCCTACTTGCAAGCGAATTATTGAAATATAATTGAAACCATATGTTAGTCCCAAAATGACCTAGTTTGTGTCGAGTGGACGTTAAACGTTAAACCCCATTTCTCTCTCTCTCTCTCTCATGAACATTTCGGTCAAATTGCTCATCTAAGAACTGAGATATTAGATATGGAATTTTCGGCCTAACCTCGATCATCATTACTACTGATGTCGATACAATACAATAAAAAACATAGTCTTGATTATCTATTTTTGGATTTAATCGTAAATGAGCGTGCAGCAGCAGATCGAATTCAAGTCCAGTAAAAAATTGAACACATAAGATGACATTGAGAGTTGATTATGGTTTGGATAAGTTAATGTCTAATTAATAATTTACACAACAATTCAGGCGTAAAGAAAGACCTACAATAGACAAATTAATCTCATGTATAATGTATGTTTAAGTCAGATAACTGATGGTTGCTATGGTATCATAATAGGCTAATGCGATTATAGTCAGCTTCAGTCGCTTGATGTTTGAAAAAGCTGACTGATAAAAACAGTGAACCAGCCACTTGGGTATCATAAATCAATCTAGTTTTGACTAAATTACATCAGGTTTATAGTAAGTCAACCTGCTTGTTGAGTCATCATACCTTACTGAGAATCAGCCATTTGGTTCATAATCCGTGTATTTAGCACAATAAACAATAGTTTTGATAATCCTGTAAAAAAAAACAACTCAGCTTGCCAATTATTCATAAATAGTGTCCTTGAATAATGTTTTGGAACATCTTGAACTAAATTGATGGGCTGTACATCAAGCAATCAACTGCTTCGAAACAGCTTATTATGATTTGTGAGGTTTGATGGCCGATAGGTTTAACATGTACGCGTATGATCACAAGGTCTGACATAGGGTCAAGTGTTGTGGTGACTGTGGTCCCTAATTATACGCGACAAGGAGTATGGCTGCCTTTCCAGCGTTGTGGGTTTTCTCCGAGTCCTCCGGTTTCTTCCCATTACTAAATGCATCAGGATTATTGAAATAAAATTGAACCATATTTGAAAAAAATAATCTTGTTTTCATTTGTTGAGTGGATGTTAAACCCAACCCCTTCTCTCTCTCTCTTTCCATTTCTTTCTCTCTCTCTGTATGTAAGTAAGGGGGGGGGGCGAATGGTTAGCATGTATGCGCTGTATCATAGGGTCTGTCATTTAGTCAACTGGCGTGGTTTCGATACCCAGTTTGTATGTGACTAGGAGTAGGGTTGCCTGTCCAATCTCATGGGTTTTGTCTGGGTCCTCTGGTTCCCTCCTACAGCTAATTTAAGACCCCTACGCGCAAGCAAATCATTAAAATATAATTGAAACATGTTTAGTGTTAGTCCCAAAATGACCTAAGTGGAATTTAAACCTCCCTCTCTCTTTTGTAAAACTGCATTAGAATAAAACTAATGTCTGTTCCCCAGTGGGTATTACTAAAATATTTCATGGCTTAATTATCAGATTGTTAGTATTACTTTATGTGAAAATATCATGTCACTGAAATTTGCATGTTACTTCCATGCGTGGTAATGTGCCTTTAAACTTTGTATGTGGTAATGGGCCTTGAAGCTTTGTGTGTGGTAATCGGCCGGTAAGCTCTGTATGGACCCTTAAGCTTTATATGATGATGAACCTAAACTTTGTAAGTAATGGGTCTCTGAGCTTTGTATGTGACAATGAACCTTTGAACTTTATAGTGGACCTTTAAGCTTTATTTATGATAATGTTCCTTTGAGCTTGAAATAATCGATATTTAAGCTTTCTAGTGGATCTTTACGCTGCCTGCATAGTCAATTTTTCTAGTGGACCTTTAAGCCTTGTATATGACAATGGACCTTTAAGCTTTAGATGGTCGATCTTTATTCTTTCTAGTGGACCTTTAAGCCACATAATCAACTTTTCTAGTGGACCTTTCAACTTTATAGAGGACCTTTAAGCTGCGTAGTGAATGGTTTTGCTTCAGAGTGGACCTTTATGCTTCAGAAATCAGATTTGACCTTTAAGCTTTGTATACAGTATGATAACAAACTATTAACTTTCATTTCTTACACAAATCTTTCAGCCGCCAGAAGAAACACCAATGAATGAAAAGAAGAGAGGTCACTCAAATTCTGACGTTTCACCATCACCTAAAAAAAAGAAAACCAAATCTTTAGATATTGATCTACCTGGGGCTCCTCTGGATGGTGAGTAGTCAACCATAATAATATCAGTTCTTTCAACCATAATAAAACCATATATCTAGATATTGATCTATTCGGGGCTCCTAGATGGTGTGTAGTCAACCATAATAGGGGGGTTGGATGGTCGAATGGTTAGCACGTGTGCGCTGTATCATAAGGTCTGTCATTGAGTCATCTGGCGAGGTTTCTATTCCCCGGTTGTATGTGACAAGGAGTAGGGTCGCCCATCTAACCTTGTGGGTTTCTTCCCACTGCTAAAGACCCCTACGTGCAAGCGAATCATTGAAATAAAATTAAACCATATGTTATTCCCGAAATGACCTAGTTTGTGTTGAGTGGACGTTAAACATCGTTTTTTTCTCTCTCTCTCTCAAGCATAATAATAATATCAGTTATTAGTTCTCGCCAAGGATTCATCATTTGCAGTTTTCTCTAAAATATCAAATTTCTCACGGCTAATATGTACTCCGATTGATTATTTAACAATGTTAGATACATGCAATGTTCTGGCTTGCATTCAATCAGATTAATATGACATGGGGTTTAACGTCCTACTCTTCTGCACCTAACCTAGGCTAATGGAAGACGGGCATACGCCATACAGTGTGCTAGGAGGGAAATTTTGCCCAGGCAGCGGTGCTATTGCCTACTCTTATATCGAAGTCCAACTGCCAAGGGCTCTTTTACGTGCATGCTAATATGTACATGGGACCTCAGGTTTTTCGTCCCATCCGAATGACTAGACACCTGTCTTTGTCAAGCCCTACGTTCTGCATCACTGACAAGGAGAAACCATGCCGGAAAATCTGGATGAACTTTCTCAGTCAATGCAGGGATCGAACACCCGACCTCCAGGCTAGCGAGCCAGCGCCTTACCCACTTAGCTACGTGATCCCCCAATCAGGTTTAAAACAGACCTATTGATTCTGTTCACAGACTTACTGGGATGTTCGGGACCAAGTGTTCTTGTTCTGTACAAAGATTTCCTATGCTTTATTGTGATTTTGTTTTAATTTTTTTCCAGAGATTCATCCATTACTGAATGTAAAGAAACCCAATGAGAAAGGACAATCGAAAAAATCGAATCGTTCACAGAAACCTCGGCAAAAATCAGACAAATCAAAACACAAAGAATATTATTGGTAAGTTTAGATGATGGTTCCTGGAAGTCTTTTAGTGCCTACTCTTCTCCCACAGTTTGACCTTTTAGCACTTAGACTGCCCTAACAAGCACAGCCATGGTGTCCCTATCTTCAATAGAAGGCTTGATCTCGCTTGAACTATGTACAGCACGTCATACCCTGCATATTTCGGCACAAATTTTGATTGGGTATTCACCCAACTTGTGAGCCTGTCAGATTCCTTGATCATCGAGAATAGCAAGTCTCGCGCTTTCAAGCTAAAATGTTTACCTGTGATAATCGAGTTGCAAAGTTTAAGGTTTGGCATGGTTTCGATGGAGGTCGCTATGTCTGATTGGGTGCTACTGTTTACATGTCTGCAGATAATGAAGCTATAAGTTCGGGAATTGTCAAGTAATCAAGCAGCGTCCAAATGTTTTAAAACTCGCAGTTGTTGCAAAACTTGCAGTTGTTGTTTCAGGAACATGTGGTGTCCCCAACAACTAGTAAATGGTCCTATCATTAGTTTTTCCTGGAGGTCTTTTAGTATTAAAAATGCTGCTTTCTACTTTTTTTGTAGACAAATGGACCTTGGTTCTTGGTTTTACATCCTATCTTAACAACTTGGCAACCCTTTACTAGCCCTGCAGACCATGGGTTCCATGTCGGCTGTATATGCCGGTCGGGACCTAGGGCTTTGGAAAATGACCGAAACTGGATCAGACTCGTATTTTGTGCTAAATCATAAAATCTGCAGACCTCTGTTTTCATTTGGCAAATGCTTTGTCGCTTGATGGCAACTATCCCTTGACATCACAATTTTGCTCGACATCAATATTTTGCAAAGTATAATTCCATTATGTGTCACATAATAAAACAATTGTATTTTTGTGTTTTAAAATTAAATTCATGAATTTCCATATAAATTTGCATTATTTCTTGGATTATTTTGTTTTTTTTCAGAATTGTGTTTGGAGTGAGAATGTATACAGTATGATAAAGGAACGGAGCAGACCCAGGAGCTTTGATAAATATAGAGGCGAGAACGTTTATAATAGGCAAGAACATTTATAATAGACGGGAGTGTGTGACTTTAGTGAAGAATGACAACCAAGACTATTCTCGTGTGGTATTGAGTTCGTTTGTTAAAGCCATTGTGTTTTCATTGAACAAAAACTTATTATATGAAGAGACATATTCTCTAACACTTGTTGTTTTTATCAAGTTGTGATAAAGGTGCTATGATTTGTTGCTGATCTGTAGGGGTGAGGGCGGGGAACCAGGACTGGATTAAAACATTGTAAGCTACAGAATTTCGGTCGTATGTTTTATGGTTTGTTGCTGATGTGTGGGGTGAAGGTGGGGAACCAGAACTAGATTGAAACATTGTAAGCTACAGAATCACAGTTGTATGTTCTAAGGTTTGTTGCTCATCTGTGGGTGTGAGGAAGGAGAACCAGAGATTAATACATTGTAGGCATGTATTATGAATCTTGGAAATTATTACATATTGGCCTACCCTGGTATACAATACAGTGTTTCTGTTTGAAATATACAAATATGTATACAGTATATTAATTACCCACAGGCCGTCCTTGTATACTTAATGTTAGGTCCCGACTGTCGTGTGATGTGTTATAATAGGATTGTCCTTATTGAGTCCATGATCTACATGTAGTACATGCAAATATGATCAGATATGATCAACATGTTTGCTACGACTGACCAATATATGTTAAGACCAGATAGGATTGCCACAATTACTCCACAATTAAAAACCATGATTTCAATCGTAGCACAAATCATGATATTGTGAACCTAGCATCACAGAGTTGTTTTGGCAGTAATGTATCTATTTCAAATGTGACCCGCTCCCATGAAACCAGACGCTTGTCACACAACTTTAATTTGTACTACGGGCAAAAAAGCATAAACTGTATGCCTTCTTGTTGCTGTGAATGAGCCAAACTTAACTCCAGATGATAGGACAAATTAAAACGAATTGCATTTTTGGAAAGCTTAGTCTGTGGACTATTCAAATATGCTGCCAGCTCTATTTTTTTTAAAAAAAAGTGGGAGCAGCTTACAGATGTATACAAATTATAATGAACCCTTGTTAGCAAGACAATTAAGAGTACTGGCACTATCAGTAGTAATACCTTGATACAGCATTCACATGAAGTCCATGTCAGATTCCAAACAAGCTGAGGTACACAATGAACAAACTTAGTGCAACATGAGTTGAACTCGCGTATAATATGTCAAATTAGAAAATAAAAAAATAATTCATGTATAAACTGTTTGTGAGATTGTTATTCTTGTTAGGGGTGGGCTGGGGGGTCACAGTGGCTAATTGGGTAAGACGACCTGGAGGTCGACGGGGGGGTTCCAGGTTTGCCGGTGTAGTTCCTTCTTGTCAGTGGTGTAAGACCTGGCAAGGGACATTCAGACGAAAACCCAGGTCCTGTGTATACATTGACGTGCACGTAAAAGATCCCTTGACAGTTGAAAGTTGATATAAGAGTAGGCTGTAGTACTGCTGTCTGTGCACAATTTCCCTTATATAGCACACTGCATGACGTATGCCTGTCTTCATTAGCCCAGTTCAGGTATAACAGTACGATATTAAACCCCATTTTCCTTAACAATAAATGTTGAGGTATAGATGTAAGTAACTCTCAGATCATTGTATGCCAACTTCTGTATCCACTATTTAATAGCTGAGTCGACTAGACATTTAATTCTCTCTATGTTCTCTTACTTGTTAGCCATTTATATAAACACATAAAAAGCGTACCTTGCTTCACATGAAAGGCGACAGGCGATCCATTTATGATACCCAACCTCATGGGTTTTCTCCGGGTCTTCTGGTTTCCCCCCACTGCTAAAAACCCTATGTGCAAGCAAATTATTGAAATAAAATTGAACCATTTGTTAGTCCCAAATAACCAAGTTTGTGCCATCCCATTTCTCTCTCTCTTACCTATACCCTGACAAATACCAGACAAATACTTTCATAGGAATGTATCTTTTAAAATAGCATTATGCAAGAGCAAAATCTGCTTATTACAGGTCTTTCTTTAGGCCTGAGATGTTATCTAAATAATCAATTAGACATTAATTAACATATCCAGACCATAATAAGCTCTTTATGTTAAGGCTAGCCTTCGATGTTGGCGGATTAAATTCTTATATGCCGCTTAATGGCCGTTGATAATTAAATCAATCAAGTGGATAATCGAGACTATGCTGTTTATATTAATGATTTGAGTAATGATGACCGAGGCTATGTGAAGATTTCAAACTCTTTTTTCTCGGCTAATAGAGGTTCAATTTGACTGAAATTTTCAGCAAATTATCTTTACACTATCTAGTTTTTAACTATTATAGTGAGAACTGCCATCTCTTTATCTTATCTCCCATAATGTAACTTTAAATAAAAACGTGTCTGAGGTTGATTCTCTGAATGAATAAATAAAAAGTGAGAATAAATTTATTTTTCAAGATTAAAAACATCAGTAGTGAAATAAAAAATATCAATAAATAGGTGTCAAACCAGATCTATCCAGTAAAAACAAATATCACAAAATCTTTCTATAAAAGTATCGTCTTAAACAAGCAGTATGTAAGAACTAAATCTGTAAAGTCTTTAAAGTGACTTCAAAGGTTATATAAAATATTTAGACATTTATTAGACGTTTAAAAATTTAACGATAAAATTAAAATGGATAATCAAGGCCAAGTCTTGGTTATCAAGTACTGTTGCTACGATAATAAACTCTATGCTACATCTTCAAACAGTCAAAACTTCGCTCATAATAAAGTAATTTAAATGAGATTTTAAATATATTTATGTTTTATCTTTTTGAACTGTTATAGTAAGAATGACCAGCTCTTTGTCTAAATCTTACATAATGTATCTTTAACTGTTAATAGGCTCATCTAAACATCTTCCTTAAACAATCTCTAAAAATATACACAAACTTAATAAGCTCATTCAATAATTATCCATCTCTACAACAAAATAACTTTTAACAAATTTTATTTCTTACTGATTTCTGTTAAATTTGATAAAAACATAATTTATAATTTGATTGTTTTAATTCACTAAGTTTATCTAAAGAGGTGACTGTTGATTCATTGATTTCTAATATTATATATACATGTACATGTATAAAGCTTACTGATAAAGTAAAAGCAGTTAACAATATTATTTATCAAATTCATCAAATTGTGTATGTGAAAAGTGAGGAATAAATACAATAATAGAAATAACATCCAGTCTAATAGAAATAACACCCAGTCTAATAGAAATAACCTCTAATGCTGACGTGTATCATCTTAATTTGAATAGACATAACATCCAGTACCGTTAATGCTGACGTGTAATATTTTAATTTGAATAGAAATAACACCCAGTCTTAATATGGAATGACATCTAATGCTGACTCGTCTAATAGAAATAACATCCAGTCCCCCAATGGAAATAAAATCTAATGCTGACCTGTGTAATATTATAATTTGAATAGAAATAATATCCAGTCCAAAATGATATAACATCTAATGCTGTCTCGTGTAATATTTCAAAAATTGTGAATTAATTAAAGCAGGCGTACGTTTTAAACATCAGTACAATATATATATATAGCATGTCTACTATAATATTTAATATCAGGATATTAGAGAAATATATAATCTGATTATAATACAGATCCCTGTCTTCATTTAAAATACAGATCTATATTTTGTTTCGTTTTTATATACTTTCGATGACCTCTACATGAACATCTGACCAGTTGTAGTGAGAGGTCACGTCAGGGGTCATACAAGCTGCTTTTGACCCTACGACGTCAGACATTTGATTGACCAATCTTGTAGATGCCCACAGTTCTGTGCATTGCATGCCAAGCACTTGCTGCAACAGACCGTTTCATTAGCTAATCCCTCACTTCATCCAAAATGCCGGTAATATAACAACTCTTCCAGATCCTAGCGTAGTAACGACAAGTAAAATGTAAGATTGAACTATAAAAAATGAAACGAAATAGGATCTGTGTTTTAAACAGATTAGGAAATACAATGTATTAGAGGAAATTTTAACTTTAAAAATCAGGATATTAGTCCTACTAAATATGTGTGGTTCATATTGCATTCATACTATGTTCTTTGTAATATATTTCAAAATGTGATAAAATAGTGTTTAATTATTTGTCATGACCTTTAACCTTTCCAACGTGACCTCTAACCTCCACTCTTAAACATGTCTTTGGCCTATACTAAGTCAAGATGCTGTGGCACAGGAATCCTTGAGGAATCGATGGGGGTTCTTGGTGAACTATTATTGTTACCATTACAATCGCCATGGTTACTAGCAACTGGTGATGCCACCTGTTGGCATGGTGATGTTGGTTTAGGGGATCCGGCCTTGGGTGATGTGGAATCAGGAATAGGGTTTTTGGCACCGGAACGGATTTCAGGACTCCTTGCCGTGGGCTGTGAAGCATTGACGTCAGCTTTAACTGGTAGAGGATCGGGTATCTGGAACAAAGAATTAATGAATAATTCGATGCCCTGCTAATATAAACTTCATTAATTAATGCAAATAGCAAAAAAAATCTCATCACATTTATAAAATCAAATATATTCAAAATTTGTATGGGTTTGGGCACATAATTGTTGGTGAGATTCTAGGTTAGGGTAATTGGTGGGGTTAGGATTGGGACTAGCACTTAAGATTCTACTCATTCCACACCAAGATTCAAGCTCGGACATTCTCATGGGTGGGAGTCGCGGTGGCTCATTGCGTAAGACATTGGCTCTCTGACAAGGGGTCTCTTGTTCGATCCCGTAATAAATTGGGAAGAAACTATGTTTTATGTTATATTTTACCTTGCTGTTTTTGAGTTTTCCACTCATGATTAAATCTCCATGTGCTTTTATACTGTAGAGGTTTTCTAGAGCATGTTCTGCTCGAGCTGTGTGGTTTGTTATCGTATTTCCTACAAAAAAATCATATTTAAACTTACTACTCATCGTCCAATAACATAAATTTCGAAGGATAATGTGTCTAGAAACATTTAATTATCATTTCACATCTTGTATATCATTGCTCAACTATCCCATGTGGCCGTCACCCCAATCTTTTATCTTTTAAATGCTCTATAGAGGATAATCTTAAAGATATGTTATGGGAGATTAGATAAAAAGCTGACAGTTTTCACTATAATAGTTAAAAACTAGATAATGTAAAGGGAATTTGCTGAAAATTTCAGACAAATTCATCCACTCTGAACTGAGATTTTAGCAATTGAATTATCAGGGTAGCCTCGATTCGATCATCATTACTAAAGTCGGTAGAATCAAAAACATAGTTTTGATTAATCAGTTTATGATTCAATCATAAATAAAAATTGAGCAACAAATCGAGTAAATATTGTAGGCTAGCGATGATATCGAGAGTTGATTATGGTCTGGCAATCTGATTAAAACAAAGATTCAATTTCGTTTCGTTTTTTATAGTTCACAATTTCGTTTTTACTTGTCTTCACTACTCTTGGATCTGGAGGACTTGTTATTTAACTGGTGTTCTGCCTGAAATGAGGGGTCAGCCAATCAAATGATCTGTCGAATCGACCGTTTGACCTTTTCATGCGTGGAACTGTGGGTAGATATTACCAGCCAATGACGTCTATACTAACACCAGCGGATAAAAATCAAAACGAAACAAAAGTAGATTTTAAAAAGCATGGCGGTTGCTAATTGGTTAATCGAATGACTGACGTTATCGGGTCAAATGTCCCGTGCTTGATACCTGACGTCATAGAACGTGAGCTCCCACTATAACTTGTTAGATCTACATGAGTGTAGGCCATCGAAAGTATAAAAAACGAAACGAAATATAGATCTATATTTTAATTAGATTGATGGTCTGGATAAGTTAATTAATGTCTAATTAATAGTTTTTATAACATTTCAGGCCTGAAGACCTACAATAGGCAGATTTAGCTCTTGCATAATGTATTTTTAAAGTTCAGATAACTTTGAATTCAATGTTTTTATATTCATTAACTTTAAACCCTTTTCATCTCTTAATACAAGTAATTAGTTTTATCATTTATTGTTGTGTTGCATAAAACTTCTGATGATGTCATAATTAAAGGGAGATAAGCGATGTACAGGTCACAGTATTTAACCTATTCCTTACAGACTACCTACAGAGCTAACTTCTTCATCAAAACCACACCACACTTGACTCATTGATAGTCCTTACAGCATGCTCAATCTAACCATTTGGCCATCCACCCCCACCCCCTTTAATAGTCCTGGATTCAATACGTGTTCATACCTGGTATTTTTGTGGGCATATCCCATGTTCCAACAAATGTTCCCCATGGTGAACTCCTTGACCTCATCACACCTGGTAACAAATGACCTTTACCTGAAGATATGATTCGTGTTGAGCCATCTTTAGCATTGGGATGCTGAAAATATTGAATATCAAATAAAAATGTATTCATTTAATTTCATTTCATAGGGGTTATTTCATGTGTGCCCCAGAGAGAGAGAGAGAGATGGGGTTAAAACGTCCACTCAACACAAACTAGGTCATTTCGGGACTAACACATGGTTCAATTTTATTTCAATAATTCGCTTATGCGTAGGGGGTCTTTAGCAGTGGGAGGTAAACCAGAGGACCCGGAGGAAAACCCATGTAATCCAGATTACGAGTCCTATGGGTTAGAACAGGTGGGATGACTGAAATATTTAAATATTGAATATAAAATATATTAGTTTATGGGGTCATTCTATAAGTGAATTTTCTTTTCTGTTCCCAAGATTTATAATTACATGGGAGAGAGAGAAATGGGACTTAATATGTCCATTCCACACAAACTTGGTCATTTTGGGACTAACATATGGTTCAATTTTATTTCAATAATTCGCTTGCGTGTAAGGGGTATTTAGCAGTGGGAGGAAACCAAAACATGAGGTTGGACAGACGACCCTACTCCTTGTCAAGTACAACCGGGCAACCAAAACCATGCCAATTGACTCAAAGACAGACCTTAAAGCCCCAATACCACTCTTGTTGTAACTGAATAATATGTCCCAATCTTTATTCTGGTCAACAAATCGTATTATTTTACAATATTCCAATTAATTGATGATACAATTTCATCTTAACACACCTCATTTAAAAAATTGGAAAAATTCAACTACATGATTTGAAAAGGTTAACGTAAACCTTTTCAAATGTGACTTGGATTTTAAAATATTTTCGAACCCTCTGGACAAGTAAAATATTATGTAATGGATAATTTACACAACAGGTAGGAGACATAAACATCTGGTACTTAGAATAAGACTATTATTTATTTACTCAGAGCTGCCAAGCCAGCAAGAGTGTTATTGTCCCTTTAAGATACAGTGTGCATGTGCTAACCATTCGGCCATTCAACACGCCACAACAAAATGCCTTATTTATTTCCAAGGTTGATAATTGGTTCTATTCTACTGGAATTGGATAGGAAAGATTATTACCATTAAACATACACCATAGTGAGAACTGCCAGCTCTTTATCTAATCTCCCATAATGTATCTTAGTTTAAGCTTAGAATTAATTTATTCGAATCTATATAAAACTTACTCTGCCAAATCCTTTGGGGACTTCCCAGTTCTGCAAAGAGGTGGGATGAAATGCTTTCTCATACTGAAAATAATTAAAAACAATAATTTATACACTGCAGTCATATTAATATTAGCAAATAAAGTGATACATTTTCAAAATACAGGGAAAATATTCTTGTTGATAACAGAATAAGGGAGTGAACAACAACGTGCAGATTAAAAATTTGACACTAAAATTACCTCTTAGTCAGAGCATGACGAATAAACCTCAAAAGTAAGTAAGTCAGTGTTTTTGTGTACTGAAATTAACACCAAGATGATTCTGTTATTCACAGAATATACTTAAAATAAACCTTTATGTTTGATGGAAAGATGAATTTTTATAATAATATTGTAATACTGTTCCTACTTAGGTTTGGAGTACAAACAATTGAAACTATTTTGTAATTCATGTTGTGTAGGTCAATAATGGGATGTCAGTAGCCTACAATAAGAGGGCTAATTCTATGCCAGTCCTAGAACCCAATTCTACGACAGTCGTAGAGTAGGAATATGAATTTTCTATGAAACTATAATATGGGCTGGCTGAAATAATACATTTTTCTTCTAAATTTCTGGCTGCCTAACTTTCAACACCTTTTTTTTTCAAACTGTTTCACACCCTGCAGATTATCGGGTACTGTTCATTTATTTATTTATTTATTTATTATTCCAAGAGGCATATCAAACATGACAATAGAGGTGATAATATGAAGTTACATGATAATAAGATGATAAGATGTGAAAGTTTTGATGAGAGAAAAAGTAATGATGTCATGAATGACCAGCCTCTTGAGGATCACCCATAAAAACTTGCTTAGATTAAAACTAGGTTTATGTTACCTAATATATGAGAACGTAGCTAAAAACATTGAGATAAACTGATGTGTTTGTTTCTAGCAACAATTTGAGGACTTTAGTTCCAAGTTGCAAATTCAATGTGGTGGCACAACTATCGTCTAACTCCAAATATTCGCATTTAAATTACTGAAGCAATATTTTTGCAAACTCATCCCGCAGTGAATATTCGCTTGGCTGCTACAATCACTGATAAGCATGACATCGACGAGGCTTAATGAGTTCGGCATATTAACTTTTTTACTCCGACAAATTAAATTCTCAAACATTTTTTTGAGGTAAAAGAAAAATAAATAAAGACGTTTGAAGTATTTGTAGTTAAAAAATATTTCCTATTTGGTGTAAATGGGTATTAAAATGGGTAAAATGCATCATTTTGCCTGAAGCAGTTAGGTGTTAAGTAAACATTGCACGAGCCGTTGAGCCAATGACTGACGCCGCGTGCAGTCAACGCACGTGTTGTTTACAGTCATCTGTTACAGAGATAATTCGTAAGTAATTCTCTGTGAAACAGATTGATATTTTTGTTCGACATTCACCGCCATTGAAATCCATTGAATGTCATTTAGTTTGTTTACGTTTTTCCACATGCAATTGCGTTTTTGATTGGCTGTTATAAAGCCTTATATTTAGCTCCGCCTTCATGGTGACAGCCCTAGACGTCTCTGGTCTAAAAAGATGGCGGTCTTAGTAACGGTTTAACGCCTCGATTTTAAATACGATGATTTATACTCGTTCAAGATAGGATTATATGCTTAATTGTAATTGGGTGTGGCAGAAATGTTATAAATAACAATAATCAATCATTGTTTTGATGAAAAATATTGTCAATTTTGCATAGTAAGAGCGATTCTGATTCACGATCGAACTTGCAACGTGGAACCAAATGGGGAGAAATTTCATCTGGAAACACGGAGGGATGACAGATGAATTTTTTTTATCTAGTACCTTCCATCATCATTAGTACGGTAGTACTCTAGTAAATTGCAGACATGGGTTTATGATTATAAAATGCTGACCAAAAAGTAAAAAAAGCAAATGACCATTGTCTCTGTATTTTGTTAACATACCGGTATAGTATTATTATGAATTTCAAGCCAATAGCATAGGCCATAGTAGTAGGATTGTTGTTGTTGACAGAAAGAATCAAAATGTCAAGTGCAAATCACAATCAACTCTCGTTCTTTTCTAGTTGACTAGGCCTAGTATTGGCCTTATTAGTAGTTGTCTACTGTCTGTTCCAGGTGCTACTCCAACTTGAAAAATCCTTGCCATGCCTTTATTGTTTGATAAAAATGGCTAAAACTTTGTGACATACCTGCATTTGTCCTCCCTTTAATTTCTCCCCTTATAATATAATTGACTAGAAGTCCGATCAAATCAAGTATTCTCTTGTAAATTTCATATTATTTCGACATTGTCACTTTCTCAGAATATAAATATTACGACTGCGCGTGCGTGAAATGGGACACTTGCATATGGCATTTTGGTAGACAGTTTATAATTTTGGTGCATTCGGTTAGAAATGTCTAGTGAAGGAGAATTCGCCCGTTTGTTTCGCAACAATAATACTTATTAGGGTTTCACACTCTAAAGGGTGTGTGAAACAATATTGTTTTTGTTCAGATTGATATGTTTTTTCTGTTTTCACCTTCCTTATTTCGCACAAAAATTCTCACTGGATAATATGGAGTGACTAAAAGATTAAAGCTATTTTGAAAAGTCGGCACATGTCAGAACCATGCAACTCTGCGAAATAAGTAAATTTGTGTAAAATGTTAGCCCTTATTTGAATTTGAATACATATGTTGGGTAAAATGATTCCGAATTTTTTTTTTTCTGGGACATCGTAGCTCTGTTTGAGAGCAACGTGCATTTTAGGGCTTAAATTTTAGATGCTATTGTAAATAAGGACGGTTAAAAACTGTTTACCAAAATTAGATAAATTTGACCTGACCAGTTAGCGACCATCCACATTCTACATGGTAATGACTAGTATGTGAGTGAATTTCTTTTCAAGATGCATTATGTAAGACCTATATTTGCCTGTTGTAGGTATTCCTTTTTAAGCCCTAAATGTTATTTAAATTTATTAATTCGACATTTATTCTCATGACCCGTTAGGCCTACATAATCAACTATCTAAAGTATCGGATGTTCGTTTTTTTTAATGGAGTGAAATGGATAATCGAGAATATTTTTATTATGGTAAAATGGTAGCAATGGAAATCGAGACAGCGCTTTTCTTATCAAAACTCCCATCATTTTATAGCTTCGCTCAAAATTATTGACTGAAGTGTCAATATATTCCTTTTTCATTATCTATTTTCAAACTAGCTTATATCGATATCAAAAACTTACATCCCTCAG
Source organism: Patella ulyssiponensis (assembly GCA_963678685.1). Classification (NCBI taxonomy): domain Eukaryota; kingdom Metazoa; phylum Mollusca; class Gastropoda; family Patellidae; genus Patella; species Patella ulyssiponensis. The sequence goes on from OY783225.1 coordinate 7,144,384, forward strand.
AAGGAGGACAATTAAATATTTCAGTTAGTGGGACAAACAACTGTGGTCTCGGATTCAGTAAATAACTTTTTCAAAGGAGTTATATATTCTACTCGACCGAAACATCCGCCTATCCATCCAATTAGAGTGAAACGACAAAGCATACCCAGCACCCCTTGTCCACTTAGGCTTGTCCAGAAAACTAGGCCAAACATGGCTGTTTCCCGTAGTAAGATATCAACGGGAGACAGGCTATAAAGCTTGACCTGAACTTAGTTCTCACAAGACAGAAAGCAATGGGATGACCATTCCAAGTATTTCCCGAAGTTTTAGCCATTTTAATTACAATTTGAAGAAATGACAAGCAATTTTCGAGTTGTAGTATTACCTGGAACAGACAGTAACTAGATGAAATGAAATGAAATGGGGTTTAACGTCCCACTCTTCTGCGTCTAACTAGATTCTAGGCCTAGTCTAGTCAGTAGGCCTAGACTAGTCTTGTACTTGTTCAAGCTGTTTAAGCCTAAGGTCATTGACATTAAGGAGCTAATTTTGTTTCCGTTTAATTTGAGTTGACTCTAATTTCAAATCAGCTATGTGAATGTCCACGAAATATGATATCAGTCTTTGGTTATTCCAGTCTATTGGGCACGCTCTCCAGAAAAGATATGGCATAACCGTTCGACATGAGTTGATATGTCAAGCCTTGTTCTTTCTGGTCACTTGTTACAAATGACGCTGAAATGCACTATGGCGGCGTAAGCTTACACGATTCGTGTACCAATGGTAAAACGTTTATTTTGTCTTAAATATTGGATATCAGAAGCCCACCTTTTCCCGGTTAGATCACAACATAATTATAATAATTATGTTGATTTAAATCGACAAATATAATTCGTGTTTTCACTGAAAGGAAAGACTTCGGATGATGATATTTATTGAGTTAGATTAGCTACGCCTACTTTAATGTCCCCTTCAATTCGTAATTTCATAAGGAATAGGACAGAATATTTTACCTGATTCGCACTAAAATTCACACTCATGTTGGATTTTTATTCTGTCACGCTCGACAGGTTCGAGTTATCACATAAAAAAATAGTTTTCTATCACTGACAGACCACCATAACACACGTTGCTATAACAATAAGATTGGTTGCCAAGGAAGTTCTTACTGTGCCGAAGCAAATACAAATAAATTAATTAATAACTAATTCGTATTCTCGTGAAATAGTGTGATATCAGAAGATTTGGAAAATCTACATTGGCATAATTAAATAATTACTATTTGTTTTGAAATTAAAATATATATTTGGTGCCGAGCTAACCGGAAGTCACTTGTAGCGTTTCCGGTTGATGAACCCGATCTCGATTTTTCTGAAGAAGCAAGCAAAATGACCTTTTTTCATTTTGGAAACTGTGTAGCTTTGGCATATATTCCCTATGCTATTGTTTACAAATGTTCGGGTTTGTAAGTAACCATCTAATTTATTGAAGACATTGAATGTAACTAATATGGTCGAGAACGTACTGGTTTTCAATGACGACGTCGTTGCCGATGTTTTCAGTTCTCCTTGGCTTCTTGCCGGGGGCGAGGACTACTGCAACGTTTACATTTTTCCAATCTGATTAAATCAGAAAAACTATTTCGTTTTATTTGTTTTCACTAGAATTAGTTTGGCCTGAAGAAATTTTAAATAAATCTTGTTCATACACAGTAACCCGGTTATCATAAAATTTTGTTTTATTTGCAGCAAATGCAATACTTTTTCTAACTCTAACAATAGTAACATTCATTTAATATCAAATTTTTGAAAATTCATTAAAAAAAAAATCATTTAAAATCACCATTAAAAGTTAAATGGAAAAATTTGACCTTCAGACCTCCAATGCAAACTGGCTCATTCAATCACCACTGCGACATTTAAACATTATTTGTTTAAATTTTCTATCCGAGCCAATTTATTTTTGATTTCATGTACCATAGAATAAATTAAACTCCATTCTACACATTTTTTTTTTATGGGAAATGGTGACAATATACATATATACACAGTCTTATAATATGGGAACCCTGCCAAAATACCAAACCCTGATCATACCTAAAATCTTGGTAAATTATTACTGGGGTCTGCTAGAACCACACTAATTGAAATTAATCAGTCTGGAGAGTTTAATATGAACGAAACTAGTCACTAGTAAATTGGGATAACTGATCTAATTGCCCATTTTATCTACTCTTGTACTTTTATGTTAGATATCTTTATTTAAATAATGGTAAATTTTTGTATTGATTTTTATTGAAATAATGCTAAATTATTGTAATAATAATAATATTGTCATTTATAAAGCGTGTTAATACCGACGAACAGTTTCTATGTTTGTGTATAGGATAGAAATCTGTATTTTTATATAGATAATTTATTGTCAACAGGTCCGAGTACAACGCCTTCTGGAAATGTGTGAAGGCCGGTGGTGCCTACTTATTTACCCAACTGTGTAAGATGATGGTTTTAGCTACGTTTTTCCCAGCAACAGATTCCGGTGGAAACGGTTTAGATATTACAGGAGTAAGTACATGGGATAGTTTGGAAGTTTTTTTCCTCTATCTTTTCTTTTTAAATATGAGCTACGGTGACTACATTGGTAGATGCTGGCTTGCTAGTCTGGAGGTTGTGTGTTCCGATCCCTGCATTGGCTGAGAAAGTTCGGGATTTTAAGACGTGGTTTCCTCTCATCATTGGATAAGGAAGGAGGGCCTGACAAATACAGTTTTCAAGTCGTTCAGATGCTAACAAAAAAACAAGGTCTTGTGTATACTTTGGCATGCACCTAAATGATGCCTTGGAAGTTGAAATTTAATATAAGAGTAGGCCATTGTGTTAGCACACTGTATGACATATGCCTGTCTTTATTAGCGAACGTCAGAGCAGAGCAGTAGGACTTAAAAATCCATTTCATTTTCTTTTTGAATTTTGCCTCAAAACTGTTGCTCAAGTCCATTGAATGTAGACATCACCTGCATGACTTCATGTTCGATTATTTCTATTTTTAGGAATTTTTAAAATGTACTGTGGATTTTGCTGATCTGCTTGGTCTCCATTTGATTATGACGAGAATCGCAGGTAAAAGTCAGCTAAAATTTATGGTTGCTGGAATGGGTTGGGCCACGTCAGAACTCATAATGACCAGGTGAGAAAAAAAGCCCTTATGTTTTTTAATGAATTGTAATCTGATGTTTAGTCAGTTATACAAATGGAATAGGGATTCCCTGAAATGTTTATTATTTAAGTGTCATTCCATGAGAAAACCATGCAGAAGGTGATAAGGTGGGGGTCGGCCGATTCGGTTCATATTGTCAGGGTTTGGTGGTTCACCCGCGACTACTTCACAGCCAAAACGATTTGTTTCAAAATTCACTGGTTGTGGAGATACAGTATCCAAAGGTTTTTTACGCTATTTTTACCATTTTTTCGCAAAATTTTGGTCATTTTCCTCGGCGTATTACAGTGCCTAATACTGCGGCGATTAGGCAAACACTGATATATAATGACAGATAAGGTCTTCTTGTATGATCGATTGCAGCGTTTCACTCCATAACATTATTGATGGGTTTGCCATTTGGTAAAATGTGAAGGGTGTCTATCGGGACTTCGAAAATACTCTAACTTTGAGGGTCAAAATATCCACTGTTCCGGGGTTAGGGGTACCGATGGTGGTATATTCTGGTAGAGGGACACCACTCCTACAGATTTCAAGAATAAAAGTTCTGTGATCTCTCAAGGAAAATGAGAAATAAATTCATGAAAAAAATCAATTTTGGGATATTTTTCGTTCAAAAATAGGTTTATTTCTTTCCAACAAACTGACCAATATCACTAATATACAAGTGCATTGCATAGTTATGTGTACCATTTGGAAGAGCTAACTACTTACCCGAAAAAAACAAGCTCGACTAAGCTTACGACCCTTGAAGCAGTACTATTATACATAGGGCTGAAAGACAATGAAATACCACACGTCTATTTTAATGCGTACTACTAGAGGGATATAGTAAACTACAGTACTTTCCTAAAAAAACAAGCACGACTAAGCTTTAGATCCTTGAAGTAAAGCTATTATACAAGTGAACTATTCCAATACTGCTCAGATTTCACTTTTTCAAAGAAATCTCCACAAAACTACTCGACAGATTTCCACGATTTATTAAGGGGCCAGAGTACGTTCAAAATATATTCCGAGTTCGATCAAACATAGATAAACACAACACTTTCAAATTGCTCAAATAAATCAAAGTTTCCAGCGAATTCAATTGGACGAAGACGAAATAAAATATAAACAGTACTAGAACGATTGTCAACTGGATACAGTGACCAAACAGGCGAACCTTCCTGATCGATCCCACTAACCAGTGACAGTCGGTACTAGTTATCGCTTTAAAACGATGAAATAAAATACAGGGGAGAAGATATTATATGAAATATGCAAAAAAAGAAAAGTATGACGAATATTATATTCACTAACATGAATCAATCTGGAATTTACAGTGCCTGTTCTGTGACGCAAACGTAAGGAACGATACATGTAAATGAGAATGGCTATTAGTATGCTTCTACTATAAATTAATGAAAGAATAAAACCTTGTAAGTTAGCAAAATGAGTGATGGATATTAGCAAAATTAGTGAGTGATGGATATTAGCGAGGTTCCGCAAACCTAATATCATAAGTATATAAGAGAAACTCTCTATTATATACTTATGCCGACTTCTAGATATTTACAGAGGAGTATCATGGATAGTGAACTAACTCGCTATAAACTCACATCATACGCTCATAGTACATGAAGCCCTATACCTCACCGAGCTGGCTCACCCACGGCGGATCGGCCAGGTCGCAATCTGAGAGGATGAGATACTGTGAGCGTATGACATGAGTTTATATCAAGTTAGTTCACTATCCTCGATACTCCTCTGTAAAATAACTGAAAGTGAGAAATACCACTCTATGTACGCATACTACACATGGTTGGCTACAGCATAAGCTATAAATGAAACATGGTTGCCTCCAAAACAATTCAAAATTGACGACGGTTTACCACAAGATCGGCTGTTTCTCCCAAAATATCACTGAGTGGGAGAGTTTTCCCTCACTGAGCTGGGCATTCCCTCACAGAGCTGGAACTTTGCTTCACCAGGGTTCGATTTGGAAAACTTTGACTACACTAACCTGATCCTATGGGTACAAGAACATTCCACGTCAGAAAGATTTCACGGCTTGTAATAAGATTGATATTTCTATATGGTTTGGTCTTTTTGGTACCATGTAATGGATGCTGACAGCTTCTAGGACATTTCCATCTCACACCCAAGCGATATCGATGAGCAGGACAAATCAGTTTTGTGTCCAGCAGAGGAGTGTTCGTGTCAAAAAGTCCACATCGAAAAGCAATCAGTTCCCACTCAATTTTAACGTTCCCGCGTCGTATATGATTGCTTTCGAGATGTCCTTTGATATCTTTCTTACATTCTTTCAAAAGTATTTTAGAGGTTTCATTCGGGTAGTCACGATTTTAGCCGCATTTTGTCGTGGAAAATTGAACAAATCCACAATCATCTGTGTCAGCCATTTTTTTTTGGGAATTTTAAATTTAGGCTGGATACCAATCCTAATATACGATATTTTGTACGAGCGGGTAGGATTGGGAACGAAGCTTGGTGCAAGACATTAAACTAAACAATTCTGAATACTAAGTAACTCAAATTATCGAAATCTGTCTGTTATATCTGAAAAATGAAGTTGTGCGATGTGAGATTTCACGATGGCATTTCGTCTTCTTCCTGGAAAAATCACAGAACTTTTATTTTTGCGATGTATAGGGGTGGTGTCCCTCTATACTAATATATCGCCATTATTCGCCCAGACCCCGGAACAGTGGAGATTTTGACCCTCAAAGTTGGTGTGTATTCATAGCACACATAGACACCCTGCATACTTTACCAAATGGCAACCCTATGAATAAGGTTATGGTATTTTACTTTTCATAGGAATTTACATTAGAGCATATACTACTAATATAAGTCGGTTTTCATTTCATGGAAGCTATTTAAAATACAGAAATAAATCGACGAAAATTAACTAAAATTAGCCGAAAAATAGCCAAAATATCCGAAAAATGCATATGGTGCCATATCTCTGCAACCGGGAAATTTTGAAAAAAACTGTTTTGGCTCAGAAGTAGTCAAGAGTAAGTGATCAGATCCTGTGAATATAAACTTGAAGTGCCGACCCCCCACCTTATCACTTTTGCACGATTTTGCATGGTTTTCTCATGGAATGACACTTAACATCTAATTTGGAAAGCAAGTCAAAACATTAGAAAGTCTGCTGACTTGCAACATAAAGAGGCTCATCAAAAGAACTTAACTAAACTTACCACAAATTATTTTTATTGAAGTCTAGTTATATCAAAGGGTCCAACCTCGTGGGTTTTCTCTGGGTACTTCACTTTCCTCCCACTGCTAAAGACCCCTACGGGCAAGCAAATTATTGAAATAAAATTAAACCATATGTCAGTCCCGAAACGACATGGTTTGTGTCTAGTGGACTTTAAACCCCATTTCTCATTATCTCTCTCTCTTAAAGAGAATGGGGGCTTATAAATACCCTTTTCGCTACTGGAACGTCATTTTACCCAATTCTGGCTGGTTCAATTCAAATGAATTAAGAACCCTACTTATAGGTGTTGCTGGCCCGTGTTGGTTGAATATAAATCACCTTACTCGGTATAATGTCATTCAATCAGTTAATATCCCCATGTTTTGTTTTTAATATCAACAGGGTTATACCTCTATGGGTTGGAGCTCGTGGTGTCGAGTTTGATTGGAAATATGTTCAGATGAGTTTTGATTCTAATGTTAGTTTGGTAAGTCATCTGTTAAATTTCTGTGTATTATTAAAAATGTGTCTACTTCCTTTCATTAAAGTAATCTACTGGTGTAGTCAAATTGTTCAACAGTAAAGGATATTCTACCGACTTGAACATCAGGTCTATTGATGTCAGCCTTCTTTTGCTGGGGGTCAAGTGGGTAAGACGCTGGCTCACTAGCATAGATGTCAAGTGTTCGATCCCTGCATTGGCTGAGAAAGTTCATCCAGATTTCCCGTTGTGGTTTCCCCCTGTCAGTGATGCAGGGTGGATGGTCTGAGAAAGACAGCTGTCATTTGGATAGGATGAAAAAACGAGGCCCCAGATCCATTGGCAGTTGGAATTCGATATAATATTAGGGAGTAGAACTGCTGCCAGGGCAATATTTCCCTCATATCCCGACTTCATGTTGCAAATTCCTCCAAAACTACTGTATATTTTGAGTATAAGTCGATACATTTTTCAGCAGAAGTCCGGCATTCGTCTTATATTCCGTTTATGTTTGTAAATTTATGTTTACTGTAATTGAATGGAACTAATTTCAGAGGTTTATATATTTGTGTTGTATTATTTTGTAGGTGCATCATATTAGTACAGCAATGTTAGTGTGGTTATACAGTAGAAATGATGTCAATAAATCTATGATTCCAGTCATTGTTAGTCTCTTGGTTCTCGGATGTTATAGACCTCTTATTGTAGAGTAAGTTCCATCTTATATCTTACACTTTTATTCTACTTTAGGAGATGTATTAACTGATAACCGAATGGTTGGCACGTGCGCTCTGTATCATAAGCCTGTCTTTGAATTGACTGCTGTGGTTTAGATTCCCCGGTTGTACATGACAAGGAGTAGGGTCGCTTGTCCAACCATGTGGGTTTGCTATGGGTCCTCCCACTGCTAAAGACCCCTATGCGCAAGCAAATTATTGAAATAAAAATAAACTATATGTTAGTCCCGAAATGACCTAGTTTGTGGCTAGTGGACATTAAAGCCTCAGTCCCTCTCTTTCACCCAAAAAACACACTAAATTATTAAAACTCCGTCTGTGTCAGATTTTTTGGAAAGAATTGTCGGAGAACAAGAATATTTTATTTGTGTGGTTATATTTCAATCAAAGCTGTACTAATTACTGTATATATAACTTCTTCAACATCTTTTACAGAATTTTAATCCATGCTGTTGGCCTGGGATCTTGGATGCTGTTGATCGCTAAAACTTTATTTACCCTGTGTGGTGGCCTCATCACGCTACAGATGTATCTCCGTATTCCTTCGCAGTTACAGAATTCTTACTACTAAAACCGGGCCAGATAAGGTGGCTTTGAAGAATGGTTTAATCAAAGAGATCTTAATTTATATATGTATTATATATCACACTGTTAAATAGCTAAAACCTGGCCAGATAACTCAGAGAATGGTTGCATCAAAGACATCTTAATTTATATATGTATAATATACACTACTGTTAAATAGCTAAAACCTGGCCAGATGTAAATTTATATATCGCTCCTTGTGAACTATCATTATACATATGTGTATTTCATGGGTTTTTTTGGTATTAATTGTGAATTTAATGATATGATAGGGACTGTTGAAAAATTTCAATACTTGTATCCAAACAAATAACTCTTACCTGGGATGAATGACACTTCGCATAGAAAATTTTTAATTAAATGTCGGTCATGATGTACATGTATACTATCAGTGGGTTATTGGTTTGGACGTGACAGTCGCTATGACTAGGTATATATGGTGGTGCTCACACAAATTTTGGAATGAATGACTTCATTTAAATAATTATTAATCAATCAAATTTGATCCACGCGTTCACTTTGTAGAAGAGTTGCATTATCGATAGTATTGTGTGTAAGCTTTCCTTTGAGGAATAATTTTTATTGATGAAGTCTATGTTTATTGTACCCGTATGATCAATTCTATATCTATTGTACTGGAATGTATCTATAGTAATCCGTGTAAAAATCATTATCCATTTTACTTTTATATTTAATCATATTCATTTACATTTTTTTAGCCGTCATACACGACAAATGGATATGTTATGTTTAATAGATTATCCAGCCTCTTGTTATTTCATATTGTATAGAGAGCATTTATGTATTGGAATGACTGGTTGATAGAGAATAATGATGTGGTGATTGTGTTAAAAATTACAATAAATAAATTTTAAAATAATTGCTTTTTTTAATTTCTCTATGTGTTTATAGGTTCTGACTGGGGTTTAAAACGATCTTCGGTAGCGCAGGTGACCAGGGGTAGATCCAAAAATTTTTGCAGGAGGGGGTTTGTCGGGGGTAAATTCAAGAAATTTGACCGCTGACAATCAGAGGTCGCAGTGGATCAATTTCAAGTTGCGTAAAAATACGCAGACATTCCAAAATTTCGCGTTTTTGCCGTCTACATCTGCGTGACTTCGAGCATCTCAAAATACTCAATAGAATCGAGTCAAGTCGTTTTGTGAACAAACCTATTATAAAGCGTCCTTATTTCCTTGATAGGCCTACTGCATTTAATCTAATGACGACTGGAGGTTAACGGCATCGGCATTAGATTTATGGTTGACGACGCAACGATTTCCATCTTTCACTTCGACAGGAAGTAAAGAGAAGACTATCGCTATGAAAGCAAACATTTGATTGGCTGAATGTAAACAGGATACTGTGTCCTAGCCAATCCAAAGTCTTGTATGACATGCGCTTTATTGCTTCCAATGCCGCAAAATAGGGGTGTCCCAGGAAAGCTACGTATAGAAGGCTTCGACTGCCATGAATTTGTGAATGAAATAAGCGGAAATATAAAAATCTACGGAGACTACGTGCAGTAGAGGTTTGTAAAAGAAGCGTGAAGCACATAAATTGTACAAACTACGACGTAGAATAATCTAGTTTTATTCTCACGTCGGGAAATTTTCTGCGTGTAAATTACGCAGCGTCCGTCAATATTTGCGTTTATTTTGGAAAAAATGCGTGAAATACGCGGATTTTTGCGTGACTGCGACCTCTGCTGACAATACATGGTGCCATTATCGTCTGTAATTAAGTAGGGTGGGGTTTGACCACCCCCAAACCTGATGTTTTTTTTCTCCCTTCACCTGAATTTGAATGCAAGAGTCTAGAAATAAACTTGGCACAAGCTAGGTAATTTTGAGACCAATACAATATTATTTGCTTGTGCACTGGGACTTGACGAAGGAAAGCCATGAATTTTGGCATACAACCCAACTCTACTCTTATTAGCGACCGGCAGCTATTTTGAAATATTATTTTTTTCTCTAGACGCTTGATATTTTCTGAAAGCTGTACATCTCAGTATTGTAACAACACCAAGTTTATCAAAATCGGCACAGAATTGACTGAGTTACAGTCCGTTTAGTAACGCGAACTGGCACACCCCTTGTTTGCGAAATTGGCCATTTTGCTTCAATTTTCAACCCCACTCCATATCTCAGAAACCAAAAGTCCTACAGACATAATTATTTCACCAAAATTAAGCTTATGCACTCACCAACACAAACATGCAAACACTTTACATATAGGTCTTGAAGTTTATTTTATAATGTTTGTAATAGCGGTACAGAAGATTAAAAAATTACGTAAACTTTAACTTTAGCCACTTTAGGGTATAAATCATTAACAATTATACAATGGAATCAACATATTTAAACAAGACTTTTGTTTCTGAGTATTCAAATACTAAAAATAACAGATAAGTACATGTTAACAAAATATTTAAAAAAAGAAAGAAAGATATAAATAAATACATAAAAAATAAAATTATTTATCCACATACCCATATTTCTATATCATAAAATTTATAATACTCTCCACCTTGCCAAAATTTATAATACTACCACCCCATAAAATAAAAATAATTTAAATAAACTTGAACTATTAAAATAAAACTATTTATCAACCATTTATGTAGTTAACTAACAGTGTCATAATATTAAAAATACCATTATATAATAATATTAATAATACCCCCCTCCCAAAAAAAAAAAATAAAAATAAAATAAAATAAACAGATCAATTCAATGTAAATAATGTAAATAAAAACAGATTTTTCTCCAAACCAGCACTCTCCTGAATACCAAAATATAGGTCTACCATACTAATAACTCTTTGTCAATTTGTGCTCCTTTTAGTTTACTCTAAAACTCTTTCTGAAACAAATAGATATATCTGAGTAGAAGTACAACCAAGGTAGTGTAATCAGATTTTTTTTTAAACCAACTGGATAATACTTCAGGCTTCAGAAACACTTCTGTGTATAGCATGAATGTACTTACTTCAGTTTCTGAACCAATGGTTAGATGAAAGCTACCATCTTCAGAATCTGATGAATTAGCATTCATTAAAATGGACTGTATTAATTATACTTTCAAAAATAGCATCTGCATTTCAAATTACACTTATAAGCCTAATAATACACACTAGTCACTCGATGACATTTATCTTGTCAAAGTCAGTCAAGCTATTAACAGTGGTCTGTACCCATAATTTTGGTGGAGTTGCGTCCCTTTTGAACTCGACACGGTGCAGATTTCCAGGAATTGCCCATTTCCACGGGGGTTTCCGTCCCCAGCAATATTTTTTATCACTAATTTAATGTTTATATTCACGATTGTAAGCAACACTTTGAGCGTATATGCGCGTATCGGACAATTTAAAAATAAAAGAAAACTTCAACAATAAAATAAAAAGCAACTTACCGCATGTCATCCGCCATAAACCATATATACAGGCGCGCTTGACCCTTGTCTAAAATAATCATGTGTTTTCCGACTCGGATTCCGATGCAAAAGTCTGTACCAGCTCCGCGAATATATGACCCAAAAACCGGTGCAATGGGGTTGAAAATCGGCCATAGCTGTGTACAGCACTGTCTGAGCCCTCTAGCGGAGGCGCCGGTCGCTACTCTTATTGTGGTCTCGGCTATGTCAATCAGTTACAATCCCCCCATTTTAGGAGAATTTTCAAATCCCTTGCAGAATTGAAAAGTCCTTACCTGTGCAATTTGTATAGACAAGTCCTTTTGGAACCGAGGAGGCATCAGGTCCCCTTTCCTCAAAAATTAGCAAATATTTGTTCATTAGCTTAATTTGTCTAAGGTACCAGCCACCGGAGGCCCAATACGGCCCCGCCAATTTGACTGCCCTCCCACACCAAAAATACGTAATTCATTTCGACGGGCATGGTATATAACTGCTGCTTTTTCAAAGCAAAACTTGGTGGGCCTGACAAGGACAGCTGTCTAGTCGTTCAAATGAGACGTAAAATTGAAGTCTTGTGTACACATCGGCATGCACGTAAAAGATCCCTTGGCAGTTGGAATTTGATGTAAGAGTAGGCCGTAACGCCGCTGCCCAATTTTCCTTCTTGTATGGCGTATATGCCCGTCTTCCATTAGCCCAGGTTAGGTGCAGCAGAGTAGGACGTTAAACTCCATTTCATTTCATTTCTAAGCAAAACTGCTTCACTGGCTCCTGGGATACAAAAGGAAAAATATTCAGTATATTCCGATAAAACTTTTAATTCTCTTGCTATATATAACAGACGGGCATTTTTCTCAATATTACCGGCATTATTATTATAATTTTTTTATTATTTAAACTGAATTTAATTTGCATTTACCATTCATTCTAGCAGTCAGTCAAACATCTACATTTACTCTTCAAAATAACATAATAATTAATGTACACACGCTATAATATACATGTTAAATTTCAAATGATAAGTTATCTGCCGTTGTTGTTGACATATTCGGTGAAAACTTTTGTTGGAAAACCTACGAAAAACCATATTAACATACATAATTATAATACATGTTGATTCTCAAAAAACATTATCTGACTTTTCTTTTACTTTGTTTTGCGTAATATTGGGTGATAGCTTTGGTTGGAAAATTTATAATTCTGCCGCTTTGGCAATTCAAAGGTGGGTCTAAAAGGGGGCAATGGACCACTACTCCCATTTTTGTTTTTATCTTACTAATGTACGCACGTACTCCTTTTTATACTTTTAGGACTACCTTCTGCACAATACCCAATTAAACTTGCAGAGGTCCCATGACTGAAAATGTCACTGTGGGCCTCGCATCAACAATAAAAATGGGGCATATTCGGATACATACCTCCTGGTTGCCTTATTGTAGCTGCAAAAATTTTATTTCCCTCTAGCTAAATTCCACCATAACATGACATTTATTTAGAGCTAAATTGGGGGCCCCTTTAGTATGAAAACCCTGGTTGCTGTCTAATCAGCCTCTCCTCCCCTTAATCTGGCCATGCCTTACACTTGCTGTTAGAAACTAAACAGGTGCTTGTCCGTTCTTTTAATAAACCCATCAGCAGTAAAGTCCTCTGTATTAAGCACATTGCTAATTTGAAAATAACTCTCATCTGTCCAATATAGAATTCACAAGTTTTCATGATCGCTGTAAACTGGGACATAATTCAATATTTTATTTATCAATAGGGTTCTTCCTTACAAACAATCCCTCCAAATTTGAAATGAATCTGTGAAGAACTGTGTCCTGTAGAAAGACAGGTGACGACGATGTAGTTTCACGTTAGTTAAATTTGCGTGTGGTAAAGCTGAAGATTATGTTGTCAATGGTTAGAACTTTATCTTGAATTCCTCCGCCCCCTGCATACACCAAAACGGACAACTGTGGCAGACATTAAAACTATTTTTCCAATTTGTATTTTTTTTTTGCACCAATTTACAATCTTATTTCACACCACACGGAAGAATCTTGCAAACATTAATTAACTAAATATTTCTTATAATATTCACAAAAAACAAAATGCACAAAAAACTATTTGTTTAAAACGTTCAAACAAGGGAGGTTTTATATACAAAATGGACAAAAAACCATTCACATATCTACATTATATATTAAATAATAAATTTAACTTTAATTATTTATATCGTGATAAGTCCAGCGTACATCAACGCTTGCAACTGACTGGCGATAACGAAGTGACATGGTGCAACTGAGAGGATACGATCAGTTGATGGTAAGTGTCTATGTGCCCCCGTTGTCGATCAACTATAATTGATCAGTTGCCGTGATAATGTACGCTGGCCTTTATTATTTCTATCACCAGGAGTCTGAACTGATTGATTTTGAGTCTAATGGATAGTGTAGAATTAACTTCTCAACAACAGATGCTCCAGATGTTGAATTCAGTGGAAAAGTCCTTTCTGATGTCCAATTAAGTGAAAATGTCCTTCCAGATGACAAATTGAGTGAAAGAGTCCTTCCAGATGACCAATTGAGTGGAAAAGCCATTCAAATCAAGAAATTGAGTGAAAAAGTCCTTCGCATGAACAACAAAAGACAATTTCGTTTTAATTTAAATTCTTTAAAACCCACATGACCTATTGATAATTCTCTAAATCATGAGTTACAGACCCTTGTGATATTGAACTGAAAGCACTATATTTAACATGATTATCGCATTATTTTTACTTACAACTTATTTCTCGGCCAATCGTACCGACTACAACTGTAACACAGACATTATTAATCAACATCATAAAACAAGAAATTAACATGGCAGACAATGCAAGGAGTGACGAGTCGACGTCACACTAAAACAGGGTTTAACGTCGTACTTTTCAAGTCAACATAAATGCGCATTGAAATTACTAATGTGAAACAGGTCACGACGGATTTTCTTCTTGTATATTTACAAAAAAGTAACAACACTAGTTTATCAGACTTATTAAAGATGCATTATGCAAGAGCTAAATCTGCGTATTGCAGGCCTTTCTTTAGGCCTAAAATGTTACATAAACTATTACTAAGACATTTATTAAATATACATTATGGGAGATTAGATAACAAGTTGGCAGTTCTCACTATAATAGTTAAAAACTAGACAGTGTAAAGGCAATTTGCTGAAAATTTCAGTCAAATTGATTCACTATGAACAGAGAATTAAGCGATTAAACGTTCCGCTTAGCCCCAATCATCATTACAAAAGTCGGTACGACTAAAATCATAGTCTTGATTATCCATTTAAAACGTGAAGGAAAGCTATGCATCAAATCGGATCTTAATCCAATAAATATCTCAAGCTAGCGTGGACATCGAGAGTTGATTATGGTCTGGATATGTTAATTAATGTCTAATCAATAATTTAGATAACATTTCAGGCCTGAAGAAAAAAATGCAAAGGCAGATTTAGCTCTTGCATAATGTTTAATTATGGATATTTCATTAAGAAGATGGTATCAGTTTGGAAATTTTAAACAAAACATCTTATATTTGATTCAAATGGCTATTTAACCCAGAAGAACTGTGAAACAAATTGGTTTGGGGTCAGATCGTCGTTTGAGAGACGTTCAATCCAGAGTAAGCTATAATAATGTGAAAGTCTGCCTAATGTACGGCTTTTTTCTTGCTTCAAATGTAATATAATATATCATTTAAACATTTATTCACATGAATATGGGCTCCAAATATCCAATATTTTATAAAGAAGCATTATTTAAGAGCTAAATTTGCAGATGATTTTTCCAGCTTCAAATGTTGTATAAATTATCATCCAATCATTTATTCATGGGACAAGCTTATAGTCAAATCCCCAGACCCCCGGATGGCATAGATATTGAGTGGATTAGAAAAGCATCACCATTTATCAATTTACCTATAAAATGGATAACCAAGACTTTGTTATTATTGTAGCAATGGCTATTGACAATCAAGACTATTTCAAACATTGAAATAGAATAAAGTATTTTGAACTAAAATTTCCAAAATATTCAGTTTTCACTATCTATTTTTAAACTATTTTAACAAGAATGACCAGCTCTTTAAATCTGTATATATGCATCTTTAAATTATATTGTAAATAGAAATGAGCAGAAGTTTAACGAAATTTCTGTTGTATTTTAATACAATATATTTAGAATTACAATTTCATAATTAAAATTACAAAGCATTCATTGGCTGGATTGCGTATCTAAGGATAACTAAATAGTAAGCTGACATTATTAGTAAAATACATTTTCAATTTAACAATTTTACCAAAATAGTTTTATAACCCATTTAAGGTTTTGCTTATACATGTAAATATATTGACAGAGTATTTCGTTATTTTTTTTTTATATCAAAAGTAAGACATTTATTTTCTCTTTTTTAAGAAATTAATTCATCTGAAGTCATTTAAAAGAAAGAAAAATTCTTAAGAGTCATTTCCAACATCATATAAAGATAAGAAACAATGAAGAAGAATTCTATCCGTATGCTTTTTGTTTCAAATCAGTGATATGAACTTAACAACCAGGCCCCAGTTTCACAAAGCATTCACAGACTTAAACGGTACATCCCGATTTAACAGAGTCTCAGAAATAAAAGTCTATGTGTTATGTATGTATAGAAGAATGGTGTATTTACCTTGTCTTAAAATTTCAGCTCAAGATATTTCTGTTGTTTGGACGTGCTACTGCATGTCAAAACCGCTTATCCAGGCTCATAACCCTGAGAATGCTTTGTGATCTTGTATCTATCATATAAGTGTTATAAAACAAATCTTAATTGATTTTCCTGATTGTAGCCTGTTTCATACATCGCCCTGTCTTATTATGTGATCCAAGACATTAAACTGCATAGTCTAGAACGTTTTACGTGAAGTAAACACTTGATTTAGAGAAAAATAAAAACCTCTTTAATCAAGTTCATTGCTTTGATAATTATATGAGGATATCTTTCAGACAACGGCCTCTTTCTGGTTATAAACATTCTTGGTTAAATTTATGACGGAGCACACTGTAATCTGTCTGCTTCCTCTTCAGACTCTTGGCTATCAGAATCCATGTTTTCACTGGAACTTGACACCTCGCCACCTTCCTGACGCAACTATAAAAGTAAATAAAATATTTTCAAGACTCTGCCGTGGCTCACCGGGAGGTCCTGGACCCTTGTTTGTATTCATTCTATGCTTAATAATGACATGGTAATGCACAGACTTTAAGAGTAATAACTGACCTGTCTGCGAGCTGAGCGTCTGAAATGATGCATGACTAACCACAACATCTGACCGTCAATCATCTCTGGTTCTTCTGATCGTTCTTCTTCTCTCTCTTTACGATTCCGTTTTACATTCTATACAACAAAACATTCCACATTTTATCTTTCAACAAATATTTATCAATTTTACATACAGATCTATATTTAGTTTTGTTTTTTTATATTTTCGATGGCTTCTACACTACATGAAGATATGACAAGTTATAGTGGGGTTTCATGAGTGGCTTTTGACCCTATGACACCAGACATTGATTAATCAATCAGCGTTGATTTTTCTTGTGGTTTACCCACAGTTCCGTGCATCAAAAGGCCACAAAATCGCTGTAATAAACCGTTTAATTGGCTAATACCCCATATCATCCATAACATATCAATGATAACAACTCTTCCAGATCATAGTGTAGTAAAAACAAGTAAAACAGTAAAAAAACGTAACGATCCATGTTTTTTATCAATTTTACATTCTACATAAGAAAATTCCGTAGGGAGAAAAAGTAACATTTTTAAGACCTATAAGTTCCCTAGACAGAGTGAGAGAGACTAACCTTTTTTAAACCGGTAAGTTCTGTAGCATTGACGGCAGTCGGAGACCAGATCTTTACATCATGATCCAAACCACTGGTAGCTAATATAGGAGCAAACGGATGGGGCTCCAATACATTTATCTACAAAATATATAATATACCATTGGTAACAAATATATCACTTGTTACAATATATAATATTACATCACTGGTAAGAATATATCATACATCATCACTGGTAAAAATATATCACTGGTAATAATATACAATATATCATCTTTATCCGCGGCACCCACGCTGGAAAATAACTTGTCATTATATATAAAAATAACAAAGTATATTTGTAAGCACATGTCAATAATATAACAAAGTAGCACAAATTATTTTCTCAACCAACGCCATGGAACGAACACGTGACTCCTAAAAGTTATCAAAGCGATATTAATCTTATCAGTAAATCTTGTTTACTTACCACACCTCCTTCGTCACCTTTCAAAAACTGTACAATATTCTCTGTTTCTTTATCCCATAAATAAACATATCCACAATCACTACCACTCACAATAAATTCACTTCGAGGACCATAAAAATTCACCCCTTTTACTGAAATAAACAAAACCAGATACATCCACAATAGAAAAAGACGAATAGCGAAGATCCTAAAACATAATCTCAAGGGCGATAACGCTAAAGAGGTAGAGAAATGGATTTTAACGTCCACTTAACTCAAATCAGGTGATTTTGGGACTAACATATGTTTAAATGTTATTTCAATAATTCGCTTTTGTGTAGGGGTATGTAGGAGTTGGAGAAAACTGGAGGACCCTTAGACAACCCACAAGGTTCGACATACGACCACCCTCCGTGGAATCGAAACCATGCTACTTGACTCAAAGGAAGACAACGTATCTAAAGAGCAAATGTTAAAACGTGTTTCCATAGACATACAAAGAATTTTAACACAAGACTTTTCACATTAGCAAACCATGCAATTTATCAATGTGTACAAAGTTTCATAAAGATATCTTGGAACAGTTTATTGTGCTTCATAATAATAATTGTATATACTATAAACTAAGATAAATGTGTTTCCATGGTAACAGAACTAATCCTTACCTGTTGCATTATTGCGATGACCACTGTATCTGTGGCTGTGTTCTGCACCGTCTGAATTTCGATTGTCAAATAAATAAATATCTTCATCATTATACGATCCTAATACCTCTGCAAAAAATTATTTTAAAGGCATTTAGTGAAATAAAATGAAATGGGATTTAACATCCTACTATTCTGCACTGAGCCAAGCTAATGTAGATGTGTATATGCCATAATGTGCAGTGAGGGAAAATTTGTACGAACAGAGTCACTAGGGCTTACTCTTATATATCGAATTCCAACTGTCAAGACATCTTTTATGTGAACACATCACTAACAAGGAGGAACCATGCCGGAAAATTTGGATGAACTTTCTCAGCCAATGCAGAGATCAAACGTCCGACCTCCAGGCAGGGCTTCTAGTAATAGAACTGTAATATACAGCTGACAAGTCTATGGAATACAATTACTGCTTATTACTGAAGGACATCTCAAACTCTGGTCGGGGGGTTGGGCTGGCCTAGTGGTCTAGAGTGCCGCGTTTCGACATCTAGCTGGCCGGTCACCTCTGGCTTGCGGCTGTGGTTTCAATCCCTGGTGTGAGCGTATGTGGCATGGAGATAGGGGCGCTTTCTCAACCTCGTGGGTTTCCTCTGGGCACTCCGGTTTCCTCCCACTGCTAAAGACCCCTACGCGCAAGCGAATTATTGAATTAAACCATATGTTAGTCCCAAAATGACCTAGTTTGTGACGAGTGGACGTTAAACCCCATTGCTCCCTCTCTTTCAACTCCGGTCATTATCAAGCAACAGTAAAATATAAAAGAATAATGACTATACTGTGGGAGAAAGACATGGGTACCAAGCCTGGAAATAAGGCACCTGATTCGTCAGGCACAAAACGTCTGGTGTCTGTCATTTTGTCTGGTACTGATTTGTCTTTCTTATTGATACATGTCCAGCACTAAGTTGCAAATGTCAGTGCCTGACATTTTGTCTTGTACATCTAAAACCGTTATTTAGTCATGTACATTTAAAACTGTTATTTCCAGGCCTGGAAGTAAAAGTTTGAAAATAGATATTCACCTGTTCCATTGTAATTATAACAAGCACAGGTAATATTAGCTTTAGTTGTACTATCTATCTATAATATAAATAATAACAGGTAATATATATATATATAATAAATAACATGAAATTAAATGAAATAAAATGGGGTTTACCGTCCAATTGTTCTGCTCCGACACAGCCAATGAAGACAGGCCTATGCCATACAGTGTGCTTTGACAGAAATTCGAAACCATATGATACAGCATGCACACACCCCCCCCCCCCTCCTCCGAACCAGTAAGATGCACACCGTTAGTTTGCCAGTTAAATAATGTTTATTGAATTTTGTTTACTGTGGATCGGCAAGATATTTTGGGACTAACACTGCTCCCTTAGCCCTTCTTGTTGTTCTCTTGAATAAGCTTCATTGAAATGTGCCTAATTGAAGTAAGATCGAAATTGAACTTGGCATGATTGTTCCTTGGACAACTGCGCACTGACTGGATGAAAAAAAGAACTGCTACAACTTATTTAAATGTCATTATTTATGTTTTTATTAAAATGAATCCAGTACTTACTAAATGATGAGGACAAAATTTCTTCAAAACACCATTTTCAACATTCTGGAAAGAAAACCAAAACATCCCAGTAGAGAATTATCCTTCAATTGATTAGAGTTCTTGTTCGTTTGAAGTGACCATTATTAGATACATATGAAGTCCACTGATTTTGTAGGGGACGGGGAGAAAGAGAAATGGGGTTTAACGTCTACTTGAAACAAACTGGGACATTTCGGTCATTCCATGGAACAGAGAGAATTTAACGTCCACTCCACACAAACTAGGTCATTTTGGGACTAACATATGGTTTAATTTTATTTCAATAATTCTCTTGCACGTAGGGATCTTTAGCAGTGGGAGGAAACGGGTTGGACATCCATGAAACAGAATACCATTGAAACAATCTCTGACAACAGAATACCACTGAAACAATCTATAACTACAGTACCTACCTCAGCTATCTTTCTTTTATCATAAATTCTGGAATAACATAATTAACAAGTTAATAAAATCCACTTTCATTTCTCTTCAATAGAGAGAGAGAAGTGGGATTAACGTCCATTGGACACAAACCAGGCCACTTCAGGACCAAAACAAAGTTTAATTTTATTTCAATAATTCACCTGCGTTTTGGGGCTTATAACACTGGGAGAAAACCCACAATGTTGGACAATGGCCCTACTCGTTGTCACGTATATGAAATGGAAATTGAAGCCACACCAGTTGATTAAATAACAGATCAATGATCTAGAGCTCACGCGTTAAACCAACTATACTTCTCCTATTATGAGACTAACAATTCATAAATTATCTATGTGACCAATAGTAGGAAGAACAATCTTCTACAGATCGGAAAATGAAATGACGTAATGGGATTTAACGTCCTACTGCCCCGCTCTGACTGGACCAATGAAGTTCATGTGCCATACTGCATACTCTTATTTCAAATTCCAACTGGGTTCTTGTACGTGTACAGCAATGTGTAGACAGGACCTCAAACAAAAAGACATTGTTGTCTTGCTCTTTGTCCTGCATTCACTGATGACAGGAAACCATGCAGAACAATTCCAGGGAACTTTCTCGAGCAACACTAGGATAAAACCCAAGGACCTTCTGATTTGTGAGCCTGGGCCTCATTTAATGAGCGACCACATTTTCCCCCAAGGCAGGAACAGAACAGATACTGATAAAGTAAATGCAATGTTTTTATCAGGAACAATCTAAATTGATAGGCCTTACTTTCACAGGATCCCTTCTACTGAAAAGCATCCTCAAGCCCCCATTCTAAAGATGGCCTTGGGACGACCGCGTCACACCACACTAGACTCACCTGATATAGTAATCGCGACCACCAACACAGAATTCATAAGAATTGGTTGGGTTGGAGTGGATTGAATATAAACCAACTTTACTATCATTCTCTTTCGTTACAACTAATCTGTAATAAATATGATACATCTTACTGTTTCTATGGATACAGTTTCTAGAGAGAGAGAGAGATAGAGAAATGGGGTTTAACGTCCACTCGACACAAACTAGGTCATTTCAGGATTAACATACGGTTCAATTTTATTCCAATAATTCGCTTGCGTGTAAGGGGCCTTTAGCAGTGGGAGGAAACCGGAGGACCTGGAGAAAACCCACGAGGTAGCTTGTTTCTATGGATACAGTTAATCTGTAATAAATATATCTGAACAACATATTTTTTTATGGTTATAACTAATCTGTAATAAATAAATACATCTGATTACCATCTTTAATGCCCTCATCTGTAAGAACACAAGTACATAAATTTTGATTCTTTGTGAACACTGTCACATTCTCTAGTCTTATTACCAACTCTACAGTTTATTGTTTGCGTGCGACATTATGTTACGTGATTATTCAGTGGTGTTGCTAAATATAGTAACTAAAATATATCAATAATGGCAGTATGTTACAGTCTTATAAACTTTATTAAATCGTTAAACTAACGGTAGATGTCTATAAAAGAATCCCATCATTAGTCAAACATGTCCAATTTACAAACATTTGATTTCCAGACACTGTTAAAAAATAAACGATCCAATTAATCTTTGATGGCGACACTATTTGCTGAATCGTTTGATTTCTCAAAAGTGATTAATTGCTAATGGTATCCAGTTTTACCCATTACTGTAGTATTCAATTTACAAATATCATTTGCTGTGCAAAATTTGCAATATACTTACATTATCGTAATATAGATGAGTTTGGTCAGATTCTATAACCAAGGTTTAGAATTACAAGGAGTTTTAAATTCTGTGTACAGGGTCTGTATTCTCTAATTATGAAACTTACTTGTGTGGTTTATCTTGACGTAAATCAACTTCATATGTGACAGCATCTTCTCCACAGCTGAGAAAGATATGAGGTGAATCTAATTCTAATGCTAACTGTAAAATATGTAAAGATGGGGGGTTATCATATATAGATGCATATTGATTCAAAAAGTAATTGAAATAGGGTTAACTTTCCTACTCTGATTGCGCTAATGAAGACTGGTATACACCATACAGTGTGCTATGAGGGAAATTTTACCTGCACAACGGTGCCAAGGACTTCTCTTATATTGAATTCAATCAGCAAGGGCTGTTTTATGTGACCATGACCTTAGTACTGTCTCAATCAATACGGCACTTCCAGGTTAGCGAGGATCGAGCTAATGTGGCTCACCGATTCGAAAAGTATCAACCTGCCTGAACGTCCATCGTACTTAACCTTACTTGCAAAAGACTGTGGTACTTTCGCAACCAATATGGGACCTCCAGGTTAGCGGGAATAAAGCCAACGTCTATCCACTGAGCCACTGTGTTTCAAAAAGTCTTGATCTGTACGAATGTACTCTACCTTATGAGCTGCTCCTTTATGCTGCGCTAGTTTTTTGGTTTCCTTACATCGTCCTGTTAGAGATAATTCAGCCAGACGAACTTGTCCATCACGAGCACAGCTAACGACATGACAATCACCACTATACGGCATAAACTTAGCTTGAAAGACATTGCTACGGTGACCACTGTCATAGACTAGTGCTGGTTTATTCTGTACCCAGTTCCACAAAACTATATTCAAATCATCGGAACTACTCGCTAACAGCGTTCCTAAAATTACAAAGGGTATGAAACTCATAATTACTTAAACATGCATTATGCAAGAGCTAAATACATGTATGCCTATTACAGGTCTTTGTTTAGGCTTTCAATCAAATTATCAATTAGGCATTAACTAACTTGTCAAGACCATAATCAACTCTTGATGCCATCGTAAGCCTGCGAAATTTAGTCGATTTGAATAAATTTTGTGACGGATTTAACGTAAAAATGGATAATTCAGACTTTGTTTATTATCGTACCAACGGTAGTAATGACGTTCAAGGCTAGCCGAAAATTAAATCGCTAATATCTCGGTTTAGAGTGAAGCAATTTGACTGAAATTCTCAGCCTATTCTCTTTTCATTACCTAGCTTTTAACCATTATAGTGAAAACTGACAGCCCTTTATCTGCTCTAACCTAATGCTACTTTATAATCCTTTAAAGTCCCATAACCTGAATTTAGGGCATTATAGGAATCTGAATCTCTAAAAGAGAGAGAGATGTGGTATAGTTCACTGACCCAAACTAGGTCATTTCGCGACTAACATACGGTTCAATTTTATTTCAATAATTCAGTTGCTGATAGAGGTTTCGAACAGTGGGAAGAAACCGGAGGACCTAGAGAAAACCCACGGGGTTGGACAGGCGTCCCTACTCCTTGTCTCGTAGAAGCAGGAAATCGAAACTGCACTACTTGACTCAATGACAGAACTAATGATGCAACACGCATGGCGCATGGGTTCACCATTCGGCCACCCAACCCCTCCAAGTAACAATATGATTTAGCCACAGCACAGACAACATACATGTAGGCAACCTACCATTCCTTTCATCAAACTTATTTCATTAAAATAGCATTATGCAAGAGCAAAATCTGTTTATTACAGGTCTTTCTTTTAGACATTAGACATTAATTAACATATCCAGACCATAATAAACTCTTAAAGTCAAGGCTAGCCTTCGATGTTGGCGGATTGAATTCCTATACGCCGCTTAATGGCCGTTGATAATTAAATCAATCAAGTGGATAATCGAAATGAAAAGAAATGAAATGGGGTTTAACGTCCTACTCTTATGCACCTAACCTGGGCTAATGGAAGACGGGTGGATAATCAAGACTATGCTGTTTATATTAATGATTTGAGTAATGATGACCGAGGCTATGTGAATATTTCAAACGCTTTTTTCTCGGCTAATAGTGGACCAATTTGACTGAAATTTTCAGCAAATTATCTTTACATTATCTAGCTTGAAACTATTATAGTGAGAACTGCCATCTCTTTATCTAATCTCCCAGAATGTAACATTAATAATTACTGTACATTTATTTCACATTAAAAAATATTCTGGGTATTTACTGACCTATCCTATTAAAGTTCAGTGCATTCACGCACCCCTCGTGACACTCCATTTGATATTGTAATTCCAAACGCTTTACCATATGCAGGCTTCCTTGAACACGCTCACGAAAAAGGGATGGTGGAGTCTTATTGGAATAGCCTAATTCACGACTACGCAAATCAAATAATGCATGCCAGATTTCTCTGGGCTTTTTCTGATCTTCTATTTCTTCATCAGATGATTCTGATGACAAAGGTTTTGCTTTTCGACGACTTGCAGCTCTGTCATCTGCATCATCATCTTCATCATCATCATCGTCGTCACTGTCTTCTGTATCCGAATCACTATCACTACGCGAAATACGATTTCTGCGATCACGAACACGTAACCTTCTTCGACGAGATTCTGAACTTTCTTTAAATGTGTCTGTTTCATCGTCCGCGTTGCCATTGGTTGTTGGGCTATTTTCAACTAAATCAGAACTTTCTTCCATGGGATCATCCGAAGAATCCACGGTTATTTTAACGGCATTTGATCCGACTTCAAGAGACGATTCATTTTTTGACGAGGACAGAGATGGCTTGGCGTCTGGTGTCATTTCACAAAGGGAAAACGTTGCACTGTCGTTAAAGGTAGCACTGTCATTGCCATCGCCATCAGATGTGTTATCTCTTCCACTGACTAATGGAGACATTTTCTCCATGGAAATTCCACTGTCATCCTTCTTCAATACACCAACATCCAGTTGATCGGAGGCAAGAGGACTTAAATCTAAATCTTCCACAAAATCTTTATTGATGTCATCACTACTGCTTACACAGTCACCATTTTCACAGACGGACAGACTGCTGGTCTTTCTTCTGACTTCCAGATCAACACTGTTGCTGACATCATCACAAACTTCTGATGTCACATCATCTGTTGTTTCCTCTGTAACATCCTCTGCCACACAATCGGCCATCTTGAATATGGTTACCTCACAATCCAAACAAAATTACAATCTTTCCGGAAATAAAGTGCGCATTTTGAGAGCTGCTTTCTGAAATATAAGAAAGACATTTGGTTGGTTTAATTAAAATAACACACTTCATCATAAATATTCTGATTATGTCTAATTTTTACAGGAACATTATGCAGGGGCGGATCCAGGATTTTCAGAAAGGGGGGGCGTGCTGCACCAAGTTGGGAGTGCGAAGCCCGACCCATGATTTTTGAGTGGACAAAAATGCCCACAAGGACTAATTTCATACTGGTACTGTAAATTACGATTTCCAACCTAAACTGTTTTTGTTCTCCTTTCCCGCGAAAATATATGGAGCTAAAATTTGTTCGCCACCGCAAAAAAATAGAGGGGGCGTGCGCCGGGTGCACCCCCCTCTGTATCCGCGCCTGTTATGGCTGTAGTTCATACATTATGCACATGAAACAGCTTATTTATAAATGCCAGTAATCTGATTAAAATACAAATAAAGACGGGAGAACCCTCGTCGAAACGTCGCTGAAATAAATTCTTTAAGTAACTTGTATTCCATATACTTGTGTCATGTGTTATCCTCATTCAGTTACTAAATGCCACTTAAACAAAAAATCTATTCTTTGCTTCGTTTTTTTATACTTTCATAGACATCTACTAGGTCGTGTCAGGGTTCATACGAGCGGCTTTGACCCTATGACATCAGTCATTGATTAATCAATCAGCCTTGATGTTTCTAGTGGTTTACCCACAGTTCCAAGAAGTCACTGA
The DNA here is from genome assembly GCA_963678685.1 of Patella ulyssiponensis. Taxonomy (NCBI): domain Eukaryota; kingdom Metazoa; phylum Mollusca; class Gastropoda; family Patellidae; genus Patella; species Patella ulyssiponensis. The sequence goes on from OY783225.1 coordinate 7,170,769, forward strand.
AACTGACCGTTTCGTTGGCTAATCCTTAATCACATCATCCAGAATGCAGGTTAAATAACAAGTGTTTCAGATTCTAATGTAGTAAAGACAAGTAAAACGAAATTTTGAACTATAGAAAACGAAACGAAATAGGATCTGTGTTTTAATCAGGTTGCATGAACGTGCTAACCATTCGGCCATTCAACTCCCCAGGATCAATTGAACTTGACGACTACAATATACCACTGTATTGTAAACAGTACAGGACAAAATTATATTCCAGTACTTGTAGCCTACCGGTATTGTATTGTTTAGTTTTGTTTTGAAAGTAGTGGAAATAATATTTGTTAAAAAAATTAAATTAAGTGAAAATGAGGAATCACAAGAAATACAACACTGGTACTGGAAAAAAGAATTAACTCAACAACAACAAATACGCTCTGGTAGGCCTACAATAAATAAATAGATGTACATGCAGGCTACTGGAATCAAACTTTCTTCCTGATCACCGAGTTCAGTTCAACTCAGTTGATCCCATCTGTTTGTCTATAAATGGGCATAGATTTAATGATGCTGATTATATATGTGGGTCAATTATCATATTCTTAACACAGTATTAGTATTAGGCCTATCATTTCATTATTATTAAATTAAGAGTAAACAGACATTTTATCATGCAGCAATACTGGAATTAAATGTGGTTCCTGTATTATTGAAATCACTGAGTTCAATTAATCCCCACTGGATGTTCAAAAATGGGCATAGTTTTGATGATGCTATGATATAGGGCACTTATTTTATTTTGAACACTGTACCTATTATTAGTAAACAGACATTTTTATGATGCAGTAATGCCAAATGTAAACAAAAAAAAATTCTATCAAAAGAGCCTTATCAACAAGATTTCATAGGAAAATCTGTGGATATCTTTTAGATAACATGATTTATCGCAAGTGTGTTTTGCACTGAAACGTGATCAGTGAGTGACTTGCTACATACGCAGAAAATATTCATCTCGATTCCCTGCAAAATATCTGATTTCATCAATGTTGTTTTCCTTCCGTCCTTCTGAAAACTGACGATCAGGTCTCAATTTGATTGGTCGAAATAAATCCGAAACATTTAATAATATTTTATCTTTATTACCAAAAATAAATATTTTATTTTTTTCATCATCAACAAAACATTTCAATCAAATAAATAACCTACTGTTTGTTCATTTTAATTATTTGTTATTTTCGGTTTGGGAGCAAAACATTCCACCCGAGGCGGAAATATGGCGGCGCACTGAAGTCAACAAAAGTTTGTTCTAGTTACAGGACAGGGTAATTAATCTGTCACTTTAGGACAGGATGGAACGTGGCATAATGGAGGAGCAATCCTCACGTATTCTCATTAATTTAATCAAAGATTTACAATCATTATGTTTGACAAATATGGAATATTTCCAGAGTGGCACGCAAAGTCATCATGCTAAATTTCATGTGGCTTTTTGTTTACTTTTTGAGTACTTGGACCTTGGAATTGAACCCAGTGTGATGGCCTTGATACCCAGATTGAGTGAATATGACGTTTCACCACAGACTAAAGGAAATGGCTACAGAAGTCTTTTAAGAGTTGTTCAAAAATGTTGTCTGCATTTGATACAGTTATCTCGACACATAATCATAAACCGTGATTCAATGCTGTTCCGTCGTGCTCACTATTCGAAAGAACTCGAAGCATATGTCGCAACGATGGGTCAGTTACGGGCGTGCTTGTACTATGCTCAACAGGTGATGAACTATTGTCAAGAGGGGATGCTGTTCACTGACGAAGATGCGTTAGATTCCTCCATCGCTGATAAGTTAATGTTAGAATTTGAGATGCTGAATCAAGATTGTTTCTACGGAAGATGTTTAGGGTTTCAGGTAACTTGAAATGATAAAGACAGGCCTGGAAATAGTACCTGACATTTTCAACTAAGTGCCGGACACATATTAATGATATATCGTTAAAAAAGATAAATCCATGCAGGACAAAATGACAGGCACCAGAGGTTTTGTGTATGACTAGGCCTGAATCTGTGCCTGACATTGTCTGTGACAGGTGCCATGTTTCCAGGCTTGGATATGCCTCTATTCTAGAAGTAATCCAAATAATTTTTTGTTTGTCCTCCATTGAATCCGCAGGGTTGGATAGCCAAATGGTTAGCTCATGTATCGTAAGGACTAAGGTACATGTATGTCATTGAGTCAACTGGCATGATTTTGATTCCCCGTAGTACATAGCAAGGAGTAGTTGCACCTGTGCAACCTTGTGGGTTTTCTCCGGTTTCCTCCCACTGCTAAAGACCCCTATGCACAAGCAAATTATTGAAATAAAATTATACCATATGTTAGTCCTGAAATGACTTGGCTGGTTTGAGATGAGTGGACGTTAAACCCTCTCTCTCTCTTTCTCTCTCTCTCTCTTGTATAAAGCATTCTGCACACACCGGTACATATCAGAAGTTAAATGTACGTAATAAACACAAAAACATAATGTGGAACATAATTACTCTGCTAATAAAGTGACATTTCGTTGAGGGTTCTCAAGCAAATGATGATGAAAATAATATACAGAAGGTTTATACACAAAAACAAGTAACAGCTAGTTAATCACAATCAATAGGGAAACCATTTAATTTAAATATATTAAGGAAAACCACCTATCAAAAGAATAGAATCTTATGAAATGTTACCAGCCTTAATACTAGTTCATTGATTCAATTTCCATAGCTACATCAATATTAGACTGAATAAGATTTCCAGCCTCTAATGGCTCAGTCCCAGAGACTGAACTTGATAATGGCAGTTATGCATCGTAGTCAGACAATTTGAGCTCGCATGAAAAATTAATGTTTAGACCATTAATTTCCATATTTCTTTGTTGCAAATGCATAATTAATCTTCCACATATTTCATCCACAGACACCGATTTTAACAGAGTCTCAAAAGTAAAAGTCTGAGCATGTATGAAATTTAAAAAACATACATTATGCAAGAGCAAAATCTGCCTTTTGTAGATCTGTCTTCTATGCCTGAAATGTTATAAAAACTATTAATTAGACATTAATTAACTTATCCAGACCATAATAAACTCTCGAAGTCAAAGCTAGCCTGCGATATTTGTTGGATTATACGTATGTAGTTTGATTTGATGCAAAAGTTTCCTTCGTGATTCAACGATTAAATGGATAGTTTTGTATTACCGACTTCAGTAATGATAATCGAGGCAGTGTGGAACTTTCATTAGCTTAGTTCTCGGTATATAGTGGATCAATTTGACTGAAATTTTTGAACAAATTGCCTTCACATTATTTAGTTTTTAACTATTACAGTGAGAACTGCCAACTCTTTATCTAATCTCCCATAATGTAACTTTAAGCGCCAAGATATACATGTAGAGGAATGGTATATAATATTTACCTTGTCTCAAATTCATTATTCAAGTCCCAATAAGAAAATAAAACTGAAATACTATTGGTCATGTATATAATTTTTTCTTCATATTTTTATTACAGTTTTGTGAAACCATGCAGAGACCACTACAAATGGTGGCTGTTGCCATGGCATCGTTCAGTGAAGGATATCAGGAGAATTCTCAACTCATGAAATTAGCCACGTCCGTATTTAACAGTGGAAAATATTTCCTCAACCCTGAACTTCGTGGAAAACAGGTCAGTGGTGGGTTACAGAGATTAAAAACATTTCATAAGTTGTTGAAAAGTATTCCTCAGCCAGTACCCGGATTTGGGGGCCACCTGGTTTGTGAGTCAGCAGCATACTCACTTAGTCACGATGGATCCCCTCTAATTGTTTGAAACCAGACTGGAAAACTCTGACCATATAAATCAGCTTAGTCTATTTTATTTATTCTCTAGGCCCTGTTATGAAGTAAGCACTGTGTTATTTATATGTACATTATTTATTTTTTAAATTCTAGGCCCTGTTATGAGATAAAAACTATGTTATTTATGTTTATTTTCAAGGTAGTAAATGTGACCCGATCTGCTGATGTCAAATTTTGTAAAGCATTTTGGTCGATAACAGAAAGCGATATTATGCATGTAGGTAGTTATCATTTACGTCACTTTTTTCTTTCATGTCTGCTTCTTTCTGAAAGGGGTATTGGATGGCCGCATGGTTATCATGAGGTCTGTCATTGAGTCAACTAGCTTGGTTTTCAATTCCCTGGTTGTATGTGACAAGGATTAGAATCCCCGGTCCAACCTCGTGGGTTTTCTCTCGGTCCTCCAGTTTCCTCCTACTAGTCAAGATCTCTATCAGAATTATTGAAATGAAATTGAACCGTATGTTTATGTCGAGTGGACCTTAAACTCCATTTCTCTCTCTAACATTGAAACAGTGCAAGCGAATTATTGAAATAAAATTGAACCACATGTTAGACCCAAAATGAGCTAGTTTTTGTCGAGTGGACGTTAAACCCCATTTATCCCCTTTATATTAGTTCCACATAGACGTGTGTATGTTATAAATAATAATTTAGATTTGAAGCCAGAAAATAGGGGGGTTAGCTAGCCAAATGGTTAGCACATGCAGGTTGTATCAAAAGGTCTATCATTGAGTCAACTGGCGTGGTTTCGATTCCCCGGTTCTACATGGCAAGGAGTAGGGTCACCTGTCTAACCTTGTGTGTTTTCTCCGGCTCCTCTGGTTCCCTCCCACTGCTAAAAACCCCTACTCGGAAGCGAATCATTGAAATAAAATTTAACCATATGTTAGTCCCGAACTGACCTAGTTTGTGTCAGTGGATGTTGAACCTATCTCTCTCTCCCTCTCTCTCTCTCTCTCTCTCTCTCTCTCTCTCTCTCAAAAGACAGATTTAGCTGTTACATAATATATCTTTAAATATTTACAGCAATTACCAGCGCTAGTTTATCCTTCTGTTGAAGTTGACGAAGTGTTACAACTTGGCCCAGATTCGTTTGAAGTGAAGTTAGAAGATGGGAGTGATACTGTGTTTATAACACCACCATGTGCTCATACTGGTCCCGGTCCAGTACAAGTCAGACTTATATCATATCATCTAAGAGATGGACAGGTTCGTACAAAAATGAAATGAAATGAAATGGGGTTTGACGTCCTACTGTTCTGCTCCTTAACTGGGCTAATGGAGACGACATACGCCATACAGTGTGCTATAAGGGAAATTATGCCCGGGCAGTGGCGCTATGGCCTACTCTTATATCGAATTCCAACTGCCAAGGGATTTTTTACGTGCACGCCAATGTGTACACAGGACCTTTCTTTTTAGTCCCATCTGAACAACTAGACAGCTGTCCTTGTCAGGCCTTCACGTGGTCCCTTGTACAAATGTATAAATATTACAAACTTTAAATTATTTTGAGTCGTTGTCATCGAGTAAGATGCTGGCTCGCTAACCAGGAAGGGGGTTGGATGTCTGAATGGTTAGCACGTGTGCGCTGTATCATAAAGCCTGATATTGAGTCAACTGGCGTGATTTCGAATACCCGGTTATACATGACAAGGAGTAGGGTCGCCTTGTTTGTTTTCTCCGGGTACTCCGGTTTCCTCCCACTACTAAACACCCCTACGCGCAAGCGAATTATTGAAATAAAATTAAAACAATATGTTAGTCCCAAAATGACCTAGTTTGTGTTGACTGAAAGTTTAACTCCATTTCTCTCTCTCGCTAACAAGGAGGTCTCAGGTTCGTTCCTTGTGATGGTTGAGAAAGTTCCTTAGGTTTTCCCAGTGTTATTTCTCCTTCTCTCTGTTGCAGGATAAAGGACCTTGCAAGGACGGTGTCTAGTCGTTCCAATGGGACGAAATGAATAAGGTCACATGTCCACATTGGTCTCCAGTAACTGGAAATAAGAGTCGGCTTTAGAGTCGCTGTCCGGGTGAAATATCCCTCATAGCACACTGTATGACATAAGCCCAATCGGTGGAGAAAAATAAGATGTTTGATTTCATTTGAAATATATTAATGATACGATTAATTCCATTTAGCTGTTATTGTCTTTGTTCTGATTTGTCAGTTCTTGTAAAAAGATATTTCAGTAAGAGGGTATAAAATATTTTCTTACATATAAAAACTATCCTTTATTTCATCAAGAATGTATACAATATTTTGTTTATTTCAGAAGGTACATATAAAATATTTCCTTACATATAGAGTCTATCCTTTAATTAGCTTTATTTATGTATTACATGCATATTCTAAATAGTGTACATATTTCCTTTGTTTTATTTCTTTACATGTTAAAATTTTGGTTAGAGGGATTATATAGGCTTTAGCTGTTTCCCAATCCTAATATTCAATAAAATATTGTTTATAAAAAAAAAATATAAAGTATTTCCTTTCATATAATCTATCCTTTATTTCAGCAAGTACATATAAAATATTTCCTTTCGTATAAAATCTATCCTTTATTTCAGCAAGTGCATATAAAATCAACTAAAAGCAAAAAACCACCCAAACATCCTGTTGTTCCGAAACCTAAGAGTCCAGGTTTGATCGTTCACTGTCATGGTGGAGGTTTTGTAGCACAGTCATCAAAATCACATTCAGTAAGTTTCATTCTCTTAAATACATAATTCTTATAAACTATTTCCAATCATAGTAATTCTTATAAATTATCTTCAATCCTAATAATTGTTATAAAAATGTCTTCAATCCAAGTAATTCTTATCAATTATTTTAGTTCCTAATGAAATTCTCTTAAATCCTTAAGAAATTCTCTTAAATCCTAAAGAAATTATCTTAAATCCTAGCATTCTTAGAAATTCTCTTAAATCCTAAAGAAATTCTCTTAAATCCTAGCATTCTTAGAAATTCTCTTAAATCCTAGCATTCTTAGACATTCTCTTAAATCCTAAAAAAATTCTCTTAAATCCTAACGAAATTATCTTAAATCCTAGTAATTCTTAGAAATTATTTTAGATCCTAAAGAAATTAACTGAAATCCTAGTAATTCTTATACATTTCATTTTGTTTATTTGTGTTAATATATGCTTGATAACAACCTGTGAAATCTTGTTGAAACATCAAAGTAAACCACAGTAATTGTTATCCATGAATATCTTTATTCCAATTATCTACTTTTAGGTATATTTACGTAACTGGGCTCGAGATATCAATGTTCCTATATTGTCAATAGATTATTCGTTAGCTCCAGAATTTCCCTTCCCACGAGCTCTAGAAGAATGCTTTTATGCGTATTCATGGGCCACACAAAATGTCAGCAAACTAGGTATGATATTAAAGCTATATTTCCTCAATCACTTGTCAAAAAAATTTTATAAAAAGAGGTTTATTGAATTGCCATTTTCACTATTTTATGGCTCCTTCATATTTGAATAATCTTCATTAAAATCAAACTGTCCATAATATCATGTTTAATGTATTGGACGTTAAATCAGTAATAAACAGGTGTTACAAATGAATAGAAATGAAACAGAGGGGAGGGTGTTTTAACGTCCTACTTTTCTGCACCGACTTGACTAATGAGACTGGGCATAAAGCCATACGCTATACAGGGGGCCAATTCGATTATGCAGTCCGGACTCTCCACGTTCTCCAATCCGGATTGTCCGCGTTTACGGTGTAATCGAGTACAGGTGGAGAACCAAAATGGCGACTGTAACTCTAGTTTTGATTCTAGAGAATCTCCTGGATCCATCAAATTGCCAGCGAGAGCACGTCAAAAGAAGACGACGTATTGCTTTATTGTCAACATTGTAAGTCGGTTAAATTAATCATTTGGGGGTATAATAAATATCTGGATCTCCGGTTATGGGCTGTATTTTGAAGATAGGTAAAAAAATAAATTCAAAATCAAATTTAGTTTATGCCTGATTTTGAGACAGACAACTGTTTTTAGAAAACTAGGTTCTATCCCTCGATCCGCCATCTTGTTACGTCACTCTCCGCAATCGCACCGGTCGAAAAATTGAAGAGGTTGGACGATCCGAACTCTCCAAAAATGGTCATGTGACCAATAAACGAATGGAAATGGAGAGTCCGGACTGTCCGGACTGCATAATCGAATTGACCCAAGGTGCTATGAGGGAAAATTTGACAAGGGGAAACCACTCCCAGATGTTTCAGGTATTTGGCCACAGATCACTAATTTTGGCCCCATTGACTTTAATGTTAATTCTCGTCTCTTAGACCGGTTGTAACTTTTTCCCAAATATTCGTTGGGTAAAACACTTTCTGCCACAGATGGAGCAACATGTGGCAAACTCTTGCCCAAAAGCATGTATGAGGTTCTTCATGAAAAACTTGAGATAGACAAGCTGGAAGTGGAGACAGCTAACCTTGCAATTTTCGGCCCTCCCTTTCAACGTAACCAACCTCACAACTCTTGTATCCTTCCGCCTCAAAATCATGAATATTCACCAAAACCTGGCAGAAAATGTATTTTCAAACCCTTTTCTTCGATTCTACACCAAAAATTCAACAAAAATCGCCATGCAAAAGGGGGGAAAAGGGAAAGGGAGAGAAGGACTAAAACTAACTTTCGCCCTTGTTTCGTGGGTGACGGCCCATGAATATTTGGTGATCTGTGTCCTATATAGGGTGAAACTTCGGATATCACCAAAAGGCCTTTTGTATTTGCTTCCCATATGTTCTGGCAACATGCTGGTGAAAGGAAATCAAAATCAAAGAATAACTGCAAAAATGATGGCCCTTTAAGTATACATGCTAAAATTTAAAAAATATTTTTTAATAGAGGCAGTATTTGAGCTCTATGAAAAAATTAGACAAGTTGCAAACAAACTACATAGATAACACTCATAATTTGAAATTTTTATCAAAAATATATTTTTTTACTGCCATGTCATGAAAAATGTACAAAATTTACATTTAGCATCTTTCAAAAAACCAATAATTTTCCACTTTTTGAGATAGCCAGACTGGCAAGTAATATATTTTTGGACACCCTGGACAATATGCAAACAGAAAAATCACAAATCAATTGCATTCATTGTAATTATAGAGGTCTGTACTGAAACATGTAACCCCACCCCCTAAAAATGTCAATGACTGAATCAATCTTATCTTTGGTTGCAGAGCTAACATTACATAAGGAATCTGTCTCACAGATATGCTTTACCATCCCTGGCTAATATATGTACATAGAAGCTAAAATAGGTGCAATAAATATGAATTATGGTTAAAATAGGCCTTGCTGAAAGAATAAAAAAGGTATATTCGGCCTATGTCCACCCCTCTCTAAAAAAAGGGTCACAGAATACACAATTTTCACAAATTTGGAAATAGTTTAATGTTTTCAACATCTCAAACCTCAGAGGCATCATACAAATCTTTATTGCAATTATTGTACTGAAGCAAGATGTTTGGACCTTTACATCAATTGCCTTAAAAAAAGAAGTAACAAAGGTAGTTATGACATAGTTGACAACATAAAAGAGGCCTGAAAGGAGCAAAATTAACATTTTACTGTTCTATAAGTGACATAAATGCAACAAACTCCACAAATCCTAGATTTTGATAAGAAAATATTGACCATTAAGCTGACATTTACACATCTACACCAGTTCTGTATCAGGGTGTGGTCTTACTGGCCTGACATGTCTCAAGGTTCTAAGTTTGACTCATGAACAAAAGAGGTCAGAAATCCTTGAAATGTACAAAATGACCATTTATTGGTGAAAAATAACATTCCCATCTGTAATTCAACAACAAATTCCAATTATTATCATTTAATTGTCAAAACAGGTGCAATTAAATCTGTCAAAACACATTAATAAAAATGGGTGGGGTGGAGCATTTATAGCCCCTCTAAACAGAAAGATGGGGTGAAAAATGTCTATAAAGACTGGGATATTGCTTCCTACATGAAGAAAATGCAAGAATTTAATGCTTCAAAGAAGAAAAAAATGCTTGTTCTGGGTAAAATAGTGGCCAAATTGAGCCTAACCCTGTTTTGAACATTTTGTACAAACCCATCTGCTATATATTATTAACTCAGTGTTGCCAATTTTCCATTTTCTGTAGGAAAGCTGGAAGTATTTCTAAACTAGACAAACTTATAGATCCCATCTAAGTTAAATTAGCAATGAAAATAAGGGCATTTTTAAAAATTTTGAGTCATTTGAGTAGGTATGAAAGCATTAATTTTTACATCGAAATGGGAGAATCTGGAGATTTTCTGTGAATATTTCTGATTTTTAGACAAAATTAGGTGAAATTACAATGTTGTTCACTTTATCTGTGCTTTCTGAGGCTGAATACACCAAAATTGGACATTGAAATATTTTTATTACTGTTAGAAATTAAATAAAAACTGAAAATTGGAAAATTTGCAGTAAAATCACAATTTTTCCCAAAACTTTGATAAATTTTTTTTTAAATTTATTTTTTTTTAGTTCTTCTGTAGTCAAGTTATTTTATACATATTTTCTGACAAATCGCCATGCAAAAGGGGGAAAAAGGGAAAGGGAGAGAAGGACTAAAAATAACTTTCGCCCTTGTTTCGTGGGTGACGGCCCATGAATATTTGGTGATCTGTGTCCATTTATATTTTTCTAGGATCAACAGGAAAGACTATTATATTAGCTGGTGACAGTGCTGGAGGTAATTTGATTATTTCAACGGCCATGAGAGCTGCTTCATTTGGTATTCGACGTCCTGATGGTATCATGGCTATTTATGCTGCTGTCCTGGCAAGGTATACCCCTTCTCCATCAAGACTTCTTGCTCTAATGGATCCTCTTCTTCCTATTGGTATACTATCCAGATGTCTAGCAGGTAATTGGAGTATAATACTTGAGTGGCATTTAGCAATTGAGCACAATAATTATTCAATCTTTAAATCATTTTCATTTATTCAATTAATTCAATATTTGCATAATTTTATTTCATTCAATGTTTGTATTATTTTAGTTCATTCAATCTTTGTATAATTTGAATCCATTCAATCTTTGTATAATTTTAATTTATTCAATCTTTGTATGATTTTAATTTATTCAATCTTTGTATGATTTTAATTCATTCAATCTTTGTATGATTTTAATTCATTCAATCTTTGTATAATTTTAATTTATTTGATGTTTGTATGATTTTAATTCATTCAATCTTTGTATAATTTTAGCATACGCTGGTGTATCTGATGAGCTGTTAAATGGTCTAACGGAAGCTGAGTTCTCGAGTAAAGCTCCCTATCATTTAGACGAAGATGATTCTTCGGACACGGAGTGGGTTATTGTGTACGATAAAAATAAGACTGACAAGAAGAAGAAATCGGGAGAGACGAAACAACCAGATGGTATCGTTTCAGATAGTTCTACGGAGGATTTCCATTCTGCATGCCAAACACCACAGGCGGACCCTTCGTTCACTGATGCATTTGATGTTGTTTCCATGACAACAGATGAGGAAGATCAGTCTGTCGCACCAACTCCTGAGAATTGTAAAATTGTCTCAAATCAAATAGATGCAGAAAAAACAGAGAAATTAGTACAATCAAGAAATACGGACGTGCCATCATCATTAGAGTTACCTCCCCCTGAATCAATATTACCTCCCCTTGTTATGGAACCTGAGGAGGTTATTGCTACTGTGATAGATAATTTGACAGGTCAAGCTAACTGTGATCAAAGTAACTGTGATGAACACATGTCAGAGTTATCTACTCCTGACAAACCCGGAGCACCTGCTCAACTAGAGTTATCCACTCCTGGCGAATCTGGAGCACCTGCTCAAGAGGAGTTATCTCCCTCTGACGAACTGATCTCTGTAGATTTAAATCAAGTTTCTAATGCTACTAATTATGTGATTGATCCTGTTAGAAGCGAGAGCTGTCCAGATTTCAAACAAGCACAGACAAATGTTCAAACTTTACAAAATGGTGCTGCCAGTCATAGCAATGATACATCTCCAGCACACGTGACTCGGCCGAAAAATTTCAAACTGCCTCATTCGCAGTCTATCCCTGAATTTCCATCTAATAGACCTCGACCTGGTGCTATGTCTCCTACAGATTTTCTACGGCATCGTCATCTAGCTCAAAGTCCATTAAAAGTTGTACGTCATCTACCTATTGTGAAGAATCCTTACATGTCTCCGCTACTGGCGCCAGATGAACTGCTGATGGGTTTACCAGACATGTCTCTTGTCGTAAGTAATTTGTTTTATTCTTATTTAGAATTCCAACACGACTTAGTGGTGTTAATAATTTGTAATATCCTCTCATTCAGAATTAGTAAATTGTAAAATTTTGACAAATTGACGTTAGACATTGATTAATGAATCGGCGTTGACATTTCTAGTGGTTAACCCACAGTTCCGTGCATCAAAAAGCCAAGAACTGGCCATAACAAACTGTTTTATTGGCTAATCCCTCATATCATCCAGAACAAGTCGATGATAACAACACTTCTGGATCTTAGTGTAGTAAAGACAAGTAAAACAAAATTTAGAACTATAAAAACGAAACGAAATAAAATCTGTGTTTTAAAGGGACAATAACACTCTTGCTGGCTTGGCAGCTCAAGAAAATAAATAATAGTCTTATTCTAAGTACTAGATGTTTATTTGTCCTACCTGTTGTGTAAATTATCCATTACATCATATTTTACTTGTTCAGAGGGCTCGAAAATATTTTAAAATCCAAGTCACATTTGAAAAGGGTTACGTTAACCTTTTCAAATCATGTAGTTAAATTTTTCCAATTCTCTAAATTAGGTGTGTTACGATGAAATTTGTATCATCAATTTATTTGAATATTGTAAAATAATACAATTTGTTGGCCAGAATAAAGATTGGGACATATTATTCAATTACAACAAGAGTGTTATTGGGGCTTTAATCAGATTGTATGACAACTGATATCGTTTTTGAATTTTCTATTTTTTACAGGCTTGTCATCTGGATCCACTGCTCGACGATTCTATCATGTTTACGAAACGATTACGCAAACTGGGTAAAAAGGTTGACCTTGACCTCGTGGATAATCTACCTCACGGTTTCCTTAATTTCTCACTGGTAAGCAAGGAGGCGAAACATGCAACTGATGTGATTATTAAAAAACTGAAGGAAATGTTTAAAATGGAGGATCTGGAACCACCAATAAGTCAGATGAATCGTCCCGTTTAGATTTTACACTGGTAATAAATTGATACTGTTGAATTATGAACACAGATCTTTTACTTAAGAAAAATTTCATCCTCAAATGACATTTAGAAATAAATGTACACTATTCATTCTAACACAACTTTATGGATTTACTACTTCTTGGTTTATTACATGTAACATTTCAATAATGATAAAGATACATGTAAGAGTATTGAAACGTTGTATGTAATACACCAAGTAGTAGTAAATCCAGAAAGTTGCGTTATTATAAATAATGAAAAATTGTTTCATTAAATCATACAAGTGATCATTAATCTGAACTGATGTTTAGTATGTGTAGAAAGTGGTTAGAAATTATACTGTTATCATTAATTAGTGCATGTATCTGTAAAAGCTGTCAGTTCTAGCATAATCAGTCTTAACCCTTTGAACACTGACTATACATGGGGTGTTGCACGGCCCTCCCTGGATTTACAGGACGTCATATTAATTATGTCGTCAACGTAATTGGAGCTTGACACGCCCCAAGCCGCAAAACCGACATTTCGGGTATATGCGATACAACGTCAAGCCGGTTTTGCGGCATTTCGGGTTCTAAGGGTTAACTGTCTTAAAAACATTATGTATACAAAATAAGGATTCATATGTCTTTGTCATATATTTTTGTCAAAAAACGTTTTTTTTTCATGTCAACCATATCAACTTACAGTGTTCTATATTTTAACAGTTTAAAATTGAAATCAACTAAATGTATTTTAAAGCATTCATTACTGCAGCTTTGAGCAATGGATTTTACATTTACAGACCAGAAGCTAATTCTAAGAATTTAAGCAATAATTATTTTAATACCGTAAGACTCTGAGACTATTTCATGAAAGGTGATGATTATAATGACTGTAAAAATAAATTCTAGATGCTTCCCTCTAAACGCATTTAAACCATGAGATGTTGACTATATTTCTGGGCTGTGAGCTCGGAGTACTATTTCTTATTTTAAGCTCGAGAGGTGTCTATACATGTATATCTCATCCCGTCCTCTAAACTAATTTCTTTTTATGCGCCTACAATTTCTTCAGACATAAGTTATCACCAGATTGTTCGTCTTTTGTTGTTCCGTCTTCTGTCCACAACTTCTTGTCACCACTCTGCAGGTCAGAGTTTGTTTTTTTTTCAAATTTCCCTCAAGCATAACACACTGCATGACATATTCCAGTCTTCATTAGCCAACTTGTAACAGAGCATTGGGAAGTTGTCTCAATGGTCAGAAGACGTAAACAAACGTTCCTCCGTGAACATGTAGGGAAAATAAGTGACTTATATTCTAGAGGACGCTTATGATATATTTTATATTAAACTGGCATATATTTGTGTAGATGGTGTAGATTTGTTATTGATGATATATTAATATAAATTTGTTATTATTTAAAATAAAGTTTTATTATGCTATGTATCAAACATGTTAGATCATACAAAAGAAATTTTATTGTTCTCATATAACTATGGATGGTTGAATGGTTAGCATGCGCGCGCTATATCATAAAGTCTGTCATTGAGTCAACTGACTACGATATCACCCCAGGTGGAAGTGGACGTTAAACTCCAGTAACGAATGAGGGTTTCCCACTGCTAAAGCGAATTATTAAAATAAAATTAAAACATTATAATGTTAGTCGCGAAATGGCCTGGTTTGTATTGAGTGGACATTAAACCCCATTTCTCTCTCTCTCTCTCTCTCTCTCTCTCTCTCTCTCTATCTCATATAATACAATTCTTCCTAAAATTCTGAGGGAGGTTTTAGTTTTTGGATTTTGTCTAAACGACAAGATATCATGTTTCAAGACACTACATTTATCTCATTGTAATGTTTATAGGAATGTATATTCAACCAATGTGATTTATGTGATTGTTAATAACTGAGCCTGCGATACCATTCCAGTTTTATTTCAGTTTTGTTATAGAGTTATTTCTTTTTAACAGTGGAAATATGAATGTGCAGCAATTAA
This sequence comes from Patella ulyssiponensis, assembly GCA_963678685.1. NCBI lineage: Eukaryota > Metazoa > Mollusca > Gastropoda > Patellidae > Patella > Patella ulyssiponensis. The sequence goes on from OY783225.1 coordinate 7,185,864, forward strand.
TGAGACAGTATTTATTTTTAAAAATAAAAACAGGTCACGCAGCCCCCTTTTAAGTTTTGTGGGATTATCTGAGAACAGGAATATTTTTTTATATGGCCTAACATGTAGCCTGCTATAAAATACTATAGAACAAAATATGTTTTATTTATAAACATGTACCATGTATGTATATTTGTACATTTATGTACTATGTATATTCGTATATTTATGTATTATGTATTTTGGTATATATATGTATTATGTATATTGGTATATGTATATACCATGTATATTTGTATATTTATGTACCATGCATATTGGTATATTTATAAACATGTACCATGTATATAAGTATAGTTATGTACCATGTATATTGGTATATGTATATTAGTATAGTTATGTACCATGTATATTGGTATATGTATATTAGTATTTTTATGTACCATGTATATTTGGTGTATTTAGGTACCATGTATATTAGTATAGTGATGTACCATGTATATCGGTACATGTAGTATATGTATATTAGTATATGTATATTGGTACATGTATATTGGTACATGTCTCCTGTCATCTGGAAAAACCTAGTAACACTGTTGAATGTAGTTTTGAGTAAACAAAGGAAAACTGTTTTGTTAAGCTACTGAATATATAACCAATTTGATTTTGTCTTTTTAGATGAAGATAATTAGAAGCCCTTTCGGTGAAGGAGAAAAAAAACTATTATTATATACATGTGTACTAAGTCCAAATATGGGTCTAACTCAATTTTCACCAAAATGTAACTTGCTAGGTTTTTCCAGATTACGGGAGATGTATATTGGTGTATTTAGTATAGTTATATCATAGATCGTATATAAGTACAGTTCTATGGTTATATGTACCATGTATATTGGTATATTTACGTATATTTATGTACCATCTATATTGAACAAGTGTATAATAGTAGAGGAGAATATGTTTTTATTTATGTTTTATATTGAACAAATATATAATTGTAGAACAAATATATCTATGAAAGGTAATTTAGATAGGGCCAGGTTACGGTTTAAATCAGCTGATATTGTTATAGGCAGAACTGAAAATAATGGCTTTAGTTTAGGCTGACAGGTGTACTTGACATTTGTGCTACACACATTTTTTTTAGCTTGTTCTCTGTCCATCTCTTGTAAAATGTGGGCGTATCTTGCATGGCAACTGCTTGTTTAAAATTTGTGTCAAGTACACAATGTCTTGTTTTACATTTTATGTTTCAAATTATAATTTAATGTTTGTTAAACAGAACTAGAGTACACTGTAATAATGATTCCCCCCTCCCTCTCTTTCCTTGATCCTCATTCCCTCTTCCTAGCAGTTAACGTGCCTTGATGTGTTGCTGACAGCGTTCCCATGAATTCCCCTTCTATATCATCTGCACCTGTTTCTACTTTAATAAAAGACAGCACGCCAGATACACGATAGGCAGATAGAGAATCAAATGATTAGACTGTCACACGCTAATTATATTTTTGTAATAGAGATTTAAAAACACTTATCGACTGTCTGTTTGATGGAGTAGATCATAGACTTTCTGTTTTGTTCGTTCGATTTTACATCCACTTCCGACTTGAGTGACAGCGCAGACCTGTGTTTCCTTAGAAACTTGCCAGTAAAAGTCAAAATGTAGGCTTAGGTGTGGTTAATTTTTTTTTTTTTTTTTTGAAAGTCTGCACTTGGATTAAGCATGTTGATTGAATGTTAAGCAAGATATTTGGATAATGAATAATAGTAAAAATAAACACGGTGCATTTTATTGGCTTGATAAATATCATTAGCCACATGGACTGTAAACATTACCTATTGTGACATAACTCTAGTTAAAAGTTTAAAGATTAACGACTAAAAAAGGAATGAAGCGTTATATTGAAATTGAAAAAATCAGTAGTAGAGTGGTCACAAAATATTTATTCTTTTACCGGTAAATGAAGGTGTACATAAAATAATTTATATTTTTAGCTGCCAATATTTATAATATACAGGTCACAATTCTATGGAATACAATTACTGCTTATTACTGAGCAACGTTTGGACTATAGGCTTCTCTAGTCATTATCGAGCAGAGAAGCCTATAGTCCAAACGTCGCTCAGTAATACATAGTAATTGTATTCCATGGAATTGTAAACCATATATTGCAGTTCAATTACTAAATGCCATTGAAACAAAATATTTATTATAATGCTAATAATATGTTTATAATATGTGTATAGAGAGATATATATGATATAAAAATCATAATAATTAGTTAAAGCAACGCTCCCAGATTTATTTCAGGTTAATAGTTAAAACTTGTTAATTCTATATGCAGGACTCTTGGACACATTTCTTTATTTAAGATATGTTCCAGTGATAAAAACTGGTCAAGTCTGTAGGGAAGAATCTTTATCTTTTATTTTTTTTATGTGTGATTCAACAAGTTTCTCAATTGTAGTTATTAATTGCTAGCTAGTGCTCAAGTAATTAATAACTACAATTTAGAGATAAATTATTAATTTCTTTAGCATTATCAGACTTATATTAAGAATTTACTCAACTTTCAATCACTGTTTATAAGAAATATCTTTGATCCAGAAATACAAAACATTGCACATAGTTTCTTATTGAAGTATGTGATACATTAAAACAACAAAAGCTTTATATAAAGGGTTATATTTTAGTTAAAATAAGGCAAACAATTTGTATAAAACTAGGCAGGAATGCCCATCTAGGCTAAATTTCACACTGTATGGCCTATGCCTGTTGTCATTAGCCTTGACGTACATTAGCCTTGACGGTGTGATAAAGGAGGATGTTAAACCCTGTTTCATTTCATATTGAAATGTTTTATGTATACAATATGTGGTGTCCAAATATATTCATCTTTTATAGAAGAGTTTGGAATCAAATAATAATGTTGATGTATATTTTGAATTGTATTTTTATTTATGTGTTATTTTGTTTATTGCAATATAAAATACTGTTATGTTCCTGGGAGCTGCGGTGGCTCAGTGAGTAGGATGCTGGCTTGCTAATCCAAATGGTTTGGAGTTCGATCCTGGTGTTGGCTGAGAAAAATTTTCCAGTGTCTAGTCCTTTTGATGGGATAGAAACCCTGTGTTCATGTTACTTGTACATTAGCAATATCTCCCAGCCCACAACTCTATTTGGTTGAAATAGTTTATAAGTATATTCTCAGCTATAATGAGAGGAGGCAAGTCTATAACTCAATATCATCCGCTGTCTTCGAAATTGGTCAGTTTAAATCAACATTGACGTTGTTATCTTACTATGAAAAGATGAGCTTCTGGTATCTAATAGTTAAGAGGAAATGAAAATTGGCACATGAATCGCTAGCCAGAATGCTTTTGCGTGCCATTAGTAATGAAGCAACTCGATGAACGAGGCTAAACATTTCCCAGTTTCGAGAAACAGGGCCCTGGTAGAATGGTTTATGAACTCCATGTAAAACAAATAGCCAAATTATATTGTTTACTTATTGTTAATACTACCAGTGTGTCCATTTCTAGGTGCCAAAGCAAAGAGATTTAGCTCCTTTAATCTGTATGATTCATACCATAATTATCATGCAGTTTATGTCATACACTTTACATTACACGGCCATGTTCCTCGAAATCTTAACTAAAGGTAAATCCAAATTTTAGTAGAAACTTCAAGTTTGATTGGCTAAGCACTAAAATCAATCTAATATTATCCAATCACATTACTAAAATTTGGATTTTACCCTAGTTAAAATTTCGTGAAACAGGCCCCAGATGCTTTCTCGCCAAAATTCTACTTACTATTAGTAATAACTCGCCAAAACGATATTCTATTTTCTCAACTAGTATAATTTATTAATAATTTGATGGGATAGTTTTACAATGTATCAAAAAAATAAATTTTTAATTTCTAGCCTTAATAATTATTCTTTGTGTTTTGTGTTGGGTGTGCAGCGGCCTGATTTCATGCTTTCCCCTTGTCAGTGGTTGCTGAACAAAAGGTCTGGCATGGGAGGAAAAAACGAAGTCATCTATACACGTTGGTGTGCATGTGAGAAAACCCGTGACAGTTGGAAATTCGAAAGAAGAGTAGGCTGTAACACCACTGTCAAGGCAAAATTCCCCATCATTAGCTCATTTTCTACCTTCAGGGGTGTTCTAAAGACCACCGTACGCACAGAAAGTATAGAAATAAAATTCTATTAAATGGTAAGTGATAAATGGATTTTAAACTGACATTTCTCGATCTCTCTGTATTAAGCTTATTTCCATGGTCATTTCAAGACTAACATATGGTTCCATTTTAACTCATTAATTCAATTGCGCCTGGGGGTCTTTAGCAGTGGGAGGAAACTTGAAAAAAAAACAAGAGGTTGGACAGGTGAACCTGCTCCTTGCCACGTACAACCAAGGAATCAAAACCATGCCAGCTGACTTAATGGCAGACCTTATGATACAGTGCGCACATGCTAACCATTAGGCCATCCAACGCCCCTATATTTGCTGGATGGACAGTCTGGGGTGACAACAATAAAATACAACAAGCCTTATAAAGATATTGATATTTGCTGGACGGACAGTCTAGGGTGACAACAATAAAATACAACAAGCCGTATATAGATATTGATATTTGGTGTTTTAATATAAAAATGTAACAATAAATAACAAACAATGTAAAAACAGATATTTTACAATATTTTCATGTCTTACCTCCTCCTTAAAGATTGGGACAACATAAGTTGGTTCTCACTTGAATTAAATATTGTCTCACTTAATCATTTAGTGATGAAGCACAATAATAAAAAAAACACAACACAATTTATATGGAAAACAATCACTGGTTAATATATGAAGAGTCCTGGGGAAGAACGATCTAAGTCACATTTTTGTCTTTTCGCATAAAAGGCAATCAAACTTTTGGACGAGAATGCTTGACGCGAACAGAACAAGTGGGTTTAATTACAACTTTAAAATGATGTTTAATACAAATCATTATACCAGTACAACAACTGATTTCCACTTTTCAGCCAAATAGAGGTCAAATAAAGGATACGATGAACGTATTTGTATGAACGTATTTGTACGGGGGGTCATTTCAGAAGGGGCTTGGTTCAATGTGACTCTGATGGTTTTTACCTAAAATTAATTGTTCCACAGAAAGCTTATACAGTTTGCTACCAGATGGCATCATTAACTGGGGTTCGTTAAAAAAGTGACTTAGATCGTTTTTCCCCTGTGCTCTTCATATGTTAAAGTATTGTGCAATATATGTATAAACCAATGATTGTTTTAAATATACACTGTAAATTATGTTGTGTTTTTTTAGTATAAAACCAATCATTGTAAAGTATACATTATTATTTATCGCCAAAAACATTTATTGCTAATTATCTGCTCTAGTAACGAGGGAAGGTTCAGGTAGTACAGAGTACAGATGGTGGTTCCACTGATACTTGTACTACTAAAGTCAAGGTTTCTCGACTGTCAGCAGTAGACCCCGAGTTCACAGAGCCTTGTCAGTTAACAATTTACTCAACTTTCAATCACTGTTTGTGATCTAGAAACACAAAACTTTACACAGAGTATACATCTATACAACAAAAGTTTTATATACATGTAAAGGGTTATATTTTAGTTAAAATAAAAACATTTTGAGTAAATTCTTAAGTCTGAGAATGCTTTGTGAACTTGAGCCAAGGAAAATAACAGAGCTTGAATAATATGACCTGTCACTAGTTCAAATTAAAAACAATAAAATTCAGCAGTTTTCAATGATTATAAAATAGTCCCATTAAGTCTCATTGTTTAGTTATTCCAGATATATTTAAAGCAGTCAGCCAAATATCAATGGTTCTGTTAATCAAAGCTAAAATCAATTTTGGCATGTAATTAATAAATTTATAATAACCACAGTTCTAATCTTTGACTAATGCCAGGTTGCCACTGTCGTGCGATGCATTTCGATAGGATGGTCCCCATTGAGTCCATGATTTGGTATGTGTTAATACGGTCCACACAACTACTACATTGTGCTACGACTGACCTCAATATATGGTACGACCTGATAGGATCACTGCGATTAAAACCATAATTTCAACTGTAGCGGGAATCGTGAAGTCGGAACCTAGCATTACACATTTAGATCAGGCCATATCTTTGTGAGTCTGTTTATCATGCTGGTCACATGTCTTTACCACGCACTAGACATATATAACATATATCTATGTTTACGACGGTTACCCAAATTAGTTTTATTCAAGATACCTTATAGACAAAGAACTGCCCATTCTCGCTACATGTATAATAGTTTAAAAATGGATAATGTATAATGAATATATTGAAACTTTCATTCAAATTACTTTATTCTGAGCGAAGTTGAGAGGGAGAGAAATGGGGTTTAACGTCAACTCGACACAAACTAGGTCATTTCGAGACTAACATAACAATGGTTTAATTTTATTTCAATAATTCGCTTGCGCGTAGGGGTCTTTAACAGTGGGAGGAAACCGGGTTACTCGGAGAGAACCCACGAGGTTGGACAGGCGACCATCTGAGCGAAGTAATCACTACCGTATTTAATTAGTAGTTTTGACAAGATGTGTGCATTAATTGTTTATTATCCTAGCCAGGGTGCTGGTTATTCAAGCCTAAGCCTTGTTTCTCCAGAGTTGATTATGGTAATGTCATGTTAATACATGTCTGACTAATGGTTTAAATATTATCTAAGGCCTTAAGGAAGACTTACAATAGACAGATTTAACTCTTGTATAATGTAGGTTTAAAGGGACAATAACACTCTTGCTGGCTTGGCAGCTCTAGAAAATAAATAATAGTCTTATTCTAAGTACCAGATGTTTATGTGTCCTACCTGTTGTGTAAATTATCCATTACATCATATTTTACTTGTCCAGAGGGTTCGAAAATATTTCAAAATCCAAGTCACATTTGAAAAGGTTTACGTTAACCTTTTCAAATCATGTAGTTGAATTTTTCCAATTTTTTAAATTAGGTGTGTTACGATGAAATTTGTATCATCAATTTATTTGAATATTGTAAATTTGTTGACCAGAATAAAGATTGGGACATATTATTCAATTACAACAAGAGTGTTATTGGGGCTTTAATACAACAAAAAGTTCAGTCGTGCCTACATGTTGTTGGTTAGAAATACAAGTAAATCTTTATTTCCAGTTACATGTATGTCTTTTTTCTGAGGAGTTTTTCTTTGTATTAAAGCACAAAGTTCCATAATTTAAAACCATTGTTTCCAGACCCATGGACTCTAAAACTGTTATATCTAGGCCAATTGATAAAAAAACTTTTACTTCCAAGCCTGATGATATAAACCCGTTATATCTTGGCCCATAGATATAGAACCGTTATATCTTGGCCCATAGATATAGAACTGTTATATCTAGGCCCAACGATACAGAACCGTTATATCTAGGCCCATAGATATAAAACTGTAAATTACAGGTCAACTGATATTAAAACTGATACACAATAAGTACCACTAGTATAATACACTGGGTCAGTCAAAACAATTCCTCTCTCTTACACAGGATGCTAGAAGTTGGAAGAACCTGGAGTAAATGTATCGACGCATCGTTAGGTAGACCTGTAACCTTAGTCCTCATCATATACAAACACGGGATTGAACTAATTAGATAATAGGCCTAATAATGTATCAGCAACCATTTTGATCGCTCACGCTACCATAATATCTGCGCGCTAAAACAATCAAAACGCGAGGAGAAGTAAATTATCCACATAACACATCCCTTTCTTATTTTACAAATTTTCCCTCAAACAACAATGTTTTAGTCACAGAAGTTGCTTTCCAATAAACATGAGTTTTCATTTTTCGGGCGTCAATTTTGTGTCACGTCACTTGTGAAAATAGTTGATATCACTAAATAACAGATAAGAGAATCACCCCATGATGGATCACCGTAATAAAAACATTTATTACATGGGAATTCCAGTAACACTTAAAATAACAACAAACGTCGACCAGTGGCTAATTAGCACCAATCAACTGTCACTTTCTGAATCACTGTCACCAAGTTTATTGTCTGTTGTCGTTAGTGGCGTTAAAATAGGATTAATAATGGTAGAAGTCTGTAGGTTTTCTATCGACACAGACGTGATGATTTGTCCGTTAACCATCGTCACTGAAATAAATAAAGCGATTGTACATGTATTATTCGTATGATGTGTAATTACACTTAAGACTCTCCCATGTACATCGGTTGCAATGAAACAGATCCATTACATTTGCAGAAGTCTGACTTTTTCGTCTTAGACTTCACTATAACTTAGTTTCTCTCGTCAGTGGTGCAGAACCGAAGACATTAAATATATTTTCAGCAACAATTATACCTGGGCTGGATTCATGGGCATCATGGTACCCCCACAAACGTCCTACTGTTCTGCTTCGAGTTGGGCTAATGAAGACGGGCATATGCCAAACAGAGTGCAATGAGGGAAATATTGTCCGGACATCCCATCGGAAAGACTAGCCAACTGTCCTTCATCCTGCATCATTGACAAGGAGGAACCCCGCCAGAAATTGCGAATGAACTTTCTTGGCCAATGCAAGGATCGAACATTCGACCTCCAGGCTAGAGAACCACCATCTTACCCACTTAACCACCGTGGCCCAACTCCCATGAAGAAAGGGAAATACTAACCAGTATTATTAGAATTATCGTCGACTTCTTCTTTCACTATATCCCCTGATGATGTTGTTGAAGGTATCTGGGGTTGAATATTTGCGATACTTTCTGGCCAAAATCGTTGTTTTGGTTGACTAGGTGTTTGTTTCTTCTTAGCTTTCGCTTGTTCTGGATTTCCAGCATCCATCATTGGCTGTAAAATTCTTCTTCTAGCATTTATAAACCTAGACAATAAAATAAAATTGGTTGCCAGGCAATGAAACATATATAAACCTAAAAAACAAAATAAAATAGGTTGCCAGACAATAAAAGTTAACCATAGAAAATAAAATAGGTGACATCCATTAATCAGGTCATTCTGGGACTAAGATAATTCACTTGCACATAGGGGTCTTTAGCAGAGGGAGAAAACCGGAGTACCCAGAGAAAACCCACAAGGTTGGACGGGTGACCCTACTCCTTGTCACGTACAAAGGTAGAAACAAAACCATGCCAGTTGACTAAATGACAGACCTTATGATGTAACGTGCAAAGTGGAGATGAGACTGTCATCTAATTGATATATACTCGCCCAAATAAGAAACGCAAAGTTACATTTCGTCATCCGTATATCCTCGCTCTACCATCGCTTGTTGCAACAAGAACCGCGACACGTCGCTGAACCAAACTGTCCTCAAGTGTTGCTGTGGCCATACCCACAGTGTCTGAACCCATTAAAGGGACAATAACACTTTTGCTGGCATGGCAGCTCCAGAAAATAAATGCTAGCCTTATTCTAAGTACTAGATGTTTAAGTGTTAGTGGTATTGAGCCTTTAAAGTTGGATTTCATGGTTTCGGCGTATTTCAAAATAGGAGCTCTAACGGGGACATCTGCCTCGTTATTCGGTTTCATGTAGGCGTTTATGGACTGTCTGCAATGATATTCTACGCCGCCAGGGAATTGCCGCTGCAGTAGAGGTCGCTGATGAAAACCATTTACACCAATGACGTAACTGGAAGTGGCAATCCAGGACAGGTGGGGTCACTCTTGTTTGGCCTGAGCTTGGGCGGTCACGTGTTGAACTTCGCTGTCGGTACCTATCCCAAAGGCTAGAAATGGAACTAAAGGAACATTCAGCAGCCTGGCTACAACTGTCTTGGATTCACCTTCTTGTAATCGACCAATAGCACTGTTGCGTTGGTCTTCGTTCAGATGTGGCATCACTTGGTCCGTTGAGTGTTTACATGTGCAACTGATTTGGAAACCGAGAACCCCCGGATTTTAAAGGCCTTAGATTTAGATTCCATACGAATAGCTCGCGAAGTTGTTAAATTCATGTTTCTTGGTGCAATCAATAATGAATTTCTTTTATCCTTACATAATGACATTAAAACAAGTAAGATCGTGGAAAGAACAACTTCGTTTAAATAAAAAATTGATGAAAAATGGGATGTGCATTTCTTTTTTTTGAAGAGTATATATATAAGCTAAAATGCCTACCAATTATTAACTTGTAAAAGAGTTAAATTTGTCTGTGCTGCTATTTGTTTCTTTTCATCTTCTGTTGGGTATGGATGCTGAAAACAAAAATATATTTAAATAGGAGAAAATGCTATAATCATCGAACTAGGTGAAAATATTCACCTAATGAATAACTAAACCAAAGTTTATACATTACAAGTAGAGTTATTCTGTGTTCCAAAATTAACTTCATAATGATATCATTTGACGTTCATCTAAAGATTGTGATATCAATGTTAATCTTTATTTTATTACTCAGTAAGGCATTGGCTCACTAACGTGGAGGTCCTGAGTTCCTGGTGTTGGTCAAGGGTCCACATATGGTCATTCGGATGGAATGAAAAACTGAGGTCCTCTTTACACATTCTCATGCATGTAGCAGATCCTTAGGCACTGCTGTCCGTGCAAAACTTCCCTAATAGCACGCTGTATGGCGTATATCCGTCTCTATCAATTTTAGTCCGAACAGAACAGTAGGGTGTGAGGACACATTCATGTCATTTTATGAAAGTCATCTTGGAACTTACCACTATATGTTGAAAGAGCCAGGATTTCATGACTTGTGTTGCTTGTTTTGGTAAAACTCCCCGTTTATTTTTATGTTTTCCACCGATGTCGTCATCGAGTAAATGTGAGAAATTACTTGGTGTTGGTGTCTGTGATGTTGATACAGGAACTATAAATAGAAAACAAATAACTGGGAGTTACAATTCAGATTGATACTTTATTAAACGTGCAAGTGAGAATATATGTTTTGCTTTTGTAATATATAACTGTATGTAATTCGTGATTATAATTATAAATGTTGTTTCTATTTGTAAATAATTATTACAGGAAATGGATTTATGCAAGCACCGGCTTGTTTTCAGATCCCATAACAAAATATTGTATCTTTATAATAATGCACCAGGACAGGCACTATTCCTCTGGCATTGTGTCTGGCACAAATATTTCTATTTTCTGCATTTTTATTGATATTTTTTATATATGTCAGGAACGAAGTACAGTGTTATTAATGACATATTAGTGGGAAGAAAAGATAACTCTGTTTGAAAGCATGGGTAAGAACCTGTTTGCTGGTACTAGGTCTATTAAGGTAAGGCTAGCGAAAAATGCAAAGGCAGTCCTCGAAATTAAGAATTTTCTACCACGGCACAAAAAAATGAAAAATGCCGTGGCAGAATGGTACTGCTACGGCACCACGGCATTTTTTGATTTTTTGGTATTTCAAAATCAATGGTTTTTTTAACTTTTCAAGATGGATAAAACTTATTTATTCACCCCACAAAATTTGACGCAAATGACACCAATAGGTTACGTGTGGTCGCGCCACGCAGCTCAAAAACAAACATGCGACCGAATTCCAGGTTACGCAAATTGAAAGATTGGTTACCTTAACAAATTTCATTAACAAATTTATTCACATTTGATCAATATTTATACAGGATGACTTTGTGACACTGGTCTAAATTATTAATATTATACCACAAACTCAATTCATTCATTCTTCATTCTTGCCATTTCATTTCTCCATCAGTCTTAAATACCGGTACTTTGAGTTTGACAGGTACTTTGAGTTTGACAGATGACGTATTTTTGACATCAGGTATTGACCAATTGTAAGCAGGTTGATTTAAAAATACTCCAAGCCTTAATTCTTTAAATGATTCGTAGTGCCATAAATATTTAAACATGTCAGCTATATCTCCAAAGAATTTACTGCACTCATATAGCCATGCTGTATGGTAGTACTGACCCGTATGTAGGTCGTCTACTTTGACCCCCACATGGCATCGCGATTTTGCTGTCTTGTCTTGTATGTATATTTTAATATGATTTCATCACAACAAATTATTCTGTTTCCTGTTGAAACTTGGTTTGTAGAGTGTCGAGGTTAATAAATACTATTTATTTTGTCAATCAGTCGCTACCTATGATTGAGGCTATTACTCTCCGTTACATAGGGCGTAGTAATTATAAACAAAGGGTGTAAATCGGTCCAGGTCCATCGTATGTGACAAACGATACAGTTAAAAATACAAATGACGAGAATGGTAACATTGTTCATGCATTAGCTAGTTTAACTAGGGAACAGTCCGTGCTCTCTATCATCTGTGTCTATTTGTAGTTTATAATCGTTGAAAAACCCCACTAGTAACGGTAAAGCATGGATATGCCTACGTACAGCACATGGGTTAAAAGTGTACCGGTATTCGGTAATTGCAATAAATTTGTCTGACTTTCGTCTACAAAATGATAAATATGTCACTTTATTACACGGTCAGACGACATCATCTTGGTACTATTCTATAACTGGTTCATTTAGTCATTATAATTTTGGGGATCGTAAGATCTACCACGGCAAAAAAAAAATAATTGTGCCGTGGCAGACTGGAGTTGCGTCGGCTTTTACCACGGCTTTAACGTCCACTTGTCATTTTGGGACAAACAAATGGTTAAATCTTATTTCAATAATTTGCTTTGTGCGTAGGAGTCTTTAGCAGTGGGAGAAAACCGGAGGACCCGGCAAAAACCCACAACCGGGGATTTGAAACCATGCCAGTTGACTCGATGACAGGCTTTATGATACAGTGCTCACGTGATAACCATTCGGCCATCCAACCCCCCACTCTGTTTGAAAGATGCCAGGATTAACATTGAAATCAATGGGGAAATTAATGGTGGTCTGCATCCATTTACAAGGGATAACTCTGTTTGAAAGAATGGTTATATACCTGTTGGTTGCACCTGTTGTGTTATAACTGTTGGAGAACCCATTACACCTAACTGTGGTACAGCTGTAGAATTCTGTAAAACTTGACCAGGTATCTGGGGTGTCATGGCAGATGTCTGGATCTACAATAATAAAACTTCATTAATTGTCATCTAGAACTAAAATCTGATTTTTTACTGCCAGCCTCTGATTGTCTGATTGTTCTTTGAGGGCTAGATCTATTTGACAAGACCAACTGCATATTTCCTCAAGGTCAGGAGATGCAGACAGGGTTAGGGCATGTGATTTTTGCCAACGATAATTTTCACTGGAATCTTTCGATGGGCCTCTTTTAAATAGAGGGATTAACACACTTCAATTTTATTTCAATAATTCGCTTCCGTGTGTCTTTAGCAGTGGGAGGAAACCGGATGACTCTGAGAAAACCCATGAGATTGAACACGCGATGCTACTCCTAGTCATGTTCAACCTGGGAATTGAAAACCATGCCACTTAACTCAATGACGGACCTAGTAATCTCATTTACATGGAGTTAAACCATTAGACCACCGAACCCCTGCCACTTTTAAAACCAACTGAATCTAGGTCAAGAGATTATCTATCTTTGACAATTCGGTTTTGTTTTCTTAATCAAATATTAAATAATGCATTTAGCTGTAAAAATGAGATATGGCCAGACCTTAGGTTTCTATTTAGATATAAAGATACGGTCAATTTTATTTCTATAGTTACTTGTGAAATATTAGATTTCGTAATTCAAGCCCTCCCATTTTGCGGCAACTAAATCATTAACACGTACCTGTATTGGTTGTGCAACAATTCCTTGTGGTGTCTGTACCATTTGATACACAGTATTACCCGATACAATCTGACCTTGACTTATTGTTGCCATGGAGAGTGCAGACTGGGGTAAACTTGGCTGTAACACCATGTTACCATTGACAACCTGAGCTGTCATCTGTTGACCTTGAACTTGACCTTGTGGTTGTAAGGGAGGTGACAATGGGCAGTCGTCGTCGGAGTCGTACAGGTCAACTTTAAGAAGTTGTTCACTCTGTAATTTTCCCTTGAGACATGATATATATCGTGAACAGAAATCTTTACACAGATCCGTGACTTTCTCCATTTCTAACAGATGAATCCGTAAAACTTGAATAGATTTTACCATCTGAAAACACACAGAACACAAACTGTGAATAAAATTTAAACAAGTTATCCGTTTATATAGTGATTTACACAGACAAAACTACAAATTGTAAATGTAAAGGGGAGGGAGAGAGAGAGAGAGAGAGAGAGAGAGAGAAAGAGAGACTAGGTCATTGTGAAAAGGTGAATCGTAATATTCAAGTCACTTTAATTAAAATGGTAATTGTGTTCTATATTGGGTTTTTGTGTATATCTAACAATATTGTGCTCAATTATTTTGTATTGGGTACTGTGGGTCATTGACCTTCTATACCTGATAAAGATTAAATATATAAATCATACCAGATTATCCAGTTCTGTATCATCACTGAACACGGTTTTATTTTCTTTCTTTTGATGCTGTAAAAAAGCCTGGATGTCATTGTCAAAACTCTCACTTGATGGTACATCAGAGGACTGGGTAGCCTGCTCACATTTATCAAACAGTAAGGCCATCAGTGGAAACAATGGATGTCTGAAAATAACATGATAAATATTAATGCTACAATTCTAATTATCTCCCTTTTAGAGTGGATTGATTAACAGACACCCACGATTTTTAATTTCCTCCTAGGTAGGACGTCAGGGGGAATTTAGTACTTTATCAATTCTTTCAAGGACAATATGGATGTCAGTCATTATCCATGTGATAGAACTGGTTAAACAGTAGGTAAGCCTACTCAATATTTTTAGCGATTTTTTTATTTCATGGAAATTGTTTTTAGCAGAGAGAGAGAGAAATGGGGTTTAACATCCACTCAACACAAACTACATGTAGACCATTTCAGGACTAGCATATGGTTTGATTTTATTTCAATCATTCGCTTGCGCCTAGGAGTCTTTAGCAGTGGGAGAAAACCGGAGTATCCGGAGAAAACCCACGAGGCTGGACAGGCGACCTACTCCTTGCCACATACAACCGGGGATTTCAAACCACACCAGTTGCAGGCATCGATATTTACACGCACATGCGCACGGCGTGCGCAGGCACATTTGCTTTTAAACACTTTTTTGCAGGCACATTTTTAAAAATTATTACTGTCACGTAAATCATGTAAAATAAAGAATACTATTTATTTTTTATTGTTGTTGTTTTGTTTCTTTTTTTTGTTTACTTTGATTACCGTATAATAATTTAATAGAATAAGCTAGTCGATGATAAAAACATCAGCACGCGACGTTAGCGATTCCACCTGTCACACATGGCGGGGTCCAGGGGGGTCGGACCCCCCCAATTGTTTCCCCCCCTAAAATTTGGCAAATTAAAGTGCCCGAAAACTCATAAAACACTAATTTTAGGACTGGAATAGCAGTAAAACGCGTTTGCTGCCATCAAATATTCCAAAATTTTCTTGGGGGGTCCATACAAGGTCAGCTCCGCTTCCTCGCCCCGCGAAGAAAACTGGCCACAGCCCGTAAACCTGCTTCGGGCATTTCTAGTTTTGCTTCCCTAACTGTCATCGAGTCCTAATAAAACACTAATTTCACTTTTCTTTTAATTGAATACCACAAATTTGTACTGAGTTGACTATTGATTAAAACATTTTGTCTTGGGTCACTCTACTTTGTGAATGCAACTGCAACAGTGTGATTGGATGGAATTCAGAGTGGGATTTCGGTTACAGAACCATTGGACACTTTTGGACTTGCCCACACAGGCTAGAATAGCAGAAAACGCATTTACGGTGGTTAAATTTTCAAAATTTTCTCCAGGGGGGTGAGGCTCCCATAGCCCGCGACGATTGATTGGTTGTTTGGAATTCTGGGCAGCCAGGTAGGCTATATTGGACCAAATTGAAGTGGCTGTGGGTGTAAACGATTGATTGGAATTCGAGTCAGCAAGTCACCTTAATTAGGCTATATTAGACCACTTTGAAATTGCTTTGTTCATGGGCTGAAATAGCAGGAAAAAGTGTTTGCAGCCATTCAATATTCCAAAATTTACTTAGGTGGGGGTAAGCCACGCTTCTTCGCCTCTCGGGGAAGACCGGTACCGCTGTCTGTAAACATGATAAACGCTGTATTTTAGTTTAACCGCGTAAATTATGCCAAACAATGTTTACAGAAGACTGAGACTTTAAACAAAATTTATGGGGGTACCACCCCTCCCCACAGCCTTCAGAAGTTGCGCCCCCCCCCCCCCCCAAATATATATTTCACGGCTACGCCCCTGTGCACATCAAACATATCCTTTATTATTAAAGTAATCTATAATACATTAATACAATTTAGAAACCATAATAAAAAAGGTACTAAAAATTATCTATAATTTCTTCTTCTGTCGAGTCCAACCCAAGAAGGTTTCGTAAGCCCCCCCGCAACAATCAATCATCATACTATATACCTGGCAATTGAATACTCTCTTTTTGAGTATGACCCTGCAGGCACATTTTCAAGTGTGTGCGCAGGCACACTCAACTTTTATAAAGGCCTGACCAGTTGACTCAATGGCAGGCTTTATGATACAACGCACGCACGCTAACCATTCGGCCATCCACCCCCCCGCATTTTTAGCAAATATTATTTTCTAAATGTTATATGATCAATGAACCAAACTAGGTGAGATGGAAAAGGCTTGGAGTACAAGGGTTCGTAAATAAATTGATGCATGCTATATAAAGCCATGAGAAATTAGAAAAGGGTAAAAAAAAAAGATTGCTTCATGATGGGTCATGAAATCACATGATGCCTGATCGGCCCTAATAATTACCTGTATATACTTTGTTTATAAGTCTCGATATGAGCTAACTCTTCTTCACTATGTTCACTTGTCATATTCCCACTTAATGACTCCCTACAAACAACAAAATTACAAATAAAACCGGTGTTTATGTCAACTAGAAATAAAGTAGGGTTTAACGTCCAACTGTACAGAAGGGAGCTCTCACGTGAAATGTTATTCACTGGGATCCATTAGCAGCTGTCGAGCCATGATGGCTCGCTAACCTGGAGGTTGTGTGTTCGAAATGAAAAGAAAGGGTGTTCATGTCCTACTGCTATGACTGGGCTAATGAAGACGGAAATACGCCATACAGTATGCTATGAGAGAAATTTTGCCAAGGCAGTGGTGCTACAGTCTACTCCTGAGTCCTATATCAAATTCCAACTGTTAAGGAATATTTTATGTGTAGCAGACATAAGAATTTACTCAACTTTCAATCACTGTTTATGGGAAATATCTTTGTTGATCCAGAAACACAAAACTTTGCACATAGTTTCTTATTAGGGTATTCGATACATCAAAATAACACACAGGTTTTATAATGGGCGATATTTTAGTTAAAATACTGTGAACAAATTTGAGTGAATTCCTAACTTAAGTCTGAGAATGTTTTGTGAACAAGGCCCTAATTCGCCCCCATTATTCTAAATACGAAAACTATTGAATAAATCTACCGTGTACTTTAATAGTTATTATCCATATCATAATAAACATGTAAACATAACATGGAACACAATTACTAATTTCTCTCAACATTATCAAGCAAATCATTTTATCGTAAGTAATTAGCTAACGAACCTGTCATCATTACCAGTTGTCACATGACTAAGTTGAGCTTCCTGATAGGATGGTAGTTGACTTTGAGATATTACGGACATGACCTTCAAAAGAAAATAACAATAATCAATTTCATACTGCGATATTACATTGAGTCAACTGGCATGGTTTCAAGTCCCTGGCTGTATGTGACAAGGAGTAGGATCGCCTGTCCAAGCTTGTGGGTTTTCTCCGGGTCCTCCGGGTTTCCTCCCACTGCTTAAGATCACAAGCTTGGCCATTTCGGGACTAACACATGGTTCAATTCTATTTCTATAACTGGCTTGTGTGCAGGGGTCTTTAGCAGTGAGAGGAAACCGGGGGACACAGATAAACTCACAAGGTTGGACACGCAAGCTCCAGCCAAGGGAGATCCACAGGCCGATCTTTCGGCTGGTGGGGTCCTAAGGGTTAAATCTGGATCAGAGACTTAAGAAGGGTATGCCTACATTACTACATATATGTTAGCATCAATACTGAAAACTTTAAAAGGCTGATAAATGTGCTTTAGCTAAGGAAATTCGAAGGCTATTTTGAACAAGAAAAACAGCATTTGCCATTTTTGTTTTCAAGCAAAATGTGCATGTACATGTATTATTAGTCCATAGACAGTCAGGCTCTATTTCAGAATTTGCTGTGGTGCACAATAACTTTGGGCTAATTTGATTCCAATCTCATCATTTGCATTTGATAAAATGCTATCTACATGTAATATTAAATTATGTATACATATTACATGTAGTTGATGGTCGAATTCCAATATCACATTTAATTTTTTTTTATTTGTTAAATTTGTTATTAATTGTTTAACTATTTAGCACAATAAAAATTTCTAAAACCTTTGAAGAGGTAAATATAAATATTTTGGATGCATCGATTCGATTGGCAACATGTTCTGCATTCCTTTTTTTTTAAATTTCAAATACGTTTGTTAAAATCACAAACAGGGTCGAATTTTAATTTGTAATTTTAGTTAAATCCTTTCGTTTCCCGTGGACGCCATTTATTCCGATGGGGATAGGCTAAAATATAGATTCAACGACTTGAAACGTGCAGGATGCAACACTCGGACTTATACAATGTTGTATCAGTCATATCATTCCAACGATTTATATGTGTATTGTAATGCGAGGCAAGAAACAAAGTACCGTTATAATAGATTAACCGCTGCAAGCACTTGCCGATCAAATGAATATACTGCAACATTATTGCACAAGCAGCGACGCACTCGACCGACTTGAAACGAATTCAGAATTTTAGCTCGAAAAGTAAAACCCCACCTCAACCTATCGTTCTCGTGTCGATCAGTCCCGTCTCAACGTCAGATATGACAATCTCGCATCAATCAATCGCTTTTGTCGTGTGTCAAAAGACGACATAATTTTACAAGGCGGGTCTAGCCAGCAAGCGAGCCTTCGCTCAAGCGACTCAGCCGAAAGATTTTTAATTTTAAATGTGTTGTCGACGTTTATTGTGCAGAGCACGGGCAGACTTCATTGTAAACAACCCCAGCAGCAGAGCGTGTTATTTATCGACACAGTTCTTGAAGTATTAACGACTGCATTAATTGATTATTGATAACTAGTAACCACAAGTCACTAGACTTGACTTGATTGGTTCTAACAAACTAATTTCACAGATTCGTCGAGTTCATGCTTATTGGCAGCTTACCTTAAAACAAGACAGTGTCACTCTTCGTCAAAATGGCGGGCGTCAATTACTCGATACTGCCCACCTAGTCACGTGCTCAATGACGTCACGGGCACCTTGCAGTCTCAGACAAGAGGTCGGAGGGCAATGTTTATCAGCGAAATAAAAGTGTAATAATTTGTATTTTGGTAAATATCCGTGTCTCCTCTGCTGGAAAAATAAATAATCTTTATATTTCTCAAATCTCATTTGCATAAATAATCTAGTTTATGAATAAATCTAATAAAACTGATAGCTTCCTGTACGCCGTAGCCTCGATTGATCCAGTAGACATTGATCAAACAGAACTAAGTCACGGTCTAATTGACATGTGCCATCGTGCAAATCCAGCTGATGATCACGCCCATTTCTGTGTTGACAGATCCCATGATTTACATGGCGCACATGGTTTCCACCTCCCACACAACAAATACAAAAACCCGTGTGTTCGTTGCCTTGTAATTTATCGGCTGAGCTGGGTAAATACTCGTGTTAACTCTGCAATAACTGTAAATTTAGTTTAATTTACCAATTAGACAAACGGAGAAAGTCAATATAATAATCATGTCCGTTATGTAATCTGGTAAACATACAATGAAATGAAACGAGGTTTAACGTCCTACTCTTCGGCACCTAATCTGGGCTAATGAAGACGGGAATACTGCATACAGCGTGCTATGAGGGAAATATTGCCCGAGCAGCGGCGGTACGGCCTACACTTATATCGAATTCTAACTGCCAAGGGATCTTTTACGTGCACGCCAATGTGTACTCGGATCTCGGTTTTTCGTCCCATCGGAAGGACTAGACAGCTGTCCTTATAGGCTATCCATCCTGCATCACTGACAAGGAGAAACCACACCGGAGGTAAACATACAACGGGTTTGAGATATTTATCACTACACATCAATAAACGGATTTTTTGCACATGTCATTAGATAAGATTAGGCCTAGTGATGCCTGGACAATCTTGTAAGGGGCCACGATTGATTTAAAGGGACAATAACACTCTTACTGGCTTGGCAGCTTTAGAAAATAAATAATAGTCTTATTTTAAGTACCAGATGTTTATGTGTCCTACCTGTTGTGTAAATTATCCATTACATCATATTTTACTTGTCCAGAGGGTTCGATTTTAAAACCCAAGTCCCATTTGAAAAGGTTTACGTTAACCTTTTCAAATCATGTAGTTGAATTTTTCCAATTTTTTAAATTAGGTGTGTTACGATGAATTTTGTATCATCAATGTATTTGAATATTGTAAAATAATACAATTTGTTGACTAGAATAAAGATTGGGACATATTATTCAATTACAACAAGAGTGTTATTGGGGCTTTAACATGGTGAACTACCCCATCATATTTTAATTATATAAAAAGCAATAACAGCCATGAAATCGTTATAGATCCTGATTTTATTTTAAACATGTAAATAAATAGGACCCTGTTTTTGTACCATCCGAACGACTAGACACCGTCCTTGCAAGGCCTTCTGTCCTGCACTCACTGATAAGGGGAAACCGCATTGAAAAATTCCGATGAGCTGTTTCGACCAATACCGGGATCAAACCCAGACCCCCGCGGCTCCCAGGAAATGAAATGAAATTGAATTTTAAAAACGCCCCACTTTCTACTGTAGTTGGCTGAATGAGGATCAACTGGAAGTATATGAGGTGTTAGGTACAGGTGATTTTTTTTTTGGGGGGGGGGGGTTATTGTGCGCTATATAGATCATTAAGGCCCATCATCTATGCAAAGTCGTCAGTTCTATCCCAGTTTTATAGGCCGTGTAAACTACTGTAAACCCAGCTGTACAGAAGGGAGCTTTCACAAGACATGTTCTTCTCTGGGATCTATCAGTGTCTGGGAGCCATAGTAGCTCAGCAAGATGCTGGCTCGCTAACCTGGAGGTCCCGAGTTCGAAATGAAATGAAATGGGGTTTAACATCCTACTGTTCTGCTCCAACATGATTAATGAAGACATTCATATGCCATAAAGTGTGCTATGGGAGACATTTTGCCCAGACAGCGCCACTACGGTCTATGCTTATAATATACTATTCAAAAAAAGTAGGGGATATTTGATTTTGGGGCATAATACTAAAATATGCAAATGACTACGAAAAAAGTCACTATAGAACCTAACAGAAGAAACATTTCCAGTTACATGTGACGCCCAAACGCACCAATAGCTACCGCATGGAATGCAGGTGATGCTTGGGATCATCATGGGGGTCCAACCCAAGATTTGCACGACTCTGACTTTGAATGTTACAGTTATTGTGGCATTGAATTCCAGGGTGGAAACATCAGTTTAACTGTTTTAGTGACCAGAAAACAAATTTTGATATGCGTCGGCTTACCCAAAATGAAAGGTTACGTGCCCTTGGCATGCTACAGATCGGCACAACACAGGCGGTTGTGGCGCGGACGATGAGTGTTTCTCAGTCTGTCATAAGCAGGCTATGGTCCAGATACCGTGATACACAATCTGTACAGGACAGACCACGCTCAGGTCGACCAAGGGCGACAACTCAAGCCCAGGATCGATTTATCCGTACCTTGGCCTTGAGAAATCGTGTCATCACAGCAAATCAGATCAGTGCTCGTCTTCAAACAGACACTGGTGTGAGAATGAGTGGCCAGACGATTAGGAATCGACTGCATAGGGGTCACCTTCGCGCCCGACGTCCTCGCGTAATCCCTTGTTTGAGAGATCATCACATTCAGGCAAGACGTCGTTGGTGTAGGGGTCGTCAACACTGGGATAATCGACGCTGGAGCAATGTGATGTTTTCAGATGAGTCAAGGTTCACTGTTGATTTTTTGGACAGACGTAGGAGGGTGTGGCGTCGTCGAAACGAGCGCTTCCAAGACGTTAACGTCATCAGACATGATCGATTTGGGGGTGGTTCTGTTATGGTGTGGGGAGGCATCACTGTTGCTGGAAGAACGGCTTTACATATTGTTGCAGGGCGTGTTACAGGCCAGTACTACCGGGACAACATCTTGGCAGTCCATGTTGTGCCGTTCGCACGACGTCATGGCCGCCGTTTCATCTTCCAGGATGACAACGCAAGATGTCACAGGGCCAGGATCGTTACAGTTTACCTCCAACAACAGAACATCACCACATTACCTTGGCCAGCACTGAGTCCCGACCTCTCCCCCATCGAGCATGTCTGGGACATGCTTGGACAGAGGTTACGTCAACGTCAACAACGTCCTGCCAATGTCCAAGAACTTGCTGCTGCGTTGCAACAGGAATGGGACAATCTGGACCAAAATGACCTTAGACGTCTCATTAGGAGTATGCCACGTCGGATCAATGCTTGTTTGGCAAACAGAGGAGGATTTACCCGTTACTGACTTTGTTGTGATGCTGTGGTAACTTTGCTGTTTGACCCCGGGTATCATTTTACCCTTATAATGGTCAGTCTGTGCCTTACTTAGTCTAACGATCATTTGGAATAAATCGATGAATGTGAACTTCATTTCATTTTGTCATTTGTTTCTTCGCCAGTTTCATTAGGTGACTTTAATAACACTTAAAAATCAAATATCCCCTACTTTTTTTGAATAGTATATATCGAATTCCAACTACCAAGAGACCTTTTGCCAATGTGTACACGGAACTTATGCTTTTCGTCCAATCAGAACGACTATACGTCGCCCCTTGCCAGACCCTCTCTTATAACGTCAATAATTAATATAGAAGAAATTAGAACGATTTATACTTGATCTACTACTCGTAATTGCTTTTCAATTGTTAGAGTCGTGTTGGGTGTAAACTGGAGTTGCGCCCCTTTCATAGTGTTGACTGGCAAAATATAGCCATAATCTCCTACTTGAATATAGTATACATTATTCTCTTACCCGTAACTTAATTTTGCTGTTGTTTATTGAAAGGAGTTACTATAGTAGCAAGTACAGAAAAATAAAACTCACAACACAACTTTGTGATGTCATGACAAACATTGCAAGGAACAACGGCAGTCTCTTTTCTATTTCCATCACTTTTACATTTTAGGGTTAAGGTTAGGTATTGAAGATTAAAACCTATAAATTCAGGGTGAGGAGTTTAATCTTAAAACCATTGAGTAATGTTGAGACACAAAAATGGGAGTCACATCAAACATGAATGCCGGAACAACAAACGTATATCAAAGCAGGGTGAGAATGTAGAAATGGTTCCACTATTGATGTCGCGCGTCTTACTCCAGGCATAATAGTGTTTTTTCCTACAGAGTTCCTTTGCGCAAATTTTTTAGTCAAATGACTACAAAAAGTTCACTGGCCTATGCTCCCTTAATTTTCATCTGGCTCCGTGTTCACAAAGCATTACCAGACTTAAGTCAAGACTTTACCCCAAATTGTTCGCCTTTTGTTGTTTTAATGTATCAAGTACCCATACGAAACTATGTGCACAATTTTATGTTTCTGGATCAAAGATATTTCTTATAAACAGTGATTGAAAGTTGAGTAAATTCTCAACATAAGTCTGAGAATGTTTTGTGAACTTCGGGTCGGATTGACTCAGATTAAGCCCACATTCACTGCATTTACAACAGGATAATTTATTGTGAGGATGGCGCTGGTATCCGTGAACCACTAGGGCCAATTGCACTGTATCCCGAAACTTCATTTGAACCAGGGGTGAGCTGAAAGGCAACTGACATCTTTCAGTCTATACTAAACTTAGGCCATCTATTTACAGTTAGCTCCGCTTCAGAACAGACACTAAGCTAATTGACCACCATTTTAAGCAATCTGTTTCACAGAGAATTACTTACGAATTAACTCTGTAACAGATAGGTGTCCACAACACGTGCGTTGAATGCAGACGCCGCCAGTCATTGGCTCAACGGCTCGTGCAATGTTTACTTAACACCTAACTGCTTGGGGCAAAATGATGCATTTTACTCATTTTAATACCCATTTACACTAAATAGGAAATATTTTTTAACTTCAAATACTTCAAACGTCTTTATTTATTTTTCTTTTACTTCAAAAAAATGTTTGAGAATTTAATTGGTCGGAGTAAAAAAGTTAATATGCCGTACTTATTAAGCCTCGTCGATGTCATGCTTATCAGTGATTGTAGCGGCCAAGCGAATATTCACTGCGGGATCAGTTTGCATTTTAAGTCCTAAATCGGCGATTTTAGACGAAAACACTTCACGTATACTTCTAGAATTTTGAGATGTATTTATTCTGCCCCCATTTAATGGAATTGAATAGGTTTATTTAATCTTTGTATGTATGCCTGATGTGAAATGTAGTAGAACCGCCTTACAAAACAATATACTAATATTTGTATATGGCGGACATTCAGGATCGAGATATATTCTCGAAGTATGAAGTAGATAGATCTCTGTGTGCATAATGCTTTCAGTCCCACCCCCTCACACATAGAACTACAATCATTTTAGTCATATGAACACCTACATCAAATTTTTTATCACTTTCTGTTTCATATTGCCACCTCATTTCGAAATAAATAGCTTTATTAAAAAATATATAAAATATATGTAGAGATTAATCAATTATGTACATAATAATTAGTCTATGTTACATGTTGCTATAGTTGTAAGTATAGACTTTGAAGGACCACGATGTCGCCCATCGATCAATCTGATTAAAACATAGATCCTATTTCGTTTCGTTTTTTTATAGTTCGAAATATCGTTTTACTTGTCCTTAAAACACTAGAATCTATTCTTTGGATGGCATTTAAGAATTAGCCAATGAAATGGTCTGTTACGGTGAGTTCTTGGCATGCTCTGCATGGAACTATGGGTAAACCCCTAGAAACGTCAACGCGGATTGATTAATCAATGTCTGATGTCATAGGGTTAAAAGTCGCTCGTACGACCCTTGTGTGCCTGACACGACCTCCCAGTACAACTTGACAGATCTTCATGTGGTATAGGCCATCGAAAGTATAAAGATAGGTTGCCAGGCAACGAAACATACGCCCACAGCAGCTAAATCGTCCGGGCAGTCAACAAGGGTTGTCGCATATTCTTACTTTTTTTGGTAATGAAACATTTGTAATACACTAAAATCTGATTAAGAGTAACAACCCGGCCATTATGTAATTATCTGAAAATCATAAGAATTTGTTTGCTTTTTATAAAGTTTTGCCCCACGCTAACAATTAGTATAGGAAACATTTAACATCATGGATTTAGCTGTTCAGTTATCGTAATTCAATGAAAATCAAAATACTTGTTCGTTTTCAACACTTTAAACTCTGTGTATCAATCTGAAGTCAATCGGATGATAAGTTTGGCATCTATAGCATCACAAGGTTTTTTGAAGTGATCAAAGGAGATAACTCTGGAAGTAATTATTTGAAATCGCTGAAAATCAGTAGGCTTCTTCGTCTCATGACCTTAAACAGTGTGTGTAAATTTAAAGTCAATCGGATATTAACTTTGGCTTTTAGAGCGTCCACAAGATTTTTTGAAGTGATCAAGGGCCATAACTCTAGCACTAATTATCGGATATCGCTGAAAATCAATAGGCTTCTTCGTCTTATGACCTTAAACACTGTGTATAAATGTAAAGTCAATCGGATATTAACTTTGGCTTTTAGAGCGTCCACAAGATTTTTTGAAGTGATCAAGGGCCATAACTCTGGCACTAATTATCGGAAATCGCTGAAAATCAATAGGCTTCTTCGTCTTATGACCTTAAACACTGTGTATAAATTTAAAGTCAATCGGATATTATCTTTGGCTTTTAGAGCGTCCACAAGATTTTTTGAAGTGATCAAGGGCCATAACTCTGGCACTAATTATCGGAAATCGATGAAAATCAAGTCTTCTTCGTCTTATGACCTTAAACACTGTGTATAAATTTAAAGTCAATCGGATATTAACTTTGGCTTCTAGAGCATCCACAAGATTTTTTGAAGTGATCAAGGGCCATAACTCTGGCACTAATTATCGGAAATCGCTGAAAATCAATACGCTCCTTCGTCTTATGACCTTAAACACTGTGTATAAATTTAAAGCCAATCGGATATTAACTTTGGCCTCTAGAGCGTCCACAAGATTTTTTGAAGTGATCAAGGGCCATAACTCTGGTAGTTATTATCGGAAATCGCTGAAAAACAATAGGCTTCTTCGTCTCATGACCTTAAACACTGTGTATAAATTTAAAGTCAATCGGATATTAACTTTAGCCTCTAGAGCGTCCACAAGCAATTGTGGACGCCGGACCGACGGACGGACGGACGGACCGACGGACGGACGGACGGACGGGGGCGACGACAATATACGATCACATTTCAATGTGGGCGTATAAAAAACGAAACGAAATATAGATCTGTATTTTAATCAGATTGTCCATCAATTTTACACTGATTACACTATTTTGTCGATACCGTATTTTAGGATTTCGAATTTTATCCAATGGTTTGCTTGGTTCGTACTTAGTTTTATTTTATTTCAAGTTGGTCGTATTTGCTACTGATTTCCCACCTCTTGCTTTTGAAATGTGAGGCTATCGACGTATGGAGAAAGAGTTATCTCGTATACCTATAGATCCATTGCTCCTGAATGGATTTCAAATTAATAAACGTGGGTATCACACCGCATGATCTTTTAAATCACTTCTTTAAACGCATTCATAAATTATGTAATAAATAATATAACAATTGTGCTTGTCTACCGATACCTAGCCATGAACATCAAGGCCAAGACTGTACACTCGTTTTTTTAAATCATATTGTACTTATTTTGCGGTAAAAAGCTATCTATTATTGGCCTTGGGGAACGAAGTGTGGAACTGTTTTATAACTTCACTATGCAGTAATGAAGAGAGTCGTTTCTATTATTACAGATATCACGATTGACCAGTTACTACCCCAAATCCCTAAAGAATAAGGGTCACGGGGCTTTTTACAAGTAAGCTCATGTCCGTAAAATTGGAGCTCTTATCCTGTTGAGCAAATGTTTTGTTCGGTCGTGAACTCAAATTCGATATATCATTTGAGAGTTTTGAATTAGGCACATTTTCCCATGTCACTTTATGACCATCTGGGCTGTTGGTATTCAAGTCTCTATTGTCGGTGGTCGATAAAAGTTTTCTACTGGAGTTATCCGAGAGATTATTGGTTTCATTAACCGCCACAATATCACTCGACTGTTTATCACTTGTTGGTACCCTCTGTTTATTATTGGGATATGTTTGATAGGAAAATGTTTCTATATTCCCCGATATCTTCGGATCAAACGATCTTTCTAACACAAATGACACCTTTTTCCTTAATTTGTCGTTACCCGTGTTGATTCCTCTCCGAGAGATCGTGTTTCCGTCTATGGATGAAGATCTTTTCCTCATGGCAGAAGGTTTCCATGCTGGTGTGTTTGGACAACTTACAACCTCCCCGTCTAGGGTATGCGGGAATAAAGACACAGGGATTGGAGGCCATTCTTCTACGTCATCAGTATTTACAAAGGGGGTAAGGCTGGCTATGTCTTCGTAAATTTGTTCTGGAGGCTCAGGATAAGGCGGTAACGGAACTGTCCAAATTTCCGTGCTTTGGTCACCAGGCGTATCCGCTGGTGGAGTCGGTAACGGCATGGCACGAAATGGCACTGCTGACTTCTTCTGACCATTATTTCCTTGTGAGCGATAAAAATGTTTAGGCAAAGTGGCAAATTTATTGGAAAGCGTCGGCGATTGAGCATAACCGTTCTGGTTCTTCTTCAGACACGATTTGGGTATCTGCGGCGAATTAGGCGTTTGGTTTTTTGCAGGATAATTGGCCGGTAGGGGAAGGGGGTTAATTACATCGTAATAATGGTCGGAGGAGGTGATATAGTCACTATCCGACGTGTCACAGTCCGTCAAGCGATCAGACGAACTCCCCGGGGCATAGCCTTCGTCAATTGGACTATCCATGGACGTTTCGGTCTTTGGAACATCAATAGGTTCCCTTGCGCCGATGGTGCTGGACAGATTTGTCAATGCCTTGTTTATTATGGGTAGTCTTAAAGGTTTATTTTTACTTTCGTCCGCCGAATGAACTTCGATTATTCCTATTTCATTATTGTCCAGGTCATCCAGAGTCTCGCCAACCTCGTGGTCCAGCAACACCAGATGATCTGCGTCTTCCAGAAGCTGGGGTAGAGCAATCTCTTGACGATAAAAATGGTCCCAAGCTGAAACTTGGTGGGTCTTGTTTTTGTTAACTAATGACGAATAGCAACTTCCCACCAAGATGTCATCATGGAAGTCTGGTAGAGCCG
This sequence comes from Patella ulyssiponensis, assembly GCA_963678685.1. NCBI lineage: Eukaryota > Metazoa > Mollusca > Gastropoda > Patellidae > Patella > Patella ulyssiponensis. The sequence continues at coordinate 7,214,449 of OY783225.1, forward strand.
CCCGTTGCTTAGCGTTAGTTGCTAGGTTACTAGGTTGTAAGGACAGAAATTTATTTGCGAACGTTGGTCGACCCTTGATTAGGTTACGTTTTGTCGTGAGCGTGAAGTTCGGTTCTGAATATTTTACAGGAGCTGGGATGCAACCAGAGAGACCGAGTGGTCTAGCCTGGAATTGTTTCTGAAGTTCTAGTTGCAGGTCCTCCCGGCAGCACGGGAGTCCACACGTGTGACCAGGCGGGTTGTGGGAATAGCGCGCAAAATCAGAATACAGCAAAGCATTCGGTTGCCGGTGCTTCAATTTGAAGAACTGAAATAGAACATAAGATATATCATTAATGTGATTGATTTAAAAAAGACTAGTATTGCTATTTTTAAGAAAAGAAAACCAAACCACGCGTGCATCAAAGGAAATCTAACTGTAAGTCTACATAATAGAAGCTTTGTTGTCAAAATTCAAGTCCGTTATCGTATTTTAATGTAAAGATTGGATACTTTTCAAAAACGTTTCAATGTCATTCTTCCCGAAAATTATTCGAATTCATTAAAGGTGTGTATATATTTTTGGACGTTTAAACAGGACAATTAAACGCTGTGTGCGAACACATGTAAAAGTGAAGACTATGCCTGCATGCAGAGAAAATAAAATACAGAGAAAATAAAATACATACAAATAACATAAACATAACGTAAAGAAATATTATCTTTCTAGGGGTTGGTTGTTCTTCTCCGATTTTCTTCTGGTGCGTCGTTGAAGATTCTGTCCCTGCTGCATTTGTTGGTTGATTTCTCTGGGGCAATGTCTTCAATTCTGATTTCAGAAATTTGCTGATGCACTCGGTATTGGTCAGGCTTTGATAATAGATTTCCGCCATACTCAAAAGTTAGTATTCTATTTTGTAATGCGACTTTAATCTTTTATACACCTTTCATACACACAAAGACAAAACAAACATTAATTTTAGTGAATGGAACACATACTTCTACAAAAATCTCAAAGTGCGCTCAGTGGTTTCCAGTCCACAAATAGCGTAGATTTCGGAAATAAAATGTCGGCCAACTAGCTTCGTGTCTCATCTCAAGTGGAGCTAAGTATAGACCGACATCGTAAGTTTCGTATGAGTATTAAAGTTGGTTCAAGCCCAACTCTGGCTGTCACCTTCTCCAGCTTGTAACGAGAACTTATCAACGCGGGTACAGGTTTATGAGAGCAATATCTGGAAAGTTTGGGTGGGTGGGGGAACTTCAAGCTCAAGTTTGTTACAAGAAATACCAGTACAAGAAAACTTTAAACTTCTCCCCTTAATAGGAAGGTAATTGTCTGTTTAAGATCCCCTGCTACGACAAGTTCCTGCAGCAGGTTATTGTAGACTATACATATGTACCAGAGAGGGAGTCGGGGATTGCAGGGACTTGTCTTGAATACTTTAAGCTACAGAGGGAGTCAAAAGGGACCTGCTTTGATTATCTTAAGACTAAAGAGAGAGTAGGGGGTGAGGGTCCGCTGGGACCTGCCTTGGTTATTTTATGTGCCCCTCCTGTGAACACTCAAGACAACCAGGTAATTTTGAAAAGAACTAAGATAATTTTTTATTTGCATAAATCACATGTACTGGGTGCACAGGACTGTTTTTAGTGAAAGAGAGAGAAATTGGGTTTAACGTCCACTCGACAGAAACTAGGTCATTTTGAGACTAACATATGGTTTAATTTCATTTAAATAATTCGCTTGCGCATAGGGGTCTTTAGCAGTGGGAGGAAACCGGAGGACCCAGAAAAACCCAGGAGGTTAGACAGGCGACCCTACTCCTTGTCTATAGCATTGGGAAGAGTAAAACAATGAAAATTCCACTAACTATTCTCTTCTTGATGAAACAAATTTAAAAAAAACTCTGTCACCATAGCAATATAATGATATTTTCTTTATTTCTTGTATGAAATTTAGTTGTTTTTTTTATAGTTTTACATTTTACATACATAATTACAGTTTTAAATGACTTTCTCTCTTTTCTGTCATACTCAAATTATTCTGTTAATAACAATTTAAATTCTACCTGTGTTTACTTCGTCTACTTTCACTAATTCAACAGGTAGCTCATGGTATATTTTGTATTGTTTAAATTTTTGAATATTTAAATAGACAATGGTTAATTTGAGGTCTCTCGCTCAAAATTAATTAGTTTCTTAATATAATTAACATGAGGATTATTTATTCTTCTGTGGAGTAATTTACATGAACTAAGAAGGAAGAACTGTCAAAAACCAAATTTTTCAAACATATTTGGGTTATAATTGACAATTCCGACAGTAAAGGCAAGTTTTATGAAGTAACTGAATTAGCGACAACTTTCTTTCCCCCATTCAAACAATGACCCATTCACACGTTAATGAAAAATAATATCTTTAATGTGTTTGATTCTGTCAAACTTAATATGACATAATAAGAATATCCATTCTCATTTATTCCTGATTTGTTTTAACATGCATTTAATACATTTCTCACAATACAGACATGATTTACCAGTCCGTACAGACTTGATTTACAAGCCCATACAGGCAATACAGACTGATTTACCAGTCCATACAGACTTGATTTACCAGCCCATATAGACTGATTCACCAGTCCGTACAGACTGATTTACCAGGCAATACAGACTAATTCACCAACCTATATAGTCTTGATTTACCAGTCCATATAGACTGATTTACCAGTCCGTTCAGACTCATTTACCAGTTCACACAGACTTACAGTAATTAACAGTTCACACACATGCAATGTAAAGATAAAAATGTTAATTACACTTTTTATGAACTTTTCGTATTAATAATGATGTATGTATTTACACAATAATATAATAAAACAATTATACTTTTATTAAAAAAAAAAATTAAATTAAACATGAGTTTTGCGTCTTAAATATTTTAAAATGAAAACAAAAGTTGGATTTACTTAAAATGAAATATTATATGTCGTGTAAGTAGAATAAGTGTCCATTTAAATAAAATTAAACATCTAGAAACAAAATCTGTAATTATTCAAGAAAACTGTGTTATGTATAAAAATTTAATATTAGGCCAAGGTGATTTGATACTTAGTTCTTCTAGGTCTAAATAAATAGATATTTAACTCTCATGACCATGTTTTGTTTAAAATTTCAAAAATTTGAACTTAAAAAGTTTTATGGATAGCAACCAAGTGCTAGGTATAAATAAATAAATAGTTTATTTGAGTCTCATAAACTATGGTTTGTTTAAATTTTAAAAACTTAAAAATTAGAACTAAAAGTTTTTGAGGATAGAAACCGAGTGGGTTTTGCTTTTCCCTCAGAAATATGAAGCAATATTTGAATATGTGTTCCTAAAGGAACCTGACCAAATTGTTAAATTAAAGGCAAGACCTGTTTCACAACAACTGGAATTTGCATAATATTAAATCTGGATGGAGAATATATTTCACAAGTTTCATATTAAATTGCATAAAACTATTTAAAATGGACAAACCTGGATGGAAAGATATCAATAGTATTGTCAATAAATGATAATGAAGGCCTTAAATATAAAATACATACTTTGGTTGGATGGAAATCTGTCTTTTAATACAACCAGTCGTAACTTAAATATTGTACATAGTTAATTAATAAATCCCTTTATTAGTAAATTTAATAATTCCGCAAGTCCCTTTCGTATATATATTTTTTTAGCGAAATCCTGCAACCGTAATCATCCCAGGCATATTGTACAAGAGACATTGTTCAAACTGGATCTTATTCATGAAAACATCAACTGAAATGATTTAAGGAGCTAACGAAAATGATTTGAAATGGGGTTTAACGTCATGCAACTAACATTCACAAAATATTTATTTTGTAAAATCGTCATTTGGAGTAACCAAAAATACACAATATCTGTTTAACGGGTCAAGAATATGAAAATTGGTGCCGAAAATGGTGAACAATTTTGAATGCTTGATTCTGTCTCTCTTACAACTGCCCTGGGAAAACGGCCATCATTATGATTGTGTAAGTTGAGGAGCGTGCAAGTAAAGTAATAAGGCTATAAACGGGAGTTATACTAATTTGGTTATGTTTTCAACTTGGATTGATTTTTATCACCTTCTGGTGTCAAAAGTTAATGGATTATTGCTTTTCTTTTGCACCATTTTTAGTTATTTTGTTTAGCAAATTTATAAGAGCACCATAGTACGAAAGAAAACTCTTGCTGTAGATGATTAACTAACGGTTAATTAAACCCCTATCTACTGTTCCGTGTTCTGTAGAACAATATTGTGTACCTTTTGAAGGTTTTAAAAAAAATTATAATATATTAACAAATATATAGAGTTTTTTTATACACATAATCAGGAGAATATCATTGGTCAATTACATGACCTTTATCCTATGAGGAGAATATCCCAATATCATTGGTCAAATATTTGACCTTTAACCTATCTTGTCTCTTTGTTAAAAGAGTTAATATCAAGTCCCATAACTCACAATACAACTGGTATTGTCACATATGTTTTGTTTTTAATCTTTTCTATCCATCAAGCGAAACGTCTGCCTCCTTCTGATTTGAGTCACTGTGCATATTCTCTCAGGTTTTTTTTACGTTGTTTTAAGCTGCCACAACAGTGTAAATACCATACATTTGCTTCTGCAGAGTGTCCATCCCATAATTTTTCTTGTGCACTGCCAATAGCCAATTGAATGAAAGTCTACAGCCATCTACATAGTCTATGTAACACACTATTTGATAGGATGAAAAGAGCTCAGAACACAGCCTGCTCCAATAGAAACTCTTGACACAAATCCTTCCCAGAAACAAAACATCACATGATACAATATCTAAATACAGTACATTGTAAAAACATGGTGCTCGACACGGAACGGGAACGTGAACATATAACCACTTTAGAATTTGACGTAAAAGGTCACTTCACAGTTCAAAGGTGAGGTCATAGTTCAAAGTTCATGCATGCTCTTAGACTTCACATAACAAACAGATGGGACCTTGTTTGGCCAGGAAGCACAGAAAATCAAACTTGTACGAAACGTCAACCAAGTGTCTATTTTTGATAATGCTTTTTAGCGACAGCAGTTTACACAAAAATATCACATATTTTATTCATTACTAAAAAGTTTTTTTCTTTTAAAAGCGAGATCTTCTGACTTCCGTATCTTTGACTATCTTTTAACAGCACTGTCGACGCCAAATTACTTTTTTAAGCGCTCCTTTTTTTAATGTCCAGTTCAACTCATTCTAATGTTATCTTCGATAACTAAAGATTTCAACAATTTACAAAAAAAAGTTCCAGCGCCAAGAGATCCGGAGATTCCGAACATATAAAAAGTTTTGTTTTTCGAAGAAAAGCGACACAGGACAAAACATAAGAAACATCAGACGACAACTTCGTAAATAACCTTTTTTGGTTTGGAGGGATCAGGCGTGGAATAGCCACTCTCTGGATTACTCTGTAGGCTACCTTCTTTCTTTTCTTCTAAGTCGATGTATTGGTCCTTGGATGGACTTTTGGGTACGCCATGAAAATGTATATCTGAAAAAAAGACAGATAGTTAATAAAATGACATGGTGTTTGACCATAATCTTTTCTGTACCAACTGCGCTAATGATGATGAGAGAGAGAGAGCGAGAGATAGAGAGAGAGAAAGGTCATTTTGGGACAAACATATGGTTTAATTTTATTTCAATAATTTGCTTGCGCGTAGGGGTCTTTAGCAGTGGGAGGAAACCGGAGTACCCGGAGGAAACCCACGAGGTTGTACAGGCGACCCCACTCCTCGTCAAGTACAACTCTGGAATTGAAACCACGCCAGTTGACTCAATGACAGACCTTATGATACAAAGTGCATGGGCTAACCATTCGGCCACCCCCTAAATGAAAATAGACATACACCATATATGTTGTGTACTGTGAAGCAAACAGTGACGTCTACCTAAGGGTTCTTTAATGTGCACAACATAGCCCCCTTTTTTGTCCCATACAAATGACTAGTCACTCCTCCTTCGCTTCATCACAAGTCACCTTGCATCCGTAATGAAATATGACAGAGTAATAATACTAACCTGCTCCCTGTCTGTTGTTATAATCTACTCGACCAACATCTACAAATAATCAAATATAACAATAAACACAAACTCTAACAAAATCATAACAATATTCATTTAACTACCAAAACAAATTCACACGTTCAAAGAAATCATCTTGTATATATTCAATGTTTTAACCAGCTGCACACATCTTATGTACCTTAAGATAGGGTGCACTAAAACCAAAGCAGAAATAATCATTTCAACCCAATATAAACATTTCATATGTCTACCTGTATATCCATCAATACATTCTTAAGATATGACACGCTAAAAGCGATAGCGACAATGTTGAAAAGTTTGAGTTTTTCCCTGTATCAATTTTTTTTTAGTTGAAATGCAAATTATCTCCCTTTAACTATTGAGAAACTCCATAACGTGAAAATGAAAACATCTAGTGATCAGGCTACATTAATAAAACATTAAAACAGAGAATGCTAGATCGGAGATGGTCCTGCACATACGACGTCATATCTGCATTGTGGGTTAAGGTAAGGGCTTGGCTTGGTTCAGGCTTAGGGTTAGGGTTAGCACCAGCCCAGTTTATATCTTGAGACTTTGCAGGTCCTATCCCTTACTCTAACCGACACATCTCTGATCCAGCATTCCCCCATTAAAACAGCCTTACATACTGTTATATTTATCTACAAGCTAAAATATAATATGAAGCATCTAGTCCAATCGACACAAAAACAAACTAAATTGGGTACCAAATCGATTAAATTGATTAAACTCAGATCAATTGCAATTTGTTTAGTTTGGTACCTTAAAGTGGCTAACAGAAAATTAAATATTTGAAATGTAAAGAAGACATTCAACTAACATGCATATCTACATTACTATAGAAAGTGCTTTGAGGGTGATATATACATGTAACACATAATATGATATAACATAACACATATATAGTGCAACACGATATGATATAGGAAATAAATTCTGCTACAGAGACAGGATTAAGGATTCAAAGAAAAGTTTATGTATGAAGAACTGAGAAAAAAGCTAAATGATTGGATAAAGGAATCATTTGGAGAATTTCTAACAGAATTCAAAATATAGGGCAGAAAGCAGGTAGAATGATATTAATTAATTTGATACAAAAAGTCGATTTTGGAGGAGAATTGTATAAAAGTTGAAATAGAAGAAAGAAAGCAGAGATTACTTAATAAAAAATAACCTATTGAAAGCAGTCAGGACAATCTTGGTTTGTCTTAGTTTGTTTGTTTTTAGCAAAAAAACATTTTTAAGAATATTTTAAGCATTATACTAAGCAAGAAGAGATTTCTATATATAGGCAAGCTGATAATAGCCCCGCCTCCATTTTCCTTTTATTGCGGCAACACTTACTCTCGTTTCTGCGATTCATTTCATTTTCAAACATCCTCTTATCTACGTGTGAATCGTATGATGTGTCGTGAGGTACGTGACCATTGGCTGTTGCATGTCCGTTGGCTAGGTAACCGTTTCCATGGTTATGTTTCAAATCCAAAGGTCCGTCTGTAGAAAAATTATGGACGCTTTTAATAGCATTGTGGGATTGACAAACTAGCAGTAATACACATAAAATCTTATTCAAATATCTTACCCGATTTATGATATTTTTAAAGGACATTTTGATGAATGTTTTTCATGATCTGAGATGATTTTAAAATGATCTAATGAATCAACGAATCATTCAACAAATTAAAAAAAATCAACACCATGCTTATCAAAAACATAATTCGCAAAATCAAATTGGACAAATGGCTGTCTTGTTAAACATTAGATTGATCAATATGGTTTAGTATAAATAACGATGCTGTCAGTCCAGAATCCAATTTGTTAGTTTTTAAAATTCCTGAAATATTCCTATTTAACGAAGTTCTAGGTTATATGAGAACGAACAGAAGAGACATTTGTTATAACAGATACAAGAAAATTCAGAAAGGTCGAAGGTCACTTCCTGACAAGAGGAAAAAGAAGTAAGATTGAAGTCAGTAAAATTTGAAAAAAAAAAGAAAGGATTTCTAGTTTATTGTTCGTGGATTCAAAATGGAATTAAATTGTGATAGAATCTGTATAGATACAACTAAGGCCTCAACAATTACATTTTCAGTTCTTCAGGGTTTTGATAAATAAAAAATACTTGAATTATGTGAAAGTGCTCTGTTAAAATTTCAAATAAGTCTTTTTCCCGAAGAAATAAAGACAATTTTTACAAATTTCCCTGAAGAACTGAAAATCAAATTTGAGTAACCTAAAGACCAACATTCAATTAGTTTGGTTTTAGAACAAGGTGAAATTAGGTTTCATTCAAAGTGTGAGTGAAGATGTGAAGTACGGTACTACGATATGGATATTGATGGTGATTGGGTCAAATTCATTCCTCCCAGAAATCATACCCATGACCTGATGACCAATTGAAAACTCTCATCAACTTTATCTACATGACAGCCTTTAAAAACACATCGGCCTTTATCAACATGTAGGCCTTTATCAACATGTAGGCCTTTATCCATATCATAATAAATAAATACACATATTGTAGCTTTTTTCCCTCCAAATTTCAAATCAAATGTCCATTTACTATTTACTTTGTTATTTGATTATGGTTTCAAATTTTGTTTGTCGTGTTTGAGTAGTTAAAGATATATCAATTACTGATACAGCTATTTGTTTGTTTTCTTCTAAAACAAAACGTTTTTATTCGGACGGAATAAAAGCTACAATATCTGATTCTCTCATCACCAAATCATAAAAACACTATCTTTGAAGCTGTCTGTATCCCCTGAGTTTTTAAAACTTGGTAAATTCACACAGATAAGAAGACTTAGGGGCATCTATCTTCATTTGTCAAATTCAAACGGTTTTTAAAATCAAAAACCTCTTTTCATCGCACGATTGATAGCATTGCGGGTCAATTACTGAACAGTGACCAGTGTCAAAATTTTTTTACTTCCCCAAATTTGAATATTTTCCCAAATTAGATAGAGAGGTCCCAGAGAAGCTGGATAGAGAGGTCCCAGAGAAGACCAGAGGTTGTCACGTACACGCTGGGAATTGAAACCATGCCACTTAACTCAATGACAGACCTTATGATCTAAACCAGGCATGTTACCCCCTCCCCCCTCCCACAAAGTATTGTACTATTTTTATGAATTTGGTTGATGAGAGGTCAAGTTAGTGAGTGAAATATTTCATGCAATACTTACAACTATTAGAATAATTAGTGGGATTAGAACTACTAGCATCTGGATAAGAAAGACTACAAATTCCCAAAGGAGGAACTGGATCATCCAAGTCTACACCAGGAATGCGACTCATTGTCATACCTTGATTTTCATAAACTTGTTGTTTTTTCGGCTGTTGTACTCCGTTAACGGGCTGAGTTCTTCTCCTATAAAACAACATATACTAAATCTTTTGAAATATTTCTTCTACATACATGTTTATTCAATTAGACATCTATGAGAGGCGAATAGCAATTCCAGTTTTCTCTCATGAAGCAACTAGTTTCGTTCATATCGAACTCATCAGGCTTAAATGAAATCGTGCATATGTTCCTTTTGTATAATTGTCGAGGACTAGAGCATAAATTCAATTGTTATGATTTTGCATTAAATCTGGAATATTTCATTTTATCAAATTTAAATGACTTACTCAGTGTCTGTTTTATTTTCTTGATATTTGTCTAAAAAGTAAAAGAAATAAATACATGAATATTTCAAAAATATTTACCTAATTATTCACAGAAAACATCTAAGGGGGGGGGGGGGGTCGGGGAGATCCAAATCATTGACACATTTTCAAATACAAATACGCTTTTTTAAATCAAACATATTCCTTCCTGTATTTAATTTATGAACAACCAGTGCAGACCATAAAAATATCAGACTCTCTGTGCAGATGATATTGTACGTAGCCACCCTCCCCCCGCTTCCCTGACACTAGTCAAAATGTCAGCAGAATTACAGATGTTTGAATTGAAACACCTATATCCAAAAAAGAAAATTAGCTAGTACATGTAAAAGGCCCAACAAAATTCTGTCAGCATGTCAATGATCAATTTGTGTTCAATTTTCTGGCTCTGATGAAGAAGAGGTGGGCCGGTGCAACCGCATGGTTTGCTTGTATATCCCCCCCTCCCCCAGGGCCTTCAGTCAATATCACAATGGTTTATCAAATATTTTAATGCCAGATAAAGCGTCTTAACGACAAATTGTTTAATGTAATCACATCGATTCAATCAAATCAAATATTTATCACAAATTCACAGTAATTTTGTAAATACCCTGCGTGTTCAAATAAAGTACAATAGATTTATCGAAATGATTCAAACATAGCAAGTGAGGGTCCATAAATATCCCAGCATGCATTACTGGTCTTAATTAAACGTTGACATTCAAAGAAAAACACGATGGTTTGACCTGAAGACAATAATCTGTTATAACAAACAGACGATTCTTTTATTGACGGTATAAATACAGAATGTCAACACCGATTCTTTCATCCAGTAACAAGCGGCTAGATTATAATTACGATGTCTAAACAATATCACAAATTAACGGCTATTGCTTCATGTCAAAAATGTTAATCGTTTTTTTTCTGAACAATATTTTAAATTAACAGTGAACCTATCATAAAATAACGAGTGAACAAATCGTGTAGATTATAACCATTCTTTCTGGATAATATTACAAATTAACACTTCGCGCTCCACCACGTAAACCATGTTAAAATTATAATCATATTTTGTAAACAATATCGCAAATGAATGTTGACTGCTTCATCACATATTGACAGGGCTAATGAGCAGCGAAATCATCATTATCGTGCAGACAAATTAACAGATAGCGCTTAACTTCCTCCTGTTCTGCTCCGAATGGCCTAATGAAGATTGGCCTATGGCATACAGTGTGCTATGAAAGCAATTTTGTCCTGACAGCGGCACTATGAGCTAATCCTATATTGAATTCCAACTGTCAAGGGATCTTTTACGTGTTCGCCAATGTGTACACAAGACATTAGTTTTTCGTCCCATCCGAACATCTATAGACAAAAAAGGTCATGAAATTGAGGACTGAATGGAATTTATTTAGTTGTGACAAAATGAAACACGGGACATCGTGTTTATTTCCGTGTCGAAAGGAATTTCGTACATTTTTTTTCTCAATGTAAAGGAGAGTCGCCGTTGTGGATTGTTCAAATGCAAGGAAGTCTGTTCTAAAACAAGTCTAGTTTCCGTGATGGGATACAAGGCTGGATAATCTGAAGTTTAATTGAACCCACCACAAACAAACACTTTATTTACTCAGACATTGAAGAGCTCGTGGTTGCCATAACAACTACAGTGAGAGATTCGACAATGGGAAGTTACTTTTAACAGTGAAGAGACGTCCCTTTGTTTTTAAACCATTTTGAATATTTCAGTATGAAACCAGAGAGAAAGATATGAAAATACTTTACACAAGTGGCACTTTTTGTTTGTCTTCTGGACTATTAACTTACGTGGTCGAGGTTTTGTGTCTTATCAAAAACTTCACCCACAAGGCTACTCAATTCAGAGAGAGAGAGGAGAACTGGGTCCACTTGACACAAACTAGGTCATTTCGGGACTAACATATGGTTCAACTTTATTTAAATACCTCGCTTGCGTGCATGGGTCTTTAGCAGTGAGAGGAAATCGGTGGATAGACGACCCTACTCCTGGTCACGAACAAGCTGGGAATTGAACCCATGCCTATGGACAGAACTTTATGATCTAAAGCGCACGTCTTAAACCAGTCGGCCACACAACCCCCTATAAATGATATAAGTCTTACCTTGGTTTTTCTTTCTACGACAGATAAATATAATAAGTATAATTAACAAGGTTATAATAATAACTCCGCACACGCTGGCAATGATGTATACATCTCGTTCCGTTAAGGTAGCGCCTCCTTCTTCACCTGTAAAGATACAAATAAAATACATCTTGAGTATAATTGATCATAACAAATATAAACAGTTCATCCCAGACAGCACAAGTTACAGGGAATAAAATCAGAACGAAACTAAGAATTCTGTAGATAATCTGGAATTAGCGCTTTTTTCAAGTTGATCTCAGGCTTGTAGTTTTCTCAAGATTGACATCCGTGTTCAAACAATGACATTTTCTAGGCCTATTACAATTTTATAACATTAATCATTGACTTCAATGTAAAATCCATGACATATCTTGGCCTATTACATTTTTATAACGTTACAATAACCTATTTAGTGATTCTGAAGATTAAAGGGAGATAATCAGGATGCAGTGTTCCTGCTTTTTATTTAATAGCGGGTCTAAATGTACAGAATTATGATTCTTGGTTCAAATTCATGTTGATTATAATAGAGTAGATTATAATGGTGCAGATTAAAGGGAGATAACTGGCACTGTAAAAATTCTAGTTTCATTATACTGGTTTCACAAACCATCCTATATTTAAATATAGTGTATTCTATACATCAGGCAGGTTTATATCGTTATGACAGCTTCATTACTGATCAGTGGCAGTTAAATCCTAGGTTAATCTACACAACATTGAAAGTATATATAGGTATATGTAGGTTTAAATATTGTCTGTGATATCACCTCAGTGGAAGCGGACGTTAAATAAAGCTATTTCACACATACATTTAAATATAATCAATATACAGGTAAAACGCAGATAAATATTGCTCCATGTGTGGTTGTATTGGCAACATACATGTATGTGTGGTTGTAGGGTGTGGGTAGGTCAAGCTTGGATATTGCTACATATTATGTATAGGTTTTGATCAGGATTAGTTAAGACTTAACTTAGGCTATAGAATATGTAACATTTGACTCACATCAACAACAACATAAAATTCTGGTTTTAATGAAAAAATAATTCTTTTATTACCAAACAGAACATCACAACACTGAACATAAACACTGTTTCACATAAAACAAATCATTACCCAATTCAAGATGGATTCAAGAACAGGAAAATAATTTGCCTTAAGAAATAAAAGAGAATACCTTTCGAAATGTCACCCAAATAAATTAATACATTGTTCTCCCATTAGTATGTGTTATAGTCTATTCTTTTATTAAACGATTAATGTCAATGGAGGTAGGCCTACAGACTGTCTCCTTAACATTTAATTAGAAATCTTTTGTTAATTAAAAAAATATTTTACTTGGACGGAATTCATTAACAAAGAGAGAGAGAGAAATGGGGTTTAACGTCCACTCGACACAAACATTAACAAAGAGTTAAATGTTTTTTTATATTAGATATATTTTAGAAGTCAAATTAATCCCAACCTTGATTTAATTAAACAATGGAATAAAACATGGTTTAACATCCTACATGGAGCTTTGACATAAACAATGAATGTAAACAAAGAAACATGGTCATGGTCTGGTGAATCTGACCAGGTATTGTTACAAGTAGATATAGACACGGTGCAAGTTGATCCTATACTCTTGACCAGACGCAGGTGTGTCCACTTGTCTCCCTACCTGACCTTGTTTCCAATTACACACCACCTTTTATCCCAAGGTATGTTAATTTGAAATGTCTGTTTTACATTTCATATCTGTGTGTAAACAATATCCATACATGTTCGGATAAATTTATGTTCTTGTAAACAACTAAACGTCATGAAAAATAGCATATTGAAATACAATTAAACCATATGTTAGTCCTGAAATGATTTAGTTAAACTTTATTTCTCTCCCTCAAATACAGATGCCAACATAAACAAATTAACTCTAATTTTCTTTATATAAATATTACAGCGAATCTCTGGAACCAGATGATTCAAACAGGGCGAATAACACCAATTTAAATATATCCCTGCGCAGGTCTCTCTGTTTCATGCATATGAATTTGAGCAGGATATTGGTGGCAGTGGTGGGGTGAAGACATTCTGGAAATTTTCATATTCAGAAGAAAGTTCCATATTTCTGACCAATATTACTCTAACTAAACTTTTGCAGCCCTCTTGAATCACAAAGGGTCATATAATACGGCCATATGGCTGGTGTTTCAATTGTGCAGCTACATTAAAACACGCCTGTTTTCGTTGAAGCAAAGAACATGTGTTATGTTTTAAGTTGATCAAGTCAGTAACTCGATGCCTGTAATTAGAACAAGTTTCTTTATAAAAGCAAGTTGATGGTTTCGTTAAGATGAAGGTCAGTTTACTCACAGCAGACGGCCATCAACATCCTTCCTTAATAAGGATTTTGTTGTAGGAAGGGAGAAAAGATTAATGTCAATAGTGGTTTAAAATCCTTCTCTTCTGCACCAACTGGGCTAAAGAATTTTACCCAGACAGTGGCACTACAGACAACTCTTATTTCGAATTCCAACGGATTTAAGGATTCTTTAACGTGCACACCAATCCTACACCCAGACAGTGGCACAACAGACAACCCTTATTTCAAATTCCAACGGATTTAAGGGTTCTTTAACATGCACACCAATCCCACACCACTGACACAAGAGGAAACTCAAACCGAAAATCCTGTGTTTTGGATATCGATTGTGTAGAACAACAAAACTTTTAACCTCTAGGTAAAATCGATGACATGTATGCGCTTGACAACTCGCAGATATTTGAAACCTATTTTTATCCAGATTCAATATACTATTCGACATAAGAAGCAGGTGTCAAATATACACGTATTATAACTCGGAATCAAGTTTTGTACGGTAATTATCAGAAACCGTGATGTGTTTTTAATTATTACCCTTGTATATATCAAAGCCTTAATATACGGAACTTGGGGTACCTAATTAAGACAAGTCTGGACATAAGCTAGGGCACTTGTTACAAACTTTTTTAAAGTACAAATTATCACACAACCCTGTAATTACATGTATCAGAAATCATAATGTGCTTTTAAATATATCCTTAATGTTACACCTCACTATACAGACATCAGGCCCTGAGTTCTCAGTTAAGAATTTACTCATCTTTCAGTCACTGTTTGTGAGAAATATCTTTGATCCAGAAACACAAAAATTTCAACATAGTTACTAATTGATGTATTTGATAATTACAACAACAAAAATTTTATTAAGGGCTATATTTTAGTTAAAATAAGGCAAACAGTTTTGAGTAAATTTAAGTCTGAGGATGCTTTGTGAACTAACTCATATAAAGAATCAAGACTTGTAATTCTCAGGAATCAAGATGTGTATTAAATAAATCCCTGATAGTAACGCCTCAGTATAATACAGGTACTCTCAGGTAGAATCTAGTCAGGTAGAATCAACTTTAGTAATTATCAGAAACTACGATTTAAAAAAAAAATCCCTTATATTAAGCCCCACTGTACAAAAATCTGGTCATATAGAATTAATACCAATGTGTAAACTGGTAGACCTCATTTTTTCCTCTCATGCTACATGTATCTAATTACGAAATCAATACACATCTGCAAATAATTTATTACAGCATTTAAATTTATTTTTAAATTTGACACCTCCAACTTTATGCAATTTATTACAGCATTTCAATTTTTTCTCAGGTTATTTTTAAATTCGAATCTCCTCCAACTTTCACATGCAACCTAAACCACTGACTAAAATCAACATTTGACTTCACCTTCGATTGACTCACGAGTTTGCAACAAGGTCACAAGACAATTTAAACACGAACTTGTAGAAAAGCCTGATATTGGGTTTATTTAAGCCTGGACGTGTTAGTCTATCATGATATTGAGTTTATTTAAGCCTGGACGTGGCAGTCTATTTAACAGCTTTTAACACGATTGTGTCTCCCCACAACATGACATTCAAATTCTAAAATCTTTTGGCAAATATGTCTAACTCAATCATTCGTAAAAACACACAGAGAAAAACACACAAATTGGGACAGAAGTTTGTAATTTTGACTTTTTCCACGAGTACGCTTTGTAGGTTCTAGTATTCTAGAACGTTACAAATGGTTATTCATCATTATTACATGTATATTATGTCGGACAGTAAAGAGTAGGATGTTAAACCCCATTCAGGGGCGGATACAGGGGGGGTGACTAGGGTGACTAGTCACCCCCCCTCCCCACCGGTGTATAGGAATCCCGGGTCCTACAAGCTTCCACCGGTGTGCATCTTATCAGACACACAATCAGCATCTATGTTACTAGAGGCAGAAATTAGCTCCGTAAACCGTGGTCGGTGAGACAAAACATGGGTTGTCACCCCCCTCAAAAAAATCCTGGATCCGCCACTGCCATTTCATTTCATTTTACTCATTTTCATTGTACATGTATGAATACAATGTAATTATTTTGTAACAAATAAAACCTCATTTCCAGTGTTCGAATATGATGGGTTTATTTATAAACAATTAAAACCATAGCCTCACAAAAATTCCATAAACCCCTATAACAATACCCTTCAAGATATTTACTTTAAGAAAAGACAGTGAGGCTGAAACCTTGATAAACAGCCCTTTATATTCTTCAATCAAGTGATTTAATTAGACAGAGTGCATGAAGAGAGAAAGGGGTTTGACCTGCCATCTGTGTTAATGATATCAAGGATCTGGAGAAATCTGTAACAAAAGGGTTCAAGACCCGTATCAATGTGTCTGCATCTGTTATTTAGGCCACAACAAATATATTTTCTGTTTTGATAAATAAATAGTCAATTGAATCACGTGAAAGTGTTTTGTTTCAAATTTCAAAACTTAAAAATTGGGAACTAGAATCCTTTAAACTGTGCAAACAAGTACTTTTTTTTTAAATATGTCTTTTCCCCAGAATAATTAAGGAAAATCTTTATGGGTGTTTCCCCAAACAACAGAAAATCAAATCCGTGGATGCTTATTTAAATCTTATTACGTAATACTCATCCCATTTGTTTGTTTCTTCTTAGGGTTAAAAGTCCACTTCATCTGATCCTTATAGCCCAGACAAGTTTTATAACCATCCCTTAAAACAGCCCCTTTTTGATAATTATTATTATAGGACAGACAGAACAATGATTCATACTTTAGTTGTCATTAACAGGGGCCTCCACCTACTCTTACTTTCAACAGTCAAGGTTTCTTCTATGTGCACACAAATGTGTAGGCTATACAATGTGTTTCAGTTATTTCGTCCCATCTGAATTAGGGGGAAAGAGAAAGCATGTCTAAAGAATCCTTTTCTATAAGAAGCCAAACAGAAAGACAAACACCTTTTCTACTTTTCTTTTGAATACAGGTACAAGTTTATCCCAAAGTTTGAGTGATATCTGAGTCTGAGGTACCGAAATGCCAATTCAGACCACTGCTTTAGTTTATATTGACTACAGATAGCGTTAAACCCAAGACATCTGTGAGCGGAATCCCCAGAATAACAACATCTTGTCTACAGAGAGTTCCTGATAATAATCAGACATAAATCTGGTCATGGTCAAATAATACAGCCAGTAAAATTTGGGGCCAATTCATCCAGTTATCTTAAATATGTTTTTCATTTTGATTCAATCTCCCTTTTACAATGGTTGATGTTTCTAGCAGATGTGCTGACCTGTATGTGTGTCGACGATCATGCTGAGTACGTTGTTTGAGGTTGCTGTGTTTTTTGTTTTTGTAGAATTATTGCTGGCCGTCTGCTCAGGGTGAAGTGAAAGACAAGACGCCTAGTGAGGTGTCTGTGTCGATTTACTTCCTCTGTTTGAAATCGTATCACAGATGTTTTTCATATCTCTGATATAATATTTCTAAAAGTATCTGAAATCTGAACAACAGGAATATTGCTCGGTGCGATTCGTTGGGGTATGTTTGATCAGTGTTAGTCATTCTGCAAGGCAGGAATCTTGTTCCGCAGGCCATTGCTGCATCTTTGAAAGGCGTTAGTCATTCTCTATTGCATATTGTGTTTCAATATTTAGCCTAAATCTAATTTCTAATATAGAACATGATGGATGGCAAGTCTATGACAGATACTTGATGTTGTTTAGGCTACACCAATTCTATTTTCTGTTCTTTGGGGTCTCTCATCTTTAGGGATCTCACAAGCCTATGTGGCATTCTAGGGCAAAAGTTTAATTGACTGCTTTGTTCAGTGCCTGTGCTCAGTTGATTGCTTATGATTGAAAAATCTTACAAAATGAATATGTCTGGTATGCACTTAGATAATAAGCTTATCTGGAGGTTATGATGCAGATTGCAACCTAATACCATTTTCAAAAATATTTAGTAGTGCACTTGAAGATGAAATTATGATACACTACTTGAGACCAGTTCTGGCACAAGCAACACTTATATATCTACTCTAGAACAATTCTCGCACAAGAAACACTTCAAATCTCAGATACAGAGCTCAATCTACAGATTTACAAAAGGTCAAGGATATTCAGATTTACAAAAGGTAAACTCAATCGGTATAGGAGATGGGGGTACTTCATGTCAAAATTTTATAAAATTTACCAGATGTGTCCATTAAACTACACTGACAGTACATAAATACCTTTGTTAAAATTAAACTCCACTTTCTCCATAAATCTGATTTTCTACAATCAACAATGTTACGCTTCCTGCCTATCCAAGTCCAGGCTACACCACCAATGCATGCAACCAAATCCCGTATATACAGTTGGGAACCTGACCGTCTTCACCAGATTTTAACCAGATGCATTATATTATATTTCAATAAGAGATTTTTATGTACCTCCTTGAGGATCGACCAGTCGTTTCATACATATAGCAAAACATGTACCTCCTTGAGGGACGACCAGTGTTTTTATATCAAACCCCAGTTGGGGTTCAAGTAAGGCCAACAAATAATTGTAAAGGAGCCATGAAGTTATGAATTTTTGCTGTTTTGCTGTTAAAATGTGTCCTTGATCAGCAGGGTTCTCGATGGACAGAAGCTTAGTTCAACCTACCACTGATGGCTTTAATGGAATCAATACGGAATTCATATCAAAGGAATGCCTTTATTTATTTCCTTATAAAGAGATACAGGACATTTTGGGACTAACATATGGTAAAACTTTATTCATATACAAGCTTGGGATCGAACCCACACCACTTGCCTCAATGACTGACTTTATGATCTAAAGCAAACACAATAGACAAATAAGAAAACCAACTCAGTCACAAAAAAGAACACAATATAAGGCACCAAGCATTATTACTCCTGGTTACATATAACCTTTCACCTTTGATATTTAACCTTTCACATTTTACACTTGCAGGGAATCTGTGAAATTAAATACTCAACCAATACTTCACGTCTAGATAAAATAAAATACTAGAAAAACACTTAAATATTGACCTTTTCATGGAGTAGAAAACAATAGGCTAACAAAAACCAAACAAAAACCCTCACACTTGAACCTAATTAAAACATTGTAGATTTTGACCTTTTTGAATTTGACAAGATATTCACATTTTCTTTAAATGTATGAAAACTGAAATGAAAATGTTCTTGTATTAATGTAGATGTGGTTCAATGGTAATCACGCTCGCTCAGTGGGTATATCAGAACAAAGAACAAGTATGCTAAGTTTCATGTTTATCGTACTCCAATTGGCAAGCCCACCAACTTTTCTGAAGAGCGTTGCCGCCAAGAAGAAGGAACCAATTCAGATTACATGAATATGATATCATTTCCTGACAATCACTTGACATCCTTCCTGGCACGCTTAAAATGTATACTGTTATTGGCTTTTTTTAAAGAGCGTTACCCCAAGAACATGACGAAGAAACCTATTCACATGAGTTGGTATTGTTTCTGGACACCGTATATAGTTTCCTACAAAGATGCCTCTGATTGCAGAATTGAAATTGGTATTGTTTCTGGACAACCATTCAGTGCTTATAGGTGACACCGTATATAGGTCCCTACAAAGATGGCTCTGATTGCAGAATTGGAATTTGATTAAATCTATTTTGACCGTTTATGATGTCGACTGGGTGACTTGCATCTTTATTAATAATACATGAGCTGATTAAAATGTCAACTGATATAAATACGAATCAGTCGGAACATGACCTTCACAATCCCACAAACCACGGACGGCTAATTGGGACTAATTTCATTCATTAATTGCACATTCAGTTGGAATAACAAAAGAATCAATGAATACCCATCCTACTAACGAAATGGAGTTTCACATCCTACATGTACTCTTCTGCTCCATTTGGGTTAAGAAAGATACCCACTCATTTATGTATATCAAATTATCACTGTCCACTGGCCAGGGTTCTTTCATGGGACCTTGAAAGTTATACACACTAACACTATTTATGGATTACCAAGTTATATTCGATACAATTCGATACAATCTGTTATTTCCTATGATATTCTTTACATATCTTATTTCCACTCAGGAAGCTTTGTTTACGCTTATTAACTGAATCATAATATTTTTGGCCTTGCGCTATTTAATAATACTTGTGTTACCATGGAAATGAAATTAATAGAAATCTGGTGATGTTTAATGGCCTACTCTTCTGATACATGAGGGAAATTTTTCTGCCACAGTTAACTACAAATTGTCAAGGTTTGTTTTCATGGGAACTCAGGTAATTTTTGTCCGATATGAACAACTAGATACTGTTCCCCGGGCAACAAAGGGATCGAACCCGGAAACACCGAGTTACCAAACCAGATCCTTACTCGTTAAATCTGGCATCTACAACATTTACCATGGAAACAAATATGGTAAACCATGGCATCAAAATGCTGATGTGTGGTGTTTTTGTTAATTTTGTATCAAAGAAATCCATAGGATCGGAACCAGGAACCACCAGCTTACCAAACTTGATCCTTACCCATTAACCCTGGCATCTACTACAGGTACCATGGAAACAAATTTCATATACATTGGCATGGAAATGCTTCTGAGTCTTCTTATCAATTTAGGATCAAAGAAATCCCTGTTTCTATCAACTTGTGGGAACATTTACCCAGAGAGAAATTTACGGCATGTTGAAACAATAAATCCCGCTAAATTTACTACTTTTACAATTTGATATTGACAGGAGTTATAAATTTCAGAGATGTCGTCACATGATTAAATATTTTATATGCCATGTGTTTAAAATAAATTCTAGAAAAAAATGTTTATTCCCACCATTTGGAAGATAGGAGTAAGTATGGCTGCCCGAGTTTTTATTTATATACAGGAGTTTGTGTGACTGCCCCAGTTTTTATCTAAATATTCAACATACTGTGACACTATCTCACATTTAAATTCTACTCCTTTGTGAAGGGTTTCGGATAGCTGAATGGTTGACGCAGTGGGAGGAAACCCTGGGGACTAGAAACATCAACGAGGTTGGACAGGCGACCCTACTCCTTGTCACATATAATCGGCAAATTGAAACCACGCCAGTTGACTCAATGACAGACCTTATGATACAACGTGTACACATTAACCTTTCGGCCATCCAAACCCCGCTCAGTGGAGAGACTATTATTCTATCCTTTGTGAAGGCTGTAGGTCATGTGGTGACTAGTCTGTCATCATATACATTGACTAATGACAGGTTGTCTAACAAAAACAATAATCGTGATTGATGATCGTTAAATCATGTAGATGATATGATTAATGGACCTACATAAACCTAATAAAGTGGACAGCAACTATTATGTTCAAGCGAAGAGACTCCAACCCTCATCTTGTTGACCCCAATTTCTGCAAATATTGGTCAATAAATTTTGAAACTGGCGACTTTTTGGGCGATTTACTTGTAGCAAAAAATTTTTCGGGTAAAGGTCTAGATTTACTAGTTTTAAAAGATGATTAGTTTCAAAATCTTGAAAAGAATTTAAAAAAAAATTGCCAGGCAAAAACAACATATTATATAATTAATTTTTAATTAAAAACGTTAAAAAAAAAATACCAAAACACATTTTTATTTTAGGGTGGGGCAAATATATAGAGGGAAATTTAAATGAAAATCTGGTGGAAAAAAAATGTTAAATTTTAGTTTTTTTGTACAATAATTCCTAAAGAATATATAATTTTCCTGACCTATTTTGAGTTTCACAAATATTTTTCAGAACACATCTGTTTTTTAAATTATCCTAAAACAGAACTCAATCCATGAAGTTTGGTGCAACATGTAATAACTGATCCGTGCAGGAAAACCTCATTACGCTAAAAGTTGTAAGATAACGTCCAGATATAACCCGTCTGGTGCGATGTTTCTACAGACACAGCTTGGATCGCCTGATGCGATATTTCTACAAGCACAACTTGCTGGTACATTTATAATGTTTCGTGGAATACAAGAACATGAGTCACATTGACATGATGTTGTAAAGTTTTTAAATCTTTTTTTTGTAAATTGAAGAAATATTTCAAAAGAAGGAATGGGGTTTAATATCCTCGGAAACAGTTTAATAGTTTCACATTGTTCATTAACATTACACATCACAGTATTCTCAGAGAGAGAGAGAGAGAGAGAGAGAGAGAGAGGTGTAACTTCACTTGACACCAACAAGGTCATTTCAGGACTAACATGATTTTTAATTTAATTATGATACAGCGTAAACATGCTGGAATGGACTAGCTGTACCTGCAGTTTTATTATACATAATTTAACAAGCAAAATGAAATCTATTCCATGCCCAGATACGATCAATCGAGAATTTAAATAATACATGATGACAAATGATTAGATGACAGTTGAATCCTTAAAACATCAATTATTCAACATGAGTAGGACTTAAAAAATCTATCAATCGAAAATCTAAACCATGTGTCTATGAAAGTATCATCGGAAATACAGGAGTAGGAACTTTATAATTCTGATTCCATTTGTAAAACTATGTATAACACAAAAGGGTTTGCGGAAAAAATTGTGTGTTTTAGTCTTCCTCACTACTCCAATGCCAGAAATGTATGGGAGTTTATGACTGGTCAAAATAATCAGACATGCTGATTCAAACGTTGCAATGATTCATCTGATAAAATGATTATAATTGATTTGGGTGGGGCACAGGCAAGCCTGGACATACGCTAGAGAAAATGCAAAAGAAATGAAAATTGGTTTAATGTCCTGCTGTATTGCCCCAACCCGGCTAATGAGGCACACGTGAAATTAGGTGTTACGAGTTGTGTCTTTCCTTGTATATTTTTTAACGACACACGAAATGTGTAACAGTAGAAAGACGATCAATAAAGGACGTTTAAAAGAGAATGCGCTTTTAGATTATTTCAAGTTCGTTAATCAAAGGGAAACAATACTTTGATGTTTTATACGTAAAGGAAAACAAAATGGAGAAACATTACAGATAAAACATTTATCAATAGATTGTATCGATGACTGACATCTACTTCGAAAATGAAAAACAAAACGAAAAAAAAAACGATATTATTAGGTAAATGTTAGATTGTATCAATGAAAAACAAAACAGAAAAAACCCTTCTGATATTAATTGCTAAATGTTAGAGATTACTTTAAGATGAAATTCATTTTTAAATATCAGTGATATTAGAATATAGAAGTTTCCTAATAGCATGCATATTTCTCTTATAAAAAACAATGACAAGTTACCATAGCAACTGATCAAAATAGGTGTGGTTCGAAAAGATTATGGAAGCCACCAGAGAAAGGACAGATATTACAATGTATATTTCATCGCATGGAATCAAAGAGCCTCAATCTAAAGTCGATAATCAGCACCGGGTATGGTGCTTATCAATTAGTAACAAACTGGGAAAGTATTTTATTTATAATAGAATTGATAAATGGAGATCAGGATAATAATAATTTATTTTTATATAGCTTTAATCCATTAATTTCAATAAATATTTGCTGACAGACTGAAAACACTCTTCGAAACGTCGCCTTAATAAATCAGTAGCTGTTTTTCCATAAGTATGTAATGACTCAATAATTTAGTGTGACAATTCCTTCATGGTAATATTTTAATGATTCATTTTGACTCACTCTTCCTTTATTACATTTAATGGAGAATAATTGATTGAGGCATAAAAAATATCACAATAAAAATATACTCATTTTAAACAATGAATCGACCCAATATTTAGTTAAGTTTCATGTTTAGCTACTGACTGTGGTAAAATCCATTATTAAGAAGGGGATAAAGGAATACGTTTTGAGTCTTGTATCAGCAAAGATGAAAGTCAATATCCATGCCCATATCTTTACTGTATGATTTCTACGCCTTCAGGCTAAACCAATCAATTTCATTTTATTGATACCTTTCAAAATAACCTGTCGCTAACGGCAACTATTCACGGAAAACATCTTCATTATTATCTTAATCAAGGTGTCATAAACTTACAGACGCAAATCAGCGCAAAATAATAAAGTCTGGAAAAAAACAACCTGTTTTGTTTCATTTCAATTATTGCTGTGGGATCATCACAAAATCTGACAACATATGTTTAAATGAATTACTCGGGAAAAGATCACTATCCACCCATAGGTTTTGCATTTGAACACAAGTTCCTTAAAATCAACTTTATGAAAAGACAAGGCCTGAATGCAAAGCAGAGTATTCCTACAAATGTAAACCAAATTCAAATTTGTTCGGGTGTTGCACTAGGGTTTCAATTAAAAACTCCACGAATCAGACAACTTTTCAGTCAAAGACAACAGCTATTCGGTTGAAGACTACATCAAATGCTCGTACAAAGCAGGCCTGTGTGAAATCTGTTCACCATGATGAACCATCAGAATATAGAAATAATGATGATATGCAAGAACAACAGCTGTACAAGATGGCAACACTGTCTAAGAATAACACCACAACAAGTCAAGTTCCATCATTCTCAGAATACCCGTAAATAATAATGCTACATCCACTTATTTCATGCCAGATATAATAAAGATGTTGATCGTGGGTGTGGAAGTTCTGTCCTCAGTAGACAACGTATTATTGTTGATCTCATCTGAATCTGGTCTGGTTTCCTTTGATTCCATGGTTACATGTTTGTGTGTGTGCATGTGTGTGTAGGGGAGGAGTATTTTCAATGTACCTATAACCCCCCTAAATGCCATTGAAACAAAATGATTGATCAAGTTGGGTCTCAGACTGATCTCTATGTCTTTCTACTGTAGCCCTTATTTTAGAACACATCGTGAAAACCTGGGATGGGTCTAAGACACAACTTCACGTAAATATACACAGAATTTGGGCAGATATTTTAACAAGTGTCAATTATAAGTAATTTGTAAATAACCTGCTTCAAAACATTGCCAAGATCATGACTAACTAAGGCCTACCAAACCCCTTGACTCATAAAATTAAACCATTTCTTCTCCCCCACCCTCCTAAACATGTCAAACCTTGACAAAAGTATAACTAAAGCCTCTCTCCCACCTCCCCCTAACTCGAGAAAGTGTTGTATATTTATTGTAAGATCTAACTTAGATTCCAACTGTTAAGTAATTTAAACCTCTTTAAGAGAGTTTTAGGTTGGATGTTGTTTTTGTGTAACTTGAAGTTTTTCTTGTAGAGGTAATTAACATGCTATTAGTAATGTTTCAACGATATCAACAAAACAGTTTTTCCCCGTTTTTCCTACGATCACAAATAGTCTCTAAACTGTCTACCAGACGCTGATGATCAACATATTTATAATTCAAAGTTTCTTCAAAGAACAAAGTCACTTTCCATTATGGTTATTTTAATCAATTTTTATATATTTTCACATTACTTTATAAAAATATTTTTTTGTCATGTCTAAGAAAATTATAATTTAAAAGGTTATAAAATTTCTTCCATTATGGCAGAGATAGATATGGGGTTTAATGTCCAGTCCATTGGACACAAACTAGGTCATTAGACTAACTCATATTTCAATATTTCACTTTCCGGTATAGGTTGTTAGTAGCGGGAAGCAGGCAACTCTAATCCTAGTCACGTACAATTGTGGGATCGAAACCATGTCACTTACATGTAACTCAATGACAGACCTTAAGATCTAAGTTGGTATGTTTGTTATTTTCAGTTAGTAAGCTTCCTACATGTATGGTGACAGGGGATCCCTAAATCTAAATATTGACATCATCTGGAGACGTAAAAGCCTCAAATGACAAAGACAGATTGTCATCCCACGAAACCAATCAACCAACGAGTTTGACAATTTTATTTTTGACCAAGTTTGTTTTCCATTTTCTCACCACTTTAATTAACAGGTATTTCTTATCACCTGTGACCTTTCATCGTTGACCTCTAGGTAAACAGAGAGCTTAACAAAACGATCAACGGGTGATAAAAGTATGTTTACCTGAGGGCAATACCTGCACATTATAGATCTACATCTACACAACAATATACCTGTACAAACAATATACCTACATGTATATGAATCAAAGGCCTGTATACCTGTAGTCGATCAAAGGCCCATCATACACATGATATACCTATAGTAAACAAAGGCCTGTATACCTGCAGTGGATCAAAGGCCCATCATTAAATTCAAAATTTGGATCTTTCAAAAAAACCTCAACTACTCCCTAATACGATCTCAATTTCCTGTCATCATCAATGTTCAGGTTAAGGATTGACCTTTTTACCTGTAAAACACCTGATAAGGTATTTTTTGACACCTGTAAACGAAAATAAGGTGAAAGTTGAACAAATATCAGATCGCTTGTATTATTATTGACTCTATTATTCTAACGGTTCCCACAACGTACCTGGCTAATTTCTAGGGTATTTACCCTTTGTGTATACATCAAAGGGATTTTTGTACCTATTGTAAAACGGAAATTACTCACTTAAAGTGAGAAAGTGATAGAGAAATTGGCTTTTAGTTTATTTTAATAATGTCCATATTCTCACAACATTCTCTGATGGATTCTGATAAACTTTCAAGGATGGTCTTAAATTAAAACCTGGAGTTTTTAACACAGGCTTTTATATTCAAATATTTGGTTATACAATGTAATAATGTTAGCTTCTTGGTTCTACATCCTCGTGCCATGAGAGATATTTCACCTCACTTTCTGTCCTAGGTCCCTTATAAATTAAATCAAAACTTCGGCAAATAGTGTATCTGTTCTCTCTCTCATGTCTTTAGCTTTACGAATGGGTGTAACGTGATCAAGCATTCAAATCGAATTTATATTTGAAAGAAAGGTATATAGGTAATTGCCCATAAACATCAAACAATTAACAAATCAAGAATTTTTATAATCAGAGCGTAATTACATAGGTAAGGTACTTCAGACAAAAAAACACAATTGACTAAAAACCTTTTATAGAATTTGAAAAACCCTTAAAAATTTAAATACTCAAAACGTGAAAAGAAAACAGCCACTTGAAAATGAATAATTTCATTAACAAAGATGTCAAGGCAGGAAAAATTATCTTTTTTTCTCTTTCCCAAAAAAAAAAAATCTATTCATTATGAAAATTTATTCAAAAAAAAACAATTTTCTGTGGATGTTGAACCGAATCAACTTGAAGCCTGACAATAGACGTCACAATTTATCGGAGTGCTACATCAGTGATGAGGTGTTTCCCTTCAGGCGAAATCGTTGAGACGGAACGCAGTAATTACCTTACTATACTCTGTGTAAACCACTTGTACAAGTTTTTACCTATTGTACTATATATATACACAATACATCTACTATCTACCTTGTCTATTTCTCCAGAAAGGTAAACTTTGAAAAAAAAAGTGCTAAAATCATTTACAGATTTTACGTATTTTTGATTGTATTTTTAACTGAAGAAATCAACATTCATTTTTTGACAGGAGAATAAAAAGAAAAGTCATCACATATGTTTTTATTTACATGCACTTAACTCTTGTAATTCATGTTGTATTTCTCTAAGACAGTACGTTTAAAGATTGTTGATTACAGGTATGCTTAAAACATCTTGATAAACAGGTAACCTTGATACAGGTTTAACATCCACTTGACACAAACTAAGTCATTGTGGGACTAACATATGGTTCATTTTCATTATAATAATTCGCTTGTGCATAGAGATCATTAACTGAGGGAGGAAGCTGGAGGACCTGGAGAAAACCAACAAGATTGGACAGGTGACTCTACTCCTTGCCACATACAACCAGGGAATCGAAACCACGCCAGTTGACTCAATGACAGACTTTATGATACAGCGTGCACGTGCTAACCACTCGGCCATCCAACCCCCGCAACTTGAAACAACAAGTTTAAAACCGTTCAAATTCTAAAATTAGCAAACATTAACCTCATATTTCTATATATAATACAAAACATTATAAAAACACAGTTTCAAGTTAATGTCCGCAATCTATGTGTTGAATTTTTAAAAGATAAATATAAATGTACTTGACTTATATTTTTTATGTAAGTTAAATCACTCATCTTAATTTTAAGGTCAATTTATACATTAATGAACTCGATTCGTGCAGAAAAACGTAGGTTGTTAAAACCCCATCTCTTTATATATTATATGGTCTTTTTGTTTTATTTATAGATTTTCTTCATCGAGCTCATATTTGTATAAGAACTGATACATACAGAGTATTTCTATAGGATATAAATGCCGATATATTTTACGAGAATTTTCATAGAAAACAGATCATCAATTCGTGTATTTATAGCAACAGGAATAGAAAATGAATCGACTCGTATAATTCAGTTAGCACAAAGAATTTGATTATCTCACCAAATAAAACTTTTCATCATCGTAGGTTAATAAAACCACTGAGATCAGGTCGAGCAATTGAATTATGAAATAAAAGAATAAGTGGTTTTCCTTGGTTTCTCGACAATCAACCAGGTCACTGCGGGTATATTTCAATAACTCCCAGTTCATCTACACAATATGGTGTCATGAGAAATCGATAAATAATAAAGAAAAGATATATAGGGAAAAGACTAATAAAAAGATGTCGATAAATTTTTTCTTGAATTCAATAAGTTTAGTGAAAGAGAACCTACATATTCTAATACATTGAATATTATACAACTGTTTCTTCAGAATTCAATAATTTTATCAACTTAACATAAAATATCAATAGTTAGCTATGAATATGAATGTCAGTCGTGCATGGGGTTAGGTATAATTACTCTCTGTGGTACTCTCGTTTGAGGAGAAAGTTGCCTACCCAACCTTTTGGTTTCTCTGGATCCTCCGGTTTCCTTCCACTGCTAAAGACCTCTACACGAAGCGAATTGAAATAAAATTGAACAATGTGTTAGTCCTGAAATGACCTAGTTTGTGTCGAGTGGATGTTAAACCCCATTTCTCTCTCTCTTTATGTCTGTTTCGAAGAATATTTAAGATATTGTGTAGGAATTCTCTCACCCCAAATGTTTCACATATATATTCTCCAGTAAATAGTTATCTTATCTTTTCAACAATGTTCCTACTATTTACACCTGTCGTTTGTTAATCAACACGTGTGTTATTGTTTTAATTCTGGTAGTTATCAGGTATTTTACCTGTCTCGTCTCTCTCACACCTCATGAAATATCTTCGGTTTATTCTCACGGAGGTGGAGATGGAGGTTGAGATGAACGAAAAAAGATTGTTTTAGAATCTCAAATAATTGAAAACACAATGTATAAAAACATGACAATAAATTTCAGATTAAATAAATGGTACTCTAGTAGAATAAAACAGAGAGAGAGAAAATGAAATGGAGTTTAACATCCACTCGACACACTTTAAGTCATTTCAGGACTAACATGGTTCAATTTTAATTTAAAACGATTGTTTGCACATACATGTAGGAGTCTTCAGCAGTGGGGAGGAAACCGGAGTACCAGGAGAAAGCACATCTGGTTGGACAAACGACCCTAATCTTTTAACGTTTAAGCTGGAAATCGAAATAAACCGACTGACTGAAATGAAATGGGGTCTAACATGCTACTGTTTAGCACCAACTGGGATAATGAAGACAGACCAGTTCTCAGAAAAAACATTAAATTTGTAATAGAAAAATACAGAATGATTGGAGGTATTTTACTGATGTTACAACTGCCAGGGAGCTATTAGAGTTTATGGGCCAAGTTCGTCAGATTTTTATACTTTGATTGAAGCCAAATTGTTTAAGTGTCTTGGCTCTTATCATCGGCCATTTACAATAATCTCAAGCCATAAAATCATTTTAAGATGCTAATATGAAAGTATTTTTGACAATGCCCATCTCCACCCAAAAATAATTTCTTTCTTAAACAGGAAAAAAATCACAACCTATAATTAATTCTGACAGATTCTCCATCAAATCTAATTCTTCATGTTTAGCATCGGAAACTGTCTGACTTCACTACGTCAAATGTTGCCTAAAGTACCACCATTCCGATTTAAATCATGCCAAAATAAAGAATCGCCAAGTATTTCTGAAGTACCACCAGCTGTCGATAAATGCCAACACCGAGTATTTTTAATTGGTGGAGTGTAACTTTAAACTTTATGTAAATCATTTGATGGTTTCAACACATGTTTTACTCCTGGTTTAAAATAATCAACATTTTCTTTTTCAACTCCAGTTCTCAACTCGGATCAAATATCAACTTTTACTGGTGCAAGACAAGAAACAACACATTTTTCTTTTTCCACGCACGGCTAGTTTAAAATTTACTGAGAAACACACATTCTATGTTAATTTGTGCGACATTGTGATGGCGAATATATTGCCAAGGCAGTGGCAATTACACCTACATGTAGTCTTATTCAAATTCCAACAGCCAACAGCTCACTTTGCGCAAAGGCCCAGTGGGGGCAACACCTAGGTAAATTAGTCCCAATGATATTTTTTGTTCCACTGGTAACTAAACATGGTTAAGATTGTGGCAGTAACAGAGTAGGCAGCAATGCTGCCACCAGGGCAAAATTCTTTAGTATTATAATTCAAAATGGGGACTTTAACATTGCTGTAACATTTGTGTTATTATCTATTTTGTCATTTAAATTAGAAACTTGTAAATCTGGACTAATACTGTATCTGTAACAGTATATATTTTGACATTTAAATTAGAGACTTGTAAGTCTGGACTAAAGATTGGAATCAGACAGACTAATTGATTTACAGTCTTGTTTTCAACAATTAGCAACAATTAGATTAAACTTTGTGATAATGAATTAAAAAGTAGGAATGACATGTTAACGAGACACACGATTAATTAGTACAAATATCTTAGTGATTATAAGCCCAACTTTAATTAGCAACAGATAAACGAGTTAAAGCCATTATTTTTTGAATCTTTTGCAAACTCTGTACAGCATGGTGAAAGTTCAATCTATGAAAAGGAATTCAGTCCAAAAGTTATGTTTACAAAGTTACGCTATCCATTGGTGGATGATAAAAACATATCAGCATCACAGCTAAAGACCCCTACCGTCTAGCAAATTATTGAAATAAAACTTAACCATATGTTAGTCCCAAAATGATGAAGTTTGTGTAGAGTGGAGGTTCTCTCTCTGTCTTTCTATCTTATCAACAACAACAAAACCATGGATCATGTTACAAACAAAACAAACATTGTATCAGACTGCTTCAATTAACTGGGCATTACAGACAATATTGCCCTGACAGACAGCCAATTTGGGGCAATTATCGCTCTATATATCATGGCAATAAATCACCGTATACCATAGTTATAATGCCGAGTTGAATAGAAATAACCACTAGGTGTCACTCCAATAGACAAGTCACATCAACCAAGTTCAAGAGAACATGACAGGCGGACATGAACCAAGTCAGGTCTGACCCGTCAAATTACAATACTCAGGAATTTTACACAACTTTATTTTTAAAATAACAAAGCAGGATCCAATATAGATATTTTCCAAAAGATTTTGTAACATTATATTTTATATTTTTCTTAAAGAGTTAAAGTTAAGCCAAAAACGGCATGTCTTAAGAGAAACCTTTACATATTAATATAATGTGGAGCTTATTCGCAGTAGCCATCATATCTAAGACTAGTGACTCACATATGGCTATATTTCTATATTGTAATTAGGGCTGAATTTTGCCTGGGCAGCACCTATTCTTGATCAAATTCAAACGGTCAAGGGTTCTTTAATGTGCATTCGGTAAATACATATGGGATTATCGTACATGTACTTATGTTGGGATTCCCACAGGCAAGTTGTAGCCAGACTTGAATAAACTACCAAAGGCCCTTTTCCTCTGTCTGTGCTGGGATTCTAACATCAAAATTATAGTCAAGAGACCATTATCCTTACTACTTGAACACGGCTAGTCACCTGATGTCTGTAGCCCCCCTAGTGAGAAATAGATCCAGATTAATATGACGGACACGTGGGGATGATATCAGATATTAAATGTTGTTATCCAGGCTTGGAACAAATCGTCTGCCAGCTTTACACCTACTCAGGTAAGATGGAGTAGAATTAGGTATTTAATGATGTTATCCTTGGCTCGACCACCACCATGAAACCAGGGTCTGTCAGATTTACGACGAGTAACATCTCCTTTTATTAACAACACAACCACGGTAGACTAAACAACATGCCTGAAATTGGTTCCATTCTGTATTATTGATATATATGTCTGGATGTCTTGGGATAAAATGTAGTCAGGGTAGTACTTGTATTAGTAAGGCTTCAATACAAGGAGTTTAAAACCAGTAGGGACTGACGCTGTGCTGAAAAACTTGAGGTACTTGGAAATTAGGCAGATGCAGTTGGCGAGCTCCCTGTCGATATTGGAGGGGAATATTCTTTACAATTTCCCAGCATGGTTTTCCCCTTGTCACTTTGTGACTCAGGAAAGGTGTCTAGTCCTATGGATGGGACAAATAAAAAGACATGTCATGTGTGTTGCTGTACATGTAAAAGAACCCCGTTGTAAGTTGTCTGGCAAAATGCCCTCATACATTTAGCACACTGCATGATCATTTTTGAATTCCTTGATTAAACCTAACTGTTTACTGTATTACTTTAACAGAGAAAAAGGTCCTCTAAAGAGTAATTCCTATCCAGTAATTCCTATCCAAACTTATGAAACTAATTCATATCCAAACTTGAATAATGCATACCTAATTGTGTAACACCTGTTGACAATGTTTAATGATTTAAATCTAGTCATGATATATTAACTATGGTATATTAAGTATAATGCACACCCAGTAATCAATATTTCACCTTTTAACTAGTCAATACGTTTATATACCATGATGGTAATATTTATAATAACCAAGGTAACTTTCAGGATATTGATCATAAATACCATAGTATCTCTCTCTCTTTGATGTTATTGTAAAGAGCTACATGTAAATGGATTAGAAAAAGAGATCATTTAGGAAGATGTTCGCAGAATCGCAATAAACAATTAATTACACAAGAACAACCATTTCCAACTGAATGGAAGTGGTGTTAAGTGTTCAAAAGGAAATGTTGTCAAATTTGGTATCGAAACATTGGTACAGTACTATATCATCCAATATGTAGGTGGAAGCAGAAATTAGACCCCAGAAGAAAAAGAAGAATGTTTCTGAGTTGAACCACAACAAGGGGCAATCACAGACAGCTCTGAAAGAAATCGGACCAGGGACCCTATTCATAAACTAAACTATTTGAACAAGGATGGTCATCATTGGCTGAGCAATAAAATCAAAGGACAAATCTTTTCTTTTGGCCAATGAAAGGTCTGATTACTTATAACATTCTAGTTTCGGTTTCTTGAATGCGCCCCTCAGAACATTAACTCCGGTCCCCTCACAAACGAATGTAACATTATAACTGTAAAATAAACAAAGGCTAATTAAAACTGGTACTAATTAAAATGGTAATTAATCTGACCATGTGACCAGAGGTAATTAGTCAGGATTCTGATAACAATGATGTAATAGATTTGTTTTGACAAGAGGTTTGACACTGGTTAATGGCCGAGTGTAGTTTGATAAGAAACAGATCTAGAATTCCCTTATCTCAAACTCTGGCCATGAAATACACCATAAACCTCCAAAACTTGTTTATATTTCACCCCGATATTCTAACATTTATCTTTCTGATAAAAATAATTGGGAATTGGGTGGAAAATGGCCAGATAATGATGTATAGTTGTTGAGACAAAACATGAAGTTGTATTTATATAAGTGGTTCTGGGTGTAATAGCGAGCGCTGGGCACAGATTTCCATTTTTCTCAACAATAAAAGTTCTGTCCTCAAAATGTAGACAGTTAGAAAAACTCTGATTATTTCAACCTTTTATAAAATGTAAGCTTTGTGTTTGTCTATTTTCTACATATTTCTTCCTTTAGTAAATACCCCTCTCTTCTCTTTACCCCTCGGCTTCCACCACCACCTACTCTTGTGCTGGTAGGCCTACATGAATATTCCTCTGGTTTGATACATCAATGTTCTCCTCCATCCCCCTGTACTGATACATCAAACCCCTTTTTCCCCTGTGCTGGTGCATTGATGTCCCTCACCCCCTGTTCTGGTACATTGATGTCCCTCACCCCCTGTTCTGGTACACTGATGTCCCTCACCCCCTGTTCTGGTACATTGATGTCCCTTCCCCCCTGTTCTGGTACATTGATGTCCCTCACCCCATGTGCTGGTACATTGATGTCCCTTCCCCCCTGTTCTGGTACATTGATGCCCCTCACCCATTGTGCTGGTACATTGATGTCCACTATCTACTCTGTTAATTCATAAATGTTCTCATTATCACACCCCCTCTCCCCCATCCCCATTGTGTTGTTACATCAATGTCCCCCACCCGCTGTATTGGTTCATACATGTTCTTGTTTATGACCACACCCCCACCCCTATAAAACAATTTGACGTCTATCTCACCTGACATGATGACGATATATTATGCTGGATATTCAAGATGTATATAAAAACTTCTAATATACACTTTATATAGGTGATGTATATTCCTCTCTTAATTCATAGAAACAATATTCCATCAATTCCGTTACATTACTCCAATAAACTTTAAAAACATCCACAAAATCTTTCCAATCACCCTTGATAACTGCACAAAATGGCTTCACAATCAACAAATAATCCTCAAAAGTTCAAAAACAAGTTTTCAAATTCTCAAGAAGAACATGGCTTCACATTTCTCCCAGAAACAAAGAAAGAAATTCAAAACTCATGTGACTGGTAAATTGAAAAGAAATAGTCTTGCTGGTGTAATTACAGTGTTACAGCCAGGCCTGCAGAGTTATTATGTGAAAAGCCTTGGTCTGTCTATGGTGTATATAGATATACTCCAAGCAATATAAGTAAATATTAATATATAGGCACGTATACACTGAACTCTCTACTCAACGCTATAATTGATCCACACAAATTAATCCCTCCTCGGTTTACATCAGTTAAAATCCATAAACAGGTCGACAAATATTTAAAATGAAACACACAAGTTAATGGCAGACGATGTTCTTCTTCTTTAAACAACAGACCCACATCTATCTGACCTCGTTCTTTTCCTGTGTAACTTTTAGGAAGCTCAGGCCCCAAGCTGTGTGTGTTGTGTTGGGTTGATTTTACTCTATTGACAAGCCATGTCAAGACTCAATAAACCTAGTCTACCCCACGGCAAACAATGGACTAATCTCCAGAAGTAGGCCATCAAAGGAAAAGCTTTCAGGGTTGAGTGAACAGGTAGGAAGAGTCTATGTTAATTAGGGGTGTTTAATAACAATAGATTGTATGTAGGTAGTAGTATTACTCATGTATTATTGACAGTAATTAATCCGTATCAAAGTCTACTCACTACAAGCTCTGTGTTAAATACCCTAATCGTTGATCATATCTTTAATTAATGAACATGTAAGCAGTTTTCTATAACAGAATGAGTTAGTGCCTTCCCCTTCCCCACCTCCTGGGGTTTGGTGGCCTAAGGCCTAATGATTAAAGCATGCACTTTAGATCTTCAGGTCTGTCACTGAATCAAGGGGCATGGTTTCAAGTCCCCGTTTGTACGTGACAAGGAGTGGAGTCACCTGTCCAACCTCCTGGGATTTTCTCTGAAGTCTCGGGTAGGTAGTGCAGGCAAATTATTAAAAAAAAATTGAACTATATGTTAGTCCCAAATTTCCCTGGTATGTGTCGAGTGGATGTTAAACCCCATTTCTCTCTCAAAAGTTGATCATATAGAACCTTATTTTATAAAAACACACCTTTTTATAGAAAACATACAAAGGTGTGTTTTTATATCATT
The DNA here is from genome assembly GCA_963678685.1 of Patella ulyssiponensis. NCBI lineage: Eukaryota > Metazoa > Mollusca > Gastropoda > Patellidae > Patella > Patella ulyssiponensis. Next base: position 7,250,616 of record OY783225.1, read on the forward strand.
AGTTCAGTTACTAAATGCCGTATAAGGATTTCATAGAGCATTATTTGTAAAGAAATAATGTTACTGGTTTCCGTGACAACAAGTGTATTTCCTCTCCTCCGTTCAACAAGACACTTCCCACCCTCTCTTGTCAATAAACTTATGTGAAAAATCAACAACAATTTACGGTTGTTCAGATTTTAATATTTGAAATGAGATAAGAAAATATTGAAATACGGACAGGTATCCTATCTCTAGCACAAAAGAGCTCTTATCGATGCCTTATCGAAAAAATGTTGGGAACTTTATTGGGTGAGAAAACGTGTCACTTGGGAATTTGTGTTGTTGGTTTTTCGCATTTATTAAAACTAATAATGTTTAAAAACATGCACCGTAATCACAGGTCAATAATTACTCGCGGAACAACACAAATCTCTCAACTTCTTTAAGGTAGATAAAAGTGAGAAACTGTACCTAAAGCCATATCAACACTACAGGGCATTTCGAAACCAACTTATCTTCATTGAAGATGGAAGAGAGTAGCTGTATCTAAAGCTGTGTCAACACTACAAGGCATTTATAAACCAACTTATCTTTAATGTAGATGGAAGCATGTACCTAGCTGTACCTAAAACCTTGTCAACACCATGGGGCATTTTGAAACCAACTTATCTTTATTGAAGATGGAAGGGAGAAACTGTATCTAAAGCCATGTCAACACAATCTGGGCAATTTCAGGTCTTTTATTTCTACACATATATATTTGTATTTTATTGTCCCCCGCCTTTCGAAGAAAGTTGGGGGACTATTAAAATGGGTTCTTAATCTAATTACAAGGACAGCACCATTTCCAACTGTTTTTCTACGTGCACAGCAAGGTGTACATGGGTAGAACATTTTTGTCCCATCCAAACTACTAGGTAACGGACACTACCAGCCCTAAACGTGTGTTGTATGGACAAGAGAGAAAACCAGACATGGGGTGCCAAATCTAATCCAAGGGATCAAACTCACAAGTGCATAGATGACCCCACATACATCAAAAACATCTTTTTTCCTCAAAAATTCATCCTATTTCCTACTCCAAAAATAACAATTATTGAAGCAATTATTGAAACAAAACAAGAAATAGGAAAAACTTGGAATTAACCCTCGTCTATCTTTTGTCGAGTACTAGCTAATCTTACTGAGGGTATAGAAAAGTTCAAATTCTTTACAAAATGAATAAATCTGATCAGATTGCAATGTGTGTTATGAATAGGTGTAATTGAAACCTAATTCTCACCTAGGTGTAAAATATATATTTGATTTCCACGACAACAGCTGAATACCACCATATTTATAATCTAGCATAAAACACTGCGTTTGTCATTGATTGGTTAAAATCATTTTTTTTTTACGATTCTAGAATTGTGACTGGATGTCTTTAGATGAAGGGCAAGATGACGAGTTAATACACCATACAGAACTGGACAACCAAATGGTAGGTATATTTCTTGGTTTTTATGCTCGACAGAAGTCGAACGGAACTCTTGTATCTTTCAAATCTGCCTTGTCACTAACAACATTTCAATCACGTTTAAAGACCTATCTGTTTGAGAGTTCTTACAGAGGAACTTAGTTTGGTTGGTGCTTTGAGCAGATACTTTGTTCTGGAGTTTAGCGCAACATAAGAATCCATCCTTTTTATTATTTAACTAGGGGTCGGGTGCAGTAACTTAGGCGCTGGCTCACTGATCACAACATCCTGGCATCTATTACGGTGTTCGCTGAGAAAGTTCCTCTGGATTTTCCAGCTTGGTTCTCTCCCTTGTCTGTGGTGCAAGACAGCGAGTTTGGTAAGGAGTGTCTAGTCCTTCATATGGGAAGGCAAGCTGAAGACTCATGAAGACAATATGCAGATTCACTGACATGTTGTAATGCCAGGTTGCCAGTGTCGTGCGATGCGTTACGATTGGATTGTCTCTAGAGTCCACGATCTGGTACGTTCGGATACGCTTTGATACGGGCAACACGTTTGCTATGACTGACCTCAATATATGATAAGACCAGATTGGATCACCATGATTTCAACCATTATTTCAATCGTAACGCGAATCGTGACAATGGGAACCTAGCATTAGCCAAAATAAAGAAGGCACTAATACTGCTGTCCGGGCAATATTACCCCCATATCACATTGCAAGGCATACAGTTGGATTTTAAAAAAAGTAGGACGTAAAACCCCATTTCAAACAGAACTCTCTTTTGTCTGTGGAATTGGTCAAACAAATGCAAGGGAAAAGTTGGGTTTATATACTGAATAGAATTCAAATGGAACTACATGTACCACAATACAACATGCACAATGATGGGAAAACTTCTCACTCATTTTCATACCGACAACATCAAGCTGTGAAGCGAGACGAAACAAAGAGCGAAGTTGATTCAATATTGATGATTTATTTTGTCGCGACATGACAGTATGACCACAAGAGGTTAATATTCAATACGGGAATTCATTGACTGACCGCGCCTGATCAATAAATATAATAGACAGTTAACAGCTCATCTCGTTGATGTCCTGATTGCTTTTCCCTCCCTTTTTGATCACTGAATGATAAAACATAATTCATTATTGATATTCCTAACCATTTTTTGTGTTTTTTTCCCTGATGGTTCGATTTTGTTTTTGTGTTGTTTTCTGATATCCTGAAGATCATCATTATGCTAAACCATTTTAATTTCTAGTTCGTTCTTCAAGGTCTTGATAAACAAATAATGCAATGTTTCGCATAAAATCTTTCAAAACTAAAAGATTATGAATAGAGTGACCAAGTACATTTTATTTTAAAAAAATTTTTTGTGAAGAAATGGAGGCAGATTGTCCTGAAGGATAGGAATTTAAATTGTAGTGGCCCTTATTGTCCGTATATCTATGGTTTTGGTTAAGCTAACAAGGAATATATTAGATCTAGTTCTTTCATTCAAGCAGGGATTTCATTTCCACTGTATTTACCAGTTGGAAATTGATTGTCCGTCAATTAATATGCCATGAAATTATAGAATTTCAAAGAATTAAACCGTTAAAACCACATAAATACAGTTAAATCTAGAATTTTTACCTCTCAAACCATATTTTTTGAAATACTATTACCCACCAACCCACCCCTTTCAAACCAATATTTTAACATTTGATTCAAGTGTATTACAAGAAAATACGTCAACATGTTTTCGTTTAACAGTGACAGATGTAGAATCCATAACACTTCGTTTAATCCTGATAGATTTGGGACGATTTAAACGGTTATTAACATTTTTATAGGTCGACTAATGGACAATTTAACAGTGATTTTAGCCTTACAAATGACCCTGGACTTGATAGAAATATGATGGATACATCACAATAGTTTAAAAACGTGCATTAACTTGACGCTTAATAACCAATTTAATCCCCCACCAAGGTGTAAATTGATAGATATATGAATATCAATTCGGTAATAATAACAAATTTAAGCTCGAACCAAGATCCAAAATGATCCCTGATTTGATAAAAATATGAGAATTATTTTAACAGTTTATCCGATGAGTACATTATGAATTAATGGACGATTTAACAACTTTGAACTCCCAGTATGGGTTCACTATTTACGCCTCCTAACAAGCTGTTACTAAAGGTAGTAAATATAATATATTATACGGAAGGCTATTATTTCACCCTACGTGGCTTTAATCCCCATTCTAATTAACGCACGATTGAATATCGTGAATCTGTATAATAATCTATTGGATCAACCAGTAATTATTGGGTATGAATATCACGGGCTACTATATGTGTACCCTTATTATTGTTGACTTTTATGGGGTTGATACGTGGATTGAGGAGTCAAAAGAGTCCTATCTTCCTAGAAATGATTTTCGTAACTGTGCCAGACAATATCTAGTTCATGAGTATATAATTCTATATCTAACCCCACAATGATGTGTTGGCCGCCCTGGTGAAGAAATCAAATGAAATCATATAGGGTTTAAGGTCCTACTGTTCTGCTCCGACTGGGCAAGGAAGACAGGCATATCCCTTACAGTGTGTAATGAGGGAAATTTTGCCTGGACAGCGACGCTACAGCTACTCCTATATCAAATTCCCACTGCTAGAGGTGGTCTTTTATGTGTATGCCTATGTGCACACAGGACCTTGGGGTTTTTTTCCCATCCAAATGACTCATTTTGTTCAAGACAGTTCGCTCGATAATGCAAATACCCAACCCAACTGATCTGCTGAACTGTGAGACGATATGATAGGTTATATACAGCTGGGATAGCTATTGAGCCCTGTTTTATCTACGTTAACCTATGAACGACTTACATGTATCAGGTACAGAGGATTAAAGGGCAACAATAACAGGGATTAGCAGGGTTTTAAGGGAATTACAAGTTTTATAACACAAACCCTTTAAAAAAGATACAATGACAAAACTTTGATCTCTGATTTTTCACAGCTAAGGTGAATTATGGTGGTATCATTGGTTTTATATCGCGTCTTTAAAGCGAAAGAAATATAAAATGCAGTTCCTTTAGCTGAACTAATCTGAGTTTTTTTGATTGGATTAATTGGTGCAGAATTAACAACAGTTTGTTTGGGTAATAAAACTCAAAACTTTGTCCCAATAATTCTATATTAATACGAGACCATAAACCTTTCGTTACTTGGACCTCTTGAAACAACCGCTTCTTAAGGACCGAAAACTCCCTTGTTATGCGTGTAATAACCCAGAGCCACATGATACCACTGTACTAAGGTTGTCATTTTTTGCTTGATAAAGACGACAGAACCCTTGTCGAAACAAACGTTGCCAACATTCGTTATTGCTGTGCCTACTATATATCGTACAATAATTTGAGACTGAACTCTACACTTGAAATCCAATCGTTCGTTTGTTTGTTTTGTGGGGCTCAACGTCCGTTTCTACCTCGGGTGATATCGCAGACAATCAAAATCCGACCGGGTTACACAAGATTTAAATACCCTCTTGGACATCAAAGATCATATTCTCACCAGGGAAGCAATCTTTAAATGACTGGTCGATCTGCACAAATACAGGTCAAGGGTCAAGCTTTGAACGACAAGCCATGTTATATCAGTGTGTTTGCTCAACATCTGACCAACAAGTAAATGCAAATAATATCACCTCTTCACCAGCCCGCGCGCTTTCTAAAGTGGACGTGACAACTCCAGGAGTAAATATTAAAATTGAAACGGGGTCTATTTAGGGGATCATTTACAGTTTATCTGAGCATTTCACACCTTTTAGTGTATGTACGAGGGGTCACAGCCATCCCCTATTATACTATATGTACTAGGGGTCAGTGTCATCCCTTATTATAGTGTACCTGTATATACTTGGGGGTTACAGCCATTCCTTATTATAGAGAGAAATGAAATGAAATAAAATGGGGTTTAACGTCCTACTCTTTTGCACCTAACCTGGGCTAATGGAAGATGGGCATACGCCATACAGTGTGCTATGAGGGAAATTTTGCCCGGGCAGCGGCGCTACGGCCTACTCTTATATCGAATTCCAACTGCCAAGGGATCTTTTACGTGCACTCCAATGTGTACACGGGACCTCAGTTTTTTGTCCCATCCGAACGACTAGGCAGCTGTCCTTGTCAGGCTCTCCTTCTGCATCACTGACAAGGGGAATCACGCCGGAAAATCAAGATGAACGTTCTCGGCCAATGCAGGGATCGAACACCCGACCTCCAGGCTAGCGAACCAGCACCTTATACACTTAGCCACCGTGACCCCCCTATTATAGAGAGAGATGGGGTTTAATATCAACTTGACACAAACTTGGTCATTTCCCGAGTAACATATATGGTTGAATTTTATTTCTATAATTGGCTTACGCATAGGGTTGTTAGTGGTGGGAGGAAACCGGAGGATCCGGAGGAAACCCACGAAGTTAGACAGGCGACCCCACTCCTTGTCACATACAAGTGGGGAATGGACTCGCCACTGGACTCAATGACAGACCGTATGACGTATGATCAAACATGCACGCATTAAACCACCCATCTCCCTCCTTATTATAGAGTTCCCTTCTTAAACCAGTAATAAATTCTATACAAGTCGGAATAATTTGTCGTTATAAATCAGTTTTTAATCATTCTAATTGTTGAATATATAAATTAGGATAGAAATTCTAAAAAGCTCCAGTAGTTGCGATATGCTTAAAGAATTTTTGTGAAATAATTGTGATTTTCTAGTTAGAATTCAGTGGATTAACTCAAACAATTTTCAATCATTGTCTGGAAAATGAGATAAAGATGTTAAAACTAATGAAGACTGTGAAATGGATGATAATTCAATCAACAATGGTTTATCGATATCCTGCAAAACCCTTTGACGATCAGTTCAACGCTGGGTCAACCATTCAATAAAATATCATCATTACTACTGTATCCCATCATTGACTTTCACTTTACACTGACCAGGCTGTCCTCTGGTCATTTATATGATTTGTCAATAACATGCAGTCTGATTCATATTCATGACATATTTTATGCAGTTGTCATCCAGTCTTTATGGACCTGCTTATAGTTCAACCTTATGGGTTGAACATACAATAATTGTACTACTCATTTCTTCTGGGTATAATCTTATATTCTCTAATAATACTTAAACAATAATAATATACAATAATGACCCACAGGCTAGGTAACTAAATAAGGAACCAAGGGCCTGTTTCACAAAATTTTAACTTTAAAATCCAAATTTTAGTCATTTGATTGTATAATATAAGATTGAATTTAGTGCTTAGCCAATCAATTTGGATTTTATCTTTAGTTAAGTTTTCGAGAAACAGGGCCCTAGTCATACAGTTTAAAGCAGAATAAGTTTGAGTCATCCCTTTCCTCAGACTGTCATATGACCCTAATGATTAATTTGCCATTTTGTCCCGTGACATTATCTCCAGTAAAATGTTGTCCAGATCTTCTTACTGTTCATTCTGAATATTTTGCAACGCAAAATAATTTGTTAAGCAGGCTACATATTGCACGTTGACTGTTATATTTATATAAACCCCTTGAAATCCCTTATAATCCAGCCCCGGAATGTGTGCTGTATGGACGGCGGAGAAAACCAACATCACTCCCTTTAGTCTTTATTTGAACAACCCAATTAATAAAAGGGCTCCATATTTACACAAAATTCTGTTCCTTAGAACCCAGCCCCTCTTTAACAAGCTGGGATATTTACTTTAAACTGACCCTTGATCACTTGACCACTAAATTATTCATCCTGCCGGTCAAACAGGGGTCACCATGTATCAATTCAATCTAGGTTTGACATTGTCAGTGGTGAGGGGTTTGGGGTGGAATTTGGTTTGGAATGACCATCACATTGTAGTAGGGTGGATTTGTTAATATCCAGCATATGTGGCGTGTATTTGTGTTCAGTGAGTGAGTTGTTTTAAACTAAAGTCCCTGAAATAAGATAAGCTCGGAAAGCTTGGGCTACGACATTTTAACAGAAGTGGACTGGGTTCTGCAACCACCTAGGAATCCTTCCCATACTAAGTCAATCATTCTATTATTTGTTAATATTTTTGTCATCATTTTTTTATCCAGAAGTTCCAGGCCAAATGCCAGTTTTAAATAATAATGGATATTTCAATGTTTGTCACAGAATGTCAATTTTATTTTAACTTTTAAGAAAAGTAAGCAATGTTGTACGAATTCCAAAAAATATTACGGGTGTTTTTATTTCTGACTTTAAACTTTTCCAACAAAAAGTTTCATATTTGCCTTGAAGACGATTTACTCATAATCAAAAAACCTCTCCCCCAAAAAATGATAAGATGTTAATTTTGTCCTACCTTTATAACTTTTCCTGGTGAACTCCATGGTGTTATTCTCGCAGTAATATCTCGACTAACTTTCTCACACCATTCACAAATACTTCATCCAAATATCAAAACTTCAATATTTCACTTCAAAACCTTTCTTATAAATCAGTCTATTCTTTATAAGTTTGTGTCATATGACTAATGCTTATTACAAATCCTGACTGGGTTAATTCTGGATTTAAAATTTCAACACTAATCTGAGAAATTGAAAATGTCTTACATACAAAATCCAGAGGCAAATAGTTGGGTTTTTTAACTTCACGACATTAAACTATATCTGCAAACCTCTCTTTATTTTTTTTTCTCAAATTCCAACACAATTTAAATCTTTTTTCCCAGGATTAGATTTCACACAACTATTACACCAACTTCACACCAACTAGTAAATCCTTCAAACTATTCTCACTATTTTTTTTCATAGCAAAAATTCACAACTCGTTTTGTGTTAAGTTGATGTAAAACTTTAAAAATATACTTGTAAAGGCCTCTCTCCAGATGGTACTATGACTACCGACAGACGAAAGGGAATTTGGTTTATTTTTTGATGAGTTAGAACCAAGAACAGAATGAGTATTTAAACAATCTCAGTATATGATACACACAAAACAAACAAAACACCTTTTAGATAAACTTTTCACACCTGCGTGTCCCCGGACTCTAATTGTTTCAAATCTTTACAACGCCTTTTAGCACCTATTAATTTTTAAACTCCAACCAGTGGAAATAAATTAATACCTTCACTTTTCACACTTTGATTTTTAAAATTTGTTAACGGTTGTTAAGATGACTACCTTTTTAAATGATTCATTTAAAAAAAAAAACCCAAATTTTTACACACAATATCACTGTTAATATTCAAAACTGCAATCCCTTTTCAATGATTTTTAACTTTTTTTTAAACTCCTGTTTCCACAATTTATATACCGTTTAATGATTCTTTAAAATATACTTTTTTTACACAATATCACTGTTTTTATTCAAAATTTCCTGATTTACAAAATCAAATACTCTGATTGGTTCTAAAACTAAATGTCTTTTCACTCCATACAGTGTATAAACTCTTTCACAAGATTCAAATTTGTTACAATCCTTTTAACACGTTATTTTATGATGGGGTTTAAAACGCTATAATTAACACCTACGACAAACAATACTTTATAACCTGTGTGATATTTCGTCTATTATTTATAGGGGATTAAATAACACAACTAATAGGGCTGTATGAGACAGCTAGGGCTCTAGCCGAGGAAAAGGTGCTAACTCAGGACTGGCTTGAGTAACTCCTTATCCAAGTGTCACAATTAACGGCCAATTAATTTAGGACGAATTGAGTAAAAGTTACAGTTCAAAGATTAAGCTGAATAAACCTCTGATAATTTTACACCCAGGAACATGTCATAGACGATACGAAATGATTTTATAACTTGCTTGTAGACATTGATAGAATATATTCCTCGAAACATAGCCTAAATAATCTAGTAATTGTTCGTCTATAGTTTATTGCGTTATCCAGTTACTAAATGCCTCTAATGCATTAATGGGGTTGGGTGGCGGAATGGTTAAAGCGCGGGATGGATTAGAAGGTCTGTTATTGAGTCAAGTGCCATGGTTCTGATTCCTTGGTTGTACATGACAAGGAGTAGGGTCGCCTGTCCAACCTCGTGGGTTTGTTCTGGCTTCCTCCCACTGCTACAAACCACAAGCAAATGTTTGAAAATTGAAGCATATGTTAGTCCTGAAAAGATATAGTTTGTGTTAAACTCTCTCTCTCTCTTTCTCTCTCTCTCTCTCTCTCTCTCTCTCAGAAAGGTAGTGAGCATACCCTGCCTTTAGTCTGATACTTGTCACTAGTTAAAGCCAACTGGACTAATAGTGTAAATGTATATATTTGACAATACCACAGAAAGAGTGGACGGCTAGTTTATGATTTGATGTATATTAGAATGTAGAAGTATAACTGGGCCTATTTTTTTATCTGTTTACAGTATATATTGATCTATTGTCTGTGATTGGTGCTTTTAGACTTGAGTTAATCAGTCTTATTGATTACAGGTGTCACATACTTTTCAATCATGTTTCTCTGTGTGAGAAATAAGATATAGAAATATTAATAATATCCTATGTTTCACGGAATCACGATTCGTATTATTCATGATCTGTACTACACCTGTTACATGGTGCTAGACAGGTGTAATTCACAGGTAATATAAACAACTAGGTTATACAATAAACATATAGGTAATAAACTAATTACATATACCTGTATATAGGTATGATATAACACTAGGACCAGGTATTATTATTGTGGTATATATAAGTATGATATAACACTTATACTCTATGATATAGGGGGTGGATGGCCGGATGGTTAGCATGTACGTGCTGTGTCATAGAGCCTGTCATTGAGTCAGCTGGTGTGGTTATGAATCCCCGGTTGTACGTGACAAGGAGTAGGGTCACCTGTCCAACCTCATGGGTTTTCTCTGGGTCCTCCGGTTTCCTCCCACTGCTAAAGACTCCTACGCACAAGCGAATTATTAAAAATCAAAATTAAAGTATATATTAGTCCCGAAATGACCTGGTTTGTGTCGAGTGGACGTTAAACCTCTCTGTCTCTATGATATAACAGATATTCCACAAAATAAATAGATACACAACCAGTTTCAAACCTTAAACATTTGACAATAAACCAAGTAATTTCTGTTTTTTAATTATTTTTTTTCGCAAAGAAAACTGAAAACAAATTTTACAAGGTTTTCCCGAAGAACAAAATATTTAATTTGCTTCGTAAGTCAGACTGTAAACTGGCCATTATAATCATATTATAACACATTTATTGAGTTCAGCACGGGATGAGTCGAATCTAGCCATTAACAGCGAGATGAACTTGAGTTGACAATATACTTAGTTTTTACGAATACTATATGTAAAAGAAAACTTTGCCCAGGTCTACTCTAAAATGAAACAAGAGACAGGATATGATTAAGTGTGGTATATGTATCGTATTGCCCTGTTATTTGATCATGTAAATAAAATATTTGTTTAAAGAAAGTCTACATTAAAAGAGGATAAGTAAACAATATAAATCTTAAAACTACACAGAATACAACTCTTTGCATAACAGTAGTTACTGGACAACAGAGCATTAAAATAGACTTGATTAAAATCTTTATACAAGTAGTTACTACAGAGCATTAGTGTAGATTTGATTATACAACAGAAATACAACTGATATTGTTATCTTTTGAATGGGCTTAGTATTTACTGAGATTGACAGAGTACAGCCCAAAAATCATGACAAAAACAACAAACAAGTTCATCTTCTGCCTTGTCTTTCTATACAAAAATGCAATGAGATAGAGCTAACTGAAATAACATATCTGATCACTCTGTTTCAATATTATATATTGACCTGAATCAAACATGTTTAATAAAGTTATAATATCGCCTGAAAGTGATAAGTAATAGGTCGCTACAGTCACTGATAAGGATGACATCGATGCGATTTAATGAGTCCCAAATATTAACTTTTTTCTTCTGATAAATGAAATTCTAAAACATTTTTTTCATGCATTAGAAAAATAAATATTGAAGTATTTGCCGGTAAAAATTATTTCATTTAGTGTAAATGGGTGTCAAAATAAATAAAATTCACCATTCACCCCGAAACAGTAGTGTCTTATGTAAACAATGCACGCGCCATTGAGCCAATGATTGACGCCGCGTGATGTGATTGCACGTGTTGAAGGCAGTCATCTTTTACAGAGATATTAGAAGACTTTCTCAATCCTGTGTGAAACAGATTGAGATTGTCGGTCCGAGTAGGGTGATATTAATTCATTATCCGTGACTAAGTTGATATCATGTATAAATAATGAATCGGGTATATTAGTATTAACGTCCGATATAAAATGGTGATATATTCATTATCTGATGGTTCAATGGAGATTCAATGTTTATAATAATAAATATCTAATGAATCAATGGAGACTGTATTATAGTTTTAATGTCATCATTTTATTAATAAATACTAAAATATCGTCTGTCTCCGCCTGGTACGATCAAGTAATAGTAAGTGTTGGGGCATTGCACCACACATAATTTACACAAAAACAAATATAGGAACAAGACACAATACGCAGAGATCACAAACAAACAAACAATTCAAATAAAGTGAATGGATCCGGGGGCTAGCCGTAAGCACCCCGTTTATCTATGTAGTAGAATATGGAAAATGATGTATGCTTGTTTTTAAGAGGGTTGATCAAGTCTAACAATCCTACAGCAGTTATCTCCCATTTTTTGGACCAGGCCCTATCCTCTGTGTGTGTGTGTATATGTTTTGACGAACTGCATGGGAATGTGTAATGGAATAATCATAAATAAAACAAACTTACTTAAAGTTGCGGCAACAGGTTCCCCACAGACGTCTGGACGATCTTTCAAACAGACGGAAATATTTACTGCTGCTACGTTAGATTCCTGTAAATTTCCCACAAGGTCCGGAAAATAAAAACACTGATACGCAATATCCCACTTGCCAGCGTTATTCTTGCGTTTCACACTGACACGTAAACAATAATTATCCTTTATTTTATTCTCTAGAGTTAACTCTCTCGATTGGACGTTAAACTCGACCGATGGTCCTATGGATGGAATGCTTAATTCTGAAATGAAAATACATTTATTATTAGCATGGTATCAATTTTTGAGTGGAAGTTTTTTTTCTCTTCCTTATCACAGTAGGCTCGTCAGCTAGATATGAGAAATCGTGGAGAAGGAATAAAAAAAAATTATTAAAAGGGGCTCAATAAAATGAAAATTGTTGGGGTTTATAATAGTACTTTTCTGCACCAACCAATCAAATTCAAATCTAGGAGAAAAAAAAATATTATCAAAAGGGGTTCAATGAAATGAACAGCAACAGGTTTTATAACGTTCTACTTTTCAACACCAACAAATTAAATTCTAATTTTTATTGATTCTTATATGTGTACACGCCAAATATCAAAATTTTAATATTCACCTGCTGTTTTTACGATGAGCTGTCGAGATGAATTACCTCGACCAAGTTGATTTTGACCAAAAACTACAAAACTATACGTTGTTTGTGGTTTCAAATCTGTAGAATAAAAACATCATATTTATTTTCAAATTTTGTGCCTTTGTAAGAAAATTTGTTAATTTAACAAAACTTTACAAAAATTGCATTTAAACATCTAATATTAACTCATTGAAAAGGTGAAAAACAACAAAATTTTGACAAATTTTTAGTGTTTTTTAAACCTGTGTCTTCCCTTAATGCAGTATATCAAAAGTGTACATTACTTCAGGGGAGGTAACTCCATTTTATAAAGAATGCATAAATGTTATTAGCATACTTTTTGTTTTAGTGGTCTTCAAATAATAAATGCAACTGCATTAGTATGATCGTACAATGGACCTGAAATGTGATGAATTATCAAAATAAGAAGTCTGTCAATCGTTGCACAATTGTCCAAGGAACAAAAACATAAAAACATGGCTTACTTGTAACATTAAAAGTTGTTACAGAGGGTGGATTGACCTCCACCAACCTCTCTTCTCCTCCCAGAGTGGAAACTTTTAAAATAAAATGCTGGGGGTAGCCCCCATCGAAACCCTCCTCCCATACCAAGATGGCTGACTCCCACGTCTGATGGGTTGACTGAAGGTTGAGTGGGGACTCTGGTGCAGCTGAAATTAAACAAATTCATGATGATAATATTAATGAAAACGGCAAAGGCTTAACATTTTTCTGTACTACTTAAAGTAACCATGAAGTCTGGGGTTCGATTTCCCAGCATGGTGTTCCCTTGTCAGTGATGCAAGACAGAGGGCAGTGTCTAGTTATTCAGATGGGACATAAAACTGATGTCCTGTGTATACATTAGTGTGTAGGTAAAAGAACCCTTGCCGCTGTCAGGGCAAAACTGTCTTCATACACCCAGTCGATGCAGAAAACCAGAATGTTAAAACCTCATTTTCATTTCACCTTGACCGTTAAATGTGCTGCCAATGGCACAAACGGGACTCCTGTTTTTCGTCCCATCTGTCAATAGGCCTACCTGATCGCACCTGGTAACTCCAGGTTAAACTTTTTATTCAGTTGAGATGTCTCCCAAAGGTGTAGGGGAAGCAACTCCATTTAAATTTTACTTTTTATTCTGTTAATTTTGCAATGACTATGCTTCAAATCCTATAATGTTTTTAAGGTTTTAAAAACCAAAGAATTTTGAGATTTTCGGAGATGTCTCCCAAAGGTGTAGGGGAAGCAACTCCATTTAAATTTTACTTTAAAAACACTTACTTTTTGTGGAAAGGTGGATATTTTGTGAGACATTTCCCAGGTTATTAGAAGCAAAACAGTTGTAATAGCCCAGATCTTGTGTTTTAACGTTGTTGATCGTCAGAGTACTACGATACTTCGATACTCCGTTAATCTGTGTTGTCTACAATAATAAAACAATCAACTATAAATAAAATAGAACAAAGTTTAACCCATTTCTTGTTGACACAATACTGCTCACAACCACCAAATAAGTTTTGACACACACGGGTCGTTGGGTTTGGTAGCTCGCAGTCCAGCCTGAGAAACTGGGTGAAAATTTTGTTTATGCAAGACCAATAGTCTCTATGGTGCTGAACATATGCAATCGAGGCTATAGTCTCCCACACAGGTTTAGGCCTACTCAAATTTCTCCCGTAGACTGCCCGTAATAGCACATATGGCAGGTTGTTAGCTAGATTTATGGTAATGTTATATCAATGGTTATGTATGCACTGTGGGAGGGTGGGGGGAAATTTTGTATGAATAATGGCATTTCCGCTTACACTTCTGTGAATTCTATAACTACCAAGGGTTCTTTTGTAGACACTTCATGTGTGACTGCCAGAAGCCGTTCATGTGTGAATGTAATCAGCTGTTCATAACCCCAACTAGACGAAGCTTGGTGGAAACTTTGTTGTTGTTCTAGACGGAGTTAAGATCTTTTCAGGAATTATTCTCAATAAAATAGTAAACTTGTATATTTGAATATTTACCCCGATAGAAAATCTTCCCGGGCCACCAACAATTTGGACACCTTTACGATACCACTGGAATTTTGGGACAGGGAAGGCCTGTGCAACACATGGAAGGTTGACGGGAAGACTGAAATTCACTGCAATTCTAACTTCATCGGTTTTCACAACTGGTTTAACTGAAAAACAAGAAGAAATATTCTGGATTACAACATTCAGTAGGTTACAGTATCTATAGGGGGGGGGTGGGTGGGTGGATGGCCGAATGGTTAGCATGTGCATGTTGTATCATAAAGTCTGTCATTGAGTCAACTGGCGGGTTTTCGATTCCCCGGTTGTATGTGACAAGCAGTAGGGTCACCTGTTCAACCTCTTGTGTTTTCTCCGGGTCCTCCGGTTTCCTCCCACTGCTAAAAACCCCTACACGCAAGCGAATTGTCGAAATAAAATCGAACCATATGTTGGTCAGACCTAGTCTGTGTTCAGTGGACATTAAACTCCATTTCTCTCTCTGTCACAAGACAAGGAAATGTCTGTCTAAAATACGATTGTCAACAAGAGTTGTTCCCCTTTTAAACAGTCATTAATCGTCTACTTACATTGTAAGTTTAAAGTTTGTGTTGCTTTGATTGGTTCCCGATAAAAGGAGGAATTAACCCAACAATGATATTGTCCCATATCTTCTATTCGTAACGCTGTATTTTTATTATCTTGTACATTTCGACCAGAACCTGAAAAACAAACACAAAACACATTAAATTAAACACAAGTGTTTTATTGAAAACAATTACTGTCTTTTAATCGGAGATGTGTTTATACAACTGTGGCACTCAATTACAATTCTGTCAATTCAGGACATTCCGGACTGACAATCAATATTCCCTTAAGACACGGTGGAACCAAGCTTGTACCGTTTAAGCAAGTACGATCGTAGTATGGACCAGGGACTGGCCAAGTTGTTGGACGAATTTCAAAAATCTAATTCACCAAATAATTGTTCAAAGAAGAAGCATGTCAATTTTCATGTCGATCCTACTTTAATTGACGGAACCTTAGGCTTTTTCAAAGAGCGTCATCCCAAGAAGAAGATGAGTAGTGGTTAAAGACCAGTTCCTGGTCCAAAGAATCGTAGAACAACAAACCTCGTAGATACAGGGTGTTGGTGACTTCAGTACTGTACGTTTCCAAGGTAACATCTTTATTTTCTACATCATAATAATTAGATTGTGTGACTGTGATAGGTTTATTTCCATCATCTTTATACCAGTGTATCGCAGGGGGTGGTCTGCCCTTGGCTTTACAAGTAATGGACAGCATCTGACGATGGGTTATGGGAAGGGTGATCTCAATGGCAGGCTTTGATATAAAAGTTGGAATTTCTGAAAAAAATAAAATCAGCAAATAAGACCATATTGCTTGGACGAGCAAAAGTCGGAAACAATCAAAGAAAGTTCTAAATTTATTGATGAAAAAATTTGGAAAAGATAAAATGTAACTTACGATTAACATTGACTTGGATCTGTTTTGAACGACCTTGAGATACAAGATTAACGGGCGTACACTTATAAATTCCGTTATCTTGTAATCGTGATGTTGTTATTCTATAGGTGGAGGTCGTCTGCTGTAAAACTACGCCATCTTTCTCCCATTTATAAGTCGCAGCTGGATACCCTGTATAAAAGAAATTTATTGCATATTATTTTTTCATCTCCATGGTGATGCCACGGCGGCTCAGTTAGTAAAGCATTGGCTTGGCATCCAGGTTCAAACCCAGTGTTGGCATCATTCAGGTAGGGCGCAAAACTGAGGTCCTGTGTACATGTTAAAGAACCGTTGACCGCAAATCTGGCTGGGTTCCACCTTCAGATGCGCTCGGGATAGAGTCAGATATTAGTCAGACCTGACATCTGCCAACATATAATCATTACTGGCCGTTATAGCGTTAGATACTAGTGAGACCCAACATTTGCCAACATTTAGTCACTAAGGCCGGGGTCGAGTCAGATGTCATTCAGACCTGACATCTGCCATCATATAGTCATTACGGGCCCAGGATAGAGTCTGATATTAGTCAGAACTGACATATAGTCATTACTGGCATGGTCGGGATAGAGTCAGACCCGACATCTGCCAACATACAGTCATTACAGGCCCAGGATAGAGTCAGATATTAGTCAGAACTGACATATAGTCATTACCCGCCTAGGCTTGGGATAGAGTCAGAATCTTTAAAACTTACCATCAGGTTTGGCTGAACATTTGATAACGAGAGGTTTCCCCACTTCAACATCACTAACGGGTGAAATAAAAGCTTCTCCGGGTCCATCTACAACATAAAACAAAAGATTCAGTTAAATTTGTTTTAATCAAGAAATCCAAAACTCTCTACAAAGGTCTTTTTAATTTCCCTATGGCTTGAAGGGGTAAATTTCTCTCCAGATTTAATCTCCCTTATTATTGTTAAAATCCTTGATTTTGCATGAGGAACTGGTACATGTGTGGAACATGCTAGAGTTAATTTGTTCATGTATGACACGGGTTAAGCATCATGATTTTGATGTTGAAAACAGCACTGAAACCTCGTGATCTTTTAAATAAAAAATTGAACCATATGATAGTCCCGAAATGACCTAGTTTGTGTCAAGTGGACGTTAAACTTCACTTCTCTCTCTCTCTCCTCCTCCACGTACTATTAATACCTCAAAACCCAAAATCAAAACAGAAGAAGAACTTACATTGAATATGAATATACGTGTAACCTTGACCCGTCACATTCTGTGTTCGCTGTCCCGAAACACGAAGCTCACTCCACGCTTTACACGTATAATTCCCAGCATTCTCTCTAACAGCATTATTAATCGTAAGTTTGGACCCGTAATATATTTTTGACTTGTTGGCGTCAATCTTTTCCCATCGAACCAGAAATGGCCGAGGATGACTATCAATGACACAGTCTATCTCGATCTTTTCGGTCTCACGATATGTTTTACTACCAGGTACCGTTATTTCAGGGGCATCTGAAAAATAAATTAAATCTTTTTCAATAATTTCATTAAATTTCTATATATCCATATTTCCAACAATGCAGCTTTTTATTCATTTCATCCAGATGTCATTACATATGCTAGGGGGGTTGCTGGGTGGCCGAATGTTTAGGGCATGCGTTGTATTTGAAGGACTGTCATTGAGTCAAGAGGCGTAGTTTTGATTCCTGTTTGTACGTGACAAGGAGTAGGGTTGCCTGTCTAATCTTGTGGGTTAACTCAGGGACGTCTACGCGCAAGCAAATTATTGAAATAAAATTGAACCATATGTTAGTCCTGAATGTGTCGAGCTGACGTTAAACCTCATTTCTCTATCTCTGTTAATATTGACGCCCTTAAAGACTCCAAAGTCGGCAAAAATAATCATGTGCATGATAATAACATCGTTTAATGAAATGGATTGTGGTTTAATGGCATGTCCGAACCCAGCGGACCTTATTGTACTATATACAGTTCCTACCAAATTTTTGAGACCGGAATCGCGCCGACCCGGCGAAAAAAAACACTCCGAATTCTCTTAGATTTCACGGTGAAATTTCGCTTAATTCCGCGGCGATTTTTCTCTAAGATTCTCCGTGTTTCTCTAGGAATTCGCCGTGTTTCTCTAGGAATTCACCGTGTTTCTTTAGGAATTCACCGTGTTTCTCTAGGAATTCACCGTGTTTCGATAAAAGTACATCGTGTTTTGCCGTGCTTCCCGCAACTAATATTGTCTATAATACATTTGTAAATTGAAGGAGTTATAATATAGTAATGCTCCCGGGAAAACGTGTACATATACATGTATATGTATAAAGTACAGGCCGGTTTGAATAACAAATGAGTTAGGTAATCTCGGGGAGACATTTACCGGCATTCTGTATCGGTTAGGAATTTTTTTCCTAACGCGCGGACATGCATAACGTCGCCCAAAATGTATGCAACAATGAACAACTTACAATGTTTTAAACGTATCATTACATCTTCGTCTGTAACTTAGATGTAATGCATCAATTATTGGCTGCTATCAAATCCAAACTTTAAATTATATACGATGAGCTTTTACACATTATTGTACCGTTACACGCAGCTTCAATCAATCTAAAACAATCATACATAAATCACTTCGCGCCATAAATCACTCCGAATGGGACTATATTTTTTTACGCTATGTTACTATGCGGAAAATCTCCGCTGTGACAATATACATCTACTTTATGTCGCCCAATTAATTTCTGTGTAAGCGGACATTGAATAATGCCATTTCACACACACATACGTGTACATTCCAAGCGCATGTCATATATTTATACAATGTCCACGAGTATGTTAATTCTCGTCTTCACGCCGTTATAATTTGCTTATTTTTAGTACACTTTCTGAATGATTCCATTCTTTTGTACGTCCAACATCCCGATTTCCTACTGCATATTGCAATCTATAAGATTATACATTCATGTATATGTTTACGTTTAAACTCAGGATATCAGAAGCTGTAAAGTTATATACTAGACGGTGAGCACCCAGGTCTCGTGATTGAACCTGCATAGATATTGCATAATATCGGACCCATATTTATCTTTTCTACTCGTACCAACCGAAAGGACCGTTCGGACCAATTAAATAACATTATAAGGCTTGACTTAATCATTTTAAAAATATAATACAGATAATATGTTTTATATGATTAAATCACAATACAAAGATGCGAATAATTTATAGGTGAGTATATACATAACTTAAGAATATCCGTTGCCGGTAAGTACATATTACCAAATATCTATCTTTATTACATCAACAATTTAATTGTTTTTCTTTGATATTCTCTATGATGAAACAATACCGCGGGTAAATGTATAAGGCTTTATTATTTCAAAGAAAACAGATGCATATTAAAACAAACACAATTATCAATTATTAAAACAACACTTTATTATTGGTTCGAGCAGTCCAGTACCGATACATACGAATTAATCACTACTCAGTTATCGTTGTTTTAACTGATTTTCTTTGATGTGCTTCATAATGAAAAAATACGACGGGTAAGTACATAACACTTTATTATTTCAAAGAAAACAGATGCATATTAAAACAAACACAATTATCGAACGATTAAAACAACAATTAAAACAACATTTTATTATTGATTCGAGTATACATATTAATACAAACGCAATTTTTAAAACAACAATTTATTTTTGATCTGAGTAGTCTTTTTGTTTCGTTCGATTGGTCATGCATGCGTACAAAAGAATGAAATTATTCAGAAAGTGTACTCAAAATGAGAAAATCATAAAGTGTGAAGGCGAGAATTAACATACTCGTGGACATTGTATAACTATATGACATGCGCTTGGCATGTACACGTATGTGTCTGTGAAATGGCTTTATTCAATATCCGCTTCCACCGAAATAGATTGGGCCATACGAAGTAGATGTATATTGTCACAGCGGAGATTATTCTACGGCTGCGCAAAATCCCGTAAGAACATTCCTTGGTTGTGTGCATGAAAATGTACAGTGTTTGTAAAATAACATAAACATTGGTCTGTGACTTTAGTGATACTCACAGTGTATCGCCCGCCATTGATATCGTTTAAATGCGTCATAATTCATTATCATATACCGGTGACAGTCAAGATCTGCTAAAAGAAATTTCGCCAAATAACACAGCGTAATAATAATATAGTCCCAATATTTTGGCGCGTTTCTGACCACGTGACTTACCGAAAGTGATTTACTGCACTGTGGTGTCGTGTGCTGTATGGAAAATTGATTTAGATTATCTGAAGCTGCGAGTAATTAAGAAATGTGTAAAAGCTCATCGTATATAATTTAAAGTTTGGATTTGATAGCAGCCAATAGTTGATGGATTAGACCTAAGTTATAGACGAAGATGTAATGGTAGCCTACGTTTAAATTTTTTTTAAGTTGTTCAGTGTTGCATACATTTTGATACGTAGCTGCCTCGCCAACGGTTAATAAGCAGCCAATAAGATGAAATGATACGTTGTAAGTTATTCATTGTTTGCATACGCGTACATTGTGGCACCACGTTATACATGTGCAGTGTGTTAGAAATAAAAAAAAATACGACCGTAGCTGCCTCGCCAACGGTTAACATATCTTGTATTCCACTTAAATAAATTACATTTTCCGTCAACATGCTTACATCCGGATGATATCGGCACTCGAGCGATTCACCGTGTTCCACCGCGAAACACTATAATTCACCGTGAAACACCCTATTTCGCGGTGATTTGGCAAGCTGCCGTTTCGCTAGCGATTCTCCGAGATTCCACCGTGAAATAGAGTGTTTTTCCACGGTGTTCGGTGTTTCTAGTCTCAAACTCCAGACACGTAGTGTACATAACATAAATAACAAGGGCTAATTAAAACTCAAGAAGAAATTAACGGAAATTACTGAAATTAAATAGACTTCTTCATCGCACTAATGTACACATCGTATATCAATTTCAAAACAGTGAGACGATAAATGTAGTCTGTAGAGTGTTCACAAGAAATTGTGGCTGATGAACGGACGGATAGACAGACTTTGGCTATGTTCATGAGGGCATATTAAAATAAATATCATGGATATCGTGAAACTGGGAACTTACAAACTGCTTGAAGATGAGCTGTAGCTTCTTTGGAAGATCCGATACCATTTGTTGCTCTACAAGTATAATTCCCACTGTCGGACTTGACAATTGGATTAAAAGTTAATAATTTATTTTGTTCTGTAAATAGAAAGGTTTGACAAGTTTTTGATTTGACATCATAATTCCAAGATGGCAGGTTTCGATTCCCCGGTTATACATGACATGGAGTAGGGTTGCCTGTCTAACCTTGTGGGTATTCTCTTGGTCCTCCGTTTTCCTCCCACTGCAAAAGACCCCTACACACAGGCAAATTATTGAACTACGTGTTAATCCTGAAATGACCTAGTTTGTGTTGGGTGGACATTAAACCCCATTTTTCTCTCCCTCTCCAAGATGGCCGTGATGGCCGACATGATGGTTCCTGGACTAGATATTGTTTTAGTAAATGAGGGTTTGGACGAATAAAACATTTTGATAATCACAAACCAAGTACCGGTACTTTCTGTTTTTGAATTATTTTCAGGCAAAATAAGAAGCAGAATATTTAATAGCTTTTTAACTGAGTTAAATCATTAAATGACGATAATGTTTTAATCCGATGGTCTAGAGAGTTGATTATGGGCTTGCTCTTAATTATTTATATATTATTTGAGGCCAAGTGAAAGACCTGCAACCGGCGCCTCGATAAATTATACATGTTTAAGGGACAAGAATAATCCAAACCAATTGCTTTCGGATTTTAAAAGGGGGTTGGGATGGCCTAGTGGTCTAGAGTGCCGCGCTTCGACCTCTAGCTGGCCGGTCACCTCTGGCTTGCGGCTGTTGTTTCGAGCCCTGGTGTGAACGTATGTGGCTTGGAGATAGGGGCGCCTTCTCAACCTCGTGGGTTTCCTCCGGGTACTCCGGTTTCCTCTCACTGCTAAAGACCCCTACGCGCAAGCGAATTATTGAAATAAAATTAAACCATATGTTAGTCCCGAAATGACCTAGTTGTGTCGAGTGGACGTTAAACCCCATTTCTCTCTCTCTCTCTCGAATTTTAAAGACGGGAACAATAAAATAAAACTAACTTACTTAAATAAGGCTGTCCGTTTTTTAACCATGTGACTGTATTAACCTGAGGGTTGGAATCAACGCGACATTCTAACCTCGTATTTTCACCAAGTTTTACGTTATAAGGATTGTACGGACCAAACGTCAGATACGGGGGATCTGAAAAACATCGGGAAAAAATATATAAACATGTATATTTCACTTTATAACATAAAATCAATATTCAACTAATTTATTTCAGATTCTGGTGACACAAAGAAAGTTGGAGACATTCGGTGAGTATTTATTCTGTGAATTCAATAAAATCAGTTTTGTTTAAATAGCCGTTTCTTCTTGGGAATATATCAGGATTGGTGGCCATTACATAAAGTTTATTTTAGTATTGCTATTCATTTCTTTTCAAAAATTGATTTCAATATCACTAAATTCAAGGGAGGGATAGGCAGGTGCGGATACAGAGGGGGGTGCACCAGCGCAAGCCCCCTCTATTTTTTGCGGTAGCGAACAATTTTTAGCCCCATATATTCTCGAGGGAAAGGAGAACAAAAACAGTTTAGGTTGGAAATCGTAATTTACAGTACTAGTATAAAATTAGTCCTTGTGGGCATTTTTGTCCACTCAAAAATCCCGGGTTGGGCTTCGAATAACACCATAACTTGCCATTGAGTCAAGTAAAACGGTTTTCAATTCCAGGATTGCCATTGAGCCAAATGGCATGGTTTCGATTCCAGACTTGCATGTGACAAGAAGAAGTGTCACCTGCCTAATCCTGTCTCCTCCTACTCTTGAAATATTATATTGCAAAATATGTTAATCCCAAAATGACCTAGTCTGTATTGACTGGATGTTAAACCCCATTTCCCTCTCTCGCAACATATAATTGAATCTATGTTAGTCCCAAAAATGACCTAGTCAATATTGACTTGATGTTAAACCCCATTTCTCTCTCACACATGAGTTTATCAAAATTAATTTAAATCTATTTAACCATAAATAATATTGTTAAAACTTTCTCATGAGAATATTTCAAGTTCATTCAACTGTAAAGAAAACGGTGGTTAATTCAGAGCTGCATAATTTAACACAATACACGGTGTTGTTGTAGAAGATGACGAGTTGAACTATAATTTATCGTACAATCAGCTGTGATCGTGGGATACATGGGTTACATAATCTAACACAAAACTTTTAAAGAGACACCAATTGGTAAAATTTCCCTCATTGCACACTGTATGTCGTACATATATGCTCGTCTTCAATAGCCCAGTTGGAGCAGAACAGTTGAACGTTAAACCTCATTTTATTTGATTTTTTTATATTAGAAACCATTCAACTTAAATATTTGATACCATTCCCCTTCCCCTCCCATAATGGATATTGTTTTAAAAAAATCGTTGCAATTTGCAATGGACAATAAATATGCTTTTTTCTGACAGATTGTCGTAAATGAGAAATCAGGCTGTGGCAACAAATAATCTTTGGTGTAAGCAGGCCTTAAATCAATTAATATAATCTTCAATGTGTCCAGGCCTTAAATCAATTCACATAATACTCAATGTGTCCAGGCCTTAAATTAATTCACATCTAAAATATAGAAAACAACATTAACTTACATTGCACTTGTAATAATATAAAAGTTGATAACGGACTATTTTTATTGGCTTCGTTATACACTACACAGGAGTAATTCGCCTGATGATCTGTGGAATCTAACATAACTATAATACGACTGGATGAAGCGCCACCTAGTGTGACGGAAGGAGTGTTCGTAGCATCAACTATCTCTTTCCCATTTTTATACCACAGTATTGTAGGGTTGGGATTTCCCCCGTTTGATTCACATGTGAACGCAACTACTTGTTTTTCTTTGTACGGGTTTCCAGTCACATTCCGTTGGATGACTGGAGGATTTGGTGGCACTGAAAAACAGACAAAACACATACAATGTAACATTGGACGAGATCTTATTTGGTTTTATATTTTTATTTTTGTTAAAACAGGCATTTCAAATACCTCCTTGTGTAATATCTTATCTGAAAGTAGTAGCCTTGGGCCTCAAGACCTAGTGGGCATCCCACCGAAAGTGTACAATTTTTTGACACTGTCATTGGCTTTTCTTATAAACACTGTAGTCTTAACCATCTGTCATCATCATCAGTTTTGCTCAGCTGTTAAACACAACGTCATCTTCATGTAGTCATGAGGGTGGAGTATAGGGAGGAGCCTCATCATCTAGCCTGGCCAACCTTGTGGGTTTTCTCCGGGTCCTCTGGTTTCCTCCCACAGCTAAGGACCCCTAAGCTCAATGGATTATTGAAATAATGTTGAACCAAGTGTTAGTCCCAAAATAAACTAATTTGTGTCCAGTGGGCATTCAACCTCATCTCTCTCTCTCTCTTTTTAGAGAGATAAGCCCATAACCTGCCTTGTGTATAACACCCATCACTAACTAATACCAAACACAGATAATTACTATATGGATTTCAGAAGGTAAAGAAAACAATATAACTCACATAAGACTGTAAGTTTGGCTGGCGCAGAACCCAGATCAAAGACATTACACATGAACAGATCATTGTCCGATTCCTGGACATTTCGTATAACCAGATTGAACTCTCCGCTGATGCTGTAACGATCTTGGAACTCACGAGTAACGGCACTGTTTGACGACAACGATGTTGATCCTTTATTCCATATCACAGGCTTATCTTGTCGGTCGTTAACTTCGCATTGGAAAGTAACGGTGCCGCCTTTTGCGACTGACTGGTCTATTGGCTTGTTCTTCCATGATATCGCTTCAGTGGCTGAAAAGATAAAAATTAATAAATTAAAAAATTTAGATTTTACTCAATTAGAAATATTCTACATTAATGCTGAAATTTGATTATTGGATAAGATTGTGTGGTTAAGATGGCTAAATGGAGTTATCCCCCTTTACTCATGTTGCAGCCAGTGAGATTCAGACATTGATATTGAAAGAGTATAATATAATGTATATGTGATGGTATAAATATATATGTAACATGTACATGTATATAACAGAGAAACTGTCAACTTTATGTATGTAATTCTATATGCTTAAATCTGTCAAATGATCCAATTTATGTGGGTTCTTTTTGTGATGTATGTACATGTATTAGCTATGCTTTTTATGAGGATGTGAGTTTTGTTGTAATCTTGGGCTGTTTCTGTTAAAATGTGCCAATAAATCTCTGCACATGTAAAACTGAAACAAGATGAAAATGTTATGATTTGTGTGTAATATACAGAACTCAATGACTAGAGTTTTAACTGGAACATGAAAACGGTAATACATGTAATATTAAAATATTATAAATAACTACAACAAGTAGAGAAAGAAAACATAACAACAACCCTTGTCTAGTACCCTGCTACAACCCTTGACTAATACCCTGCTACATCCCTTGTCTAGTACCCTGCTACAACCCTTGTCTAGTACCCTGCTACAACCCTTGTCTAGTACCCTGCTGTTTCTTCAGCTTTAAACACAATTCTATGCATAATATATGTGACCAACTGACTTCAAACAACGAGAATGATCTAATATATGTAACCAAATGACTCTAGCTTTAACTAGAAAAAGTTTACATATTTGACCAAATGACTCCAGCTTTAGTAGAGCAAGTTTAATATATTTGACCAAATGACTCTAGCTTTAAGTAGAACAAGTTTTATATATTTGACCAAGTGACTCTAGCTTTAAGTAGAACATGTGAGTTGTAACCTGTTTTCTCTGGTTATGTTCTGTAAGATTAGTGAGTAACTTTATCTACATCCCAGCTGTTGGACCAATAATACTATTATCTTCAAACTATCCACAACAAATTACTTTTATTGGAACGCAAAAACCACCTCATGTACAAAATACGTATTTCATTGACCTAATATCACATTTAAAATACATTTACAACACATGTTCACTTCACGATCATTATTCCATTTTTTAAATAAACCAGCATCACCCACAGTGTATCAGTGTTCGATAAAATCTATTGGTGGGCCTCTTTTGAACACAATTGAGTGTTAATTTCTGTTGATATTTTTTTTTCTGACTTCAAATTAATTAATTGAATTTATCATGGATTAAGCCATGAAAAATTATACATTGTCTGACAAACCCATATGATGGTTCCTTTTCAAAAATTTAATAATCAAAAATCCTCTCAGATTAACCTAAGTTTTATTATTATCATAAAGTCTGTCATGGAGTCAACTGGTATGGTTTCGATTCCCCGGTTGTACGTGACAAGGAGTAGGGTCGCCTGTCCAACCTCGTGGGTTTTATCCGAATCCTACGGTTTCCTCCCACTGCTAAAGACCCTTGTGCGCAAGTGAATTATTGAAATAAAATCAAACCATATGTTAGTCCCAAAATTACATAGTTTGTATGGAGTGGGGGTTAAACTCTCTCTCTCTCTCTCTCTCTCTCTCTCTCTCTCTCTCTCTCTCTCTCATTATAAATTGAAATGATGTTGTAATGAATATAAATATTGTGAATATTTTTATCAATATTCGTAGATAAAAGAGTTATCTAGAAATATCTTATCTTTATTGACGTGTCAAAGTTTAATTATATCTGGGTCAGTATTAAAACAATACCCCATGTTGTGTCAAAATAAAAACAGTGGATTAACACCACTGACGGTCATTTATTTGTTAAAGTTTATTAATAAGAGGGTCAGAATAAAAATCATACATTTAATTAAGAATAGAATTTTCCTGTAATATCTGAATCAAAATATTCTATTTACATAAAATATAATTACTTTTATTTAGATGAATACAGTATATTTAGATCTAGAAAGTGAGATTGCATCTTTAATTCTACCAATACATAATTTTGTAAAAATATCATGAATTGAAATCATTACAATGAAGAAGTTAGAAAACATCCTAAACATTTAAATATCTCCACAATTTTATTTTCTTTGATTGGTATTTAATAACTGAACATATTAACACAAGGTACAATTTTATGGATAAACAATTACTGAGTTTGATGCTAAGCATGTTGCTTGTATCATTCAATTCATTGAAAGTTGGGTCTTGTAATAAAACTAGTCTAAATATCTAGTAAATGTTTTCTTTCCTATTGTAAAAATCACATGAATAATTTGTATAGAATATATGTGTCTATAATTATATTCATTATAGACCTAGTCCTTTCAATTTCAATCATTTTACTGCATGTTATTGTTTGACCTTGAATGACCTATGATGTGACATCTGTTTTATTCATCCAGTAAATAAATTAAAACTATAAATCCTATATATTACTGTATACATGTATGGCGTCTTTAGTATATATACTACTACGACTTTTAAACTATAATATATATGTATGGAGTCTTTACATATACTACTACGACTTCCAAACTATAACACCTACATGTATATTATATATAGTTTGTCTACTTCGGTTTAAAACTATAATCCTATAAATGGAGTCAAACTATAATTCTTTATAGTCTGTCTCAAATCTTATATTTGGAGTATTTACATATACTGCACTGTGTAACTTTTAAATTCTAATACACATGTACTGAGCCTAAATACTCATTGATACATACATCTAATCTATAACATGAGAGAGAAAGCAATGGAGTTTAGGTGGGTTTTCTTCGGGTCCTCCTTTATCCTCCCACTGCTAAAGACCCCTACGCGCAAGAGAATCATTGAAATATATTTGAACCATATGTTAGTCTCAAAACGACCTAGTTTATTTTTCATACTTTAAGTTCACACTAGATCGAAATGCCCATTCAAACTCTATATTAATATTTCAATTTAAAAAGACAAATTTTACTCTTCACACAAACTTATATATCTATATAGCCTACCTGGGAAAGGTATTAACCTTAATAAACTTCTCAGCTTTTACTGCTGGGAAAATATCACATTTTTAACATCATGACTTTTTGCTCTTTTTATCATCAAAGAGTCGAACTTATTAAAAATCTTTTCCTCCCACAAAAAGCTTGACAATAAATCTGTGTGTATTTGTTGATCTGCTGTAAATATTGTTGATAGAGAAAATTAATCTATCTATTGTTGTCGCATGTTTATACGTTAATAATTGGATAAACTGCACGGGAAACCTCTCGGTGCGTTTTACAATAGGGGATCAGATTCATACATGTAAAATATTTCCATTCTTTCCTACATTTGTACAATTGCAACCTTTTTTTTCGTTCACTTTGATGAATATTTAATAAATTTCTTTCAATGAGAATAGCAGCAAGAAGCTCTTTATTCATAACTTATTTGCGGGTTTAGGATGCGTTAAGTACTCCAGCGCAAACATTTTCCCATAATAGGCCTTAATGTCCTTCACCTCCAAAATGACTGCCAATGAAATGGGGTTTAAAGTCCCACTTTTCTGCCTCGATTGAGCTATTGAAGACATTCGAGCAGCGGCACGATTGCCTACTCTTATATTGCATTCCGAGGGATCTTTTATGTACATGTCAATGTATACACAGGACCTTGTTTTTTTCATGAAATCCGAATGGCTAGACAGCTGTCCTTGTCACACCCTCCGTCCTGCATCACTGACAAGAGGAATCCAAATCAGAAAAACCTGATGTGCTTTCTTGGCCAATACTGGACAAATTAGAAATTGTCCAACAAACATATGATTAGGGAGATCAATGCTTTTACCCAGTATTTAAATATTTGATGTATCATGTGTAATATCCATATGACTACAGAAGTGTCGTAATATTATTAGAAAGAATATTTAAGTCAATGTGTGTATATTAGTACCCTAATCGAGTGTGGTAACACAAAATACAATCACAACAAAAAACCTATTTCAGTCAAGATTTTATTATAAGAACATGAATTGAGAGCGAGATACTATTGAATAGCACCGTACTGGCCGTTTATAATTTATTATGATTTAGTACTCTTCAACTATTAAACGATTAATCACGATATTTCACAGTCCAATTCATCTGTTATATTTTATTCACCAATGGCCATTTCAAATGTTTCTACATACTTATATGTTTATCACATTTTTATTTTTAATCAAATCTCTAATAGAGATGTATTATAACTCAACAATTTCTTTGTATTCACAAAATTTTCTGATCAAAGTGAGCCACGGAGAATTATATAGGTCAACCACAGAATCAGGTATAACTATAATATGTCAATCGTGGAACTTTTATTACATTTAATCGTCTATTGAATATTGAAGTGGGAGTGTAATAAATGTATTTATCCCTTAATTCAATATGTATTACAAACTGCTGGTATACGAGTGTATTATACATTTATGACATACTGGCCCTATATATCAAAAAGGTGTAATATTACTCATAACAGAAACTATTTAATAAAACATCTCTAAAGTGATCATTTTTTATATATAATTACAATGTATATTGGGGAATTGAATATTTGATGTCACTCAAACTGATGAACTTTTGATGTCACTTAAACTAATTTGGTTTTATTGGTCACCTTTAATTAAATTAAATCAACTAATATTGTAAAATCAACAACAAATAGAAGAAAATATTTTGATATGGAATGTTTACCAATACAATCAATTTCTAGGAATTTATTTCAACGCCCATTGCTTTCTTTTTTCAGGTGCATACCTCTAGATTATCTACATGTATGGTACAGCTTTTTGAAGTACATGTACATAAAGGTACTGTCCCTTTAATCCATGGTGTAGTTTTTTTCAACACTGGGTACAAGTTTTTTCATTCCAGGTACAAACTGACCCTTAAAATTTCAAAACTTAAATATTGAAACAAGAAGTTTTTGAGAAGAGCGATTATATGTATGTTTGGTCTTTTTAATTAGTTTTTTTTGTGAAGAAATTGGAGGACATTTTTTAATAGGTGTTCCTGAGGAAAATAAATTCAAATTGGTGTTGCCCTGAGGAAAATAAATTCAAATTGGTGTCGCCCTACTTTTTATCTAGGTAAAAGGAGAGAGAGATGGTTTAAGCACCACTCAACACAAACTAGGTCATTTTGGGACTAACATGTGGTTCAATTTTATTTCAATAATTCGCTTGCAATTGGTGGTCTTTAACAGTCTGAGGAAACTGGAGGACCTGGACAAAACCTCATTCAACCAGGGAATCGCAAATGACAGACCTTGTAATACAACGCACACACCAGCCCTTTAACCTGTACGTCTACATGTAAGGGGCTGTGTCTAGGTAAAAACCACCTCTTTAACCTATAGAATGTAATACAATGTTACGATATGTCATTAACTAATATTTTCTCACGACCCGTGTATTCACGGTTTCACGCTCTCTCTATGGTCTACGCTACGCCTAGATTGTATATTTACTACAATACTATGATTCGTCGTGAACTTGTCTACCTACATTTATAACTTATCAACCCCTCTATATAATTGTTTTTTTTAATAATAATTTATTTTTCTCCCATGCATTCCATATGTTAATTTTGATGTATTTAATATTTTATTGCTTTCTTTTCAATATCATAGGAAGTTTTATTTTAAATTTACATGTACACCTTGAGAATTTGTTTTTATCATGAAGGTCTGACATCCAGTTCGGGGTCCTATCATTATATTGTTCTGATAAAAACTACAGTACACATATATCAAAGTTACATAAATTTTTAAAAGAAAGAAAAAGAAAACATCTGAAATTTTTGTGCGCTTTAAGCTGAAGTGCAATTGATTTATGTCTAAATCCGGGAGCCATGGTGTCTCAGTGAGTAAGACTGGAAGTCCAAGGTTTACTCCCGGCACTCTGTATAGCGTATGCCCGTCTTCATTAGCCCAGTTTGGAGCAAAACAGTAGGACGTTAAACCCCATTTCATTTCCTTTCCAAACTTTAAGGTAGGTGGATGGTCGAATGGTTAGCTTGTGAGCGTTGTATCATAAGGTCTGTCATTGAGTCAACTCGTGTGGATTTGATTCCCTGGTTGAACGTGACAAGGAATAGGGTCGCCTGAACAACTTTGAGGGTTTCCCAGGGGTCTTTTGTCTAAGAGCAAGTGAATTATTGAAATAAAATTGAACATGTGTTAGTCCTGAAATGACCTATGTCTCTGTCTGTCTCTCTGTCTCCCTCCCTCCAAATATTCAAACTATACCCAAATACAATCTATATCAGTTAATAATTTGATCTACAACTTTAGAAATTCAAATCATTAAAATTTAATTTTTTTCCACCTATGTAATTTTTCTGTAAAGTTTGTTGTTAATATTATGATGTTACTTTCATCATGGTTCAACTGCTGATCCAATTTATTTAATTCCCCCGGGACAAAGTCTATCAATTTGAACGTGCTCAGCTACCTTGAAAAATATAAATTGAATTTTTTTGGGGTGAAATGTAGCTTGTGGTAAAGTTTATATTTTATATAATAAGAAATATGATATTATCATTAGTATCATTTTAGGATTATTCAGTAAAAAGCGAGGTTCGAAAATTTACTGAACCGCAAAAAAATGATGAATAAAGTCCTCGAAGCGAGGAAAGAATTTAAGAATAAAAACTGTATGGAAGTGTAAAAGGTAGATCATCGCGGATGGTGGTATCATTTACGAGATGTAAAC
The DNA here is from genome assembly GCA_963678685.1 of Patella ulyssiponensis. NCBI lineage: Eukaryota > Metazoa > Mollusca > Gastropoda > Patellidae > Patella > Patella ulyssiponensis. The sequence goes on from OY783225.1 coordinate 7,282,795, forward strand.
AATAACCATGGTGATAATATATCGTCTGATCAGATTACATATTTATATACATTATATCTGAAATATCCACTCACACATTTCACTACAGGACCCGGACGCTTACCGCTGGCCCCTGGATCCATTTCCTTGAATTGTTATTTGTTGTTTACTTCTTGCAATGTCTGTATTGTTCGTCTTGTTCGCCTTGTTTTGTTTGTGTGTAGTCCGGTCCGCCTGCATGTAATATACAAACCCGATTTCAAATTCTTAACGGATTCAAATGATGTTTGACCTCTTGGTATCACCTGATTCATTCATTTTGAGAAATCGTGCTAACTTTTAATTTCTATGTTCCTGTGTACAATTTTGAAGAGAATGGAATGGGGTTTTCAGGCCTTGTGGGGGTGGGGGTAGGGGGTTAGTGGTTTAATTGAACCATATGTTAGTCTTGAAATGACCTAGTTTGTGTTGAGTGGACGTTGAATCCCATCTTTCTCTCTCCTCGTTCAATATGAGGAAAGAGAATATTTTACGGAATTCCAATTATCAAGGCTTGTTTTACACACATGGCAAAGTGTACACAAATGGATGCTAAATTTTCTATCCTTCCGAAGGACTATGTACTTTCTTTGTCAGTTCCATTGGTGTCTTTCCTGACATGTGAGGTTCCATGATTATTAACAGACCTACGATTATTTCGATTTCCAAATTTTGGGGTATATTTAACATACTGCCCATACACACTGGTTTTCAGGTTGTCACCCCATACACACAACTAGACACTGGCTCTCAGTCTGTCATACCATCCAAACAACTAGACACTGGTTTCTAGACACTGGTTTGCAGTTTGTCACCTCATACACACAACTAGACACTGGCTCTCAGTTTGTCATCCCATCCACACAACTAGACACTGGCTCTCAGTTTCTCATTCCATCAACACACTTTTCCTTGTCATGCGCCACGGGCAACAGACAATGGGAAACCACAGAGGTACTTTCTTGTCCAACATCAAAATTAAGCACAAGAAGTCCTGGTTAGCTTGACAGCACCACTTGAGCAAATGACGTTTTCAAATTAAACATATTTGGAAATAAAATCTATTGTTTTTGAAGTTGTCGACACAGAATAATATGTCTATATAAGGAAGTAATTCCATGCAAATACTGCAAATTAAAAGCCAACTTGATTCAAATCAAAATCAAAACGAATTGACAAGAGACCTCACTTTCATCTTTACATAAGGTTAACTAAACGACACACAGAAGCTGTTTAATTTGTGACCTGTGTAATCAAGTCTAATTGGATTTTATGAAATGATTAACCAGTAACCTTCAGGTACTTAAAAGATAATATTTGAACAATGCTTAAACCGACACCAGTATGACCCTTGACCTCTGGAGTTTGTCTTTCGTGGGGGTTAACCTCTACAGAAGAAGAGATGAAACGAGAGGACTGCGTTTTGTTTGCCGACAGACATGTTACGAATAAAAGAATTGGGCCTCGATATGGATAATGAGAGACTATCGGACCTGTATTTTTGCTAATTATATCAAGATTTTGTGTGCCGATGTTTTAGATCTCTGCGAATATGCCCGATAGACGAGCCCGAGAGCGTGTCACATTCAAACGACCTCACCTGTTTCAATATTACATTTTACTTACCACCACGGTAACAAACGGGCGTCAGGTAGTGGACACCATTACTTCAAGCAGACGACATGTACACAAGATATTTTATTATCAAATCCTCTCTGATTAACAAGACATTGTCGTGGCAACCGCTTCTCGTCAACAAAATACAATTTCATTCGTGCGGACATTTCAACGCCCGGGTGCAAATTGTCGCCGCTTAAAAAGTCGTCTGCTCGCACAAGCAAAATACATGTTGGCCTTTCGATAGCCAATTTGTTAAAAGTTTAACACCTCAGACTTTGAGCTCCTCAAACATGAGAAAAAGATGTCTATGTTTTGCGTGTATTTTCGAGATATTTAACATGCGGCCAGGATTCTGAAGTTGTGATCGTAATTCTGTGGTGTAAAACATGCTACGTACATATTTATTGTCAACTCGATCTTGTGTAATCATTCACCTCAAATTTAATATAGACCTACGGAAGAGACAATATTTAAAACAGGAAATCTTATTTCTTTAATAAACATATGCGTAAAAAAAATCTATGTTTTTAAAAACAGGTGACAGAAATGAATGAAATAAGATTTGAAATGCTACTGTTCTGCTCCGACGTCGCTAATAAAGATGGGCATACGCCATACAGTGTGCTATATGAGGAATGTTGCCTGGACAGCGGCACTAGGACCTACAAGTTCTTAATATACATGTCAAATCACCAAGGGTAAAAATAAACCGGCACTAACTGGGCTAATTAAGACAGGCATCTGTCATACAGTGTGCTGTGAGGGAAATGTTGCCTGGACAGCAGTTGCCTAGAAACAGTTTCTTGTCAAGCACTCTGTTCTACATCACTGACAAGGGGAAACCATGTTGAAATATTCTGAGGATGTTTTCTGAGCCAACACTGTGATCGCACACTGGACCTCCTGGTTTGTGGGGGAGCCACGAGGGCTAAGTGAGTAAGACGCTGGCTCACCAGCCTGGAGGTACAATAAAAAAATCCCTTGGTAGTACATTTTAACCAAATTTCATCCTCCGCTGAACAAATTTGTAATTGAATAGTTTGTATTTAAGCCATTGGACCCTGCTCCTCGTCACGTACATGTACACATTAGCACATGGAAAGTGTGAATTAATTGTGTTTGAATGAAGAAGTGAGATCAGTGTAATGGTAGATGTACATGTATATGATATACACTAGTATACATGTATATGATTTATGAATAATAAACTATGGTTTAATTAAATTAATACACAGATGGCCACGTATATCTACATAGTTTAAATATATTTATATATACTACATTTATACTATATTCATACTATATTTATAATATTTTTCAAAGAGTGACCCAGAGAGAGAGAGAGAGAGAGAGAGAGAGAGAGAGAGAGAGAGAGAGAGAGAGGGAGGGGGAGGGAGAGATGGGGTTTAATCTCCACTTGTTCAAATATCATGGAAACAGTTTATCAGCAAGCGAATTATTACAATAAAGTTGAACCATGTCATGTTAGTCCTGAGAGAGAGAGAGAGAAATGGGGTTTAACGTCCAGACACAACTAGGTCATTTCGGGACTAACATATGGTTTAATTTTATTTCAATAATTCGCTTGCGCGTAGGGGTCTTTAGCAGTGGGAGGAAACCGGAGTGCCCGGAGGAAACCCACGAGGTTGAGAAGGCGCCCCTATCTCCATGCCACATACGCTCACACCAGGGCTCGAAACCACAGCCGCAAGCCAGAGGTGACCGGCCAGCTAGAGGTCGAAGCGCGGCACTCTAGACCACTAGGTCATCCCAACCCCCCATGTTAGTCCTGAAATGACCTAGTTTGTGTCAAGTGAATGTTAAACCGCATCACTCTCTCTTTCTCTCTCTCTCTCTCTCTGTCTCTCTCTGTCTCTCTCTCTCTCTCTCAATCAAACCCACCAAGACAACAAACAAACATTAAACTTTCAGTTGGTTCACTGTTAAAAGAACTAACTATTGTTAAGGAAGAACAAATGTTCTGCATATCAAACATGGTGGCTATATTTTATCAGTCAAGACTTTAAACACCCAAATTCACACTTTCTACAAACAATTTTTTGCTATTTCCTCGTTGTCACAGACAACAAATCTTCAGAATTTACGAAGAATATTTTGCGAGTGAAGTCAACACCATTATTTAAAATCAATGGCAGATCAACAAACAAAAAAAAAACTCCGACCATCTTTAATGTCTTTCGGAATAATCCTGACGCTTGAACATTTTTTTGTTTATTTGTTTTGTTCCTAATCTGTTTGTCGTCAATTTCTTTTCAACTTCCACCAGAATATAACGCAAAACAAATATGAAACTCGGCAAACGACAGAATAAGTGAACTAGGATTTAAATAATCTTATCGCGTGGAAGTCAATCAAAAGGAATCTTTTCTTTTTTAAAAATTTGCCAAATTTTGTGTTGGTTGTAAAGTACATCGATTATTGGATTGTAAGTATGTATTTTGGCATCGATACTTTTCTTGTGTCGCACTCATATACTCTGGTAAATAATAAACAAATACCTTGGTCCACGAACAGACGGATTGAAGATGGTTCATGTACGTAAATCGTCACCACTCTTGACCGAAGAATTTGGCAAATTTTTAGTGACGTACAAATCTTATAACAATTGGCAAGGTGGTTCAGCCGATTTTCTTCTACATTCAAAGATGAATTAAGATTTTGTAGGCCCCTCAACTACAGGCACTGCAAGGTTCCCCCGTCTATGACATTTGTATCCTCCTGGACGACCCTGTATACAGTACAGTGTGCAATATATTAATTGAAAACCTCTTTAAATTAATAAGTTATCCAACTTATACTTTTATTTCAACATTCACATATGAAATAACTTTACCACTGAAGGACCCCATGCCTTAATCTCTGGTGATACTCCACCTGGCAGAGTACACTGGAATGCAGCCCCTGAAGCTCACGCCTTAGTATATCGTGGTTCTTCAACTGGCGAAGAACCAAGGGCTGCAAACCAATATGTCCACTTACATGGAAAACGGTCAAGTTTAACACCTCTTCAATTATTCCATAGTTACAACATCAGGTGCCATAGTTACAACATCAGGTGCCATAGTTACAATACTAGGTGCCATAGTTACATGTACAACATCAGGTGCCATAGTTACAACATCAGGTGCCATAGTTACAACACCAGGTGCCATAGTTACAATACCAGGTGCTATAGTTACAACACCAGGTGCCATGGTTACAACATCAGGTGAAGAATTTTGAAAATATTTAAACTGTTTTGATTTTAAAAAGTCTAATGGATATCAATATGGTGTTTGTGTTTACGGATGCCGTATATTGAATGGTAGGGGGTCGTCTGTTTAACTTTATAACGACCAGTTTAACTGTAAATAAATCAGGATACGATATGACACATTCACGTTTAACTATCCACCCCATGGTCTCATCTGTCAAAACAATAAAATCATTTAAACACAAACACAGGATTCTTTCTCTGTCACACACAGGAAATCATCGGTTCACCAGAAGTTGTTGACATGATATGAGTCAGGAGGGGGGGGGGAGGATTAGAATAGATTTTGATGTTTTGTCAATGCGTAATTCATGAAATTACTTGGAGTTTAACTTACTGCTTTTCAGCACCTACTGCGCTAATGGGGGAAATTTTGCCTGAGCAGTGGCATTTCCAACTGCTCTTCCTATATAGGTTAAGTGTTTAGTGAGGAACATATTCAAGTACCATTTATTGTTGAATAATTTTAAGGTTTCGATTCCCTGATTGCACGTGACAGGGAGTAGGGTCGCCTGTCCAAGCTCATGAGTTTACTCCAGGTACTCTGGTTTCCTCCCATTACTAATGACCCCTCCGCAAGCGAATTATTGAAATAAAATAGAACCAAATGTTAGTCCTGACATGACCTAGTTTGTGTTGAGTGGAGGTTAAACCCCTTTGCTCTCTCTCTCTCTCTCTCTCTCTCTCTGTGAATATTTTAAAACCAAAATCTTATCATAATTAAATGAAGAAGAAATGAAATGAGGTTTAACAACCTACTATTCTCCATCAACTGGACTAATGAAGAAGGCTTATCATAATCAAGATCTATCTTTAATTAAGAAAATATCTGACATCTAAGTCATTTTTTCTCAGAGAATCTACTTTGATGTTATTTTATTAGCCAGTGTGTCGTATACCTGGGCGTTGGTTACCAGGTGATGTATTGATTAATACACGACACGAGGTAGACAGCCACACACTCGGCAACGACTCAACGACTTACTTCATAGATTTTCTGTCATTCTTTTAAAAAGATTAATGAGATAAAAAATAAAATATAACAATGACCCCACGGATGAGGTATCACGCTTCGATATCCAGGAAAAATATTATATTAATATCATATACATTGTATTACTGCTTGTACGCAAAGTTTAAAAATCAAATTGGATTTCTTAGAGACGTAAATTCTCTTTTGAAACCAGACTTCATGTAAATTTTTAATATACATGTACATGTACAAGAATATAAATATACATGTAGCGTAGCGTCACACTGTCACGACGCACACAAATATTCAAGCTTTGTCAGACACAGTCCCATGGGTGCTTGTCATTTTTGTCAGTCACAGGTTTTTAATGATATTATACATGTCCGGCTCAAACTAGGGACTGACATACAGATAAATTCTATTATAAGTGACTGATATTTTTGTCAGTTACAATTAAAATCTTTATTTCTAGGCCCGTCTGTCTGTGTGTCATGTCCATCAGAGTACGTATTTCTCATTCATATTGACATCTTATTCTGATTCATATTTAATAATTTTATAAACCAATTATCTCAAATTAAAATTCAGCTTTCTTTATACACATCTGTTGTTCACATTCCTATAAAAGTAATAATTTGAATCACCAATCGAGGTCACGGTTAATCAACGTAATTAGATAAATATATAAAATAGTTACCCGTATATCAACAGATACCAGGTCGACAGGTTTATATCTACAGGTGTTGATTCTCTCAGACTCTCGTCACCTTTCATCTACCGTACCAGAATCTACCTACATATTTTTGTTTGTATAAATTTATTTCCGGTTTTGTTCATTTGTAATTAATCCATTTTTGTGTCATGAGATCATAACGTGACAACCTCATGGGTTTTCTCCAGGGGCCCTCAAATCTCCTGCCAATGCTAAAGTACCGTACCCATGTGGAAACAAATCATTGAAATAAATTGAACCATATGTTAGTATTGAAATGAATTAGTTTGTTTCCAGAGGATGTTTAACTCTCATTCTCTCTCTCTCTCTCTCTCTCTCTCTCTCTCTCTCTCTCTCTCTCTCTCTCTCTCTCTCTCTCTCTCTTTCTTACACATGATAAGCACAATGTTTGTATCAAAATGATCTAACGTCACTCATACCTTAAATCCTGGTCCAAAATATATTTGTATTTTAAATGAAACTGATGGCCATCCTCATTACCTAACACCTACAGTGTATTTCATTCACAAAAAAAATCTCAACGATTTGATAACCTATAAAAATGTAATTAACCATGGGACTCGATCCTATTCTACATTTTTTCTGTCAAGTGTAGAATAAATGATGCGCATTAAATATTTGATTAGCGACGTGATTGATAGAAGATTCGTTATAAATAATTCAACTCAATTATATTATCAGGACTTTTATCAACGTCTCCATTTCAATTATTGTAGCTCGATGAGATAAAACAAAGAATTTCTTAACTTTTATATTTAAAAAAAGAGAGAGAGAGAGAGAATTGAGAATTGTGGTTTAACATCCACTAGACAAAATCTAACTGTACACAAAGTATGTCAGTTTGTTACTACGGGTAATAATATATGGTTTAATTTTATTTCAATAATTCTATTGCACATAGAGATCTTTAGAGACGACACAGGAGCATGCTGAGAAAACCCACGACCCTACATGTACAAAATGACAGACTTTTGACTCAGTTTGATATGGTACCCAGTTTATACATGGTACCCGAGTCCAAGTTCAGTTCCAAGTTGCTACACATGGAGTTGCTGACTTTGGTACCGAGTCAGAACGCAAGAGTTCAGAAAGTCAGAGTTCCATTCAAGTCGCCAGTTCATCAAATGAGTCAGCAATTCGTGGTGAATAGGGTAAGTTGGGGTTATGTCCCCCCCCTCTCAATAAATGTTACAAGTTGAGTCGTAAGTTGATGTGACTTAAGTCTGTCTTGGGTTCGAGTAGCAGGACTCAAGTTCCTACCTCTGGTACCTGGTTGCTTTTTTAAACATAGAAAAGTGAATAAAGCCAAACAGGGTACCAAATCGGGGGCAGGGTACTTCTGTTTCGCAGAATCAGCATGATTTTCACACCTTCTCTTTTTCAAAATCTAACTCGTTAATTAGAAAGAAGAAAACAATTACAGGTGGAAAGGGCAGGTATATTGTCGTTAATTAATAGTAGGTGTGCAGGTATATTGGTTGGAAGTGGCAAAAAGAAGAGTACCAGACCTGCCCTTAATAATGCATCTACTCGAAGTCCTCATCGTAAATTTTAACCTTTTTAAAATCTAAAAGTTGTTCTCACAAAATGTTAACGAAGATTCACACCTGTAGTTAACCGGTAATTTAAATTTTAACAACATGTATTCACACCTGATTCACACCTGGGCTAACGAGAAAAACTAAAGGTAACCGACCCTTCCCGTATTTACTGTGTTACACATTCATTTAAATTACCTTGAAAAATAAATAAACTTGTGAAAAAAATAGGTAGTTATTCAAAGAAACTGTTGGTCCTAATCTAATAGGTTTACCTGCCTGAACCCAGAGTGCACAGGCCCTCTAAATGTCCATATCATAAACACTCGGCAGAAATGTTATCAATCTACGGTAGAAATTATCATTATCAGAATATAATACCTTAATTTTTATTATTTTGTTATATTGCACAAAAATAAAAATATATTTCCTCATTATTCAAAATTAAATTTGATAGTCTAAAATATATGGTCAGTCACCTGTACATGCATTTTCTCACCTGCAGTTTATGCCTAAATGTATAGGTATATATATAAAAGCGTACCTGTAAATGTAATTAGGTGACTACAGGTAGCGTAAGATAAACCTAGCAACCTCCTCTTTACCTGGGAGTTTCAACAACATTATCAATTTGCATGAAAAACACCTGGCGATCCTGCTGATATCTATTCGTGGAGCTGATTTTCATAACTTTACACCGGAGAAACAACAACAGGGTGAAATTTAATAGATATTTTACCAAGATCTGATTTGCATCAGAGTCATGCTTCACACGTATTCTAATTCAAAATTGATCCTTTTATTCGACATAGAATTATAATTTCCTCATCCTCGATGTCAGATAAAAAAAAAAATTGCTATCACTTCAAAAAATCAGCTGTCATTTACGTACAAAAAGATACAATTCACTTTCATGGAGTGAATTCATTTAATTATTCAAAATTTCCACTTTTATCAGGTAAGAAACTCCCCCTTTCACTTCAAAATCAACTATGATATATGAGTACTTATACCACATCTATAAACATGGTCTATTGTTCATATATCCCCTTATTTTTCTCTCCAACTATGATATATGAATACTTATACCACATCTATAAACATGGTATATTGTTCTTATATCCCCTTCTTTTTCTCTCCAGCCATGAAATACGACTTGATATTCCCTTTATTTATGCAGAGTAAACATGGTATACAAGTCGTTTATCCACCATTTTTCACTGTTTACCTAAGAACTGTAAACACCTTTTTTTTCGAGAGCTGTACTTGAAACATTGTATAAATAAGGTAAACAATAGACTACGAGGCCTACAAGCCCTGTATTAAGTGTGCAACCCCGTTCGTTAAAAGATGAAAGAGCTAACGAGCTTTAACGTAGCAGACGGGTATTGTAACTACCCAAAACATAAGATAAAAGTTTTACTCGCGATTTCGTGACAAGTTTTGACAAGATATACGATGCCTTGTTATTTCAATGTTTTCGAAACGTGTTAGTTTTTTTGACACTGTGATAATCTTGACACAAAGACGTTCGGAGAATTTTATATCTCAAATGTCTGATTTGAGCTGATCAAAACACAGTAATGATACCTGATACAGATCAGATTCATATTTTTTGAATTATTCTCATGACATCACTTATAACAAAACAGAAATTCCTCAGTCTGAGTACATCGTTAGGCAATAATTAAGATATGAAATTTTAATATCGACTGTCCGAAAAGTGAAAATGATAATCTGTCACATTAAGAAACTATCAAGATAATTTATGGTTCAGTTTTATTTCAATAAACTCTTTTGCGTGTAGGAGTTTTTAGCAGTGTGAGGAAACCAGAGGACTCAGAGAAAACCCTCCACGTTGGACATGTGACCTTACTCCTTGTCACGTTCAAGCAGGGAATCGATCAGATATCAAAACATGGTGATGAGATCTATAACAACGGTAAAACGATGAGGTGAATATGACAGGAATTTGACAAGCGACAGAAGTTGGTATGAGAGATAAATTGTCCAGATTTCATGCCGTTTGTTTTCCGCTGGTTTCTGACCCGAATGTCAACAACATATGTTGATCTGAGGTATTTACCCATAGCAACTAAACAGATAGAAACATACAAGGCCAAACAAATTTAATTTTCTGTTTTTAGGTATCTTGATAGATAAATAGTCAATTGAATCACAAGTAAGATGTTTTATTTTTAAATTTCAAAACATAAAAATTTGGAACTAAAATCTTTTGAACAGCGCAACAGAGTACTTTTGGATTTTAAATATGCCTTTTTCCTGAAGATATAAGAAGGAAAATTTCGACATGAGTTCCTGAAAAACAGGAAATTCAATCAGGGTGGCCTAAATAAACCTTTTTTTTTTCCCACTGACAAATATTTTAGAATATCATTTGCCACTAAATGTGATATTTGCGATATTCAGGGACATTTTAATAAACGGTAAGCGAAGATTTCAGAGATGTTTGACTCCTGTTTTTTTAAAGAAAATAAACATCCTCGGATGATTTTGTGGATATCTGGCTTCCGTTGTTGCGTTTGTTTATCTCTATCTATACAAAGAAGAATATAGGCTAGACTTCATACTTTAGTTTGTAAATCTGACGAATAATTTCCATATATGAGGAGCAGATCGATTGAAGGGAAGGGGGAATGATAAGTCTGTGGAGTGCGAACATCCAGAGAATATATTAAGCAAATTAAAGTGATTCTTTTTTCTCTTCGTGACACCAAAAAAAATTGATAACTAAAAGAATACCGATTCCTCAAAAATTCATTTATAATTAGATATTTTATTTTGAACACAAACATTAACATTACAATTTGATGGATACACAATTACAGGATTTATTACTATGCAACATTTTGAAGAGGATAATCTCGTCTTTATTAGTTCTTGTGTATCCATAAAATTGTAATTATGTTAAATCATCAAATGCCTATCCACAAAGTTAGAAATGACGATATTTACATCTCACAAAAAATCACCACATAAAATTAAATGTGATATTATCGAAACCGATATTTCTGACCTGAATGAAAAGGGTCCTGATTTTATAAAACTATTATAGATTGTTATAGAGGGAGTGTTAGTTTGTTCAATGTTATATTGTTATAACAGAAAGTCTTATCAATGTTCGACAGATATACCTGGTCATGAATCACACGGAAATCTGTTTTGACAGGAAATATAGAAACAATATTATCTCTAGAATATAAACTGTTTGGGTCATTGATAAAAATCAATTATTCATCCAGCTGGGGTCCGTCTTTATCTAAGGTTACTAGTATATTCACTGACCCCCTAAATTTCTGTCGTAATTAGCCCAGTTAGTGCAGAAAAGTAGGACGTTAACCCACATTTCATCTTAATTCTCCCTAAATTTCTATTTAATATGAAAATATCATACTTTTAATATTAATGACTGGTAAACCAACATTGTAGTTTGTGTCAGAATAACAGCAGTCCTATCTACAACTATTAGTTTGCAGAGTTTGTACCATGAGGTCCTTAGTTTTTCAGCCCATCCAAATGACTAGGCCTAAACACTTTTCCTGCCACACCCTCTGTCTTACACTATTGACAACGAACATGTATCTCCTTTATCACTTTATAATTCAATAAAGAGTGCTGCTATTGTGGCAAAATTCTCCTGTATGGATTAATCCAATCTTTTTTTGTCTGAATGGTGATGAAAAAAATAAGCTAAACCTCTTTTTTAACTTATACCTACATGTACAGGCATTTGAAGAGATTAAATAAAACTTCTTATTACTGCTTGACTATACATGTATGTATTATAGTCAAGCAATAGTAAGTTTTATTTTAATCCTTTCAAGTGCCTGTGCTTTAAACCCCATTTCATGTAATTACTCCCCCAATATACATGCACATAAATGTAGAATGAGTCTTCATGCATATATTCAGTTTTAACCAGATTTATAAGACATCAACATAAACTTTGTGGTTTTAATCTCGTAATATAAAGTCTGTCTGTAAATAAAGGAGTCAACGTTTGCCGAAATCAGAAAATCACGATTTTTGTTAAAACCACTTTCTCTTTCATTTATCCTGTAATTTTTCTACTGTCATGTAAACTTTGAGAAATTTTTCCTGGGGTAAATTTCGACACTTTCATTTGGTAAAGTCAACAGAGTCACATTGCTGAGTTTATTGAACTTTAAATGGCATTCTTCTTGTGTTGGTTGTGGAGTTGAAACAGTTTAGCGGCCTCCAAATCGTAAATTTTGTGGATAGGGATAAAAGGTTTCCATTTGTCATTAAAGCCGATGATTGTTGTTGGAGCGATTTTAATCCCTTGCAAACTTCAGCAACAGCGAACCCTTTATAAACGTGCGACACACCAATCTAATTAAAATATAGATCTATATTTCGTTTCGTTTTTTATACTTTCGATGGCCTACACTCATGTAGATCTAACTAGTTATAGTGAACGCTCACGTTCTATGACGTCAGGTATCAAGCACGGGACATTTGACCCGATAACGTCAGTCATTCGATTAACCAATTAGCGATCGCCATGCTTTTCAAAATCCACTTGTGTTTTGTTATGATTTCTATCCGCTGGTGTTAGTATAGACGTCGTTGGCTGGTAATATCTACCCACAGTTCCACGCATGAAAAGGTCAAAGGGTCGATTCGACAGACCATTTGATTGGCTGACCCCTCATTTCAGGTAGAACACCAGTTAAATAACAAGTCCTCCAGATCCAAGAGTAGTGAAGACAAGTAAAAACGAAATTTTGAACTATAAAAAACGAAACGAAATTGGATCTGTGTTTTAATCAGATTGGCGTCACCCTTATCATTATGCATCTCCATTCATCTTAGAATTAGAATGAGTTACTGTAAAATGTAACCGTCTGTCTTAAAGTATATGAACGTCATTTTAGAGATTTATAATAACTTGCAAACTACAATATTAAATATACATTATGCAAGAGCTAAATTTGCCTATTGCAGGTCTTTCTTTAGGCCTTAAATGATTATCATATAAATTATTAATTAGACATTTTATTTACCTGACAAGTTTAGAACATAATCTTCAAGTGGCATTAAGAGATGGAAAACACATTAACAGAACACAGTTTTTATGGGAAACAATCATTGGTTTATTCTAAAAGCACGACGTTTCGACAAGTATCCTCTTATCATCGTACTTTTAGAATAAACCAGTGATTGTTTCCCATAAAAATTGTATTTTGTTAATAGATTGGAACAGTTGGGCCATTTGTTTAAATGTTTTATTATGATTGTAAGGTTCCGGTATATAATGTGATTTAATGTGGTATACATCATCTATATACCATCCTGTCTACATCCTATATAATCAATATATCAATCACCAATTGATATCAAACAACTATTGATGGTCCTATAACCTAACTTCATTAATCAAACTCATCTAACAAATTATTGACTCTCATTTACCTTTTAGCGTTTAAATTAACTTTGATGTGATTAGTGCTATTGATAGTTATTTCAACATACCTCTTAGCGTTTAAATTGACTCACATATAATTAGGACTACCTGTAGTTTTGTCTGTAATAATGGAGGTGTAACTTTTCTAGTTACTTGTACATGTACTTGAGAAGTGGTATCATGTGTACTAAAAGTGTTATAAGGTGTTCTACAAACAGTATCAGGTGTTCTTGCGAGTGGCATAAACAAGTGGTACCAGATGGTATCATGTGTTCTAGAAGTGATACCCAATGGTATCATGTGTTCTAGAAGTGGTGCCAGACGGTATCATGTGTTCCAGAAGTGGTACCATCCAGGTGGTAGCATTTGTTCTAAAAGTCCTATCAGGTTTCTAGAGGTAAGCATACACTGCATCATAGACAACACCTATCGCCATGGAAACGGTAATTATAAAGCTAATTGGAGGGTTACCAAGAGAATGCTCAAAAATTTTCATGTCAACACATTAGCGTCTGTTCTGTCGCTATTGATCCTAATCCCTGTACATACAATTCTATATTTCCTGATTTCTCTACGGAATCTCTGCTTATCTTCAAATCTATCAGTTTTTATATTAAATACCGTTAGTAGTTGTTACATTCAAGATACAATCTGACACTAAACTATGTGACTTGACGATGTGGTCTATACTAATTGTTTATATAATGTCATTGTTAAGTCGTATTCCATGGTTGACTGGCGTAACTTATCAAAGTAGCAGGAATCAATATTAAAACTATGGTGATTGGGATTTTTATCAAATAGAGTGATTTTTATGTCTCGTTTCATCTATATATAGTACACATGACATCTATGATTCAACATTTCACATCAGTCGAAAAAAACACGTCATGAAATTAATTGTTTTAAAATTAATAACGACTTCGCACATACATGGATATGCGATTTTAATATATTTAAATTATTTATTCGTTTTTATGGTGGACTGGGTCTTAAACCGACCTGTAGCAGTTCTGGGCTTCTAGCTCAACGGGTACTGCTTACATATTATCATTGACATTGGATATTTCAAAATTTTCTTGGACTAAACATGTACATGTACACCAAAAACCTTACGTCTGCTGCTCAATACGCATTTTACACAGCAGTCTTTCCCAATTTCAACAAATAAAAGTAACACAAAAAACAATACGTTTTTTACACAAACTTGAACAATTTGCGTAAGCCATTACATACATAATATATAAATATATTTGAACCCTAGAGACAGCATCAACAATAACATCCAATCAAAACAATGGTATCATTATCGCTCAAGTTCATCGATGAGGAAAATACGAAAAGTAATTCCATTACGGTGTCTTCACACACATATCCTACTGTTCTCTCTATCGTCATGCAAAACTAACTTTGTCATTTTTTAAAACTAAAAGTTTGTGGTGCTTTTTCTTCACAACTGTTTCCATGACAGCAGAGTTTTTCAAAATGTAAACATTCATTGGGAAGCATTCCATACATGTGGTTACGCAAAGCTAACTTTGTTTTTTTTTCAGAAAAAATACCAACAGGATTGTGAAATTATCAATTCATTATTTCTTTGTAAAGAATTAACGGAACTGAACCATCAGTTGGATGATAACTTTAGCCTCTAGCGTCCAGACGCGATTGTGTACGTCAGAAAGATGGCCGAGGGCAACAACAATACACAACCACATTTCAATGTTGGCCCGGCATATCAAAAGTGGTTGAGGCTTTATAATAGTTAACCAATTAATTAACTATTGTCCCATGGATGTCATCTTTAAATGAAATGAAATGGGGTTTAACGTCCTACTGTTCTGTTCCGCCTGGCCTAATGAAGACAGGCACAGCCCATACAGTGTGCTATGAGGGGAATTTTGCCAGGGCAGCTGCACTATGGCCTACTCTCATATCGAATTCCAACTGCCAAGGGATCTTTTACGTGCATGTTAATGTGCTAATGTATACACAGGACCTCAGGTTTTCATCCCATCTAAACGACTAGACAATTCTCCACCCTGCACCTGCACGCCGGATCTGTAAATGAATAAGGGCGTATAAAAATTGGCAGACAGTTACATTTACATGTTCATTGATGCTTTAAAATAGTTTATTTAGGTAACTGATCATTATCCAAGTTATATTTATGTTTAAATAAATAATATTACATTTTAATATCTTTAAATTGATTTCTTCCTCTTCCATCCAAAAACCTTTTTTTCTTTTTAATTTAAAACTGAAGATATGAGAAGATAACAAATTCTTGCATCAATTCCCGTTAGTATTAATTCCCAACTCATTTTCCTTGTAATTACTGCACCAACAAATGAAACGTTTTCTCTCTCTCGGACTAATTAATAATAAATTTACCTATGATTAAGCATGTTTCAATAAACCAACCAGCAGGCTTCAATTAACTACATTTTTTCATCCATGTAACTAATTTTTGTTTTGCGTCACATTAAAATTGCGAGTTTCATAAACCGAGGAAATCAAATATTAATGAAAGATTTGTTAAGTTTCGAGTCATAAGGTGAGTGTGTGTGTGTGTGCTCAGTTAGAACGAAAAGTCAGGCCCATTTGAAAACATGATTGAGTCACTTTCACCGAGGTATTGTTGTATCATAAAAAGACTTCAACCATTTAGCGAGGGGGTTATCAATATTTGAATTGGCCATTCAACAAAAAATGTTGTTTAGCCAGTCATCATTTTTAACTAGTATTGGTTTTCGCCTTTTCTTGTGTAAGTGTTTCATAACAAAATAAGTTATTTAGGGTCTGAAGTTTGTGTATTAAACTAATAGGAGAGGTATACGTAAGGCTATAAAGGGGGTTTAAGTTATAAGATCCCTTTTTAAGAGATGAAATGAAATAGGATTTAATATATTACTTTGCTGCACTAACTGGGAAATAAAGATTTTGTGTTTCAGTTTTTTATTTAAATGTTGTTTTTTGTTGCTGTCAACATGTTTTTGTGTGCCAGTTGTCTTGTCATTAATGCTAAAATATCAATAATAACTTTATAATAAACATTCAGTGACACCTTGGTAATTTTAAGCCTAATATTGTATCTAGCCTACTCTGGGAATGTATCTAATCATACTCTGTTGTTTGTTCCGTCCTTGTGTTTGTGTGCAGTTGTCTTGTGTATTAACTCCCCCCCCCCCACCAACCACAAATGAATTGGAAGTGGTGTCGGATGTTGGTGTATCTACCTGATGTATCTATCTGATGTATCAATAGATATAATTAGCATTGTTTATATATTACGACATGTCTGTTTATTAATAACACAGACACAGTCAATATTGTTAATATCTATTGTATATTTTGTTACCATGGTTATAAGACTGCTATCAATCTACAAGTCTTAGGTAACACTAATCTAATTACATCTACATTTATTTCACAGGTAAACAGTGTAGACTTAGGTTTATATAAAAAAAAGCACAACAGTATTTATTCTTATTCTTCCTGGAGACTTAAGTGAGAGTTGAGATGGTTTGTGTTTAGAGAATCTCTCTCTCTCTCTCTCTCTCTCTCTCTCTCTCTCTCTCTCTCTCTCTCTCTCTCTCACCCCCCCCCCCATACCATTTGAAGTAACTAATTAATCTTCTGTCAGGTTACATAGTGCCATAGATTGCTTCAGATTTTCTGTCATAAATTTTAAAATGTTTGTGTGCCTCCAATTTCAGTCCTACATTTTCCTCTGTTTTTACAGGGTTGCTGAAATATTGTACAATGTATACAAGCATACTCTCCGAAACTACATGTATGATGAGTTGGTTTGTAGCATCACCTGAGATGATGTTGATGATGATGATGATGATGATGAAGTGATTGCCTGACCTATGTTATTAAGAGTCGGTGTATTGTGAATATAATAACGGACGGACTGCAACAAGTCAAGCAATTAATTGATATAATTAGTGAGAACCACAACAATCAATACCTTGTCATCTATTTATTTTACTTTCACTAAAACTAGTCAGGTAATAAACCATGATTCCTAGAAAACATGGCCACAATAATACATACATCTACATCAATTGATCTATATTTTAGTGAGGAGTCGTGGTTGCTCGGTGTTGGAGGTACGAGGGTTGATCCAAGAGTCGGCAGAAAGACAGTGTTCCTCTAATACTTCAATCTACAATCGCAGTCACTCAGTTATAAAATGTACATGTAGGTCCGAGGGTTTACTCTAGTCTCTTGAAAACTCTTCTTTATATTTCTATTTCAATTTCAAGCAAAATCAATTAACCAATGCCTTTAAACTTGAAAAGCAGAAAAATTAGATCTTATATCTTAGATAATATGTTTACATGATAGAACACCTAATACCACCTTTTACTCTTTCTACATGTACAACACATAATACTACTGCTAGAACACATATGATACCACCTCTCTAACATACTGTATGGTTCAAATTTATTTCAATAATCCAATTCTGCACAGGGGACTTTACATCTTTAGCAGAGGAACGAAATGGAGGACCTGAAGAAAACCCACAAAGTTTGACAG
This sequence comes from Patella ulyssiponensis, assembly GCA_963678685.1. Classification (NCBI taxonomy): domain Eukaryota; kingdom Metazoa; phylum Mollusca; class Gastropoda; family Patellidae; genus Patella; species Patella ulyssiponensis. The sequence goes on from OY783225.1 coordinate 7,300,948, forward strand.
GCAACCATTTTCCTTGTCACATACAAGTGTTGAAAGGATTGAAAGTGAGAAACAGAAAAGACTTGATGCAGGTGTCAATCTATTAGATTGGTTGCCAGTCTCCATCCTGATGTTGTTGTGTATCTGTTGGCAACCTCTGTCCTGGTTCGTCCTGTATCTATTGGCAACCTACGTCCTGGTTTCTGCTTATATTTAGTGTTAAATATGTGTGGGGAAGTAATTTCCACAGTTTGTTGTCATGTTGAGTTTTGTTGTTCCGTCGAGGACAGACGATGAAGATCAATATTTATTTGATAAATAAAATCCTCCGATTTCCGCGACCAAACTTTAACCAGACACATGAGTTAAATCTTCCCCTGGAAAAGTTTTTAGTTTAGGTGTTCGTGTACCAGAACGTCAATTTCGATGTCATAAAATCTTAAGGTTGGTAGTAAGATACATGTACATGTAGTGCACTCTTGCCAAGACGAAGGTGTGAAGAGGCACATATTATTTTCCTCCTCCAGACTCTGTTCTTTAATAAATGTTAAATAATTAAAGATACATTGTGGGAGATTAGATAAAGAGTTGGCAGTTCTCACTATAATAGTTAAAAACTCGATTAAGTTTTAATTACGAAAATGTTGGGGCTTTTTAAATATGATCTACGACTTAAATTAGATTTATTCTATCATGTTGAAATCATTATTCCTATATTTCCAAGAAACAGAAAACGTTTTCTTAAAATAAATGACAAAGCTGATAATCACCAACTGTGGAATTTTCATTTTCTAGGATGCTACAATACTGTAGTAAACGTTGAATCTCTGGAATTTATACCAGTACAAGTATCAATCCCAAAATGATTCATTGTGATAAATTGAAACTTTGGTTTGGATTTCTTAATCAATTTTTAAATAATTAATTTGAGTAACTTTTGCATGTATTAAACTGCGGAAAAAAATAGACATTTTCCGACAAATACACGAGGAGGATTAGTGACTTTAACTATTGTAAGTCTCGCATGTGCTCGGGACATGTATCACTTAAACCTTTATTCCTAGAACAATAAAGAAAAAATATAGGTAGCTTTAAAAATATCATGGAATTAAAAAGTTCTATGTAGGTAATTAACACCTATTCTCACACAATTCTGACGCTTTTGCCTCATCAAAAGATTCACAATAAATACTCAAAAGACAAAGTTGCTGTACAATTGTTCTAAGTTAGGCAATTGGTAATCTTGCCAGTTCTAAGTTAGGCAATTGGGAGATATTTGTAGCTGTTTAGTGTCAGTGGTACTTGGTTTGTATCGTGTTAAGAGTTAGGCTATGTGAACTGTGGACGCACTAGTATTTATTTTCTTTCTTTAAACAAAGTACAGTTGTTTATTCACCGGTAGGAAGAAGACAACATCGGTAAATTACTCCACATCGAAATGTAAATACTGATATCTAACCAACTCCCCATCATTATAAATGTACTGGTATAACTACTAGTTGATCTGTTAACTGTGTACTTGTATCTGTCAAACTTCAGATGAGAAAAATAGAAAAATAGTTTTTAAATTATTAGAATATTTGTACCAATATTCCGGTCAAATAATTTGATAGAATCCACCCTGTGGTTAATTGTTTTTTAATTTGGTATGGCCTCATTATTAAAAGGCTAGCAACAAATGTCATGAAAAATAAATAAATAAATATAAACATTAGACAGGGGTATATGAATTTAGGACATTGTCCCCAGCTCCTCCCAACCCCCTGAGTCCCTTACACGATCATCTACTGAATCTGAGAAACCAGGTATTGAAAATCTATATGAATATTAAATTAATATGTAAATATCCAGTCAGATTTATACATGTATCTTTTATACTCAAACATTGTATGGCAGTATTTTAGAAATAATTCTGATCCTATTACTTATGAGGCAAATTTTAACCTCTTTTGGCCATTTTATCTGCCCGTCCCTGGCAAATGCCCCACTGAAACCTCAGTAAGACTGGGAGTTAACATGGTCAAACCTTCTATTACTTATGAGGCAGTTTTTTCATCACTGGCTCTTGAACTATGATATTAGAGATGCTGACAACAGTTCCAAAGCGCCATTTCTACTTTATACAGAATCAAAATTTGTCAATTAAGGTCTAAAAACCAGTGCTCGAGTAGCCAATAGACAGGTATGAAATTTGAATAAAATATAAAATGGCCGTACATGTATAATGGAACAATTAGCAGACTAATAAAACTCTGTTTAATCAGCTTATCTAACTACCAGCAGACTTAATAACCTGTTGCCATGGTAATATAATAAAAACAATAAATATGTCAAACCTTTTAACATCACTCAAACTGTCTCAAACAATAAACCTTAAAAAATTCCCAGTCGAAATAAAAACCATCAAAGACATCAGATTATAAAAATTAACTCTGGAAACGACATTAGCTGATTTTTCGTGCAACATTATTATATTTTGGTGGCACAAAGAACCTGTGATGTAAAAAGAATCCTTGACAATTGGAATTACATGTAGAGGAGTAAAAGGCAATGCCACTGTCCCGGCAAAATTCTCCGGCATGTGTTTGTTTTAAAATAAATGAAGAATTGAGTTATCGAGAAGTTAAACTCCATTCTTACACGTGTATAGTGGCAGGCACATAATAGAACCTCTAAGAATTGGAAATAGAAGAAGAGTAGACAACAATGCCACTGTCTGGGCAAAATTCTCCTATCATGTGTTTGTCATACAACAAACAAAGAATCAAGTTTTCGACACATTATTCCATTTCATTAAGTCATTTTTTGTTAGCCTTGACATTTATGTAAGTCAACGCATAAATCTTTCATAAATAAAACCCAATGCAACCATTACAGTCATGTACTGAAAACACTAACGAACCTGTTTTAAGTCAAAATGTTCAAATTAAAACATGGAAAAGTATTTCCTACTAAATTAAATCCTATATCCAGTGACATTTTTATCGAAATATTATATTTGTCTAATGTTTGCATTTATCATAAAGAAGATATTCCAAATCCTAATCATTGTCAGCTAGAAATCAGAGCAGAACAAGGATATATTTTTTTACAAAATGGAAATTAATCTTTCAGCCATGAAACATTTCACACACACACACAGAAATTCTGAAGTTGTTTTTAGTTTGTTATAAGACTCCACACTTGCAAATACATCACTCACTTAAAAAATTTGGCAGATAATATTAAGAAAATATGGTTTTGCAACAACAAGGTTTTTTAACATTATGGAAATTAGATTTTTTGCAGCAAATTACATTTAAAAAAACATCAGAAAATGATGGTTGAACAAATTTTCGAAATAAATAATTAAGTGTTATCGGGTGTCCCTGACTCATTTAATTATAGGAGAAAGTTTATGGCATAAAAAAACTACAAGTTTAGGTTCATATACAAATAAAAAAAACAGAAAAGAAATGAAATGGGGTTTAACGTCCTACTGTTCTGCTCCTAACCTGGTCTAATGAAGACGGAAAAAATAATAGAAATATACACGACAAAAACAAAAGAATACATACATGTACATATATAATTATACAAAGATACACAACTTTACAAAGACATGAATGAATTGTTTACAAAAGCTCCTAAACATTTAAAAATTTCTATATCTTTATTCATCATCAGTATTTTAAATTGTTGTACGGTAAATCATTCTGTCTATAAAAATAAATCGTCTATGGCACATGCTGTCAAAATGATAATGAACAGTTGAAAATCAGAAATATAATTCCCTCTCGAAAATAACAACATTAAAAATTCCTTTTTATCGTCAAGCTACGGAAACCACCTTTAATCCTTCTTACAAGTTTTCTTTACGTGGATTCTGAATTTATAAAATCGTTGTCAAAACTATCAACATTAAAAATTCCTTTTCATCATCAAATTACCCAAACCACCCTCTAATGCTTCTTAAAAAATTTCTTTGGGCGATTTGTAAATAAAAGATAATCAACATGTAAATATGCACACGACCTCTGACCTTGTTGTGGTTATTAAAGTGAATAAATAACAGATTATGGCATGTTTCTTTTTAACATCTACATAATATACATATAGTTCTCTTTTACTGTGGTATACGAACCATGAGATTTGTTATAATATTTCTTAACCGTGATGTACGGATTATAATACATTCTTCACTTCTGTGGTATACGAGCCATGAGATTTGTTATATACATCCTTTAACTGTGATCTATGGATCATCATATTCCATGTGTATACTTCTCTACTGTGGTATCCGAACCATGAGATTTGATATATACATCCTTTCACCGTGATGTACGAATCATCTTATTCCCTGTGTATACTTCTCTACTGTGGTATAAGAACCATGAGATTTGTCATCATATTCCATGTATATACTTCACTACTGTGGTATCCAAACTCATTCACTTGGGTACACCTTTCACCCCCCATTTCAAACTTGCAGTATACCTCCACAATTTACTTTTAACTCCCTCACGTCACGCCCATTTCAAAATTGCAGTATACCTACATGCAGTGGTGCGAGGGGAGGGGTACCTTACATGTAGTATCCCCAATTTACCTTTGTACATCTTTAACCCCCTCACATCACGCCCATTTCAATATTAGAGTATACCTACTTTGTTTATTGATAATACTGTACAAGGTATTATATAATATACACATTGTGTTATTATTTCATGTAACAGCTGTATTTATATATACCTACATGTACCTCTATTTACAGAATGACTAACGGACCAATAATCAAATACAGATATTCATTTCATAATTTCACACGTAAAAACCTCCCAGGCTGTGTTAAATTAATCCATGATTAAAAGCTGTTAAAATCTAATCTACATGTTTCAATTTATCAAATATATTTTTTAGAATTATTTGTACGTTTAATTTAAAAAAGTTGAGTTAAAAAAATAAATGAATATGTTACTTTTATACAAAAGTTAATCAGTTTTTAAGAGAATTTATATCAGGTTCCGCCTTTATTAATCCAGTCGGAACAGAACAGCAGGCCGTTTATCTGCATTTCAGTTCACTGATTTTAAGTCCATGTAAAAATTAGCATATCACTTTATGTCTAATAATTACTATGGTCATGTCATAAGAAATGCTTTTTTTCAAGATTTTTTGGATCAGAGATGTACATGTATATACTGTATGTGTCAGGCAGGATGGCAGATTTAAGTGCATTATAATACATGCATTATAATTATCTTCAAAATCTTAAATTTCTCGATGAACATATTCTTTTTTTCTCGAAATTTGAGCAACAGTTTTAAAACTGTAACAGACACCTTTAAGGGCTCTCTCTCTATGATCAAACAATTCTCAAATTTTAGATTAACGCACACTAAATGACGATAAAAATAGGGGGAGATAATTATCAATGACTAATATATATTTATCTACAACAACGGCAGAACAATTTACACTAATCGTCGGCGTATTAAAAAGCTAAAAAAAAACAATTTACAAGTAATTTTCTGAGACGGGGAGTACATTATCTACCCATTCTTCTGCATCATTTAACGCATTTAGAAGTCAATTTAAAAAAACAAGACTATTCAAGTCTTTAAGATGTTTGTATTAAATACGACCCTCTATATCTTTGATTACTCCAACTATAACAGGTTCTATCTTTTGATGTTAGAATTTCAAAGGTAAAGTTTGTTTATTTTCTCTGGAGAGATTTACAACTCATCCCGACCAACCCAAGTAAATATTAATGATTATTGTGTGATATATATTTATAGGTTTACGAAGTTTTTAACTTTCAATTAAAGAGATAAATTCTAAATGGACATGTTGATCTTTATCAAGATTTCAAATATTTTTACTTCTAATTTGTGAATTCAATTAAACCCAAACTAATCATTAACTTCTTAAATTCAAATATACCCAAATACACCCAAACCACAAGTTGGCCATTAATTTACATGTGCTTTGAACAATAACTTGTTTTCACTCGCCCAGTTGATGCAGACAAACTAAACTCAAGACATTAACCTCCCTTTTCATTTCACTTGAACAATAAATTGTTTGCAATCGTGTCTTCGTAAGTTACGATTACATGTATTTTGTGCTGACGTTTTGCAGGTCCTTGAGTAATTAAATGTAAATGTTTAAAGTTTGAAAGATCAATATTTTATGTTTGAAGATGTAAAGTGGATGTTTTAAATAAATCCATGAATTCGGTTGCTCTAGGACTACAATGTACATGTACACTGGTGTGATTACAGACAGGGACGGATTAAGGGCAGGTGCTGATGGGGCTGCAGCCAAGGGGCCTAATACACATGTAGCTACATAATTCTAATACACACGTACGTAGCTACATAAGGAATGAAAGAAATAGAGGTTAATGTGCTAGTTTTCTGCACCGACTGGGCTAATTAAGATGGAATATTTCTGTAGTAGAAATGAAGTGTCAGAGTTGAGCCCCTTGTTGGCTATTTAATACATACAGTAGGGCCTAGTCTCAAACTAATACATTGATTAGTATGTTCAGGGTCATAATAATAATAATAACATCATAAAAATAAAGATATGAATATAAATCTTTGATAACTAAGCATAACACTGGACAATGGTCGTATGTTCGCAGGTTATGAATAAATTGAGGGTAAATCTGAGCTGTGTATTATATTATGTTAATAACCTGAAGATAAACAGGTAGGCCTTTCATCAATAAAACCAGGCAATAAATATCTCGTATACCATGGTTATATCAAAAATATCAGGGTTAATAGGCTTCGTATACCACAGTTACCAAAAATATCAGGGATAATAAATAGGCTTCTGTACCACAGTAAAACTAAAAAATTAAGACTTTGAGAAATACATGTTTTCTGTGTCAGTCAAACAATTCATCCCTAAAACCAGTCAATAAAATTAGAATTAAATTCTTCACAGCATTACGAAAACACTAATCTCTCAGCACGACCAACCCACCCCATCAAAAATAAATATCTTGCTGACATCACAAATAAATCCTTACACTAATAAACGACTTCACAATTCTCCACTAACATGTTGCTTTAAGGGTGTGGGAAATTTTAAATTTTAATTTTACCTCTCCACGAAAGATTCATTTCTTTTTAAATCAGTTTTCGTAACACAGAAATGCACTGTATAATCTATTAAGTGTAAATTAATCAAAACAGACCATGGGTTGATAAATCTTTTATCAAATGAAATTCAATTCTTTAAAATTTTATAGAAAATGGTTTATAATTTCGAACATTCTTTGATGTGTATAGACATTCAGTGTGCCTCACCTTCAAATTACTGCCTTGTATTAAGGAATCTCAGGTCAGTGGTCTCAGAAATGGTTTATAAAGGGAAATTCAATTCTTTGGAATTATGTAGAAAAATAATATATAATTTCCCCGGATTCGTTGACACCTATGCCTATTTTTTTTACACCATTTCTGGTTATTGTTGCAAAAAATGTCAACGCAGTATTTTTGACCGAACTTAAATAAAATTTAAATGAAATACATATGCATATTGTTAATGTTATTGTTCTTGGGGGGCGACATTTTAAGAAAAACAGCCAGTGGCTCCACCAATTCAACCATCATTGACATGAAACTTGGCATGCTGGTTCCTTGGACAATTTCACACCGATTGGCAGATTTCCGTTTTTCACCAGTTACCATTTCAAGATGGCTGCGAGAGAGAGAGAAATGGGGTTGAACATCACCTTGACACAAACTAGGTCATTTTGGGACAAAGATGGTTCAATTTTTTTTCAATAATTCACTTGCATGTACAATGTAGGGGTCTTTAGCAGTGGGAGGAAACGGGAGGACCCTTGACAGTTGCAGTTTGATATAAGAATATGTGGTAGCTTTGATGTCTGGGCAAAATTTTCCTCATATCACACTGTATGGTGTATGCCCGTCTTCATTAGCCCAGTTTAGTAGCAGGACAGTAGGACGTTTAACCTCAATTATTTCATTAGCCTAGATCACTAATCAACAAGAGATTAATTGTAGGTAATTTACAGGTTAAACTTATCCTAGGGTAATATACCTGTTGGATCATACAGTTTTAATTACTGGATGTCGGTAATTAAGGCATGACATACAGGGATTATTATTATTAACCGTTGTAGCATGTACAATAGACTGGATGATGTTTCTGTATGTTTGTTTGTCATGTAATGATCATACATCTAGTTATGTCAATAATAATCTATCAATACAAAACATTAAACATGATTTGTATCAAAAACAGAAGTGTAAAATAAGCTTTAAAAAATTCTATCACATTCAAATTCCTAAAAACACTAAGAGGAGAAATTAATCAAGGCAGTGGGATTCCTCCTCATTTTTAACACAACGTATTAACATGTCCCATGTAAGCACTGATAAGATGTTAAGTTCCATTCCCAATTATCATAACTTATTAACAGTAATGTCAGGATTTAGCCACTGCAGTGGTATAAAGTTAGGATATAACTATAAACTTAGCCAACGCAGTGGCTAAAGTTTAAGCTTTAACAATAAACTGCAGAATAAATTAGCCAAGGCAGTGACAATTTCATTATAAACTACATAAGAAATTAATTTGCCAAGGCAGTGGCAATGGGCAAGAGTTTAACTGTAATGGACATTCAAATTAGCTACCGGTAAGCCAGTGGCAAAGGTTGGGAGCTGAACTGTAGCGGACATTCAAATTAGCCAAGGCTGTGGCAATGGGAAAGAGTTTATGGGTGATGGGTGATGGGTGAGACATTCCAGATTAGCCAAGGCAGTGGCAAAAGATGAGAGTTTAAGTTTAATTGTAGCAGATATTCAAATTAGCCAAGGCTGTGGGTGAGACATTCCACAGTAGACACAGTAACCATGTTATGAATAAAGAACTTCTCGTCAGTGAATTATTAAAATGAGCTATTAATTGTGTAACTAAGACTCAGGGGAAAGTCTTATCTTTATTCAAACTGTTTATTTAAACAAGTTAATATTTACATAGTTGATAGACACACAGGCCCACTTCATAGTTAATATCATACAGTCCTACCCAGTACGTTTTTATATAATAATATCATAGACAATCCTCTCTTTCAAACATAACCTTGTGCCGAGTATCTTTAAGACACGACTCTACTTAACAGGAAACTATTACAATCTGAGACAAGCTTCTCTATGACCGTTTGTTTAATGTGTGCAAACTTCTCCTTTCATGGAAACTTGGTGAGATTCTTACACATGAATATTGTATGTTTTAAATCATGTTTTCATATCATACACAAACTTTCTTCCCTGTTCACAAACGTCCATAGATTCAAATTTAAATAACCAGAATTTCTTGTTTAGGTATTAGTGACAAATAGGAGTGGTTTATTATTTTAAATAAACATTTATGTCAGTATTATGTTTTCTTAGAGTTTATTATTTTGAAAAGAAACATTTCTGTTGGGTTTACATTTTCTTAGAGAACATTTTTATTAATTCATAAAAAGCAACCACTTCCATTCTTTGTCACTGGCACTAAAACATGCAATATCATAACCATCTTTAAATATATCAAATCACACACAACCCTTCACATTTCTCAAATACAAGGTATGAAAACTCTTGGCTACCAAAATAATGCTTCTGTCTGTACAGTTGAAAGTAGATCCACAAAGAACATTCTTCAAGAATATTGCAAGAACTTAAACTGTTTAAATTTCTACATTAATATGCATCTTAAACAATAATTTGATTAAACACTAATTAATGATAACAAATTATTCCTGCTTAGCCTACATAAGACTTGTTGCCTCTTTATTTAGAATCGGTACCAAACACTGAAACACACAAAACCAGTCTTGTAAAACTTTATCTTAATTCTATTCCAATAATCATTAACAACTAAATCAAAATGTAAATCTTGAGTATCTTTATGTTTTCAGACGCGAACATAACAAGTAGGGGGATAAAATCTAAATTAACCAATTCGACCAGATGACAAAACCGAACTTGTATGCCAAGAATTCACACATCATTTTTGTGATGTGATATTCCGTGAATTTCATGATATCTATTAGTATTACCAACACACTGTTAACTTTAATATTTTCGAAAATGTTTCATACATGTATATAAAAAAAACGACGAGAATCATTGTAGAAATATAGCTCCAATTAAAATAAAGTAATTGTTTTCTTAATAGTACTCATGTGTTTATTTTAATGTATTCAATTACTAAATGTTGTATATTTCATACTACATATACATGTACCATTAGGATTTAAATATTGCATATTCCACACTATCATCAAGGAATAAATATTGTGTAAGAAATGAACAGATAGAATAATATTTAGTTTATCAGTTTTCTATGCATCTGTAATTTGGTTTGTATATTGATAAATTAAATTATTTGAGTCTTCAATGTGGTATGTAATTAGTATGATTCTATTCGTATATTTGGATAATAATGTTTATTATATTATATATTGAGATATATTTTGTACAATGCTATGTGTATATTTGAATATTATGTATTAAATATTATGTAATGTTTGAATATTGAGATATTTTAGTATGATACTATATGTACATGCAAAAGTGTACATGTATATTTAATTACATGTATTATCTATTAAATATGATATTTTAGTGTGATACTAATGTCTATATAATATTATATATTCTTTTATATTGAGATATTTTAGTGTGATACTACACATAGTGACATAGTGTCTATATTTGCATTATATTGAATATCATATATTTTTTGTATATCGAAGTGTCTAATTGAGAATTGAGATATTTTAGTGAGATGCTATTTGCATAATATTAAATATTGTACATTGTTTGTATATTGAATTGACTAATAAAGATATTTTAGTGTGATACTATTTGCATTATATTAAATATTGTATACTTTATAATCATTGAGAATGAATTGTAGTCTCTACATACATTTAATTATGTTGTATATTGTGATGTTTTAGTGTCATATCTTAGGTGTATATTTAACTCAATTGATATAATATCTAATAAATATATACAATGTAATATTGAGACATTTGGAATAATGTCTTATACAAAGTAATTATTTTAATATATATTCACATTTGTGTCTATTGTCCAATTTCTTCCACAAAAAAGATACAAAGATTTGGGTATGAAATATAAACGTGTATCTCTGGCGTTATAATAGAGATACTGGTTTGAGTGGAGTTGTATATTTGAGATATACAGTTGTTATTAAGGTGTTATAAACATTGCCCTAAAAGTGTAATTAACTTATATATATAAGTACTTACCTGGTAGTAAGGTTAATCCAATTAGACAGCCCACCAGCGATATATAAACTATAGTATACATCATATATCCTCATATTATTATATATATACCACTTGTCAATCACAATAACTCACACTTTATACACCATACCATGGTATATCAACAATAACGCACAGTTAATATACCACACTTTAGATATATCTCGCTCTTAATTAATCCAATATGACCGTAATTCCTGCTAAATACAGATAAATCCGTTAGATAGTCACAGAAACACATGGCTTGTTTTCTCTCCGCTCAATGCATGTCGCTGTCACTAAGAAAAACATTGAAATGTCTATTTCCACTTCGCGATCTCTCTTTTAATTTTCCTCTGTCACGCTTTCGCAATAAAATTAGAAATAATGCCGTAAAATCCTTTTCAGAATCTGTCACTTGAAAAAAAATAATCCATAGTATTTTAAGTAGAAAGTGTTGTCGTCCGTAGTGCACGTGTATTCCGTTTCAAAAAGGTATTTTTTCTTTAACCGCTACTGTAGAAAGTGACACGGTCGCTTTACTTGTTTCTCCCAGCCCCGTTCGTTTCAACTGATCCAGTCGATAGGCTTGTTAGCAGTAAACCCGCTATCACTCAAATGGAACAGTCGACTCGCGTTTAAAATAGGGGTGTCAGGTCTATTCCTAATTAATCCCTTACTTATCGAGCACGTGATTGGATTAATTGTTTTATTGGTCACTGAGGGGTCAACAGATTAGGAAGGGGCTTTGTTAACGTAACTCCCTAAAGTGGCCCCTTGATAGAATTTGATTGGTCACTTGTGAGTTTTGACCCCTCGTAAATTAGCGACATGCTCTACCTGTGACAGTTATATTAGGAGAAAGCAGTAGTTTATTATGCACTGTATGAGTACTTTGAAAACGCAGTGCAAAAAACGTGACGAAACGAACAGCGAGAAATTAAAAATGATACATTTTTTTTCATTTCATAAACATAGAAAATATTCTTGAAAAATTTTCTAAATCCTCTCAGAGATCTTTTTAAAATCTGAAATCATAAAGGCATCGCACTATATTTTTGAAATTAGATTGTTTGAAGAGTAGTATGCGTAGGGGCAGATCAACTATAAAATGAATGGTGGGGTCCTTGATAGCCCAAGCCATTGGGGTGTATACTGTAATGTCGCCATGCGTGGTATTGTAGAATATGGACGTTTATGGGGGCCAATTAAAAATGCATTATAACTGGGTGTCCTGGTAATAATGAAGCTGATGGAATTAAATTATTATTCAATTGAACGAGTGTAGAGAGAGAGAGAGAGAAAAGGGGGTTTAACGTCCACTCGACACAAACTAGGTCATTTCGGGATTAACACATGGTGTTAATTTTATTTCAATAATTCGCTTGCGCGTAGGGGTCTTTAGCAGTGGGAGGAAACCAGACAACCAGGAAAAAACCCACGAGGTTGGACAGGCGACCCGAACGAGTGTAAAGTTCTGTACAACTGTTATATGATATTTTAGTATGATGCCATGTGTGTATATTTGTATTAACTGCGGTGTCTTGTTTGCCCTTCTGTCAAGGGACATCGAAGGTTACTCTAAAGACATCCTTACTGTTTGGGAAGGGCCCCAAATATTTAGGCCCGCTATACTGTTTATGAAAATCTGGGAGAAAATGTATTAGTTTTATAGTTTTAACACAGGTATGCGGTAGGTATTAACAGCTAACACGGTTGCATACATTTCAATTTTTGAATTATTCGACGTTCTTTTTCAAATTATCAACAAATACCTTTTGTCGTTCTGAAATATCCAAAGGGAGTTGGCATCACGTGTTGATTCTACACGCGCTTTAAAGTCACGTGCCCTAATCACTCATTTAATAATCATAAAATATTTCAATTCATTTCAAGTTGTCAAAATTTCATTCCGCCTCCTTCATCAAACTCACGCGCAGATTTGAAATAAAAGAGAAATTAATCCGTGACACGATAAAGATTTTATTTGATCAAAAATAATGGCGCGAAATAATAACCATGTATGCACGTGCATGTCTTCTTCACCGTTGCATACGCGAACGAAGGATTGTTAAAAACCCGCACGGTCGCACTGCATGTATTTTTATTTTTTATTGTGCGTGCATACTGGGCTAGAATTAATATCCACTTGAAACTGGGAATCAACATATGTCCCTTCATAAAAACATAGAAAATGTAGGAGCCCGAAACAGGAGACCGTGGTAGACACAGAACTAAAGAAGATGGCCTTGTTTACAACAATACATATCTGAAAGTGTCACAATGTCATAATATGATATATTTTGACAAGTCGGGCAGTTTGTCGTATGTATACATAGGCCTATTTATATCTTTTATACATGGATTTTGACACTGGCTTTAGTATATAATATGTATAATATATATTTGCGGCGTGGGCATGTGCAATGGCGAGGGTCGGATGGGGTGTAGATACATTTATTTGTGTTATTTTTTTTTATTTCTTAATTAAACTAAGGAGATGGTATGAATCATTTGTATTACATGGGTCAAAAATATAAAGACATGACAAATATATTCAGATATTCTCGTCGAGGCAAACTAACAATTAAGTTCCAATGGCATAATGTACGGATTCACATGATCTTCAATTTCATACTGTAATACGTCACTCAGGCAAGCGTGACGTCATCTGTAGCAGTTTATCAAGTCTGTATATTATGGGCCCAAGGAAGCGGAATCTCTCGCCAATTTAGTAAATAAAATAAGAGGATCCAAGGAATACGATTTGTCCATATTGATGTCAATTACCGAAACCGTAATCTCTACAGGTCCTGGGCTATTATTCATTATACTGACACGCTTCGACAAATTGATGCAGATAAACTTTGATAAACCTTTTCAAAATTCTCATTACCTTTTGTCAATTATTTGACTAAGGTGACCACACACTGGCCATTTGCAGGCCAGAATGTCCATTACAGCTTATTGAAGCTGACCGCTGGTCATCGCGCTCCTGGTTAAAGGGTCACCGGCGGTATAATTAGGGTCCGGGAAATCACCGCCGTCAACACAGGAAACCCTTTATTTGGAGGAGCCCCGCCCACACTGTCTATAATGACTCATGTTTATTCATGAGTTATAAAAGGGGCCATTGTCCAATAAGTATGGAAGCCTATTGCGGCCATTTCAGAATCTCGTCCCCTCGCCGCGAGAAGTCGAGGGCGAGAAGTCGAGGGAGCGAGAAGTCGAGGGCGAGAACACGAGAACACGAGAAGTCGAGGGAGCGAGAAGTCGAGGGCGAGGGAGCGAGAGAGCGAGAACGCGAGGAAACAGGGCGAGAATACGAGGATCTCGCCCCGAGAACACGAGATTACTTTCACCTCGACTTCTCGTGTTCTCGTCCCTCGACTTCTCGCTCCCTCGTGTTCTCGCCTTTGAAAAACCTCGTGTTCTCGCTCCCTCGCCCTCGACTTCTCGCTCCCTCGACTTCTCGCCCTCGACTTCTCGCCCTCGACTTCTCGTGTTCTCGTGTTCTCGCCTTTGAAAAACCTCGACTTCTCGCTCCCTCGCTCCCTCGCCTTTGAGTCAATCTCGTCTTCTCGTGTTCTCGCTCCCTCGCTTCGTCACAATCTCGTCTTCTCGTGTTCTCGCTCCCTCGCCTCGGAAGTGCAATTATTACGCATGTCCACTGACTGCCGTATCGGCATTGGTATTTTGACATGGATTATAATAAACGAAAATGTTTGAAGTTCTAGAAAATGTAATAGTCCTAAACAAGCTTAATTTCTTCTTGCACAGATAGTATTGTATTCTGTAATTGATTTTAAGTCTTCAGTCAAATCTTTCTTTGCTCTCTAAAAATATTCATCGGGTGTTTTCACTTGATGCGTGGTTTTGTCAGTGCTGCAGGATGGAGAGCCTGACAAGGGACAATGTATAGTTGTTCGAATGGGATTTTAAAAAACGATGTCCTTTGTCTGGAATCGCAAGGAAGTTGGTTCTACGGTGGCTCACTCGGTAGGACGTTTGCTCTGTAACTTCTTCAAAGTTCCTCGTGATTTTTGGCGATGTTCACTATTGTCAGTGGTGTAGGACGGAGAACTTAGCAAGAGACAAAGTATAATAGTTCGGATGGCATAAAAATAACCGAAGTCCTGTAGAACGGAGAGCTTAGCAAGAGACAAAGTATAATCGTTCGGAATGAATGAAAATAACCGAGGCCTCGTGTCCGGAATCTAATTGAAGTGGGAACTACGGTGGGTCAGTGAGTGGGACGTTTGCTCTCTTACTTCAGTGGTGTAGGAGGAAAGAATTGACAGGGGACCACGTATAGTCGTCGGGTGGCATAGAAAAACAATGTCCCGTGTTCGGAATCAAAATGAAGTGGGAGCTACGGTGGCTCAGTGAGTAGGACGTTAATGTTTGGAGCCACGGCTGCTAAGTGGGTAAGACGCTGGCTCACTAAACTGAAGGTCACGTGTTCGATCCTTGCATTGGACAAGAAAGTTTATCGGGTTTTCCGACGTGGTTTCCCCATGTCATTGCATTGGTGCAGGACGGAGGGTTTGGCAAGGACAGTTGTCTATTTGTTCGGATGGGATGAAAATCCTAGGCTGTAAATTGACGTAGGGCCTACACGTAAAAGATCCCTTGGCAGCCTGGATCCGATATAAGAGGAGACCTTTCCGAGAACAATTTCCCTTATAGTACAGTCGGAGCAGAACAGTAGGACGTTAAACCATATTTCATTTCATTTCATCAAAGTTCATCGGAAATATTCTAGCGGGTTTTTTCCATATCAGTGGAGAAGGAAGGGTTGGGTTAAATGAGCGAGGTCATGTGTCCGGATTCGAAATAAGTTGGAGCTGCGGTGGCTCAATGCGTAGTCTAGCCTTTCTTGCGAGGTACCCTCTTATCAGTGTAGGTCGGAAGGCCTGGGGACAGCATGTCGTTCGGATGACATGGAACAGCGAGGTCTCGTATAGGCTACACATTGGCGTGGGTGGGTGTTTGGGGGGGGGGGCTCGGTTTCGATACCCGCTTCTTTCTATGATGCTTATATTATCAAATATTATCAAATAAACTACTCGTAGTTTACCCGCCTATACACGGGCCCAAATTCGCCCGGGGTCCAAGTTCGCCCATGGCCCAAATTTGCCAGGGGCCCATATTCGCCCGGTGCTCAAATTCCCACGGGACCTAAATTCGCCCGAGGTTTTATTCGTTCGTGGCCCAAATTTACCTGTAGGACAGATTCGATGGCCTAAAATACATACGTGGTCGTTCTTTTCAATTTGATACGAGATATGTGGGGGTTAATCGCGGCGACGAAGCGTAATTCGCCTTGGGCCCGAATTCACTGACCTAAAACATTCCTGTTGTGATGCTGGTTAATTTAATAACACATAATAATGTGTAGGTGGAGAAAACAAACATACATAAACACACCCATACACACTTAGATTTTATTTATAATATATATATATTAAAGTAGATAAAGTACAAGTACTTCTTTGTTTACGGTAGACAATGCGTAAAAAATAGAAAAAATACGTCCAGGCAACAAATTCTCCACTTTAGGCCTACATATAGCCTATATATATGCCGTAGTGTGAAATTTCTAGCTTGCCTGCTTCTGTTTTCCGTCCTAGCAAGTTTCGGATAAAAAAAGGTACATCATCTAATTCTTCTAGTATTACTTCATTGTCACGCGACTTTTCTGTTGTCCATTCTTTGACGTTTGACAGAAGCCGTAAAATAAATACAGGCTTACTTAATGTGCGATGGTATTTGAATTTCGCGGTGATTTGGTTTTAACAAATCACGTGACATAGCTCGCCAATCAGACACACATAATGGAAGGTCGAGTAGAGTCAAAGGTTACCGTTCTGTTTTGATAGTAAATATGGCGGAAGGATAGCGAAAACTGAATACTTGTGAATATTTTGTTAAAAACACTAAGCTAAAACCGTTCAATGCGACAAGGTGGGAACAATTTTAGGTACTGGCTAACCATTGGATCGAATTAGATGGAAATGGCAGGTTTGTGCCGGAGACAAATGCTGATTTGTAAGACAAAGAACTCCAGGAATGTGCAGACTAAGTTCTCAAAGACTCAATCATTGGGGTATACTAATAATACAGAGTTCTCACATTTCAACTTAAAAAAAAACAAAACAACTGTGTATGAAACATTATCACGATTCCAAACTTGTTGACGAAAGTTAGAAAGTGATGTTAGAAGCAAGCAGCTAAAATTTTACCAACAAAAAAAGAATAATTGGTCTGGTTAATTTGTTATGGGGATCATTTAACAAGTTGATTGATAAAGATAGATATTCTTATATTCCTAAATGCATGACAACTCGCAGTCACCAAGGAGTAAGGACTACTCGAATCAAGACCACTCAGACCAATAAGGACTAATATGGTGAAGACTGTGTCACCATTGAGGTGAAACACCATGCACAGTACTTTAAGAAATATACCCAAGATGTTATGGAGAAAAAGAGAACCAAAATAGATGAGTTGGTACAAGAGCACATGTTAGGCCCTATTGATGAAAAAAATATGTGTGAATTAATTCCACACCAGATTGACTTTGCATGTGTCCCCTGGATGAAAATGTTGCTTTGTCCCTTGCACAACCAATCAAAACAGGGGCCTATTCTGGCGCATTCCCCCCGCGTTGCCTTAATGTAGCTGCAAAAATTTTTGCCCCTTTTGTTAAACACTTCTGTTTAAAATGACAGGGTTAGGGTGACTAGAGATCAAGCACCAAATAAAATTTTCACTGTGGATACAAATCAGGCTGCATTACAGATAGATGTACTTGTTACAAGTGAAAACTTTCTTGTATGGATTTGTGTAAATTGTTCGACAGTGACATTGATTTTAATACTGATGATGATATCTATGAAATTATGTGATTTTTTATGAGTAGGCTTACACCTGTATTCATGTACATGTATTTTTTAAGCAGTTTTTAAATACATATTTTAAAAAATGTTTTAATTAAATGTACTGTACATGTCAATAAATTTTCATGTTATATTTTGTCACTATGCTGATTAATATTGTATGGTTTTGTTTTATTTTTATTCTATTTCATTTCCGAGGTGGTTTATCTTGTCAGTGGTGCAGGCCGTGGGGAGGGGGTGACTGACGAGGTACAAGGACAGCTGTCTAGTCGTTCTGATGTGATGAGAGTAGGCCGTAGCGCCGCTGCCTTGGTAAAATTTCCATGATAGCACACTGTATAGCATATGCCCATCTTCATTACTCCAGCTTAGGAACACAGCAGGAGGCATTAAACAGCATTTTATTTTTTTGTTCTGTTTCATTTCCAACGTGGTTTCTCCTTGTCAGTGGTGCAAAAGGAGGGTCTAACAAGGTACAAGGACAGCTGTCTAGTTACGTAAAACCGAGGTCCCTTGTATTCATTGGTGTGCATGTAAAAAGGTACGATGACAGCCGTCTAGTTGTTTGGATGTGACGAAAAACCGAGGTCCCTTGTATACATTGGTGTGCACGTAAAAAGACCCCTTGGCAGTTGGAATTCGATAGCACACTGTATAGCGTATGCCCATCTTCATTAGTCTAGCTTAGGAACAGAGCAGTAGGACGTTAAACCCCATTTTATTTTCTTATTCTGTTTCATTTCCGACGTGGTTTCTCCTTGTCAGTGGTGCAAAAGGAGGGTCTAACAAGGTACAAGGACAGCTGTCTAGTCGTTCGGAGAGAGAGAGAAATGGGGTTTAACGTCCACTCGACACAAACTAGGTCATTTCGGGACTAACATATGGTTCAATTTTATTTCAATAATTCGCTTGCGCGTAGGGGTCTTTAGCAGTGGGAGGAAACCGAAGTGCCCGGAGGAAACCCACGAGGTTGAGAAGGCGCCCCTATCTCCATGCCACATACGCTCACACCAGGGATCGAAACCACAGCCGCAAGCCAGAGGTGACCAGCCAGCTAGAGGCCGAAGCGCGGCACTCTAGACCACTAGGCCATCCCAACCCCCCTAGTCGTTCGGATGTTACGTAAAACTGAGGTCCCTTGTATTCATTGGTGTGCCTGTAAAAAGGTACAAGGACAGCCGTCTTGTTGATTGGATGTAACGAAAAACCGAGGTCCCTTGTATACATTGGTGTGCACGTAAAAAGACCCCTTGGCAGTTGGAATTCGATAGCACACTGTATAGCATATGCCCATCTTCATTAGTCTAGCTTAGGAACAGAGCAGTAGGACGTTAAACCCCATTTTATTTTTTTTTTCTGTTTCACGTCTGACGTGGTTTCTCCTTGTCAGTGGTGCAAAAGGAGGGTCTAACAAGGTACAAGGACAGCTGTCTAGTCGTTTGGATGTGACGAAAAACTGAGGTCCCTTGTATACATTGGTGTGCATGTAAAAAGGTACAATTACAGCTGTCTAGTCGTCCGGATGTGATGAAAAACCGAGGTCCTTTGTTTACATTGGTGTGCACATAAAAAGATCCCTTGGCAGTTGGAATTCGAAAGAAGAGTAGGGAATAGTGCTGTACCCGGCCAAATTTCCCTCATAGCACACTGTATGGTGTATGCCTGTTTTCATTAGCCCAGTACACGTATAGGAACAAAACAGTAGGACATTAAACTTCATTTCATTTCTAATTCATTTTACTGGAATCATTAAGATAACTATTTGTTTTTCTCTTATATCTATTTTTATTTACTGGTATATATCTTGTACAGTGTAAATGGGCACAAGACCTGATCTGTGTGTATTCTGTGAATATAACAATCTGAACAGCAGATTAGAAACCGTTCTCCAGAACAATGATATTATTATAATTATTATATACATTTTTCATCAATACTAGTGGTGTGTTAGATCCCTGCATTGGCCAAGAAAGTTCATCTCAATTTACCGGTGTGGTTTCCCCTTGTCAATGATGCAGAACTGAGGGGCCTGACAAGGACAGCTGTCTAGTCGTTAAGATGGTATGGGAAACTGTGGTCCAGTGTACACATTGGCGTGCACGTAAAAGATTCCTTGGCAGTTGGAATTCAATATAAGTTTAAGCTGTAGCGGTGCTGCCTGGGCAAAATTTCCTCATAGCACACTGTATAGCATATGCTTGTCTTCCATTAACCCAGGTTAGGTGCAGAAGAGTAGGACGTTAAAACCCATTTCATTTCATTTACTAGTAGTCGGGGGGTTGGGATGGCCTAGTGGTTTAGAGTGCCACGCTTCAACCTCTAGCTGGCCGGTCACCTCTGGCTTGCGGCTGTGGTTTCGATCCCTGTGTGAGCGTATGTGGCATGGAGATAGGTTGCCTTCTCAACCTTGTGGGTTTTAACCTCCGGGCACTCCAGTTTCCTCCCACTGCTAAAGACCCCTACGCGCAAGCGAATTATTGAAATAAAATTAAACCATGTTAGTCCGGAAATGACCAAATTTGTGTCGAGTGGACGTTAAACCTCATTTCTCTTACTAGTAGTATATGGTATTGTTGTGTATGCAAGTGCGGATCCAGGATTTTTTTGCAGGGGGGGGGGGGGTCTAGGTTTGATAACGCCCAGCGCCGAAGGAGCTCAACCAATTAAGGGGGGTTTGGTAAATTAGATTCAATTTGGTGCATTCTGACGTATTTCCGGAAGGTAAATACCAAAATTACAGGTCTAAAAATCGTCAATATAATCGCATAAAATTTTTCAAGTCTGAGCGGGGGGGGGGGGTCTGGACCCCCCCTCTGGATCCGCGCCTGGTATGAGGAAATTTATATTATTGCGTTTGTTTATTTTTGCCAAAATCGTTTTCATGTGTATTTAGTATGTATTTCTCTTGGATATTGTTTTACTGAAATAGTTTTTTATAAAAAATACTTGTTTCCAGTAAATAACAGATTCTTTCAATCATTGGTGCTATTTCTCTACTGTTGACCATATTTATTCCACAGACCTGGGATAAGTTGTTTTCATCGTGTCACTGCAACATTTAATATGTGGTATTATACAGTAATCCCGGCATATTTTCGACAGGTACATTGGGACAGGATCGCCCTTATAGGTCTGGTGTGCCTTAGTCTAATAAGGGCGTTCCTGTCCCCATGTACCTGTGATATTTTCAGAAAAATTCTCTCTAACAAATGGAAACAAACCAACGTGTTCCGTCTCGTAAAAGGTATTCCGTGGTCTAATTATGGCTATTGGCCTGTGACCCTATGACGTTGATTTTTGGTTTCTGATATTGTCTTAGAATTTGATTTTTTTCACCCCAGTATGGCTAAACTTGACAAATATAGATCGAGGCGTAATTCTAGTGCTGACGTATTGTGCAATGCATCGGAAAAGAAATGTATGCGACAGTGGGAGAAACCGGAAAAACCCCACACGGCGAATCGAAACCGAACGACTACACGTTATCCCTTGCCAGGCCCTCCGTCCTCCATCCTACACAACTGACATGAGAGGACATCTCCAGAAATTTAGCCCGATGCGCTTCGATGAAGCGAGAGAGCCATTGTAGCCACCACTTCATTACGATTTCGGACAAAGAACCTCGTATTTTATATATATACCGTTCAAACGACTATACGTTGTCCCTTGCCAGGTCTTCAGTCCTATAGGCTACCACTGACAAGCAGGAACCCGACCGAAAAATCCTGAAAAACTTTGATAAAGTAAAAGAGCAAACGTCGATCCTATTTACTGAGCCATCGTAGCTCCATTTGTATTCCGGCCACGGGATCTCGGGTATTTGTATTCCATCCGAACAACTATTCTTTGTCCCTTCTCAGGCCCCCCGTCCTACACCACTTACACCACTTGGTATTCGATCCCTGCATTTGAAGAGAAAGTTCATCCAGATTTTATTTCGGGCGTGATTTCTCCTTGTCAGTGATGCAAAACGTAGGGCCTGTCAAGGACACCTATTGGCGTGCACATAAAAGATCACTTGGAAGTTTAAATTCGATATAAGAGTAGGCCTTAGCGCCACTGCCCGGGCAAAATTTCCTTGATAGCACACTGTATTATTGTATCGTATGCCCGTCTTCATTAGCCCAATTTAGGAACAGAACAGTAGGACGTTAGACCCCATTTTATTTCATTTCATTTCATTTAGATTCAGGACACGTCACCTCGGTTATTTTTATTTCATCCGAACGATTATACGTTGTCTCTTGCTAGGCTCTCTGTTCTACACCACTGACAATAGTGAACATCGCCAAAAATCACGAGGAACTTTGAAGAAGTTACAGAGCAAACGTCCTACCGAGTGAGCCACCGTAGAACCAACCTCCTTGCCATTCCAGACACAGGACATCGTTTTTTAAAATCCCATTCGAACAACTATACATTGTCCCTTGTCAGGCTCTCCATCCTGCAGCACTGACAAAACCACGCATCAAGTGAAAACACCCGATGAATATTTTTAGAGAGCAAAGAAAGATTTGACTGAAGACTTAAAATCAATTACAGAATACAATACTATCTGTGCAAGAAGAAATTAAGCTTGTTTAGGACTATTACATTTTCTAGAACTTCAAACATTTTCGTTTATTATAATCCATGTCAAAATACAAAAATGCCGATACGGTAGTCAGTGGACATGCGTATATAACTGCACTTCCGAGGCGAGGGAGCGAGAACACGAGAAGACGAGATTGTGACGAAGCGAGGGAGCGAGAACACGAGAAGACGAGATTGACTCAAAGGCGAGGGAGCGAGGGAGCGAGAAGTCGAGGTTTTTCAAAGGCGAGAACACGAGAACACGAGAAGTCGAGGGCGAGAAGTCGAGGGCGAGAAGTCGAGGGAGCGAGAAGTCGAGGGCGAGGGAGCGAGAACACGAGGTTTTTCAAAGGCGAGAACACGAGGGAGCGAGAAGTCGAGGGACGAGAACACGAGAAGTCGAGGTGAAAGTAATCTCGTGTTCTCGGGGCGAGATCCTCGTATTCTCGCCCTGTTTCCTCGCGTTCTCGCTCTCTCGCTCCCTCGCCCTCGACTTCTCGCTCCCTCGACTTCTCGTCTTCTCGTGTTCTCGCCCTCGACTTCTCGTGTTCTCGTGTTCTCGCCCTCGACTTCTCGCGGCGAGAAGACGAGATTCTGAAATGGCCGCAATAGGCTTCCATAAATAAGCGTCCGTCTTTTATATTGACCATGTTAAATATATTTTAAGAGAATAGGGGTATTATGGCGACTAGAATAAACCCCCTGTTCTCACTGATTAGACACTGCGTTGGCTGTCTGGATGTTAGAGACTACCCTTGAGAATTCTTTATTAACCAGGGGCCTGTTTCACGAAATTTTATCTAAGATAAAGTCCAAATCAAATTACTAAAATTTGGACTTTATCTTAGATAAAATTTCGTGAAACAGGCCCCAGGATTATGAAATGGAATGATATGAAATTGGGTGTATTGCCAAGAAGGATCACAGTTCATCACGCCTCCATCAAAATGAATTGAAACAGACTTTAACGTTTACCATTTTGCACCGGCTACACTAATGAAGACAGGTAACGCCATATGGTGGGATATGTGTGAAATTTTGCCCGGGCAGCGATACGCCGTACACTGGGATATGAGGAAATTTTGGCCGTGCAGCGGCACTACGACCTACTATTATTTCAAATACCAACTGTCAAGAGTTCTTATACGCCTCCATCGATTTCCATATTGAGACGCTGTACTTCCGGGGTTATGGACCATTACGCTAGACATTTGGTTAACCAATCAGCCTTGATGTTTCTAGTGGGTTACCCACAGTTCCCTCAACCTCACGCCAAAAACTCACCATAACGGACCGTTTCATTGGCTAATCCCCCAAACCATCCAGAAAGCGTGTTATATAGAAACTCTTCCCGGTCCCTGTGTAGTAAAGACAAAAAAACAAGAAAAACGAAAATTTGAATTATAGAAAGAAAACGAAACGAAAAAGGATCTGTGTTGTAATCCGATTGGGATGGCACCTCCCCACCTCGGGATCTGTCTTGGGTGGCGTCTGTCCCCCCTACTCCACCTCGGGATCTGTCTTGGATGGCGTCTGTCCCCCCTACTCCACCTCGGAATTTGTCTTGGGATACCGCCCGTGGAGACTAATATAATATACTCTAATTCAGTGCTCACCCTCTTTTTTTGAGGTTGATATTTTTGTTCAAATTAAATGTGACCAAATTAAAATCATGCTTGTTATAATATTTTTGTTGCCGGGAGCGCTAGTTGATTCTTCCTGTGATGGAAGGCCAAGAAACACATTGGTACAGAGTGACGAAAATGAAAATCATAAAAGCTGCTTTTTAATTTTGGATTGTGGCGTATCCCCACAGACAGGGTGCAGGTGACTTAATAATAAATCGGATGAATCCGATGTAATTTTCGGTTGAATTTCGTATCCCCATTGCAGGATTCCTGATTCTGACCCACACCCAGCACACCCGGTCCAGAAAGTCTATTATACCAGCCCATTCCAGACTCCAGTGATGGCGTGGCGGCCGGTTAAAGCCACCGGCCACATACAATATGATCATCATGGCTCAATGGTCGGTCCAATACCTCTTCTCCCATATAATGTTCAGCAGAAAAAGGTTGTTTTTTTAGACGAATTGGACAAAATTATTTTTTATCATTTTTTGTCCGACCGGCCCTTCGAGCGATCGTCCGACCGGCCCTTCAGGCGATCGCCCGATCGCCTGATCGCCCGGCGGCCCAATCCGCCCCTGCGCCGGAGAGACCTCTTCTTGAACTTAGAGATCGAAAACGCGACTCCAAGACTATAGCGATCCAGCGTCTTACTTACTTAGCTACCGTGGCTCCTGTTTCAAAATGACTGCAATATGGTGTTGACGAGATTTTCTTTTTTCCTCTTCTCCGTACGTGATATAAAAACCAGAGAGAGAGATAGAGAGAGAGAGAGAGAGAGAGAGAGAGAGAGGGAGGGAGGGAGGAGAGAGAGGGAGGGGGATGGGATTTAACGCCCACTAGACACACACACGTGATTTCGGGACTAACATAGGGTTCGGACAATATTCAAGAGGTTGGACAGGCGATCCCACTTCTTGTCACGTACAACCGGGGAATTGAATCCACGTCAGCTGACACAATGACAGACCTTATGATACAGCGCACACGTGCTAACTATTCGGCCATCCAACACCCCTCTAGAAATCAGAACCGCCATGATCTATATTTTATTTGTATATCTATGATATATTCCATCATAAAGCACAGAAGGCTGTGAATATTAAATCCGGCTATAAAACTACACGCAGCGTGTGGTATACCCTATATAATAATCATTTTACGACAATAAATTTTAAACCTTCTAAAATGAGACGGTCGAATGAACGAAGGCGCTCGAAGACTAGTCAACCGTGACTGATATTCCTAACACCCAGGCTTTTTAAATTCGTTCAAGTGAAAATCACCTTTTAAGACACCTTTTGAGATGTATTTTCTGTAGACGTTAAACCGGGGTATTGTGTTAAAATGACCGGACCATTGTGAACGGGGTTATGAATATTAGTAGACTTAACCAGCGTCATTAAATTGTCATTAATATCTTGAAAACCTCTTGAATCTCTGATGAGCAACGAGGACCGCCATTGTTCTTAAATCATTTCCCATCCACAGGATTTGTTTTTTCTATTTACTTATTTATTTATTCATATATTCATTTGTTTATTTATTTCATTGTCTCGTGCAGGTTATTCGATCTGGAACGTTTTTGTATTCCATTGTAAAAATTGGCGCGATTTGTTATGCCGTATTATCCCGCACTTTTCGTCTGCTTTCTCTGAGATCATCTAAGTGTGATATCATGTTTTATTTTTTTGTCACGTGATATTATTTTTGTTGTTGTCAGTTTTGATGGACAGTTCCACTCTATCATGTCAGCACGTCAGACTAATAGATTGTAATATATATTTATAATAGAATATATATTACACGGGGAATAAAGCCACGTGTCACCGCTAATAAGATTTCATATCACTCACAACTCTCTTTGTTACAAAGGTGTATAAGAGAAGGTTTCCTAAATAGATAGGTGTTCTACAATCTTTCTAAAGCAAGCATACCCCCTCTCTCGTGTGCTACGCATATTACTGTTTATAACAATTTGTATAATATATCATGAAAACAGCGTTATAAAAGAACATATATAAGAAGTGGTATCAGGTCTTCCAGACGAACACACCCACTTCTCCTGTACTACACCCACACACAATGGAGCCATGGTTTGGGGGGAGGGAATGAACCTGACATGGTTCCATAGATACTGTATCCAAGGAGCACCCCCACCATTACGCGTGGATTCCATCCCACGCTTGTATGTGACAAGGAGTAGGGTCGCGTGGTCGTTTAACCTCATTTCTTTCCGAAACAACGATGGCATGAATCTTGGAGTTTCTCTGGATAGAAATACAAATCGATCCTTGCGAGCAGGTTCCGGAGTTTCTCCAGATAGGAATGGAATACGATTTTGCCCGGGCAGTGTCTTTTCGCCTCTTCTTCTTCCATTCCCATCGCAGTCATCTTGGAATTGTGACGCCATATCACAAATCGATGCACAGTTGTCCAAAGAACAGATATGGCACGTTTCATGACGTTGATCATACTCGAATCTCGTCTCCACAAGTAGAAGACGATTACAAAGAGTGTTATAACTTCTGGAGCGGTGATTTAGAGCTAGATTTCGGAAACCGGCGGTTACTGGTTTTAAGATCAGACAGACAGCACGATGCATCCTACATTGCTGTACATTTCTGATAATAGCCGAGCTTAACGACCGCTTCCACATTGGATACTAATATTCGGTTTGTCGAATAGAGATAAACTTTCCCTAATCATAATGTGAAGAACAGACCGAATCGAAGGCCGTTGCATGTCTAATGTCGACACTCAGGCATGTTCAACCAGTCCACATAGCTAAAGCACCAAAAATAGAATAAGAAAAAAAATAAACGATAGTGAGAGAGGAAGGCTTATATTTTATTCACGTAACCAACAATAACTTCAGGAACAATCGATAGCTCTTTTGTGTGGAAGATTAAAACCGTTACACAACATGCGTTTCAGATACAACCGGAAGTTAAAACCACGGGGGATAATAATGGCTGCTTAGTAACCATGTCAATAATATCAACAATATGGCCTTAAATATGGCAGATTTAAGCTCTAACGGAGATTTAATTAAAGATTAATAAATTAATCATGACATCAGCGAAAGAATATTTCTAATATTTTTTCTTGAAGTACACCAAATGCGTGTACTAAGATAACGCTAGATGTCTCGTGCAGCTAGTTCATTTAGATAACAGACACAAACGATACAACAGTTTCCTTGTATTCGTTATTTTATAGCTTTTTGCTGAATTAATTCTTTCCCAGTTCCGAACCAACCGGTCTAAGAACGAGGGGCATAAGACCCTCAGGGTGCTTTAAGTCACATTCTACCCGAACAATAGCGTTTCAGACAATTCTTCTTGAATTTGTTTTACGTTCACGCCAATATGTACACGGGACCGCGGTTTTTCGTCCCACCCGAACAACCACTTGAAGCTGTTCTTTGTCCGACCTTCCGTCTTGCACCACTTAGTCAAAGGGTTGAAATTTTAAATAAGAACGGTGACACAATTATTCCAGTTAGTTGAATCGTACATTTATGGTATGAAGGGAACTGGACCTTTGGGATATATAATGCCTGGTCATCACTCCTCAGCCCATGTTTATTCGTTCGGATGGGAAGAAAAAACATTCGGCTACCCAATCGTCTATATTATTTATTTAAAGACCCAGGACTTCATCTAATGCACGTTTTATGTTTTTATCATAAATACTACACCTTTATTTACAGAACGAAATTATTATGATATTTAACCGCGGTTTCGTATTACCAACCCGCAGTTTCGTATTACAAATTGTAACCTTTGATAATACGGAAGAATATTTGAACAAAAGATTGAACTCTCACAAGAATTAATGCATAATTATCAGGGTGTACGTTACATTTATAAAGACATATTTATTCCATCTAATGTTTTATAATGGCCTAATGTTTGCACACGAGAAAAGGGGTAGTATTATTGTATCTCTTAAATTGAAGTTCAGTGTTCGTTTTTCGTTTCTTATCGCCTAGTGTAATCTAAAACGAAACGAAATATAAATATAAATCTCATATGTCTAAATGATAAACATTGGATTTATTATATCTTAATGATAGGCTTTCAAGAAGCGGTTATAAAGAGAGTTGCATTTGATTTTTTGCTTCTCGCTTCTCCCTATATTTATATAGCCACGGCCAAATAGACTTTATTAGATTCATATATATCCACGACCGTCCATTAGGCTTTGTTACACCTTTTTTTTTATCTATTTTATGCGATAAATATGAAGGCACGACTTTCTGCTTCCTGGTTCTGCTTCCTGGTAATTTTGAGACAGTAACGAAAGACTTCGTTTTACACTCAAAGAGACTTCGATCAAATTTTACAGTATGAGAGATTTTAAAAAAAAAAAACTAAACAAAAACAACAAACATTATACGTCTATTCAAAGAATAATTGTATCCATACTGAATATTGACTTCCCGGTTCCGGTTAGAAGTTTGCGTTCCTTCTGAATGATATGTTGTGTTTCCAATCCGAAAGAAAACCGTGCATATAAAACAAAATCGTGTATGTCCACACGAACGAAATCAATCAATTTTTAAATGATATTCATCTGTACAATGGTGCTTCAATTTTTCCCCGCTCAGAAAAAACACGATGTCATTTTCACATCCGGTGTCCCAAGGTTAAAAAAAACTCGATTCCACTTCCGGTAAAAAATGTCAGTTCAGTATTCTGCACCGTTTTAATAATAAAAATATTTTTTCTCTAAATAAATTGTTAAAAATAGAATAAGAAAAACATGGCGTTCAAATGAAAATTATTTTTTAATTTTATGTCACCCAGTAAAATATATACAATTCGTCGGTAAGGAAAGATTTGATTGCGAGGAAAGCTTACCATATATAAACTTAAAACGATACTAAAACTTTTTTGCCGTGTTATCTCTCATGTTGAAATATACACAAACACTTATTTTCATAATACAAAATGCAAACAGTTTTGTTATCAAATAGCAATTCAGATTCAGTCGTTCTTATTTGGTTTTTTGTTCAAACCCCCTGTTTATTGAATATCATCCTTATTCTCCGTCTATATACAGTGTTACAGGTCACAATTCTATGGAATACAATTACTGGTTATAACTGAGCGACGTTTCGACCTGACTTCGTCCATTGAAATAATTTATATATACATTACTTAATATTTATCAAAAAATAAAAAACCTTTCTGAAATCTCTATGGTATATCTGTTATTCTTCCTACCTTCAAAGAACTTAAAGGAGAAGGGTCATAATATAAGCCTGTTCTTTAACCCCTTTTAATCTGTGAATAAAATATTGTTTTAAAACAAAAACTTTATAGCATTTCTAACAGGAATTACTAAAACAATAGAATTCACTTCCAGGTAAATTACTCTCTGTCCAGGTTACAAGTCCCCATGTGTATAATATACATTATAGTATTGACACAAACATCAAAATAATTCTATATTCTATTGTCTTACAGTTTGTGTGTATCAACATATTTTTTTTTCTGGGGATTGTCTAGATTCAACACAGAACTTGAAAACATTCTCAACAAGACCTACTAAAAAAAATTAATACATTTCAAATAAAGTATTATATCCACGAAACAAGATCGAATCATTATAGTATTGACCCAAACATAAAACAAATTGTATATTCCATTGTTTGATACTATGTGTGTATCGTCACTTAACTTGACCTACATATAAAAAAGGTAAAACATCTATCTAGATTTATGTATCTTGATAATAAAAATATTATCTAAATAAACAGTGAATAGTTGATATCGATATTGTAGGGTTTGGTGTTGTTTTGTGTTATCGATATGTGAAGAGAAAAAACTTGTAAAAATCCTTTAAAAATCTGTTATCATACGGTTTGTCATTGAGTCAACTGGCGTGGCTTCGATTCCTCGGTTGCACGTGACAAAGAGTAGGATTGCACGTCCAACCTCGTGGGTTTTCTCCGTGTCCTCCGATAACCACTTACTGCTCAAGACCCCCACGCGCAAGCGAATTATTGAATCAAAATTGAAGCATATGCTAGTCGCGAAATGACCTAGTTGGTTTCGATTGTACGTTACCCCCTCCCCTCTCTCTCTCTCTCTCTCTCTCTCTCTATATATATATATATATATATATTATATATATATATCTCCCTCTCTATCTCTCTCTCTCCCTCTCTCTTGTAGGATTTGGTGTTGTATTGTGTTATCGATATGTGAAGAGAAAAAAAACTTGTAAAAAATCCTTTAAATATCTGTTATCAATTTAAAGTATATAAAGCATTTACAATAGTAATTTTGTTCTTGTGGAAACAATTCCGGTTGGTAGCCATTGGGGTGGGAGCTGCGGTGGTACAGTAAATAGGGCATTGGCTCAGTAACCAGAAAGTCTCGGGATTCGCTCCAATGACTGTTGACCGAGATAGTTTATATGGATTTTTTCCGCCTTGTTTCTTCTTGTCGGTGGTGAGGGCAGAGGGCCTAACACAAAAAGCGTCTGGTCGTTCGGATGTTTTGAAAAAGTCCCGTGTACTTAAAAGAAACCTTGACAGTTGGAATTCGAAATAAGAGTAGGCCTTAGCGCCACTGACTGGTCACGATTATTAACACAAGTTCGTCTCCATAAAACAATCCCGGGAACTTCGTCACATTGCAGTCATGAACGGTCGATTCCGATCACATACGATCTGTCCACAAGGGAAAGCGAGAAGGGAAAGTGAGCCATGAATAGACCTCTTATGATTCCACACAGCAAGACGAGGTAAAATTACAACTTAAAACCGAGAGAGTAAAATGTGTGTCTATTTTACAAATAATGTAGATATATCTATTTGCTGGAATTTGTTGTGAAATCTTTCTGTCAGAAGTCGACGATAACACCAGATGTTTTGGTGATGGAGGTTTCATAACAAGAATGTTTCTCTACCCACCATACGAAACTTTCGCTGGCTGTCGGCAACTAGCTCCACTCCAGCACAGACACGAAGTCACGTAACCGATATTTTTAATTTCTAATTCGGCGATTTTAGTCGAAAACGCAAACCATATTTCGTGAATATTGAGAAATGTTTATTCGGATTCTATTTCACTGAATTATTATTGCAAATGTTTGTCTTTATGTGTATGAAAGATGCCAATGTAAAACGGATTAAAACTGCATAATTTTCCAATATGGCGGCCACGCAGAGCAGAGATCTATTCTCAAAGTAGACCTGTCTATTTTAACTCTGTCTAGATCCTATACTACTCAATCGGTCTTAGTTTAAACACTGCATATCATAACACTGTCTAGATCCTATACTAATCAATCGGTCTTAGTTTAAACACGGCATGTATCATAACACTGTCTAGGTCCTATACCACTCAATCGGTCTTAGTTTAAACACGGCATATCATAACACTGTCTAGGTCCTATACCACTCAATCGGTCTTAGTTTAAACACGGCATATCATAACATGTCTTGAACATGTAAAATACATTAAATAGATCTACACACATTTCAAATATTCCCCGGGCTGACAGAACGGATGTCGTTGATGATTATTGTCCCGTGAATGTTTTGGAATTGGTAGTTCCTTGAAATGTAAATAATACTTGACGAGCATAAAACATGTCTTCGGACTAATTGTCTATCAAGAACTAGCTATCAATGAGAGAGAGATAGAGAGGGAGGGAGAGAGGGAGAGAGAGAGAGGTGGGGTGGGGGTTAACGTCCACTCGATACAAACTATGTCATTTCGGGACTAAAATATAATTCAGAGTATCTTGGGTTAAACGCCAACTCTACACAGAATTGGTTATTTTGAGACTTTCCTACTGTACAATATTATTTCAATACTTCCAATACTTGGACGGAAACTCGAATAAAAACCCATGAGGTAGACTATACAATTTCGATAAAATGATAAAAACTTATTTTCTCTGAGAAATAACTAAGGAACAAGCGGTATGGGCTTAAGAGAACGATAGCTAAAATCTTTGATTCTAAATAAAACCACCAAACAAAAGCCCTTAGTAAGATTTGATGAAGTACACGTTGAATCGATCAACTCTAATCAGCTCTATTTGTGATAAGATAACTTTGGTAATATTTATTTTTGTAGTGATAATCGCGATTTAGGTCGGTCCGTGGGAGTTCTTTGATTGAACCAAAGGGTGCGATAACCATTTCTCGCCATCATAACCCTCGCTCGTTATCACCAGTACAGTATATACACAAATTAAACATAAGTAGGAAAAAAATCTCACCTATTCCACATCAAATACAAGAGAATACCCACACGACTTTCATCTCCCAGGGGTTTCCCCCATCATTAATTATAGCACATTACGTCATCTGTCACACAACGTCACGTCACGTGAAAAGACGAACCAGATGAGGCAAGGAATGCCTTCGTTTGTTTTACTTGTGAGGTTGTGGGATTCCCGTTCTCGTCAGAAGTATTGGGGGAATTATTTATATTAGCATAACTCTTACAGTTACATCTATGTTTATAATTCTTGAAGATTTTGGGATGTCTTCGTTATTCATGGAAGATGTCTATAAATGGCGGAAAATCTTTCTGCATGCTGTACGACCAAATCCTAATGAAACTGGCCGTTATGAAATCAAACAGCAGATTTAGAACGGGTCTATTCCATTACAGCACAAAACGGCGTTTTTTGGATAGTGAATTCTGAATCGTTTGATTACAATAGCCCCACCCCACCCCAAAAGAAAATTTAGGCACAGACAGTGACGTTTCTGGCAACTCTTGATCGAATTCCAATTGGTAAGGGTTCTTTTAAGTTCACACCAACGAGTACACAGATGTACTAGATCCTCCCCGGGATTTGCCAGATTGGTTTTTTCGTGTCTGAGGTACAAGACCCAGGGCCTTGCGAGGACAGTGTCTAGTCTTTCGGTTGGGACATTAGAGTAGATCATAGCGCCGTTGTCCGGTCAAAACGTAACTCGTAGCACACTGTATGAGTTCGTACTGACCGCGGATCGTACTAGTACATGTATGTACTCCGCCCCCTTGAGTGCCTGGGGTGTTTTCCTACAGAATTTTTTTTTTTTAAATTAGGATTAATTTCAGTGCATCTGAGACAATTTAGGCAGCGATTTCATTGACGTTTAGAATTCGTTGACAGTTTGAGTATCTTAAACAGACTCTTTCTCTAATGATGTTTTCATTTACTTTATTTTAGGTGACCCAGAATTGTGGGGGGGGGGGGCCCTACATGTGGGGGTCCCGGGACATTTGTCCCACTTTGCCCCCCCCCCCCCCCCCCCCTTAGATCTGGTCCTGCCTCTAACCTGATTTCATTTTCAAAGAATGATCTTCTCTACATTAAGATCCAACGATTGAGATAAGTTGAGATGGGTGTTAATTAAAAAACACATTAACAAGCTGATTCTATAACTTTTATCAGTTATTAACTAACACAAAACATGTGTCAACCGGAGGAATAACCACAGTTTGATTGATATTTATAGAGGTGATAATTAACCAATCAGATTGTCCAGATAACAGCGATATTGTGTTAATGTGGTTTATTGGATGAATATTATTCAAATAACCGAATTGGTCAAATATTGTGATCTTATCAATGTAGTAATGTTCAGTGGTGTATCGTGTAACAAAACCCGAGCTCGTTGATTTCGGTCCAAAATAAGAGTGTCGATTTTACAATAATGTTGATTTGTTTTGTGGGATTACAATCCGTATTTATTGTCAATTTTAGATTACTGGATAATGACAGTGTTGGGATATAATCGATTGTCTGCGATATAACTCTCGGTAGAAGCTGGCTTTAAAACCCGCGAACGAACATATATATATAACTATAAGCGAATGATCGGACGGACGGACGTATAACCCACAGTGTCGACACAGCAAGCCTCGAATTAATCTAAAATTAGTAAACAGACCGACTCGTGAGGATCTCGTCCCGTTCTTAAAGTAGCTCAGTTAGCGTAAAATCGGAAACCATTGAATGTAAATCAGTTTATATACACTCAGATTACACTATCATATTATTGTGCGTTGCTACCAATTTGTGTCAATGTCTAGGTCCAAAATATTAGCGACGTATAGCTCCTTTAATACAAAACCACACCAGATCAACTACCCAATTCAATTATTTTATTTAACCTACTTCTAAGTGTTTAGCTCCTTTTAAAATAATATTAATCCGACAAGAATATATCGGAGAATTAACAAACATGTTGTTTATTGACTTGATATTAAAATACACACAGAATTTAAAATTAACAATAATAATGTTGTTAACATACACACAAAGTTTAAAATGAACAAACATTGACTTTAAAATTGAGTTTAAATACATGTACACACAAGAAGTTAAAATAATTTAGTATATCAAGTTCTTGATGATAAGATGTTACACAGTAGTAGGTCATCTGATAGATTAACAGATTAAAGTTCAGTTTATCTATAATTATCAACCAAACATTGATAGTATAATCATAAAATCCCTGTTGACTTGTACTAGTTGTCCAGTTTAATCACAAATATTGTAGACTTGTACCAGTGAGAGAGAAAGAGGGGGAGAATGGGGTTGAACGTCCACTCACACCAACTAAGTCATTTCGAATCTTTCGTTCGTTTCTGGGGTTTAACGTCCACTTCCACCTAAGGTGATATCGTAGACAAATTTTTCGGATCCAACACATGGTTCAATTTAAATTCAATAATTCGCTTGTGTGTTGATAATGGGCTTATCAGTTGAATAAATGTCTAATTAATAATTTATATAACATTTGAAGTCAAAAGAAAGGCCTGTAATAAGCGCATCGAACTCTTACATAATATGTCGTTAATGCCTCTTGTAATGGATTTTGTTATGATTTTGGGTCTCTTCTAGCCAATTTAAGTAACTGGAAAAACAATCATGACAGTAGATTTGATCAAACCAGACTTGTGAAGAACTTGGTTAATTGGTTTAATAATTAAAATAGGCTTTGTTAATCTGTAGATTTCTTTCTTCAAAGTTTTCTACATATCTCTTATCTAGTTACATCAAAGTCATGGTGAAGACATTTAGTTAATGACTTGAACAGGGGTTAGTGTACGACTTGGTTAGGGGCCAGTTGTTTATCAGTCCTAGTTAATGATAGGAACAGGGGCTGTTGAAGGGATGCGTTAATACAGACAGATTCCTTATCTTTTACTTCTTTGTGTCTTTATCTTTAAACCCTTGTTGAATTCATGCCTCAAGGAATTAGTTAATTAAATAAGATTAGTTGCTTCTATTACTTGATTTTTAGCGGGATCTTCAGAAATGAATTAAAAACCTATCAATTTTAGAAGTTCAAAAGTGGGTTGAACTAAAAGATTCATAATCAGTTCAGAGAGAGCGGTTTAAGCCAGATCATTTCGGTACTAACATAATAATATGATAAATTTTATTTCAGTAATTCTCCGGACGACCCGGAGAAAAAATATGAGGTTGGACAGGCGACCTTACACGTTGACACGACGTCTGGGGATCGAAACCACGTCAGGCCACGTGACTCGATGATAGACCTTCTAATTTAAAGTGTACGCGTTAAACCAATCGGTCACCAGATCCCCAAAGAAACCAGAGGACTCCTAGAAAAAACACGATGTTGGACAAGCGCCCCTAGCCACAGTCTTTGGATCCAAAACAGTAACACGCAACCTGATTCAATGACAGACCTTATGGTGTAAAGCGCTTATTCATCGTTTTCTTCAACCAATTAAACTATGAATAAACTTTAGAATAATATGTTCTTTTGATCTTTCTCTTGAGTTGTAGACTTTTACATCATGTGTCATTCATAGTCTATAAGAACATATCACAAGCATATTAAAATGCCTTATGAAATGGAATTTGAATCAGAAAAAAGGGAGAAGCGACTTTGAACAAAATGATATATGATTCAATAGAATGCATCAAATTAATTTTATTTCCTTCTTTCAAAGAACACCATTCTCTGGAAAAAAGTTCGAGAGTCTAAAACAAAGCGACCATAATAATCTTATCTGAAACGATCATAATTAACAAGTGATTATGTATTTACAGGTCTTACAAATTACTAGTATAAATTCCTGTATACTAACCGTGTCGGTCCTTTGATGTACGTAATTCTGTTTGTGAACGTCATTAATACGTCAGAATTTTATGACGTCATATATGGTATATGGGGCTAATAAAGCCCTGTATACAGTAACAAGTGTGGTATATGGATATAATATATCACATCAATAAAACGTGGCTGATTAGTATCTGAAGATAGTAATTGGTGTCTTCAGACAAAATCAAGTGATATTGAGGAGACTAATCTTTAAAACACCGGTAGCTTATTACGACACAGAAACTTCACTGAAACGATTATAAACTAGAGTGTTAGACAAAATATAGAACTTGAATACAAAAAAGAGAGAGTGAGAGAGAGAGAGAGAGAGAGGGCGGGGGGGGTGAGAGAGAGACTTTAACGTCCACTCAACAGTCAACACAAACTATGTCATTTCGGGACCAACATATGGTTTCAATTTATTTCATTAAATTTCTTGTGCGTATTTAGCAATCGGGGGAAACCGGGGGACCCGAAGAAAACCCAGGAGGTTGGACAGGGGTAAAACCTAGAAATCAATACAAGACAGATAATCTCAACATAACATAGAACAAATAACATATCAATACAGAAACTCACAACACAACATAAAACAATACTAAGCAGTACGAAACAGCATATACACAATCCAAACAGTCAAACTCGTAGCACTGTATTCTCCCCACGGACAAGTCTAGTTTTAAACTCTGAGAGTTGCATTTAGTAATTGAACAGTAACACATTAACACTATGGAATAACAATTACTTGCTTATTAACATGCAACGTTTCGACGACGGTACTCTCGTCTTTATCAAGCAACTATAGGAATCAGACTTTGGAACCAAGTTAAAATGATTGAAATGTCATGAAAACAATACAACATAAACCCAAAACATTAACAAGTTCTTTCTCTTGGTATAACTTGTGTGAAAACAAGTTTATAATATATTTATAATATAATTTACGTTGAAATGTACTTAAAGATTTAAAAGATTATTCGTCTACAAGAAATCATTTCATGTCAAGTGTTATAAACTGGAAGCTATCCACGATTTTAAGTGTAAAACATTGCGATGTGTCGGGTTTCTTCTGATTTATTATTATATAGTTTCAATGATTCACGAGGGAATTACGCTAGAAGTCTTCATCACGTTCTTAAACTTTTCAAAACTCTTCCATATGTTTCACTCTATGTGTGGATAGTTCGTATCCCACTCAACCGGCGATTGAAGTCACTGAAAGTCATTTAAGTAAATTTGAACCCTTATGCAAACTACAATATAGCGACAGTTGAAAGCCTAAAAGACAGTTCAATTCCATTCAGCGTTCAGTCGTAAAAATGTTGATTTCGTCCGAAAAATGCAAATGGCCATCTGCAAAGGCTACGGTAACAATTAATGATCGTCCTAGAAATACCGTTTAGGAGACTAGGAACTTACTAACTTTTTTTCAGAAAAAAAGAACGGAGAATGAATTTTGTGGAACGGATCAGGACCCGTGAAAAGAGATTTGATTTAGTGGTGTACGATTTATTCAGAATGGATTTTGTGGATTGGGACTGGACCCATCAAAGGGGATCGGATTGAGTGATGTAGGGGTTAGTGGGGGTACAATTTATTCAAAAAATATTTTGGCGATTGGAGGTGAGCCCAGGAGATTCGATTGAGTGGTATAAGATTTAGCGACCATTCCATCTGCCACAGTGTGAAGACCATCCGAGAGAGATTATAAAACCTACGGTAGAAATACAGAGAGATTTGGTTAAGTGGTATATGCTTTAGCGGCCACAGTGTGAAGACCATCTGAAAGACATTATAAAACCTACTGTAGAAATACACAGAGTTTAATTCCAGTCACAGTGAGTGTTTCACTTCTACCATTTACAAGGTTCTACATGGCGATAAATAAATGTCATAAATAAATGAGAAAATACAAAAACTACCGGGGTGAATTATATATATTATTAGTTAGTTTTATTAACAAGTTTTACAATATCCACATAAATCTCTTTTCATAAATTAACTTCACCTCTTCTTGGTGTTTGCATATCTAACATGTTAAAAACGTTGTTTGATATATGTTAATTCACAGACCAAGAATGAAATAGAGTTTTATACGAGAGAGAGACGGGTGGGGGGAGTAGAGAGACTATAGATGGTTATCTATATCAAACTATGTGTGTCTCTCTCTCTCTATCTCTCTCTCTCTCTATCTCTCTCTCTCTCTCTCTCTCTCTCTCTCTCGTGATTTTAGAATGTATTTTGAAATAAATCTTTCAAGTAACTGATATTCCATATAGAATTGTGTCATGGTGTAATGTACGAGGGTAATGAGAAGACACAATCCCGGAAGCCAGTAGTCGAAATATATACATGATTATCTATTTTGTTGGTGTATTTGTTTCCAGTATGATAAGTCATGCTTTAAAAAAACTAATATAATACCGGTCTGAAATATCATACAGAAGAAAATCTAAAATAACTGATTGTATGGCGAGAAAGTAGATGGTTATCTATATAACGTTTGATGATATATTGGTATGACAACCAACATAGACTGAAATATAATTACCTATATTATACATGGGAGACACGGTGGCTAAGTGGGTAAGACGCTGGCTCGCTATCCTGGAGGTCAGGTGTTCGTTCTATCCCTGCATTGGCCTAGAAAGTTCATCGGGATTTTCCTACGTGGTTTCCCCTTGTCAGTGGTCCAGGACAGAGGGCCTGACCAGGGTAGCTGCCAAGTCCTTCAGATAGGACGAAAACCGAGGACCTGCGTATACATTGACATGCAGGGAAAAGAATCATTGGTAGTTGGAATTCGATATAAGAGTAGGCCGTCGCGCCGCTACCCGGGCAAATTT
Source organism: Patella ulyssiponensis (assembly GCA_963678685.1). Classification (NCBI taxonomy): domain Eukaryota; kingdom Metazoa; phylum Mollusca; class Gastropoda; family Patellidae; genus Patella; species Patella ulyssiponensis. Next base: position 7,340,274 of record OY783225.1, read on the forward strand.
TCTCTCATAGCACACTGTATGGCGTATGTCCGTCTTCATTAGTCCAGTCAGAACAGACCAGTAGGACGTTAAACCACATTTCATTTCATTTCATATATTATACATCTACAAGCTATGGTATATGAACCCGGGTTGGATTAAGCTTGTACGGAGTCCCTGCATTAAAGGTGCATTATGTAAGAATTAGATAAACAGCTGACAGTTCTCGTTATAATAGTTCAAAACTTGATAATGAAAATGGAATATCTTGAAAATTTCAGTTTAATTACTTCATTCTGAGCGACGTTAGGGTTGTTTCGAGAATAGCGAAGTCTCGATTGGCATCGCTACCGTTGTTACGATCGTAAACACAGTCTCGATTCATGTGAAAGTAGCCGCGCCAAGAGGTTCTAAATTTGTTGAAAATGGCATAAAATTCTGGTCAAGTTTATTGTCATCTGGCGATTACTCGTAACGCCGAAAGTATCTTTAAGCCTAGATAAGGTCGAGTTGAAAGATAAGGGAGTCCAAAAACTTAAGATGAATGGTGGCTACAAAGATGAATGGCCTCTATAAGAGCACCTGATTCAAGTGACGGTAATCGCTTCAAGAGGTTCTAAGTTTGTAACGTTAGCAGTAGAATAGGCAATAGTCGTAGACTACCTGACATAATTTACAAAAAGCAGTTAGAGTTAGCCGTTTCAACTGATATAAAATCCAAATTTTGGTCATTTGATTGGATAATATAAGGTTGACTTTAATTCTTAGCCAATCAAAATTGAAGTATCTACTAAAATTTGGATTTTATCTTTAGTTAAAATTTCGTGAAACGGGGCCCAGGCCTAATAATATATATTAGATGAATTAATGTCCTATTGAAGAAGCTAACTTCACTTAAAACCTCTTGAAGCGGCTAACGTTAGCTGACTCGGGTAATGAGGAGTGGGGGGGGGCATTTTGTTTGAGGAAATGGTCGCTACAAGAAGGTGGTATTTGTACAACAAGTTTGAGGAAATGGAGCTGAACACTTTACAAACGACAGACTGACTAATTGCGATTTATTGCACGAGACAAGAAATTTATTATACCTACAGCTAATTTATTACCCACAAGGCTGTAGACTTTACCTTAGTCTTTGATGTTCGTCAGAAGGCTGTAGACCTTACCCTAGTCTTTGATGTTCTTCTCGGTAAACTAATGATATCTCAAGAAAGGCTTAACCCTGGAATTCATATTACAACGATTATTGAGTGATGTATTGTCTTTCAGTTTGATGAGGGGGGAGGGGCGCTGTATCATTGAGTCAACTTGCGTGATTTCGATTACCCGATTGTACGTGACAAGGAGTAGGGTCGCCTGTCCTACATCGTGGGTCATCCGGTTTCCTCCCACGGCTAAACATCCCTGTGCACAAACGAATTATTGAAATAAAATTGAACCATATAGTAGTCCCGAAATGACCTAGTTTGTGTCTAGTGGACTTTAAACCCCGTTCGCCCGTCTCTCTCTCTCACCCTCTCTCTCTCTCTCCCTCTCTCTCTCTCATACACAACCCATTTACCCCCGGATTAGAAAATGGATTGCCTTTAAAGACAGCAATAATTAAAGCTATTACCATTAAAGCCACGAGTAAACAATAAACAATGGAGGGTTAATTACGATATAGACTGTATATTTTACCTATTATACCTAGATAAAACATCGCATATACCTTATATAAATAGAAGGGACTTTCATAGTAATCCCTTGGGTACCCTTATACAGGTGCTCTCAACAGAAATCATTATTGTTAGGGGGGTCATAAAGGGATTGAAGAGAATCTTGTTTATATAAATGTAATTACAGCAGCCTACATAATGATTTATTAATTACTTAGTAGAGCCCCTTTGGGAATGCACTCCGTCTTGTCTTGTTGCTGGTAATACGTTTTGTATTTCTAACTAACAGAAATTCAAAACGCATGATTGATAATCAATGACTTGTGATAACTTTTTGAAAACATTATTGTGGTTTCAAATTAAGGCATAATGTACTTGAATTAATAGCTTGTCTGGAGGAGTAAATTTCTTGAAGACTTGAAGCTGAACCATTGGAGTATAGGCCTAATGTTTTAAAACCATTTGTGTTTTTAGCTTTTATCAAACAATGAAGGTCTGAAATATCGCCCCAGTTAATTATAAAGACGGGTATTAAGAGGTCTTTAACGTGCACGCCAACGTGTGAAGGAAACTAGGTTTTTCGTATTGGCCAAACTGTCAGCTCTTTATCTAGTCTTATGAGTACTCCATTTCACGTGCGACATTAAACCCCACGTCACTTTCACAATGGATCATAATTTACATGATGGGATTGCTCAGATAGATACAATTTTCTGATGATTCAAATTTTCTTATCTCTCTGGATTCATATTTTCTTATCTGTTCGTATTTTGTATTTATTTTTTCTAATCTTAATTTATGTTTTATTTGGAGCATATTGAGACCCGCCAAAGCTGCATCGCAGACCTCCCTTTCTTATCTTAATTTCTGTTTTTATCTAATATATTGAAACCCGCCACATCTGCACCACAAGTCTTATCGTTATTTATGTTTTTATCAATGAAATGTGTTTTAACGTCCTCCTGTATTGTCTCTGTTCACCCCCTCCAGTGTTTTATCGGATACATGTATATTAAGGGCGTTGTCCTGTCTCTAGTCGCCCCCTCCAGTGTTTTATCGGATACATGTATATTAAGGGCGTTGTCCTGTCTCTAGTCGCCCCCTGCAGTGTTTTATCACCATCTCCATATTATCATAATGCATATAAATTTCATATTCATAACAAAATATCCCGATAAACACACTCTAGTAGTCCCACAATTTAAGAATAATTACAAAAAAACTTGCAGATAAAAATGTGATCTTTGATAAGATTTGAACTAATTTATCGTCTGGAGATAAAAAGTGGGAATTTTACTTTAAATTCATTATGTTTATGTTTCTTGTATGCGCCGTTTTGTTTAGGATATTAATTTACAGTCCCTTTAATGAGTCTCAAATATTAACTTTTTTCTTACGACAAATCAAATTCTAAAATATTTTTTTTTATGTTTTAGAAAAATAAATAAAGACGTTTGAAGTATTTGTAGGTTAAAATTATTTCCTATTTAGTGTTAATGGGTATTAAAATGGGTAAAAGGCTCCATTTTACCGAACCAGTAACGTCTTATGTAAACAATGCACATTTGATATTGACTTTTGGGTGTATATCATGTTGTATAACCTTCTTGCTTTGCCTAACAAAAGTGAAAGAAAATTTTATAAAATAGATAAAGTACATACCAACATTCACCGTAAACAACAGAGATGTTACTTGTCATGAAAACCTTTTAATTCATTTAAATATTGGCATCCCCAGTTAATACTAAGTAGTCTACAGATTAGCTAACAGATTGTCAAATTAGTAGAAATGGTTGATGAATATATAAGTCGATGTTTGTCAGCCGTTAATGAAGTCTATTTACAAAAAATTGGCGACGAGCGACGCAAAGCTTTCAAAGATGGCGTCATTATATAAAAGAGACGTCGCTGTCTCTCCATTAACTTAGCATTGTGAATGTGAAAGGCAATTCACTAAGTGAACAGCATGAAATGCAGAATATCTTTACTTTGAGCGGAGATATTTTAAGAGTTCATGCGACTACTTTCACTTGCAAGAATAACATATACTGAGCGCCATAGAAAATACATCACTTAGTTTTTCGTATAACAAAATGTCGTACTTTTGGTTTTGACCCCTCTGACTTTGTACCGTTGATTACAGATTAAACATCTATAAGTGTGCAAATGTGTTGTTATTGATGTGTTCCCATTTGAATATTGTTCACAATAAGAAGCAAATTAAATATGATATATTTACAGAATCATTTTGTTATACGAAAAACTAAGTGATGCGTTTCCTATGGCGCTCAGTATATAATACTGGCGGGTGTCGTACTCTTACTGTTCGATAACGGTCCCTGTACATCTTAAAAAGAAAATAATTTACTGGTATTATAGGTTGTGTCACAGAAAATAAACGACTTTAACTTTAATATAGTGAAAGATTGGCACCATCTTAAAAACTATAGTCATTCGGCACACAGTGAACTATCCACTTTGGGACTGGATCTCTGACCTGAATGGTCGCCACATTGAAAAAGTAGTATACTATTATGTAATACGATTCTAATCCGTTTCATACACACAAAGACTCAATGAAAATTTCCAATTTCATTAGATACGACAATGCAAGCAGCATACATATGTTCTTAAAGCTCTTCAAGTATACTTAATGTTTTCGACTAATATCTTCAAAAGGGAATTAAAATGTCGACCAGCTGGTTTCGTGTCTGTTTTCAAGCGGTAGAAGACAGTGTAAGTTTCGTATGGACTAAAGTCTGACTAGCACGAGTATGATTTTAATCTGCCATGATTAACGTGAAAGTAAATGGTGAAAATAGTAGAAATGGCCGACACTATCAGTCGAGATTCACGTCTTATCATTTTACAGGCTATCTGGTAAATGTCTTATCTTTCTGGGTCAACGATTCCAGTTCACTCATGACACGTCGGTTAGCTTATGGTTTTTGGTTTTGGGATTTTCTAAAAATAATGCTGCCATCTTTTTTTTTATTAAACATTGAAGTCGTTGGAATATGAAGATATAACGAAGACACTTTTGTTCCAAGAAGGTGGTCTATTGTTTTCATACTGATGCAGAAACAAAATGTTTAGGTGTTTCTGTATACCAAATCTATGTGTACCGATGTTTGTTTCACGTATAGTTTATTATGCATAGGACTATTTTATACAATAAAATGGCTTTCATTCTTAAAATTTTGTCACTTTGGGCGAAGAACCGAGATCCCCTGTAAACGTTGCCGTGCACATTAAAGAACCACTGGCATTTGGTATTCATCGAAGAGTACGTGGAAAAAAACCCCATCTCTTCCTCTCTCTCTCTCTCTCTCTCTCTTACAGGTAATTTTAAGGGTACAATGTCTGGTTGAACGTACATCTTAACAAAACAATTGAATATGTAAATATATCCCGGATAAACTTGACGTCCACCAGGTCGTGAAAACGGTCAGTTATATGTTTATAATATTACAGGAAATCTCTATTATATTATCACATGATTTGTCACCGTCATTTTATTGTTGGTTTTAATTCTAATCTCTCACATTACAACCTTTTAATGTCAATCATTTTCACATTTTTATAACATGGCGGTTGGATGTTATTTGTATCAGCGAGGAAGGTTTCCAAGTTCAGATTCAGGAATTTAGGAGCGAGGCCGCATCTATTTGTGGAGAGAGAGAGAGAGACAGAGAGACAAAGAGACAGAGTGTGTGAGCGATAGGGGGGATGGGGTGTAACGTCTATTCGACACAAGGTCAGTTCGGGACTATCATATGGTTCAACTTTATTTCAATAATGAGCTTGTGCGTAGTGGTCTTTAAAAGTGTGTGGGGGGGGGGGAGAAAACCCATGAGGTTGGACAGGCAAGCAGCTATTTGAGATTTATCTGAACGCTATAAGCCTAACAAATAAATAAAATATGAAATTTGATGGCGAAACTACTGGCTAGCACCGGCATTAGGATATTTCAGGAAAAATTCTCTTGCCAACACCGGGATCAGGCTCAGTGCCATATACTCGCCGATCCACTATGGTCCCTTTGTGTATGTTCGATAACGCCACCGGAGTTATAATTGTATTTCTTAATGTCTAACACGCGGGGGGAGGGGGGTATATGTTCAAAATTGTCAATTCAAGAATACTACATGATTTTTAATTTATATTCGTAAAGTTGAACATCCAAACCAGTGTGCTAAGTTTATAGCTCAAACAAGGGTGGAGAGGAACGGACAAGTGCCCGAGGTATAACAGGGATGGCGTAAACAAATCACATATACATGAATGCCAAGATCTGTGATTTTTTACACTTCAATTAAAATGTCCAGATTGTCAAATTATTTTTCTGACAATTGTAATAATACCGTCCCCCAGCACACGATCCCCAAACAATCACAACATATTGATCAGCAGAAGCTAACTCGTAACCCGATACCTGTTGATTTGTCGAAACCACTTGACCCGTACCAGTGTCAGAAGGTAGCCATGCTTGACAACCGTGAAAGGCGCCCCCTGGGGAGACTACTAGTCAGATTTAATTTCGTCATTTTGCTAACTGCTAATTAGTAATGAGTGACGTTTTATGTCCGATAATTCCACTACGATGATACTTGATTCTTTCATAAAACTAATATCGTACAATATTGTAATAGAAGACCCTAATAATGCCTGACAACTTTCAAAGGTGCTGGATCCGCCCGCTACTTTTTGTCCATTGGAAATGAAACAAGAGTTAAACGCCCTACTTTTCTGCACCGAATGGGGAAATGAAGAGACGGGGATTGCCTGTTTCCAAAGGAGACTATTTTGTAGACATGTTACAATTACCCATCGTTCAGAAGACTTGTTATACGGACCATCTCCGTATGAAAGCTGTTTAATACGGGCTGCCGTATCCGCGTGTCGTATCATGTATGAGAAATATACACACATTGATGACGTCACACACAAAATTCATACGGATACGCGCTAGGCACTAGCAATTTACACTTGCCAAAAGTATCTATTATTTTCGCAAAGTTCAGTAACATGTTGTGTTATTACAAGTCACAACATAAACGATCCCGGTTTGCGAAGATTACAAATTGGGGCGGCTCTCGTTGAAAATTATTTCACCCTTACAATAGAAGACGAAGAAGAAGAAGAAGAAGGAGACACTTTATTACATAAATAACCTTGCAATGTTATGTGTATGTTTGAATATTAAACTGTACATAGCACAAATTATAACAAACATACAAATTATAGGAACACATAAAATTTTTATGCATGCACACTGAAAGATTTAAAATACTGACGATGAATGAAAATGTAGAAATTTTAAAATGTTTATGGGCTTTTGTATACAATTCTCCCGTCAAAAGTCAAAACCTAGGAACTCAATGTTTGATCAAAATTGAGTTAGGACCAAATTTGTATTTACTAGAATATGTGCTTCCTGTTATTGTACTAGATATTCCAATCTTTTGATTTTGTAAGCAGTTACACCCATGACAAATCCTAGCAACTTCCTTCATTTGCCTAGTATGCCACATAAAACCCCGAGTAACTCAATAGCCATGGATAAACTGGGGTTTAATATTCATTCATTACGTTTTCCTTTGTTTTCTCAAAAGGTGTTGCCTTATGCCCATGCACGTATCCTTTGTTTATTACATGTATATTCTTATTATTCTTTATTTGTATATGCACAAAACTAAGACAGTTATATGGGAAAACAATCACTGGTTTATTATACACAAGCACGACGTTTCGATAAATATCGTCTTATCGTTATTGTGCTTGATAACAATAGGAGGATACTTATCGAAACGTCGCGCTTGTGTATAATAAACCAGTGATTGTTTTCCCATATAAATGTCTTAGTTTTGTTATGTCTCCAATCGCTAAATACCACTAAAGGATTTTGTATATGCACATAACCTTGTAAGGTTTTATATGCAATAAAGTTTCTTCGTCGTCTGTAATTACAATAACATAAATGGTTGGTATACAAGATTGTATAAAGTCGATATTTTAGAATGTCAGAGGCTAGTTTGTGGTTTATGTAAAGATTCCAATTTAACGCCGAAACGGATGTTGCTGGGGCCAAATAACTGGAAATCTCTCACGGGATTTTAAGATTCTTGACGAAATGTCATTTTAAGAACATGACTGCGAACTCGACATGTTTCTTCCTTCTGCTGCCAGGAGGTAAATGGAAAGTACGGTTACGTAAGGCGATGTTGGAATTCATGTCAACGACATTAAGTGACTGAGTGGTGATGTCGGACAGGGAGGTCCTTCTCTCGGCTAATACTACATTTTACTACGGCTATACTCGCGGATAGGGAAGAGAGATAGAGAGAGATGAGGTTTAACGTTCACTCGACACAAACCCCCTACTCGCGGATAGCAGAGTTGCGTAAGTGATTGAGTGGAAATGTTGGCCTCGGTGGTCCTTCTTTCAGATGAATCTACATTGTAAGGTGACTAGTAGAGTTGCGTAAGGCGATGAGAGAATCAAGTTTTGGAGATTGTATTACAACAGTAACGCCACGAGGTCTTGACATGTCCTGTCTCCAATTAGTGGTCATTGTCAGCAGCGACCTCTCGTGTTATTGGTCTTGACAGTAGATGATAATACGTGACGGGGGGTCAAGGGACGTACGATAAATATAGTGGTTTATGATCATGACGAGACCTATAGACCAGATTATCACACATCAGACCCCCTACTAGTCTTTATCTACCAGTTATTTATATTGACATGCTTTTAAAGATAATGTACATGCCAGTTAAGAGACATACGGCAGCAATGTGCACAGATAATAGATAATCCCCACCCAAGTTCTTCCTCCCAATTTGGTGAGGCTTTTACAGTTCGGTGTGGCCTTTTTATATATATGTAGCCTGCTGTGTGTTTTCTTAAAAGGGCCTGCCTATTGCTTCAAAGAGCTAATTCGCGTCTTCTGTATGGTCAAGTGTAAAGTTACCCTTCGTCTACACACCCACATACACACACACACCTTGGACAAGTAGGTATACACTAGCCTCATTATGACCCAAACAACTATTCGACGAGACGGTCTAGTCGATTCCATTCGTTGCTATTCCATGTGATCAGTGCAGGATTTAGGCCTGGGACTGTACAGCGGAGTGGACATCTTTGTCTTATCAGGTTTGCTCGGTCCTCCTGCACTAACTATAATAAAGACCACCGTCTCAACATATCCCGGTTGGTGCTGACATGCCATTAAAGCTCATTTTATTTCATTCACTTGACATCCATGAGAACGAGACTCAATTCATTTCAACCAACTTCCGTTAATTCCTGCTTAGCAACCATTACAGTTCAAATCCCTGCCCATGTTAAAAATGTTTATGCCAAGTGGACGTTAACTCTCTCTCTCTCTCTCTCTCTCCCTCTGTCTCTCCCTCTCAATGACCAAATACCGAATCTGGAATGTTGTTCTCAACAAAGATACTATCGCAACTTAGATTATTTTCACATGTAAATCACCGAACCTACCGAATAGTTCTAATCTTTAAAATGACCACATCTAAATCTGGAAGCCATTAAAGTAAACCATAGAACTATTAAAATCTTTGTAGACGGACATAACGAGATATTATCACTTAATGACGGTAAGTCTACTGGGAGCACGTGAATTAATTGGTCATTAACAGGCGGTGCTGTTTCATTTTAACTCCCTTTGTCTTTAGTTCCAGGGTTCCTGGGCGGCACGATAAAGATAACAATACTTGACCTAACGAGCTTGTAGCACGACCAACGGTTTAAACCTCCTGGGATTCCAAGATAAAATGACATTATGTCTGCCCCCTTCACGACTGACCTTCACCTCTGTCACGGATGATATAAGTTCCATTGTTTTATGTGTATATTTAATACAACTGATTAATAATTTAACGATGTTAAAAGCTGTGTAAGGATCAGGGACCTGTTTCACGAAATTTTAACTAAGATACAATCCAAATTTTAGTAATTTGATTGGATAATATTAGATGGATTTTAGTGTTTAGCCAATCAAAACTGAAATATCTACTAAAATTTGGATTTTATCTTTAGTTAAAATTTCGTGAAATAGGCCCCTGGTTGATTAACGACTTACAGTTATCCCAACACAGCGGGATGGAGGAGAGAGAGAAACGGGGTTTAACGTCCACTCGACACGAACTAGGTCATTTCGGGACCAACATATGGTTTAATTTTATTTCAATAATTAGCTAACGCGTAGGGGTCTTTAGCAGTGGGAGGAAACCGTGGAGCCCGGAGAAAACCCACGGGGCTGGAAGGCGACCCTACTCCTTGCCACGTACAACCGGGGATTTGAAACCACGCCAGGCTGTATGACACAGCGTGCGCACAGCAAACCATTCGGCCAACCACCCCCACCCCCAACACAGCGAGATGGAAACCATTTTGAACTTTTTGTTGAAACTGGTTTTCCAGCGTTGTTCTACACGACGTTGTCACAATAATTGATTTGAGTCCACTGAACCATCGGTTAACTGAAATCCAGACGCTTCAGCAACCGTTCGCTGTATATGAAATATTGTTGCAATGATATTGTTTTCTAGTTCCTAAGGAATTTAGTTGATTGGTTTGCAAAGTTGTAGATCTCTTCAACCTACTCCAAACTAAAATGGTGGCCATTTGTTGGACAATATCTAACTTCACACATGGAATGAACTGGACTAATGAAGACGGGTATACGCCACACAGTGTGCTATATGAGGGAAATTTTACCCAGACGCAGTGGCATACTCTTATATCGAATTCCAACTGACAAGGGCCCTTTTACGTGCACGCCATTGTGTACACGGGACCTTGGTTTTTCGTCCTGTCCAAACGACTAGACAGCTGTCGTTGTCAGGCCCTCCGTTCTATATCACTGACAGGGGTGAATCATGCCGTAACATCTGGATGAATTTTCTCGGCAACGCAGGAATCGAAGACTAGTTTATAAAGAATAGATATTTTAGATAAATGTGATTACGTAATTTTAGTTATTGCCTTATGTTATTGAATGTTTTATCTGTCTCATAGTCCTATGATGACCAGGAATTATTTGTATCAAGATGTATAATCTCTGTAAATACTCAACTGATTTGTGACACTTTAATAAAATAAAGTTTTGAGAAATGTTCAGTTCCTCATATCTCTGTAAATACTGGACGGAAGGGAACCATTATTGCACTGATATTCCTATTGGAGAAGGGGGGTTGGGATGGCCTAGTGTTCTAGATTGCCGCGCTTCGACCTCCAGCTGGCCGGTCACCTCTGACTTGCAGCTGTGGTTTCGATCCCTGGTGTGAGCGTATGTGGCATGGACGTAGGGGGGCCTTCTCAACTCCGGTTTCCTCCCACTGCTAAAGACCCCTACGCGCAAGCGAATTATTGAAATAAATTTGAAACCATATGTTAGTCCCAAAATGACCTAGTTTGTGTCGAGTGGACGTTAAACCCCATTTCTCCCTCTCCCTCTCCCTATTGGAGATTCACTTTTTACAATATTGTGGTTTGAGGGGGATTAATCTGTCCCTCAAATGATGATCAAAGACTTGACTTGGTATGTTTTAAATGATGGATTTTGCAACAAATGGTCTCACGATTGGTTGCGTGTTCCAGGAGAAGGGCAGTGGTTTGATTTGTGAGTTCCTGTCTGACAGGAAATGTCCGAAATGTGTTCAGTCTGTTGACCTGTCAGAAACATACTCAGTCCAATATTTATGTTATTATCTTTGCAACATAAAACCTAAAACTGATTATTTTCCGCCATTTTAATTTATGTGTTATGTCGCACGTGGTTTAAACAAGCTTTTACTCCAATACATAAAAATAGAATTGATGACTTATTAGATGACAGCTGTCAGCTAAAATAAAAATAGTCATTATACGAACGTGCCGTTCATCAATATTACGTCATAATTATTTATGTAATCACGTGATATATTGTAAAAAATGGCGGCAAGGAGAGCAATCACTATGAGGGACAATACATAGTTAATTGATTCTGTAGCACCTGTGACATGTAGCTGTAATAATAAATGTATACCTATAACAATAAGTAATTGTTTAAACGGTGTTTATATCAATATAATTAATGTTTTACTTCACTCGGGCTGTAAGTGGAGCTCTAACAGTGATATTTTCTCTACCACGCTTCATGCATCATTCTGACAACCTCGTCGTTTTTGACGCCCATGTTATGTAATGTTCTATAGGGTGTGTAGGAACATGACAAGAATATACATTTATTAACGACCGAAAAATCTCCAAGTCGCGTTTGTCTTGTACAAGTTGATCCAGTGCGCAAGATTCGGGTTACGTTTTCCCAGGTGTCATTTTCCATTTTGGTTTCATGAGAAAAAAGTGAAAAAGAACAACTGCTAGCGGACTTGTAGGCCCAAGATTTTCCTTTAAAGGGATGAACAGGATGTGACAGTAATAGTCCCAGCCTACCGTACCGACGTAGACTAGATTTCCGTTGCTTCAATATGTTGTGCCATTTCATTAATTAAAACTTTGAGGTTCTTCTGTTTTGGCATCAAAATGTAACTAAACTTAATGTCACTTCAGTTTTGGCGGCATTGCACACGTAACACCATTCTGTGGATTTTGATATAAGAGTGGACCGTAGTGCCGCTGTTCGGGCAAAATTTCTCTCAAAGCACACTGTATGGGGTATGTCCGCCTTCATTAGCCCAGGCAGGAGCAGAACAGTAGGACGTTAAACCCCATTTCATTTTATTTCACTGGTAGTAAATTCTGATACAGTGGATCATTTACAGAAATAAGTATCTGTTATTTCGTCTCGAGTGCAAAACGGTAAATTATTTCATCAAATCCTACATGATAATCTGACATGTTCACCAAACAGCCTCAAGCCACCAAATGGTGGTTCATCATGGCGGCGAAACATATCACTTACTACATCAATAACAACACACGCGTGTCAAAAAAACCTCGTCATCTTTCAACAAGTGACCTTTGACACGATGACAAGACGGCCAGCTTCTGGTAAAATGTTATTTTGAGAAAATATCAAAATATGCTATACACCAGCATAAGCTATAAAAACTCACTTGCATAAAACCTTAGAAGGTTATGCGCACACCCATGGTCCGGTGAGTAAGGCAGTGTTTGGTGTGAGAGAGAGAGAGAGAGAGAGAGAGAGAGATTGGATTTAAGGTCCACTCGACACAAACTAGGTCATTTCGTGACTAACATATGCTTTAACAAACCTTCTTAATTTAAATAAATAGTTTATTTTCGTCTGTTTTTAAATATTTAAATACTAGGTCCTGACTTGAGTCCTGTGGTGGGGAAGGGGGTACAATCAAGGACGTTAACCCAGACATCATCCAACCTTTGCTCGTGAAGATCTAGTGTCACACCTGTAATGCAGGTAAAACTACAAGCAATTTGTCCAGGTAGATGATAACTATCAATACAATATTACTTGGTGTGAAATCCATATACTCAGTTGATGGCTACTGACATGATTTCACCTCGGGCTGACATAAATCTTATAATAACTGGATACAGACCACAATAAATGGGCAATTATTCCAATACTTGCCTGTTGTCAATAATCCTTGTTATGGTACCTTCGGGGCACAGACCTCCCTCAACCTTCGGGACACCGACCTCCCTTAACCTTCAGGGTACAGACCTCCCTCTACCTTCGAGGTTCATTTTCTAAAAAAAATACCTAATTCTGTACGACCTAATCCATGCTAAAATGTACTCCGATTGATATTTTGGAATTTTGTTCTTGATTACGTGTTAAAGAATCAGTCGGAGTACATTTTAGCATGGGTTAAGTCGTACAGAATAGACACGTGTTTAGAAAATGTACGAAATTGAAATAATAAAAAAACATCTAACGAATCCGCCCAAATGCCATTACATGTTTTGTTTTTAAATCGCCTTTTAGCCACCGTTTCGGAGACAGAAATTATTTTGTTTTTGTGTCTTTAATCATAGAGAGAGGTACAAAGAGAGATAAATGGGGTTTAACGTCCACTCGACACAAACTAGGTCATTTCGGGACTAACACATGGTTTAATTTTATTTCAATGGCAGACCGTATGATACAGCGCGCACGCTAACCATTCGGCCATCCAACCCTCCGAGAGAGGTAGAAGGAAGACTGTACACGTAATCAAGACCTAAATTCCAAAATATCAATTCTTTGGATTCTTCCGGTTTAACATAGGGGCCCATCTAAAGATTTTACACAACACTGACAAGTTTTTCGCGGGCTTGTTTTTATCGTCTGCAAAGAATACCAAATATGGCAAATTTGTCGCAATTTCTTTTGTAATTACGGAAATGGGGCCATATTATTTTGTAATTACTACACGGAATGGAACCATTTTTAGCTTTAGGTTGATATTCGATTCAGAGAGTCACCTTTCGTAATATGGATATGGGTCAAAGGTCTTAGATGTCCCCACCCCCACTGATTGCATCCTATTATAGTAGTCTCGATCATTTAAAAAATAATAATATATATCTTTTTTTGGGGTTCTGATTCTGAATGGGAAGATACTAAAGATTTGAAGTATGTTAAAAGAAGAAAAGAAAATTGTAAAATAATTTCCACAATAGATATATTATTACAATAAAAGAATAAAAGTCAAAATGGCGTCTATGACAAGGATGGGTGGCTCCACAATAAAATAATTTAAAGCGAAATGTAACACGTTCGAGAAAAATATCAATTTTTTTATATTTTAAAATTCCTTTGAATGACAGATGAGAAGAGACTATTATCATCACCGTGTTATCCCAAATTTATGTTTTTAAAACGGATAACGCCGATACTAGACATGTTTATCAGGACTTCTATCAGATATATGATAATAACAGTCTGATGGGATAGGCGATAAGTGTAGTATGACGCGATCAACCAGTCTCTAGCTATCTTCCAGTACATCTTTTAGCCTGAGGATAGAGAACGGATAAAGTGCCTCTTATCGTGGGGTATATCTATCTATTTAAGACTATAGAATGGAGACTACCTCTTCTTATCACTGGATATCATTTCTAAACCAACAATATCAATAACCGACTTAATGGCTTCTTGCTTTTTAATAATGTCGACTTGAGTGAATGGCCAGAAATACGAGAAAATTGTGAAATTTTCTGTTAGGGATTAAATGTCTAGTTAAATTCTACTCTTTATGAATCTTATCAGCATTTGCAAAATATGATTGCCATTAAAAGTAACACCGACAGTGAGCAACATTTAAAATATATATTTATTCGCAAATCGCAATATAATAATATGCCGTATTAGCAACATTTAAAATATATATCTATTCGCAATATATGCCGTTTATGCGGAAGTCGAACACCATTCCTGATGTTAATTGATGTTCACAATAACTATCTTTCACAGTAAATAGTCTCCATAGAATGATAGTTAATAATAAAACAACCCCATTAAAATTATCCAAATAAACATTAAAATTTAAATTATGCCACTCTGCCAGACTTTCATTATGACACATAGTTAAACATATTCCTGATGATTACAATTTGTAAATATATAATACATTAAGAAACATAATATGCATCAAATTTAATATAACATCGGATATTGAATATAACATCATTTGTATATAACAATTAAATCATTAATATACAACAGTAACATGTGATGATAAATATAATAACATTACATGTATTAATATACAACAATTACATGGGATGATAAGTATAATATTTAATATACAACAATTACATGGGGTAGTAAATATAATATACACAATTACACGGGATATTGAATAATATGGTAATCCGACTGAACATGAAATATTTTGCTTGAGAATTCGGGGCAGAGATCTATTCTCGAGGAGGGTTACTCGTGTAATGAATGTTCGAGTGATTTGGATATAGATATATCATTTAAGAGACCATTTCACAGTAATCTATTACAATTTATTGTAATGGCTGTATACCACGTGGTGACCATATTACAACCATTCCTGACAATAGCAGGAATCAGAGAGAATCCGAGTGTAATAAAGACATCGGGTATTGCTACATGATGTTGATTTGAACCCACAACCAACCTGAACCCCAGCCTGTATAAACACTGATTAGACGGGAAGGAAAACATGGAACCATCATCGCCATCAGAATATCATCCACCCATCTCACTGTCTTAAAAACAGCTGTATCAAACACAGGTGCTACCATTTGTAATTCTACAAAAATTAAATTACTTTAATGAGATCATTATCCTGGTTGGTGCAGAAAAGTAGGACGTTAAACCCCATTTCATTTTATTTTACTTCGGATGTGAAATCTGTTTAATAAGCAATCTGATAGAGATAAAGATCTATATTTCGTTTCGGTTTTTAAAACTTTCGATAACTTAGTGAATACCGGTAAATTGAAATTTTGAATTATAAATAACGAAACGAAACATGGTTTAAATTTTAACCGAGCTAACCAAGAAGCAGGTGCGGGTCCGGGGGGGGGGGCAGGGGGCCGTGGCCCCCGCGTCAGCCCCAGTGACATAGTTGATTTTCATTTTTGTTTGCTTTGTTACTGATGTAGTTCACATATCTGCTCTTTAATAGATGATATAAATATGATTTTCGCATTGTCTCCGCCCAAGTAATCCAAGGTTGCAACATATTACCCTTTGCTCCAATGTGTGCCCCCCTCCCCTCGACAAAATCCTGGACCCGTGCCTGAGGAGGACATACATCATGCAGTGTGCGATGAGGGGACATTTTTCAATCCTTACTTCGTGTAATTCCAGCTTAATAGGTACTTAAATATAAATCTCCTAAATATTTCAATATTTTAATTCAGCATCAATATTTTGAATTGTTTAGAATCGTTGAATTCATTGAAATGCGTTTTTTGATATTCACATTAAGGGTAAATAAAATTGTTTTAGTGAATAAAGCACCCATGATGGGAAGAGAGGTAGTAAAACAGCTGTATCAACAACAGACTGGTAAAACATGATATATAATATATAATCCACGTTTTAACTATCAAAATCTGTTAACGTCTTCATTCTGTATTCCCAATAACATACGTGAAATGAAATGAAATGAAATGAAATGAAATGGGGTTTAACGTCCTACTCTTTTGCACCTAACCTGGGCTAATGGAAGACGGGCATACGCCATACAGTGTGCTATGAGGGAAATTTTGCCCGGGCATCGGCGCTACGGCCTACTCTTATATCGAATTCCAACTGCCAAGGAATCGTTTACGTGCACGCCAATGTGTGCACAGGACCTCAGTTTATCGTCCCCTCCGAGCGACTAGACAACTGTCGTTGTCCGAACATACGTAGAACCAGTCTATATAATATTTCTTTCTAATACTTATTGTTAGTTTTTATTTTGAATGAAGCCTGTATCACTACAGGCCAGGGACTGTACAGCACAATGGACGCGTACGGTTAGTGTCCGAATACATTCACTTAATTTGATATGTTCGTTTGTTTGTGATTTCGGAATTATGTGTCCTGTATGTTGTGTGTGGTGCGGCCGTCACCCTGCATTTACGATTAAATTTAGAGGGGCCAGGGCTTTAACTCCATAGTATCCACAGTCTTCGAAATCGCAAACACGATTTGCTGGTCAATTTAAATCAACAATGATATTGTGATTTCACCGGGAAAAGACTGGTTTCTGATATCCAAAATTTAGACAAATTAAAAATTTAAAATGCTTTCGGGCACCATTTGTAATGAGGAGACTCGATAAACGAAGGAAAACATACCCAACAGGTTAACACTACCGGTGAAGACGGGGATAACCAGATACCCTATTCTCAATGTCCAGTGAACATCCGCTGTAAAGGGGAATTCCCTCTAGGTCTAGACATGCCTACGTGTCACAATATGTTGATTGTATATGAGACTATATTTATAAATGAAAGAATTAAAACTAAGATATCCATGTATATTATTTTAACATTTACCTTGTTAAAGATGATCGCTATATAAACTATATATATACTAGTGTACACGCCCTCTTGTCTACACCTCACGTCATATCTATATTACTTAGATCAACAAATATTATATAGTGTTTATTATGTTTGAAGGAAACAGAGATGTAGACCTCGAATATACTTAAAGGAGGGCGATCTCTAATATTATTATTCTACAGACATATTAAAGGCGGTAGAACTCCAATACACGTATTGTGCAGACATATTAAAGGGGTTAGACCTCTAGTATAATGATACTATAGACATATTAAAGGAGGTAGATCACTTATTTACTTTATCTACAGACATGTTAAAGGAGCTTAATGCAGTGTATTAGCTTAATGATCTTAATAAGAGAGAGAGAGAGAGAGAGAGAGAGAGAGAGAGAGAGAGAGAGAGAGAGAGAGAGAGAGAGAGAGGGAGAGAGAGAGAGAGAGAGAGAGAGATCCACTCGACACAAACTAGGCCATTTCAGGACTAACATATGGTTTAATTTAATTCATTTTTAGCACTGGGAGGTAGCCGGAGGATCTAAAGAAAACCCACAAGGTTAGACGCAATTGTGTAATCGAAACAACAAGCACACCAAGATAAAATAGATTACAATAAGGAACCTGTTTCCCGATCAAAAATAAAATGTGATATTGTCACTTGAATGTATTTTAAGTAATGATTATTCAACATGATTACCCTCAACAGACTATTGTATGATATATTTATTATATATTTCCTGTTATCTACATCAAAATAACTTTTATATAAACCAAATAACCCAAATAATACAGCATATACCCAAAATAACCAGACTGGATACAATCAAACATATAGCCATGTTTTTAAAAGGAATCTTTCACTTAAAAGATTGTTTTTCAAAACAGCATCGGTCCATTCAAAGATAAATCTATTTTTTGTTCTACCGAGTAGTTGTCAGGGTGGCTCAGTGAGTAAGAGCTGGCACACTAATCAGGTCAGGGGTTCGATCAATGAAAGTATATAATAGTTTGGGGGCTACACCGACCTGCACATTCAGAGACTCTTGACAAAGACCCCTACGCGCAAGCCAATTATTGAAATAAAAATTGAATCATATGTTAGTCCCGAAATTACCTAGTTTGTGTCGAGTGGAGGTTCAACCCCATTTCTCTATTTACTTATTTTTAACCTTTGGTAATGATAAATTATGGAAGATTTGATTAAGAGCTGACAGTTCTCACTATAATAGTTCAAAACTACATCATGTCAAGGGAATTTGTTGAAAATTTCAGTCAAATGGATCCACCCAGAACCGATAAATTAGCGATTGAATTTTGGGCCTAGCCTCGATCATCATTACTTAAGTCGGTACGATAACAATTATTGTCTCGATTGTCCAAATTTTTGATTTATTAAGCAGCAGCAGACTGGGTTCTAATCCAGTATATATTGCAGACTGGCGATGACACCGAGAGCTGATAATGGATAACTTAATTAATGTCTAATTAATAATTTATGTAACATT
Source organism: Patella ulyssiponensis (assembly GCA_963678685.1). Lineage (NCBI taxonomy): Eukaryota > Metazoa > Mollusca > Gastropoda > Patellidae > Patella > Patella ulyssiponensis. The sequence goes on from OY783225.1 coordinate 7,359,388, forward strand.
TCAGGCAGATTTAGCTCTTGCATAATATCTGTTTAACTGAAAATCATAGATAAATTCGTGGCTAGTATGTCCCTTTGTATCCAGTATGGAAGATTCCCAACATGTAACGCATCTATTGCAACAAATGGCGTCCATCTGCCACCATATAGATATCATATAGACACGTAAATATGTAAAAATACATGCTGATGTGCCAAGGGGCAACGAGGGATATATCGTCTTCATGATATCGGAAGTACATTTTTAAATATTCAAAATATTGATATCACAAAGACGAACTCTTTCCTGTAATTTTTCTTTTATCTCGCACATATTTTAAAATATTTAATACTTATTTTTCTACATGCCTCAAGAACACGTGTTTGAAGAAGTGATACAAAAATACATCAACATTATGTTCGAATGTTTGATGGTTTAACGTCCGCTTCCACCGAGGGTGATATCGCAGACAAATATTTTCGAAGAAGCTTGTCAGAAGAGAGAAAGAGGAGAGAGAGAGGAGGGGGGTGTACGTCTACTCAACACATCAACACAAACTAGGTCATTTCGGGACAAACACATGGTTCAATTTATTTCAATAATTGGCTTGCGCGGAGGGGTCATTAGTAGCGGGGGGAAACCGGAGTACCCGCTGAAAACCCACGAGGTTGGGTAGGCGACCCTATTCCGTGTCCCGTGCCAACCATTCGGCCACCCCCCCCCCTTTTTGCCAGAAGAGCCAGTCGTGTTTGCGAGGAAGGTCCGGGAATGAAGAGGGGGGATTCCTCAGACCTCATATGAGACCTGACCAGCTTTAGCGTGTATGGGATTATTTGACCACAACATCTATTTCAAAATCCTAATTGTAGTCAGCCGGGAGAAATAAAAAAAAACAAAAAAAACCCACAAAAAACACAAAAAGCGCGTCATGAAATCCCATACCTTCAAATTTTGTGAAAATTCAAATAAATAAAATGAAATGAAATGGGGTTTAACGTTCTATTTTTCGGAGTTTTCCGCCCCAACAATTGATTATGAGGAAAACGAAAACAGAAATGTTATAAATACAAGCCGGTAAATAAAGAATACAAGTATTTATAGGGAAACACGTGTGGGTTGGTTAGATAATAGAAAGAGTCTGTTAACCTTGCAATCGGAAAGTCGAGGAGAGTTGAGATACATGGAGAGGATATCAATACGAAACAATATAATAGATAAAATGTGTTGATTGAAAGCAGTTGTAGTGATTATCTTGTTCCATGTATATAATATACTCTAGAGGTTTATACACACCATCACTATAGCACATGATATAAAACTTCGTGTGAAATCATACAAACTTGTTGTAATGCATACATGATATATGCACAGAAACTCACACTGGACAGGCTCGTGCAAATTAAAGAAACATCATATCCACAACATTGAGTTTGTTTTATCACCGTATCACTGCAATGTGAACGTTATCGTATCACCGCAATGTAAATGCCACTACAATGTGAACATCAACGTTTCACTGCAATGTGAACGTCACCGTATCACTGCAATGTGAACGTCAATGTATCACTGCGATTTAAACGTCACCATATCACTGCATTGTGAACGTCACCGTATCACTGCAATGTCAACGTCACCGTATCACTGCAATGAAAATTTCATAGTATCACTGCAATGTCAACGTCGTCGTATCACTGCAATGAAACTGTCACCGTATCACTGCAATGTGAACGTCATCGTATCACTGCAATGAAACTGTCACTGTATCACTGCAAGGTTAACGTCATCGTATCACTGCAATGAAACTGTCGCCGTATTATCAATGGCCGCGATAAACATTTCGTTTTCGGGACTGCTCCAGGCCGCGATAAATTTCAAGAAAATGACAAGTTTACCAAATTGACTCAAATTGGAACGATTCTCAGTACGGAACGCTGATGTTTGACCCGTTTACACTACAAAAAAATAACCGTTCCGTTCTTGGAACCGTTCCTGGCACGCTTCAAATTTATAATGTAAACGTGGTTTAGAATCAGTGCAATGTTATACATGGAATGGAATGTGGTTTTATGGCACGTCAGCTCCAATCGGGCTATATTGCGCCAAACATGTGAGTTTCGCGAGACAGCAATGTTATAAAGGAATTGTTAGCACCGCCTTGGTTAATGTACCTACATAAAGTAATATGTATAATGTATAAGCGACCACCTAAGTAAGATATAAGACATATGGTATAAATAAGTAGAGTAATGATAAAGCAATGGTGTACATGTGATATATATTTACCCTGTAATCTGTGTTTACTAAATATAAAATACTTTAAATATCTCCTGTCACTATACACATATACAGTTAAATATATATTATGCAACAGCTAAATCGGCCTATTACAAGTCTTATTTAGGCCTGAAATGTTGTCTACAATATCAATTGAACATTAAAGCTGAACTCCGATTACAAAACTACAGAAATGATCAAATAAAAAAAATTACTGCCAAACATAATCGCCATACTTGTTTTCAATTTGCAGAAGAAGTATGGCCGCTGTACGGTGTACGAAAACAGAGGCAGGCCACGCCCACATCCAGTATACACTTTGGCCACCACACTGTCCACATCCGGCTAGCAATATTTCAACTACCAATTACCAGCTACTGACTGGGCGGTTTTTCTCTATAAATTGACTGAAAATATTATTGCTACACAATTATTATGTCTGATCAGGTACATATTATTTTACAAATTAGAAGAAATAAGTAAAGTCCGGTGTACCTTTGCTCTAAAAATGAAAGAAAACTACTCCAAACAACAAAAAATCTATGTTGTTGACATAACATCAAGGGACATAACCACCTATGTCCCTTGATCGTCATAAATAACAACAAGATGAAAAGTATTTTGAAGTGAAGACATACTTCTTCGATGGAGAGAACAGTTGTTTTATTGCTGCTTTGGATATATTTTGGAACGATAATACTGAACTTTATAATACTAGAAATCATTTGGTGTTTCTAACATGTTGTGCAAAACCTTTCAAGAAATAAGAATAAACATGGTTGGATGATGTCGGTAGATTTGTTGATTGTTTGGGGTAAGACAATTTTTCCCATACTTTTAGCGCAAAAATATACCGTAGGTTACTTATTTCGTACAATTAGTAAAATAATATGTACCTGATCAGACATAATAATTGTGTAGCAATAATATTTTCAGTAAACTTATAGAGAAAAAACCGCTCACTCAGTAGGTAATTGGTAGTTGAAATATTGCTAGCTGGATGTGGACAGTGTGGTGGCCAAAGTGTATACTGGATGTGGGCGTGGCCTGCCTCTGTTTTCATACACCCTACAGCGGCCATACTTCTTCTGCAAATTGAAAACAAGTATGGCGATTATGTTTGGCAGTAATTTTTTTTATTTGATCATTTCTGTAGTTTTGTAATCGGAGTTCAGCTTTAATTAACTTATCCAGACTATAATCAACATCCGATTTCATCGTTAGCCTCTGAGATTTAATGGATTTGAATACATTTAACGTAAAATTGGATAACCGAGACTTTGGTTATTATAATATCAACGTTAGTAATGATGATCGAGGCTACCTAAAATTGAATTTCTAATATCTCGGTCCAAAGTAAAGCAATTTTACTCAAATTTTCAGTATATTCTCTTTTCATAATCTTTTTTTTTTTAATAAAATAGAGACAACTGTCAGTTCGTTATCTAGTCTTACCTAATGCCCCTTAAATCTGAATCCCGTCTTCATTAGCCCAGTAGGAGCAGACATTAAACCCCATTTCATTTCATTTCATTTCTTAAATCTGAATTTATTACAGTCCACTTAGTCATAAGGTTAATCAGAATTGAATAACCAAGTCCCTGGTTCTCGAAATTTTAACGGAAGATAAATTCCAAATTTTAGTAGATACTTCAATTTTGATAGGCTAAGCACTAAAATCAATCAAATATTATCCAATCAAATTACTAGAATTTATATTTCTCTTCGTTAAAATGTTATGAAATAGGCCCCAGAGTGGTAGGATGCCTTATTTGGCCACAAATATTCTATTGAAAGCGGAACATAATAACAGATATTAGAGATAACAGGAAGGTCATAAAGTTTAAATTCTAGAATTATCTGAAATATGAGCGTATTTCCTTAGATTAAACACCTTCGGCAGAATCGAATAACTTGAATTAAGACAAAACTTTCCCGTTTGTTAATTATAATTCTCTGTGAAAGTTGGATCGTGTGGTATAAATTTGAACATAGATTGAAACTTTATTAAAAATGACACAGTCTTAATGATATTCACATACAACAAATAATTCATACCGATCAAACTTCAAATAGAAAAATGTCTACATTTCACAATTAGTGTTCAAAGAAACTTTGTTTAAGAGACTGATCAAGGGTGTCGGAACAAATCAAAATTAGAATTTATTTAATTACTAGTGACAGACTGATAATGATGGTTTGATCAAGGGTGTCGGAATAGATTAGAGTTAGATGTAATTATAACTGGCAGTAAGGTAATGATACTTACCTTGTAGATATATTTACAATAATAGGAAACCATCAACATACATCTGGGTATTCAGTCAATCTGATTAAAATACACATCTATATTTCGTTTCGTTTTTTTTTTATAAACTTTCGATAGCCTCAACTACATGAAGATCAGTGTACTAGAAGGTCGCATTGTTAGGGTTCACACATCTCTATTTCATTTCGTTTTTTTATACTTTCGGTAGCTTCAACTACATGAAGATCTGACCAGTTGTAGTGGGGTGGTGGTGCGTCATGGGTGATACGAGCGGATTTTGACCCTATGACGCCAGACTTTTGATTCACGAATCAACGTTGCTGTTTCTACTGCGATACCGACAGTTCCATGAACCGCACACCAACAGCTCGCCGTAACAGAACGTTAAAATGGCTAATCACTCTTGAACATACCACACCGTTCGGGGCAGGTCCATTACTTTCTGGGAACTCTTTATTGATATGAAATTCTGAAGAACTGCTCCAATGAGTGCAAGAATTTTGAAATTATAAACCCAATTAAAACAACCATTGAATGCCATGATTAAACAATGAACGGATCAAATTCTACCGATAACAAGGAATTTGTAAATTTTCAATTTTCCTATGAGTGTCGTTTCGATTTATTGCCAATGGATGCCATATAGGATATAAATTTAATTGAAATTGTCAGAAAGTTAATGATATCCCTGTGTATCAACATACCTGTATAATTAAACACCTGAACAAGATAAACCAGCAATGATATATATTTAACTTATTAAACAATATAATAAGATCAAAGAGAAGAAGATACCTGCCCAGATGGTATTAACATGCTTGGGGATCACGTTGGCTAAGTGGGTAAGACGCTGGCGCTAGTCTGGAGGTCGGGTGTTCGATCCCTGCTATTGGTCGAGAAAGTTCATCCGGGTTTTCCGGTGTGGCTTACCCTTCTCAATGATGCAGAGTGGAGGGGCTGACAAAGACAGCTGTCTAGTCGTTCGGATGGGACGAAAAATCGTGTACACCTTGGGGCCTTTAACGTCCACTCGACACAAAAAAGGTCATTTCGGCACTAACATATGGTACAATACAGTACAATTTTATTTCAATTATTCGTTTGTGCATAGTGCATAGGGTTTTATTTTAGCAGAGGCGGGAAACCAGAAGACTCGGTGAAAACCCACGTGGTTGGTAGGATGAAGACAAGGCATAAATGAGTTGTCTAACTAGAAGTTCATGTTTTTAAATCAAAATATAATTTTCCTTTAGAATAAAAAAGGTGGCTGTAATGCTAAAATATTCCATCAGATAAAAATGTTAACTGTCTTCAATTTTCCGTGATCTGCGAAAAGTTTACAAAAAATCCGGAGTAGTCTCGTTGTTGTCGAGGGAGCGTGGCTATCATTGGTTTGGAAAAGGGTTCATTCCATGCCAATATCAGATTGAACCTTTACGCTTGTTGCTGTATGTCTGGTTTATGATGAGATAAAATCAGAATTTACCAACAGCTCAACTTTAACCCTGGTATAAAACATATAAAAACGTGGAGATGTCTGTGATATCATCCTAGATGGAAGTGGAATTTAAATCCCATGTAACGAACGAATGAAACTGGCGATCATAAAGTGCACCATGGTATAAAATAAGAATAAAATAATAAAAAAAGAATAAAATAAAACATGCGGCACGTTTGTTTCTTGGGTCAGTTAACCACAAACTTATAAATAATATATCTTTACAGATAAACCTGACATATCAGCGACTGACAGAAAAAAATATAGATTCAGCACAAAGTTTATACGAAAATTAATGAAAATTAGCCAACTCCGCTGTATTTGAAAAATTCGTTTGACAGACAGACCATCTTGGCTTGTTGTATGTTTGGGAACCGCGGTGACTCAGTGAGTAAGACGTTGGTTGGTTAACCTGGATGTCCGGTCTTCGATCCCGGCGTTGACTGAGAAAGTTCATCGATTCAGTTTAGCAGGTCGGAGGGTCTGACTACGTATAGTCGTTCGGAGTCCTGCTTCCCTGGCAATGGGAAAGTAGACTGGAAAACCAGAGAAACTTTCTCTGGTCACGCCATGAACCATGGATCTACTGCTACTGGTCAGTAGTAAGCCAATATCATCTTCACTGGGTTACTGAGCTACATTATGGTGGCTGATTGGTATCATGTCGTGATGTCGGGTTGTCGTGGTGTCGCCTTATGATACCAATCAGCCACCATACTACATAGGTTTCCATTCTTCACACACAGATCCATCGACTTTATAATGAAAATTTCGCCGCATCACTGCAATGTGAACGTCGTCGTATCACTGCAATGAAACTGTCACCGTATCACTGCAATGTGAACGTCATCGTATCACTGCAATGCAACTGTCACTGTATCACTGCAAGGTTAACGTCATCGTATCACTGCAATGAAACTGTCGCCGTATTATCAATGGCCGCGATAAACATTTCGTTTTCGGGACTGTTCCAGGCCGCGATAAATTTCAACAAAATGACAAGTTTACCAAATTGACTCAGATTGGAACGATTCTCAGTACGGAACGCTGATGTTTGACCCGTTTACACTACAAAAAAATAACCGTTCCGTTCTTGGAACCGTTCCTGGCACGCTTCAAATTTATAATGTAAACGTGGTTTAGAATCAGTGCAATGTTATACATGGAATGGAATGTGGTTTTATGGCACGTCAGCTCCAATCGGGCTATATTGCGCCAAACATGTGAGTTTCGCGAGACAGCAATGTTATAAAGGAATTGTTAGCACTGCCTTGGTTAATGTACCTACATAAAGTAATATGTATAATGTATAAGCGACCACCTATATAAGATATAAGACATGTGGTATAAATAAGTAGAGTAATGATAAAGCAATGGTGTACATGTGATATATATTTACCCTGTAATCTGTGTTTACTAAATATAAAATACTTCAAATATCTCCTGTCATTCTACACATATACAGTTAAACATGCATTATACAACAGCTAAGTCGGCCTATTACAAGTCTTTATTTAGGCCTGAAATGAAATCTAAATTATCAATTAGACATTAATCAACTTATCCAGACCATAATCAACTGTCGATGCCATCGTTAGCGTGCGATATTTAGTAGATTTGAATACATTTTGAGATGGATAATTTAACCTAAATATGGAAAACCGAGACTTTGTTTACTATAATGTAAACGTTAGTAATGATGATGGGGGCTAGCCTAAACTTGAATTTCGGATATCTCGGTTCACAGTTAACCAATTTGACTCAAATTTTCAGCATATTCTCTTTTTATAATCTTTTTTTTAAAAAATAAAATAGCTACAACTCTCAGTTCTTTATCTAGTCTTAATTAATGCCTGGTTGATCAGAATTAAATAATCAGGTCCTTGTTTCTCGAAATCGTAGCTAAAGATAAACTCCAAATTTTAGTAGATAAGCACTAAAATCAATCAAATATTATCCAATCAAATTACTAGAATTTATATTTATCTTCGTTAAAATTTTATGAAACAGGCCCCAGAGTGGTAGGATGCCTTATTTGGCCACAAATATTCTATTGAAAGCGGAACATAATAACAGATATTAGAGATAACAGGAAGGTCATAAAGTTTAAATTCTAGAATTATCTGAAATATGAGCGTATTTCCTTAGATTAAACACCTTCGGCAGAATCGAATAACTTGAATTAAGGCAAAACTTTCCCGGTTGTTAATTATAATTCTCTGTGAAAGTTGGTATAAATGTGGTATAAATTTGAACATTGATTAAAACTTTATTAACAATGACACAGACTTAATGATATTCATATGCAGCAAATAATTCTTACCGATCAAACTTCAAATAGATATATGTCTACATTTCACAATTAGTCTTCAAAGAAACTTTGTTTAAGAGATTGATCAAGGGTGTCGGAACAAATCAAAATTAGAATTTATTTAATTACTGGTGACAGAATGATAATGATAGTTTGATCAAGAGTGTCGGAATAGATTAGAGTTAGATGTAATTATAACTGGCAGTAAGGTAATGATACTCACCTTGAAGGAATATTTACAATAATTAAAAACCATCGACATTCATCTAGGTATTAAGTCAATCTGATTAAAATACACATCTATATTTCGTTTCGTTTTTTTATACTTTCGATGGCATCTGCTACATAAAGTATTGACCAGTTGTAGTGGGGTGGTGGTGCGTCAGGGGTCATACGAGCGGATTTTGACATTATGACGTCAGACTTTTGATTCACTAATCAGCGTTGCTGTTTCTACTAGGATGCCCACAGAGCCATGAATCGCACACCAACAGCTCGCCTTAACAGAACGTTAAAATAGCTAATCATTCTTGAACATACCATACCGTTCTGGACAGGTCCATTACTTTCTGGGAACTCTTTCTTGATATGAAATTCTGAAGAACTGCTCCAATCAGTACAAGAATTTTGAAATCATAAACCCAATTAAAACAACCATTGAATGCCATGATTAACAATGAACGGATCAAATTCTACCGATAACAAGGAATTTTTAAATTTTCAATTTTCCTATGAGTGTCATTTCGATTTATTGCCAATGGATGCCATATAGGATATAAATTTAATTGAAATTGTCAGAAAGTTAATGATATCCCTGTGTATCAGCATACCTGTATAATTAAACACCTGAACAAGATAAACCAGCAATGATATATATTTAACTTATTAAACAATATAATAAGATCAAAGAGAAGAAGATACCTGCCCAGGTGGTATTAACATGCTTGGGGATCACCTTGGCTAAGTGGGTAAGACGCTGGCTCGCTATCCTGGACATCGGGTGTTCGATCCCTGCTATTGGCAGAGAAAGTTCATCCAGATTTTCTAGCGTGGTTTCCCCTTCTCAATGATGCGGGGCGGGGGGCCTGACAAAGACAGCTGTCTAGAACCGTGTACACATTGAGGCCTTTAACGTCCACTCGACACAAAAAAGGTCATTTCGGCATTAACATGTGGTACAATACAGTATAATTTTATTTTAATTATATGGCCCTTTTTTAGCCGTGGCGGGAAACCAGAAGACTCGGTGAAAACCCACGTGGCTGGTCATATGAAGAAAAGGCATAAATGAATTGTCTAACTAGAAGTTCATGTTTTTAAATCAAAATATAATTTCCCTTTAGAATAAAAAAGGGTGGCTGTAATGCTAAAATATACCATCAGATGAAAATGTTAACTGTCTTCAATTTTCCATGATCTGCGAAAAGTTTTCAAAAAATCCGGAATAGTCACGTTGTTGTCAAGGGAGCGTGGCTATCATTGGTTTGGAAAAGGGTTCATTCCATGCCAATATCAGATTGAAGCTTTTTGCTGTATGTCTGGTTTATGAGGCGATAAAATCAGAATTTACCAACAGCCCAACTAACCGTGGTTTAAAACATATAAAATTGTGAAGATGGTCTGCGATATCCCCATAGACGTTAGTCCCAAGTAACGAACGAATGAAACCGGCGATCATAAAGTGCACCGTGGTATAAAATAAGAATAAAATGATAAAAAAAGAATAAAATAAAACATGCGGCACATTTGTTTCTTGGGTCAGTTAACTACATACTTATAAATAATATATCTTTACAGATAAACCTGACATATCAGTGACTGACAGAAAAAAATATAGATTCAGCACAAAGTTTACACGAAAATTAATGAAAATTAGCCAACTCCACTGTATTTGAAAAATACGTCTGACAGGCCATTCAATTTGACTTGTTGTATGTTTGGGAAACGCGGTGACTCAGTGAGTAGGACGTTGCTTCGTTAACCTGGATGTCCGGTGTTCGATTCCTGTATTGGTCGAAAAAGTTCATCGATTCAGTTTAGCAGGTCGGAGGGTCTGACTACGTATAGTCGTTTGGATTGGACGAAAAATTCCAAGTCCTGCTTCCCTGGCAATGGGAAAGTAGACTGGAAAACCCGAGAAACTTTCTCTGGTCACGCCATGAACCATGGATCTACTGCTACTGGTCAGTAGTAAGCCAATATCATCTTCACTGAGTTACTGAGCTACATTATGGTGGCTGATTGGTATCATGTCGTAATGTTGTGGTGTCACCCTTTATAAGGCGACAACTCGACATCACGACATGATACCAATCATACTACATATGTTTCCATTTCACACATCATTATAGATCCATATCCAAAAATTAGTATATTATTTTGTAATGTGGTTCTACTCAATTTCACATCTGCCATACACACAAAGGCTAAATAAACCTATTTAATTCCATTAAATGGATGCTGAATAAATACTTCTCAACATTCTAGAAGTATGCTTAGCGTTTTCGACCAAAATCGTCGATGTAGGACTTAAAATGTCAGTCAACTAGCTTAGTGTCTGTTGTCACTATAGACAAGCAGCCTAAGTTTAGTATGATGGGTTTCGTGTCCAAGTGCAATCTTTAACCCAAGGACTCGAACAGGTGTAAATGAATATATGATTGATTGATTGATGTATCGATTATGGATTTTATCAGGTGTAAATTATGATAGAGGTATTATTGACTATTGTAAGTATCCCTTCCGGTTATTTCTCCCGCCTGTTGACAAGGTGTTTAATATATCAACCTGTGATGGACTAATCACCTGCCACGAGCTCTTATTATTTTAACACGTGTTTTAATAATCAGCCCAAGGTGACGTGTAGAACACCTGTAGTTTCACACATCAAACACCAGTAATTAGTATATTACCTGTCCGACTCAGACCACCAGACACGTGGTTTAGTATTTTACCTGTCCGAATCAGACCACCAGACACGTGGTCTGTATTCTACCTGTCCGACTCAGACCACCAGACACGTGGTTTGTATACATCAGTCCATAGTTTTAATTATCCATGACATAATTTCAATGGTAAACAAAGATTATTTTGGAAGATGAGTAAAATGAAATGAAATGGGGTTTAACGTCCTACTGTTCTGCATCAACTGGGATACTCTTATTTCGAATTCCATGTTCTACCCAAGTCCTCCGTCCCGCACTACTGACAATCGAAACAGCGCAGAACAATCCCTTGACGTGAAAGCTATCGGGTCAGTGCCCTACCCACCACGAGTCGCCAGTCCAATTACATGCCACCTCGTATACCAACAAATAAAATAAACAGAGTTAACATGGGTGGGTGAGAGAGCTGGTTGTATTTTACGTCCGCTTCCACCGAGGTGATATCGCAGACAATCAGCATACGATCTTTATAGGGTAAGACGTTGGCTCGTTAGTCTGGAGGTCGGGAAAGTTCATCGGGATTTTCCGACGTGATTTTCTCTTGTCAGTGATGCAGAACGGAGGGCCTTGCATAGACAGCTTTCTAGTTGTTCGGATGTGACGAAAAACCGAGATCCAGTGTATACATTGGCATACTCATAAAAGATCTCTTGGCAGTTGGGATTCGATACAAGAGTAGACCATAGTGCCGCTCCCCGGGAAAAGAATTCCCTCATAGCACGGTGTATGGCGTATGCCCGTCTTCATTAGCCCTGTCGGGGCAGAACAGACGGACGTTCATTTCATGTCCATCTCTATAGGCGTATTCGTCTAAATTCATCTGTCAGTGTTTCACAAAAACGATACGCCATATCTTTATAACGCAAGTCGTATTTTCATAAATATTTTAAATAATGATACGTCATAATATACTTATCTTTATAACGCAAGTGTTATTCGCGGATATGACCTTTTTTAAAACAAATTACTGATACGTCATATCTTATAACGCAACTGTTGAACGCTCATCGTTCTAAATAATGTTTTATGTGGTAATAATATTAATTAGTCAGTAATATTCATCGTTTTATAGACAATATTTTCTCATGGTAGCCAAGCACCTGCTCAACCATACAGATATATAACTTTATATGTTTTATTCATTTAAGATATAGAGACATATTCTGTGTAATATAGAGTCCATGTTATCGTCTTTAAGATAAGGTGCTTTAACAAATAACTGGTTATCGCCTAAAACTGCGGCACCCTGACGTGAAAATCTTTATATCGTCAAAACATTTATAGAAACATGGCTGCCTTAATATATATTTCTTATCTGTTAGCCGGATTTGTTTTTTTTTATTTCTCAAGGATTGACTTTGAAAAATTTGAAGACGTGTTAAAAGGTCGTTCGTGTTAAAGTGACCTTTAACGCTCGACACACTTCAAGTTAAAGGCGCATAAAAGAATAATGACGCATTCTGAGTTAACTTTGTGTGTATATCGTAATGACGCATTTTGAGTTGACTTTGTGTATAGATCACATTGAAGTGTTATGGGCTAGCTTTGTGTGAAGATCGAAATGATGTATGGAATAGCTTTGTGTTAAGATCCAAATGAATAATGTCGATGTAACGAACAAAACAAACCTTAAACTGATCTGTGAGGTCTCAAGAGATCGTGGAATATTTACTTTGAACAATTCCAATTTCACTGAAATGCGTGGTAAATACATTAATATAAACATATATTTTGAACTGGGCTGACAAAATATAAGGGAACTAATAAAAGGACGTTTGAAAGTTAGATTAAGAGAGAAAAAAGGGCCCACCTGTTTTAAGTATTCTGGTCATTTACAATATTATGCAATAGATATTTTAAACTTTGCAATAAAACATTTCTGACGTTTAAATGGAGATTCGTGTGTGTAAAACTATTGACATGTAATTTTTAGGGAATATTTCTAGGGTCATATTATATATATATTATATGTACATGTATATGATTCTGTCTAAATATATGCACGTTGTCCTGAATGTAAGTGTATGCATGCTGTCTATTTGTACATGCATGCATGCTTTCCGTCATGGACGCCTTCGTGCAACAATCTATTTTTTTTTACAAAAGCGTCTGTTTTAGCTAACGATTTATAATGGCCCATATCTTGACATAAAACAGATTTTATTAAAATTTGAATTCTTATAAAAAATATATAAAAAAAGGCCTTTAATAAACAAATTGAATATTGAGACAAAAAAAAACACCCTCACCCTCTTATCAGATCTTGTTTGTAAGGAAATTTTAAATTAATTTTATGAATCGTTTAGAAATGTTTAAAGTTAGTGGTGGAATTTCTTAATTAAGTTGAAATGGTTTTAAAGTTGATAAAATCTGTCTTAAACGTCAAGTATTTTTTTTTCTATCAGACTGAGAAAATAATCTTGCTATCAGTAACGATAACAGGTTCTCCAAGTCACGGCGGGACAGTAAACCAGGAATGTGATAAATTTGGCACCAATTTTCATATTTCATAATATTAGTCAGAAGTTGATATGCGATGCCATAAAACTCCACTGATTATATTTGTTAAGATAAGAGGAATATCTAGTTTCACTTTACAGCGTCATTTGTTTAAATTTGCTGTGGAGGAGGAATAAAAATGTAGAAATTTTAAAATGTTTAGGAGCTTTTATATACAATTCATTCAAGTCTTAGTGAAGTTGTGTATCTTTGTATTCATGTATGTATCCTTTTTTTTTTTCATGTATATTTATATTATTTTCTTCTTCTTCTTCTCCTTCTTCTCTTCTTCTATATCTCCAGCATAAGGTAAAAGATATATTTTTCAAAATATAAAATATTTTATTACCGACATAAATAAAATCAAAACTTTACTTCGTTCCGCATACAATGCATAGTTCTTATTTTGCATGGAACAATATTAAATAAAGTCTTCGTTCCGTTTAAATAGTTCTAATTTTCTGACACCAACGAAATGGGGTTTAACGTCCTACTTTTCTGCACCAACTGGGATAATGAAGACGGGTATACACCAGTAGCGGGCTAAGGGGGGAATTTAGTCTGTGAAATATAAAAAATACGTTGTAAATTTCTGTGGTTAAATATTGAATCTGAAATAAAACAAAAACAGCCCAAAATTGTGTTTAATTTTCTTCAGACTACAGATTTTAAAAAAAGTTTCTTGATACGACAGAATAAAACATTCTAAACAATTCTTGATATTAAATAATCTTTAATGGAAACATTGTCGACCATAAAAGCAATAGATATTCACAGTCCGTCAATTTTGCAGCACCCCTCGTTTCTCTGGGCTAGTTACGGCCCTGATACGCCCCCACACCCACACTGATCAGCAGTGAATATTCGCTTGACCGCTACAATCACTGATAAGGATGACATCGACGCGACTAAATGAGTCAAGAATATTAACTTTTTTCTTTCGACAAAATAAATTCTAAAAATTTTTAGTATGTATTAGAAAAATAAGTAAAGACGTTTGAAGTATTTGTAGTTAAAACATATTTCCTATTTAGTGTAAATAGGTATTAAAATGAGTAAAAGGCATCATTTTGCCCGAAGCTGTTACTCGTTATGTAAACAATGCACGAGCCTTCGAGCCAATGATTGTCGCCACATGATGTCACTGCACGTGTTGAGGACAGTCATCTGTGACAGAGATAATTCGTAAGTAATTCTCTGTAAAACAGATTGCCCCACACCCCCTTCCCCAAACATGACAACTATGTGATGATATGATATATTATAAGACTAGAGTTTGACCCCTGACTCAGGTCAATGAGATAATTAATGTCTAAACGTGTTATAATGGCCATAGTTTAATATACACGTGATATATTACAGGTGTCACCAATTACAGGTTAAATATACTAAAGGTAAAATACAACTGGGTTTAACGTCCCCCTTTCATGCACTGACCAGGATGATGAAGACGGGCATATGCTATACAAGACATTGTGTCCAGTCAGCGGCGCTACATGCTCTCATTTCGAATTCCGTAGGCCTATCCAACCTCGTGGGTTTTTGTCTGGGTCCTACGGTTTTCTCCCACTGCTAAATACCGCTACGCGCAAACGATTGATTGAAATGAAGTTCAACCATATGTTAGGCCCGAAATGACCAAGTTAAACCCCATTTCTCTCTCTAATTGTCTTCCATGGAGTTCTGACTTCTGCCAGCTGTGTATGTACTGTAAATTCCTAGAGTAAGAACAGACCCAACCCTACCGTTCCTGCCTCTTACTTTAATAAAGATTTATCAGCTATCGTTAAGCTATAAATTGTTGTGATTCACCTGGCGCCCTGACATCAAACACACTCTAAACCGTCCCTGGTAGAAACAGGTGAACTAAACACACCTGTCCACATACCGGAGGACATCAAACTTTCTCTTACAAACTTATAATTTATTGTGCCTTAGCCCGAAGTGGTATCCGGAATTCACTTTGTCATTTTCATATGTTCGATTAAAAAATTATGGCTTCCTAAATGATCCATGGATAAAGAAGAAACTTTATTTCATAAAAAAAATAATACGTAAAAGACTTATAACACAACACAGTTCTGTGGATAACAATCACTATATTATATACAAACGACGTTTCGACAAGAATTTACTGGTCGTTATCAAGCATACAAATTACAAATGAGGAAAAGACTTGTTTACATGTTTGTGTTTTGTACAGGATAGTTGTCGAACTACCTGTAAACATTGTCTGTAGTGCCAGTAGAAGAAGCTGGCTGGAACGTAAAATCGAAGTCTACCAATGCACACATCGGCGTTCATGTTGTTAAAGAACTCTCGACATCTTTAGCCCGACATCTTTAGCCCGGTTGATACGATAAACAAGAATCGTAAATCCCATTTTAATTTATTTCACATTGTATAGTTAATTCACACAAAATCGAAAACTTGCAATCGCATAAGTGAAACCAAATGTTTCGCTGCAACTGGGCTAATGAAGACGGGAATACGCCATACAGTGTGCTATGAGGGAAATTTTGCCTGGACAGCGACTCTACAGCCTACTCTTGTGTCGAATTCCATTGTCCATTGCCAGGCCCTCGGCCCTGCACCACTGACAAGGGGAACCACGCCGGAAAAATCCGATGAACTTTCTTGGCCAACGAAGACTGGACCTTCAGGGTAGCTAAGTGAAAGAGTTCTGTTTAAACTGTACAACCGAACATAGAAGATTTGAAATTCAAATTATGACCACAACACGCGTGGGGAGTAAACTAGTTAACGGTTAACTGAAACTGAGATGGATGTAAATGTCACGACGAAAAAAGAATTTCAAATTCAAACTGCAAGTAGAGAGGGATAGAGTAGATGAAACGGTTGACCAACGCGTGATCAGCGAAGTGGAAAATATGACCCTAAACTTACACTTACAGCATAAAGATGGTACTGATAAACGTTTGAGACTGTAAGGCACTCGAGAGATATATTCATCACACCCTGTCCCGTGCACGACATCGACCACTAGCATCTTAACGTGACGTTATTCGCTGTCTCAACAACAACACGAGAATTGAAAAAAAAAACTTTTTAACATAAATTATTCCACGTGAAGAACGTTTCCCTGCAGAAATCCCCATGTGCCTGAACGACAACAGTGTGGGATATCTTCCCAGTCTGTCTACTCGAATTTCGAATTCAAACTGACAGGGGTTTATAACGTGATGCTGATAGTATATTATGCCCGGTAGCTCTGTTTCATCGGGTTTCCTCCCACTGCTAAAGACCTGAAATGACTTAATTTGTGTCGAGTTGACGTTAAACCCCATTTTTTATTCTCTCGCATCTGCTCATTCGTCCCCTTGATTGTGAATTATCAGAGCTCAAACTTGACCTGAAATGTTTGACGTGAAGATGTTGTCGTAGATGAAACTGATACAAGTGTACAGGTTTATTCAGGCCAACTCAATGGTTGTAAGGTTACAGGACGGTAACCAACGAAGTGTTGTTAGAATGAATCTCTGTCACGCCTCACTACCGAGGTGATTTATCACTCAGGACATCTGACTTGTTCACCCTCGGGCAAAAATACATCCCATTTTTATTCATTGTCGATTACTGGGGGCTGAGATTTAAATTATATATGAAGGTTGTATACATCCTCGGTTGTATCCACCTGACGTTTCCTGGTATTATTGTATTAGCCTCATTAACAGAGCGTGCCGGCCGTCAGGTAAAAATACCAAGTTCATGGCAGATTTACACGATTTTTGTAAATAATATCTTGTAAATTATAATCTCGTGAAATGTATTTTATTTTGACAACTATATTTAATTGTATTTTGTAAAATACATTTCGTAAATTATATTTTGTTACATTTCGCAAATTATATTATATTTTGTTACATTTCATAAATTATATTTTGTTACATTTCATAAATTAAATTTTGTTACATTTCGTAAATTATATATTTTTTAAATTTATATTTTCTAATTGCAGTTTTGTAAATTATATTTTGTAAATTATATTTTGTGAACTATATTTTGTTAAATATATTTTTGTAAAATACATTTTTGTAAATTATATTTTGTAAAATACATTTTTGTAAATTATTTTTTGTAAAATACATTTCGCAAATTATATTTTGTAAAATACATTTTGTAAATTATATATTGTAAATTATATTTTGTAAAATACATTTTGTAAATTATATTTTGTAAAATACATTTTTGTAAATGATATTTTGTAAAATATATTTTGTAAAATATATTTTGTAAAATACAATTTTTAAATGATATTTTGTAAAATACATTTTGTAAAATACATTTTGTAAAATACATTTTGTAAAATACATTTTGTAAATGATATTTTGCTATATTTTGTAAATTATATTTGGTTATGGTCTGTTGTTCTGAATTCTGATTATGCGAATTTTACCCGGACAACGCCGTTTCCACAATAATTGAAAGACAGGACGTAGGAATTGGCTTGCTTGCACGAATGAATGTCGTGTGATTTGGATCATATCCACTCCACCCATCCAATCCACATGCACGATCCAGGGACACACGGGGTATGTTCTTAGAACGGTACTTGTATCGTAGCTAGTACTTCAGCTATAGATATATTAGACATATAAAGGTTATCCGACTTGGAAGAGAATTTGAATACATTTATTCGCAACCAATAATGATTGAAAAATTCAGAACTAAATGCTACGCGATGTTTAACTCAGTGATGCAGGACGGAGTGCGTGAAATGAGAACTGTCTAGTCGTTTCGGATGTGACAAAAACCGAGGTCCCGTGTACACATTTGCGTGCACATAAAAGATCCCGTGGCAGTTGGAATTCGTTATAAGAGTAGGCCGTAGTGCCGCTGTCAGGGCAAAATTTCTCTCGTAGCACACTGTATGTTGTATGTCCGTCTTCCATTAGCCCAGTTGGAGCAGAACAGTAGGACGTTAAACCCCATTTCATTTCATTTCAAGATGTTTAACAACAATAACAAAACAAAACACTCCTTAATATAATAGTGACGTATATAACAAACCAGCGTCACCTGATGTTGTTTTGAATTAAATGTTACATGGCCGGATTTAAAACGGTGACAAATTTGTATGGTTAACAACATGTCTCTTGTTAACGATGGTGAAGTGTGAGAAGAACGTGTTGCTTGTTAGCGAAGATGGTGTAATAGTGACGTGTATATATATGAGCACAATAACTATATTAAGGGAATGGAAACTATGAACCATATTTTATTACAAACTATTGTTAGATTTATATCATCTCATCCCTCCAGCTATAATCAGACATCCCGACCCTCTAGCTAGCAAAGTGTGCCTTCTCATTTACTTCACACATATTGTATGTAATCACTTTTAACACAGAAGTACAACGAATACCAAACTAAAAGTAGCGGTGCCAGGGGTTTTAGAAAAAGTATTCATACCCCCTCTCTCCTCTCCACCATTTCACGCTTTATTGGACATGGAGTTTGCGCAAGGTGGGTAAATGTCTTCAAAACAAAGGTACAACAAATGATGAGTTCTATCCTATCCTGTGGTGTAGAAACCGTACCCTATCATGGTTAATGTATAGTTTTGAAGCTTCTGCCTAACCCCCGGATTTACGGCCACCTGCAGCGTGAGGCAAATATATATTTCGTCACACAAGTTCGCCAAACGCATCTCTAGTTTACACACCCAAAACACATTCCTGACTCGACCAAATAACACAAAAATATTATAATGCTGAAAGAGACAAATGAGATTTTTGATTAATGGAATTTGGCGGGTGAAAATTTCACAATTAAAAACACGTTTTAGTCGAAGAGAATATGAACAAATTAACTGATAATTAATTTTTGATTGAAGCCATAAATATGTCACAGGTTTTGTTGTTGTTGTGTCACGTCCTCTCCGGTTCATTCATAAAATTAATGACACGGGGTCGAAGGTTATTAACAGATACAAATCCATAACAGGCAATCACGTGACGCAACGCGTGTCCAATAATGGGATATTTGAATACGAGGTGGCCATGGCTCTATTAAAAATTATCAGCCATGACCGAATGGAACAATGACGTACGTTTCAATTTACGGATTAATTAGGATAGCGATGCTCCTTAATTTGTCCGGAATGGAATCTTTAGAAATGGGGAATTAGATTATAAAATGATTTGTCATAAATCATAATGGTGGTCATTAATATCCGCCATATCGGATTTCATCATCCAATGAAGATTTTCATAATCCAATATGGCTGGTGTTCGTTTAGCTGTTGTCCGTGCTAAATAAACGCCGTATAAAGTTACACGGTATCGAATAACCAAGGTGCGTTATGCCGGCATTAATCTTCGTAATAAAGTTATTAATAACTAACAAGGTCTAATTAGGGGTATCACCACCCAGTGGCACGTCCAGTCGGTCTGTTATAAATGGTGTCAATAATCAACTGCACAGAATCACCTGTTACAGATCAAATTCAGGCTGTACAGAGGAGCCTGATGTTCAGTTATACCTTTATAACATAAAATAACAAGAATTCATGATGCACGAAGTGGTATCAGGTACTCCTTCTCGTGCACGGATGAGAGAGAGAGCGGGGTGAGATGGAAATTGGAGGAGGGGGGTAACGTCAACTCGACACAAACCAGGTCATTTCGTGACTAATGTTCTGCTATGTGCACGACAGGAGTAACATAATTACGTTGCTGAAGACCTGCTGTGCCTTCTATTGCATTACTTTCAATACCAGTAAAAATTAAGTTCCAGGGCGGAGTAATAATATTCTGCGATGTGCACGACGGTCGCTCGTGTTTATTATTTTTTTTTACCGAAGAAAATAATCGGAAGTAATGTACGTTGCAAAGTCCTGTCTTGGCTTCTATTAACCGAGGTAACTGTACCCGAGATAATTCGATTAGGAGTTGTTCGTTTATTTACCAACTGTTAAATTTGAATTGAAGGTTTGTTGACTTAGATACTTATAACCATTGTGATAAATACTTCCACAGGCTCTCGTGAATAGGAGATAAATACATAGATCAACATAGTTATAAAACAATTCATCCCATTGGTCAACATACTTATCAGACGACTAATCTCATTAGTCAATATTTAAATTAACTTATACACTACTTATATTTCCATTGGTTATAATAAATTGGGCCTATGTTCTTTTCTACGTCATGTACCATGGAATCGACCCAGAAAGTTTAAAGTAAATTTGAAAAACCACATCAATTTATTTGCGGGAATTTTAAAGGGAGCAAATCAATTTAAATCAATGTTGTTATCTTATCATGAAAGGATAGGATTCTGGTATTCAATATTTAATGAAAATTTTAATATTGGCACACGAACCGCGTGCCAGAATGCTTTCGAGCGCCCATTGTAATGCAGCGACTCGATGACGAGACTAACAGGACTCCAAAGACTGCCATACAATTAGGGCTCTTCACGCATTTCTGTAAAGACAGAAACGATTGAATGTAAATCAGTTTAAATATTCAAAATAAAATTATTATTTGCGTTGCGATCCAGTTGTGTCCATTTCAAGGTGTCAAAGAATAGCGATTTAGCAAAGACACTAAACCGCAAGTCACACTCATGTTAGTCTCAAAATATCCTAATTATTGTGACGACCGGACATCAAACCCCATTCTCCTCGTTAATCGTATGAACTCTTTACGTTCGAAATTGATGGAATTTTATGGTTAATAAAAAATTTTTTCGACCCCTTCTTGGTACTGATGCTAGCTTATACTTGATTATATTTTATCTGTTAACTTATTATATATGTACGTTAATACTCTATATACATGTATATTGATAATTATAAAATATTTTTAGATCATTTATGTATCTTACTCTTGGAGAGCCGATTTATATAAGCCTTTGGCTTGTTTTGCTATCGTGTGAATAAAATTTAAAACAAAAATATTTTTGCACTAAAATTTCAATAATTGGGCATGGAGAAGATGTCGCTGGTGATAATATGCATGATGAATAAATCAATCATAATTATTAAAATCGTCAGGGTGAACAAATGATGACGGTGATGATGACAATGACAAAAGAAGAAATTATAGTAAACATTTTTGTTGTTGCAAAATTGGTTACCTCGGTGTTCTACGTTTGCAATATCAACCATTTTTGTATCACCATAATTGCAACACACGAATTAAGACAGACGACTCTCATGATCTCAGACTGATTATCATGTATTCAGGCTCTCAAATGACAAGGAAAAAATATGTCTAAACGTCGTCCTTTCTAAGTGGATGTAATCAAACATATTATCCCGTTTAAATTTCTCATTGTGACGGGATAAAATTTAATTTCCTTATTTCAGGATAAAAAACCTATGCACATTATTGGCGAGATTGTTTGGAAATTAATATTAATATGAAATTGGTAAATTCTCAGGATTAAGAAACACGGCACATTAGATTGTTAGGAAATTAATATTAAATTGGTAAATTCTGTGTTTTCAGAAAATGGAAGCATCCATTTACTAATGAAAACAATTTATTTATCTGGTGTAAATCTTAATCCCCTTTATCAACAACCCCAGGGGTGGGGTTATACAAACGACTTAATGTTCCTATTACAATAATTATTGTTGTTTAACGGGCTTCACTAATTAAATTAATGAATTTATCAAGAAATGACTGGGTAATCGTCGCCTCCAGATATCTTCACGATCCACAAGACAAACAAATAACACATAATATTATTACAGATTGAGGTAAGCTTTTAAAATTTAAACATTTCACGTTTTTGTTTTTTCAGCTTACACGACACGTCAATTAGTTTTAATGTAGACGAATTAAAACCCACCTGTGGTAACAATATGTAGTAATTAAAGGTAGATGAATATGACGTAATTAGGATCAATTCAAGTATAATTAATGAGAGAGAGAGGGAGTGAGAGAGAGAGAGAACAGCCGCACCACACAGACAAAAGAACCATCACTGAATTCCTTTATATCATCCGTTTCCAAATAACATATCAGTTCAAAGCAAACGGAAATTTATTTTTAGTATAACAATTATAATTCTGAGAGCCAGGGTAAGCATGCTAATATCCCCACCCCACCCCACCTACCCATCCCTATAACAACCGTAGTTAAGCCATGTTCCTTAGTAACAACAAACTAATGTATTTCACCGATTTAAAACATTCCTCGTTGCTCTTTTGAATAAATATCTTTTAAAAAATAAATCGGAAAAGATCAAACTAAAAAGATTGACTGTAAATAAGACAGACTTTTCGACATCATTAATAAATGGTTGAGAAGCCGAACAAACTGACGTATGTGCTATTGAAATAGTTATATCTCTTGCTCTCAAATCACTTGAATTAAAAAATCTTTCTTCCATTCTTCTTATTCCAGGTCGCGCATTTCACAGCCTAAATCAACTCCTAGGTACACACGGTCCGATTATAGATAATACTCACACTGTGAATGAACGATTCAGATTTGTAAAGGCCACTCCAGTGCCATTGTCAATCCGCGAAAACTGAGCAAACATGATTAAATCTAATTAGATCGGACTGAACGTGAGGTCGGGTTGTTCAAGGAGTATTATAAGGTTTATTCGGGGCGGAGAACCTTTGAAATTTTATATATGATATCTGAAACTGTATCGTTGGTCTCGGAGAAAAGTCAGATTGTCCAGTTTGGATTCAAAAGGAAACGAACAGAAATGTGGTTCAGCGTCCTACTGTTCTGCTCCAAACGGGTTAATGAAGGACGGGAATTGAAAAAGGGACAATTGATGCTTATTGATATTGGAAATTGTATCGTTGGTCTCCCAGAAAAGTCAAGCGTTCAATTTAGACTAAAAAGAGACCTTTCTTAGTTTTTGTAAAGCATCAAATTTATGAACCTTTAATCGTCACGATTTAGGGACCGGGTAAGAGGTCGAGTTTCACCACATTCTGTAATTTGTGGCCAAAATATTGTTTAAAGGGAAGAAGATTTTCTGTGTTTTGGCCATGACTTCTTTTAAATAAGGATTTTAATTGGGATGTTGAGTAGCGACAATAAAGGGCTAAAATCTTGATTCAAGGTCTCAACACACACACTGAAAGAAACAGGGCTAATAGCGCCACCTTGCTAAATCACCATTTGTAGCTTTTGTATTTTTTAAACGGAAATGGGACGCTGATATCTCGTATCTCGAGACGAGGTTTTGGAAGCAACGCCTTTTCCAAGGTGCCATTTACCGTTAAGATTTTGAAATAAGTGCTATTCTAAATGTGCCATTTCACCGCGAAGGTTTTAATTAATTCTGTATCACCATAACATCAACGTTTTAAAAGCGTAAATTGCACACCAGTGAGTCTAAAGAAAATGAAGTTTTGCATTCTTCTTCGCATGAGAAATGAAATAAAATGCAACTTCCCACTTTTTCAAGTTGACAGTGTTAAAAGGAGAGAAAGGTGTTTTATCCGAAAGATTATACACTTTCCGTTTCAAAACTCCCAATCCTGCTCCATTGAAAGGTGGAAACCAGGCTGAATAATTCCGAGTAATGTTCTCGGTAGACAACAGGACCGAAACGAGAACCTGAATAACCCCAAGTAACCTTCTCAGGACCGAACCGAGGACCTCCGTGTTGGTGACCCAGCGTCTTACTCACCAACTGTGGCTCCCAGCTCTATGATAAATAATGGCTTATTATTGGTACTTAAAACTTATAATCCCATTTTTATTGCACCCTTCGCGTGTGATGGCACATATTTGTTCGCCTGTGGACATTATTACTTCAAATATAACCCATACGCGTACATGTTGACTGCATGCGCATGAATATCATTACCATTTCTTTTCTAAACCCATAAAACTATGAGACATTTATATTATCATGGCGCATGCATTTCGTGTGCATGGTCATGTTCATAATTTAAAATTTCTGATATATTTTGGATAAATTAACACCGGAAACAATGGCGGCCATGTATGACATGCTATAATTTAAACAGGTGAGTGAATGATTAATGCACGTGATCTTGTTTACACGTGCATGTCAACTGTCAAAGAAAGGTTGATTATCACTTGGGCGGAGTGCAATCTTTATTATGCTTTAATTATCTAAATTCACAACAAAAAATTTACTTGGTTATAGACATACACTGTAGTCTACTCGTCTTGGAATTGCTCATTTACAAACCAAAAAATGTTGTTATTGTTTTTCCTATGGTCAAGTATCCACAAGGTACAATTTTATGGATACACTGAGTTCATTACTAAGCGACGTTGCTTGATATAGACGTGAGTATCCTGGTCGAAACGTCGCTTCGTATCAAACTCGGTAATTGTATCCATAAAGTTGTACCCTGTGTTAATATGTTCAATAAAAGAAGGCCACGTATCCGTTACGATGGAAGAGAATTGTGTGACCTTGTAATATACATTGGTTGAAGGAAGTAAAATGGGGTTTAACGTCCTACTTTTCTGCGCCGACTGGGCTAATGGAGACGGGCGAATCAGTTTATGTTGCCATGTTCAAATCAATGAAGATTCCTCCATCAGCTAGTTCCAACATACAAATAGTCACGATTCCCATTTACTTAAACTAAAGCTCACAAAATAACAAAATTCGATAAACGTTTCTATGTTTCCTTTTAATCTAAAATCGACCTCATCTCTGTCAAAACATTTAAAACTTTCGGCTTAATCCTCATCGATCTGGTTTGAACCCGGGGTCAAGTTGTCGCCACCCTGAACAATGGTCAAGCAATCGATTACAATAATCCTACAAAGGGTCCCCCTGATGCACGTGGGCTGACCGTCGTCTTTGCAAAGTCAATATTGACCCCTGTACGGTTTGTTCTTCTGCCATTAAAAACTCACCGTAAATAAATTATCAACAACTGTCCAGCTTTCCGTTTATTCACTGGTATTTTAAACGAGCCGTAAAGTCTCTGAGAATTGTCAGCGATATCAAACAAGGTGGAAGCGGACGTTAAGCCTTAATGCTAAGTTTCCAATGTCGTGCGATGCGTTACGACAGGATTGACCCTATTGCGTCCACGATCTGGATACGTTCGGTTACGATCAACACGATTTCTACGACTGACCTCAATATATGATCAGATTTGATAGAGTTACCACGATTATTCATTGATTTAAACCACGATAGTGGGAACCGAGCAAAAGCAACGAGCGAACGTACGTCTCTTAGAACATCGTTTGAAACTGAAATGAGAACAGATTCAGTGGTGGAAATCGATTAAATTCGGTAAAAATGACAAAAGATCAAAACTTGATGGCGGAATTCGATCTAAGAGTAGGCCGTAGCGCCGTTGACCGGGCCAAAGTTCCGTCATAGCGCGTCATACGCGTCTGCATTAGCCAAGTCTGAGCAGAAGAGTAAGGCATTAAACCCAATTTCATTTCATTTAAGTTTGAATCGATCCAATGTTTTTAATTTTTCGCAAACAAAACAAATCTCAGGAGACAAAAAAACTTGTCAATTGTTGAAAACTTAGCTACAAAGTCAGAGGACATTTAAGCTTTTCATAAAGTCACGGAAACCCGCCATTGTGTAAAGGTTTAAGTTTTAAGCTGAACACCCTTCTTATAGTCTGCAGTTGATTCGTTTCTTTGCTTTTGGTTTTAATTAATCTTTTGAATTTTTTTTATGGTTGAATGTTTTTAGAGCAGTCTCGTGATTTAATTGTGAGAAAGGTGATCGACATAAGTCAACAAGGCAAAAAACACAACCCCCAATTCGCAACAAACTTCAGACAACACGAGTCTATATCGTGAACAACAAGTTTTTTACTCTTCTATGACGACACACGAGATGATGTGGATGTCAAAATTCACAGTCTTACCAGAAGACTTTTAAACAACATCAACATACCGGGGGGTTAAACAAACTTCTTCACCGTCGGTGTTTACACACAGTCAACCCTACACGGTTCCACCCATACCGCCCTGGCCCCGAGCCCAGATACTTTAATTATTGACAGAAGGTCTGTAGTTAAACACATTAATCTCGATTAAATCCCTTTCAAACTCAAGCAAAACAACCTAAACAAATCTCTACACAAATTTATTCCAACTTCGACATTTTTCTTGGAGGATATTACGTCGGTTAAATTGCGTTACTAAGGACGAACGCCATCTCTAAATTGTGGACATGATTTCGAGATGCCCACGGAACGATTATCGCTAATGCAATCAAAAAAGGAGAACGACGTCCTGGCATGTTAAAATTAGGTCCGTACTTGAAAGCCATTCCGGAGAGTCGTACATGTTTTTTCCGATGTCATGTTGGAGCTAGGTTACGCGATTTACGGTAATACAAACAGCAGAAAGGTCAGTTATTTAAATGGTTTGATCTGAGCATGTCGGAACGGTAACATTACGACGATTTCAAATTGTCCAGGAATAAAAAAAATCCGTTGTTAAACAGAGAGCAAGTGGAATATCTTTATTTATTCAATGGGGTAAGATTTAATGGGCTTCAGTTTGGGGACATTATTAAACGGCCGTCTTCCATTAATAAAAGATCACGATAACCTTTTTTAATCAGATGGTAGGCCTACATTGCTGTGGAGACAGGCAGAAATCGTAATAATTGGCTACAACCTAATTTGTGGTTACCGACCGTGCTGCCAAAACTGTGTCAACCTTTTAGGTGCCCATTATCTGGACTATAGTACTTTCTGACAAGGTGCATCCTCTCGTCGCCCGAACCCCAACCTCTGGAAAACTATAGACCTTGTATTCAACTCTTTGTCACTCTACTTAACTCATTGACAGACCTTATGATCTAAAGTGGGTGCCAACTCCTTCCACTCCACCCCCTCTCTCTCTCCCCCTCTCTCTCTCTCTCTCTCTCTCTCTCAACCCTATAATGACTTCCACACTCCCCTACCCCCTCTCTGTCTCGACCCCCACGATTAGTTTATCCGTGCCTTATAAAAACCACGACACCTCATAACAATAAACTAAGTATTTGTTTAAGACGCAGGGTGCAGGGTTAATGGCAGACTCGACCTTTGTTTTATTTTTAAGTGAATTGAAACCATGTCTCGCGATAGCATAGCAGCGCCGTAGGGACGCCATATTGGGTAAACTATAAACGTGACCTCCTCAAAACAACGTTTTTGTTGTGAAGGGCATATAATTGCGAAATTAAACTAATATTAATAAAAAATGAACAATGATCATGTCACACCATATTCAGTAAGTAATGGTCCGAGAACTCCCCCTTTGATTAGGTGGAGAGAGAGACAGAGAGAGAGTTTAACGTTCACTCCACACAAACCGGGTCATTTCAGGACTAACATGTGGTTCAATTTTATTTCAAAAATTCGCTCGCTTAGGGGTCTCTAGCAGGGGAATGAAACCGGAGAAAACCCACGAGGTTGGACAGGCGACCCTACTCCTTGTCTCGTTCAACTGGAGCATCGAAACCACGCCAGTTGACTCAAAGACAGACCTTGTTAGGCCTATACAACGTGCTAACCATTCGGCCATCCAACCCCCTCCAGATAAAGAAGACGAACAACAAGAAGATGAATAGGGCTTGTTCACGCGAGGGACAGTACTAGTGTTATTTTTATACTGGGATGAGTCTTATTGTTGTTAAAATGAACTGAAAGACCTGAAAGGGATATCCTGGATGTCACTCCAAGGTTTTAAGATGAAATATTATATTACTTGTATTGTGTAGTGCAGTAAATTATAAAGCTTCAATTATAAACACCGGTTATACAACTACAGACGTGACAAGGAGTAGCGTCGCCTGTTCAACCGCGTCGGTTTTCTACGGGTCCTGGGGTATTTCTCCCACTGCTAAAACGAATTATTGAAATAAAATTGAACCATGTGTTAGTCCCGAAATGACCTAGTATGCGTCGAATCGTCGTTAAACCACATCGAAAGCTGCTGTCTCCCATATTAGCCACATAATAACCAAAGTATTATATTGGACGAGAGGCCAAACCCCAACCGATTCCCTTTCCCGTCCTTGTTCTCTGTGCCCCATTAAGGTAAGGAAAAGAGAGAGACAAATAGGGTTTAACGCCAACTCGACACAAGCTATGAAATGAAATGGGGTTTAACATCCTACTGTTCTGCTCCGAACTGGGCTAATGAAGACGGGCATAGGCCATACAGTGGGTCATTGCGTGACTAACACATGGTTCAATTTTATTTTTATAACTAGGGTCTTTAGCAGTTTGAGGAAACCGGAGGGTTGGGGGAAAACCCACGGGTTTGGACAAGCGACTCTAGTCATTGTCACGTACAAACGAGGAATCGCAACCACGCCACTAGACCCAATAACATACCCTGTGATATCACGCACACGCGTTAAACCACTAGACCCCCAACCCCCCATTTATGGTAAAGGGAAGGATCTAAAACAATTCGATGCTGTCAGTGTACAATGAAGTGGTTCGGATGGGCATACCCGCACAATAACCATCCCTTTATAGATGGAATTCGAAATAAATGTAGTCTGTAGAGCAATATTTCCCTTATACCGCATGGCGTACGCCTACCTTCATCCGTCTTCATTAGCTTGGCGGAGCAGAACAGTAGGACGTTAAACCCCATTTCATTTCATTTCGCCTACCTTTATTTACCCGCCTGGTTCAGAAAAGTTGAGTCCATTTCATTTTATTTTTGTGAGTGATGATATAGCTAAAGTAGAATCCGGGGTCTTAAAAACAAGACGCTTCAGTGACACAACACAATACAAACCTTTACAGTTTATATTTAAAAATGACCTTTATTCAATAAAGGGATGATGTTTTTCTTAGCGAAACATTTTGAAATGAAATCAACACCTTAGTTTATTTTCAAAATAAACCAAACACCATTTTATTTATGTTTGGTCGCTGTTGGATCTGTTTATGTCAGAAGATGGCGTCTAGACCACAATAGGGGTCAAAATATAAAGTTGTCCCTTAAAAAATCCCTTTCTTCGTGACTGACCCTTATGTGATATTTTGTCGAATAAAAGAAAGGCGAGAGAAAAGAGGGGTGGAAATAGACACCATTATGAAATTTTTAAAGTATAAACTTTATTTCATTGAATAATAATACTTTACTTTAAATGCCCAACGGTGGTTTTATTTCAAGATGGCGTTTTTCTCACCTGAGATACTTGAAAAACAAAACCCTTTAGAAAATGGCGAGTCCCCTGAATGTTTAATTTAAGATATATAAATGGAGCTGGAGGGGATAGGTGTCGGGATGAATGGAGTAAGAGGAGGGGATAATTGTAGGGGGCTACTTACTAACTCATGAACCTAATTATTTAGTTTGGGTTGTTCAAAAGGGGTCCGGTGTCACAAGGAGAAATATTAAGGGGGACTGTTAGGCCAGGAACCGACGTGTTGAAAACGCGTCCCTTTTTGTAAAGGTAATCCTATGGACTTATTCGACCAAGTTAGGCAATAACAAATGTGACCGGCATTATTTGCGTTAGATTCTTGTCTCATCCACAGCAGTAGACAAATTCCCTTTCCATGTTATAGTCGCACATTCTGGAGATTCTCCTAGAACTTATCGAAGATACTGCGTTGTGTAAAATCCACGCCTTTATAGTAAACAAACTATTTAAAACTGTAATGATCAATTGTAAACAAGATGGTCTTGCAAAATTTGTACATAATGCTATGAAATTAAGAGTTACATAATTCAATTCCATAACATAAATTATTTGTGTAGATAATGGTCGAGTGCGAGACATTAACTAATATATTGATATTGCACGAGACCATTAAACAACTTAAAATACAGACACTATCCAGCATGTGCATTTCGATGAAATACGCCACGCATGTCCAATATTTCAAATAGAATAAATAATGTACATTGCCCGTACCATTATTTGTAATAATGATACGCCAACATCAAAGGGTGACGTCACATCGGTATTTTAAGTACATATATATTTTGTGTGGTAACTTAAATAATCTTTGAGTACAATAGTAATTTGGGCCAATGACCATGTATACTAAATAATTACGGATACGAATAAACAGATAACGATAAGAGGATACTTGTCGACACGTCGTGCTTTTAGAATAAAACTAGTGATTGTATCCCATAAAACTGTGTTCTGTTAATGTGTTTCCCGATTGCTAAATGCCACTATATGATTAGTTATATGTCAGTAAGAGTCCTCACCAATGCTGGGAAATTGCAAATATATTCAAATTTCTTTTATTTTCAAAATTAAAATATGAGAGCCGGAATGGTTTTGATTTTACATCACATGTAAATGAGTATAAAATCCTACGGGAATTGGTGTTTCCCAGGCGCTCCAGGTTTTCTGTAAGTTTCCGTTGTGTTTTTGTTCACCATCTTTGTTTCTAGACAGAAGCTACAATGATAAGTTAGAAATAAAAACATTATATACGTATTTAAAATTTAAGTCAACACATCTTATTTTTTAAATATTTAGGGCCGAATTAAATTAAATGAAGTGAAATGGGGTTTAATGTCCTACTTTTGTTGCACCGACTGGGTCGAATAAATCTGGGGCCCTTGTAACAACAGTGAAAATGCAGTTTTTATGCCAGTAGACTGTTAGGTTTATTTGGCCCAACATAATAAACAAAATCATAAAATTATTTAAAAAAAAAA
Organism: Patella ulyssiponensis; assembly: GCA_963678685.1. Taxonomy (NCBI): domain Eukaryota; kingdom Metazoa; phylum Mollusca; class Gastropoda; family Patellidae; genus Patella; species Patella ulyssiponensis. The sequence goes on from OY783225.1 coordinate 7,390,778, forward strand.
TGGGTGACGTATGGCACATTATTCAATCAAACAGTGTGGGTAACTTGCTCTAAATGACGTCAGGCTTATTCCTACGCCCAGTCTCTGTTATAGCAAATGGATATATAACTATGTGACTGTATAACCTGCCTTAAATGACGTCAGATTTGTCCCTATGCCACGACCATATCCTAAACAGAGATATAGCTATACGTACGAGTAGAGGGGAAAGCTGGCGGTAATGGTGATGGCGTAGCAGGTGCTGGAACGTCGGTTGCTACAACGTCTACAATCCAATAAGCTGGCATGCCTTTACAATGTTTGGCTATACGTTTACCAGCAAACTTCTTTACCACTTTATCTTCTATAGGGTTAACACTGGTTATCACGTCTCCTGGTGGTGGTGGATTCGCTATCTATTGATATAAAATACAACATAGCTATAAATGGTGATGTTGATGGTGATGGTCAGTGCTAGAAGTCTGATACTGTTATGGACAATTTGATCACAGTCAGCTCTACATGTCGATTCGAAACCTGATTAATTTTATAATGAACGTGATGATGATCTGGCTGGTCCGAACCAATGCTGATGAAGATGGTGATAATGATTATTTTATTGGTGGATTTCTGAATGGAGGTGCTGGTGATAATGTCATTGGCTCGGCTGTAGATGCTGATGAACCTGGTGCTCATATTGACGACACTGTGGGTTATGTAGTTTGCGGTACTGGAGCTGAAGTTGATAATGATGCAAATTGGGAGATGTCTTAGCATTTGATCCAGAAAATAATGAAGTGAATTTTTGAAGATGCTAAGTTTATCCTTGCTGTGCCCCTTCTCGTGATGAAGCTGGGGACGTTTTTATCTGTGCTGGTTATACTGATCCGGTTACTACAGACGTTAATACCCGACGATTCTGCTGGCTATGCTCCTGTTCACGGCGAAGCTGGTGCTGATAGTGGTGATAATGCAGATGAGGTGGTATTGTCTGGCTACACTTCTGCTAATACCAAACACGTCAGGCAGAGATGATCGCCGATGATGAAGATGAGGTTAATACCGGAATTATTATTATTATTACCTTAGCTGAAATTTGGAACAAACTCTCCTCAAAACTTTTCGTTAAAGCATCAATATAACAAACTCTGTTGTCAGTATCTTTGTACACTTTCATTTTCTGAAAAACAAGACGGAAGGGATGCGATTAAACGCCAAGTAAAAAATATATTATCTTTAGATATTAATTTTCAGAGAAGTTGAAAATATTTAACAAAACCCTCTGTAGTCGCCGGTAGAGCTGCGCCATGTTTTATATTTACGGAAGACGGCAAGACGAAATGTCGTACATTAGAAGTAAACATGACGTAGTTAAAAAGTAAATATGGCGTAGTTAAGAAGACAATATGACAATGTGACGTACAATTAAGAAGGCAAAATTACCTAAGTAAGAATCATTATGACGTGCTTAAGACACTATGACCTACCCAAGACAATTTGACGCACCCAGAGCTCTATATAACATACCTGTGTATAAACACTATAAGCCACTGCCACATAGCTGTTTATAAGACACTATAACATACCTGTCTATAATCTGAGAGTATATCAGCAGGAGCTATCAGACCAGTATAAGCATTTCTCACTTTAATAACAGAATGATCATAATCAACTTCATAAACTTCAGGATACAGGCGACCATTTACCACGGCTTCGTGTTTTATTAGCTGTAATACAATATGTTTATTATTTACTTTTTCTAGAACATGAGGAGAGTGAGAGAGAGAGAGAGAGAGAGAGAGAGGGAGAGGCGAGAGGAAGGGAGGGAGAGAGGGGGATAGGGCTGGCGTTAAGGTCATTCGCCTTGGTCAGAGTAAAGTGAGGGAAATAAAGCAAACCCACCAAGTTAGACAGACGACCCTGCCCCAAGTGTGGAATATAAACCACGCTACTTGACTCATCGATAGACCTTGTGATATAAACCAGGGGCGAGTAAATGAATCCTTGATAGTTGGAAATTCGACGAGGAGTGGATAGAACTAGAAAATGGTAAATCGCAGTTCACGGAGATAGACAGTGGCCGCTGCTCCTTGTCACGCATACGTTCGACTGAATGTGAACTCATGTGAATTTTTCCACAACATCCCCTTTGGTGACGAAACCAGAGAGGAAAATCCCATGAAACAGTCTCCAACACAGGCGTGGAAGCCGGAACCTCATGGTTAGCGAACAAACGCCACATGGTTCAATTTTATATTTCATTTCAATATTTCGCTTGTGCGTAGAAGTATTTAGCAGTAGGAGGAAACGGGAGGACCTGTATAACACTACGAGGTTGGTCAGGTGACCCAACCCCTTGTTACCTACATGTTTGGAATCAAACCCCCTCCATTTGACTCAATGACAACCTTAAGAATAAGATCTGGCCCCGAGTTCACAAAGCATTCTCAGACTTAAGTTGAGAATTTACTCAAAATTGTTCCCCTTATTTAACTAAAATATACACCCTTATAAAATTTTCATCGTTTTAATGTATCAAATACATCAATGATAAACTCGGTCCAACGTTCTGTGTTTCTGAACCAAAAATATTTCTCATAAGCAGTGAATAAAAGTTGAGTAATTTCTGAACTTAAGTCTGAGAATGATTTGTGAACAAGGTGTCTGAAGTACACAGTCGTATTTATCCAAATTGATAGGATAATAAACAGTATTCCCAACCTGTTTATGGGCCAGATGGAAATGTTTTCTAATAGCCACAATCCCGAGAACACCTCCTGTGATGACCACAACACATAACAGAACAACAAATGCTTTACAGCCACGGCAGCAACCACAGCGTTTCTTCAACAATCTTCTACATTTCGTCCCGGTGACAGTTGCAGGTTCTTCCGGGGTCATGGGTTCTGGTTTCTCTGGGTAATCTTTGCTTGGTTCTTGCATCTGTATTCAAAAATAAAAAAGCTGTGTCAGAATGCCGCGCATAAAATTCAGAGGGCAAATTCAGTAAAATGTCAAAAGCAAGAGAATTTGGTGTTTTGTGAAATGGGGTTTAACGTCAACTTGACACAAAACAGGTCATTTCAAGGCTAACACATAATTCAATTTTAGTTCAATAATTCGCTTTAGCAGTGGGAGGTAACCGAGGACCCCGAGAAACCCCACGAGGCTGGACATGCGAGCCAATGCCTTGCTGTTACGTACAACCAGGGAAACGAAACTACGCCACCTGACTGAATGCCAGACCTTATGATACAGCCTGCTCCCCCAGCCTATTAGAACTAAACGGAACGTCAAAATAAAAGACAGATGCGCCTGTTAAGTTATGTAGAAAGGTGGCTTTTTGGGTACTTTTTATGCCCCGTTTATGATCTGGTAAAAAAATACACGAAAAGCTCTTGGTTACTATGTATATTTGTTTACAAATATCAAGAAAACAGCTTTACAATACTTCGGTGGCATGTTTTAAGCCAGTTAAGATTATTTTTTCCTCACTGAAATAGAGTTTTATTTTTGTTGTCTGTTTTCAGTAAGGTTGGGAAGATAGGATCGGTTCTGGAGATCGGTCCGCTGGTTGGGGAGATGATTTCCACACGCAGAACCCATCTATTGGAGAATTCTGTGTCAGTGTTAGGAAACGGAATAGGTTTGGGTTATTTACCCCAATCCTTAACCCAGGTGGTGTCTAACTGGGAGTGTGGGAATTTCTGACTTCTCGAATCGTCTTGAAGATGGATTCTCCCCCAGATTAATTTGGTTGAATGTTCCTCGAGGTATACCAGGACGTCGAGATATACCAGGACGTCGAGATATACCAGGACGTCGAGATATATCAGGACGTCGAGATACACCAGGGTGTCGAGATACACCAGGATGTCGAAATGGGGTACGCCAGGGTGTCGAGATATACCAGGACATCGAGATACCAAGATGTCGAGAAATACCGGGGCGTCGAGATATACCAGGACGTCGAGATATACCAGGATGTCGAAATGGGGTACACCAGGGTGTCGAGTGTCGATATATGCCAGGACATCGAGATACCAAGACGTCGAGATATTCCACCACTTCGAGACACCGGGAATCGACTGTACTAATTGATAATATTAATATTATTATTTACCTTTACATTGACGTCATATGTAGGCTTAGTATAAGCTTCGAATGATGGTGGAGACATTCCAGATATAAATCCCAAGATAATATAGATGCTTCAGATACAGTGGATGATCAGCCGTCTGAAACACCTACTTGATATATTGCACAGTTTCTGATATTACCCACTGGAGAACTTTGTCTATATGAGCAGTTGGTTTTATAAGTTTTAAACGTCACTAGACTTGACTCCGACTCACATGACACTGACACTGTGGTCGTATATCATACAATGACATGACATGTCAGTCCCGCTTCACAATTTGTCCTTTTTGATCGTATGTGTTGCTATTTAAAGGCGTCCATGTTCATCAGGTCAACATCGGAATATGTCTTGTATAAATGTACATATATAGAGAGCAGGTGCTCTTTTATATATCACTGTCTGTTTATTTATATCTTTGTCTGTGATGAAATTAAAACAATTAATTATATGTCTATAACAATAACCCCGCAAGGACAACATCTATTTATAGTATCATTGACAATGGCGAAGTCTAGATTGTGTATAGTCATGTAGCGACGCGCGTGTGTTTCTAAATTCATAAAAAAGGACAATTTTAAAAAGTTTCATTCATAAATAGACATTATTTAAAAATATCACTGTTATATATTTCTTGGGTGGTACTGTCTGCGGTAACATCACAACAAAACAGCATGACGTAGTACACCATTTTCGATGAATATTTGTACTTTCATTTTGTCGGAGCACGCGTACAGTGTTGTTTATGAAATAATGTATACACTGAAATTAAATGAATATAATTGTGGTTATTTCTTTTTAGGTTTTAAACACAGGTTCTGCGGTATGCAATATCTATTGTTGTTTCTGTGTAATCTAAATATAAACAAACAAATAAATAGTTGACTGACTGTGGCTTTGCGGGGTGTTGGTTATTTATTAAGGAAATTTATTATGCAATATTTACAAAAACAGCCTGTCTATTTTTGAATGTTTTAGTGTTATTTTATATAAAGACAAGGTTGTTTATAGAAATGATACAATATTCGCATGTGTCTGTTACAGGCTCCATAATTCATCTTTTTATGCTATTATACAACTTATATTTTGTCATTTCCCTCTATATTACTGTTATCTGCTTTCATTTTTGACGGCTTCATGTTCGGTTATGTCATAAAAGAATATGAATGTTTGAATAACGACCCTGGGGCATTATTTGTGAAAATTTAAATCTTTTAAAACTACCAACTCACATATAAAATTAAGCTTCTAAAAATTAAGTTTTTTTGCTGTAAACTTCGTTGTACAAACTGAACTATGACCCCACAAACTGATGTGAAAGGATTCATGTTTTAATAAGCGTCATAAGAGTAGAGAACTTAATTAATGTGCTTGATTTATATCTAATTTGAATATAAAATTAATTTCATTCGTGTTTTCAACATTTAAACTGTTTACTGTTTTTTGGGCGTGCCCCCTGCCCTTGTTAGTGATACAGAACGGAGGGCCTGACGAGGACTGCTGTCTAATCTTTCGAATGGGACAAAAAAACGAAATCCCGTGTACAAATTGGCGTGCACGTAGAAGATCCCTTGACAGTAGGAATTCGATATAAGAGTAGGTCGTAGTGCCGCTGTCCGGACAAAATCTCCTTAATAGCACACTCTATGGCGTCTTCTCGTCTTCATTAGCCCAGTTCGGAGGAGAACAGTAGGACGTTAAACCCCATTTCATTTCTCTGTTTGGTGCAATATAGCCCGGTTGAAGTTGACGTGTCATTAAACAACATTTCATTCTTTCACTCATTCATTTATTTCTCAGTACTAGGCCCTATAGTTGAGTTACCTTGGGACTTCACACCACTGGAGGTGACGATGTTTGAATTATCTTAGCGATCAAGCTACCGTGTCTAGTAATTTGCTGGTTAGTAGATAAAATATGTTGACCTATGGATTAACGGATTAGATTAGTATAAACACACCTGTCGGATTATCAGCTTGAGTTGGGTGTCATCATAGTCTTACCTGGGACAAACTACTTAACGATATGTGAATATACACGATGGTGAACTGAGGAGATTTTAGGGTAGATTTAGTCGAGACCTTGTTCTTTACGGTATCCACCGACGTGTTTATCTGTGACGGGTCTTTATGTACAAACCACTTATTGTTATCTATGCAACCCACTTGAATATACGGTTACTCACACGGGTGCATATTCATTTCCGGTTTTCATTCGCTCATATGCGATGTCCTTAAATTGTTTTGTTTCCGTTTTGTCTTGTGGTAACGCAGATCAATCGGATTAAAATACAGATCCTATTTCGTTTCATTTTTTATACTGGCCTACACTACATGTACATGAAGATCTGGCCAGTTGCAATGGATGGTCACGTCATGGTGCGAGAGGTTTTTGACCCTATGACGGAAGCGATTTTATATAAGCTGATAAAGCTTGTTATCGTATCCTATATTCTTTATATAAATTTCGTAGATTTAAACGAATAAAATATTGTTTAAATAAAAAAAAATAAACCCTATGGCGTCAGACATTGATAGACGCTTCTACCCACAGTGATAGTGATTTACCCACAGTTCCGGGCATCGCACGCCAAGAAGTCGCCGTAACAGATGGATTCATGGGTTAAAACCTCCCGCCATCCAGCACTCATGTTATATAATAACTCTTCCAGACCCGAGTGTAGTAAAGACAAAAAAAACAACGTAATTTTGAACTATAAAAAACGAAACGAAATAGGATCAGATTGAACCCAGATAAAATGTGTTAGATACGTTTCTTTTTACTTTGTGATTTTGTTGTTAGATCTAATTCCAGTCCCGTGCTGAAAGGACTGAAAGCCAAGCAGAGAATAGTCTCTAGTCTTGCGGATGACACGAAAAACAAGGTACCATGTACACACGTGGGCGTGCACATAGAACAAACCACGACAGTTGGTGTTCATGCGCATTTCCCTCATAGCACACTACATGTAGTATGTCGGTTTTTATTAGCTCGATAGGACGTTAAACCCCATTTCATTGCTGTTTATATCGGCAAATTTTCAACTGTATTTAATAAAAATAACTAGACTGAAATACCCGTGCCCTTGCCGTGCATGGCACCATACACCAATAACGATAGATTAGTCTCACAATGCCCCACGAACAAAAGGACAATCGCAAAATGACGTACGTTGTGTAATAAAATTGATATATTGACTTTACACAATTTCATTAATTAACCCATTCGACTCATACAGCACAAATATACGATAGACCGATAGTGACGTCATTAATACAGACGGATTGATCATAATAGGTGCTAATTAGATTACATCATATCCTCTTGATGACGTAATAATTAATATGATTCAGCCACCAGGAATCTAATGGACGCCGTTGTTAAGACGATTGGTCACTTTCGATCATATTAGTCTCATTTTATGTGAATACATCTAAAATCAAATGGGGTTTAACGTCCTAATTTGACTAAACTTGCCGTGTTTGTAGTAGAAATGAAATGGGGTTTAACGTCCAACTATTCTGCTCTGACTCTGCTAATGAAGACGGGTATACGCCACGCATTGAGATGCCAGGGAGATTGTGTTCGGAAAGCAGCGCTATTCTAATATCGAATTCCAACTGTAAAGTGTTCTTTCACGTGAACGCCGATGTGTACACGTGACCTCGATTTTTCGTCCCATCCGAACGACTAGAGCTGTTCTTACCAGGCCCTCCATCCTGCACCACTTCCACTGACAAGGCGAAAACTGGATTGGAAAACTCGGGGGACGTTCTCGGCCAACACCTGCTCGAATTCCGGAACCCGTGGTTACCGAGCCACGGCGGCTCCCTTCACTATATTAAGGGCAATTTGTCTGGCTGGAATGATTTGTATACAAGTATGTGTAATTGTCTACTTCCCACTGTAAATAAACAAGCGTCTTCAGTTATCTCTCTATGTTCATAAAATAAAATTGTAAATTTTCCCACATGTCCAGGTAGATAAGGACGTTCACCATTTTGAAACCATCCAGTATGTGCTACTTGACAGAGTGTAATCTACCAGTGTTATTTACCTGAGATTAAGACGAGATAGGTAGGTATAATATAGATATACCTAGTATAACTGAACTTGCACCTGTTATCGCATTTGGGTATAACAAAAACAAAAGAAAAACATTTTTATAACAAATTCACAAATACTAATGTACGAATTCCAAGAGAGAGAGAGAGAGAGAGAGGGAGAGAGAGACATGGGGTCATTTCGGGACTAACACTGTATGCCCGTCTTTATTATCCCAGTCGGAACAAAACAGTTGGACGTTAAACTTCATTTCATCTTTCATATCAGGTACCGAGTTTGAAAATTTTAGTTGGCACATGATGATACCGCGTCGTAGTACCACTTAACCCTAACCCTCCCCACCCAGTGTCTGTAACACATGACTACCAAGGCTCCCTCTATATTCTCAATAGAGAACTATATAGACTCATTTTATATCAAGAACCAACTTTCAATGCATTATACGATTCCCAAAAATACTGATCCACAATCAAGATATAGAAATATTAGTATGTTTAGAAGCTTTTGTATTTCAATCATTGTATGCCATTCTAACTCTATATCTCTGTGTACCTATAATTATATATGTTTGCTTGTAGAAATATTAATATGTTTAGTTTTTTTTATATATGAATTATTTATTTTTCTGTAACTATATCTGTGTGTTCCTATAATTATTCGTGTTGGTTTGTTTGTTTGGTTCAGGAATATTATATTATATATGTATGTAACCTTGTAAGGTTGTATATACAATAAACTTTCTTATTCCTCGTTTTATCTTCTTCTTCTTCGTCTTTTCCACCCATCTCTCTCTCTCTCTTCTCTCTCTCTATTATATATAGACAATGATATCTAGACAGCAATATATCATGATGTCTGATCATATAGGACGGTAGACCTATATGTATAGGAAATAGTAGAATTATTATCCAGTAAATCATGATATAGGATCAATTTATCTACTCTATTATATATCATATATTAACTACTGTTTACAATAAACAAGTACACTATCTTTCATCTTATCAAATTTAAACTTTTATAGTCCTATCTAGTCTTTATAGGGCGGGAACCGCGGTGGCTCGGTGAGTAAAACCTTGACTCACAAACCAGAAGTATCTAGGACCGATCCCCGTGTTAGCCCATAACATCGGCTCGGGAATTAAATTTTTCTGTGGAATTTCAGGGACAGCAAGAAACATCGTCTACTCGTTCGAATGCGACGAAAAAGGAAACTCATAACAATTGGAATTCGAAATGAACAGAAATGTGGTTTAACGACCTACTGTTCTGCTCCGATTAGGCTAATGTTGGAATTCGAAGTAAGAATAGGTCGTAACGTGGATGTTTGGATACCCTTGTCCCTATACCTCAGCGGGTTGGGATGGCCTAGTGGTGTAGAATGCCACGCTTCGACCTTTAGGTGGCTGGTCACCTCTGGCTTGCGGCGGTGGGTTCGATCCCTGGTGTGAGCGTATGTGGCATGGAGATAGGGGCGCCTTCTCAGCCACGTGGGTTTCCTCCGGGCACTCCGGTTTCCTTCCACTGCTAAAGACCCTACGCGCAAGCGAATTATTGATATAAAATTAAAACAATATGTTAGTCCCAAACTGACCTAGTTTGTGTCGAGTGGACGTTAAACACCACTTCTCTCTCTCTCCCTATACCACACTATTTAGCGTTTGCCTGTCTTCATTGATTATCTTTTAGAATTTGACATGTCTTATCGGATATAAGTCACGATATGTGATAAACTAGCACCTGCTTTTATCCTAATTTCAAACTTCCGGCAGACATTTTGTTTTAATGACTTCCGGCAATCTTCAACTTACCACTGACTCAATGTTTGACTTCCTTTTAATAAATCTTATCTGCGTGGCAAAAAATCAAATTATTCGTGATCAAGCTTTTTCCGGGTATCTACTATGGACATTAACGACGAACTTCCGGAAGCCATATTCTTTCAAGGAAAGTGATAAGTCTATGTCGGTAAATCTACACATTAGAATCAAAGCTTCAATTACATGTAACTCTTTAAATTTGAAAAGCCGTAGCTTTTGGGATTGGGAGATTTTGTACTTGATGTACTTTATTTAAACCCGTTAAAAGTACGTAATATCGATAAATCACGTGACCACACATTAAGGAACCAGTTTCTTTTCACGCACCCGGTCCTTATTATGGGACCATACTTCCATCATATTGGGACTAACATCCTGTTATTGTTATCTGAGGTTACATGTAAAATGCTTGGCCGGATGACTTTTGCCCGGACAGTGGCATTGTGCACACAGGTAAGCCTCAGTTCAGGGGCGAGTAGGCAATACCTTCTTTGACAGCCCCGTAGACACAGCCCCAGAATTTCAACCAGAAACATTTGAATCAAGAGTGCAGTTCCCTTACTGCAGATCGCACATGTGCCCTGAAGCAACGACAACGAGTTTTACAACATCTGGACGTTGCTAGATTACTTTAGAATTCCAGAACGTATTGCTATATCATCTGCAGACACAAACAGAATCGTCCAATCAAAGGTTGTGACATCGCGAGTTCCACGGAAACCTTGAATTTAACGAACGTTGAACTTTGCAACTCGATTATCACAGGTCGACATTTTTGCTGGAAAACGCGAGACTTGGTATTCGCGATGATGAGGCATCTGATAGGCTCGCCAGCTGGGTGAATACCCAATCGGAAATATGCAGGGTATGTGATCAAGCCTGCTATTGAAGATGCAGGGTACGTGAGCAAGCCTTCTATTTGAAGATGCAGATCACCGCGCTTAAAGCAACTTTACGTGAGACCGGTAGATTGTGTTGTCTAATTATCTATACACACCACCTGTAATTTAACGACGTAATGATAACAAAGGGAGATGATGAGATAAGGGAGGTAATTAAGATAGGCGACAAGATAAAGATTAAATGAAGTTATCAGTCAAGTCAAGTAGTGCGGATGTGACGTCAATGTGTATCTACTGGTCATTACTACAAATATCCTGGACGTTGGATACATCAAAGGCATCGCTTCCCACACATCATTCTAAATTCTATATTCAAAATCTGGATTGAGGGCCTGACAAGGACAGCTGTCTACTTTTTCGGATTGGACGAAAAACCTAGGTCCCGTATGTACATATTGGCGTGCACGGAAAATAACCCTTCACAGTTGGAATTCGATATAAGAGTAGGCCATGGCGCCACTGCCCAGGCCAAATTTGCCTCATAACCCCATTTCATTTCACACAAATAACGACTAGCGATTTCAAACCGAAATATTGTACCGGCGATTACGTAATAATTTCTGTTAGTGTTGCGCAGGCACTGCATTCAACTGGTGCTATTTTAAAATATTGACTTCCAACAGAAGGCGGGATTATTATAAAAATGTAACGGGTAAATACAAGTTAGTCTCGATCAACATAGACCTTTGTTTAACGTGATTCCATTCTATATGACAGTTAGAGGAGCAACGTCATCAGGTAACTGTCACTAAATGTTTGGTCAGTGCTGCCACTGTAAACAAATAAACAAACGAGTTGCAGGAAAATAAAAAATTAAAAATTCGAAATCAACTGAGATGAACTCTCTCAGCCAATGCAGAGATCGAAGTCAAGCTTTCACACAGGTCAATAAACGAATTACAAAATATGACGTCAAATACCGTGTGACGTCACTATTTCTCATCAAAGTCGCTATTAGGGCGGTGTGCTATTTGGGAAATTTGTCAAGGGTTCTTTTGCGTGCATCTATACACCTAGTCCCAATTCCACGCCATGCCCTCCTTCCTGGACCACGGACAAGTGGAGACTACGCTGCAAAGTCCACAGAAAATTTATTTTGATACACAATTAAACAAAAATTTAATAAGCAACACACGTGACGTCACAGGGACATCTGACGTCTTAAAAAAACTATAACACTGCATTGTTGATTAAAGGTAAAATTCTGGATGTAGTCTAAATTCCCATGTACGTGTACTCAGTTTTTTCACTAGCAATGAATGAATGCCCACAGCAGTTCACTTCGTTCTATATAGAATAGAATATGTCTGCTAATCGCTCGTTATCAAATTTAATCCAGACCTTTTGTTGCCCCCTTTCTTCAACATCCTCCTCTAGAAAGACAAGATAACAATAGTTACGTGCTTACACCCTGTTCCCAATAAAAATTCACACCTTCATACACGTGTACTAATTGCAATATTTCCGCCGAATTTAGTTTTACACCTGTTCACAAGAGGGCGCTAAAATCACAACATGTTGACAATTTGACCAGAAAATTCCGAAAGAACAAGAACAATCATTTTTAAAATTCTATTGACGACAATCAAAGCAGTTAAAGTCAAAGTTTACATTCTGTTGCTTGGCTATTCTTTCAGATTTGTCGGGGGTCTTCTATAAGTCGTTCTTGTAGTCCATCAGCTGCTCGCGACTAGGGTCTGGCACGTCCGAGACTTCCCACGCACGTGAAAAATGAACAGAAGTAACGTGAATGTCAACAAACCGGTTGTGGTTACAGACGAAATCAGCGTTTGTAATGGCGGTGGTCCACCCCATTAAAATTTCCCGCCTAAATTCTGTGGGAGCAGAAGTCAAGTGAGTGAGTGGAGGTCAATATTGACAGTAAATACAGATAGTGGTTTATTATTGTTCTAACCTGCACGTGGTCAATACACCTTTCTCTGGGTATTTTTCGTTTTTCTTCAATTATTTAAAGATACATTATTGGAGATCCTAATCCAGTAAATTTCGTAGGCTAGCATCGTCATCCAGAGTTGATCATGGTCTGGATAAGTTAATTAATGTCTAATTAATAATTTAGATAACATTTCAGGCCTAAAGAAAGACCTGCAACAGGCAGATTTAGCTCGTGCATAATGTATGTTGAACTACAACATGCAGCTAAAGTATATCGTAGAAGAGGGGGAGAAGGGTGCGAAGGTACGGATTTCGGAATAGGATATTTCCCGGGTATTTTCAAACGGTATATTGTTAGAAATGCTGCAAGTTGGACTTACAACGCTAAAGGGGGGTTGGGATGGCCTAGTTGTCTAGAGTGCCGCGCTTCGACCTCTAGCTGGCCGGTCACCTCTGGCTTGCGGCTGTGGTTTCGATCCCTGATGTGAGCGTATGTGGCATGGAGATAGGGGCGCCTTCTCAACGTCGTGGGTTTCCTCCGGGCATTCCGGTTTCCTCCCACTGCTAAAGACCCCTACGCGCAAGCGAATTATTGAAATAAAATTGAAACCATATGTTAGTCCCAAAATGACCTAGTTTGTGTCGAGTGGACGTTAAACCCCATTTCTCTCTCTCTCTCTCTACAACGCTAAAATTTCCCTCATAGCACGATATATTATGGGGTACGCCCGGCCTTCATTAGTCCAGTTGGAACAGAACTGTACGGCGTTAAAACTCAATTCGTTTCATTTCATTTCGTTTTCCCGTCTTCATTAGCCTAACTTTTGTTATTATCTATTCAGCTGTCTTCGTCATTTCTTACAAATAAACAAATAATGTAATCTCTTTTCACCTGTCTTTAACAGGTAGAATTGCATTACAGGTAAATTGGGTTATATTTAATTGTTTATCTAGAAGTTGTCGCACTGGTTGTTGACATTTTAATAACTCAAAATAAATTTGTAACGTGTAGAAATATTCATGCTTCATATATATTGCCATGATAGGACTCAATGTCAATTTTCAGAGAATTTGAGGGATCGTTTGTGTTTTTGGGGGGCGGGGGGGTGTTTTTGGTTTTTATTCAGTTAATGTAAATATTGTCACCTGTCGATAACGTGGTATAAGTATAATGCCACAGATTAAATATTTTATTATGGGTATTTTTGAGAGTTTTTCTTTTCTCGTTTTCATGCCTAGATTTATTTGAATAGTTTTTAATATTTGTATTTTTATTGGATTAATATTTAGAAACCATTGGCGGGATTTACCACTCTCGGTGGGAGTGTCTTTGGCTGTAAAAACACCTTTTCTAAAGATGCAGGTTTCAAATTTGTTTGTACATTTTATTAGAACGTACAGTTCCTGAAACTGAGGAAACGCCTTTATCACAGCGTGCTATAACTCCTGTCACCATTGTTGCTGCTTTAAACAGTTTTCTTTTGTCAACTCTGAAGTTTTATTCCCGATTAATTCAAACTTAATATTTATATTTTCATAATGAAATAAAACAAATACTTACTTATGTATTTTAGCTTACAAATTAGAGTAATTATAAATTTTGTAAACATCAACAAACAAATATAGTTTCCAAACACAAAAAGTATATTAACATTTGCTTTGATTGTACACTGCCATCTTTATTGTTGGTTATAACCTGAAGAATATTTCATTTTTAAATAAAATTTTACTGTCTTAGGAAAATTATGATTGGTCTCTCCGAAGTACTTTGCCACGCCGACAAATCCCTGAAGTACTTTCTCGGCCAACACCGGAATCGATCCAGGGTCGGACCGCCCTGGAGATTCTGAATCGGACCGCCTTGGAGTTCCTGAAACGCCGTGCAGATCCCGGGCCACTTTGGATATCCAGGACCGCCTTGGATATCCTGTACCACCTTTTGAATCCAGGACTGCCTTGGAGATCCCGGACCGCCTTGAGATCCAGCACCGCCTTGGAGGTCCTGCCCTATACTCACTGAGCCACTGTGACCCCGGTTTTGCAAAAGGGAAGAGGAAGTTGTGGTAACATGCGATTCTAAAAGATAAACTTGAGGAAATGTTGACGTAGAACTGATAAGATAGACCTTAAAGAAATATTTATTGATAAGGGAAATACAATATCGTTGAACGATTTGGATCAGTTCCCGGGTTTCAAAACGAAGCGGCCATGTGTAAGACCATAGAAGAAAAACTAATTTTCTCAAAGATAGTCTCGCAGACAAAAAACAAAATCATGATATAGTTGCTGTTTTTTCTCACGTGTTACTGGAATCAAAAGCGTGAACAACATGGAGATACGTTCAGAATAGTTTTTATTTCAAAGTCTTCTGGTTTATTGGAGCTAGTAGGCTCATTATCAGCACGAATCTTGACACGAGGGGGGAAATTTCACCTGTTTTCGTCTGCACCTGTTTTTGACGTCTGCAAATTTGGCGCCTTTAACGTACCTCCGCCATCTTGTATTTTGATAAGGTTTGGTCCCCGCAGAGTGAAGTTACGATAATAAGTGTGAATTTTTTTGTAATGCGATGTAATTTAACATCTGTTGGGTGAATACCGGTTTTAAAAAACCTCAGAACATTCTTTTGAGTAATTCTATAGAATGTTGAAGTATTCTAACAACTTGCATTCTGTGCTGATAAGCGGAAATGGATAAAGCAGGTTGATGGCAGCGATTGGATGCATTTTACGACATTTGATACCCGTGGTGTAAACTAGCATGTGATATGACTTAATCACATCATTATAGCGGAATATTCTCAGGTGGATAGGGTAATATTGACTGAAAAACGCATTAAAAGTTTGTTTTAGTAAAAAAAACCCTGATAAACGTTTCTTCAGGGTAATCTCTTTTTTGTAGATTTGTAACAGAATTTGTATTCGATTAATATGACACATTGGGTAGTAATTACAACTTTCACTACGTTAGAGTTGTGGCGTCCGTTTCCAAACAAAATCATATCACAACAAAAGACATGACGTAAAAAAAGGGAACTGTTCAGATTAATTATATTTAGTGAACCAAATTTTTATAAACTGAATGATTTACAACAACTTAAAATGATGATGAAGAATAGAAGTATAGAAATTTTAAAATGTTTAGGAGCTTTTGTTAACAATTCGATCATGTCTTTATAAAGTTATCTTTGTATAATTATGTCCATGTATGTATCCTTTGTTTGTTTCGAGTATATTTCTATTATTTTTTTTATATGCACATAACCTTGTAAGGTTTTTTTTTATGCAATATCGGTTTTGTTCGAGAAAGTATCTCAGTATTTTTAGCTTGGTTTTCAACCTTGTCTGTGGTACGGAACCAGGCTTCTGGCAAAGAAAAGGTGTGTAGTCGTTTGGATGGTACGCAAATCGAGTTCCATCCGTGTACTCGTTTGCGTGCACGTAAGAGAATCCTTGACTGTTGAAACGCTGCTGGCCTGACAAAATGACCAACATGCCTTCACTATCTCTTCATTATTCCAGATAATGCGGGCAGTAGAATGTTAAACCTTATATTAGCCCAGATAGCACAGACAATTAGATGTTGAACATTATTCCATTAGCCCAGATAGTGCCGACATTAGCCCAGGTAGTACAGACAAATAGATGATAAACATTATTCCATCAGCCCAGAAAGTGCAGACAAATAGATGTTAAACATTATTCCATTAGCCCAGAAAGTGCAGGCATTAGCCCAGGTAGTACAGACAAATAGATGTTAAATATTATTTCATTAGCCCAGATAGTGCAGGCAAATAGACGTTAAACACTATTTTATTATTCCAGATAGTGCCGACAAATAGATGTTAAACCTTATTTCATTTCTTTTATTATGTTTCTAGCATTATTTTTATTTGCCCCCACACCTCCTCTCTTGTATCTTATGCATCTATAAATTTGCTTCTGTTGTTTTTTTCTTCCAAAAACTACGGTTTTATTATCTGAAAACGTCTGTCTGTTGGCAGCAGGTTGAAAATAAATATAAATAATTTGACGTCTACATGTAACAATTTGGAGAGTTTTTAAACGCCAGTAAATTTCCTGTTTATTTTCTCAATTCCATCAAATTAATCTTGTTTATTACGTTGTGTAATTTGTGTAACACATCACATCAATGATTGATGACGTAGCGGGCACCTGTCAGAGCCGTCACGCGGGCTGTGGTAAGAGTATCCATTACTCTTAAAAAAACATACGCGTCTTTTATTTTGATAATATTTTCTCTCTTGGGAAGACTGGCGTAGGATTATGTTTACTTTTTAGCGAGACCCATGAGACCCAACCTGACGTGAATTTATCAACATTTATAAGTTTTTAATATTCTCTCAAGTAAACGAAGCAATCAGTTATTTATTTTCAACTGGAAATGTTAATTATATACGCTGATACACACACTCCATGGCTGCTTAAAAATACACTGAAGGCTTTAACGAAACGAAATATCTCTATCAAGAAAGGACTTAATAAAGATTTGCGTGTCTATATTTTTGAGGTAACTTTATCCTGGTAAATTAAGTAAATATACTTATGTCACATGCTTATCTCGTTTTCCTTGAATAAATCTCTTTTTTGAGGTTAATATCTTTTTTACCGCATTGAAAGTTTAATCCAGCTCTCAGAGTATTACAGTTTTTTTTAAAGCAGCCCAACTATAAAAGTAAACATTAGATATTAAATTCCATAGCAGGAATCAAATTTCAACCAATTATATGATATAAGACATTCCAGGAAAAACAAAAAGAGAGAGAGAGAGAGCGAGAGGTAGAGAGAGAGAGGGGAGCGGGTTGATATCTAGCCTACTCAACGTCATATCGGCCGGGACTAACATATGGTTGAAACGAATATTGAATCCCAACTGCCAAGGGATCGTTTACGTGCACACCAATGTGTACACGGGCCTCGGTTTTTCGTCCTATCCGAACGACTAGACAGCTCTCCGTGTCAGGCCCTCCATCCTGCATCACTGACAAGGGGAAACCACGTCGGAAAATCGAGATGAACTGGGAACGACCGGGATGAATCTCTCAGATTTGTATAAATCATCGAAAAGCGACGAACTTAATCTTTTTTTTTTCAAAAAAATGTTTGTCTGAGCTGGTGATCTATCTGTTGTTATACAGACGGTGTACGTATAAAGTTAGACATGTCAGATACGATTCTATCATCATGATCGACATATCTCTACAATAAACACGTGGTTGTTTTATAGTTCTTACAGGCGGTGTTGGCTGTTTTATATACCTGATATAAGTGCCCTATCTTGAATTCTTATCCCCCCATATGAATGACCCATTGTTTCAGACCCAATCAGATCAGGCTGGAAATGAAAGACGGTCTGTATTTTAACTTGTGTATTATCTGGATATTCGTCTGAGTTGAAGATCAATAGATGATTGTATAGCATTTATAATCACAGTAGAATCGATTGTTAAAATTAAAAAATGGAATAAAAAACAGGTTTACGTCCTACTGTTCTGCATCGACCGGGCTAATGAAGACATACATACCCTATGCAGTGTGCCGTGAGGGAATGTCATCACAGCAGCGAGTCTAGAAGTTGCCAATAGGTGTGTGTGTGTGTGTGGGGGGGGGTAAATCTAGGGTACATCCACAATCCCATGCTGGAACATCAAGTGGAACTTTGCCGGTTAAATTCGTGACATCCTGATTAGTGTGCAAGCGTTACAGCCAACTGAATTAATGTTTTGGGTGTTGATTTTAGAAGTGAGAGGGGTTTAAGATCCTACTGTTTTCCTCCGACTGGGCTAATGAAGACGACATATGCCATACATTTTGCTATGAGAGAACAGCGGCGCTAAGGCCTACTATTATTTCGAATTCGCTCTGCAGCAAGGGTTATTTTACGTATACGCCAATAGGTACACGGGACCTCGCGTTCTCTCCTGCACCACTGGCGAGGGGGGGGGGGGCACGACGGAGAATTCGAATGAACTTTCTCGACCAAATTATTTACAAATTTCTAACTTGTAACCTGAACGACCAAACAACCCCACTGTTATCTCCAGTCTGTTGAAGGACGGACGTTGGTTTACAAAACTCTCTCTCTAATATAAGTAAATTTACATACAGTCAAATGTTTCTTTGTTCAACTGTCACCGATTATAAATTACTATTTAAGATAGAAACATGGTTAATATGGCGACCCCGGGGTAAACCAAGGTCAATATCGCACCACTGGGCTAATGAAGACGGGCATACGCCATACAATGTGCTATGAATGACATTTTGGCCAGATAACGGCGCTACGGCCTACTCTTAGTTCGACTGTCAATGGTTCTTTTGCGTGTACGGTTTTTGTAGAGCGACTAGACAATGGTCCTGCGCACTGAGCCACAGTGGCTCCCTGAATATGATAACATAAAATCTTTAATCTATAAAATGGAAAAACAAACAGTATGTCAGAGTTTATAAATTACACAAGATAAAAACACAATTTGCACCGTAACCCTAGCGACAGATCATTTGTTACACCAGTAAAAAGTCGAAAACAACGACACCAAATAAATTACAGACACCCTTCAATGATATACAAGGTCAATTTATCTTGAAATACGAACACTGAAAATAAGCTATTTTAATACTTAAAAGTTCGGTCACCTCGAAAAGGATACACAGGGTCATCTTATCTTTCATTTTTGAATTTTTATAAATAAAATTAGCACTTATGATCTGCAACGTTATAATAAACATGTTTATAGTGAGTAACGTATACAATAAATAACCTCGGTTATCATTTACATTTATAATAAACTCGGTAAGTCAGTGTATGACTTAAAACATCGGTCATATTGCTTTAAGAAAGTTGGGTTGAATGGCCGAATGGTTAGCACGTGCGTGCTGTATCATAAGGTATGTCACTGGCGTGGTTTCGATTCCCCGGTTGTTCGTGACAAGGAGAAGCCTCGTCCGGAGGGTTTCTCCGGGTCCTCAGGTTTGTTCTCCCACTTCTAAAGACCCCTTTAGCTTGAACCTTGTGTTAGTCCAGAAATACCTCCCGCCTCTCTCTCTCTCTCTCGCTCTCTCTCTCTCTCCCTCTCTCTCTATTAAGTGTATAATTTCTTGACAACATCCGTCATGTTTCCTTAAGAAAGAAGTATATAAACAAAAATATTAAACATTTAATATGTCAACATTTTTATTCTGCATCAATATGTTGAATTGTTTAGAGTCATTCAATTGTGAATTCGATATTGATTTTAGGAGTTGGATACCTCCGATAGATATTTTATTTTATGGTGTACGAGTGCACATGTTTTCGGGTGATTTCAGAACAGCTTGTGCATTTTAACATCCAGATTTGAATATATTGTATTGTACTGGTTTCCTGTTCTTCTCTCTGTGTAAGGTATGAGCTTGCGCCATGTATATTTTTTTTTCTAATAACAATACGGTCTTCAAATATCAAGATGACACGACATCAGGGGCTACCTGTTGTTTGTAGATATATTACCCGGTCTTTTGTTAAATTTAGTAAATGATCTAATATGAGTTTGAATAGTGGGTAAATCTGTTTTATTCAAGTGCCACGGTTTATTGTTTGGTTTATTTGTATAGAGGTCATAGGTCAGTGTATATATAATCTTTGTATATAGGTATATATTATAGTGTGTGTTATTGTAATATAGGGCGTGGTCAGATTACTGGGTTGGGTCATATTCTTGTGACGTGGGTAGAATTTAAAGCGACGATCTGATGGTATAATGACGATTTTAAAACTTCTTACGTTTCTCACCCAACTGGGCCAATAAAGACTGGCATACTAAACGATACATTTTAAATCTAAGTAGATCTAACCCGAAATAAAGAACAGGAAGAGGAAGAAACTTTATTGCATGAAGAACCTTATAATATGCATACATGAATACGAAACATGGCATGGAGATAGGGGCGCCTTCTCAACCTCGTGGGTTTCCTCCGCGCACTCCGGTTTCCTCCCACTGCTAAAGACCCCTACGCGCAAGCGAATTGTTGAAATGAAATTGAAACCATATGTTAGTCCCAAAATGACCTAGTTTGTGTCGAGTGGACGTTAAACCCCATTTCTCTCTCTTTCGAATACGAAACAAACAAAAATAAACCCAGTCATACATAATCATAGGTAGACTGAGGGATAAACTTGCAATAACAATTTCTACATTTCTTTTCAGTATCAATATAAGGATATGATAAATTTATTAGTTTGTATTATTTTCACTGTCTATTTCCTGCTAGTTAACAAGTCACCCTTCAATAAACTCTGAACATATGGTGTGAATAATTATAAATAAAGAAAACCTAAAACTTGATCTTAATCAAAATCTCAAGATGATTATAAACCCCATATGTCCTCTCTTCATCATGTATTAAAGCCGTTTAGTAGAACACACAGTGGTCACTTTGTCAGGTCGGACCCCCATTGAGATTCTTAATGCGAACAGTGGTCAATTTCGGCCCCTTAAGACGAGAACATGGGGTCAGATTAGAAGCCGTATTAAACAGTGTATAAATACCGGTCAGTTAAACAAAGGAGATCTCCATCCTGACCCCTAATATTGTTCCTGATAAATGACCTTTGGTCAAGCAAATTATTCTTTTGTCCACAGTCTGGGGACGGGGTCGTGGTTATGCGACCATTATAAGTCTGTTTTGTTCTGGGACCTTTAAAATGTTTGATCTTTTTACCAAAACAAATCAAGCATTTGATGGTTGCATAAAATGGAAATGAAATGGTGTCTAACGTGTTACTTTTCTACACCGAGCTAATGAAGTCGGGCATACCCACTACGGCCAACTCTTATTTCGAATTCCAGCCCCAATGGGTACACGGAACCTCCAATCCGCACGACTAGACACTGCGATTGCCAGGCCCTCCGTCCTACACCACTAAGGAAATTTCTCAACCAACACCGATGCAGCGAACTAACGTTCTGTTGTTGAATGAAAATCGGTTGCTGGTCATTTCTTTCTAAAAGATTGTGCATTAAACAATTAATTTGGATCATGGAGTTATAAAGGCCTCAGGAAAAATGACCCCCCCCCCCCCCTAAAAAAAGAGAAGAAATTCACATTGGTTTTCGTAATTTTCAGGTTTGCGAATGCAGTTCAAACATCGCAGGTTTTAATTTTACGATGACAGAACTGTAACAGAAGCTGGTCTACCCAAACGGCTTACGATTCTACTGACCATCCATCGCTTGTGGTCAATCATCTGGGTAGAGACAAGCAAAGAATCTGTGGAATGGTCAGCCTGTGTTGAACAAACTGAGTCAGTGGTCATCCAACCTCGTGACGTGATCAAGTGGATGACGTAATCTCGCCGTCCCTTTATTTATTATCCACGTGTAATGGTCCTTAAAATATTTACACATTAAATATTGATTATTTAAATACCAGATGTTAACAAGATCCTTTAAATAATAAAATAACATCATCGTCGCCATTATAAGGAGTTTACAATAACACCATCGTCGCCATTATAAGGAGTTTAAAATTTGCATTGAGAGTCAAATCAATAAGAGGATCTATAAGAATAATAATGACTTTATTTTCAGATATCACCTTCCTTATCCTTTACGTTAAACAGTCCGGTTTTGTTAAAATACATATTCCTTTAAAATTATTTCAGCGAGGGAGAGAGACGGAGGGAGAGAGAAAGAGAGAGAGAGAGGGGAGTAACGTCCACTCAACACAAATTAGGTAATTTCTGGATTAACACGCGCTTCAATTTAATTTCAATAATTGGCTTGTGCATAGGCGTCTTTAAAGAAGCGGAGGACCCCGCCAAAACCCGCGAGTTTGGATAGGAGACCCCTTTCTTGTCACTGAAAAGCATTGACTCAATGACCGACCTTATGTTTTAAAGCTCACGCGCACGGCGTCGACCTAGTGTACGTTCACGATAATCAAGTCGTTATTCCCAAGTCAAAGGAAATATTTAAAACAGGCGAAGATTTTATCAAATGCCAATACATTTTTCTGGTGAATTACACAAGAGCAATACGAGACCTTAGAACTAAAAAAAAACAACATTAGAAATACTTTTACAATGAGCATTGCTTTATCTTTTTCACATCACAAAGACAAAACTGAGATTATAAGACTGTTTTGAAGGTGAATAAAGCTATAAGAAAAAGCCACCCAAAAACACAAACAATAGATCAGCTACAGTAGAAGATATATTTTATTTCTAGTCGACTTTCAGATCCACTTAAACAGACGCATTTATAAACTAACGGCGGATCCAATATTTCTAATGGAGGCGTGTACCAGACTGAAGCCAAGGTCACTTTAACAAAGAAACTGGAAAAACGGATGGCGCAATATGGAGAAACGAAGACAAGCTTATGTAAATATAAACAGAGAGAGAGAGAGAGAGAGAGAGAGAGAGGGAAGAGAAAGAGAGAGAGAGAGAGAGAGAGAGGGAAGAGAAAGAGAGAGAGAGAGAGAGAGAGGGAGGGTAACGTCCACTGGACACAAACCAGGTCATTTCAGGACTTGCATACTGTTTAAATTTAATTCAATAATCGGGTTGCGTGTAGGGGTCTTTAGCATAGGGAGGAAACCGGAAGACCTGGAGGAAACCCACGAGGTTGGTTATTTCATACAAGCCTGTTCCGTTCGTTTCACCTTTTAACCGTTTTTGTTTTCTGGGGTTGTTTTTAACGCTGGACAACAGTATAGACAGGCTTTCTAAACGATATGCCCTAAAATTTATATAAAGTTATTTGAAAATGGCGTCAACTGATTTTAATAAACTATAATTTTATTTGATGAATTTACAAAAAATAAATGAAAAATTCTCAGATAAAAGAGAAGTGTTCTCAGTGTTCTAAAAAGCATATTCTATCTCATGTACGACACTTGTTATTGCTTTCAGCCAATCTATTCTATATAGTTTAGGGGGGTTGGGATGGCCTAGTGGTCTAAAGTGCCGCGCTTCGACCTCTAGCTGGCCGGTCACCTCTGGCTTGCGGCTGTGGTTTCGAGCCCTGGTGTGAACGTATGTGGGTGGCATGGAGATAGGGGCGCCTTCTCAACCTCGTGGGTTACCTCCGGGCACTCCGGTTTCCTCCCACTGCTAAAGACCCCTACGCGCAAGCGAATTATTGAAATAAAATTGAAACCATATGCTAGTCCCGAAATGACCTAGTTTGTGTCGAGTGGACGTTAAACCCCATTTCTCTCTCTCTATATATATATATAGTTTAGCATGAAATGGGGTTTAACGTCCTACTTTTCTGCACCAACTGGGATAATGAATAAAGGGCATGCGCCATACAGTGCGTCTCGTGGGAGATTTTAGCCAGGACAGCGGCATTTCAATCTACTTTTATTGAATTCCACCCGTCATGGGAACACCCATTTTTCGCCCCATTCGAACAACTACACCCAGTATGTTAGAAACTGTGGCCAACTTGTAGAATGATCTTTATATCAAAGTAAATTTCTAAAGAACAAAAGCGAACGGGATGCTGTGTGTCTTTAAGGAACGTTACACGTTTTCATGAGATAAGGGGTCAGTTGTTCTTGGAGTTTTCCTGGATTCGCCGAGTAATAGAACAGAAAGAGTAGATTTATTTATCTTGTAAGAAGATTATCACCTTCAGTGAACAGATCGAGCTGGTGTAAGAGATGGAATAACCCCTGTACCCATAATACCATATAATTATATACTCAGCTGTTACACGTCGCCATTTAAAGTGGCGATTCGGCATTTTAGCCATATAAATAGGCACTCGACACAAACTAGGTTTAGTCGGGACTAACATATGGTTTGATATTGTTTCAAAACTCGATTGCGCGTAAGGGTCTTTAGCAGCGGTAGGAAACCAGCAGGGAGTGGAAACTTCGCATTTAGACCCCCCCCCCCCCCGCATAGAATAATAACCGCATGTTAGAAACCAAGCGTCACAAATTGAGCATTAACATTTATTTGTTTTCCCTGAACTCTACATAGACTCGCATAACAGGTCACTTTAAACTTAATCGACATTTCATGTATGTTTGGGAATTGAAAGACGTGTAGCAGCCATGGAATCTATCAACACCTTGCGATTAAATAGCATTGCGTAGATCGACCGCCATGACAGTTGTGTAAAAGAAATAATACTTTCCTGTGTACATTATTCTTATTCTTCTAAATGATACAACAAAAGTCTTGCGTGTAGATAATTATGTGAAATGAAATGGAATTTAACGTACTACTGTTATACACCAATCCCTGGCTAATAGAAGAAGAAGAAGAAGAAGAAGAAGAAGAAGAAGAAGAAGAAGAAGAAGAAGAAGAAGAAGAAGAAGAAGAAGAAGAAGACAGTTTATTGCATAAAAACCTTACAAGGCTATGTGCATATACAAATAAAAATAATAGAAATACACGTGAAACAAACAGGGGATACATACATGTACATAATTATACAAAGATACATGATTATACAAAGACATGAATGAGTTGTATACAAAAGCTCCTAAACATTTCTCTAATTTTATTCATCATCAGTATTTCAAATTATTGTAAATCAATCAGTTTATACAAAATATAGATTGCTATGGGGGAAATTTTGCCAGGACACCAAAAAGTTGTGGGTCAACACCAGGAGCGAGTACGAGACCTCCTAGTTAGCGAATCAGTCTCTTACTTACTGATCCACCGCACCTCTTAGGTCGAATACAGTCAGAGAAAGAGAGAGAGAGAGAGAGAGAGAGAGAGAGAGAGAGAGAGAGAGAGAAATGAGGTTTAAAGTTCATTCGACACAAACTAGGTCATTTCGGGACTAACATATGGTTTAATTTTATTTAAATAATTCGCTTGCGCGTTGGGATCTTTAGTAGTGGGAGGACCGGAGCACCCGGAGAAACACCCACGAGGCTGGACAGGCGACCCTACTCCTTGTCACGTACAACCGGGGATTCGAAACCATGCCAGTTGACTCAATGGCAGACTTTATGATACAGCACGAACGTGCTAACCATTCAGCCATCCAACACCCCCGAATACTATGGAAGACCAAACAGCTCTTTATTCAGTGTTCTTCGTTCTAAATTCATAGTCCTTAATTCTTACTTCTTCATTTGTTGTCGTATTTCGACATTTGTACACTAAAATTAACATTTGTATCTTAAAATCAATATTTGTTTCACAAATCAGACATTTGTCATATCCGATTTGTAAAATGTATTTTAATATAAGATATTTAATTTTTTATAGAAAATCAAAAAATTAGTCTATATTTACATTTCATCAGAAAAATACAACGAAAAACAAATATCGAACAACAAATTTCAAAATACAAATCTCCAAATACAAATCTTGCCAAACATTTCTCCAAAAACATATCTTCTAAAACATTTCTCCAAATACATTTCTCCAAAAAAATTTCTCGAAATTCATCTAACCGGAACATTAGAAATCAACCTGGCATACAATAAGTCACCATACAATAAAGAAGAATCGTTTCCAGTACACTTTCTATATAAAACTAACTATTCGTTTATAACATCCAAAAATAACAGTTTAATCTCTGATTTCCCTTGATCAACAGGTAAAAATAGAATACCTTGTTAACAACTTTAACATTCTCAACTGGTGACCACGTGCTCGATATCGCGAGAATGAACGTGATGAACGTGCAGTATGTTAAGAGAATGTAAAGTATGATAAGTTATCAATTGTCTAGGGTCATGCTAACTTCGGACATCTCTAGTTTCTCAGACACAGAAATATTCAGATATCGTGATTAAATTTTAAACAAAATTCAAAGTCTGGTTGTGTTGATTCCATAGAGGAAATGTTAGAACCAAACGGTTAAATAATTACACCACATTAATCACAGATGTCCGCTTAGCTTGGGTGGTCGACATTTTTAAATACAGCTTAGAACTCAAGTCTGAAAAATCAACTTTTAATATTTAGCTTTGACAAAATATGGAACTGATGTCGTTTTGGGTCCAAAAATAAATCAGAAAGCATTAGTTATGTGATCATCCTAATTAAAGTGGTGCCCGGTATTCTAGGACTAGGTATTAAGTATTCTATATTGCCTTCTCCAACGCATTCAAGCAGCCGGAGTTTCAGCAAGAGATTTCCTGCTTTCATAGTAACATGTAGTGCTTTGAACATAACGTTGGAATGAGGCCGCCATCTTTAAAACTTGTGCTTGTCTTCTTCTTCTGTATTGTGTGGTATTTGGAGACACATCTTACCATGTTGGTGTACAACCAAATGTTGACCGGCCTGATACAAGTCCTGGTGTTAGTCAACCTGATTAGAATACAGATCTATATTTCGTTTCGTTTTTTATATTTTCGATGGCTACACTACATGAAGATCTCACATTTTATAGTGGGAGTTTGACCCTATGGCGTCAGATATTGATTAATCAATCAGCATTGGCGTTTCTAGTGGTTTACCCACAGTTCTATGCATTAAAAGGCCAAGAAGTTGTAACAGTTCGTTTAATTGGCTAATCCCTCACATCATTCCGAATATGCCAATTATAACAACTCGTTCAGATCCTAGTGTAGTAAGCACTCGTAAAACGAAATTTTGAACTATAAAAACGAAAGGAAATGTGTTTTTATTAGATTGGGAAAAATTTCCCTAAGAGCACAATGTATGGCGTATTCCCAGTCGGGGCAGAACAGTAGGACGTTATTAAACTCCATTTCATTTCATTTCACACACACCGTTCCTTCGTTGCGCTTAATGCCCGCGTGCTCCTGATTTCGTATAGGTTGGAGATGGAGTTACGATTAACAAATTTTCACCGTCTCCATATCCGTGCCCTTCGAGTTACATCGTCAAATGACCAAGGCAGTAAGGTAGGCCAATTTTTCATATGTTTACGGTAAATAGTTTGTACTGGAGATCGATTGACTAATTTTGTTTTTTAAAATGTTTACGGTAAATGTTTTGCGTGTGTGGTATTGATATCATACCCCCACTGAGTACTGTGAAAATTGTTATCTTACTTTGTAGTGAAGCTTCCGTTTTACATGCGCAGTTTGTTATTTTTAGGCCAGGTATCACGCCGTTTGACTGTTTAAACAGATGAACGGAGAAACAAACAGGGGATTTTTTTAGTCGTTTGTGACGTATTATCTGGTGTTAGTGATATACGGGTTATAACAAGCTATCATGATTTATCTCATATCATGATATATTATCTTATTGAACCGACGAGAAGAGAGAGAGAGAGAGAGAGAGAGAGAGAGAGAGAGAGAGAGAGAGAGAGAGGGAGGGAGGGAGGGAGAGAGATAACAACTAACATTTTCAATAATTCGCTAACGCGTAGGGGTCATTAGCTACCGGTGGGAGGAAACCGGGGGACAGGGAGAAAACCAACGAGGTTGGACAGGCTACCCTACTCGTTGTCACGTACAAGCAGGTATTCACCTTGTGATCTAATGCACATGCGTTAAACCAATCGGGAACCTATAACGCGACATTGGTTTTTCTTCAGGGGAAACAACGCCCGAAAATCCAGATAAACTTTCTCGGCCAACACAGGGACCGAACCGGCGACGTCCAGGCTTCCGTGTCAGCGTTTTGCTCACTTAGCCACTGTGGCTTCTCAATTGGTAGAGAATTACTAGTGGGAGACCAGGACGTATTTAAGACTGTATGTTTGACGCAATATCTGGTACAAACTGTAGTTGAAGCTGGTGAAATATATAAAGATATTTGTAGAGGTTGTTATGACAAGTGTTAAAACACAAAGCTGTTAAACCATACTATTGTTATTGATAAGAACAGTTGAGAACTAACGAAGCGAAGTGAACCGGGGCTATTTATATTGTCATAAACTTATATAACATATCACACAGCACACATACCTTCTCCCTGCATAACCACATTCCCAGTCTCACGTCAACATTCCCGCCAATTCTACAAATATTTCTGAAATAACAAAAGCCATGGAATAATCATGTTGAGATAATTATGGTTTGTTGGTGATGATGGAAGCTTCAAGTTTAGTTTTCCTTCTCTGTTATTTCAGTTCAGCTTATCGCGAAATTATGGCTGGGAATTATTCTTATAGTGCGATCTCTAAATCAATAGAGACACGCCAAATAGATTCCTTTAATTACGTCATTGACATGAGCGGTATGGAATCTAACAATGATGATCACGTGAACGTCACGAGCAGCTTTGAACTCTTACATCACGTGATATAATGTCTAATTACTCCATTTAATTTAAATACCTCTATTTAATTCCACCGAGACTAGAATTTAGATGTTATATAATTGTCTTGGCGAGTATTTCCTTTGACAATTAATCAAGATGATTTAAAATTTAATAATTGTTATTGCACATTAATAGACTTAAAATCAAATTATTATAATAATTCATTGTCCAAAAAAATAAATAAATAAATAAGATGGCATAGATGTATAAGTGAAGGAAATATGCCAATATAATAGAACTTCCTCAAATAAATCAATGAAATATGCAAATATAAAAAATGATATATATGATGAAAATTATTTATATGCGACATACAGAAATCGAAAACACAGAAAAGCCTTAACAAATATAAGAATAAACGCACATTGATTGGTAATTGAAACAGGGAGATATTTAAAATTAGACGATCGTTGTGTAGCATATGTCAAGAAATTCATTTGATATCAAATTGCAAACGACATGAAGCAAACAGGAAAGAACTGTTCAGATTAATTTATTACTGAATGATTAACAACAATTTAAAATACCGATGATGAATAAAAATATAGAAATTTTAAAATGCTTAGGAACATTTTTTATACAATTCGTTCATGTCTTTGTAAAGTTGTGTATTTGTATAATTATGTACAGGTATAGTCGGTATACACTTGGCCACGATAGGCGTTCCCTCTTCGAACCGTTCCACGTGGCGACACATTTCAAGAAATGAAAGGAAATGGAGTTTAACGTCCTACTGTTCTTCACCGACTGGGATAATCAAGACGGGGGTTTACTTGAAACGATTTATCCTATACAACTCAAGATAACTAGCTGGTTTCCTCATCGATTTAGGCTTCTTTTTATATATATATATACAACTGTCTTGAGAATCTTTAAATAGAACAGTTTATAATCTTAGAGAAAGATATACGAGTAATCCTGATTTCAAATATCTGTCATTGCTGAATCCCTTAATGGATCATTTGTACAGCAAAAATCATTTTAAAAACCAAGCGGCACCTCATCCACAAGGTTAAATTATATTTTAATTGGACGAGTTTTTATCCTCGTCTGCTCTGTACAAATCACTTTAAAATCTCTTTACAAGACATTATAGGATTTTAAGTAGATAAACGTTGATTGGGAGCCAATCTTTTCACGCTCTCGGGGATATTCTAAACATTGGTATTTTGGCTTTTATCTCATCTTATCGCATGTGCCAAGTCTTAAAGGATGCAAAGAGGCCCATGTCAGTGTGCTCCCAGATCAGATCTTAGTATGTTTTGTCGGGTTTTTGGTTTTTAGAACACATGATAAAATTTCTAAATCCTGCCCCCGGACTATAAAGTAATGTCCCTGGAAGAACTGATATCACTTCTCTGTTCGCTCCCGAATCAAAAGTTAGCATTGCTCAATGTCTAAAATGTTTCTTTCAAGAAGACCTGACACCACTTCTCAGACGTGGGGATCACCCATCTATCAAAGTTTTGTATTATAAATTATTACGGTTCAAAATGAAAGAAATTTTTTACAAAGAGCCAGTTTTATGATATTTTGGTCAGATTATTATATGGCGGGGCAGCACATTAATCTTTGAGTCCAGTCGTTCAATTAATTACATACATTTCTACATTATTTATTTATTTATTTAATTTGGAGTTATTTTGGCTGTTCATTGAACATAGACATTGTAGTACCCATGTACAATAACCATATATTTTGAAATTAAACAAAACCTACATGTAGTATACTAAAATTAAAATGGCGTTTGTTATCGATCTTTTGATTGCAAATCCTAGATATCCTTATTCAACGGTAGATTAATGAAATATCGGCCACTGGAAAAATATTTTTGGGCTCGTTTATTGGAAGGTCTCCTTTTTATTGGGCCCGTGTCAACTGTTGGGTATGTTACAAAATATTTGGCCTGTTTCAACTGCATCATGGTAAATCATGCATTGACGTCCAAGGCGTTCTTTTTTGTTTTGTTTGGTTGTTTTTTATTTTTTTTTTTTTTTTGCTTAATGGTCAGCCTAGGCTAGATCGAAGGTTGTGTGGTTATTGAAGCTGTTAGATACATCAATGATACAGGTCCTTTCTTCTACACGCACGGGGAGATCGTTATAACTCAGGTTAGTCTTAATGGTGGTGATTGGCTTGAGGGTTACAACAACACAGCAGAAAGAAAAAGAGAGAGGATTGTCCACGTATCGAGTTTTTACCTGTCTCTAAACTATGTTATTTTAACCCGAAGAGTCGAGAACCTTTTAACCGATTCTCAATCAAACAGGTATGTTATAGCTTGAGGTCAGAAAAGCCTTAACAAATATAAGAATAAACGCACATTGATTGGTAATTGAAACAGGGAGATATTTAAAATTAGACGATCGTTGTGTAGCATATGTCAAGAAATTCATTTGATATCAAATTGCAAACGACATGAAGCAAACAGGAAAGAACTGTTCAGATTAATTTATTACTGAATGATTAACAACAATTTAAAATACCGATGATGAATAAAAATATAGAAATTTTAAAATGCTTAGGAACATTTTTTATACAATTCGTTCATGTCTTTGTAAAGTTGTGTATTTGTATAATTATGTACAGGTATAGTCGGTATACACTTGGCCACGATAGGCGTTCCCTCTTCGAACCGTTCCACGTGGCGACACATTTCAAGAAATGAAAGGAAATGGAGTTTAACGTCCTACTGTTCTTCACCGACTGGGATAATCAAGACGGGGGTTTACTTGAAACGATTTATCCTATACAACTCAAGATAACTAGCTGGTTTCCTCATCGATTTAGGCTTCTTTTTATATATATATATACAACTGTCTTGAGAATCTTTAAATAGAACAGTTTATAATCTTAGAGAAAGATATACGAGTAATCCTGATTTCAAATATCTGTCATTGCTGAATCCCTTAATGGATCATTTGTACAGCAAAAATCATTTTAAAAACCAAGCGGCACCTCATCCACAAGGTTAAATTATATTTTAATTGGACGAGTTTTTATCCTCGTCTGCTCTGTACAAATCACTTTAAAATCTCTTTACAAGACATTATAGGATTTTAAGTAGATAAACGTTGATTGGGAGCCAATCTTTTCACGCTCTCGGGGATATTCTAAACATTGGTATTTTGGCTTTTATCTCATCTTATCGCATGTGCCAAGTCTTAAAGGATGCAAAGAGGCCCATGTCAGTGTGCTCCCAGATCAGATCTTAGTATGTTTTGTCGGGTTTTTGGTTTTTAGAACACATGATAAAATTTCTAAATCCTGCCCCCGGACTATAAAGTAATGTCCCTGGAAGAACTGATATCACTTCTCTGTTCGCTCCCGAATCAAAAGTTAGCATTGCTCAATGTCTAAAATGTTTCTTTCAAGAAGACCTGACACCACTTCTCAGACGTGGGGATCACCCATCTATCAAAGTTTTGTATTATAAATTATTACGGTTCAAAATGAAAGAAATTTTTTACAAAGAGCCAGTTTTATGATATTTTGGTCAGATTATTATATGGCGGGGCAGCACATTAATCTTTGAGTCCAGTCGTTCAATTAATTACATACATTTCTACATTATTTATTTATTTATTTAATTTGGAGTTATTTTGGCTGTTCATTGAACATAGACATTGTAGTACCCATGTACAATAACCATATATTTTGAAATTAAACAAAACCTACATGTAGTATACTAAAATTAAAATGGCGTTTGTTATCGATCTTTTGATTGCAAATCCTAGATATCCTTATTCAACGGTAGATTAATGAAATATCGGCCACTGGAAAAATATTTTTGGGCTCGTTTATTGGAAGGTCTCCTTTTTATTGGGCCCGTGTCAACTGTTGGGTATGTTACAAAATATTTGGCCTGTTTCAACTGCATCATGGTAAATCATGCATTGACGTCCAAGGCGTTCTTTTTTGTTTTGTTTGGTTGTTTTTTATTTTTTTTTTTTTTTTGCTTAATGGTCAGCCTAGGCTAGATCGAAGGTTGTGTGGTTATTGAAGCTGTTAGATACATCAATGATACAGGTCCTTTCTTCTACACGCACGGGGAGATCGTTATAACTCAGGTTAGTCTTAATGGTGGTGATTGGCTTGAGGGTTACAACAACACAGCAGAAAGAAAAAGAGAGAGGATTGTCCACGTATCGAGTTTTTACCTGTCTCTAAACTATGTTATTTTAACCCGAAGAGTCGAGAACCTTTTAACCGATTCTCAATCAAACAGGTATGTTATAGCTTGAGGTCAGAATAGTAACTTTTATTGTAGTCAGGTTTTCTATTTTCTTAACTTAATGGAAGTTAATGTTTTAGTGGTTATTCGAGTAGCAGGTCATAGTTCTTTGGAGCGAATTTTCGAGTAGGCGGGGAACCACGATGGGTCAGTGAGAAATACACTGATTTTCCGACGTTGTTTCCCCTTATCATTGGGGCAAGGCGGAGGAAATGACAAAGGCAGCTGTCTAATCGTTCCGATAGGACGATAAGTTGAGGTCCCGTGTACACTTTGGCGTGTACGTAAAAGATCCCTTGGTGGTTGAAATTCGATATAAGAGTAGGCCGTAGTGTTCTTAGATCCCGAACAATCAATCCTAGCAGTAAGCAACAGAGGTACACAAATGAATGGATCTGGGGGTCTACTGTAAGCGCCTTAAGCCCGAAACAGTTCCGGGTCTGAATCCCAATCACACGTATAGTACTATGCAGAGTGAGAATTAGGTTGGAATCAAAATCTGTGCAGCAGTTGGACGTCCACTGCAGTTCACATTTTATCATTCGTTCCTCTACATAATATCGTGTATGTACAATTTAAAGTTTGATTCGACATCTATTAAAGGTTACATTCCTTCCACAACCATTAATTTTGTATTATATTTTGTCAACACGATATGACACATGTATAAACATTCTTTCATCGCCATAATTAACAGTTTATCTCTTGTTAATAAAGTGCAGCATGGTGGCTGACACGGAATGTGTGAACAATATGTAATCGAGTGCACGCAACTGCTGCCTGGCTGTACGGTCTTTTGGTGGGATGTGATCAGTCATGGGCGCTGGAACGGTGCGAGGGCCAGGTTACCAAAAAAGAGATGGGGCGGCCTCTAGAAAAGTTTTAAATTTTTCGATTGCGAGAACGCTCTTTAGAGCGCATCCAGCATTCCAGATTCCAACATAAAACCCTTTAAAATACATGATAATGAGAGTGCGAGAGCCGGTTCACGACCGACCAGAGAGTTTTTACATATCTATCAATTAAAAATGAATAGACTAGTAAAAGGATTGACAACTTTTATCATTAGGGCACGGGTATACATGCATACCCCAGAAAAGGGCAGGGTACCATTTGTATACCCTGGAACCCGGGTTCCGACGCCCCTGGATGTGATAAACTGTAATTGAGCGCACGTAACTGCTGTCTGGACTTTGATGGAATCTGACAAACTGAGATCCTGTTTATTAACAAGACATGCAGATCTGTTGACGGATTCTGAAAGAATGTAGCACTATTTAACAACAAGATAGGCTTTGAAATATTAGAAATTATTTTAATATTGGCAGAGATGTAAATCATAAAAACTGCTTCCATTTTTTATATTCTAAAATCAGCTTTGAAACAGTTGTTTGAAAACTGGTGTTGAAACTTTGCTTGACATGAAGATTGTCAGGTTGATGACGTAAACATGTTCTTTGTGTTCAGTTGCATAGAAGAGCCGACATTTTGTAGTTTATTCCTTCGTTCATTCATTCCTCCAGTTGCGGGGTTGGGTGGCCGAATGGTTAGCACTTGCGCGCTGTATCATAAGGTCTGTAAATGAGTCAACTGGTGTGCTTTCGATTCACCGCTAGTACGTGACAAGGAGTAGGGTCGCTAAAGACCCCTACACGCAAGCGAATTATAGAAATAAAATTGAACCTTATATCAGTCCCGAAATGACGTCGTTTGTGTCGAGTGGACGTTAAACCCCATTCTCTCTCTCTCTCTCTCTCTCTCTCCTGCATCCATCCATCCATCCATCCATCACTTGGAGGGGGGAATGGCCTAGTGGTCTAGAGTGCCGCGCTTCGACCTCTAGCTGGCCGGTCACCTCTGGCTTGCGGCTGTGGTTTCGATCCCTGGTGTGAGCGTATGTGGCATGGAGATAGGGGCGTTCTCAACCTCGTGGGTTTCCTCCGGGCACTCCGGTATCCTCCCACTGCTAAAGACCCCTACGCGCAAGCGAATTATTGAAATAAAATTTTAAAAAAAACATGTTAGTCCCGAAATGACCTAGTTGTGTCGAGTGGACGTTAAACCCCATTTCTCTCTCTCTCTCTCTCTCTCTCTCTCTCTCTCTCTCTCTCTCTCTCTCTCTCTCTCTCTCTCTCTCTCTCTCTCTCTCCATCACTTGGAATTTTAAACTTTGAAAGAACATTCCCATAACCTCATAGCTCTATTCTAAACAGTTCCAGGAATGTGTGAAGACCTTGGCACTTTGTTAGTATTATTACTAACACGTCACTTGGACTCCTCTATTACATATCTTATATACCCCTGGGAAACACGTTCCAGATGGAATATACACCCGTGTGACCTTTGACCTGTCAATCATTCACACGTCATCTGGTGGAAAGGAAGCCAGAACACGTCTACTGCTGAAAGACAGGATCGCACCAAGGTTCAAATGGCGTCATCTGAGATTTGAAGCCTTACCCCGCTTTTCTCTAAAATGCTTCAAGAATCAATATTTTTATTAATTTTTTAAACCACGCCCATGTTATGGTCATCTACAAACATCTATATATTGCTTAAATACATTGTTTGAAAACTCTAATTCTTAAATTAATTGGCCACCAAAATAACACTTGTGTAAGGGATCTGATGGAAAGATGAAATGAAAATAGAATGGGGTTTAACGTCCTTCTGTTCTGTCCTGTCTGGGCTAATGAAGCCGGGCATACGCCTTAAAATGTGCTGAGGAAAATTTTGCTTGGACAGCGTTGCTACGGCCTACTCTTATATCGAATTCCAACTGCCATGGGATCTTTTACGTGCACACAACGTGTACGGTTTTCCGTACCATCCGAAGAACTAGAATGTTGTCCTTTTCAGGTTCCCCGTTTTGCACCACTGACATGGGGAGGAGCCACGTCGGAAAATCTCAATAAACTTCCTCGGCCAACACCGGGAGCGGACCTGCGACCTCGTGACAAGCGAACCAGCTTCTTACCCACTTAGCCAACGTGGCTCCCGATAGAACGATAAACAATGGGCAATATTCTGGAATATTATAAGTACCAGAGTTTTAAAATTCCTAAATAAATATGCATGATATTCAATAGATAGTATGATTTAAAACAATGCCCATAAAGAGAATTTTTTCTAGTTTGCATTGGTTTATTGTCGCGTTAACTGTTTAGTAAGAACGCTATTCCCGCCCAAAATAAAATTCTTCTTTGCAAGTAAGACTATTGGGTAATGGACAAGTTGGGTTCAAGGTTCGAGGTTCAAGGTTGTAATCTGTTTGTGGGGTGTATCGGTTATAATAATTATATTCTCTTCAGTAAGAATTAAAACTGAGTAATGGCTTCAAGAAGACAGACGTCAGAGACGGTGACGACAGACAAACCCACACCAAACATTCTAAATCTGATTTACCAACCTCTCAAACAATTTGTCATTCATATTGTTATCTACTGGTAATATATCCGTCTACTGTTACCCAGACTGAAATAATGTTTCACCAATAAAGAGTTTAGAAAAGGCAAATTCTCTTATTGGTTCTTGGGTTAACAAATTGTTACGTTACAGAAGCTGAGTTGTAAAGAGGGATTGTTTAAATAGAAACTTTCTGTAAGCTTTCTATTGATAGACGTATTACCTTTCTTAAACTGTGTCATTTAATTTCAATAACGTCTCTTCGATATTGTCTCACAATTAAAGGCGTGGTGGTATTTAAAACAAGACAGGACGTTATTTAATGAATCATTCTGGCACATTCATACAGAGAAGTTCTTTTGTCCATATTTCTATTTTAGAGGGATTGTTAAACGATGCCACGAAACTGCCTACTACAATATTGAACATGGGCTTGGTTAAGATGTTTGAAATCTTGTCAAAAGAAAACATGCTGTCTGTCTAACATCGTGGATTTTTTGCAGGTCTTTCGGTTTCCTCTCACCGCCAAAGACCCCTACGCGCAAGCGAATTTTTGAAGTAATAGTGAACCAAATGTCAGTCCCTAAAATAACCTAGTTTGTGACGAGTGGACTTTAAACTCCCCCTCTCCGCCCCCTCTCTCGCTCTCTCCCTCTCTCTCTGGAGAATGAATGGGCAATAAACGAAGTAAATCAACAGGTCCTTAGAAACAGATACCTGATAAACCTTTCCACCTCATCAAAGTCGTAAA
This sequence comes from Patella ulyssiponensis, assembly GCA_963678685.1. NCBI lineage: Eukaryota > Metazoa > Mollusca > Gastropoda > Patellidae > Patella > Patella ulyssiponensis. Next base: position 7,428,192 of record OY783225.1, read on the forward strand.
AAATAACGACTTGAGACAGCTCCACCTTTTTATGGCAGTATTAAGCCTTTTTACGGCAGCTAATTGGGTGATAAGGATCACAGTTGTAGAGTATTTATCTGGCGTGAGTGGCTACTAGTCGCGGACTAGTTGGTTATTAAATCACACAACAATCAGATCGTATCCTATCATCCTTGTACAGGTTGCGATATGTGGCTATACTTAGTCAACACTGTAAAAAATATATAGTTTAGCAAATGACACTTTTCAGCAATAGCGCTTATAAAGATGACCTTACGCCATGCAAATAAATGTGAGTTAATTTTTACCGACTGCAGCGTGTGTTAGTTGAATTTTACGTCCGTCCCACCGAGGTGATATCGCAGACAATGTCTAAATTTCAACATGGTTATTGACCCAGCGTGCCCACTTAGCCACCGTGGCACCCTAACAGAAAACCAAACAATTTGGAAACTTACTCCCGGAAGTCTGGACATTTGTCACTCTCGTTGGGAATAGATGTTTTTCATGTTGGATTCAATCAATGAAAAAACATAATTTAACTAACTAGTTTTAATCTATCTCAAGCCCACCCTACAATTCATACCCCTTCATAATTTCATATCAACTTGAAGCTTCAGAGGACTGGGGAGCCCAAAAACGCAAAATGTGTTAAAAAAAAAGATAGATATATTTGATTTTAGCTACACGAAACATTAAGATAGTTTAAAATCAAATGTTTAAAACGATATATTAATATATATTTAGTATGCACAGAATTCCGTGTAACAACACATATATTATTTCTACAGTGTAGACATTAACTCGACTATTCTCATCATATAAAATCTGCTGTAGATCATTTTTAATTGGTTTATTTGAGAAGCTTATATGATCCGTTAGCTTCCTTTTCTTTCTGTATTCAGTTTCACGATAAAATAAAATAACAACAACTCGAGACGACTGAAAAAATTTCATTGTAGGTACTAGAAAATGATTTTAGGTGACGCCTACTATTTCATAGATGTTTATCGTACTCGAAAAGGGTTCTAGTTATTGTGTATTTTACATGAAAAGTTTATATATATACACCAAAGCTGATATTCCGTTAGTGTCCATCCCAGTGTTGCTCTCTCTCTCCCTCTCTCTCCCCCTCTCTCTCAATCTCCAGGCCTTTCCTCCTGTACCACTTGCACCACTGACAACGGGATACCACGTCGGGAGAGCGAACCCGTGGACCCCCCTGACTTGCGAGCCAACATCTAACTCACTGAGCCACCGCGGCTATTAATACGATATGAAAGATGAGATTGTTATTGTTATATGAAATCTAGTAATACAAATGATAACTAACTTCAGGTAGGTCGATATGATAGTTTTATTGTTGCTGGTCTATGAATATTAAACAGGTTAAGATGGTTGATCAGTTCTATATTTTAATACAGTTCTATTGTTATCGAGGCTAATCTGATCAAACGGACTAATGGAATAACAAACTTCACGGCTAACAATATCGTCTTTTATAATTGTTGAAATATTTTATTTCCCAATATTTTAATTAATAAAGATTAAATTCAATACGCGATATAAATTTCAACGATTTATTATTACTAAACAATTATATATCACTGTCAAATGTTTATTATTATTTATGGTATATTAAGTCAGTGCTGAATATTTTAATTTAAAAATTAAATTCAATACAAGATATAACGTGTGATGATTTATTATTACAATTTTTTTATTATTTATTATATGCATGTAGGTTGATTTTTTAAAAACAATTATATATCACTGTCTTCATTTTTTATTATTATTTATTATATACATGTTTATATGTAAAAGATCGTTTGTGTTGTATATGCCAGGAGGTAGATGACGAAATTCATTTTATAACAAATTGCAAACGACATGACAAAAATAGAATAGAACTGTTCAGGCTAATTTTATTCCAAGAGCCAAATTTTTATAAAATGAATGTTTCACAACAATTTAAAATACTAATGATAAATAAAAATGTAGAAATTTTGAAATGTTTAGGAGCTTTTATATACAATTCGTTCATGTCTCTGTAAAGTATGTATGTATCTATAATTATGTACATGTATGTATTATGTATCCTTCGTTGTCTCATTTATATTTTATTAATTTCATCTGTATGTGCACATAACCTTGTAAGGTTTTTTATGCAATAAAGTTTCTTCTTCTTCTTCTATAGCGGATCTTCATGCGCGGATTCCGACTTCTGAAAAAAGGGTCTAGTAACGTAGCTAGTAGTCGAGATTCCCCCCCCCCCCGTGGAAAATGTTTTAGTCATTGTTTTAGTACATCAACCCTAGCATCCTTGTTTTTGCAGACCAGCTCTGAAATCCCCTAATTAAAAAAAATGTCGTGCTTTTTCTTTTAAAATTAAACCAAAGATTGTTTCCCCTAAAATGATGTGTTCTCTAAAATCCCCGTTTTTGCAATTAAGCACTAGAATCCGTGTTTTTTTGTAGAAATGAGAACCATGATATATTGTAAGTTTTAACATGTCTAGTTGTAGTAATTGGTTGTTTATCATGGCCAGTCATTTAAACATACAAAACAAAAAACCTTTGACACTTGACACAAACCTATATATTATATACCTTTTATTGGTTCTGTATTATCGTTATAGACCCCTATCTTATTGTTTACTATTGTTATCTATTATAAATGATTATTATATATAAACCCCTACCTAATCCCCTTAAATACCCTAACAATAATTACCTATGTTCATATCCTTAATATACTAATCTACAGGTGATCAGATTACTTTCTCACGTCACTTACCCACGTTTGATTTAGTGTTTCCGACTTTTACCAGTTTTTTTTTTTGTTTTAGTTAGCCATTGTCGTTCGGATGGGACGAAAACCCGAATCCCATGTACACACTAGCATGCACGTAAAAGATCCCTGTGGCAGTTAGAATTCGATGACACGTGTAGACATAAACCCCAATGCCCAGCTCAGGTTCCCTGCAGATATTAAGACGTTAAACCCCAGTTCATTTTATTTACAATCAGGCGTGGATTCAGACTTGAATCTGTAACTATAATTTGGCGGCCTCAACTAAATTATGTTTACAGTACGGCCTTTTCAGTGGCTTAGAATTTAACTTTCAGCTAAATCCTTAAAAGATGTGAACTTGAATACGGCCCGAAATTTTGTTATTTTTTAAAACAATATTTTTATTCAGGAAATCTGAATGGGATTTGGAAACAGACTTAGCCTTTGTCCCTATTTATAAGGCCCGATACTTTATTCCTGTAAAATAAACATATCCTGAATGTTATTATACCGACCAGTGAATTGATGACGATGCTAACTGGACATGTATCACAATTAACAAGCAGTAAACACTATCTTTATATCCACTGATAAATCGTTATTTAGTTCGATACACTTAATAAGACACTCTTTAAAATCATCTTTAGGGTCATGACCTCCAGGTGTAAACCAAAATGACCTGCCTAATTATAGGTCCGGGTTGCTGGTATTAGAGATATGTTGTTGGGGAGTAATTATTTGTGTCGACACCGCTCTCGGTTGTAGAAAGTAAATTGCCGTCCTACGATTACTGATGTATCGTTAATTCCGGTTTGACCACGAGGTAAAGGATATCGGACACCGGTCAGCTGAGATTAGAGAGCCGGTGATGAAAGCGAGGATGAAATTAATTCCCTTTTTAAAAACAATTAATACGCGTTAGAGGTAAGGTGATGAAAGCCCAATCTTCTCTGATGTTCAATTACTGACAACAAATACAAATAGAAAAAAAAACAAGACAAAGGAATTAAGTGTGATGACGGACTAAGATGAATTAAGAAAGCCAAGAAGATTAATCTAACTAAATCTGATAGCCTACACCTAAGGGGATGGTATAAATTAAAGCAAACCAGTGCGCCTATAAACAGCTGACACAAGATTAAAGATTGTAATTTAAAAATTAAATTAATGAATCATCTAGAAGAAGCCGTTTTAACGTCCGGATGGGACAAAAAAAAAGAGGCTTTGTGTACACATTGTCCTGTACGTAAAAGATCCTTCGGGGTTTGGAATTCGATAGAAGAGTAGGCCGCAGCGCCGCTGTCCGAACAAAATGTCTACTAAAGCACACTAAAGCGCGCATGTCCCACCATCTTCATTAGCCCGTTTAGTGTAGAAACATTGGACGTGAAACCCCATTTGTATGTGTCCTGTTCTTCTCCCAACCCTCTCTGGTGTCACCCCTGTCCTGTCACCCATATCGATGACAAATAGCAACAGTAACAATTGAGCGGAATCAATTAGTCAAAAATAGACGCGTGTCAAAACATTTTTCATATCAGATCTGACAGTTGACGATCAAAAAACACGGCAAATCGTGTTAAACAAACAGCCGAGGCACCTGCCCGCCATTTTGGTTGCTATGGTATGTAGAGGATCCGCACCAAATATACAAGAGAACAACTGTCTAGCAGCTAATAAAAAGGCATTGATTGATTGGATGTAAGACTTATTGTGTTAATTTGATCGACATGTGTCAGACTCGAATTTCTAGTTTTAACCTGCAGAAACAGAAGCAAAATAAACAAAGATTCGTTTTTTACCAACAAAGTGAAAAATGGTCGCGTTTCTTTTATTCGTAATCTTTTTGTTCCCAGTGATGGATTACTCTTCTTCTAACAAACCCTTCTTATGTTCACTTATATCAACTGCAAACATTTTTTGAAAATTAGAGTAAATATTTAGAAAATATAGACAGAAAGTCATTTATTTGTGAAAAGGTTAACAAAGACCCTATCGGCAATGATAAGTCGCTAAACAAGGCGGTCTTTATATTTCTGTATCTGAAATTATTAAAACATCGTAGACATTGTTTTTATAAAGCTGCAACAAGAAACACCCTTTCACGCAATGAATAACGCAGATCAGCAAACTATAAATAGAAATGAAATGGAGTTTAACGTCCTACTGTTCTGCACCTAACCTGGGCTAATGGAAGACAGGCATAAGCCATACAGTGTGCTATGAGGGACATTTTGCCTGAACAGCGGCGCAACTACCTACACTAACATCGAATTCCAAATGCAAGGATTCTTTTGCGTGCACGCCAATATGTACACGGGACCTCTGTTTTTGTCCCATCCGAATGACTAAACAATAACACTTACCTATTAAAGAACAATTACTCCATTAATTGATTTGCTTGTAAGTTTGAAACGCGCCCCAACCAAATTAGTACATGTAATATTTTTTCTTCCATAAATATGTATTCCAGTTTATTGTCCTGTCCAGCTGCTAAATAAATAAGATAGTAAATACACGAGTCATTATCCTTGTATAATGAATCAAGTGGGGTTAAACGTCCTACTGTTCTGCCCCGATTGTTCTTGTATAAATATATGTTATACATGAAGTTTATTGTTCTTGTATAAGTATGTGTTATACATGTAGTTTATTGTTCTTGTATAAGCATGTGTTATAGTTTATTGTTCTTGTATAAGTATGCGTTATAGTTTATTGTTCTTGTATAAGTATGCGTTATAGTTTATTGTTCCTTAGATAGTAATACGATTGAACATTTGAAACTTGAAATTCTGTTAAAATGTGGGTTTTAAGTTTTAGAGGAAACTCGACAACTATTAAGTTAATTGATGAATCTAGAATTCTACTGTTAGGCATCAGACAGTTTGAAATAGGCACTCTTATAGGGACAATTAAGGCACTGTCCTTTTAATTTGAGTTGACTGGCAGTTCAAGCTGTAGCCCTTTAAATACGGCTACTTGTATCCGACCCCTGGTAAAAGTTAATCAATGTAATAATAGACTGTCTGTTTAAACAGTTCGAAACCTTTAACTGATCCCTGTATAAACCCTACTTCACTTGCAGGCTCCGGTTGAAGAAGAGTGGATTCGTTAATTTCAAATATGAAAGAAAGGGAGTTAAAGGGCTTAACGTCCACTCGACTCATACTAGGTCATTTGAGAACAAACGTATGGTTTAATTTTATTTCAAGAAACAGATTGATTGCGAGTCGACTCAAACTAGGTCATTTAGTGACAAACATATGGTTTAATTTTATTTCAAGAAATAGATTGATTGCGAGTGGGGTCTTTAGCAGTGGATGGAAACTGGCGGACACAGAGAAAGTCAACGACGTTGAACAGGCAACTCTACAGTGACAGACCTTATGATCTAAAGCAAACACACCTTAGACTATTCAGCTACCCAACCCAGCTTCTCGTCCGAGTTATCGGTGTTAGACAAACAATGTAGTCTCGATTGTCATTGCTACTGTTGAAACGATAATAAACAAAGTCTCGATTATCCATTTTTAAATTAAATTACTGACCGTCAATCGTATTTAAATTATCAAGCTTCCGGTGGGATCGAGATTTGATTAAAGTCTTTGTAAGTTTATTTTAATTAATAATTTATAGGCAGATTTAAATCACAGGGAAAGACCTATAGGCAGATTTAGCTCTTGAATAATCTGGGCTTACATTTGCGTTTGCGATTGGGGAGCAGGTTGAATATAGCATGAATGACATTTAATGTCTTGGTGACGGTGGTAACGCCTCTTTATATTGATAAAATATCTGTTGAACCTAAATGAAAAATCTATGCAGTGCCTAAAAATACATTTACTTTATATATGTCAGTAATATTCTCGAGAGAAGCCTTCATTGCTTGTTGTCAATGATTGACCTTTGATAAATTATCACCCGATCTCTACTTGAACTCCCAGATCCGCCATTGATAAAACCAAATTGACAAGAACTAAAATAACTCGATTATTTTAACAAATCTCCTTCTGTTGAAAGACTTGAAGGGTTCCCTTCTCGTAGAATCAAGGAGCCAGATGGCCATTGAAGACGACTGACCATTCGTCATATGGTCAAGACATGCCCCTAATTAACAGACCCTAATTAGTCCTTTCTCAATTAAACATTTCATATGATGGACGAGCTGCCATTTTGTTTCCAATCTCGTCCTTTCCACCTCATTCATCAAGTTTCTATAATTATTTCCCGATGTTTATCAACATCAATTTGTAGCCAGATGAAATTTGATAATTTATGGTATTTCGTTTGTGTTTCTTGATATTTGTCATCCACCCACACCATGTGGAATCTAGAATTTGTAATATTCTCGTATCTATGGTAACGCCGTCTTGACAATTACTTTGATGCCGGTGACGTAATGGAGACACAGACATTTCTTTTGTAGACATTGATAATTTAATTTGGTAGATTTAGTGTCTAGTAAGAGTTTTTCCCAGTATATCAAAGTACATGGAACCATTTTGTACCAAGGATCTGGTTACAGCAGTGTCACGGTTTGTCTAGGTATAAATTGTTGACTTGGTGTTGTATTACTTATTTTTTAAAACTTTAGGAATTCTTAAGTCTGTTGCGCATTTACTGTATTTTTATTTATAAATAATGTTACGGTTTTGGTCACCTTTTTGTAACTAAAACGAATAAAACACTGAGCCGAGGCACCGTCTAATTACTACTGTCACTTGACCTATGAGATTTTGTATATCAATTATATGGTATTGTAAGTTTATATCTGTGTCTACCTAAATTTTAAAAAGATTAGGAGCTTTTGTATACAATTCATCCATGTCTTTGTATAATTATGTATCTTTGTATAATTATGTATCTTTGTATAATTATGTACATGTATGTATCATTTGTTTGTTTTATGCATATTGATATTATGTTTATCTGTATATGCACATAACCTTGTAAGGTTTTTATGCAATAAACTTTCTTTTTCTTCTTTTTTCTTTCATGTATATGTAGTTTATTATTCATATGCACATGAGTATTTTACGCAATAAACTTTCTTCTTTCTTCTATACTGTACAACAAGAAGAAACTTTATTGCATAAAAAACCTTACTAGGTTTTGTGCACATACAAATGAAATTAATAGAAATATAAATGAGACAAGCGAAGGACACATAATACATACATGTACATAATTATATAAACATACATACTTTACAGAGACATGAACGAATTGTATATAAAAGCTCCTAAACATTTCAAAAATTCTACATTTTATATTTATCATTAGTATTTTAAATTGTTGTAAAACATTCATTTTAAAAATATGTTTGTTTATATTACGTGTCTTGTCAGCAGGTTTTGTTTGTGTGCGTTGCGGTCTTCCTGGTCTTAATTATATCGTAGACAAAGATGATCCTTTTTATAGACGATGGAATTTTAATTGTTGAGTTATGGTCTACTGACGGTACTCTCAATATATCATTGTATATTATAGAATAACATAATTATTTATAACGGTTTGCTACTGTTCCGTCTGCAACATTACACGTCCTTTGAATTGGATACCTCATTCCGAAACATAAACCAATAACTACAGTATGGCCGTGCACCAAATTTCACAGTTTTTGGATCGTTAGACTTCTTTTCTTTAAAGAAAAAGAAGTTTTTTTTGTCGGTGAGCAGTCCTACTATACTGATAACTCTATGTTTGCTTCAGTTTTCTACAGACCATCGTTAATTTTAAAATTCAATGGGCTAATTCGACAACGGTTGAAAGTAATATTAAAAGTATTGAAATATGTGGCAGTGTCTTGAGTTAAATGACGATCATGTAAATCAAGTTTACGTGACGTCTATTGGTCGTATTTAATGTTATTGTTGTGAAGATCAATTACCATGATAGACTGGGGTTAGAACGAACCATACGTCATTTATATGGACGGGTAAATTGACTGCCCTGAAACCAAGACACGATTTATGGGGATTTCGACGGATTTAATTTAAGTGGTTTACTTTGCTCTGAACAGGGGCAATAACTGATCAGAAGATGTTTGGCATAAGAAATTGTACAAAGTTATGTTCATAAATAAATACTGTACAGAAAACTAACATAATTACAGAAACACCGATATATATATAAACTTACACTAACATAAGTAATTGATATACAAAATCTCAAAAACTTTTTAATATTGCTATACTTTTATTCATCAATATTTTAAAATGTTTGAGAATCGTTCAATTATTTGAAAATTGGTTCTTAATATAAAAATTATTTTCTTTCTGGATGTTTTTTTACAGAATGCTACAAATGAATTCTATCCTTTACCTCCTGACATAGACAATCTTTAATATGTATATTAAAGCAGGTATGGGAGGGGGGGGGGCTTGCGAAGACAGTGTCTAGTTTTTCGGCTAGTACGTAAAACCGAGGGCCCATGTACACATTGGTGTGCAGATTGATGTGCTGTCCTGCCAAAATGTACCTTACAGCACACTGCGTGGTGTTTGTCCCTTTTTTAGTGTTTACGAAAAGTTAGCGCTTCTAACTATAAAGGATAAAATTTGTTTGTGTCGCTGAATCTCGGTGCTATAGGTTTAAAATGATCTACGTGCCAATAGATTTATAAAGGTGTCGAATTAAATGTATGACTGTCCATAAATTGACACCTATCAAAGTAAAAGTTGAGAAGTGTGAAATTATAATGGATGAATCATGTCCAGTTTCTCTCTAATGTCCATCTTGTAAATAATACATAGTCATTGTCCATTAAATAATCATGTCTTCACATTATCATTGTCCTGGCCATGTTCATCTTAAAATATTTTCACGGCTATTTCACTTATTCCCATTAATGGCCGAAAAAACAAGTTTGTCTTGTTCCGTTTTGTTCCTTAATGGCGATGTCGTCTACTAGACTAGCCAATATTTCTTAATGTCATTTCTGGTTGGTCAGCGCCTTTTGTCACCAAGTAGACACTGATGTATAAAACCCCTACACGGCTCCCTACAGTTAAACCCTTGAGGCTGATATTATATCTGCCCCGCCTCCTGCCGGCAACCTTAAAGACCTCTTTGTTTGGGTAGGGATTAACCCTTTACAAGCGATAATGTGTGACAAATGAAACCTCTTCAACCACCTTAACAAACGATTCCGATCTTATAATAGATCTAGCGATGACATTTGATCAAGTTTAGGTGAAGTTTGGGGTCGTTTCAATTATTACGTGTTAAACATGGCGGATCCTTCTTCTTCTATTAGTGTTCAACGTCCGCTTTCACAGAAGGTGACATCGCAGACAAGTTGTCTGTTTATTATGCCGGAGTAAACCCAGGAGGTTGCGACGGTGCCCCGAACACCTCCAAGATACATTTGACTCGCCAGATAGAGCTCGAAGCTACCCTACCACCTCTATCAGGTATCAGATAAAAATATTAAATTGATATCCTATAGATATAATATTAGACGTCACCGGTTATACGTCACGGATAATCTATACGTCATAGGTTCTGTAAACGTCACCGGTTATACGTCACGGATAATCTAAACGTCATAGGTTCTGTATACGTCACCGGTTCCATATCTGAAAGGGACAGCTAGTACGCCAAATTTCTCGGAGTGATTGTAAATTTCAAAGAATTGATGTTAGGGGAGATCGGGTTGATAGTCTTATATTTAAATCACAAGTCTGTGTGGTCTAAAGCGTGAACTGCAGATCATAAAGTCTGTCACCGTGTCGTGGTTTGGACCCCAGGCGTGCCTAAACGCGAACGAATTGTTGAAATAGTGATATGCATATCGCCGACCGAGAATTAACTACCGGTACTTCTATCCAAACAGAACTGAGGAGAATAAGTTTTAAGTTTCGGGTTCCTATATGTCTCTCAGCATGGATACCAATGTTAGTTACATGCAAATAGCCAGACCAAAATCTGTAAAAGAAACCAAAATATAGAATACCGATACTACAAACAAGAAATATGTTAGATAGAACAAGTTAATGCTCGGTCGACGATATGCCAGTCCAGAAATAGTCTAGTTTGTACCGAAGGGCACCTACCGCTAGACCCCATTACCGCCACCCAACATCTCTTACGAATTCGAATCTTTGAAATTTGATATCCTTGATCTCACTCTCCAGGTATCCATACAGTATGGGGAACAATTGATCCGATATCTTATCACAAACAATAACTCTAATAGATGAACAGATTTACCATTTAAATATATTCAAATTCATTCACTTACTTAGGTCTTATCACCCGGATATTATTCACCAGAAGTCGGCTCGTTTGTAGTTCTGTTTTTACTCATGAATATGCAAATTATGATCACGTGATTTTGATTGATGGGTGTAATTTCCTACGTCTATGTTTGTGAATAAAAGATATATTTTAATATCAAACTGGATTATTTAAATGATGAATTTGCTAGAATTTCTATATATTAATATTGTATTCGATTGTTTAGTTAATGGAGTAGGTCGATTTAGGATGTTTGGAATCTGTTGTTTGGTTTATCCAGTGATGTAGATGAGAACAGTAGGTGTTAAATAAACCGTCGTTTGATCTGTGAAGTAATACGATGCTGATCACAACAGGGGGTTTTCGTTCAGCGAGTTCGGTCTTCTGGCGTTAAAATGTCATGGCTACACATCGTGATGCTGTAATGTTTTCTTGACTTGCAGAGATCATTGGAACATTTGTAAGAATAGCTTTAATTGTTTGCTTGATAAAGACGAGGGTGCAATCGCCGAAACGTTGCACGTTAATAAACAAGTTATTGTTATTCCATAACTGTTATTACATTAGTGAGCTTTAATCGTTAATTCGTTAAATTGTTGGAAATGGCTCACAAAACCCCATCTTATCGGAAGGTTGACACCAGATCTACATTTCCATACGGCAACTGCACACGCGACTGGTCTTGAATACTCACGACTTACACATTCATATTCCATGATGAGTTGTGGTAGAGCTGTTTACTGGTCAAGTTCCGCGAAAATACTGACTATAATATACACAAGATAACCACGAATTCAGAAATAAAATGACAGAGGCAATACTACCTACTCTTATCTGACACGATATCTTTTACGTGCACGCCAATCTGTACACAGAGATTTGATGTTTTGAGGTCGTTACTTGCCCCCCCCCCCCTCAAAAAAAATAATTACAGACAAGGGGAAACCAAGCCGGAAAATCCCTAAGAACTTTCATTGAGCCACCGTTGCTCCCGGTCAGATTCAGATAAAAGCAAAGACCACAGATTTCTAATACAGGTATAAACATATATCATATCATGATGAGTTATAAATATATTGTTTTCACTGTGCTAACACCAACAAGATGTTTTAAACAGAACACTGACCAGAGGTCATCAACACTGGTCCAGAAAGGGTCAGCAATAATCGTTTTCCGCTTGGTCAGACGTCTGGACCCCGGGCGGTCAGACATACTGAGCAGATCATAACAAATAAAAACAAGATAAATTTATATTTTATTATAATGGGTCTGACGGGTGGTCAGTTGTAATAAATCAGATCATCAAGGTTCTCCTTTTCATCTGTGTTGTATTTTGTACAACATGCTCTTTTCAACTCCCAATTTGTATCTGTCCCCTATCTATCAAACCCGACATGCTTCATACTATTGTTGTTATCATAATATCCATTATCTTCTGATGATTATCTTTTGATGTAGGCCTGTGTGATTTCGGGAGCTGCTCTGGCTCAGTAAGTAAGACGCTAGCTCTCTTAACAGAAGGTCCGGGGCCCGATTCCGATGATGGTCGAGAGACTTCCTCGGTTTTTTTCTAACGTGGTTCCCCATGCCAGTGGACGCAGGACGTAATCCTTGGCAAGTACAGTGTCTAGTCTTTCGGGGGAGTCGAAAAACCGCGTAGAAAATTTGGCGTGCACGTGAAAGAACCATTTGACAGTTTGAATTGGAAATAGTGCGCTGTCCGGTCAAAATTTCTCTCATAACGGATTAGCCGTGTCGGTGTAGAAAAGTAGGCTGTTGAACCCGTTTCATTTCTGACTTTTATCTTTAGAAGTAGGGCTTTATGATCTGGAGCAACGGTGGCTCGGTGCATTGGGCACTTGCTGCTCACTAACAAAGGGACCGAGCAATTACCCCTTACGCTCGGGATGGGACGAAGGACTGGGATTCCTTGTTACAGATTGGCGTAAACTTAAAGACACCTTGGCAGTCACAATTCAATGATCGTCTCTGTTCGGGACGAGATCCCTTATTGCACACCGGATAGCTCGTGTGGTGTTGAATAGTAAGACTTTAAATCCCATTTCCTTTCAGTCTCTCACAGCACAATTCTGAAGTGAGGCGAAAGGGAGGGACGTTAAACCCCATTCCATCTCATTGCCTTATCTGGCTAGATTTGACCAAAATCAAGGCTGTGTGTCGGACTGTGAGGTCATTTATAAAAGTTCAAAGTAATAATGTCAGCTTTGGTAAATCTTTCACCTTCTTCGTCTTCTAAAAACAAAATTGTTTATTCGCGGCAACAAATCTCATAAAAGACCACCGACATTTTATACGAATCTCCCGTGAACCCTTCGTTAATCTCCTACCTCATTAGTCACAGACAACAATTGATATTGATCTCTCCTTAACATTTTATACTTTCGATTTAAACGTTTTTAAATCTTTCTCGACAAACAACACAGATTGGGGGGTATTCAATAATTCACGGTTTATTTAAACGTTTTTAAATCTTTCTCGACAAACAATACAGATCGGGGGATATTCAATAATTCACGGTGCATTATAACTACAGGTATATTTATAATTTATAACCCGGGAAACTCACCTGTCGGTTTACACCTTACACAATAGACGAGACGTCATAACTCATCCGCCCAGTCAAGACCGTCAGCATGGATGATATATATTCATTGTGGATCAAAAATCTGTTTTAATCTAGCGGTTATAGAAAGAGAAAGGTCTTAAAGAAGGATAAATTCCAATATGATTAAAACACATCCTATTTCGTTTCGTTTTTTATAGTTCACGAAACGAAATTTTAACCAGATTGGTTTCTTCGGTCAGAATTCTCGCAGCTGGATATTATTTAACCCGGAAGTGAAATATTTAAATCTTTAGATGAACTTAAAGAGAAGATAGGGTTTTAGTTTACGGTTTTTGCGTCTCCCTCAGAACTAGACGAGTTTCCTTGTCTATTCAAGTATAAACCATTCCGAGGGACATTCTCGGCCAAGACCAGAATCGAACCGGGTTATTGAGCCAGCACTATACTCATCGATCCACTGTGCGCCCACGTGATGTTTGAAGCATTGGCATGTTTATCGCAACACAATTATTCTAGTGAGTACAGATGCAGTTTGTGTAAAGGTGGTAAGAAAAACAAGAGTTATTTCATCTTGTGTAGGGGGTGGGGGGGGCACATGCAGGGAATGTCGAGAAATAACCATTTCAAGATATGCTTGAGACGGCCTATATTGTTCCGACAAACTAATGATCTGTTAGAATTCATAATTAAAAATATTGAACGTCGAGTCAAGGAGAATCGTCTCAACCAGACAACAAAAACTTTAATGAGATCTGATAAAAATACATGGACAGCCGGTCCGTCATATTCCATCAAATCACACATCTTAAATACAACCTATTATACTCGAGGTAAATCAGGAGAACACAAAACACAAAGACACCGCACAAAATACTAAAAACAAGTGTCCAGAAGTCATCAACACAAAACAAAGGAGTCAGTTTGTGCTTTCCCAAAGACAAGGATTTAAAAAATATGAATCAATTTATGAAAAAAATGAGAAGCGTGAAACAGGATTATTTTGAAAACAAATATAAATGTTGTGGACAAAGGGAAGACAAGACTCAAGGGCCAATAAAGGGGGGTAATTAACAGATCTGTTCTTGTGTGAAAGAGGTACAAATGGTGTTAATAATGCGATCTTTGGTCTCTAGAGGTGAGATTGTTTGATAGAAGCAGATGGTTTTAAGTGGACAACTTGTAGATTCACTGGTTCGTGACAATTGTCTTGTAGAATTTGCTGAATGGCGATTGATATGTAAACCATTATCACTTGTACGTAGAAGTAATTAAAAGAAATAAATTGCATGCAATATATTCCTTCTAAAATGATACTATTATTTTGGTGTTAGACTTTTGTAACGTCGTCTTTGTATCAGTCGGGTGGTCATGGACGCGCAATGAGGAGGTCTCACTTTCGAGAACGATTCGCAGAATTTCGCAGTCTGCTTTTCCCGTGTCAGTGGTACAGGGTCTGGCCTTTGCAGGGAAAGCGTCTAGTTGTTAGGATGGGACGAAAACCGAGGTCATAAATGTAAGTACCGCAATGTAAACCAAAGGTCCTTGCATTTACAAAAAGCCCTATACATGTACATTGATTCGACTGGCGGCTCCTCATCCCTATGGTAGCACATGTTGTAAGGATGATAATAGCCATCAGAGTGGACATTAAAGGAAATTATTAGATTTCTGTTGAACTAATTATAAAACATTATCACTATACAAATCATCTGCTGACCCCTGACCTGACACGTCAACAAATCATCACCTACGTCATGCTAAATATCGACATTGTATCAATGTTCACTTCATTTCATTGGATAAGTAGACAAGCACCTGCTGCTGTGAAATAAACATCCGATATCCGATAAAATGAAACCCTTTGATCTCATCACTTGACTTATAGCTTTAAATCCATGATGGCTGTTATCACCTCACGTGCACTTCACTTTAATCATTTTAAATCTTATTGTCGAGTGTTTTAATCTTAAGGTCGGCATGTTCCTGAAGTTGTAAAGATCTTGAGAATCAATCCACGGTCTGCAGCTAGTCATGTTCAAGGTTGCCTTATCTTGTCGAGTTCTTGTTAGTTGTAAATTATTTGAAATGAGAAGAATTCGACGAGCCTAACAGATGATAAAATGCAGATTATGAAACCATGAAAGCTGGAATTGGTATATCGGATGCATTAAAAGCGGCTATCGTTGTCCAACATTCAGGGCAGTGGAGATAATATTTATGTGCCTGAGCAATACATATTTTGCCCCCACCCCCAACATCAGAAAATTTCATCTGAATTTCCGTTGTGGTCCCCCCTTGTCAGTTTTCTAGGTCCCGTGTTAGCGCGATCTGAACGACGGACTCACCGTACCTGCAGAGAAGTGACTCTGACACAGTGAATAGCCATGATATCCATATGACGTTATCTAAACGTCACAGGTCATGAGGTCCCATCAACAAACAATTTATGTCAGCATTACAAGACAATGTTGTTACATTGTAAACAAGCCTTCCTGCAGCCTTTATGGCTGTATAATCCTCACAGCCATAACGTCTTACCGCTTCTTCCAATGATTTTTCACAGAAATATCATCTACAACTCTAGATTTGACGTCGGCATATTGGCACTATTGTGTGCTTCGGTCGTGTCTATTTCGGATATACACAATCAATTCTGTTAATGTTTTTAGCATGGGGATTGACTAATAGTTTATTTATTTCAGTTCTAAACAAAAATTTAAAACTTTAACGCAATTTTTAAAACATAGCCAAATTCTGGCTGGGATTACTGAGCAAAATGGCCATTCATTGTATACATGCGAAAAAAAAAGCCAGTTACCATTTACTTTTCGTACGTTAGTTACGTGCGGCGTTAGCGGTTGAAATTGGATGCCCGTTTCATTAGCCTTGTCGGTTTTTCAGGACGGGGGCCTGGCACGGACAATGTGTAGTTGTTGGGATAGGACATCAAATCGAGGTCCTGTGTTAAAAGTTGGAATTCTAAATAAGAGTAGGCCGTAGCCCAGTCGGTGCAGGAGACTAGGACGATAAACCCCATTTTATTTTATTAGATTACATTTTTATTGGATATTTTTGTGATAAGACCTAACCATCAAGTTTGAAGTTAGACATATACCGTTTCACAACTACGTCTTTAATTTTATGATGTAAAAGACCGGGGAGTCTTCCCACAGTAAAACAAACACATAAACCGCTGCTGTGGTCTAATGTTGTATAACATAGATAATAAAAGTATTTAAATGATTTAATTTAAAACGTTTAATAGATATATGGTAAGTATTCATACTACAGTAAACCATGGATATATAGCTTTACTGGCGACAATTTACCTATAAAAAAAAACTCGGTCATTTGTAGATATATCATATTAGTAGTGAACCCATTTTCCCTTCCATTTTTCTTCGTACATTTCCCTTGTCAGTGGTACAAGTCGGGTGTGATACGAAATGGGGTTTAACGTCCTACTGTTCTGCTCCGAACTAGGCTAATGAAGACGGGCATACGCCATATAGTGTACTATGAGGGAAATTGTGCCCTGACAGATGCACTACAGCCTACTCTTATATCGAATTCCAACTGTCAAGGGATCTTTTAGCTATCCCATTCGAACGGCTAGATAGCTGTCGTTGTCAGACTCCCAATACTGCATCACTGAAAAGGGGGAACCACGCCGGAAAATCGGTATGAGCTTTCTCGACCAATGCAAGGATCGAACACCCGACAGATATATTTGAATTTTATGAGAGAACACATAATTTATTGACACATACAGTTATTCTTAAACAAACCCCAACAGATGTGGTACTTTATTAACCTCAGTGCCTCGTGGGCCTCAAGATCTTTAATAGTCGAGTTTTATTCACTGAGGATGACCGGCAAATTAACCCTTCAGAGGACATAACACTTCACAAAAAATAGGAAATAAAAAATACCGAACGCCCACCAGGAGGTCTGATAATGGGTGCTATACCTTTTTAAACCCCAGCTAGCGGCCATTAGGACAGAATTAACCCCTGCTGTGTAATTACAAGCCTATAAACCATGTCCATTTCACGGTAAGTTACGTCACAGCATGGATGACGTGCAAATTGAAAGGGTTAATAAGAGTTTATTTGGACATATACGTCACTTCTTCTATCCTTATTAGGTTTGACGGCCATTGTTGTTTATGAATGGCAGTACTAACATCAAGGGTATTAATTTTACGACCTGGGCAGGGTGAGAAAATTAGTGCTTTAATATCACTCACATAAATCAGTGGGCCTTTTCCCTGCCATGGGAGAGAATGACTGGACAAAGACTACCCTTTATACACAACCAGAGATAGAGGAACTTTGTCTATAAGTCCTTGTCGTTTGACTATAGATTAAATTAATGGGGGTCAGTCATCAGATATATTCATATTCCGCTCAGAAAGAGTGGCTATACAAAAGCCAAATTTAATATAAGAGAGAGAAGAGGTGTGTGTGTGTGTGTGTGTGGAGGGGGGGGGCGGGTAACGCCCACTCAATACAAACTAAGTCATTTCGGGACCAGGTTCAATTTTACTTCAATAATTCGCTTGCGCATAGGGGTCAGACTAGGAACTGAATACATTTTTGCTCCCGTGGTTTACCAGTAGACGTGGGTGGGTGGGGGTCAGTCATATTATTTTTGATATTTACGAATCCTGTCGTATTAATGTTATACTGGGATGGGGGGGGGTGCACGAGGTTAGACAGCCGACCCTACACCTTGTCACGTACAACCGGGGAATGGAAACCATGCTAGTTGACTCAATGACAGACCTTATGATACAGCACGCACGTGCTAACCAATCGGCCATCCAACAACCTTGCCCTCACACAATTTTAAACAAGTGGTTTATATCTCAATTTCTCCATTCGCATAAATAATAAACGAAATACATTAGACACACAATACAGGAAGTTGTAGATTTTGAGTTTGACTTTCTCGGATACATGTATAAGAATGGAATGACTCGGGATAAGAGTTAGTTGGGATATTAGCCAGAATAACTGTTTCATTAAAAAAAAGTACCACGTATGTTTAGATTCCTTCATTTGTATTTTATCCTAGGGGTATAGTCATTTGAGATATAAATTACTACGATCTACGATAGGCGATAGACGCTTTTACTCCTTATTATGTACAACCTTTTGGACTCAATGACAGGTCACCTTCTGACCTAAAGCCCAAACGTTAGACTCCCCCACCTCTATTATGCTGCATATGTTTGCCACCCAACCCCCATTTACCTCAGTTCAAAACAGCAAAGTGCGCTTGGCAAGGACAT
This sequence comes from Patella ulyssiponensis, assembly GCA_963678685.1. NCBI lineage: Eukaryota > Metazoa > Mollusca > Gastropoda > Patellidae > Patella > Patella ulyssiponensis. The sequence goes on from OY783225.1 coordinate 7,447,109, forward strand.
TCACGTATACATATTTTGTCGGGACAGGCCTATTGTGGAATTTGGGGATAGGAATATTAATTCTACAGTGGTGACGAATCAAAATTTCTTTCCGCTACTTCTTAAACCATCAAAACACCTTAAATAAACATTGAAACTAAAGATAAAATTATCCACTTGAATTACCCACTAATTCCTACCCATGCCTGGCCTCCATTAAATTAGTCGATTTTTCTTTGTGCGTCTGGGACGGCCATCTTGCCCGAGGCTGTTAATCTGAACTAGGATTGTGGGACGGGTCAGCTAACGTCGTACATATTAAATAAATACGAGTTGGATATTCTGTATGATTAATTTCGTAGAATTCTACCTGTTTATTTAATTGATAAATCAGCCAGGTATAAACACCAGGTAATACCTGTACCAACAAAGGTCAAGGTTATAGAACGTCATCATCCTCAGGCAATGTTAATTACCCCCCTTGTTTTTACAAGAATTAATGCGTTGGTGTAATATTTGGCACTCAATCACATAAATTTGTATTTTGATAAAATCAGAGAACTTAATATACCCAATGTTTCTCCCGGAATCTATGTTCGCAACTAGAGTGTTTTTTCTGGGAACCTTTAGTTCCGCAAACCCCATTTTATAGCGAGACTGACAAGGAAAATTCCCTTATAGTTTGGATTGGACCAGAAATGAGGGTTGACTGTATCGTACACGTGAGAGAACCCTTGCCAATTGGAGTTCGAGGAAGATTATGTGGAAACATGGCTGTTCCGACAAAAATATTGCCCAAGCAGCATTGCATACGCGACACACCATATGCCTGACACAATATAGCCCGGCTGAAGCTGACGTGCCATAAAACCACATATCATTTCATTTCATTGCATACGTGACCATTAAAATGAAACATACCATGCTAGTCTCAAAATGGCCGACATATTATATTCATTTCCATTCCATTCTATACCCATGCTATATGACTATCAAGCTATACAATAAATTGCCCAGTTCCTTCCATTTCCACCCTACCCCCTTCCATTTCCTCCATTTTCCACATTACCCTCCTCCCTGTCCTTTTCTTTTCTTCTATTTCCATTGCCCCCCCCCTTCGTCCCCGATTCCCTAGCGTCCCCACGATTCCGTTCCTTTGTGTACCCACACTATATGAATATCACGCTACCAGAAATTGTTTAAAGGATTGCGAAATATTTTCCCGTGTTCGTTAATCAATCTAATCTCTCTGATGTAGATTTATTATTACTATTTATTCAAGTGGTCAATTACTGTCATTCAACTACGCTTTTTACACCATTTCATGTTTAATATCTGTCCAAGAAGGATCAAAGCCCACTCAGTTCAATGATGCGTAAATAAAATGCTTAAGATAAAACAAGTTTTACTTTAAAAAAAAACCCAACAAAAAAACATGGTCGAATATTTACCTTTAAGATTATGGCGCAGGTGTTTAACTTTTGTGGTCTTGTACAAGTCCCGACTTGTAAGTAAATACTTAGGATCTTTATTTCAACAAATTGAGATAAATACATATTAGTATAAATTAATGATGATAATTGTGTTCCGGACAAGGACAATATAAATTGATAAATATAGTGCTAATACTTGAAAGATAATAGATACATTCGTCTCACTCTACACCGCCTGTAAGGTAAATACTCCATCGTAGTAATTCGTATCCCAAGTGTAAATGCCCCGGGGTAAAAATAAAGAGGATGGAAGAAATCTGAATACATATTTAGTTCGAACATCATCATTTTTTTTTAAATGAAATAGCTGAAATTCTACTCCGACTAAATCTCAATTTGAAACATAATTATTATCTATAATCAACTGTTTGAATGAATGGAAGGGGTTCGGTGGCCGAGTGGGTGAATGTGTCCGCTTTAGGTCATAAGGTTTGTCATTCAGTCAAGTGGGATGGTTTCGATTCCTTCCTTGTTTACGTGACAATGGTCCCCCGGTGTTTCCCCAGTGTTAAAGACCCATATGCGCAAACGAACTGTCATAGTGTATCTTTGTATATATTTTATTATATGATTTATGTTAATCTAGTAATTGACCAATGTCCGAATTGATATCTCACTAATCTTTCAAGTCTTTTAACTATTTTATTTTAAATTTAATGTAACGATATATATTACGTAATTATAGTTAACCCGCGTTCTTGCTATGTCCATATCTTCTTCTGTATTTAAGCATCTGTTTCCTATGTGCAATTCAACATCTTATCAAATATCATTATATAATTATTTTAATCCTAAGCTTGTATATATGTTCTATATTCTACTGTAACTTTAGTCTGGTGACCGGCTCGCCCTAGCGATACCTATCTCGTTATTGTGACCGTTAGCCAGTTTTGGACACTTGTTATTAAAATTACAATTTTAGCTATTTATCTGAGTTTTCGTCGTTAGTGTTGAAATAAGCTACCACTCCCAGAAAACAACACTACGGCAGAACTATTGGAATAAAACTGAACCATATACGATAGTCCCGAAATGGCCCCTCGTTTCAATTGCAGTCAGGAAAGAGTATTCCTCTCTCTTATAGTACACTGTATGGCGCATGTCCGTCTTCTTTAGCCCGGTTGGTGCACGAAAATAGGACGTTAAACCCCACTGATACTAAATAAAGAATGTGTAAAATCTATGATTAAGACAGTAGGACGTCTATTTTTAAGAAGCAATGATTCTCAGATCTTACAATTACTGGGGTTAATTGTAGGTTATAATCAAGGGTCGCACTTCACTTCAAGGATTTCCAGATCTTTGAAGTTAATGAGAGAATCAAAAACACCATTTAGCACCATTTTCGTCTGTTATCTTGATGTTGAATGTGTCTAGATCTAAAAGATATATGATAATAAACAGATAGACTGGTCCGTGGATCCCTTGATTTATATTTAAATTTGTTGTTTATTTCTTGCAATTTTGTAGTTTGTCCTGTCCGCAGGTTTAGTTTTGCGTGCAGTGTAGTTACTGTTAATGTTCGGTGATTCCTGGTAATATAAGCTCTACATAGGCTTATTTACAAGCATACAAATGTGTTCACGGACCATTCAAACAACTAGGCACTGTTCAATGCCAGACCACTGACAAGGGGAAAACCACGGCGGAAAATCTCGAGAATCTTTCTCGAGCAACATCAGGAGCGAACTCGAGACCTTTTGGTCAGTGAGCCAGACTCACTAACTGATCCACCGTTTAGATCTAATTGATAAGGCCACCTTCAGGTTCTGTTAAAGATGTAAACAGAGCTAGCGCTAATTCCAACCCTAACCCTAACCCTGGACCTACCACCAATGCTTACCCTAACCCTAACCTACAATCGCGCCAACGATCACTTGCCTTAACCTTATTTACATCTCAGCGACCTTGACGAAAATTGAGTTTGCCTTAACAAATAGATTTAGCCCTACACCACCACTTCTTCCAACACGGCGAATACAGATCGTTTATGGTAATTCCCCCATTGGAATATTGATAAAAGATTTTGTAGAATTTCCTTGATTTATCGTAAAATAAAATTCATACAATAAAAAATACCAGATTAAATGTAAATAATGAAATATGTTTATGAATTAATTCCGGGCCTTTTTGTGAAAGGTTTGAATGCTGGGATGTGTCCATGAATTAATGGCGGGTCTATTTGGTCGTTTGGTCGAACTATGGCCATCAATAAAAACACTATGTCTGCATTGCTGTTGGTATTGACACAACGGATCATAGGAAAAAATCAAAGCTTGTTCATATTAATCTTCTGATGACCCTTTGAACAAAGGTCGCCAAAAACAATTTGAGGGGAATATTTGAAATAAGGACAAGGCTAAATCTATTATCGATGATATCCAACTTTAACACAAAAATCACGAAGATTTAATTTATAGGTGCTAAACCTCTTTAAGTTCAAAATAAAGCATTGAATTGGGTTGCTTTTATGTGTTTCATTAGTGGGGGTTGGGCGAATGGTAAGCACGTCCGCGTGTTATCACAAGGTCTGCCATTGAGTCATCTGGCTTGGTTTCGATTTCCCGGTTTTCAATTGGCGTGGTTTCGATTCCCCGGTTGTACGTGACAAGGATTAGGGTCGCCTGTTCGAACCCATGGGTTTTCTCCTGTTTCTCATGTTTCCTCCCACTGCTATAAGACAATTACGCGCAACCATATTATTGAAATGAATTTGAACCATATTTTTGTCCCAAAATTACCTAGTTTGGGTTGAGATAGTACAAGCTCTATTCGATTACAATTTTTGCGGTTTTTTCGTAATTATAAGTCCGTTTATTTACTTTACTTTAAGTTTTGGGTTTAGATTTAGCATTTATTGATACCTCTTTTTTAGTATTATCGGTGGACAAACACTAAAACAACTTTAAATCAATCTAGTTAAATCAATAGTTTATTTTGAATCCAGGGGGCATCAATTAACAAGGCAATAAGTCTATGAAGGCAGCAATGATTTGAAGTCATGACGGTAATAAGTCTATGTTAGCAGCAATAATTTGAAGTCATAAATCAGTTTTTAATCATACCAATTAGTGGAGGCTTTTGGAAATTTAATAAAATTGTGGATGATCATAATATAATATGTTTTTAGTTAATGCCAAAGACGGGACTTGTTTGCTTTTTACATAGATTAATTATAATATTGTTACTTTAACAAAACCTGGACGTGGTTGGATTTTTTTTAATAGATTAAATAGCCTACTAACTTGATAGTTTAACAAAGACTACGTGGTTGTTTTTATATCCGCATTTAGCTACTGTAACACAGATAGGATGTGGTTAGTTATTATAAATTAATGATAATATTCGCCCTTTAAACGTTGAAAGTTTATAAATCTATATAACATGTTTAGTTTAGTTTGTCGTGGTTTATTCTGATAAGCGGTTTTAAATTCCAGTATTTCTGATTACCTGTAGATTGTCTTCTGGTTCCAGTTTACAATAAAAAAAAGCTCGAATATCTCTAGAGAAAATATTAGCTTAAACTATATCAGAGTATCCTATTTGTTTTTCATTTCTAAAATTTCTCCTCATAACGCACTGTATGGTGTATACTCGTCGTGATTAGCACAGTCGGTGCATAACAGTAGGACGTTAAACCCATATTCTTTTCATTTTTATTTCCAGACATTTGATAAATTACAGAATAAAAACATTGACTCGTTTACTTTTCATGTTTTGTTTTGGCCTAGACCATTTTGGTACATTGCATAAAGGCAAATAATTGACGAGAAATTTCAGATATGAAATAAAATTAGTTTTAGTGTTGTACTTTTCTGCATTAAAAAGGTACAGTGTAGAATTCAGGCAATAATGCCAAAATGGATACATTTACTTAGTACTAGTATTGATCACTATTTCCTTTCGGTTCTCGATAAACATGTTATACGTCTCTCCGCTCTGCTTTACCAACCACATGGAACTTAATACCCGCTGTTCTCCAAAGACGTAAATTAACATTCTCTATGTAGTACATGCAGTGCGAACAGAATTATTTTCTTCTTCACGCTGTCACCTTTACATGACAGAGGACAGTGTATAGTCTATCGGATGGGTCGTCAAAACCGAGGTTACGTTTACACATTTGAATTCGAAAGCAGACCGTAGCGACGCTGTCCGGGAAACCATAAAAAATAGAACATAACTTTTGCTTGTATCCTCTTTCCCTTAGTGTATCATAAATATTAATCAAATGTTTTTCTAATATACTTTGACCTCGGGTCATACATAGAGCAGAGGTCATAGGTCAGTGTATAAATGAACCGGTCAAACATAAATAAAATTTAAGCGACAAGATTTTAAATTTTTCAACAGAGGGAAAGTAGATTGAGGATATATAATTTATAAAGTAAACATGTATTTATCCAGTTTTTATAATGATATGCATAGACCGCGGGTCATACATGGAACAGAGGTCAGAGGTCAGTGTATAAATTTAAATTTTTCAAGAGATGGAAAGTAGATTAGAGATATATAATTTATAAAGTAAACATGTATTTATCAACTATTCTATGATTTATTGTGAGTACTGGACAATATAAATAACTCACCAGTTAAGTAATTGACCAGGTCAGTGAAAGATAGCTAGAGCGGTATATTTTGAGACTAACACGTGGTGCGTGGGTATTTTCCGGATCCTTCTGTTTTCTCTTACTGCCAGAGATCGAAACGCAAGTGAATGTTTAAAATGAAACTTAACCATAATGTTAATATACGTTTGTGTAACTAGTTTGTGTCGCGTTGACGTCAAACTGTGTGCCTGTCTGTCTGTCTGTCTGTGTCTCTCTCTCTCTGTCTCTCTCTCTCTCTCTCTCTTTTAATTTGTCAGAATCTAATCGTCTTAATTACTATCTAATAAACATTTTTCTGTCCTTATTTTTGTTTACACAATATAAAATGTTTATGGCTTCTTTTTTTTAAAGAGTTATTCTGGTGGCATAACAACAACACATTAAAACAAAACTTTTTCCAAAAGCATGTCTTGAACAAACAACCTCTCCATTAAATCACATTTTAATCCACATGTAAACAAACTAAAGACAGGAATAAAACCCTGTTGAAATTACCATTTCAAAAATGAATATTTGTTCGGAGTTATGAGCCTTAAAACAACGATGTTAATCTTTAAATGACATGCATTTAGCGATCGGGAAACACATTAACAGAACACAGTTTTTGATGGGAAACAATCACTGGTTTATCAAGCACAAATGACGATAAGAGGATACTTGTCGAAACGTCGTGTTTTTAGAATAAACCAGTGATTGTTTCCCATAAAAACCGTGTTCTGATAAACGATGGTAGACATATTGAAATACTGTAAAACACACGATAAGGTGTGATAAATGTGACAAGTTAATTTGAAATATGTGGAAGATGTTTTTATGGACTGACACTAAACTTTATGATACGTGTAATAAATAGGGTATTTTAAACAAGCAGCGCCAAATTCTTAATTGATTCCCCAAATTGAACTCTCTAGACTAAACAATAATGGATAGATCATTATCATTTAAAATGTAATCATTACAATTACTTTCTCATTTTATATTAACCTAACTTTTTACGCACAAGTAGCTGGAGAGTGGGACGGTGGCGTGCGTCATTGAGTCAAGTGGCGTGGTTGCGACTCATCGGTTGTACGTGACAAGGAGTAGGGTCGCCTGTCCGACCTCGTGTTTTTTCCGGGTTCCGCGGTTTCCACCCACTGCTAGAGACCCCATCGCGCAAGCATTTTATTGATATAAAATTGAACCGTATGTTAGTCCCAAAATTCCTAGTTTGTGTCGAGAGAACGTTAAGCCCCATTTCTACCTCAATCTTTAACCAACAAACGATAGTGGTTTGATTCACAGTGTCGACGTTTGTTGAAGCTGATGTTAAATTCCAGATAACAGAAACAACGGTTCTTCAAAAGGCGATGTCAAATTGCAACTATTGTAAATTTATATAATTAAAAATCGACATATTATAAACGTATAACACAGCTAGTGTAGGACGTTTCTACCAGTGGGCATATCGGACAGCTATTTTGGTAGTAAGTGGACGTTACGGCAATCTGCAAGTTTCTATGTTTTTCCCTTTAAATGTCGTTAAAACTTACTTTACTTACTTTCAATTTTTTTAAAAATAATTGTGAGTACTGGAACATTGGCCGAAACGTCCTCGTTCGGAAAATCAACTTGCCATTACATCCTAGGTCAAAATATCCTACTGGCCAAATTGTCGACTGACCGAAACGTCCGTCCACCAATACAGCATATCCAATATAATTGTATTTTAAGGGTAGTGTCCCTCAGATTAGTTAGTAGAAGGGCACCCGACCCACCCCACCCCTTACTTCCCAAACAAATTTCATCTGCACCTGTATTGCATTCCATTGATGCGTCGAGCAGACAGATTCTAGATCGACTAAAGTCACGTTGCAGCACTTTAAAGAAGTAAAATATCAAATATATAGTTTAATAACAAGTTGTTTGTCATCTCAATATGTGAACTATGATTTATAGAAACCAATAAATCTCTGGGTGTTGTGAAAGTTAAAACCTATATGTATTAAACAAACACAGTTGTACAATAATCTCTTCAATATTGACATAGAAAACAAGAAGAATTCAATAATGGCGGATGTTTTATGTTTCTGACGATTTTAGGATATTTTTAAATCTAAATAAACACGAGTGAAGTAAATAAAATTTCAACAAACATCTGGGGCCTCGTTCCTCAAAACAATTGTAACCCTACAATAGTTGTGAGTCACTACAAACCAATTGTAACTTTTATTTACAATCACTACATTGTTCCTCAAAGCAATTGTAAGTTACAATAGTTGTAAGTTACAATCAATTCTGTAAGTTACTATGACCGTCTGTAACCTATACTTACAATCGATTGTAGTGGAATGCAAAATGGCGTTATTTGTTGCAATACAACAACAAAAGAAGGCAAAGATTGGTCCTGCTAGGATATTCAGGGACAGGACCCGTGTTTTAGATCATCTTCTCTGATGTTGATATATTCTCCCGCTATAGGATGACGAGGTTGTCAATTTTTAAGCTGATTAACATGCTGGAACCACGTCTGTCTTCCAAGACAAAGCGTTCTCACGCACTCAGCGTTGAAAACAAAGTCTTGATAACGCTAAGATTTCTTGCAAAAGGGGGATTTTTTTCGGAGTTGGGGGACATCCACGGCACGGCGAAGTTGAGCGTCTCTCGATTTTTCTCACCTTCGCATACAGAAGATCACGATTGTAAGTTTACAATCGCACGATTTACAATTGCTAGACTTACAATTCCCTTACAATAGCTTTGAGGAACGCAATTGAACTGTTACTTACGATAGTTGTAAAGTTGATTGTAGCTGTTACAACTATTGTAGGATACAATCGTTTTGAGGAACTACACCCAGAATGGATTAGTCGATACTTCCCCTTTATAGCACAATTTTGAGAGACAGAGACAGAGAGCAAGAGACAGAGAGAGAGACAGAGAGAGAGCTAAGTCATTTCGGGACTAACACATGGTTCAATTTCATTCCAATGTGCGTAGGGGTCTTTAGCATTGGGAGGAAACTGGGGGACCCGAAGAAAACCCACGAGGTTAGACAAGCAATCCTACTCTTTGTCACGTACAGTTGACCCAATGACAGACCTTGTGATACAGCGCGCACGTGTACGGCGTATACTCTTCTTCATTAGCCCATTCGGAGCAGAACAGTAGGACGTTAAACCCCATTTCATTTCATGTCCATCAAGGAAACCCACGCGAATGGGCTGGCGACTCTTCTAGGAATCGAAACCATGCCACCTGACTTCGTGACAGACCTAATGCCCTAAAGTGCACGCGTTGAACCATTCATGCACCCATGCCCATTTGATGAATGGCCGCTGTGTATAAGAGTAATAGAATGTTTTATCAATCAAAAGCTAATTTGTGTATCTCATTTAATATATTATATAGTTTTATATTATTTAAAACAACAACAGTCGACGAAGAATGAACAAATGGATGAAAACAAAAGGTTATTGTGTATTCTGTTGGAAATCTAGAAACGGGCTTTTTCTTCCATGATGTTTAATCTGATATACTTTGTGAAACAGAAAAGAATTGTGGAATCTTGAACGGGTGTAAATTATAATGTCTCTAAATGAGAGAATAAGTTTGAAATGCCAGCGAATAATATGGATTACATAAAGACTGTTTCCCCAACATTTATGGACATCGAACCTACCCCAAAGCCCTTCATGCAATCCCATCTAACCCTAACCAAACCGTAAGCCGAACCCTGTTGTGCACAAAGGGCTGGCAACAAAGGTGCAGTACAATGTGCTTCAGGCTCAGATCCAGGATTTTGTCGAGGAGTGGGGGCATACATACCAATCTTAAAAAGAAACTAAAATCTGGGAATCCCATTGCTGACTGCAGGTGCTGGTCTGGACAGCGATGACCAGTCTCACAGGGGCTGAAATAAAATTTAACCATACTATGTTAGTCTCGAAATGGTCTTATTAGTGTCGAATGGCCTAATGGTTAACCTGTACGCGTTTGACCTATTTTGTGTCGACTGGACGTTAAATCCCACTTTTCACTCTTTCTCAAACATGTTCGTCTTCATTAACCCGTTGAATTTCGAAAAGAAGGACGTTAAAACACATTTCATTTAATTTCATTTAATTCATTTAATTATATAACATAATAATAAAATAATCAAATTATTCGTGTGCGTAAAATGAAAAAAAATGAAAGAGCGATATTCAAAGTTAACAGCCAAATAATTATTGACCTCTGACATTTGACCCTTGTCAGGGGCGGATCCAGGAATTTTTGCAGGAGGGGGTTTGCCAGGTTTCTGTTACGGAAATCTGCCATCATCGTCTCTAAATTACATAGGCATACACACAAATTGAGCTTTTTAAACATAGGAAATCATTTTTATACTGATGTAGGATCACTTTGTGATGTAATTTCATTGATGCAAGGCAGGGACCCCCCCCCCCTCTGGATCCGCGCCTGCTTGTTATACTCTATCCGGGTTATCTTTTCCCATTTAGTATCAAGACTGACCGTTTTACGTGCACTTGACTTTTGACACCCCTAAAGCTTTAAAACATGTTTCTTTGTGTTTCGTTTTTTAACGATTCCAGTGTAATTTCAAAGTGACCTATCGTTTTATTTTAACAAGCCACTGGCGATATATTCTCATTGTTATTTCCTACTTCATGTTTCCTTTGTGAAATTTTATGATCTCGGAAACCCTGTAGTTAAAATGCATTTTGATATTATTATGTGTTTTTAAATGTTTCGTGTTTGAGTAAAAGAAACAAATCCTGTCATTTATAAAAGCCACGAGCAATGGTTTTATTGTAGGCCTAGTGGCCCCCTACTTGAGCATTTTACGACTTTCTCAACTAAGCCATCAGTTTTGTTAAACTTTAAATGAATTAACAAAACAAAATATTTACGGGAAACAATCACTGGTTTTATTCCAAAACCACGACGTTTCGACGTTTCATATGAATTGTCTAAGGCATTATTTTTTGTTATATTTCTTCGAACCACCTTCACAATTGTAAAAACTCGAGCATGGGTGATTTGATCGCCGATCAGTTCTACAATATGAAGGAAATTTTGCTCGGACAGCGGCACTACAGCTTACTCTTATATCGAATTCCAAGTTTCAAGGGATCTTTTACGTGCACGCCAATGTGTCGGAGGACCTCGTTTTTCGGCCCATCCGAAAGGGGGAACAACGCAAGGAAATCTGGATGAACATTCTCGGCCAATGCAGGGATCAAACACCCGACCCTCAGACTAACGAGTCAGCGTCTTGCCCACTTAGCCACCGTGAATCCTTGTTGATTTCTAATGGCTAGAACCTTGAATAAACCTTCCGAACGAATGGATTTGGGTTTAACGGCTAGTCGACTCATCTTGAGACTAGCATATAGTGAATTGTTTTTTCGTTGCTTGTGATGCGAGTTGACATATTCCCCACCATTTCCTCTTCGAATTTCAACTGGCAGGGCATCTTTTACGTGCACTGCCAATATGTACACAGGACCGCGTTTTTTTTATTAGATCCGCACGACTAGACACTTCCCTGACAAGTGAGAATCTGCCTTGGAAAGTTCGAAAGCTCCTTCTAATACTGACGCCAGATTCAAGCAACGACGTGCCGGGTAAGGAGAGGGGGGGGGGCGATTTGTAACATGTCACGATATGGGTATATTTCACACAGGTTATCGTTAGACTGTAAGGGGGGGGGGGGGCGGGCGGGAGCAAAATCTCTAGGCCCATGTCGTGATCCCTTCATTTGACCCCTCGTTTAGAATCCAGTGTCCGAGCCCGACAATCTCAGCGCTACCCTATCTCAGTCCCTGGACCAGGTCGAAATACACCAAATTTCTTCAAATTTAGGAATTCGGCCACCACAGTCAATACAGTTTGTTGAAGAGAATCCTGGAGAAACTAGAAAATCATTTAGCATAGTTTCTATCTAAATGTATACAGCGCGGCTAAATTAAACTAATAATATAATATATATATCCCACGTTTGACGGCAAGCCAAGGACATAAAAACGTTAACAACTTTTCTAGCATTTATTTCAAACGGTCAGAACATTCAGAATAATAAATCTTTCAATCCCAAGACATGAACCACTTGAAAACTTTTCTAATAATTCATGTATTAACACGAGAAGCGTCCATTATCTCCCACTTAGCAGCTTTATAACCCGCATAATGTTCTAGCTTATTGCCGAACTCTAACCTCGACTCTATTCACAAACAGAGGAGCGAAATCGCTTAAAGCTAAATTGGGATTTTTTTTCTTTTCAATTATTGGATATCGTCAATGAGAGATGCCGAACTTTGACCTGGATAAAGCCTGCTACAAAGAGCACACCGAGCCTTTAAGCCAGATCAGGACTTTGACGCTGTCCGCTGTATTCCATTTATTATGACCATGAATGACCAGCGTGTCCCCTGGAGGCGTTTTAACGGCCTACCCGATGATTAGAACCATTGTTGGCTGTTTTTATGACCACTCGAAGAGTTTACCCTAGTGAAGGAGAAACAGATTGTGTTTATTGTGGGTGTAGAAATATCAACAGATATAAAACTAACATTGAATACTAGTAAATATATCCTTTATATCTATACTAATCATTACTATACAGTACAGCAGGTGCCCGTTCAGTACAACTATCATTAATATCTGTATATTACATTACAGGTATAGCATGGTCATTATAAAATCAAATCAAGCCTACGTTGATTAATAGAGAGAAATGTGGTCTAACGTCCACTTATTTCTGGACTATCACATGGTTCAATTTTATTTCGATAATCCGCTTGCGTGTAGGGGTCTTTAACAGTAGGAGGATACCGGAGGAACAGTGGAAAACCCACGAGGTTGGACAAGCGACCGTGCGCATTGTCACGTACAAGCAGGGAATCGAAACCATGGCAGTTGACTCAGTGACATACCTTATGATACAGTGCGCACGCGCTAACTATTCAGCCAATCAACCCTCGCGTGGTTTAATAATAGAGAATTCCAGGTTTAGAAATTTAATGAAATGAAATGGGGTTTAAAGTGAGCTAATGGAGACGGGTATTCATCATGCAGTGTGATGTGAGGGAAAGTTTGCCCGGACAGCGGCACTGCGGCCTACTCTTATTTCAAATATTTCAAATTCCAACTGTCATTGGGTTTTTTACCTACATGTCCATGTGTAGGCCTACACGGGAACGCCTATGCGTTTTCTTTTGTCAGGCCCTCCGTCCTAAACCACGGAGAAGAGGGAATCACGCTGAAAACCCCGATGTACAAAGAGATTGAACACGAGACCTACAAATTAGCGACAATGCGCTTTACTCTCTACAATTTGAGGCCCTATGCCTCAACCAGCAAAGCCTATTTTTAAATCCAGTGGGCCTACTAATCAAAACACGTAGAAAATATCAGAGAATATTTGATACGACAATTTAAACAATCTGTTCAATTGAAATGACACGACGATCAAGCTTAATGTATTTATATGAGTCAAATTAGTAAGATCTAATAACCCAGGCCGCAGATAACACAAGGCGTAAAGTGACTTTTCATGTTTAATTTTCTGATTAGCTTTTAAATCTGTCACTTGATATCCGTGACTAAAAGGATTATCTGTGGGGGGTTGTCTACTCTTTTCGCCACCTAGTGTTAGTGGGGGCGCTAATTGATCCAGAGATTTGATAAAGTCAGATTCTGTTATTATCAATTAATGACTTTAATTCGTTTGTTTTAGGCACCGGGTCTGTTGTTCGCTGATGTTATTGATTTACAGCTGTGAGTGCTTTATTCCGATTCTTCCTATTCTGATCGCAGCCGCCGTGGCTCAGTGAGTAAGGCGATGAATCGGTCGCCAACCTGTAGGTCCCGTGTTCGATCCCGGTGTTCATCAGTGTATAGTCAAAAAAATGACGAGGTCCCGTGTACACATTGCTGTCCGGGCAAAATTCTCCCCATAGCACACTGCATTAGCCCATTCGGGGCGGAAAAGTAGGACGTTAAACCTTCCAGCACGTAAAAGAACACTTGGCTCTTTGAACTCTATATACGACTAGCCCGGGTAAAATTTCCCCCCATAGCACACCGCACTAGCCCTGTCGAAGTAGAACAATAGGACGTTAAGCCGCATTTCATTTTATTTCGTGTACAAATTCCAAGCACAAGTATTGTATGCAGCCGTATCTAACCTACATCCTGAAACTTAAATAAACAAGATAATTCCTAAAGTTGACCCATGAAACCAATGGGCGCTGGAAACAATGTAGCCATTCACTAGTCCAGTTGACCAGAGATGACCCAAATCCGGTCTTAAATCCTTTAATCTGTGGCTATGATAATCCGTCTTCTAGACCTAATAAGATCGGTATATCAAAGGCGTTTGTGAAAACACCTCAAAGAGAGCTTAGCCACTTTCACTTTCAGCTTACAGGGGGCTTTAGAATCTTGTAATTTGTGTATAAAACGGCGGGAAAATGGAACCCAGGGTGGTTCAAAGACTTTTCTTGTTTTATTTTCCATCAAAAGAGACAAGTGATAGCAAGTACTCATGGACTATCGTTAATCGCTGATAATAGACATGTTTGTCTTTTAATGGATTAAGAGGAATTATATTATTGGTTATAATGTATATGGTGGCTTGATATGGAGACGTGAAACCTACCCTGTAGGCCTACCTACAGGTACGTACGTAGTAAACCATGTATTGAACAATACGTGTACTGGAAATAATTCAGATAATATGACGAAACGCTTTTTGTTTAGACTGTCTTCATTCGCCAATTCGGGGTAAAAGAGTAGGACGTTAAACCCCACTTCATTTCTATTCATTTAGTGTTTAGAATTTGTCAAATCATGTAATTTTAACGGCTGTGAAATAAAATGGGAGCATCATGTAATTTTAACGGCAGTCCCATTATTAAAGGGATTTGAAATAAAATGGGGGGAGGGTAACGTCCACGCCATCCAAACTAGGTCATTTCGGTTCAATATCTTGTCAATAATTCGCTTGCGTGTAGGGGTCTTTAGCAGACCCTGAGAAAACTCACGAGGTTTGACAGGCGATCCTAATACTTGCTCTAAAGCAAGCACCTTTTGCTCTAAAGCACACGCCTTAAACTATTGCCTCCCCCCCTCCGAAAATTGTGGTCAAGGTTTACAACTCCAATAATCTTTCTTGAAGTATCTATAATTATATTCAGTCATCTAGAACCTGTAGGCCTTCTTTTCACTTGGTAAAGTATAGAGGGGAGACACGGTGGGTAAGACGCTGGCTCGCTAGTCTGGAGGTCGCGTGCGCGATCCTAACATTGGCCGAGAAAGTTCATCCATTTTCAGTGATGCAGGCAGAATGGAGGGCGTGACAAGAACAGATGTCTAGTCGTTCGGATGGGACGATAAATTGAAGTCTCGTGTACACATTGACGTGTACGTAAAACATCCCTTTCACTCACAGCACATTGTCTGGCGTATGCCCGTTTTCACTAGCCCAGTTCAGAGCAGAACAGTAGGACGTTTCATTTCATTTTATTTCACTTGGTAAAGTATAATGAAACCGGTGCTGACATGTCATTATGGCGTCTTGTTATTTTAACGATAAGATCTCAACTCAGCTGTGACCATACGCCCATCTTGAACCCTGACCCCACTGCCAGATGTCACGGCCAGTTCATCGCCATCTTTATTTCCGCCAAGGTTCCAGCGATTCCGGAAACCCCCGAAGACATCTTCTTGAATATCCTGTACTCTTGAACCGAACACGAGAGTCTTGTGAAACTCTGATCCCCGTAGCCTAGAGTGATAAGAAACTTCAAAAACGTTTTCAATCAATGAACCTATTGTGGAGCTTTGATCTTATCCATGCCAGCCTTCTGTACTTATAGTAGATCGGATCAACCAAACTCCTCACTGCTGCCAACATGGGTTCAATGACTGAACAACCAAGCTCTTCTCTGTCTCCTACAAGGGATCAAGGGCTTTTACGACGTTGGCCTTGGGGATCGCGTCCGTCCATGCACTTGACGTCCAGAATTTTCTAACCTTCGGGCAGAACGAAGGCGTTCTATCTGGCACTACACTTATACCCCCAGGGCGGATTTTAAATGACTGTAATTTTAAATTAAGGAGAAAATTTGAAACGTCATCAACTAGCCCCGAGAGATGTCGAACTGAGGAACAATATGCATTAATGCTAATTATTATTCGACAAATTTAAGTTGCAACAATTTCCATTTTCCTCAGGGGGGTTATAGACGAAGAACAATATTGACTATCATTTAGCGTGACCAAATGACTACCGAATAATGCCTCCAGTATCCCCCAAATTGTATTCTGGACAATCTGTTGGAATAATCTTTGATATTAATGAAGACCTCATGTTTAAGTGGCTAATTTCTAACTTGATGACACGTGCAAGATCGCGGCGGATCGGATTTTGAACATGGCCACGCGTATTAAGGACTAATTTTAAAAACATTCCTTAATGCTTTAGCCCAAAAACCAAAAAAACAAACCACAGTGTCTTCTGATTATGCTATTCATTTGATTTGGAAAGATCGGTCGATTTCTGTAAAAAGAACTGGCGATTTTCAGATTGGCAGAATTACAGATATCAAATGATCTAATCTACAGCCCGGGTGGTTTCGTCGTAACCGGGGGGGGGGGGGGTCTAGTGGTTTAACGAATGCGCGTTGTATCAGGCAGTCTGCCATTGAGTGAACTGGCGTGGTTTCAATTCCCCGGTAGTACATGACTAGGCAGGCGCGGATACAGAGGGGAGCGCACCCGGCGCACGCCCCCTCTATTTTTTTGCGGTGGCGAACAATTTTTAGCTCCATACATTCTCGCGGGAAAGGAGAACAAAAACAGTTTAGGTTGGAAATCGTAATTTGCAGTACTAGCATGAAATTAGTCCTTGTGGGCATTTTAGTCCACTCAAAATCACGGGTCGGGCTTCGCACTCCCAAGTGGGGGCAGCGCCCCCCCCCCTTTCTGAAAATCCTGGATCCGCCCCTGCTAGGAGTAGGGTGGACCGGTACAACCTCGTGGGTTTTCTCCAAGTCCTCCGGTTTCCCCCTCACTACCAAAGACCACTACGTAGAAGTGAATTATTGAAATACAATCGAACCATTTGTTAGCAACAGAAATAAAAGCAGAAATAAGTCTGTAAATCAGAATAATATAATGTCATTAATCATACATGGTTTTTGTCGGATGTTAAAAAAAATAAACTTCATTCTCTACCTCCTATGACGGCGAGGAAAAAAGACAAGGACTGTTCAGATTAATTCTTTTTCGTGAACCAAATTTTAATAAACTGAATTATTTACAACAATTTAAAATACTGATGATAAATAAAAATATAGAAATTTTAAAATGTTTAGGAGCTTTTGTATAGAATTCGTTTATGTCTCTGTAAAGTATGTATGTTTATATAATTATATACATGTATGTATCAATTATTTATGTTATTGTGGGTTTTTATCTCCGTGTACCTACAATTCGTTCATGTCTTTGTGAAGTTTTGTAAAATTATGTCCATGTGTGTATCCTTTGTTTTATGTATATTTTTATTATTTTTATTTGTATATGCACATGGCCTCGTTAGGTTGTTATGCAAAAAAGTTTCTTCTTCTTCTTCTTCTTCTTCTTCTTCTATAGCATAGATTTGTACAAGCTGTAAGTTTATCTCTCTGTCTACCTATGATGATGTATGTTTGTTTATTTGTTTCGTATTCATACATGCATTGTAACACTCGGCAAACCTCGGAAGATTTCGGACAATCTAAACTCGGCTGTAGGATGAATTCCGCCATATTGGATGAAACATGGCTGCGCCCATTCCGAACACAAGTTGGCGACCTATTTGGCTAGCGACCTATTCGACCGATCCAGCTGTAAGATAATGACGAAATTACACTTCTATTCTGAGCTAAAGGAATGGATAAAAAATAATATATTCTACTTCCATTTGATAGACATAACGTTGGATTTTATTGGTTGATAAATAGATGAGTTAAGGCGACTGTTGTCTTTATTCTAAATAGGTTTCCAACGAACAGGTTGCAGCTCGATCGGTCGAATAGGTCGCTAGCCGAATAGGTTACCAATTTGTGTAATAGCGTCAAGTTTTCCTGTTAAAGTAAACCGGTAGCCGCATCGCAAATGTATGGGCGCAGGTACATATCACTTACTGTCATACAGCCGAGGCTAGATGTAGTTTTTTGGCGCAATATGGCCCGGTTGGAGCTGACGTGCCATTAAACAACATTTCATTCATTATTTAGATGTAGTTTACGGAATCTGCCGAGATTTGCCGAGTGGCATTGTAAGGCTCTTCATGCAATAAAGTTTCTTCTTGTAGTTCTATATTACATAAGCGATGTTTAACATCTGACCTGATATATCTTCTTGTTTTAACTGTATGTGAGTTGTGGTAGGTCTATTGGTGAAGATATCAGCCAGCCATCCTCTTGTTATAGAGACAGGTTAAATAATGTTAATTGTTTCACCAGATCAAACAACAACACAAGAACAACAAACATAAACCCGTTAAAGAGACATGCTGTCAATAGTTTCCCGTCCCTCTAACCAAGAGAGCGAGAGGGAAAGGTGGGAGGGGATTTAACGTCCGCTTAACACAAACGAGGTGATTTCGGGACTAACACATGGTTCAATTTTATTTAAATAATTCGCTTGCGAGAGAGAGAGAGAAAGAGAAATGGGATTTAAAGTCCACTCGACACAAACTAGGTCATTTTGGGACTAAGATATGGTTTGAATTTCATTTCAATAATTCCCTATCTCCATGCCACATACGCTCACACCAGAGATCGAAACCACAGCCGCAAGCCAGAGGTGACCGGCCAGCTAGAGGTCGAAGCGCGGCACTCTAGGCCACTAAAAACATCCCAACCCCCAAATAATATTTTGCAGTCGGAGGAAACCGGAAGACCCGGATAAAACCCACGAGGTTGGACAGGCGAGCCTACTCCTTGTCACTTACAACCGGGGAATAGACACCATACCGGTTGACTCAACGACAGACCTTATGATACAGCGCGCACGTGCTAACCATTCGGCCTTTCAAAACCCTACACTAACCGAAAATAAAAAAAAAGAAATGGGGTTTAGCGTTCTACTGTCCCGCACCGATTTGGATAATGAAGGCTGACATACGCCATACTGTGTGCCGTGAGGGAAAACTAACTGCCCCAGACAATCGCTCTACTGCATGCTCATATCTAAGTCTACCTCTTTTCCGTGCAGGGGGGGTGGGATGACCTAGTGGTCTAGAGTGCCGCGCTTCGACCTATAGCTGGCCGGTCACCTCTGGCTTGCGGCTGTGGTTTCGCTCCCTATAGTGTAAGCGTATGTGGCATGGAGATAGGGGCGCCTTCTCAACCTCGTGGGTTTCCTCCGGGCACTCCGGTTTCCTCCCACTGCTAAAGACCCCTAAGCGAATTATTGAAATAAAAATGACCTGGTTGTGTCGAGTGGACGTTAAATCCATTTCTCCCTCCCTCTCTTTTCCGTGCAAGCCAATGTGTACCCGGGACCGATTTTTGTCCAATCCGAACGACTAGACAGTTGTCCTTGTAAGGCCCTCCACCCTGCACCACTGACAATTTAAGTGGGAAAGCACTGCGGAAAATTCCGGGGGCAATTCTCGGCCCAGACCGGGAACGAACCTGAGACCTCCAAGCTAGTGTGCCAGCGTCTTACTCACTAAGAAACCGCGCCTAGGAACTAACTTGAAATGGGGTATAAAGCTCTGCCTTTCATACCCCATGCAGTGTGGTATGGGGGATGTTTATCTACGGCCTGCTATAGTCGTTCAATTTCCAACTGCCAGGGGATCTTTAATTTGCCTCCTATGGTATACACGAGACCTGGGAAATTACGTCCCATCCGAACAACTATACGTTTGTCATGCCAATGTCCCCACTCTGCACCACAGGCAGGATTAAAACAAGCTGGATAATCTCGATGAACTTTCTCGGTGATCACCGGGATCGAATCTGGTCATCTCCAATAGAAGGCTTGATCTCCGTACATCATATCAAGATGTTGTAAAACTCCCACTCGTTGTTTCGGGAACATGGGTCATTCATTTGTCAACAGGCACAGTCGGCCATTGGTCTCGGGCCCCATGGAAAGTAATTTGTAACGTAGCGTGCCAGTGTATATCGGGCATTTCAGTATATAATATATTGAAAACCAAATACCAAATACAATGAGTATAGGCGCACATTTCTATAAAGTTGGGGCCGACTGATGAGTTTGACACAGGGCCCACAGGTAGTATAATCCGACTGTTTGTCTGGTTATTAAGCGTCATACTAACTGTAGGGGCTGAGTGAGAGGGACGCATGGTTTTGAATTTTTGCGCCCACTTTAGTTTTGAGAGAGAGAGAGAGAGAGAGAAATGGGGTTTAACGTCCACTCGACACAACTAGGTCATTTCGGGACTAACATATGGTTTTCAATTTTATTTCAATAATTCGCTTGCGCGTAGGGGTCTTTAGCAGTGGGAGGAAACCGGAGTGCCCGGAGGAAACCCACGAGGTTGAGAAGGCGCCCCTATCTCCATGCCACATACGCTCACACCAGGGCTCGAAACCACAGCCGCAAGCCAGAGGTGACCGGCCAGCTAGAGGTCGAAGCGCGGCACTCTAGACCACTAGGCCATGCCACCCCCTCCCCTTTAGTTTTGGGCAAAAATTATGCGGTTTCAAACATTATAATCATAATGCCTAACCAGTATCATAACGAGGGTCAGGTATATGCTATAAATCGTCTCTAGCATGTTTCGCGTTACCCAATGGGGGGGGGGGATTCCCCGCACAGACATAGGAATATAAATATTGTTCGGGTGGTTTTTTATGGGCGGACGGGATCTTGTTCCTCGTGCAAAATCAAAATCATGGATCACCAAGCCCCACGCTGACTGAGAGACCATGGCTTGTTGAAAAGGTACGACTGGATGTCTCTTTAATTTTAGCGAGTTGTTGAACCTCGACAATGGTTTACAGTTGTTAAAATCACTCACACTCCATCTCTCCACTTTTCTCAACTAACAATTTCTCTTTACACAAAATACAAACGGCTTACAGTTAGGCATTTTATACTATGATGTCCCATTCAGACACTCCGCGAACGCAAATGTTAACGTTGCCCAAGCCTTGGTAAAAATAGTAACACCTCTCTTTTAACGGCGTTGCCTTTTAAATCGCGACATATCACCCTTTGCACCGTGTCGCCTGGGGTGAGGACCAGAGAATCCGGAGAAACACCACGAGACTGGACCCCACTCCTTGTCACGTGCATGTGGAAACCATGGCAATGACAGACCTTATGATCTAAATAACACGTGTTAGATCACTAGGCCACACTAGGCCACCCCTTCTCCGAAAAGCCATGGACAAACACTTCATAGGCCTACTATTATTCTAAATGCCGAATTTTGATTATCCAGTGCCGATAACAAGCCCTGTAAATGATCTGTGAAACTTCAGCTCACCAACAAACTTATTTTTTGAATTGGTGTCTGAAATAATAACACATAATTACGTTCTCAAAAGAATGAAATTTATTATGAATGTAATTTCATCCTGATCGTGGACGCTGACATTCTAATTAATAATTAATTCTATTGATATGGCAGGTTTCCGTGCAAGGATCAAAGATAATGTATTTTAAACGAGAATATAAGATAAAAATAATATTAATATTTCAGATCCAATTCCCTATGAAAACAACCCGTTACATGGTCTGTTGTAAATCTCGTATTAATTAACGTCTGTTTCATCTCAAGAGTTGGATAATTAGTTGATCGAGCATTGGGCGTGGGGTGTCTGCTTTTCGTCTCATTTGACAGCCATGGGAGAAAAAAAAGATAGAAAAATTACTTATTCTTTGGATTTGAGATATGAGATTGGATTTTGGCTATAGCTAATTTCAAATCAGTCACGTTTGACAGATTTCGCCAGAAGTCTCAGTCGAATAGCGTCTGGTTATTCCTGTTCATAGCAATATTGAAGGGATTCGAAATCCTGGAAATGGCGATCATCGAGGATAGTGGTATAGGGGAGACAACTCCATTTAAGAAACTAAATCCCCACAATTTGAATTATTATAGCCTACTGTTTGAACTACCAAGCACCTTAAAAACATTTCATGTCACGTTGAAACTAACACGGTACTTTTTTTGTTAAAATAAAAATGGCTATTATATAAGCCTTGCACAGGCATTTATCAGGCGCGGATTTTTGTGGTGGCGAACAATTTTTAGCTCCATATATTCTCGGAGTAAAGGGGAGCCAAAATAGTTTAGGTTGGAAATACAGTACTAGTATGAAATTAGTCCTTGTGGGCATTTTATCCACTCAAAAATCACGGGCTGGGCTTCGCACTCCCAAGTGGGCGCAGCATGCCCTCCTTTTCTGAAAATCCTGGATCCGCCCTTGTTTATAGCACTTTGGAGGTAGGCCTATTCTTAAAGGAAAATGAAAAGGGGTTAGCATCCTATTGTTCTACGTACAACATCACCAATAATAAAAACTTTATTATCAAAAGGTAGAACAATACAGGTTACACTGTGATTTGACATGTCACAAGAAATCAACAACAACTTACAGAGACCATAAAAACTTAACATAGGCCATGCACAATTTACTATCAATACACATACATGTATATATACATATTTATACAGGCAAGCACTACAAGATAGATTCAAGCTATTCACTGATGCAGCAACAATTACTCTGAATGGCATAAGATTCGAATAAGATAGAAAGGTGATCATACCACACTGCTGACTTTCCTATAAAAACGTATATATCATCGATCCATGCCCTAAAGTACCTAAATCAATAAATGATACACAACGACCCAGTCCAAACAAGCTGTAGGGAAACTAGTTCCTGTTTACAACACACACCCCAATTTTTTAAAAAAGATTCTTCCCCCCAAAACCACTCCCCAAACTACATTGAAAAGATAATGAAATGAATTAAGACAACAGGGACCAGACGAAAAAGAACTAAATAAAAAAAAAAGAAATAGAGACAGTTATAGGAACGGTCTACACAAAAAAATTGCATTCATTCTGATTTCATAAAACTCGCATGAAACTTGACGTAGTCGCTACCACTGACCTGGAGAAAACCCACGAAGTTGGACAGACGACCCTACTCCTGTCGCGTACACTTGAGGAATCGAAAACCATGCCAGTTATTCAATGACAGACCTGATGATACAGCGCACACACATGCTAAACATTCGGCCAGTCAGCATTCGTCTTCCTTCATCAACCTTTCCACAAATTTGTTTGGATGTCTAATTTTCTAAATATTTCATTTAGAACAGTTTGAGTGCGAGTCAACATTGGCTTAAATAAACCATTACCAAGTTTTTCACAACATATTCTGGTACTTCAATTCTCTAAATAGGCCTACAGTAGTTTAAACAAATCACTTGTTTAAGATTTGATATCTTGTTTAAGAAATTGTCTCTGAGCTTTAATAGCTTGATTATAAAGAGCTAGATCCAAGCCGTCGACACATCGAACAACTCTAGCTCGTAAAGTAACGTCAAGGCTCCTGTCAACACCCTCCAACTCCCCTATAAACTGAAACAAGCTCCCCAGTTTTTCAGGAAAGGGTTCGATGAGTCGAGTGTCAATTAACAAGCTTTTATTAGATCTTGGATCAACTAAAACTGCTGTGCTCGACTCCGTGTTGTGTCTTTCCAGTCTGAAATGTAAATTTATTGAAATGTTGTTTTTAATTACACAAATTGGTCCGTCTAGATCTGATAAGGACAATCTGATTAAAATACAGGCCCCGAGTTCACAAAGCATTCAAAGACTTATGTTATAAATTTACTCAAAATTGTTCACCTTATTTCAATTAAAATATAGCCCTTTATAAAACTTTGTTATTATATCAAATACATTAATAAGAAACCGTGTGCAAAGTTTTGTGTTTCTGGATCAAAGATATTTCTCATCAACAGTGATTGAAAGTTGAGTAAATTCTTAACCTAAAGTCTGAGAATACTTTGTGAACTCGGGTCCTGATCTAAATTGCATTTCATTTTTTTATACTTTCGATGGCCTACACTACATGAACATCTGATTGGTTGTAGTGGAAGGTCACTACAAGAGTGGCTTCCCATTGTCTGTCGGTGCGCGTAAAAGAAAGCTCAAGTTGAATTAGAAATAAGAGTAGTGTCGGGTCAAAGAATGGGCAAAATGTCCTTATTAGCACATTGTATGGTGTACGTCTGTTTTCATTAGCTCAGTCTGAGCAGAAAGGTAGCATCTTACTCATTGAGATACTGCAGTGAAATGGGGTTTAACATCCTACTGCTCTGTTCCAACTGGGCTAATGAAGACAGGCATATATATGATATGCCATAGTCCTATAAGGGACATTTTACCCATGCATGCGCATGCGGCACTATGGCCTACTCTTGTATCAAATTCCAACTGCCAAGGGATCTTTGAAGTGCATGCTAAGCCAATGTCTAAACAGGACCTCGGTTTTTAGTCCCATCCAAACCACTAGACAGCTGAGATGTACTTGTGATGCCCTCTGACTAGCACCACTAATAAGGTCAAACCATGCAGGAAAATACTGATGAACTTTCTCGGCCAACACTTGGAACTCTGATTAAGCTTATAGTATAAGGTTTTGTCTATAATTTCGTTTCGGAAAATATTGATGAATAATTCATATTTTTACACAACCAGATAAACTTCAGGCTCTTCCTTTTCTAAATATATATAACAACGATATTTATACCTCCCTGTGACCCTAACGGATTTCCCATCTACCGAACTATTAGCCATTGAAATTGTTTCATGTATTTCTTCAATAAAAAGAACTTTCCCGCAGGGAGGAATACTTCGATCATCCATCGTTTCCCGCCGGTTGCGTTAACCATCTGTATTATGTTCCGAAACGAAATTTCACGCTAACGGCAACGGCCAGTAAATGTGATAATCTACGAGTACCGACCACACACTTTCTTCCATTTCAAGTTCATCAAAAAGAGGTAGAATTGAGAAAAAAATACTGTATTAGATTGGGGAAAAACAATATTGGATGTAAGATTCTTCTTACATTGTCCTTGAGTTGTCTTACCGATAGTTCAAGTCTTATCGCTGAAGTTAAGCAGCGCCCTCTGTAAACATTAAGAAAATTATATCCCCCTGAAAATGGCCGAGATCAACCTGGCATTCAATAGCCACCAGACAATAAGACCTTTTACCAGACGTCAACTCAGAATGCAATTAGGAATTTGCTGGATGACCATGACTTCAGTGAGATCACGTGCTCTGTTTGGGCTTATCCCAGCCTTCGATAAATAAAATAAATTGAAAGTAATCTATTTTTAGTAACTAGGTTATTGTTTGATGGCGACGAATTTTTAGCTCAAAATAAAAAGTGTTTTATCTCGTGTAAAGTGTGTTATTATGAATGTGCCAGAAAATGACAAGTATATTCAAAGAGCCACTTACTTTCCGGTGATGTATGACACGGTAACTGGAATTTCGTATTAAGACCCTTATTTTGACATTAAATCGCCCCACCCCACCACTCGAATTCAGTTAGTGCGGGCAAACTAATTTTGATCAGTTTTTAAAAAAAAAAAAATATAAATGCATTGTGCCTGAAAAAAGAAGGTATAAACTAAATAAAAGGTTGACTTTAATTTTGGATTAAGTCTCGCATTCGTACTTCAAATACACCCCCACCCCCGGTTCCCTTCGTACCACCCAACTTGGATCGCTTATTAAGGTAAGTAAATATGAATGTGCCAGAAAATTATTAATATGTTTGAAGAGAGCAATGAACAAGCTTTTCAGTGATATGTAACATCATGGCTGGAATTTCGTACTAAGAACCGTATTTTGGCACTGAATACCCCCCCCCCCTTCATAATAGAGTTAAGTACACCCAATTTTGATTTTTATTAAGGTAAGTAAATATGAATGTTCCAGAAAATTATTTATATACTTGAAGAGAGCCTTAAACAAGCTTTTCAGTGATATATAACATCATGGCTGGAATTTCGTACTAAGAACCGTATTTTGGCATTGAATACCCCCCCCCCCCTTTCATAATAGAGTTATACGAGAAGGGTTGGGGATCACATTAATTTTATACGAGAAGGGATGGGGATTACATTAATTTTTTACGAGAAGAGGTATGGGTACATTAATTTTACACGAGAACGGGTGGGGATTACATTAATTTTAGACAAGACGGGGTGAGGATTACATTAATTTTAGACGAGAAGGTTGGGGATTACATTAACTTTAGACCAAAAGGGGTGTGGATTACATTAAGAATCTACTGCCTTGTCAGTGGGATTTTTGTGTGTATTTGTCTACGTTTTCTGGGGTATTCATACGCTTACTATTAAAGACGTTTTTAGACTGCACCGTGGTGTAAATGCAAGCAAAACATAAACGCTATAATCAGGTTGATACGAAACACTGTTATGGCAAATGGTCGTTTTGGTTTGTTTTCAAAACAATAAAATGAAATGAAATTGTTTAAATAAAATTTTCATATTTTGTAAGTTCAGTGTTCTTCTTTCATGCATACGGCATACAGTGTACTATGAGGAAAATTTTGCCCGGACAGCGTCACTACGACCTACTTTCATATTCAATTCCAAATGCCAAGGTATCTGTTACGTGCATGCCAGTGTATACACGGGGTCTGTTTTTTTTGTCCTATCCTAACGACTAGAAAACTGTCCTTGTCCTCCAGAATAGCGAGTCAGCGTCTTACCCACCCCACCGTGACCCCATAGTGCAATAAAGTCTAACTGAATGCTCTGTTTGGTTTCAGAAACACCCCTGGGTCAGTTACCTGTTTTAGAAGTAGATGGGAAATTATATGCTGAATCTGGAGCGATATTTAATTACTTGGCCAGAGAACTAGGTACGTATTAATCAGTCTCACACAACTTTTGGTCTTCGAAGGAATTATTACTGGGCATAAATTCGTCCATGTATCTGTTATCACTCGTCATTTCAGTCAGTTATATAGAGGGATAACTCGTGTTTTCCTTTTGCGTTCGTCACTTCCGATTATTGAAACCTTTATTGTTCATCTATCGTAACAATGAACTCTCTGTTAAAATTATATTTCGTAAGTGTTTAATCAGTTCTATCACATATGTGATAATGACCGACACCAATTATTGTTTCTGTAGGTTTGTGTATGCACCTAACCTGGGCTAATGGAAGTTTGTGTGGTATTGGTGATTTATACAATATTATGTATTTGATAGAAACTGTTCTATATGTCTATTTGGTAATGGTGAAACTGTAGTTTATGATTAGTATTTGGTAATGGTGAAACTGTAGTTTATGATTAGTATTTAATCTAGTTGTTTCAGAGATAATGGTCATACTGTATTTTATAACATCTATTTAATCTAGGAGTTTCTATGGTAATGGCTGTATTTATTATATTAGATACCACGCAATAATTCCTTACAAGCGTTTCGTGAAAATGAAAGTAGCATACACCCAAAACTCGAGTTTCTCTGATACTCTAAATTGCAGCTTGGTGGCACCCTATGGTACCCACCAACTCCAAACAGATATATTTGTTAAAAGCATTTAAATATAATTGTTTATATACAGGTATCTATGGTAACGGTAACATTGAAGCCTTACAGATAGATATTGTTATAGGAATTGCTAAGGATTTTTATCCCAACATGATGAAAGTATTTTACACACAAGACGAAGAAGCCAAAAAGGTAACAATACCATATGGAACAACTCTATGTCAAATGACATACGTGAATTTAAAAGCTATAACTTCCACGTGCCAATAATTTAAATGTTTGTACACACCGAGAGTTGTATGATATGGCGGCAAGTAACAGGAAACTTAAAATAACATTATGCAAGAGCAAAATCTGTTTATTACAGGTCTTTCTTTAGGCCTGAGATGTTATCTAAATAATCAATTAGACATTAATTAACATATCCAGACCATAATAAAGTCTTTATGTCAAGGCTAGCCTTCGATGTTGGCGGATTAGATTCTTATATGCCGCTTAATGGCCGTTGATAATTAAATCAATCAAGTGGATAATCGAGACTATGCTGTTTATATTAATGATTTGAGTAATGATGACCGAGGCTATGTGAATATTTCAAACGCTTTGTTCTCGGCTAATATTGGACCAATTTGAGACCATAATAAACTCTTGATGTCAAGGCTAGCCTTCGATGTTGGCGGATTAAAATCCTATATGCCGCTTAATGGCCGTTGATAATTAAATCAAGTGGATAATCGAGAATATGCTGTTCATATTAATGATTGAGTAATGATGACCGAGGCTATGTGAATATTTCAAACGCCTTTTTCTCGGCTAATAGTGGATCAATTTGACTGAAATTTTCAGCGAATTACCTTTACACTATCTAGTTTTTAACTATATATAGTGAAAACTGCCATCTCTTTATCTTATCTCCCATAATGTAACTTTAAGTCTTATTGGCATCACATTTCACACGTAAAACTTTTCGCTTAACTTTTAAACAAAAATGCATTTCCCAAATCTAGACCCTTCGTTATAGACCTGAGGATAATATGATTGTCTTGTATCTTCTTCCCGCAACCGACATCATTTTGTTCATGTTTACGTTGACGCCTTATCTTATCTGGAGAGCATGCACAATAGACTGGAACAACCAGACGTTAGAAATTTACATTCGATTGAGACTTATGCAAAATTTCGGTCAATTTCTAGGAGCCATGCAGAGTTGGCTTTGAAGACGCAAAATTGTTTCTAGTATAGTATGAAAATTCTGTCTTATGTTCCTTCTTCGTAGGCCAAGACTTCTTAACATTCGCTTTAAAGTTGAGATGCTTATGAATGTACTGTGGCATAAACCCAAAAACCCAAGTATCTCACACATACTGTACGACAATCCGTGGTAATATCTAATTAGTTCCTCTAAGGTTGCATTTTCCCTTTGAAATACAGGGTATGCTGCCACAGCTGTGATAAGAAGATAGACGATGATCTGAAATGATACCAATAAAATATCAATGAAACCGTGAAAATGAAATGAAATGGGTTTAACACCCACTGTTCTGCTCCTAACTGTGCTAATGAAGACGGGCATACGTCATATAGTGTGCAATGAGGGCAATTTTGCCCGAACAGCTGAACTACAACATATTCTTATATCGAATTCCAACCGTCAAGGGATCTTTTACGTTCACGTCAATGTGTACACGGGACCTCGGCTTTTAGTACCATCCGAACGACTAGACAGTTATTCTTGTCTGGCCCTACGACCTGTATCACTGATAAGGGGGAACCACGCCGGAAAATCTGGATTAACTTTCTCGGCCAATTCAGGGGATCGATCACCCGGCCTCCAGTATAGCTAGCCCGCCCCTTACCCACTAGTCACCGTAACAAGACAGTAGCTATTTAAACTATAGCTGGATTTTATTCTTATCCAGAATTCTGTAGACAAAACTAACGTATGGGGAAACATAAATTCTCCAACACGTGCTGTAAAATTCCAGGGGAAAAATGACGTGAGAGACAAAGAAAGCGTATATTAATTAAGCTAAATACATACAGTTTTCATTCTCTTCACAGAATGCTTTCTTTAGAGAAATAAAGACCCAGCTTGTTATGCAAGTGCCAGCAATCAACTGTACAGCTATCCTCTTGTTTTGGACATGTCGACAAAAATCTTAATAATGTAAATATAACCAACAAATCTTAATACTTTGGCGACATAAGAAATCTCGAGATCTCGTCGTTTAGTGATCCGTGTTTTTGTCATTTTAAGAACTTGTTGACATCAACGCAAAAAATATTTTGTAATGTTCGGAAAATATCGCCATGCACTATATCGACATACACTACGGTGATATCGAATATGTTGACAAAGCTTAAGAACAGCAATATCTTAACGCGAAAGTGCGATCGTGGAACGACATGGCGATATACAACATAGCGCGTTGATTCAATTAAATCAGCAAAAATTGTCTTTTCAAAGTAAAATCATCGCAACGATAAGAATATGTTGAAAAATAACCTAACAATTATTACGATATCTATCGCGCTATTGACCCCTATACGCTTCCATATTAATACGAACCATGGCGCGGTTACCAAGCTTGTATTACTCGCCAATGGCGACCATGCTTTTCATGTACGACTTGCTTTGAAAACGAGCGATTCAAAGGTCCTCTTGAAATTTCGAAAAAAAATCTAACCAGCTTATATAGTCGCCGTGATGACGCGGTGGAAACGCTTGTGTAGTCCAGATAAGACGTGTGGTTGAGCGACGCGGTTTCGAGATGACCGCCGTTTAAGTGCGGAGAGATCGTGACGAGCCCGCCGCGAGAATGCTGTATAAACGCACAGGTCGCAGTAAGAACGCGACTTTTTTTAAGTTTGTAATTTTGGGACATTTTTCCGCGTTGTGTTCACGCTTGTCAACGACCTTGTGTATTTCCAAGCCGCCGTTCGGTCTCAGATCGCAGTGGGGTCACCACTCCGGTCTGACGGGCGGCATAAGATAGTTAATATATTAGACTCACAAAAAGTACACAGTTGAGTTAATTTTGAATAATTCATCACTTGTGAATGTAATCTTATGGAGATATTTGTATACAAAGTATTTATTGTTTGAAATGACTGGGTTGGTGGCATGGGGCGTGGCTTCATTGGCCCGTGCCGGTTGCGCAATAGCAATATGGCCCGGTTGCTGCTGCTCACGTCCAATTAAATAGATAGTTTTTAGTCATGCCCAACACCCCCGTCTACGACTTACATTCAATTGAAATGAGTATGATGACTAAGCAATGTGTTCATTGTATGCGTACGTAACAAACGTACGAAAATTGAATGGTAGCTGGCTTCTCTGCAGGCAGGATGAGTCCGTCGATCAGATTGCATTGCAATGTCGACCATACTGACGGCAAGTAGCGGCGAGGAATGTCCATACATAAAATCTATAAATAGACTTGGCTGTCATATTTCTATATTGATTACTCAGTTTTAAGTAATGAATTATGTACATGACTAGCTTTTGATGAGTGTACAGAGGGCTCCATATATATATAAGATGTCCATAATATAATCAGGTAGGAATATGGAATATGGATCGATAGAGACCCTGCCTTCTCTTACCTAGCCTGTAGTCACATATTATACAATGTTTACACGATCGAGAAAAAAAATACCAACTGACCCAATTTCGCAATAAAGATTAAATCACAAGGAGACAGTGAGTGTGTGGGTTTAAAAGTACATAACACACCTGCAAAAGTACATAACACACCTGTATGGCAACAGCTTATCATCATATTATTGCAAATGTCTTTGTGTAACGGGTCTTGCGATTATTCATGAGTGATTATAACTTGAGAGAATAGATTATAAATTGACAGACTGCATAGCTTTCAGAATCAATAAATGAAAAACGATTCGAGATAACTAGACGTAATAATATACCGGTGTGGAAATACGCGGCCATTTTTAATTCATTTGATATTTTTATTTGTATTTTAAGTTACTACAAGTGTGGATCAATATGTTAATTAAGTTTACCTGGTTTTTACCTGTAATGGTGCTGTTTGTTACACCTGTACATACGGCTAACGGTAAGTTAGTATACCTGTTTAATCTATAAGGGGGGTTGGATGGCCAGCAGGTGCGTGCTGTATTATAAAGCCTGTCATTGTGTTTATCGGCGTTGTTTCGAATCCGCGGTTGTACGAGACAAAGAGTAGGTTCGTCTGTCAAACCTCTCACTCCTAAAGACCCCTACGCACATGCGAAATATTAAAATAAAATTAAACCATATGTAAGTTCCAAAATGACCTAGTTTGTGTCGAGTGGACGCTAAACCACATTTTCCCCCTCTCTATCGGATAATGTACAACGTATGGGACGAAAGTTTAGGTCCATTGTAGCCTACAGATTGACCTGTACGTAAAAGATCCGTTGGCAGTTGGCCAACATTGACCTGCACATAAAAGATCCGTATTGGCAGTCGGTGTTCGATGTAAGAGTAAGAGGCCATAGAGCCGTTGTTTGGCCAAATTACTTCACTGCATTGCTTATGCCTGTCTTCATTAACAGTACACAATTTGTATGGGAAACAATCACTGGTTTTATTGTAAAAGCACGACGTTTCGACAAGTATCCTCATATCGTTATCAAGCACAATGACATTTAGTGAACTTGGGTTTAATATATAAGAGTTCATGATGCCTGTCTTCATTAGCCCTTTTTGAGCAAAGCAGTAGGGGCCCCATTTCATTTAAAATAGCATTATGCAGGAGCAAAATCTGCTTATTACAGGTCTTTCTTTAGGCCAGAGATGTTATCTAAATAATCAATTAGACATTAATTAACATATCCAGACCATAATAAACTCTTTATGTCAAGGCTAGCCTTCGATGTTGGCGGATTAAATTTTTATATGCCGCTTAATGGCCGTTAATAATTAAATCAATCAAGTGGATAATCGAGACTATGCTGTTTATGTTAATGATTTGAGTAATGATGACCGAGGCTATGTGAATATTTCAAACGCTTTTTTCTCGGCTAATAGTGGATCAATTTGACTGAAATTTTCAGCATATTATCTTTACACTATCTAGTTTTTAACTATTATAGTGAGAACTGCCATCTCTTTATCTTATCTACCATAATGTAACTTTAATTTACATTTAATACGGAAATGAAATGAAGTGAAAGTGTTTAATGTCTTATGTTGTGCTCCGATTGGGCAAATTTGGACGGGCATAACATCTTATATTGTGCTCCGATTGGGAACTGATGACGGGCATACAGATGTAGTGTACCATGAGAGAAATTGTTTAGCCACGTAGGTCGCCAGGTAACGACACATGTTGCTTTGTTGTATTCTAGATTATCGGACTCAGTATGGTTGTAAAGACCAATATATTGATAATTCCTGTCATAAGCCTGTTATTGTAATCAAGGGACAGACATCCCGTATTTAGACTCATACTATCTATTATTTGTCAGTTGTGTTCAATTTTAAATGGCTGTAACATCACAGGCTGTAGCTTTTCCCTCAACATTCCGTTGGTTCCAATCTTTGTTGGCACAACGGTTGCCACATTTGGCAATCTGTTCATCATAATTTTGGAGGTGACCGTTTAGATTTTTAGATACAGGGATTAGATGTTGACTGGGGTCTAAATGTCACTTCCGACACAATGATTGCTTTGCAGAAAGACACTTTACACCCCTATCCCTCCGCTGCAAAATCATCTGTGTCCTTGTATATGTAATAATTACTAGACTGAGTAATATTTATCATCAAATATGGACATAAATCAAAACGCTCCGCCATGTTGCTAAATTCACAGAGATGGAATAGCAAAGTAGGGCGTAAAACACCATTTTATGTCACCGAATTTAATTGTAAAGGACAAGTTTCGCATTTATCGTCAAATATTGTCAAAAAATGTCAAATATTTCGAACTCCATTTCAT
This sequence comes from Patella ulyssiponensis, assembly GCA_963678685.1. NCBI lineage: Eukaryota > Metazoa > Mollusca > Gastropoda > Patellidae > Patella > Patella ulyssiponensis. The sequence continues at coordinate 7,480,722 of OY783225.1, forward strand.
GTTACGATACATCCTTTACACCCACGTCTTCATTAGCTCCGATGGAACAGAAACAATAAGACATAAACCATTTCGAGTACCTTTCTTTTCCTTTTCAAAATAATAATATCAGTAATCCGGCAATTATAACACAAATAATTTCAATTCATATTCCTTTTGTGATCGAATTGCAGGTAAGTTTCACGACCAAAATAGCAACATTTTATGTAGCTTAATCATATTGCTTGTATTAACTACGATTTATTGACAGGCATTGAAATTGATATAAATAAGAGAAAATGAGGGTTTATGCAGTCAATAGAAACAAAGTTATTTTCGGGATTAACATTGTACAAGAATATTTCAATAATTTGCTTAAAGATACATTATGGGAGATTAGATAAAGATAGTTAAAAACAAGCTAATGTGAAGGAAATTTGCTGAAAATGTCAGTCAAAATGATCCACACACCCTCCAATGTAATTCGCGCAAGCGAATTAGTGAAATAAAAATCAAAACCACATGTTAGTCCCGAAATGACCTAGTTTGTGTCGAGTGGACGTTAAACCCCATCTCTCTCTCTCTCTCTCTCTCTCTCTCTCTCTCTCTCTCTCTCTTGCTCTCTCAATTATAATAATTGGGAATCGCGGGAGGAGGTGGGTGCCTACCACGTTCAGTTGGGTCCATGAGGTACGTCATCGTACCGACTTAAGCAATGATGATCGGGATAGGCTCAAAATTCAATCAATCTCGGTTCAAAGTTGATCATTTTGACTGACATTTTCAGCAAATTTCCTTTACATTATCTTGTTTTTAACTATCTTTATCTAATCTCCCATAATGTATCTTTAAAGTTCCAATTTCATATTTTCTAAGAAAGTCAAAACATAATTATTTCTATGTCTTTTGCTCAAAAGGTTGTCAACTCACTATTATACGATCATGGGCAAAATTTTTGGGGCATTAAAAAGGGTGACACAGGCTAATTGAGAAAATAGTTACTCAATTACCTCCCTTGTTTTCCCATTCCTCTCCATGGACGGCCATCTTCAAACGTTTGAATTTGAAGTTGAAAATGATATTTTTGCCAATTTCTCAACTGGCAATAGTGAATTATAGGATTAATAGGATTATTCTTTAACAAGGTAGGACTGTTTATAGATACCACCTATTTTAGGGCTTTATTTTAATACATTTTAAAAATATAACTTAAAAAAATGCTATTGGAACTTTAAGCAAATTATTGAAATATTCTGGTACCATGTTAATCCCGAAAATAACATAGTTTCTCTTGACTGCATAAACCCTCATTTTCTCTTATTTATATCAATTTTAATGCCAGTCAATAAATCGTAGTTAATACAAGCATACAACTATATCCTTGGAAAACTCAACGACCTGGCAAAAATTGCCCAGTCGCGTATTTTAAGCACTACCCAGATATCTTACAAGCTAGAAATGCGGTTAGGTCTATTTCATTAGGCCAACTTCAAGTTAGGTCAAACTAGGTCACGAGATATAAACAGGGCTAGCGCTGATGCAAGCCCTAACCCTTACCCTGGACCTATGCTTACCATAACCATAACCTACTATCTCGGCAACAATCACGTGCTCTAACCTCATTTGAATTACATCTCAGCGACCATGACGAAATCTTGAGTTGGCCTTAAGAAATAGAACTAGCCCCAAGAAGGAGTTGACTTTTTCACTCTCGACTGGATAATCTTCACTTGATGCCTTTCCTCGTATTGACAATAACCATAATATTTGGATCAAGACCTCCTGCCTTCATTAGGCTAGGTAAGGAGCAAAACAGTAGGACATTAAACCCCATTACATTTCATTTTATTAGGGTCAAGACCAGTAAATAGAGTCCATTGATATTTCTAATGTGTTTTATTTGCTTTTTACAGTTCGTTTAGATGGTGGTTTTAATGCCAATGAAGGAGCCATACAAGTGAACCATAACGGTGCTTGGAAATATCTATGTGATGAAGCAACACGTTATTCCTTTGAGTCACTAGAAGGAGATTTGGTATGCAAGGAACTGGGCTATATATCGGCTGGTTTCTCATCGGCTATAGTAGACCCTTCAATAGGATATTGGAAATCTAACATAACGTGTAGTCCAGACGATGTTAGCTTGATGAGTTGTAGTAATACAGGGTGGTCAGAGACTGAAACCTGTAAAACACAATCTTACACTACAATACATTGTTTTGATAATGGTGAGTAATAACCAATCTTTACTCTTTATTTCGCCAGGTCATTTCGGGACTAACGTAGGTTTCAATTTTATTTCAATAATTTGCTTTCTCGTAGGGGTGTTGAGCATTTGGAGGAAATCGGAGAACTCGAAAAATAACACGAAGCTGGACAGACAACACCTTACTCCTTGTCACGTACAACTGTGGAGTTGAAAACGCGCAATTTGGAAGCAAAATGTGGGACAATCAACAATAATTATTTAATGAGTGTATTTAATAGGTACATTAGCCGTCGTATCGGACATACGATTATCAAATATCACAGTTACAGTAATTGGAATCGGATCAAATCTGAATCTCGGTATTAGACGCTGTATCATGAAATATGTTTTTGCGTCTAATACCGAGATTCAGATTTGATCCGATTCCAATTACTGTAACTGTGATATTTGATAATCGTATGTCCGATACGACGGCTAATGTACCTATTAAATACACTCATTAAATAATTATTGTTGATTATGTCCACATATTTGTCCCACACTTTGCTTCCAAATCGGCATTCGCTCTAAATGTCCTATATTATTGTACACAATGTCATATATCAGGGGGGGTTGGGATGGCCTAGTGGTCTAGAGTGCCGCGCTTCGACCTCTAGCTGGCCGGTCGCCTCTGACTTCCGGCTGTGGTTTCAAACCTTGGTGTGAGCGTATGTGGCATGGAGATAGGGGCGCCTTCTCAACCTCGTGGGTTTCCTCCGGGCACTCCGGTTTCCTCCCACGGCTAAAGACCCCTACGCGCAAGCGAATTATTGAAATAAAATTAAACCATATGTTAGTCCCGAAATGACCTAGTTGTGTCGAGTGGACGTTAAACTCTCTCTCTCTCTCTCTCATATATCAGATTTTTAGAGCCACAAATTACAATATAGTTTTAAGTCGCCTGTTTTATAGTCAGTCAGTGTCATGTCATCAAGCCACCGTCGCTCCCTTAATAAGTTTATGTTTAGAGTTTAAGTTACGGGGGAGAGGAGGGTGGGGGGGGGGGGGGGTGAACAGTCCATCATAAGGCCAGGCCTTATTTCCGGCTTGTATATGACAAGGAGTTGGGTCGCCTGCCCAACCTCGTGTTCGTCCTGGTGCTTAGGATTATCACGTCCCTACATGATTTAGATTGAACGAAATGAATGGAATTAACTTTAACGTCCTAATTCTTTGGCCCAATCACGATAATCGAAACGGGCATACAGTGTGCTTCTGAGGAAACTTGACATACCTCGTTTACATGTTTTAACGAACTTGGTTTGCTTACGAATAGGATTTCTAATTTCAGTTAAATTCATAAATAGGGTTAATAGAGCGAGTATTGGATATGTATCTGTCTACAATGCTAACCAGAAGAAATACCAGACAGTTTGCCAGGAAGGTTTCACAGACGCAACAGCCCAGGTATTTTGTAAAGAGTATGGTTTTAAGAGCGGAAGAAAATACCCTTCATCTGGTATCAGAAATGATACTATGATGGCCACAATCTATGGTTGTACTGGAAGTGAGTCACGTCTTAGCGATTGTCCGACAGTTGCAGCTTCTGCTAGTTGTACTAATAGCCACCCCGTTGCTAGAGCCGTGTGTTTGGGGGATCTGACTATTACTGATAAAGGTGAGTCAGTCATTTATACTACTATTAGGTGAAGACAGCTTTTTTGCGTTCAAATTTAATTAAGCAATTTGTGTTCAATTTTACATAAACAGCAATGCTAGTTATTGTATATGTATATAGTGTGTAAATATATACGTGACTCACTAATAAAATATTTTTTAAAACTAAATTACGCAAAAAATATTCATAAAGTTTGAAATTATTGATGGCCACGTTAAAGGGACAATAACACTCTTGGTGGCTTGGCAGCCCCAGAAAATAAATAATAGCCTTATTCTAAGTACTAGATGTTTAAGTGTCCTACCTGTTGTGTAAATTATCCATTACGACCTATTTTACTTGTCCAGAGGGTTCGAAAATACTTTAAATCAAAGTCACATTTGAAAAGGTTTACGTTAGACGTTTCAAATCAATTAGTTGAATTTTTCCAAAGTTTTAAATTAGGTGTGTTAAGATGAAATTTATATCATCAATTAATTGGAATATTGTAAAATAATACAATTTGTTGACCAGAATGAAGATTGGGACATATTATTTAGTTACAACAAGAGTGTTATTGGGGCTTTAAACTGAGAGTGATGATTCAACATATCCTGGCACTTCGCTACCAATGGCAGTGTCCTGTTTCGCTTGAACGGCATAGATCGATGGGATTTCAATGAGTCATAACTTTGTAAATACTGAAGAGAATCGAACCATTTGTGAACTGGCTTTCTTATTAATGAAGATTAAACTGGATAACGATAGCATGAATACCCTTCGGTCCTTGAAGTTAACTATAAACAATTACGCATGTTGGGTTTACATGAAAGATAATGTTTACATTTCTGGAGCATAACATTTCTTAGACGGTTTAAACTTTGTTTTCAAGTCTTGGTATATCGGAACACCCGTTAATATTTTAATTGTTAGGCTAACATTATAATTTACGCCTGGAAAATAGACTAGTCACATAGGATTATTAGTAACAACGGATTTGCATTATACGATATTATAAGAGATACAAGATTTGTATTATATGATGTATCAGTGGCCCTAAATTTGCATTATATATCAGTGACACCGTATTTGCATAATATGATATATCAGTGACACCGTATTTGCATTATATGATGTATCAGTGACACAAGATTTGCATTATATGATATATCAGTGACACAAGATTTATATTAGAGTATATGCTAAGGACACAGGATTTACATTCTGATGACATAAGATCTAATTCATTTATGACATTCGTATTTAAAATGTGTGCCAATTTGAAATCTTTAGTCGGCAGGTTATCAGCTGGATATGGAGTTTTTAAAGTTTATGATGATGAAGGTAAAACTATGACGTTATGTGCCGAAGGTTTTAATGAAAACACCGCCAAAGTAGTGTGCCGGGAACGGGATCATGGGGAAAACGGTGCTCTATTTCCATATCCATTGAACTTGGACGATATTCGCACTGCTGATAACGACACACTGAAAAAGTCATTTAATTGTGTCGGTACAGAAAGTAGATTGAAAGATTGTCCTTCCACCACAAAACAGTTTTGTCCGAATGAAATAGCAGCATCTGTATTGTGCAAGCTGGATTCTAACTCTACTGGTAAGTTGACGTCTGTTTTAAAAACAAAGCCACGGTCTGGATGATTTCGACGATTTTCCCAACAATGAAACTCTTTAGCTATGCAACTCAAAACTTCACAATACTTTGAAATCAAATCTAAAATCTCATCTTTTTGAACACTATTATGAAATATAATGAAATTGAGTTTAACGTTCTATTGTTCTGCTCCGACTGGGCTAATGAAGACGGGCATACGATATACAGTGTGCTATGGGGATAATTTTACCTCGGCCCACTCTTATATCGAATTCCAACTGCCAAGGGATCTTTTACGTTCACGCCATGCAAACAAATGAGGCTTTATATCGGTGCACCGCCTAATAATGCGCTACAGGCTAACCTCGTGGGTTTTCGTCGGGCCGTCCGGTTTCCCCCACTGCTAAAGACCCCTACGCGCAAGCAAATTCTGGAAATAAAATTGAACCACAATGTTAGTCCCGAAATGACCTAGTTTGTGTCGAGTGGACGTTAACCCCCATTTCTTTATCTCTATTACATTAGGAGATGGACGACGTAATTTAAGAGATTGAGGGTTTTTTTTGGGGGGGGGGGGGCTTTTGACTATTACACAAGATAACATATTGGATATTGTTTATTTCAGAAGATGGAGTTACAAGAATTACAAACTTCGCTGATCTTGGGGAACGGGGCGGTGTGGAGGTCATGTATCATGGTATCTGGGGATCCATCTGTGTAGATCGGTGGGATGACAATGCGGCTAAAGTTATCTGTGGAACAACTTCAACACATGCCAAGGCTTTAACTAGATCTCTAGATTTAACTGACGTAACGTGGATATATGATGTTAATTGTACTGGAAAGGAGGAGAACTTAAACGCCTGCCAGTTTTCAACAGATGGAACCATGTTTAATTGTAGTTCAAATCATCAGGCAGTCGCCTGTTGCTACAATGACAGTAAGATATATTTATGTCTTTCTTTACAGGGCAGTAATGATGATACTACCTTGTTTAATTGTCGATTTTATTGGATTGTTTGGATTTAATGACCTGCTGCAATGAGAAATATTGAACAATAATACACCTCTTTAAATCATCGCTGAAAACGTTTTTTTTTTAAAGAGTATTAACATCAGTTTTTATGTGTTTAGCAATGAGAGAGAGAGAGAGAAAGAGCGAGCGAGAGAGAGAGATCACTATAAATTGCACAAAGTATAACATCTATTCCCTTGCTATACTACAATGGCCTAGTTTGTGTCTAATGGACGTTAACTCTCCCTATCTCTCTCTTTTCTCTCTCTGTCTCTCTCTCTCTCCCGTTCATTTTCTCTAACGTGTATAGTAATTGTTGTAAATATTGTTAATTTCAGCTTTTGAATATTCTTTATCCGGCGGTGGATCTAATTACGGATATGTCCAGGTAATGAAGGATGGTAAAACAGGGTTTGTTGTTAATTCTAATATTGGAGCAGATCCAAATCAAATTGCTAAAGCTGCATGTAATAGTCTTGGCTTTCATGGTGGTCTACCTTACCAGATGGATGAAACATCTGCTACATATTGGTGGACTGTTTCAATTAATCAACAGTGTTCTGGCTTCCCTCGTCTACAGCCAGGGAGTGCAACGACAAAAGTGTCACCAGTCCAACAGAAATATCTTTCTGTTTATTGCCATGGAAAAGGTTAGTGAACAGAAAACATGCAGATAAGATTAGTTATTTTTTACTACATAAAAACGCCCACGGAGAGCAGTATACAAAAACATAAATCACGTTTAGTATCACAAACAAAACATAAACATACATAAGTCACATTAGTACCACAAACATAGCATACAATTACATAAAACACTTTCAGTACCACAATCATAGTATGCAAGTACCGAAAACACATTCCGTATCACAAACATAGCGTACAAGTACCAAAAACTCTTTAAGTACCACAATCATAGCATACAAGTACTGCAAACATATTCAGTACCACAAACAAAGCACAAATCAAATTAGTATCACAGACATATCATACAAATGTGAAAATCACACATTCGTACCACAAACGTAGCATAGGATTTCATCACATTTGTACCACAAGCATTGTATAAAATTCCCAAACCACATTAATTGTACCCCAAGCATTGTATAAAATTCCGAAACCACATTTGTACCACAAGCATTGTATAAAATTTCCAAATCACATTACTATCACAAACACAGCATAGACAGGGTATACAAATACATCAATCACATTTAGTACCACATTAAAACAACGAACAAACGCTTGTATAGGCATGTATACATAAAGTTAGTTATTATCCGTGCGGTAACTAGGGGAGGGGTGCAGTGGGGGGATCCTTGCTAAACGTTTGCCACCCCCCCCCCCCCGCTTGTGCGAAAATTATAGACCATAGATATACATTGTTCGTTAATTATATAGCACCCCTGAGAACACTTTCCAACCCCTCTGAGTTAGTTACGGTCCTGGTAACTATATTTAGATCTAGGTAAAATTATGTATTTTTAATATATATTTGAATTATATATGTTCGAATACTTCGTAGAAATAATAGCGCTCGGCATCGTTATCCGATGCCATGTTGAGACTGTAGTTATTTATAGATTTCCATATTGGGTCTCTCGTTGTAGTAGCGTTAGTATCCAGGACAAACTATTAGTCTGCTTGATGTAGTAATAGTCCATTTCAGTTGCATTGTATTCTTTATTGAATCTTTAACGTATAAGTAACAATTGTTTTGTGATTGCAGTGAAACTCGATGGAAGTTCCAGTAAACCTCTACAAAGGGGAGATGTTGTACAGTATAGATATAACAAGTTCTATACCATCTGTGCCGATGGCTTTACAAAGACCGAAGGGGATGTCGTATGTCGACAGTTGGGATTTCCCCAAGCTATTAAGGTTAATGATGTACCATTCGGTAGTGCTTTGCCCCTGGGGTTTCACGATTTTAAATGCCCGAAAGGGGCTAACTCCACAGCGGATTGTACGTCACGATTTACTGGTACTGGTGTTGGGTGTACTTCAGGAAAAGCTGATGTTGAATGTGATGATGGCTCAACAGATGGCGCAAATGGTCGGGAAATACAAGGTATGTTAAGCATTTTATTTTCAATTTACAACTTGTAAATATTGGAGCTTGATAAGTTTGAAATTAGAGCCGGTCATCATATATGGGAAATGATCTCCGTCAGATAGAATATAAAAACTTCAATGTGTGTGTGTGTGTGTGTGGGTGTGTGTGTGAGAGAGAGAGAGAGGGAGAGAGAGAGAGAGAGAGAGTAATGGAGTTAAACGTCCACTGTCCACTCGACACAAACAAGGTCATTTCGGGACTAAAACATGGTTTAATTTTATTTCTATAATTCGATGCGCGTAGGTGTCTTTAGCAGTGGGAGGAAACTGGATGACTCGGAAAAACCAACGAGGTTTGACAGGCGACCATACTTGTCACGTACAACCGAGAATTCGAAACCACGCCAGATGACTCAATGACAGGATTTATGATACACCGAGCACGCGCTAACCATTCCACCATCCAATCCCCCGAACTATATTGTAACACAATTAATATGTTATTGTGTTCTGTAGATGTGCAGTATAACGTCATCAGATAAATAGAAAAAAATACAGATAAAATTAATAACTATGCCCGATTTAAGAGGAAAAGCATAAACAGAGTTATTGCCCTTCCTTCTTAATAATTGGACAGTAGTGATAGGTGTGATAGAATAGGCCTAATAATTAGCTATTGATTATGATATTATTATTATAATGTCAATTTTATTTTTTGTTTCAGTTTCTGTGATATTTGTTATGATGTGCCTTGTGCAGATTCTTTTGATGTAACTTCAACACATGCACGAAAGTTTAAAATCAGATTTATTTTGACCAAATTCCAACCAAAGATTAACATAAAGTAGATATTTATTATGGAGCGGAATTTCCCCCATAATTCTAACTTCTAACCTTGTAATGCCTATGCTAATATGCTTACTTCTATGCATGTAACTTCTTACTTACATCTAAAAATTTCTTAGAAATCTGTTTTTAGAACTGACATTGAACTTGGCCCGCCGTATTACCATATAATGATATAACGTCCTTGGCCTTAGCCTCGTTGTGAATGTCCTCGCCTGGATAGGCGACGCCAGAGCCTTATATATATATATAAGGCTCTGGGCGACGCTTGCCTTTTTGCATTATTCTAAACACAGTTATTTTCATTTTTGTTTTTCGCTCTGAAATGTCGACAAAAGGAAGACAACGTCGAGTGAATGCAGGTAGGAATATGACAGACATTATCAAATCACTGGAGGATCATCAGTCAGACAGCGAAGGGGAACTAAGCTTAACAGACGAACATGCTGACGAACAGTCGAGAGAATCTGGCGGCATGGCGAGCAGTAGTGACACAGCGGTGCTGGACCCACAGACATCTGTAAAACCGGTATCTCAGAATACTCAGCGAGTCATCTCCCCTATCGCCAAGCGTCCGAGAAATTAACTGCTTAGATTACTCAATGTGGCAAGTTTTATTACCGGATGACTATTGCGATAAAATATTACTCCTGGACGTCATAGCCAATGGTTTTGTTTTATCTGATATGTATGGCCCCTATGTACCCGTGGAGAGAGACAATTATTCATCCGCTTATCAATTACGAGATAAAGTTGAGGCACAAATAAAAACTGAAATTGCCCTTGGTAACTATATTCTAACAAGGACTAAGCCTGCTATTGTCAGTTCAGTGGGGGCAATTCCAAAATCAGATGGAGGAGCTCGACTCATTCATGACGCTAGTCAACCCGAGGGCATCTCCTTAAACAGTTATGCTAATGACAGTCCCTGCAGCTATATGGATCTGCGTTATGCGATAAAGTTGATCAAACCTTCCAGCTGGCTTGCAAAAGTCGACCTAAAATGTGCGTATAGAACAGTAAAGTGTCACACGTCGGACCAAACACTTACCGGATTGTTCAAAAGTGGACCTTTAAGGGAAACGACATGCCCACTTATATGTTCGATCGTAAGCTCCCCTTTGGACATAAACGGAGTCCTATGATTTTCCAACGTATAAGTTCTGCCGTGTGTTACATCATGAAACAGCGTTTTAATGTGGCGTGTATTGTGTACTTGGACGATTTCCTCATCATTGAGGATGATTTTGATACTTGCAACAACAGTTTACTCTTATTATTAAGTACTTTACGCCAGCTAGGCTTTAATATCAGTTGGCCAAAGGTGGAGGGTCTTGCCCAACGTCTTGTTTTTCTTGGAATTGAAATTGACACGTGCGCTTTGAGCCTAACTCTGCCTGAAACTAAAATAACCGAATTTATCGATTCTCTGTTAAAATTTCAAGGTCGTAAAAGGGCAAGTGTCAAGCAAATTCAATCATTATGTGGAAAACTAAACTGGGCATGTCAAGTTGTTAAAGGTGGACGAATTTTCCTTCGCCGTATGATAGACATAATTACTCCAATCAAGTGCCGCACAGCAAAAGTCATTCTCTCGGATGAGTTTTTCAAAGACATACTATGGTGGCTCAATTTCATGAAACTATTTAATGACACCGTTAAGTTCCTAGACAAGGTACCAGTTCGATCACTTCAAACCGATGCATCTTCAAAGGGCGGTGGTGCATTTTACTCCGGAGATTTCTTCTATGTGAATTGGCAATTAGATATGCCTTTATTTCAGAATGAACACATCAACATTAAGGAAACTCTGTCTGTTGTATTATCCGCAAAACGGTGGGGTCACTTGTAGTCTAATAAGAAAGTGGTCGTGAAAACTGATAATCTGACAACAAAGTGTGTCTTAAACAAAGGTTCATCGAGGAACCCTGTGATTATGCTATGCCTACGTGTCCTATTTTGGATTTCAGCCTGTTACAAATTTGATATAGTAGCCCAGTTTGTACCAGGTTGTCTTAACGACGTAGCAGACGCTGCTTCAAGGCTTCACGAAACTGGCCAGCTGGCGCGTCTTTATGGCAAGCTTGGATCCTATGAATGTTATGGGTTCAGCTCTGGCGAGTTAAACTCCTGTATCCCCTGCCTTTTATAATTCTAGGTGGAGTACCAGACCACGTCCTATCAGACCTCCAACAAAGTGTATTGAGATTAAAAAGTCAGGGATGGGCTAACAATACGAAGGGCACATACCGGACACATTTGAAAACATTTCTAACATTTTGTGTAACTTATAATGTAAACCCGGTTCCATCTCACCAGATAATGTTGAACTCTACATAGCCTATCTGGTTGACTTCAAGTCTTTTGCTTATAGCTCTGTTAAAACGTATATTCATATTATTTCGCTCTTGCATAAATCCCACGGACTAACGGATCCGATATCTCAAAACTGGTCTATCAAAACCATGTTGACGGGGGTCAAACGTGAACTTGGCACCGCTCAATCCTGCAAGTCCCCGGTAACACCAAAAATTCTACTTAGTATTCGTTCGTCCTTGGATTTATCGGTTCATAACAATCAGTGTTTTTGGGCTACTTGCCTCTTAGGCTTCTTTGGCTTTTTGCGGCCTAATAACTTTTTAGTTAAGGGTTTCTTTGATCCAAATACACATATCAGACGCATGGACGTAATTGTCCATTCATGGGGTACCCTCGTATCTCTTAGAGTTTTAAAAACGCTACAGTTTCGGTCAAAACCAATTATTATTATCCTACCCAACTTACCCAACCACCCCTTATGTCCCACGTCTGCACTTAACCAAGTGGGGACCACTCTTTCCGTCGCGGAGCAGCGTCGTGGGGCTTTTCGATAGGCCTCAAAGATACTGACATACAGCGTCTAGGTTTTTGGTCTAGTGATTGCTACAAACGCTATGTCAAATCAGATTTCTCTCAGCGCTTACAGGCAACTCGCTTATTTGCTAATTCGCTACCTAAATAAGCCATGTGTTACCCTAAACTTTCACCTACACCCAATACACCCCGAATCCTCTTCTCATTTGGGTTTGGGAGTTCATATGTATGTATATATGTTACAATATTAATGAACAATGTATTACGTTGTATTACTTTTGTATGTTTTTTAAAGTTATGCTTGCTTCTTTCTGTAATAAAATTGCTGCCAATGACAAAATATGTATTCCTCAGTAGCACACACTTTGAGAAAGGTCATAGGGGTAAATTAAATATTTCTTAGAAATCTGTTTTTAGAACTGACATTGAACTTGGCCCGCCGTATTACCATATAACGTCCTTGGCCTTAGCCTCGTTGTGAATGTCCTCGCCTGAATAGGCGACGCTTTCCTTTTTGCATTATTCTAAACACAGTTATTTTCATTTCCCACCCTCCCTCCCAGTAGCATTACTAAGGGCTGTGTTTTTCTTGATTATAAACTTTGCTTGTAATATTGATATATCGGGAGTTCATATGTATGTATATATGTTACAATATTAAAGTTACATTATGGGAGATAAGATAAAGAGATGCCAGTTCTCACTATAATAGTTAAAAGCTAGATAGTGTAAAGATAATTTGCTGAAAATTTCAGTCAAATTGATCCATTATTAGCCTAGAAAAAAGCGTTTGAAATATTCACATAGCCTCGGTCATCATTACTCAAATCATTAATATAAACAGCATAGTCTCGATTATCCACTTGATTGATTTAATTATCAACGGCCATTAAGCGGCATATAAGAATTTAATCCGCCAACATCGAAGCTAGCCTTGACATAAAGAGTTTATTATGGTCTGGATATGTTAATTAATGTCTAATTGATTATTTAGATAACATCTCAGGCCTAAAATTATTATGGCTACTGTATGTATATTATATAGTGTCGGCTGATACTTCTACATATAGTGTTGGAAAGAATGCAGTAATCAGAACATAAAGCCATGTGATATTATTTTATTTTCGCCTTTTGAGTCTTTAAAGTATATGTCTATCAATAGAATTCAGTGAGTGGACGTAAATCAGGGGCGGGTCCAGGATTTTCAGAAAGGTGGGGCGTGCTGCCCCCACTTGGGAGTGCGAAGCCCGACCCGTGATTTTTGAGTGGACTAAAATGCCCACAAGGACTAATTTCATACCAGTACTGCAAATTACGATTTCCAACCTAAACTGTTTTTGTTCTCCTTTCCCGCGAGAATGTATGGAGCTAAAAATTGTTCGCCACCGCAAAAAAATAGAGGGGGCGTGCGCCGGGTGCGCCCCCCTCTGTATCCGCGCCTCTTTCCCTCATATTCATATAGCACACTGTTTGACGTATGTCCGTCTTCATTAGCCCAGTTTAGGAGCAGAACAGTAATAAGTTTTAAAACCCCGAATGACCCTGTCCCTTTTGTCGAACACTATATCTGCCTTCCTTTTTATTTGTAATCGCGATAGTAAATTGGGATGGGGTGTTCTACATTGGTCTACAGCTTGGTTGATTTTAGTTTCCAGTAGCCTGTTACTCAATTACTGACAGTGATAAATATTTACTTATTAGTCCCTTTTGTAATCGTCAGCTCAAAAAATTAAAGTAACCCGAACGACTCATTCGACACACCTTTATTTACGATTTCTTGGAATTCATCGGCATTACGAAAAGGTAAGCCGAATGAAAAATACGGGAAAATCACATGCGGTCAAAAATATATTGAATACAGGATGAATGTCAAAAATTTGCGTTCAATTTAGTGGCAAATGGACACATCCTGGTCATAACAGGTCAAACTGGAACTGGAAAGACTTTTTAGTAAAGAATATTTTTGACCGCATGTTTTTTTCCCGTAGTTTTCATTCGGCTTACCTTTTCGTGATGTCGATTAGAACATAATCATTCCCATTACAAACTTCTAACTTTTCTAGCAACAAATTATAAAGAGGAACTTGATTAAATTCGCACATACTCCCAGAATAAAACTTATTTTGATTATTTTCAATTTCAAATATTTGTGCGCCGAAACTACTTTTCAAGTATTTTTCATTCGGCCTACTCCGGTTTTGTTCATCTACATTCGTATAAATAGCAGAGTTGTGCGAAAATGAGTCATTCGGACACAGATCACTAAATATATGTAGGGCGAAAGTTATTTTTAGTCTTTCTCTCCCTTTCCCTTTTTCCCCCTTTTACATGGCGATTTTTGTTGACTTTTTGGTGTAGAATCGAAGAAAAGGGTTTAAAAATACATTTTCTGCCAGGTTTTGGTGAATATTCATGATTTTGAGGCGGAAGGATACAAGGGTTGTGGGGTTGGTTACATTGAAATGGAGGGCTGAAAATTGCTTGTTTAGTTGTCTCTACTTCCAGCCTGTGTATCTCAAGTTTTTCATGGTGAACCTCATACATGCTTTTGGGCCAGAGTTTGCCACATGTTGCTCCATCTGTGGCAGAAAGCGTTCTACCCAACGAATATTTTGGGAAAAAGTTACAGCCGGTCTAAGAGACGAGAATTAACATTCAAGTCAATGGGGCAATGATTAGTGATCTGTGGCCATTCGGGTCAGATGGACTCAGACTAGTAATTATTTGCCCATCGACTTCAATGTTAAATGCCTGTAACATCACAGGCTGTAGTTTTTTTCTCAACATTCCGTTGGTTCCAATCTTTTTTAGGCACAATGGGGACCACATTTGGCAATCTCCTCATCATACATTTGTAGGGGGTTGACCATTTAGATTTTTTTGATACGGGGATTTGAAGTTGATCGGGGTAAAAATCTCACTTCCGACACAAGGATTGATCCGCAGAAAGACATTTTACACCCTCTATCCCTCCGCTGTAAATATCCTCAGTATTACCCAAAACTGTTATGAAATTGAAAATTTGATGCCTTTTCTCCAATTCTAGACCAAAAAGTCAACCCAAAAATGCAGGAAGAGGGGAGAAAAAAAATAAGGGAAAAATTGTCTATTTATAACTCGCATAATTACTAGTCTTAGTCCAGATCAGATGACAGAGTTGTCTCCCTTATTACCACTTCCGTCATTTCTACTCAAATGTCGATAAAATGTAAAAAATCTCGAGTGATTTGTGGCAAATAAATTGACTTTACATTTTTCAAAAAATCTGAAACGTGTGTTTTTATCGAAAGAAATATATATGGAAAGGAACTGGGTAGTTGATTTGTATTGTAACCCAATTTTATTCACTATTTTGAAGTAAATAGCGACAGACGTACCTCACGGGAAAGAAACGTCAACAGAAAAGTGTCTTACCTTTATCTTTTATAAATACATCAGAAGGTATTTTTTTTTAAAAAAAAATATGAATTACATGTTTGATAGTAAAAATTATATCATTTAGCATCAAATATGGATAAAATATGATTAAAAATTTAAAAAATGTTCAGAAAGAAACAGAAACTCAAAACATTTGAAAAATCACATAGTCAGGTGTGCCACAGTCTAATAAGGGCGTTCCTGTCCCCATGTACCTGTGATTTTTATACTATTGAAAAAAAGGAGGGGATATTTGATTTTTAAGTGTTATTAAAGTCACCTAATGAAACTGACGAAGAAACAAATGACAAAATGAAATGAAGTTCACATTCATCGATTTATTCCAAATGATCGTTAGACTAAGTAAGGCACAGACTGACCATTATAAGGGTAAAATGATACCCGGGGTCAAACAGCAAAGTTACCACAGCATCACAACAAAGTCAGTAACGGGTAGATCCTCCTCTGTTTGCCAAACAAGCATTGATCCGACGTGGCATACTCCTAATGAGACGTCTAAGGTCATTTTGGTCCAGATTGTCCCATTCCTGTTGCAACGCAGCAGCAAGTTCTTGGACATTGGACATTGGGACATTGTCCCAGACATGCTCGATGGGGGAGAGGTCGGGACTCAGTGCTGGCCAAGGTAATGTGGTGATGTTCTGTTGTTGGAGGTAACCTGTAACGATCCTGGCCTTGTGACATCTTGCGTTGTCATCCTGGAAGATGAAACGGCGGCCATGACACCGTGCGAGTGGCACAACATGGACTGCCAAGATGTTGTCCCGGTAGTACTGGCCTGTAACACGCCCTGCAACAACATGTAAAGCCGTTCTTCCAGCAACAGTGATGCCTCCCCACACCATAACAGAACCACCCCCAAATCGATCATGTCTGATTACGTTAACGTCTTGGAAGCGCTCGTTTCTACGACGCCACACCCTCCTACGTCTGTCCAAAAAATCAACAGTGAACCTTGACTCATCTGAAAACATCACATTGCTCCAGCGTCGATTATTGACGATCCCTACACCAACGACGTCTTGCCTGAATGTGATGATCTCTCAAACAAGGGATCACACGAGGACGCGGGCGCGAAGGTGACCCCTATGCAGTCGATTCCGAATCGTCTGGCCACTCACTCTCACACCAGTGTCTGTTTGAAGACGAGCGCTGATCTGATTTGCTGTGATGACACGATTTCTCAAGGCCAAGGTAAGGATAATTCGATCCTGGACTTGAGTTGTCGCCTTTGGTCGACCTGAGCGTGGTCTGTCCTGTACAGATTGTGTATCACGGTATCTGGACCATAGCCTGCTTATGACAGACTGAGAAACATTCATCGTCCGCGCCACAACCGCCTGTGTTGTGCCGATCTGTAGCATGCCAAGGGCACGTAACCTTTCATTTTGGGTAAACCGACGCATATCAAAATTTGTTTTCTGGTCACTAAAACAATTAAACTGATGTTTCCACCCTGGAATTCAATGCCACAATGACTGTAACATTCAAAGTCAGAGTCGTGCAAATCTTGGGTTGGACCCCCATGATGATCCCAAGCATCACCTGCATTCCATGCGGTAGCTATTGGTGCGTTTGGGCGTCACATGTAACTGGAAATGTTTCTTCTGTTAGGTTCTATAGTGACTTTTTTCGTAGTCATTTGCATATTTTAGTATTATGCCCCCAAAATCAAATATCCCCTACTTTTTTTGAATAGTATATTAGAAGGTCGGTGCAGATGTAAAATTTTGTTTCAAGCACAATTCCAGACTTAACTCATTAATGGTGTAAAAATGTTTTGACCTATAATTCTGTATAGTAGGCCAACTGCTGATGACGTCACATCCAATTTGGGAGAGCCGTGCCGCGGTGACTCAGTGGATATAGTACTACTAAGTGCTATGGCTTGCTAACCTGGATGATAGAGTGCATCAAGATTTTCAGCGTCGTTCTTCCTTGCCAGTGTCAGTGTTATAGTTATTCAGACGGGACAAAATACCTACA
Organism: Patella ulyssiponensis; assembly: GCA_963678685.1. NCBI lineage: Eukaryota > Metazoa > Mollusca > Gastropoda > Patellidae > Patella > Patella ulyssiponensis. The sequence continues at coordinate 7,498,350 of OY783225.1, forward strand.
TCTCGAATACACATTGGTGTGCAGGTAAAAGAACCCCTCGACTATAGGAATTCAATATAAGAGTAGGCCGTGTAGTGCCGCTGTTTAGGCAAAATTTCCCTTATTGCACATTGTAGGATGCCATCTTCACTTCATTAGCCCAGTCACGCAGAAAAGAAAACCCCACTTTGGAGTTCATGGGTTCGCTTCTGATGTTGGCCGTAGATCCACTGTCAGGGCAAAATTTTCCTTGTAGCACACTGTATGGTTGAGGGGGGTTGGTATGGCCTAGTGGTCTAGAGTGCCGAGGTTCAACCTCTAGCTGGCCGGTCACCTCTGGCTTGCGGCTGAGGTTTCAATCCCTGGTGTGAGCGTATGTGGCATGGAGATAGAGGTGCCTTCTCAACCTTGTGGGTTTCCTCCGGGCACTCTGGTTTCCTCCCACTGCAAAAGACCCATACGCGCAAGCGAATTGTAGAAATGAAATTGAAACCATATGTTAGTCCCAAAATGACCTAGTTTGTGTCGAGTGGACGTTAAACCCCATTTCTCTCTCTCTCTCTCTCTCTCTGTATGGTTGATGCTCTTCTTCATCAGCCAAGTCAAACAGAAAAGTATAAAACATTAAACTTTTAACATTTCTGTTAAAGGAACAAATGTACCGTTATTGGTTAATGGTATAGTATTGCTGGAGACGCCACATCCAATGGAAGCCCAGCATGAACAATGTGACAATGTTGATTTACCACCAACCTATCAACAGGTTTTACAATATGATGTTAATGGACCACCGAAGAACGACAATGATGTCTGCAGACCACTATGCGGTGATCTGAAGAGTGAGGACGATCTTCCAGCACCACCAACGTATCAACAAGTTATAGAAACTTCCACAGGTATACTCACATTGTAGCTTTAAAGATGCTTTTCCTGTGTAGCCTACACACTGTGTGATTTGATGATGTATTTGGACTAAAAACATATTCAGACTAATCAATCTATCAAAATTTTGCTTCAAATCCTTCTCAAAACACTGTTTATGCGAGGGAATACCCTACGGCTACTATACAAAAATCTGTTAAAAGTGGTCATGTTTGTCAATGGGTTCGAAGTCGAAGCAGACAATCCTAATCATTGGGCAGTCGATTAGGGAAACCCCTTTACATTTTTGTCCTATATGTGCTCCATGAATGTTTTTCAGCGAATGCAGTACTTTTCTACTAAGATTGGATATTTCTACTTTCCATATATACCAAAATTGCCATGCTTTTATTGGAAATAACTGCCCGATAAATACTTTTCTGGAAATGCATCTTTAATCTTCTTTATCTACATGAAAACAGGTCAGAACAGATTTGGTGGGTTGGGAGGGGGGGGGTCAGGTCAGGGACAGGGGTCAGGTGGAATGGGTCCACCACCAATAATAGGTATATTCACTTGGTTGTCTATGTAGTTTGGCCAGAACAGAAAAGAGGGGGAGAGAGAGAAATGGGGTTTAACTTCCACTTGACAAAAACAAGGTCATTTTGGGACTAATGTATGTTTCAAATTTCAATAATTTTCTTGAGCATTTCTCTTTTTATACCATACTACTACTAGTGCTAGTGCTAGTGTAGGGAACAGTGCCAAATTCTCAAAGATTTCACAAAAATGCCTTTCAATGTTTGAATCTGAGAGGTTATCCTCTGGGTTGAAATATTTTGAGAGGTTATTCTTTGACTTTAAAAATGTTTTTGATTACAGAACCTCCACCATCATATGAAACTTTATTTGGTAAAATCAAACAAGCTAAAGAGGAGTCGAATGGTAGTGTCGATTTTGTTAGGAAAGTTATAGATATTTTTACAATCAGAAGTAAGTATATTGTATATATTCTGAAAAGAGAGGATGGAGTGTTTTTCTGCATCACTATCAGTACATTTCTTGATTTGAGGGATTCGCGGCCGGTCCCTAACCAGGAGATCTAGGGTTCCATCCTGGTGTTGAGTGAGAAAGTTCCCTGGGATTTCCCCCACATGGTTTTTCCTTGCCAGTGGTCCAGAAGGGAGGATATGGCAACGAACGGTGCCTAGTTGTTTAGATGGGACTAAAAACCGAGGTCATGTGCATGGAAAAGAACAACTGACAGACGTAATTTGACAAAGTATAAGTGGAAATGCTGTCCCTCATACGGGTTAGCATGGTGTATGCTTGTCTTTATTTGACCGATTGCATGGTGTAGTGTGTTAAAATCCCTGTATTACCTTTTACGTAGGAAAACAAAGTTTATTTCTCTTTCAGGTGATTTATGTAAGTAATATGCTTTATCAACTTAGTGAGTAAAATTTTACTTACTTTGTTGAATATGTTCGTTAAGCCCTTTATTTGAGGAGATTACATAGCTGGGCCCTGTTTCACAAAAACTTAAATCTCCTTAAAATCGTCTTAAACTAAAATTTCATCCTAATTTAAGATAGATGAGTTTCACAAACTGATGTTAAGCATTTTAGTTAAAATCCACTAAAATAATATTTTAAGTTAAAATCTAATCTTAACTTAAAATAGTGGCGTTTTACAAACCCATTTTAAGGACAATTTTAACTAAAATCAATTTTAACTTAGGATAGCTGTCACCCTGTCCTAACTTAAAATCAAGACATTACAAACATTGATTAGAGCTACATTGTTACATATATTGCAATAGATATAATTGGAATGATAATATTGTGAACGGCCTGGGTCACATAATTATAATATTCCAACCATCATTCACAAAAGCAATTCTCATTCAAATTCTTCCGTTTATCTTATTGTAAGTCAATTTAAGCATTTGGATGGCGCTCCATTTTAGAACTCCAAGAAAAAAAAACAAGCAAAACCCCAGTAAACTAAACACTAAAAGAAAATGATTTATTTGTATCCAATTTCTTGGAAAGAAGAGCCCTCTTATCTATAAAGAAAACATGTTCATGTACAATGGTTTAATATGGTCCATTTCTTGGTTTTAGAAGGCCTAAAGGCCTGTAATACTAGGCAAACCATATGTAGTATTTACGCGTACTTTTGGGGGTTATGATGATATGTAAATATTAAAGAGATAAATCAATAATTTCAAATGTGTTTATTGAAAAATGTTATAGGCCTAGGCCTATTTGAATTTAAATTTTAATATAAATTTATTATTATTTCTTAATGAAGTCTTACGTTAATAAAACAACAAAAATAATTGGCATTTTAGGAGCCAAAGCTATTTTATCTTGGGGAAAAATCATTTAATTGAGTAAGTATCATTTTCAAAGTATCATTGAAAGGGTGGGTCTATGAGAATGACATGTCAAATCTAGGCATCGGAACATTGGTTTTTTGGTGTATTAATTTCAAAGTTGATAAATACTTTTAAAATGCGACGAAAAATTACAACCTTGATTAGCCGTTTGAGTCACAAATATCATAATATGTTTGTGACAATTCTCCATAAAACTACAAATCCATGCGATTTAGTTTATCGATACACATTATTTCCATTGAAGCCTGCAAGTAAATCAAATTCCCATGTCACGAATCAAATGCCAAGTTCAAGGCCAACCCACCAATACTTTTCGAATCACATATTACGCAGTACAGTCATTTATTTCACTTCTCTACGAATGTCTGGCCGTGTGCAAACATTGCGTCAACGTATAAAACTCTCCCCATTGATATTGCAACCGTTAATTCAACCTGTCAACAGCTTTCAGTTTCAAAGCGTATTTGCTTTCACCGTAAGTACCTGCAGCGGAAATGTGTATTGCGCGGGCACAAGCGATTTTAACTAAAATCTATTAAAATTGCATTTTAAGTTACATTCAATCTTCGTGAAACGCATGAAATTTAAAATTGCATTTTGATTTTAGTTAAAATCTATTTTAGTGATTTTACATGTAGCTTAAGTTTTTGTGTAACAGGCCCCAGACTGAGAGAGAGAGAGAGGTTGGGTCCAACATCCCCCTGACATGAACTAGGTCATTTTAGGACTAACTTATTATAGTGTAATTTATTTCAGTTATTGGCATTGGGTAGAGGTTCTTAAGTAGTGCGGTTCAATAGTGACAAGGAGTAGGGTCACCTGTCCAACCTTGTGGGTTTTCTCCGCGTCCTCCGGTTTTCTCCCTCTTCTAAAGACCCCTACGCACAAGCGAATTATTGATAAGAAAATTAAACCATATGTTAGTCCAAAAATGACCTAGTTTGTGTCGAGTGGATGTTAAACCCCATTTCTCTCTCTTAAATAGTGGGAAGAGACCGGAGGACACACAGACATTAACCAGTTGGACAGGAGACCCTACTCCTGCTCAGGTGAGAACTGGGAATGGAAACCCATGCCACTTTACTTAATGACAGACCTTATGACCAGTCACTCCCCCCTCCCCTTTTTCACAAAGCTAACAAACGCTATGGTTGTATATTACAGGGTGTATAACAGTATTATTGGCTGTTGTTATATTAATACCAATCTCTATGGTTGTTATTGGTGAGTATTACTGTCTGTTATGATATTAATAACAATCTCTATGGTTGTTATTGGTGAGTATTACTATCTGTTATGATATTAATACCAATCTCTATGGTTGTTATTGGTGTGTAATTACTAGCTATTGTTATGGTTGTTATTGGTGAGAGGGGATCACGGTGGCTAAGTTGGTAAGATACTGGCTCCCTAGCCTGGAGGTCGCGTTTTCGATCCCTGCATTGGCCGAGAAAGTTCATCCAGATTATCCTGTGTGGTTTCCCCTTGTCAGCGATGCATGGCGTATGCCCGTCTTTATTAGCCCAGGTTAGGCACAGAACAGTAGGATGTTAAACCCCATTTCATCTCATTCCCTTTGTTTGAATTTAGTAATTTTGCCCATTTCCATTTTGGGGGGCTGGGATGGCCTAGTGGTCTAGAGTGCCACGCTTCGACCTCTAGCTGGCCGGTCACCTCTGGCTTGCGGCTGTGGTTTCGAACCTTGGTGTGAGCGTATGTGGCATGGAGATAAGGGCGCCTTCTCAACCTCGTGGGTTTCCTCCGGGCACTCCGGTTTCCTCCCACTGCTAAAGACCCCAACGCGCAAGCGAATTATTGAAATAAAATTAAAAACCATATGTTAGTCCCGAAATGACCTAGTTGTGTCGAGTGGACGTTAAACCCTCTCTCTCTCTCTCTCTCTCTCTCTCTCTCTCCATTCCATTGTGGGAATATACAGTGTATTGAGGATGGTATGACAAATGTTTTTTAATGGAAATTTTTTATTTTTATGTCTTTAAGGTGCGCAACATTTGTCTGATTGTCCTGTTCAGCGTTTTATTCCATTGTATTTGATCATAGGAGGAAGTTTTGCGTTGTTTCGTATAATTACACGATTCTGTTTACCACGTGGTAAAAAGGATTCTGAAGAAGTAGAAGAAGAAGAACCATCATGTGGAAAAGCCTGTTTAAGTCTACATTTGATTGATTTTTTTCTGATGGCCTGGTTTATTGCAGGTAAGATAAAAATAAAATGAAATTGGGTTTAACATCCTTCTGTTCTGACAGGGCTAATGGAAGACGGGCATACACCATACAGTGTGCTATGAGGGAAATTTTACCCGGACATCGGTACTAGGGCCTACTCTTATATCAAATTCCAACTGTCAAGAGATCTTTTATGTGTCGTGTACACAGGACCTCGGTTTTCTGTCCAATCCGAACGACTAGACAGCTGTCCTTGTCATGCCCTCCATCCTGCATTACTGACAAGGGCAAACCAAACCGGAATGTTTTTCTCCGGGTCCTCCGATTTTCTCCCACAACTAAAGACCCCTACACGCAAGAGAGAAATGGGGTTTAGCGTCCACTCGACGCAAACTAGGTCATTTCGGGACTAACATATGGTTTTAATTTTATTTCAATAATTCGCTTGCGTGTAGGGGTCTTTAGCAGTGGGAGGAAACTGGAGTGCCCGGAGGAAACCCACCAGGTTGAGAAGGTGCCCCTATCTCCATGCCAGATACGCTCACACCAGGGATCAAAATCACAGCCGCAAGCCAGAGGTGACCGGCCAGCTAGAGGTCAAAGCGGGGCACTCTAGACCACTAGGCCATCCCAACCCCTGTATAAGCCTGGAAATATGGTACCTGTTACATACATTGTCAGACACAATCTCTCTGATGCCTTAACGACCTTTAGAATTTTTCAAGTCTACTTCTCAGGTTGTACTGCCAGGCTGACAACAAATGTTTGCCATTAAAGAAATGTTGCCCTCACGTTATCTGCTATTCCTTACGTTATTCGCCATTGTTTAGGTGGAAACTAGGCCTCCTTCCTTTATTCACCACTGACAAGGAGAAAACTAGGCCTCATTCCCACTTTGCTGTTATTCACCACTGACAAGAGGAAACTAGACCTGGTAGTCGTATTAATAGACGGATTTCTGTTTGGATTGTGATAAATTTCTGAATATTTTTCATACAGTCCTGTCTTTCACTGAAACTGTTTCTATTAATATCGTGTAGCTGTCCCGTTTCGGCTGTGGCTGCCCCTAAATGTGCCCTGAACCTAATTATTATGAAAATGTTTTTGTTTCTTGCAGGTAATATTTGGGTCTACAAACTTCATGGTGAATTTAACTCGACTGATCCATCCAGCAGCAAATATTGTCATCCAGTTGTGTATTATTTTACCTTCTGGTTGTTAATTTCTGTTTATATTTTCATGGCACTCGTATTTATTTGTATTTGTGGTGCTTTTTGTGTGGCTTCTTTTACTCCTGGTAGTCCCAAAAAGACCTAGTTTGTGTCTAGTGGACATTAAACCCCATTTCTCTTTCTCTTTTACTCTTGGACCTTAAAACACAGTATTTAGTTGTCTGACTCCATATAGAAGCCTACTCTGTACTAGAATCACTTCCCGTTTGAATTTGTGGAGCTGTTTGTGTGGCTGCATTTTCACTGGGAGCTTAAGTCTCTGTGTTTCCTCCCATTTGTATATGTCATGCTTTTTACTTGGTTGCTTCTACATGTGCCTCTGAAGTTGTCTGACTCCGGATATAGGCCCACTCTGTGAACATGGTTTCCTACTGAAATTTCTCTTTCTAACCTCTGAACCCTCTAACCTATAACATGAAACACTTACTGAGTGGCATTGAACACGAAATTTCTCTTCAATATTCCCGGGATATTTGATTAAACGTTCCCAAATTGAATTCTCTCAACCCCACATATATTGACAATCAGTGAAAATAGAGGTTTGGGACTACAACGCATGCACAAACTACACAAGAAAATATCTTAATCAGCAATGACAGCTGAAACCCATTGGTTGTGTTTAATTACCTTACGATTCTACTCACACCTCCTCTTTTGTCGGGACAGACAAATCTTTGACGGGAGTGAATGCCGCGTCGTTTTGTCCATTCCGGAGTCTGACAATCAAGCATGCCCGATGTAAATTTGCAGTCGATAATTATTGCAGTATTTTGTTTACCTGGGATTACCAAGATATTGCAAGAATATGACAGTTTTCAGCAAATTAATTTAGCTTTTAACCTATACGAAAAGCAGCATTCATAAAATGGTTTAGTTTAGATTTCATGAATAATTGTCTTGGACCTCAGTGCCAGACTGAATGCAGTCATATAATTGTCATAGTGCCAGACTGGATGTGATATAGTACCAGACCCAGATTTGTTATACTCTTGAACTCTAGTGCAAGACAAGACTGGATGTGATATAGGGGGATGCTCGATTCACAGTCCAGAACGTCCCGAATTGACAGAATTACAATCAAGTGACACAGAATTCAGTTCAGTCACAGTTCTGCCAGTCCCGACAGGTGAGGTGGAGTGAGTAGAATCGGGACGTATTCCTAGTAAAAAATATGTTTCAGCTATCATGATTGGCTGGGATATTTTTTATACAGTTGGCACATGCGTTGTACTCAGATATTCTCATTTTCACTCGATTGACACCAGTTTTGGAATTGAGAGAATTTAATTCTGAAACTGTGAATCGAGCATCCCCTTGAATTCTAGTGCCAGACTGGATGTGATATAATTGTTATATTCGTGAACTCTAGTATTAGACTAGATGTGTTTGTTAATCATAGTTGGGGCAATGTTCACACGAAAAATTGGCCAAATCGAAGCTGCCCCTTTACGGGGGCGTGGGTTCAAATGTCAAGGTCAACAACATCTGCATGGATTTTGTTCTGTCGAGTTTGTGCTCCTGGTCATTAGAAAGATCCATGTTTTCTGAACAATTTGATACCAATTTCATGTAAGTAGGATTACTAGGGACGAAGTTAGGGATTTTGAAAGTTTGAAGGTCAGGCGAAAAGGCCCAAATTTGGGGATGCCCCTGAAGTGGCCCCATGGGGCTCCCAGCACTAAAATTTTGCACATCATGTTTTTAGGTCATGGTTAACTTGCACACCAAAAGTCATCAAAATCTGTGATGGTCATGTCCAACCTTGTGTACACTTGACGTGGAATCCCTCATCTGTGATATTTATTATTTTATTTATAGATATATTTATGTAAGAATTATGACTTTATTTTATTGTGAAAGATATTTTTATATTTCAATACTTAATAAACTGTTTGTTATCTAACCATGGTCACCTACCCTGATATTTATATTTTAATGGGGGGGTTGGGATAGCCTAGTGGTCTAGAGTGCCGCGCTTCGACCTCTGATTTGCGGCTGTGGTTTTGATCCCTAGTGTGAGCGTATGTGGCATGGAGATAGGGGCGCCTTCTCAACCTCGTGGGTTTCCTCCGGGCACTCCGGTTTCCTCCCACTACTAAACACCTCTACGCGCAAGCGAATTATTGAAATAAAATTAAACCATATGTTAGTCCCGAAATGACCTAGTTTGTGTCGAGTGGACGTTAAACCCCATTTCTCTCTCTCTCTATTTTTTAATGGTAGGCCTATATTGTCGTCAAGCGTGTCTGTTAAAACCCATTTCTCTCTCTCTCTATTTTTTAATGATAGGCCTATATTGTCGTCACACGTGTCTGTCAGTCACAGGGGTTGTTGTGGTCTAATTATTGTAGACCTACTTTAGATTATTAGGTCTGTCATTGAGTCAAGTAGCCTGGTTTTGATCGTAAGGTTGCACTTCACAACCTCGGGGGTTATCTCTGGCTTCCTCCCTCCTTGTAGGATCTTTTAGCAGTGTGATAAAACTGGAAGACCCCGAGAAAACCAACGAAGTTAAGCAGGCAATCTAATATTTAAAATATGATTTGCATTAAACCCTAAGAACTTTCTCGGGCAACACCACGACATCGGATCCATCTTCTTCCCACAAAATCACTGAATCAGCGCCCAACTCTCTGAAGAAAACTGTTTGAAGCTCTGAGTTTTGGAAGAATTGCACATAATCAGGTTTGGTTGAAATTACCATTTGTAGCAGTTCCTGGATAACCGTGATGTAGTAGTCGCATTTATCAGGTTTTAACCTAAAAAATAGCAATTGTGGGTCTGTAGAAAACCGACAAGGTTGTAAGACGATCCTTTCAATTCAAGAGGGGAATCGAAACAACGCCGCCTGACTCAATGGCAGACCCTATGGTACAGTGCGCACATGCTACCCATTCGCCCCCCCCCACCTCAATGTCAAGGTTGAAAGTTGTGGCACGGGACCGAGTGTATTACAGAAAGCGACAAGGCCCATGTGTCCTCACCGTCGACATTTTTCAATAGCTAAGGTATAATCATGTTCCGGAAGCCATGACCGCGGGTCTCGTACATCTAGACGTTTCTCTGGTTATCGGGAATATGATTATCTCCCTTTACCGCAAACCCGTTTACAGTAGCGTCCAATTAGAGGTTGCGACACAACACACTCAAATTAAACACGGTAAAATCCATGAAAACCTTGTCATTGAACGAACCTTGAACTTTTCAGCTGATAGGCTCACAAGTCGGGTCTGTACCCAATCGAATGCAGGGTATTACGTGAAGGCCTTGATAGGATGTACCGAGAGCCTTGAGATCAAGCCTTCTATTGAAGAGGCGGTATAATGTGGTATTCACGCAGTTTATTAATAACAAACAAAATAGACAAATAATAAACACAAATACAATAGGCAAATAATAAACGTGGTTGGTTCACAAATAACGACCCCGTCTTCCATTAGCCCAGGTCAGGTGCAGAAGAGTAGGACGTTAAACCCCATTTCATTTCATTTCACCAATGCTTATAGCAGTTATATTTATATTCTTTTATTTTATCACAGTGGGATGGAAGAGGGGGTGCTTGGCCCCATGCATCCAATTCAGGTTGGCATATTATATTCATTAACATTAAAGAATTCATTATGATAAATATACTATAAAATAACAATATTTGATCAGCCGATGCAGAACTGTTTGTTTGAGATTTCTGCATATTATGTCTTGTCTGTATATGTATACACGGGACCTTGTTTTTTCTGTCCCATCCGAATGGCTAGACAGCTGTCCTTCAGGCAGATTACTGCAGCACATTACTCAATACGGATTTACTCCATAAAGTGTACTATGAGGGAGATTTTAACCGGCTACGATTTACTATTATTTCCATTACCAACTGTCAAGGGATCTTTTACGTGCACGCCAACGTTGGAACAGCAGCATTGCTAAAATACTTAGTCCTCAGTGCAACTGGAACAAGGAAGTGAATTATGCAATCACTCGATGATGAAATGTAGCGATATACAGAGGTGGCATGTAGTGCTACAAAATGGTCAAATCTAGCGTGAAAGGGTGAAAGTCTAAAGCAAGACTGACACTTGCACGATTCCGTGGCACGCATTGCCACGACCCGAGTCGTGCCAGTGCGCAAACTAGTCGTAAACTGGCGTGAAGTGTGCGTAAACCCGTCGTGAGTGCGTGCCATGTCGGAACGAGAATTTTGAAATGTTCAAAATTTTGGTCACGACAAAATTTAGCGACCGGGTCGTGAACTATGTGCAAACTGTTTGTGAACTCGTCGGGACGATGCGGGAGGATGCGTGCCAGTGCGTGGCAGTGCCAGGTATAGGTATCTTCTCTTCCCTGCAATGATTGTGTCTCTGACATTCAGCATATTGTCTCTTCCACAGCCAATCCAAAAATGACCAAGGGTTCTTTCGTTCGTTACTGGGAGTTTAACGTCCACTTCCAACAGGGGTTTGGGAGGCCCCCTTTTTATATGGCGTGCCCAAGTCGGTACGACACCGTCCGAATTGCGCAAACTCGTCCTGCCAATGCGGGCTGTACGTAAACAATGCGCAAACTATGTGCAAACTATGCGTGAACTCGTCGTGCCAGTTCGTGTCAATGTGGACACTGATGGGCACGCATTCGTGAACTCGTCGTGAACTATGTGTGAACTAGTCGTGAACAGTGCGGGAGCCTCCAAGTTTGTGTCCCAAATTGGTACGACTTGCCATGATAAAATCGTGGCCAAAAGTCGTGCAAGTGTCAGCCTGGGCCGCCATCGGCTCGTCCAAATGGTCGACCATAGTTCGACCATGTACACCCGAACTTGAAATGGTTAGTCTATAGTCGCGACCATGCTTAACCAACCTTTTGAGGTCGGTTGAGGCTGGTCAAGTCAGATTAAAAATGGCGGCTCGCCACAAAAGATGTGTTGTGTTGGAATTGTTACACTACCAATGTTGCTCCAGAACCTGAAAGTGATTTAAATTCATATAACATTATTTAAGTAGTTTCTATATTATATAAAATGGATAATAATTTTTTGGCAATCAATTCGACCATAAGGCTGATGTCAGACTGAAATTGTGACAGTATTGAAAGTGACGGTATTAAAAAAAATCATCTATATGTGAATTTTATTTGTAAAAACAGTAACATAAACAAACAATTTTGTTCATTGAATACATCCGTTTTATATACATTATAAATATAAATTATGTAACAGTAAACAAACTCCGGATATTTGGTTGATTGTTTATTTTATTGTCTGGAGATGACTCTGTCACTGACTCAACTGTGAGTCGATTTCTTGAAATCGTCGTTATCATATTCTACCTCTAGTACAGCTTTTTCAGCATAGTCAGGAACTTTTGGCAAACGCTCCGGGAATTCGCATCCGAAGAATGACGTGGTCTATATCTAAGTTTTCATTAAGCAAACTTGCGTTTTCGTTAAGTAAAAGATTCTGTAGCAGTTCATTGAAGTTCATTTTCAGCATAGTCAGGAACTTTTGGCAAACGTTCCGGGAATTCGCATCCGAAGAATGACGTGGTCATATCTAAGTTTTCATTAAGCAAACTTGCGTTTTCGTTAAGTAAAAGATTCTGTAGCAGTTCATTGAAGGTAACGGCGTCCATTTTGACGAGTATGATCGAACTAGCTTTCGTTGGGGTGTAGTGAACTATACTCTGTCGTTTAGTAGGGGTTGGGGTGGCCTAGTGGTCCAGAGTGCCGCGCTTCGACCTCTAGCTGGCCGGTCACCTCTGGCTTGCGGCTGTGGTTTCGAGCCCTGGTGTGAGCGTATGTGGCATGGAGATAGGGGCGCCTTCTCAAACTCGTGGGTTTCCTCCGGGCACTCCGGTTTCCTCCCACAGCTAAAGACCCCTACGCGCAAGCGAACTATTAAAATAAAAGTATAACCGTATGTTAGTCCCGAAATGACCTGGTTGTGTTGAGTGGACGTTAAACCCCATTTCTCCCTCTCTCTCTCTCTCTCTCTCTCTCTGCCGTTTAGTCGTGACCATACAAGCGCACCCGAAAGTTGCCCTGGCTTAAGATTTGCGACAACAAAAATCAGAACAAAGACTGGCCACCCCCGATAGAAAGAAAGTCCCGTTTAAAATCCAGTATGTTTTATCATATAAATCTGGATACGAAATGTTGGTTACGCCATTTATTTGGTACTGCAACACACAACCTGTAAAACAAATAAAAAATATTAAACTGATCAGCAGTAAATTATCATCACTGGTTACCAGTATCACAGACAATTAATGGTCGCATCAGAGCTACATAGCAATATGAGCGATAGACTCGCCCTACCTGTAGAGAAGTGAAAGCAGGGCCAGTTAATTTGTGCAAATCAAATTCTAAAACATTTTATAATAATTTTTTTTTTTTTTTTTTTTTTTTATATGCCGTTTGACATTGTTAAGTATACTTTTACTATGTGTTATTATATTGGTGTTGTCATCTTTTGTATTATAATTTCATTCTGATTATTGTATACTCCTATTCATCTATCTCTTTTATTTGTTTTGCTATTATATGTATATTTGTTTTCACGAAGGGCAGGATGGTAGAAAGGCTTCTACAGCCTAATCCTTTACCCTTCTTAAATAAAGTTATTATTATTATTAATGTAACGTTGTGTTGACATTTGTTTGTTGACGTGACCTCATGAACTGTGACGTTTAGATAACGTCATATGGATAGTATGGCCAAAGCCGTACATAGATAAAGTTGCGACAACTGTGGAGCCAGAAAATTCACGTGACGTCATGAAAATATGACGTTATGTGTAAAAAGACGCCATCTTGGGTCCCAAGTACCTACGCACTATCTATTTATAGTATGCCCTATTTTATTGTTGTGTCGCAATTGGCTGCCCAGACATACAGGATGTGGATAGATATGTCATAGATTTCCGCGAAAAAGATTCTATTGGAGATAAAACATATATTTTTACATATAACCTAATTCATAAGAAAATAAAATAGAAGATACACCAGATAAAGCGCTATAAATTTAAAAATCAGATTCATCTGAACAATTCTGAATAGGCTAAATAGAGCGTGTTCACCTTGATGTTGACACATACAAGTACGTAAGAAATATGAAATAAGATATTTTTATATGATTCAACTATACAAGACAGCATTTTACGTCTGATGTCGAGCTGAATAAAAATTATGATTTTTCCCTCGATTTGATTTGTTTATTTTTTGCAATGTCTATTTTCTGTCTTGTCCGCAGGTTTATCTTTAAGATTTTGAATTTGCGTGTAGTGCGATCCTGTTGTGCCTACTATTATTGTCATTAAAACATCTATGGGTGGTTAAAAGTGTGTATCTAGTTAGAATTTTCTACACCAAGTCTACTGCATTCAGATATTTAAAGCGGGTTAACAATTGTAGCACAATGAGCCTTTTTGTCTGACGTGGAGAGCGTGCGTTGTCGGTCCGGTCGCCACATCCTACGTATGACCCATGCATCTTGTTTTTGCTACATATTACCGTTAGCCTTGTGATCGTCTAGGATTTATCTCGGATCGTCTTTTCTTCTCCTTCACGTTGTGTGTTTCTTCTTACTAGTTTCTTAAGACGTTTGTCTTCTTCAGTTATAACAATGCAACAGTTCGTTTTTACCTTTTATGTAGCATAGGTATACATACAAGCATATTACAATTACAGTCAATGCTAACTTAACTCTTCTCAACCTAGACACCTCGCGGTGTCTAGGACTCTTAGATGGTAACCCTCTGGAACCTAATCGAAGTCTGCTGAATTCTCACGAGTATCCTAATTTTGTATCAACTGGTTTTGGACATTCAATTATCTAATTGGTCAAACATGATGTAAATAATTAGAGAGATTGGTTAATTGAGCCCAATGACGTCAAAACCCACCCTTAAATGGTCATATGGAAATTTACTTGCTAAATTACCCATGAGATATTAATTATCATGTTGTTGACATACAGAGCAAGTTATGTTTTGGCTAAACTACTCTTTTTATAAAACAATATGTCATTTTACTCTAAGTGATATTTAGCACATACTACATATTATGTGAATATGTTAGAAACATAAAACTGTATCTTATCTCCTCATTCCTTGTCTATAATCTTTAAAAACAATGTCACCACGACTATATTGCTACATTACTTCCCCCTTTAAAAATATATATAGAATATAGATATTCTAACTAATTATGCATGCATCAGGAAAATATAAATGATTACTATACTATAAAACAGAGCTGTGAAAGAAAAACACAAATAATCAAAAATCAAAAATCGCATGCAAAAACTATCTCAAAGTCCTATGAAAATTCACTAAGCCGAAACCTAAATTCAGAAAACACAAATTGTCTTTTTAAAATCTTCAAGTGTCCTAATTTCAAAACACTATAGCACATCACCTCAAATTTTTAAAGTTCAGTTTCACTTTAAATTCTGTCACTGGAAATCTCAATTTGGTAAACTGGTAAACCATTTTTCCTTGCCTCTGTAGTTGTCCTTTTCAGCTACCATAGTGTCAAGTTGAAAACTTTCTTTTTATCTTCTAAGATTGGCTTGTACAATCTCATTCGTCAATCAAACATGTCATTGCCACCAGACCAAGAACTAACTACATGTATTACTATTTTTTTTTTAAACTTTAGTTTAATTATTAACCTAACATTATTATTAATATATTATTTCGAACACTTATTAGCAAACCTTGCTCTTAATTAAAATTAAACTTCAATTAATTATTAAATAAACTTTGATGTGTCTCTTTAATTACAAACTTACAAACTAACTTTGACCTCTTGACCTTATCTGAATTTTATAATGTCATAATTGCGTTTTCATTTTAGATTTCAGCCATGATAATTTTATAATTCACTCGTCAGTAATGTGACCTGTTTGACCTGAACATTATACAATTTCAATTTCTATTTTGACTACCAGTGTTACATTATCGAGAATGTCAATCAAATGTGGCCAGTATATGAATGACATCCTACGTTATCCTACAGTCGGACGCTAAACCCCAATAGATTCCACATTAGTAATATATAAACATTATATAGAATTATGTCCAGAGCAAATGGCTGTACAATCCATTCACCTAGAATACAGTCTATATTTTATAAACACAACAACCAGAATAAACCTAATTTTGAATAGAACTTTGTTGAAGGAAATGGTTGCGCACCCATTCCCTCTAAACACCAGTCTACCTTTTATAAACACAACAATCAAAATATACCTAGCCTTTAACTACACATATAATACTATATCCAATATATATTATATTCTATATACATTAGCACATGTGTTAGAACCTAGTGTTTGTAGTAATTCGACCTAATGTCAAATTACACATTCTAATCATCTCGTATTATGTCGACAGCGTATAACAGCAAAAATATATTAAACGTAGCCTATATATCACGTTCCTAAGCAAAATTTAAATAAAAAAAACACCCTATAAAACTCGTATTAATGACTTTGCGATAATCTCACAATTTAACGAGCCGCTAATTTCAGTTTTTCCCAAGAAAAGCTATGCCCAAAATTCCTAGAGTTAACCACATGGGATTTTAAGATAACCTAACTTTTTATTCAAAAATTAAATTATTTAATTTTGAAACCTTGGACTATAGCTTCAAAATTACCTTACTCAAAACACAAACAATGGCAATTCAACCTTTTAGTCAAAAGCTGAATTACCCACATTTAGCCTAACTCGACTAAAATCCTAATTCTTGAGACTTTGGACTAGGGCCTCAAAAATTATATTATATACGAAACAACAAATAACACATATTAACGAATTACAGTAGAGAGCATGCATGGCCATCTTGAAAACTAGAGTTAAGCACTCACAAACGTCATGCTTAGATCTGCCGTCTTACTACTGCAATCCGGAGACAACATTAGTTCCTATTTTAGTCCTATTCCGTTTCCTAATTAATATTTCTTAGTTATATCCAAAAATAATTTTTGTATTTAAACCTACCCGTAGAGACCCTCACTTTAAACTTTACTTTTACTCAAATTTACTACAGGTCATGATAACCCGATAACCAGTGATATTATATTGTTTACTAAACCTATCAATCAAAACTTATGAATGAATATCCTTTTTTCTCTAACAGTTAAATTTTTTCAATTTAGTTTCTAATTAGATTTTTAAACTTAAATCAATATTATTTGGTCTTTTAACAAATGTAACATATCTAATTTAACAAACAAAATGTATTTACCAAGATTTCTCGTATTTCAATCAAAAATTCTTCTCTGTTGCTGTATTTTTCTTCTTAGCGTGTTCCAATATGGATTCTTCTTCTATAGTAACTTCGTAACCCAAAGGTCGAAACTTCGTCACGGCACCAAATGGAATATGTATTCGTCTTCTTGTAAAGTTGGTATTAACCCTAAAGGTCGAAACTGTTACGGCACCAAATTAAATATGTAACACCATGGGTCTTCTGTCTGACGTGGAGAGCGGGCAGGGGTTGCGGTGGTCAAACCGGTCGCCACATCCAACGTATGACCCATGCATCTTTCTTACTACATATTTTCGTAGCCTTGTGATCGTCTAGAATTTGTCTCTAGCTGTCTTTGCTTCTCCTTCACGTTGTGTTTACTTCTTACTGGTTTCTTAAGACGTTTGTCTTCTTCGTTTTTACCTTTTATGTAGCATAGGTATACATACAAGCATATTACAATTACAGTCAATGCTAACTAAACTCTTCTCAACCTAGACACCTCGCGGTGTCTAGGACTCTTACATGGTAACCCCCTGGAACCTAATCGAAGTCTGCTGAATTCTCACGAGTATCCTAATTTTGTATCAACTGGTTTTGGACATTCAATTATCTAATTGGTCAAACATGATGTAAATAATTAGAGAGATTGGTTAATTGAGCCCAATGACGTCAAAACCCACCCTTAAATGGTCATATGGAAATTTACTAGCTAAATTACCCATGAGATATTAATTATCATGTTGTTGACATACAGGGAAGTTATGTTTTGGCTAAACTACTCTTTTTATAAAACAATATGTCATTTTACTCTAAGTGATATTTAGTACATACTACATATTATGTGAATATGTTAGAAACATAAAACTGTATCTTATCTCCTCATTCCTTGTCTATAATCTTTAAAAACAATGTCACCACGACTATATTGCTACACAATATTATATTCATGTAAGAGAAACTACATCACTTCTGGGTTAACATATCGTAGTGCGTAGGTGCTTGGGACTCAAGATGGCGTCTTTTTACACATAACGTCATATTTTCATGACGTCACGTGAATTTTCTGACTTCACAGTTGTCGCAACTTTATCTATATACGGCTTTGAGTATGGCTATTCACTGTGTCAGAGTCACTTCTCTGCAGGTAGGGTGATTCTGTCGTTTAGATTGTGAGTTCGAGGTTACCGAAACTAGTTCAGTGATTGCCTCCGGTGATGTTGAGCAGTCATAATGGTTGGCACCAAAAGATGAAAATCTTGTTTAGGCGGGCCTTTAGGGTCACACACATTATAGTTGTACGTGTCACCTCAGATCATGACCGACGGTTATGGTCACGCCCATTTTAGTCATACGTGTGACGTCACGTTATATGGCGTAGAATATTTGAATGACAGAGACTGTCGCTAATCAATAGTCTGTAAATTGGTTGGTGTGCGCGCATCATGGACTTCATTTCGCGCAATGATAAGGTAACTGGAAATCACTTACAAATTGCCCAAGAATACAAATCATACGGTTTTTCACACGATGAACTTACCACTAATAAACATCGACAATGCTGTAACAGTAGTTAAAACAGTTGGAACAAAACGCAGAAACCCTTCTCGTCCTCCCAGGCTGGTATCTCTGTAAAATCTTGCAACTATTCCGAACAGGGAAGCAATAATTCCGAAACTACCTGACACAATCAGATAAACAGGAATACAATTCCCTGCTTGACAGGTTGATAAAAACATTGTCCCTTAAATAAAATTATTTAGAACAATAATTATATTTTATTGACAAATATCAAAGTGGATTCGGCGGAAAAATAAAAGTAAAAGTAAAATAGCCGTGTATTCATTATCGCGGTTGGGGCAGAAGGTTGGACATCAAACCAAGTTTCATTTTATTTTGATATATGAAAAATATTAATATTTTAAAGAATAAAGTGAAATAATACATACAATATAGATGTAAACAAGCAAAGGGGGAGAGTAATGGGGTTTAACGTCCACTCGAAACAATCTAGGTCGTTTCAAGACTAACATACGGTTCAATTTTATTTCAGTAATTCGCCTTATGATGCAACGCTCACACGCTAACCATTCGACCACCAATCCCCCGAAATAAAGAAGTAAGTAGCTATTAAGTTATATATTGAGCCCGCCTTTAGAACGACAAATTCTGGCGACTCTTTTTATGGTACAAGTCGAGATAATCTAAAGTGCGCGAGCATACATAAAACTCGATTAAAAAAAAAATCTGTGTGTGGGTGTTCTGAATACCGTTATAATTAATTTGTAATAAACGTACATGTAATAAACATCTGTCAACAATCAGATGAGCCAGTTTTTATCATGTGTTAATTAAACACACAGCTACCTGTAGAGTTAAAGGGGTCACTGCATTGTATGCTCACCACTAGTACGATCTTATTATTGTGTATATCGCAAATATAGTTTAGCGAATTGTATATGCTATTCTTAGTTGTTAACGTCCGCTTCCACCGAAGGTTATAACGCAGACAAGTTGTCTATTTTCAATTTTGTTATCTTAGCGCACGCGCAGGGGTCTTTCCTGTGGGAGGAAACCGGAGTAAACTCAAGAGGACGAGAGAAGGCACCTTTTTTTCCAAGCCACATACGCTCACTATGGATCGAAGCCACAATTGTTAGCCAGAGGTGACCGTCCAGCTAGAAGTCAAGGCGCGAAACTGTCACACTCTAGACCACGAGGCCGTCTTTACCCCCCCCCCCCCAAGCGAATTGTTTAATTGTACTCACTCTTATGTACAAAATAATTTACGGTCACCCCCCTCCCCCCTGTTCATCATATCCAGATGTTATATTTATTCGATGTAAATGTATTATTGTTTCTACACTGTATTTATTTGCGGTTTGTGAAATAAAGAATATGTATATATCTATTAAGAATTAGGAATGGTTCCATTGCCGATAACTTCCGTCTTTGACTCATGTAGTGGATGCGTCTTAAGGCCTTCCTTTGCAGGTTTTGCAATCATTTGAGCATTAAAAGGCCAATGGGTTGCCGTAACAACCTTTTTATTGGCTAATCCCTCACATCATTCCGAATACGTCAATGATAACAAATCTTCCAGATCCTAGTGTAGTAAAGACAAGTAAAAATTTTGAACTGTAAAAACGAAATGAAATAAGATCCGTGTTTTTATCAGATTGAATAACAATAGACATACTCTAATTTTCAGGTGCCATAATGATATCAGAATCTCATCCCCATATAGAATAGTTCACGCTTTCATGGTACCATAAAATGGTAAGGGGGGGGGGGCTTGTGATCTACAGTGTCGCGCCACGAATTCTAGCTGGCCGGTCACCTCTGGCTTGCTGCGGACTTGGTTTCGATCCCTGCTGTGAGCGTATGTGGTTTTGAGATAGGAAAGTCCCCTGCGCGTGCGCTAAGAGATCAAAAATGAAAATAAGACAACCTGTCTGCGATATCATCTTCGGTGGAAGCGGACGTAAATCACTAAGAACAACAACAACATAATGGTATCAGAATCTAAACGCCAGATAGAAACATAAACGCAAAGTCTGAGCAAGAATATTTGTGTATTAAATGGGTTTTAAAACTCGTTGGTATTCGTTAAAATTATCTACATATACTGAGAGGACCGCGGATATCGGACTAGTACATAATACCACTAAGTCGGATAGACCAGAAAGACGTATCAAGTACAATCACATATTTATTGTGAATCTGTTTCACAGAGAATTACTTACGAATTATCTCTGTTAAAGATGACTGTCTTTAACACGTGCAGTGACACAACGCGGCTTCAATCATTGGCTCAATGGCTCGTGCATGGTTTACATAAGACGTAACTGCACCGGGCAAAATGATGCCTTTTACTCATTTTAATACCTATTTACACTAAATAGGAAATACTTTTTAACTACAAATACTTCAAACGTCTTTTCTTATTTTTCTAATACATACAAAAAATATTTTAGAATTTAATTTGTCAAACAAAAGTTAATATGGGGGACTCTTTAAATCACGTCGATGTCATCCTTATCAGTGATTGTAGCAGCCTTGCAAATATTCACTGCTGATCAGTGTGATTTATTATTGGTAATACTTCCCCCATATTTATTGTTAGTCCTAAAATGACCTAGTTTGTGTCGAGTGGACGTTAAACCCCATTTCTCTCTCTCTCTCTCTCATTCTCTCACTCTCTCTCTCTCTCTCTTCCCCCATATTTATAAAGTAGAGATTCACGACGTCATAACGATGCAAAGTATTACGTAAGGAGATTGGACATTCGCCCCACTGTATGCGTTGAAAGTTAATTAATTTCGCTGAGAATTTTAAGAAAAAATGAAAGATTTAAGAATACGGTATTCTTACGAAACGCCGAAACAAAGATATATAAAGATGTTTTATTGGTTGGTTGTTTTTTTGTGTCGATAGATTCATTTTTGGGAAAATCTCAATTTCGATCAAAGTCAATGTTTTACTTGTTTTGTTCGTAGCTATTTGTTTTACTTTGCGCATTCCGACTTATATTGTACATTAACAAATTAACAATGTTTGCTTGTTTATGTCAACACTTGATCAAACCACGTGATTAGAAGTACTCCATATAAATATATGATTGTACTTGATACGTTAATCTTTCTCGTCTAACCGATTATGTACTAGTCGGATATCCGCTGTCCTCTAAGTGTATGTAAATAATTATTATCATAAACTTTTGAAGAATAACCACCACAGACTGTTGTAATATCTGCTGGACCTCTAGGTCAAAATAATCCCGTCATATTTGTCAAATGTAAACACAGTCGTACGTTTATGCAGTAAAGCGGAATACGACGCGGTATGTGAAATCGCCAATTATTTGATCTGATTTAGATCATAGAGGTCTAGTTACATTAACTCTGTTATCAACATTGTCTTACCGTGATTGGCTCGATGATTTTATTCTGTGTTGATCTTTAGGTGACTTCACATTACTAAACTATATCACTACTACCTGTACGGTTATATACATAGATTTAGTAAAGCTGGATACGAGGCGATATGTGTTAAAATACATCCTGGTTACGTCTAGTTGAAGGACTGTATTTAGGTTGTCATTTTACTGTTATACGAAACATTATAATACATACTTTCTAAGAATTGCGTTATTTCGCAATATGTTTGGTGACATAAAGCGACACAAGAATGTCGACATTAAAGATACATTATGTAAGAACTAAATCAGTTTATTGGAGACATTTCATTTGGCCTGAAATGTTATATGAATTATTAATTGGGCATTAATTCATTCACATAACAAGCCCATAATTAACTATCCAGATCATTGGATGGTCGCAATTTTGAATGGATTAAAGCTCGATCGCTATTTTATAAATTGATGTAAAACTGGTTGATCGAGACATTGTGTATTGTCATAACAACAGGATCAATGACAATCGAGACTACGCTATTCTTCAAACATTCAATATTTCGGCCAGAATTTAAGTAAATTGACTGACATTTTCTATAAATTCTTTTTTCGTTATTAATTTGTGACCTATTATAGCGAGAACTGTCACCTCTATATCTAAATCTTACATACCGTCGCTTTAATGAAGACCTAAAAATATTGGTCATAGTTTAGCTAGAAAGGCCTACACATCTTTTCATATCTACCTTTATTTACTGCATACAATGTTTATATACTGAGTGCCACTTAGTTTTTCGTATAACAAAATGATCCTGTAAACATTTTGCTCCTTATTGTGAACAATATTCAAATGGGAACACATCAATCAAGCCCTGAAGTACGACACAGATGGTTAATTCCATGCTACGTCGCTGCACAGCGTGCGTAAGAGCCAGTGGAGGACACACACGCTACTGATATCTGTTGGGGTGGGGTGGCCGAATGATTAGCATATGCGCACTGCATCATAAATCATAAAGCCTGTCATTGAGTCAACTGGCGTGGTTTCGAATCCCCGGTTGTACGCGACAAGGAGTAGGGTCGCCTGTCCAACCTCGTCGATTTTCCCAGGGTCCCCCAGTTACCTCCCTTCGCGCAAGCGAATAATTGAAATAAAATCAAACCATATGTTAGTCCTGAAATGACCTAATTTGTGTCGAGTGGGCGTTAAACCAAATATCTCTCTCTCTCCCTCTCTCTCTCTCTCTCTCTCTCTCTCTCTCTCTCTCTCTCTCTCTCTTATTTAAACGTACACAGTTCATTTTATGTTTTTGTTCTGTTAGATGTTTCACGAAATTTTAACTAGGATAAAATCCAAATGTTAGTGATTTGATTGGATAATATTACATAGATTTTAGTGCTTAGCCAATCAAATCGAAGTATCTACTAAAATTTGGATTTTATCTCTCGTTAAGATTCGGAGAAAAAAGGGGCCCTGATAATTGTTGTATATTCATCTTGAAAATGGACGTAGTCTACACATCTTTAGAATACAAATGGATATGACTTTTCACACAAAAAATAACGCGGTGTTGAACATGGTGCGTCATTAAGCTTATCAACTTTTAGTGTGAGACAGTTTTCGTTGCCGAACCAATTATTTGGTTGCCCTGGAGACCAACCGGTAACACTTGATCCGTCTGACCACACCCATGTACCCTCTTCAGCTTGATCATTTCCTCCGATCCAAAACTCATTATTAGCTAAACCTTAAATACAAATAAACATGATTATAGCTCAATGTCTCAACCAGTGTTATAGCTCAACTACGGAAGACCATAAGGGTCAATCTAATGAAAAAAAATATTCTGAGTATCTTGTCAAGAAACGAAATGAAAAATAGATTCTGATTACCTTGTAATTACAAGATAGCCTAAGATAATGTAGTAGGGTGTTATAGTCTCTTTAATTATTTTATTAGGTGTTATAATCCTTTTAAATCTTTTAGTCAGTTTCTATTGTCCTGTATATCCAGGTGCATGTAGTCTTGCATTTCCAGTTGTTGTAATTGCTTAGGTGTATAGTTTAAAGTTGCTATTTAAAGATGGTGAGTAGTGTTCCGTTACCTAGCTACTGTCCTAACATCCTGTTTCACCTTTAGTCATTTTTTCTGCTGTCTCCATCTTGGATGCACCGATTTCACTAACTCAGGAAATGCCAGTCAAGTCGTCCACAAGCAAAGTCGTCCACACGAAAAATCTGGTTAAGTCGTCCACACCCGTTGGTGGAGTCGTCCACACTCGTTGGTGGAGTCGTCCACAAGATTTAGTTTAATTTTGGGATATAATAATACGTTGGTAAAGTCGTCCACACGACATAGTTTACTTTCGCGATATGGGTATTCCTTCCTTATTAGTAATAGTATACGTTTTTTTGTGCCGAGTTCTGCGTGATCATCCTCACTCGTTGGTGGAATCGTCCACACAACTTAGTTTAATTTCCGGATATAATAATACGATGATACAGTCGTCCACAAGCTTGAGCGGCCCCGTTCGTGAATAAATAACAAAGTAAATCATTTTATTCAATAAAACAAATCTAATTTCATCAAAATAAACCCCATGCAGAAATATATTCCTACACCGCTACCAAACGACCCACGGTTTAAATATACCAGGGTCCAGGGAATTACAGGAAATTGTTGGTGTATCGTTATGTTGGTTTAGTTGTATTATTTATATTCTACTGGAAACGAAGTTTACGGTGTTTTTTCATAAATCTCAATATCTTTGTCTCGAAATGCCCTTGTATGTATCTAGCAAGTTAAAACCGAAAGATAACGAAATACATAATATTCTACGTCAGCCATTGTGGTACAATTCAAATATAAAAATAAACAATAAAACAATATATTTTGATGTTTGGCATCAGAAAGGAATAAAGTATGTTTATGATCTATTCGATAAAGGAGTTTTTATGACATACGACACGTTCAAATCTATTTATAATTTCTCTCCACACTTTACAGACCTGTATGGATTAAAACAATCACTTCTTGCTAAATGGACTACTTTAAACAACATAAATGCTAAAACAGTAGATGTCAGGTTAATATTACCCATTTACCCTCAAATTATTGAATTCATCTCTATGTTTGATACTGGGGCAAAATATTTCTACACACATTTCTTAGATAAAAAAATTCAAAACACTAAATCCGAAAACTCATGGGAATTAGATCTAGGAATGAAATTAACTTTAGAAGAATGGGCTCGTATTTACAAGCAAACATTTGATTTCACCGTCGATACTAGGCTGAAATGGTTTCAATTTCGACTCAATAGTAGAATAATTGGTACAAATAAATTTTTAGCTAAAATTGGAATTTTTAAATCAGATTTATGTACCTTTTGCAAAAAAGAAACTGAATCATTAATACATCTTTATTACAGTTGTGAACATGTACAGGTATATTGGAAAGAATTAGGGAGCTGGATTAAACTAAAGGCAAACAATGATTTTGATATCACCTTGATAAAATGTTTATTTGGCATTGATACTGATGATAACAAAATTCCAAATTTGATATATAGTTTAGCTAAGTTACATATATATAAACAACGGCTTAGAGAAAATAAACCAATTTTGAATGTATTTAAAAAAGAAGTATCATGCTATTTTGAAAAAGAACAAATTATACTTGGTGACAAAGTTCAAGATAGATTTGAGAGAGAGAGAGAGAGAGAGAGAGAGAGAGGGTAGAGAGAAACAGCGAGAGAGAAACACTACTCCTTGTTATGTACAAATCACACTTATCACTTGAGAGTACAAAATCACAAAGTGTGTATGCTGAGTTTTTTGGTAAATTGTAAATGCGTTTAATTATCATGGTGAAAGTTCATCCATTTAAATTAAATTTTAAATCATCTTTTTATATTTTAGATTGTACAACGGATAACGATTGTACTGGGGATTTAACGTGTTTAGATGGAGGGTGTACATGTAACGGTTCGGTCTGTAAAACTGACGAAACCTGCGAAGGAGGATTGATGTCTAAATGTGTTGTAAGTAATTGGTTTTGTTTGTTATGGAAAAAGAGGGAGAGAGAGAGAGTGTGTACATGTTATGTACAAATGTGTTATTAAAACGCGTAAGAAAATGCTCCCCCACCCCCACCCACAAGTTGTATTGTTTAGTGATCGTTAATGAAAGGAACAAAAACACATGGCCATTTTTTTAGGGTGGCGTTTTTAGTTTGTTCTTATGTGACCTCTTTGGCAGCTTCTAACACAACAGGGGTAACTCTGTAGCCCTAAATTACTCTGTAGCTTTTTGTAGCCCTAAATTACCTGAATAAAATATGAGCAATACGTTAAACAACCATTTTATTCTCTTTCAGGGTCCTGAGTCAAATAAACGTACTTGAAATAATATGATGAATAAATGAAATTGACATCTTTTTTTAATGTTATCTGTTATCCTATGTTGTTTGACAAGAAGATATAATTTTTGCTGCATAGTTGGTTTAAACAGTATTTATTTCGAAAATATTGTACAATAAGTAATAGGATACAAAAACAAGCCAAGCAGGCTTATATCAATTTGCTTTCTTCTGGTTTGGGTGTACAATATATGTACAATGTCGAATTATATATGATACAGACAATAACTAATTACATTATTTTAGTTATGGTTCAAATAAGCAGATAAATAAATAAAAAAAACAAATAAATAAATAAAAAAATAAATAAAAATAAATTTTTATTGAAACCTCGCTACTGTTAGATTGTAGATGCCACGGTGGCTCAGTGAGTAAGACGTTGCCTCGCTAACCCGGAGGTCCTGTGTCCCCCTCGTTAATGGCCTACCAATGGATAAGGTGCAGTCGTTTGGGTGGAATAGGTATTTTAACGTCCTACTGTTATGTGATGTGAGGGAAATTATCTCCGGCCAGCGGCGCTACGGTCCACTCTCACATCAAACTCCAACTCTCAAGGACCCCTTTTCGTGCATACCAATGTATACACGGGACCTCGGTTTTTCTTCCTACCTGGAAGACTATACGTCAAGTTGTAGTCACCAGGAATTGATTAATGTATGTATTGACATATTTGTTTGTTGGAGCTACGGTGGCTCAGTTAATAAGGCGCCGGTGCACTAATCACAAGGTCCCAGCTTCTTGACCTAAAAATTCCTTTGGATTGTCCACTTTGCCCTCTCTCTCAACGATCGTAATTACCAAAGGACGTAACACGTCAAGTAAGAATCTTTGACTGTGGGAGTTGAAGGGTGGAGCAAACGCACATGTTAAGTCAAAATCTTGCTCATGGCACATTGCGTTGCCTCTTCCAATTGCCCAGTTGATGCTCAAAGTCGGATGTTGGGTTGTCGAGTGGTCTAAAGCGTGCTTTCTCATCATAAAGTCAGTCAAGCGGTGCAATTTCGTTCACCAGAGTCCACCGGTTTCTTCCTACTGCTAAGATCCCCTACGCGCAAGCCACACTTTGAACTAAAATTGAACCAATGTGTTGGTCCCCTAATGACCCAGTTTGTGACGAGTAAACGTCACTCCCCCCCCCCCCTGTCTGTCTCTCACCTACAGTGAGATTAAATTGCTATACAACAGTATGTGGAATGAATCAGATGCACCATTGGGAGGGACTATGTGGCAGTGGATGGGGACCTCCTTAAATACCCCATATATTCAAAGACTTTAGGTTATACAGCTTTATTCTGCAAGATAAAAATTACAATCATAAGACAATGACAATAATGACAGTTTAGACAATAGGCATGGACTTGAACTACTATAGATAGATAGATAGATTTTATTGTATCTGAACACCCCATAAGAGGCAGCATACAAATCTCCACAAAACATTTTAAGAAAAAAAAAGCATGAGCATCATTTATGACAAAGGCTAATAATTAAAATTATTTATGACAAAGGCTAATAATTAAAATTAAAAAACAAAAAACAACATAGCACTTAAATATTTACATATTATGTAGGGATAAACCTAAAGTCAATCAGATATTTCTAGAGCGTCAAAAGAGATTTCAAAGTAATCAAGGGCGATATGTCTATTAATGGTTAATGTAAAACAATGAAAATCACTAGAGTTTTTCACATGACATTTAGCACTGTGCATAAGTTTGAAGCCAATCGGATATTAACTTCAGCTTCAAGAGCGACCACAGATATTTCAAAGTAATCAAAGTTCGTTACTCTGACGGCAACTATCTGAAATCATTTAAAATCAATAGGCCTCTTCGTCAGATGATCGGAAACACGGTGCCGGAATTTTATGTCCATAGGATATTTCACAATGATCAAGGGCCATAACTATGGCAGTACTTAACAGAAATCATTGAAAATAAATAGGATTCTTTGTCTCATGTTTTTAAACACTGTGTATAAATTTAAAGTCAATGTGATCGAATAAAAGAACATCATTAATTATGGAATTATCCAATTCCCTCCTCAAATGCAAGATAGATAAAGGCTGCAACAGCTTTATCAAGTGGTGGGGGAGGATTAAATACGATTAAAAAAGTCATTGGAATTGCTGGGGTATTATTAAAGGCTGGCAATAAATAGGAGTTGCAATGGCTGAGATATTTATCACATTTCATTAGAAAATGCTCCTCATCTTCTATGGCTTGCGATGAACACATCTGGCAAAGGCGATGTTCTACTGGAATGTTTTTGTACCGACCTCTCTCTATTTCTAAGTTATGGGTGCTTAGTCGTAGTTTTGTTGGAGCAATTTTGTGGTCCTTTATTCTAACTACATTTAGATAGTCAGGCATACCATCCATGGTTGGTTTGGATTTAAAATAAGTTCTTAATTTAGGGTTTTGCCAACTTGAAGTACGAAAACGACTAAAGGGAGGTAACCTGTACTATTACAAGCAGTTCACGAATGATGAAATTCTTACAGGCCGGTACAGGTCAAACAATTAGATGAGTCTTGACTAAGCACAGCATAAACGAACCGTAAATAAGAACATTGGCTAAACTCACCGGGGAATGGTCATAAAAATATAAAATCAACAGAGTTTAGATGTCAGAACTTTAAGATGGCGACTATGAAAACAAATGACGTTTGACATAAAAATGCATTGATTGTCTAAAACTAACGTGACAAACTACAATTAATATACGACATATTTATCTATGATACAAAACTGTTTTAAGAACTTATTTGATGTCCTTTAATGTGTGGGAGCTCTGGCTACAACGTAGTCACCCCCCTCTTAATCGTAGGGTTCTTTAGCACTGGGAGGAAAATAGAGGATCCGGTGAAAACCCATGAGGTTGGGCAGGTGACCCTATTCCTTGTCACGTACAACCGCGGAATCGACACCACGCCAGTTGACTCAATGGCAGACTTTATGATACAGTGCGCACACGCTAACCATTAGACCCCCCACCCCCGAAATGCAACATGATACCAACCCTGCTACCTATTGTTTTGTTGGTTTGGCCAAGTAAGGAAAAATTTAAACAATTTATTGTTTAAGACGTTGGTTCGCTAACATCTAGGTGCCTTGTTCTATGCCGGTGTTGACCGAGACTGATCATCGGAATTTTCAGTGGTAGAAGACATAGGTGGCAGTTTGCATTCAAAATTAGTGTAGAACATAGCCCTCTGTCCTTCAAAAATAATTTCATTTCATTCGACATGAATTTGCAAAATGTGCAATTTGATAATTCTGCGAAGACCCAAAAATCACTTGTGAATTGCCCACGTGTATTCTTTTCTAATGAAGAAAAAAGGGTGAAATATTTTTGTAAATAATTGTTCAACTCACAAGTAATTTTTTGGTCTTCGCAGAATTATCTGCCCCTAATGCTCTAGTTCGATAGTGGTTCATCACATTAAATAACAATGTGATCTTTACAGAATGTATCATGCAATGTTTTATAGTTGTTGCATAAATATTTTGGAAATCAGCCCAACGAGAATTTGGGGAAAAGTTGGGGGTGCGTAGAGAGACCAGAATAAACATTGAAGTCAAGTTAGAAATTAATGGTGGTCTGCCACCATGATTCAATGTAATTTACTTAACCTCGGAAGATTTCGGACAATCTAACCGCGGCTGTATGATGAATTCCGCCATATTGGAACTACTTTAAAGGTCCCTGATGAAACATGGCTGTGCCCATTCCGAACACAAGTTGGCGACCTATTTGGCTAGCGACCTATTCGACCGATCCAGCTGTAAGATAATGACGAAATTACACTTCTATTCTGAGTAGCTAAAGAAATGGATAAAAAAATAATATATTCTACTTTCATTTGATAGACATAACGTTGGATTTTATTGGTTCTATACGCAAGTGGTCATAAACACAAAAGTATAGAGTGTTTTTAATATATTACAAGTAGTTTTGAAGCATGTCATGTGATAGTTTTGTGATAAAGGGATTTTCAAAAAATGAAAACTCCCACATACCCAACGAATATTTGGGAAAAAGTTACAACCGGTCTAAGAGACGAGAATTAACATTAAAGTCAATGGGGCAATAATTAGTGATCTGTGGCCGTATATTGTAGCGTTGGCGTTATGTTTTAGAACAGCCCATTAAATTAAAGGGTGAACGCGTTGTATATGTCAGATATAAACCTACTCCCCTTCTGATTGATATGATAGCGAACACTTAGGCTTCGCGCACGTGTTCTCTTATCATATCAACCTCGGGTAGGTTAATATCTTATACAAAGCATTTCACTGTCTTGTGTCCAAGTTATAATTTATCCAATGTCAGTTGTGTTTATGTTTAAATATGTCATCAGTTAATGAAAATCATTTTAAGTGGTAGTTCTCAGAATATCCGCCATGCCAACCGAAAAGTAAAGCCCATCGCTGACTGACTAACATTTGTTAGCCGAACAATGTTAGTCGAAGTTCGTTGGATGTCAACACGAACATTTGTTGCGCTTACACTGTTCGCGAAATCAAACATTGTTCCTCAAACAAAACGTTCTTGTTGGTCCTTGTCCCATCCGTGCTTAAATGAAGACATTTTCAACTGTATTTATCAGCGGTGTTTAAGCTTGTCATAAAATAAAGTATGTCGAATGTTCGCGATTTTAGGCCTACTATCAAATTATTCTAGGTGTGTACATTCAAGGGACAAAACTCGTTTTATCAAACAGGGAGAAGACCACAGTTAATTTCAACATTAACTTTAATATTGGTTCTGGTCTCTTTGCCCGTCTCAAAGTTTTTTTTTTAAATTAGACTAAACACGTTACACTACAGACGAAGCAATCGTCATGTTTTTGATCTAGAATTGAACTGATACAAGATCTTTTGATTTTTAACACATTTTTTAAGTTCCATCTATGTCGGACAAAACTTGTTTATGATGTGAGGATGACACAGGTGCACGGCTTTTAAAAATAAATAAAAATTGTGACTCCAGAAACGCGATTTTCCTATTATCAGGGACAATACTCCAGGAACGCGTGGTCCGATACGTAACCAAATTTGGATATAAACATATTAGTTTCATCACAATCGGGTAAAAATACAATGTTACCTCTAGATGGTCCACAAGCTAAAAACGAGAATAGTAGTTAGTACAATCAGCGGCAATAATTCATGAATAGTGCCAAATGGGAACCCATCCGAGATCTTTGGGATACAAACATATTTGACTTTCATCAAAATCGGGAAAAAATATTACCTGTAGAGTGTCGCCAACGGATGGACGGACAATATAGGTACATAAAAATATATTGATTTCTGAGTTTTATCTGCAAATCGTCACGAATAGACCTAGACTGGCCCAGTCTCTTCTATTTATTTTACATTTCGATTTATATAAAAGTATTAATTTTTAGTAAACCAACACTTTCGTTTCCATTTGTATAAAAAAAAAATTGAGTAAACCTGTAACCAGCACCAGAGACTGGACAATTTGCGAGCTTCACAATAAAATGGGCGTTCCTGTCCTGTTTTACGTTGTTCCTCATTTGGAATGATTGACAGTTGTCAAGCAAGCCCCGATACGCATGAACTGGCTTCGTTAAGTTGTTATAATGATGTCGTGTGTAATTATTTATGTTCATTCACCTCATCCCATACGTTGTATCCGTTCATTCGACAGATATTGTCCGTCAACAAAATTCTTAGATCGTTAAAGTATCACTAAATAACAATAACTATTATCCACAACAAACATCTCGCACCTACACCAGTTTGCCAGTTAGTCGACAGCCATGTTTATTATCACGTGATGTTAGATATGTCGTGATCACGTGCACGACGTCACACGACCTACATAATGCAGATTGACCTACTAGATGAGAATGAAGCTCTATTTGCCCAGTCTCTAGAGATTACGGTTTTTTTTTTTTGGTTTTTTTTTGAGAGGACTGGCCAATTTTTGGTGTGTGGAGAAGACTGGCCACCAGTCTAGAATAGACCTATTACCCTTTCCGCCGCGCTTTGAATTCTGGGAAGACACAAATGTAAACCAATCTGACGTCTCGAGCAGACGGTCACTTTGTGAAGCGATAACAATGTCGAGTCTTAGCGAAATAAAATTATGGAATATAAAGTCATTACAGTCCTTCTGTAAGAAGAAGGGTAAAAGGAAATAAAGACGAATTAATTGCTGGTGTTTTTATTGCTATGGAACTAGACTTGCCGGATGTTATGCCTTATGGACACGGGGGAGCAAATGAAAGAGAAGGCAGTTATCTACCAGGCTTTATTATATGTACACCGTCGTCAGGAAAACAGCCGGGTTGGCGAAAAAGTGGGGAGTGGTTATTGGCCACCAACGATGTATGGTGACATTTGTGGATATTTTCATTCATTAAATGGTCACATTAACAAAGGTAATTACATTATTTAACAAAACGCTACGTCAGTACGTGACGTTCAGACTTTATATTTATAACCAGTGGCATTACTACTACTAGTACTACTACTACTAGTACTAGCTAGGCCTAGTTAAGTACCTTAGAATTTAGATTAATACGATAGTAATGAACAGGCTATAGTATAGGCCTAATTTAGTTTGTCTAGACATCTTCATGTATTCGTTTGACTTTACAGCAGATACATTTTAAATGTCATTTCTTTAAATAAGCCCCAGAAAAGGAGTAATATCCCCAGGCCTACACTGATAATTAAATTATCAAATAAATATCGACATACCAGTTTAACTACGGTAGCTTACTGAATACAACTTTTTCATTAATAGCCAAATCATAATCGTTGTCTTATGTATAGATAATAAGGTAGGCAACATTTTTTGATAGAAATTGCTATGTAATCAAACAACTACTGTTGTTGTTGAGGATAAAGAAATGATCCTAGTTCTTACTTTTGTATTCTGTTTTAAGGCATAACCAAGAGAGCTATGAATAGTTACAAGGAAGGAAAAGCATACAGTTATTCTGACAGTAATTGGCTAAAAGAGGTTTTCTGTCACCAGATCAATAATGACAGTCCGTTTTGCTACCTAAAGAGAGACATGGCGTAACTCACGACGCATAATCTGTGAGAGTAGGGCCTGTGTGGACTGGTACCGTCGTAGGCAAGTGAACTACGCAAGACGCCGAGTCCTGTCGGGTTGTGTGTAGTCGTAGCGGTATGGGCCGGGCTTTAGGTATGATATTTGGCCTGATGATTACCCTACCGTGTGACACCTGGGCTACTCGTCGCGAGATCAGAAATTGTTGGGTGTATACGGCTTCCATGGGAGGTTGGGATGGCCTAGTGGTCTGGAGTGTGGCGCTTCAACCTCTAGCTGGCCGGTCACCTCTGACTTAGTATGGTGGTTTCGATCCCTGACGTGAGCGTATGTGGCTAGG
This sequence comes from Patella ulyssiponensis, assembly GCA_963678685.1. Classification (NCBI taxonomy): domain Eukaryota; kingdom Metazoa; phylum Mollusca; class Gastropoda; family Patellidae; genus Patella; species Patella ulyssiponensis. The sequence goes on from OY783225.1 coordinate 7,531,991, forward strand.
AGATAATGGGGTGAGGCACCTTCTCAAGCTCCGGTTACCTCAAACACGATATAATATAATATCAAATATAAAACATCTTGTCGGTGATATCACGATCTGCGGAAGCGAACGTTAAACACTAACAACAACAACAACAGCTTTCAAATTTTGAATACATATCGTCCTTGTTAGTGACGATGATAGTAATGCTAAAAGAGGTAGTAAAGACCATTAGAAATATATAGACATAGAACACGCATACCCTCAGTTGGTGATGATGATAGCAATGCCAAGAGAAGTACCAAGCACCAACGAGGTGGACAGATAAAGACATAACTTATCCAATGCTTCACTAACTAATTTCCAATTAATCTTTGCGTCAGCATTTAGTGGTTGAATTCTGTCTCTTGGTTTCCTGCCATTCATACACGCAACAAGAAGCTTTAGAGATGTTGGTACCGGTCGAGATGCTGGTCGGTGGGCTACGCCAATAATGTAAACGGTTAGAAGCGCCGAACACGTGCTCAAGCCTAGAAGCGAAGACAGGTAGATGGTCAGAAGTGGGATGGTGGCCGAGGTCGAGGGTAGCATCCCGCTCACAATCGACATAAATACTGCGAGGGCTAGCAGCACTGTTAATACGTAGCTGAGCTTCTCGCCAGAATCAATGGGCACACGGAAGACGGCTACGTTCAGCAAAGATAAGACTAATATGGGAAGACAGACGTTGAGCACGATGAACGCTGGTCGATGAACAAGTACGAATGTGACACCCACCCTGGACATGGTTCGTGGGTGAATGGGTTTTGGGAAATGTGTCCCATATGCCCCAGCAACTATCCACTCGCCATTCTCATTGACATGGTCTAATTTAACAGGATCAATGACGAATAGCTGAAGTTCATCGAATATGAACTCAACCGGTTGCACTAATATTGTGCACCTTTGGACATCAAATGGGAACTTGGTCATATCCAAAGTGCAGTAGGTTCTAAAAACCGCCGTTGGTGTCCAAAACACTGTTCCGTCCCATTGGACGATATACGGGTGTAGTTCATCCGAAAACACATCACGTTTGTCAACAGAGTTTAGGATCATTAATCGGGGCTTCCATCTCTTGTTAGCAGTTGGGTGCATCAGCTTCAGTCCACCGTAATCTTCGGGATTCCAAGTCAAAAGATCATCTTGCCATTTCACAACAAAGTCCACATTAAGCAAGACAGTTTCCTTGACTGCATCTATCTCCAAAATGCCATTGACTCGAAAATCAAGAAATACCGCCATTGATTCTGTCTGGTTGATTATCGGGCGTATCGTATCACTGTAGTTCGCCAGAAGATCTTTCTCCAGTCTAAGAGTGGTTTCATAAGTCGCTGTCTGGTTGGAAATAGGTTGGGGGTTTATGGGCTGAGTGGCTGGAGACGGAGACGCAGGGTCAATCGGCTGACTAGAGTTGGTTGGAAGTTCCAGAGTCAATAATGGTATGACACCGAATACTAGAGTTAACACGAGCACAAAGAGCAGTGTCGTCATTTCCGGAAAGTTTGTCAATGATTTTGCAACCTGGTGAGATGCTTTTCGTTCTTTAATCCGTCCACGTCTTGTTCAGAAGACTCTAAGACTCCTTAAGACGTCAATTGAAATTCTGGAAAATGGAGTACTTAGATTAGGTAATCTAATAACGCGTGGAATTCCGGAAAACTGCCCTACACGTGGATTAATTTAAATGTTTCGGTTTCTGAGATGTAAAAATTCACCATTCCCAATACTCTGAATACAGTTAGGTGCAATTCTGGAACGTGAAGTGTTTCGAACAGGCAATTCAAAAATCCATGGAATTCCAGCAAAATATCTTCAAGTACCCTACACGCAGATCAACTTTTACGGTTTCTGAATTATAAAATTCTTGAATTTGAAGCACTTTGATCAAGAGTATATTTAACACTGGAAATTCCGGCAAAACGTTCTCTAGTACCATAAAAGTGGATTAACATAAATTTTTGGCTTGTTGGGATACTTTCCAAGACTCTGAAATTGAAACACAGGCATAATTTGATTAGGGAACTATTCACTGTGTTGTGTGTACTCAGACTGAGTTAAACGTTGAGTCTGAAACGCACCCCCCACCCCACAATTTCCAAAACACAGTCATATGCAATTTGAAAATACGAAAGACACTGGACAAGAAATTAATATCTAACACTTCAGATGCCGGCAGCACAACTCACACGTACACAAATTTAACTGTTCAGGGTTGTGACATTTAAAAAGCACAATTTCCAAAAAACAGACTTTTAGTTAAGTGTTCAGGGTTCCGGGGTCTAAAAACCACAATTTTGAAAACTATGAAATTCTGGAATTTTTTAGTACTTTGAACGGAAAGACATTTAATTTTTGAATTCCGAGAACCTACCTTACACACACATTACGTTAATTGTTTAGATTTACCACAATTTCTGAAGCAAACCTATAGCAATCCGTTTGATGTTACTAGTGCTGTGCATCTGTCGCTTCAGTTAGGTTTATATATCCGATACCAACTCCTTTACAATGACAAAACGGTAAACAAGTAAGCCATGTCTAGCGTTCATTAAGTCCACATCGTCTATGATCTCTTTTTATTCAAAACATTGTGGTCAACTTATGAGACACTAAGCTGAAAATAAAACGATAGCTAAGGTCCGCGTATTTCCTATCTGGTTAAAACACGGATTCTATTGAGTAAAATAGATGACCCGTCTCCTCACACTGATGAGCAGTGAATTTTCACTAGTCAGACAAATTAAATTTTAAAACAAATTTTTGTTTATGCATTAGCAAAATAAGAAAATACTTTTGAAGTATCTGTAGGTAAAACATATTTCCTATTGAGTGTAAATAGATATTAAAATGAGTAAAAGACATCATTCTGCCCGAAGCTGTTACGTCTTATGTAAACAATGCACGCGTCATTGAGCGTGATGTGATTGCACGTGTTGAACACAGTCATCTTTTACAGAGATATTAGAAGACTTTCTTAATTCTCTGTGAAACAGATTGCCACCCGTTTTTTATGATTCAAATTTTAAAAAGTGCATCCTTTATTTAAATAATATGGTAATGACATCATCAACACTACCAGATAGCTAACTGTGACATTCCCAATTTTGATAATGGCGATTTTTAGTTAATTGGTGAAATTGGATGTGCGCCTCTGTAATTAAGTTATATGCGGTGTTTCCAATTCTATTTTTGAACGTTTATAGCAAGAACGCCATGCTTTTTTTTTTTTATCGAAATCGTTATGTAATGGCTCTTGCATCTAACAAAAGCCTGTTTAAAATTACCTTGGTCGGTGTTTAAAACCTCCGTCAGTGTCTGAAAAGAAGATCTGAAACACAATTCGGGTTTCATTTTTTGTTAAGCTACCATTGTCTTTAAAAGAACGAGTTTCGTAAAAAGAAATTATTAAGCTACATTTCTCTTTGAAAGAACGTGTTTCCAATTTGAGAGATAGCTATTAACAATATCTAATAATATTGTTGGAATATGATCAACTAACATGAATATGACAATTAACCCTCCTACCTATTGTGTTTAATGCATTAGTAAGCCATCGGATTCACTTTGCTTGAACAGCGGGTTACTTTGCTGTTCAAAGGGGCTTAAGTTAATAATTCATAACTTAGATTATAATTTAATACTTTTGAAGAGGCAAGAAGAAGGGTTGGTAAAATAGACCAATCAAAACAACGGCATATGAGTTTGCGCAGCGGCTTTCCATTTGATCATCACGCGCTTAGCGAGCTAAAATGGGGTTCCTGGAGCAGCCCTATAAACTGTCCTGGAATAAATATTTGCAAACTAGTCCCTAATAAGTCTACCTGCAGGGTGCATACCCATTTTTGGTTTTATCAAAGCAATTTTGAACGTCAGTTTTTTTCGGACCCTAAGGCCATGTTTCCCCAAAATTATCTAGGGTGCACGCCCCATTTTGGAAAAGATGTGTCCTTAGAACGGTAATATTCTGAGTCGAAATTCGGACTTGAATAAATTACCGGTCTATCTTTACATTTAGAATATTGGAAAATTGGCAACGTTTAGGATGAGAGCACACCCCTTTAATATAACTGTGCCAACTTTTACTAATAACATTTGAAAAGCTTATTCAATTACCTTTGAATAAGCATCTTCATGCTTGTTTCCGTGTCCTTTATACTGTAATTCAGCTATATCAATTGTAAACATTGCAAATGAATATTATTCAAACCAATTACCTTTCAGAATATATATATAAGTGCGAATTATATGCGTCATCTTTATTTAGCCAATCTGAAAGACAACGCAGATCTCATTTTTGGCATTAGCCATTGGTGGTCTGTATTCCAAATATGTAATAATGGAGTTTCCTCCCTTGGTAAATATGGCGTCAAGTAAAGAAAGCGAGGCATTTGCTCAATCGGAGAGAAGAATAGAGGTAATTTTATATAGCCTGAGGTAGTGATTGGGTTAGAGTGAGGTCACCTATGTTTAAAGGGAACCTAATGGCAATTTAATTTGTTCTTACCCTTCCGAATCAAGCTTTGTGTAGGAGGGCGATTTTCTCGGCCAGTCATCCATTGTTTACCTTTTTTCCTGTCATCTCACATATTTTTTTGTTATTGTTTATGTTTTAAAAATTGTAAACAATATTCAGAAAATATTATACTGAACTTGATCAGTACTTATAAGTGTGAGTGACCCATTTACATGTACGTAATGAAAACAAATAGAAGGATTTTATAACTAGGGCTAGAGGGGTCTAGCCTACTTTAAAACTTAAAGATACATTATGGGAGATTGGATAACGAGTTGGCAGTTCTCACTACAATAGTTAAAAACTACCTAATGTAAAGGCAATTTGCTGAAAAATTTCAGTGAAACTGATCAACTATTAACCTAGAACTAAGCTAATGAAAGTTCCGCTTAGCCTCGGTCATCATTACTAAAGTCGGTACCGTAAGACAAAACCAGTACCTAGTCACGGTTCCATTTTTATTGGTAAATAAATCGCAAATATTTCAGCAAATCGAACTACAATCCAACAAAAATCTAATGCTAGCCTCGACATCGAGAGTTGATATGGTCTAAATAAGTTAATTCATGTCTAATTAATAGTTTTTATAACATTTCAGGTCGAAGAAAGACCTACAATAGGCAGATTTTGCTCTTGCATAATGCATGTTTAAAGAAAAGGGAAGATCAACAATTTTGAACAGGGTTTCCATGGCATAAATGATTAAATCTTAAATATAATATATTCAGAAATAATGCTCTCTGTAACACAAGCAAAATGGGTTGATTGTATTGTAGTAACATACCTCTAGTACCAGTTCCTGTGAACGTCGAGATGGGAAATTTTCTGGGGCTGTTCAGTGGCACTAACCATGACCTCGCATCAAATTTCAGCCGAATAGGTCCATAGCTTTTTGTACTTTTACCTATTTTAACTTTTCCTGAAAGAAAAGTTAATCCAATTTTAACAAAATTTTGTTTGGTGCCGCCTTAAACTTGAAAAACAAGACAGTGCGCTTCCTTGCTAATACTGCAGTCATGATGACATTAATAACAATAACTGTCGTATATTTTAATTTTTGTGTTAGCCACCAATAGGGTCGCCAGTCCAACCTCATGGGTATTCTCTGGGTCCTCCAGTCTCCTCCCACTGCTACGCACAAACGAATTGTTAAAATAAAATTAAACCATATGTTAGTCCTGAAATGACTTAGTTTGTGTTGAGTCGACGTTAATATCTTTCGCTCTCTCTCTGTCTGTCTGTTAAGGTTTGTGTGTAGGGGGTGGAGGGCCGAATGGTTAGCATAAAGCCTGTCATTGAGTCAACTGGTGTGTACGTGACAAGGAGTAGGGTCACCTATCCAACCTCGTGGGTTTTCTCCGTGTCCACCGGTTTCCTCCCACTGCTAATAACGTCTATGGGCAAGGAATTATTGAAATAAAATGTCCCGAAATCGCCTAGTTTGTGTCGAGTGGATGTTAAACGCCATTTCTCTCTCTCTCTCTTGTTTGTGTATGATGCAGTCCTCCTGCCCTTATTATAATTACATACTTAATGACAATAGTAAGGCTATTTATTTGATGTTAAGCCAACCATTACAATGTATCACAAGGTATTTATTGAGATAATCAGCTTAGTTTTATAATAGCACTCATTAAAGTGTTTTGTTCTATGCTGTGTATTATGATCTCTTAATCTTCGATAATGCTTACTTGGATTATAATATAGTACCGGTAATGGATCAGTGACTGGTTTTATTATAATGAGGTTATTGTTTCTATTAATATACGATCTAAACACTGTTTAGTAAACAGGAAAGGAATAGAGTTGGGAATAGACTTAGTGCATGTTTCAAGGTGATTAGTAGCTGGGAGGACAGTAAATCAAAATCACTTGTGTCCGGAGAGAGAGGATTGAAGTTGCTTAGTACCTGAGTCTTGGGAAGACACAGGATCGAAATTGCTCAGTACCGGTACCTTAGTCTTGAGAGGACATTGGATCGAAGTTTCACAATACTTAAGTCTTGACAAGACACTGGGTGGAAGTTGCTCAGCACCTGAGTCTTTGACAAGTCACTGGGTGGAAACTGCTCAGCACCTGAGTCTTTGACAAGACACTGGGTGGAAGTTGCTAAACACCTGAGTCTTTGACAAGACACTGGGTGGAAGTTGCTCAGCACCAGAGAGGACAACAGATCGAAGTCACACAAAACCTTAGAGAATCAAAGTAACTCAGTGGATCAATGAACCCTCTTGATTCTGCTTAGTACCTGAGAGGTCAGTGGATCGCTGTGCCATCTAAAACTTCACTTCGCAACCCGAGAAGACAATGGATCTCTGTGCCATCTTTATCCTGGCTTGAGCAACACTTTATACCTTTTTTATCTGAATGTTGGAGATTCTGTCGTTGACGTCAACCTCTTCCTCGTTACTTATTATGGATTTACTTGATCGTAGTGTAAGATATCGTTTTATAGAGTAGTTTCTCTGAATACTGGCTTATAATGCAGACCATCATTGGTTAATCAAATAATTATTGTCAGAGTTGAAAGATGCACCCACATGTATGATCCCAAGACGTAACCTCCCATTACAACCGGGGGGTTGGGATGGCCTAGTGGTCTAGAGTGCCGCACTTTGACCTCTAGCTGGCCGGTCACCTCTGGCTTGCGGCTGTGGTTTCGATCCCGGGTGTGAGCGTATATGGCATGGAGATACGGGCACCGTCTCAACCTCGTGGGTTTCCTCCGGGCACTACGGTTTCCTCCCACTGCTAAAGACCCCTACGTGCAAGCTAATTATTGAAATAAAATTGAAACCATATGTTAGTCCCGAAATGACCTGGTTGTGTTGGGTGGACGTTAAACCCCATTTCTCCCTCTCTCTCTCCCCATTACAACCAGCCAGATCTTAATGTGGTGGAGGTCATCAAAAAAAATACAAAACAAAATATAGATATGTATTTTAATCAGACAAGTCCTGTACAGTACAAGCCAAATGATTTAGTGTGTACGAATGTAGAGGCACCTGTACAACCTCATAGGTTTTCCCTGGGTCCTCCGGTTTCTTCCTACTGTCGAAGGCCCCGTCTGTATGTTAGTCCCAAAACAAATCTCTCTCTATGTCTCTCTTTTGTTAATTAAAATAGCATTATGCAAGAGCAAAATCTGCTTATTACAGGTCTTTCTTTAGGCCTGAAATGTTATCTACATTGTAAATAATCAATTAGACATTAATTAACATATCCAGACCATAATAAACTCTTGATGTAAAATCATATATGCCGCTTAATGGCCGTTGATAATTAAATCAATCAAGTGGATAATCGAGACTATGCTGTTTATATTAATGATCAGAGTAATGATGACTGAGGCTATGTGAATATTTCAAACGCTTTTTTCTCGGCTAATAGTGGATCAATTTGACTGAAATTTTCAGCAAATTACCTTTACACTATCTAGTTTTTAACTATTATAGTGAGAACTGCCATCTCTTTATCTTATCTCCCATAATGTAACTTTAAAGTTTTAAGGAAAAGAATGTACTAAATTTCATCAAATTTTGTTCGCATATAGGGATTTGAGCCTTGGGTTTCAAAAAACGTTTTGCAAAAAGCTTTATGTCAAGGCCAACCCTCATTACATAGAATTTTCTGGGTAAGCACACAAAAAGAATAATATCGATCATCATAAATATTAATCCTTATAAGACATAGAAATAGATTAAAAATAAACACTCCTACATGGATGTACTTCTGCTGAATTTATTAACATGCTACTGTATGTATCGATACACATCTATACACTAAAATATTAATTATTGATGACCTTATTTTTATTGCTTACTAATATCAAAGCCAGAGAATTATTGACATTACTATTGCTTTATAACCAAAACTCAGCTTTATAAATATAATTATTGGCTTTTCAAATTAATAGTCAAATTTTTATCCAATTTCATATTTATGTTTTTATAATAATAATTTAATTATTGTGTCTTTTTATGTCCTCATCATGTCATTTTATCCCTGAGTTTTTATTAAAAGTTTTTATTAAAGATATCGTTCTCGCATACAAACTGGGTGATTTGATGACATATTTGGACTAAAAGCATATAAATTTAAACTAATTAATCTATCAAAATTTTTCTTCAAATGCTTCTCAAAGCACTATTTTCGCGATGGAATACATGTACTATGAATAATCTATCTATTAAATACAATTAAAATACTTTTTATAAATCTGATATTGCAAATGTCTGATTTGTATAACAAATATTGATTTTAAGATACAAATGTTAATTTTAGTATACAAATGTCGAAATACGACAACAAATGAAGAAATAAGAATTAAGGACTATAAATAAAGAAATAAGGACTAGGACCACTGAATAAAGAACTGTTTGTCTTCCATACCATTTAACTACAGTGAGATCCCTTATAGACATGTCTGTCATATGTCTATGTATATAGACATGTCTGTCATATGTCTATGTATATAGACAAGTCTACCATAAGACTAGAGTGGTATCCTATATAGATAAGTCTACCATATGACTAGAGTGGTATCCTATATTGATGAGTCTGCCATATGACTAGAGTGGTATCCTATATAGACAAGTCTACCATATGACTAGAGTGGTATCCTATATAGACAAGTCTGCCATATGACTTGAATGGTGTCCCATACACATGTAGACATGTCTTCCATAGGACTTGAATGGTATCCCGTATAGACATGACCACAAGGCTGTATATATATAAAGAAGAGTATATCCTATGGCTGGTGTCACCTCTGGCTCGAGGTTGTGGTTTCAATACCTTGATGTATATATATTTTATCCCACAAATAATAGAAATGAGATAATTCATCTGCTATATCACCCTTGGTGGAAGCGGATGTTAAACACTACAAGAAGAAGAAAATGGCCTCTGTTTCAAATGTTCGATCGATTTGAACTTCTAACTAAATCATTATAGTTTCACCTAAATCAGTGCGGCAAAGCTCCCTTAATAACGACATAGTATATTTGTATTTTGCTGGGGTTTTTTAGTCCACAGCGTCACCACAAACAGGTAATGATGACCTATTATATTTGTATTTTGTTGCTTTGTAGCCTACAGCCCCACCACCACCTCCACCTGCAGCTAATGCAAATGATATTGAAGCAGCACCACCTTATGATCCCAGTCAACCTCAGGAATATGACTCCGAATTACCCACCTACCAACAAGCCTTACATGATCCTACAGGTAGGTCATAAACAAACCTCCAACCTCGTGGGTTTTCTCCGTGTCCTTAGGTTTGCTCCAACTGCTAAAGACCCCAATGCGCAAGCGAATTATTTAAAATAAAATTTTGAAAAAAAATATGTTAGTCCCAAAATGGCTACCATTGTTGTCCCATTCTAATGAAACTTGACCAATAAGTTAAGGATCAAACGATCTTGAATGAGAGGATGAGGCCTATTGATTTTACCCCTTCTTCATCTATTTCTTGTGTGGCAACCACTTTTTTTTTTATCTACATGAGTAAATTATTTGTTTTCAGTACCTCCGCCAACCTACGACTCTTTGTACGGTAAAATAAAAGATGTAAAAAAGAAATCCACCGGAGTTGCTGATTTTCTCATGAAAATTCTAGAAACCTTGGTTAGTACAAGTAAGTATCAAATAATGGTAGATAGAAATGGTCGATCTGCCAGTTATTCCAAGTTTTTTTAGGTAACTAGTTTCGTTCGTATTAAACTCTTCAGACTGGTTAGACCCAACAAGTGAGGTTCTATTTATACTATTCCGGGATCCCGGTAAAAAAGCTTGGTATTGTGGCAGGGTTCATGAATACCGTGGTTTGGTATTTCTAAACCCCGGTAAAAGAGTTTACCAGGGTTAATCTTTGGCGTGGTTTCCCGGGTTGTTTTACCGGGGTTTGGTATATTTTGGTGGGGTTGGCGGGATTGTTTTACCGGGGTATAGTATTATGGCGGGGTTCATTAGTTTGTGTATGCCGAGGTTCGGCTAGATTGAGGAATATCCTGATTTCTCGTCTTGCTCCAGATATATGATAATAAAGTCAAATATGTGTTGAAGATAAATGGTGTTAAAGTCTCACTGATAACTTCAATTTTGTGAAGAAGGATCTCTTAAAAAGAATATCATTCCAAAATTTGATAAGTTCTGTTCAATATTTTCAAAGATACGATGAATTGAAATTTGTTTGTTGATCTATTCTGGTTTTTTTTGTAATAGATCTGCTGCCATTTTGTAGTTTGCGAACGTAATTGAATCCAAGTTGGAACATTATTTAGCATATTTATTTCGATGTTTTTTTTTAATCAAATGTGACCCACGCTCATAATGAGGAAATTTTGAAAAATTGGGTTATTATTATTTTCACATTTGTTTAATGTTTAATATTTTTATCTTTGGGTTTTTAAAGGTTCTGAAAACGTTTGTTTATATTTTTTACCTTTATCGGTTTAAAAACTTGTCTGTATTCCTTCAAAATGAATTCATCAGCAATGCTTTTGTCTTGTGTGTAAACTAGAGATTCTCCAATTCACAACAATGCCAAGTTTTATGCAAGAGGATTGGCTTGTTGTACCACTGCGTGCAGAGAAAAATAAGTGAGAATGAGAATTTAAAGAAAAAAGACAGATTTAAGAGTATGGTAGTCTTACAAAATATTCAAATAAAGGTGTTTAAAAATGTTTTATTGATTTATGGACTCAAATCTCAATTTCGATCAAAATCAGTATTTTCAATGATTATTAGACTTTGCGCATTCCGACTCATTTTGCCAGCATGGGTCACAAATGTTATCATGCCATATCTTATCATGCCAGTGGAGAATTTTTGTATTTTTTTTTTCAGTGTGTTTTACGATACTTCTCGGTATTGTTATCGCAATACCCATCAGCATGATTGCAATTGGTAAGTTTCATGTTGAGTTCTTCATCCATTTTGAAACAAACGGGCCAGAATGGCATCAGAATAAGTCTCCTTTGGAAATAGGGTAATCATAAGCTCCCCCATTCTCTTTTATGTAACCAGACTTCAAAACAAATAATTCTTGGTAATTTTTTTACTGTTCAGTGTCCATTTATTTGTTCGGCCATTCTTACAATTGAATGTCAGCAATTTGAAATAATTCGACCTTTTAAGAAAAATATTCTAGTTCTTTGATTCTCCTTTTAATTTCGCTTGTTTCATTTGAATAAAACCCGAGGTGTATATTATAGGTTCTGTTTTCAGAAATGAAACAGAGTTTAACGTCCTACTGCCTTGCTCTGAACTGGGCTAATGAAGACAGACCATACAATATGGTACAAGGGAAATTTTTGTCCGGGCCATTGGAATTCCATGTAAAAGTAGGTCATAGGGTCGCTGTCCATGCAAAATTGTCCTCATAGCACACTGTATGGCGTATGCCCGTCTTCATTAGCCCATTTCAGACCAGAACAGTCGGACGTTAAACCCCATTTTATTTCATTTCAAATGACATATATTCCTATCATTCCTATCTATTTTTAGGTTCCATACATCTATCCGACTGTCCGGCAGAGAGATATATTCCTATCTATTTGATAGTAGCGGGATGTTTCGGTCTGTTACGTAATTTAATCAGCTTCGTTCCACGATTCTGTAAGGATGATAAAGAAGGAGGGGAAGAAGAAGGAGAGAAAAAGAAGAAGGGTGGGGGATATTTACATCTAATCGATTGCTTCCTGTTGGCGTGGTTTATTGCTGGTGAGTTTACTAGATATATATACGGAGCCACAATGGGTCAGTGCGTTAAGACATTGGCTCACTAACCATGAAGTCTCATGTTTGATCCATGAGTTGACTGTAAGAGTTAGTTGGGACTTGGAGGGTTGGATGGCAGAATGGTAAGCTCGTACATGTATCATAAGGTCCTTTTTTGATTCCCCGATTGTACGTGACGAGGAGTAGGGTCACCTGTTCAACCTCAGGGTTTTCTTTAGGTCCTCTGGTTTCCTTCCACTGCTATAGACCCCTACGTGCAAGCGAATTAATGAAATAAAATTGAACCATATGTTAGTCCCGGAATGACCTAGTTTGTGTGGAGTGGACTTTTAACCCCATTTCTCTCTTTTCTCATTGGGACTTTTCGGCTTGAAGTATGGTTTGGTGACGAGGTGTTAGATTGTCTGCCTACCCTTGTGGGTTTTTTCCTGATCCTCCGGTTTCCTCAAACGTCTAAGACCCCTAGGCACAAGAGAATTCAGTGAGAACAGCACTGACTCACTTACCAAGAGCTCCTGGGTCTGGTCTGTGGATCTTCCCATCTTGAGTCTGCTTGTCAGAGATGCAAGATGGAAACCCTGGCAAAAACCATGATCCTGTGTATAATCTATTTGTGTAGCGACAAAACTCCGCAAATATTACGCTCGTAGCATTTGGCAAAACATACCTTCATAAAGTCCTTAGCTTTCAGCTATAACTTGTTTAAAACAGGTGAGTTTTTAAAAGTTTCTCGAATAAGGATAAAGAGGTACATTATGCCACTGAAGTTCACCTGGCATCTGAAATTAGTACTGGTTATTACCCCTGCAGTCATGATACGATACTTTACGTATTGCCAACCGGATGCTACGATGCAATTCATATCATGATTCATAACCAGGTCAATATTTACTGAAGCGTCACAAAACAACAAGATTAAAAAAGAATCCCGATACATTGATTCAGGGTCTGGTGCATGGCCTTGCATGTGCATGGTACATGGCCTTGCATGTTTTTTCTGTGGCAGACCTCTCTCATTTTTGAAGACCGCTGCATGCAAATGAATCATTGAAAAGATACAGTAATACATAATGTTCCCAAGGCAGAATAGACTGGCACTACTCTCTCCTTCTCTCTCTCTCTCTTTTTTTCTCTTAGTTGGGGTAGGTGGCCCCAAATTTGAGTCGAAGATAAATCCTATCTGCCTCGCCCTTAATTTGTGTCGCATTATCAAAAGGTTGGTCTGATGGGTTTTGTTTGTATGTAGGTGTATGGATCCACGATGGGTAAGTGGGTAAGACGCCTGCTAGTCAGGAGGTCGCATGTTCGATTCCTGCATTCGGCAAGAAAGTTCATCATGATTTTCCGATGTGGTTCCCCCTTGTCAGTGGTGCAGGATGGAGGACCTGACAAGGACAGCTGTCTAGTTGTTCGGATGGGAGAAAAAACCTAGGTCTCCTGTATACATTGACGTGCACGTAAAAGATCCCTTGGCAGATGGAATTCAGTGTTAGAGTAGGCCATAGAGCCGTGCCCAGGCAAAATTGCCCTCATACCACACTGTATGGTGTATGCCCATCTACATCAGCCCAGTCGAAAAAGAACAGTAGGACGTTAAACCCCAATTGATTTTATTTTATTTTGTATGTAATGTCGTTCTCCTGCACGTACTTTTATGTCAGTGACAGAGAATTTTATTCATTTCTACAGGTAATGTTTGGATTTATCAACTGTATGGACATATTGACTACTCAGATTCGACCAGCGATGAATATTGCCATCCTACTTTATACTTGTTTGCGTTCTGGATAACAACGTCCGTTTATATCGTGATTGGTTCCATGTGTTTCTGTATCTGTTGTGGCAGCTGTGTCGCTTTCTTCTTGGGTTAATAACTTTTAGCCGGATGAGAGCTCTAATGTGTCTTTCTTTTTTGTAAAACATTAAAATTTTTGCAGCGTCGCCTGCTTAATTGACCGTATTGGTCAGATGCTCGGGGAACTAGAGTCTTCTCTTTTCTTAAATTGAACAGAAATGAAGATTTAAAATCCTGGCGACTCTTTCATTTGTATTTGTCAGACTTGAGATCTTACCTGCCAGTCAGTAATTCAAATCCGATAAAATTAGAATTAAATTTTAAAATTTTCGTTCTGCTACATTAAAGATTAATTATGTAAGATTTATTTCAGTCAAATCACTTCGCTCTGAGCCGACAAGTCCACATTTATAAAATACTGTCGTCTCAATTTCTCAGTCTTACCGTTGTTAGGATAAAACAAATGTGACCGACTAATTTTGCTGCGAATCGAAAACTACTGAACGGATTTCAATATTTTTTTTGTTAAAATGTTCAAGTAAATGAGAACAAAATGACTAACAAAATCATTTTCATAAATTTATCTTGATCTCCCTAAAGTCTTGATTAACTATTTTTAAAAGTTTATTGTCAGCAATCGTTGAACCGCATATCAGATTTAAATCTGTTTAGATGGTTGTTGTTGTCATGTGAACAGATGTATAATTAAAGATACATTATGTAAGGTCTAGATAAATAGCTGGCCATTCTTGCTATATAATTGAAAAATAGATAATGCAACATGAATATATAAAAAATTTCATTCAAATTGAGTCATTGCATTCGGTGATAGAAGGATCTGAAGGTTTGACAACATGTGTACATTAACCCAATCACCGCACTGGTTGTTCGAAGCTTAGTCACCTTTTTAGATTAAATCCAAGTAAGGCTGAACCATTCTAATCTACTTAATATCAAAGATATCCAATGGCATCGAGAGTTAATTAAGGTCGTGTTAATTATTGTCTCAGTAATAGTTTAGATAACATTTAAGGCCTAAAGAAAGATCTGCAATAGACTGATTTAGCTCTTGCATAATGTATGTTCATGTATAATAGTTTATATAACATTTAAGGTCTGATAGCTTGGCAGATTGACTAGTTATTTGATCAGGGTTTCTGGGTATTGGGAACAACCAAGGTCCTGTGTATATCTGTGTTGTTTTCTTCTGGTTTTTATATATTTTACCTGGTATTAGTAATGAGTCCGACCACCTGCATGGCCTTGTACTTTTTCTCTGTGGCATGCCTTTACCATTTCTATACATACCCGCCCCCCTGCATGCAAACTATTGCAAACACACACATATCATTGAAAAAAAAGGATATCAAATGATTCTCTCTCTCTCTCTCTCTCTCTCTCTCTCTCCCCCCCCCTCCCATTGTGCACAGGGTTGTCTGATGGGTTCATGGATGGTCTTCCTATTATTTCCTCTGTCCGTCCGTCTGTCACACCTTTTGGGACACAATAACTCTCCTAATTGCCCTAGAATGTTCACACTTCTGGGTAGGTGTTTATTAGGTGAATCCCTTGATGGAGTAAATGAGAGCGATGAAACTTGGTGTATAGGGTAAACAGGGTGATAAGCAGTTTGATTGGTTGAGACTTTGGAACACAATAACTCTCATTAAGAAATTGAATTGTCAAGATTGTGCGAAACTTGTTGTGAAACGATATCAATACCTTAACAAAGTTCGTACCTTGGATTTTTCTGTTTAGGCAAAGTAGAGACTTCAGCCTAATTGGACATTTTCTGCTGAGGCAAATTAGAGACTTCAATCTAATTGGTTGAAATGTTGGAACAATATGACCGCTCTTCTAAATGAGGTAGAATGTTCCAACTTGGGTGCAGGTGTCTGTTAAGTGAAAGCCTTGACAGAGTTCGATCATGCACAGTTTCCACTAAGGCTAAGCAGAGATAAACAATTTGATTGGTTGAGACTTTGGAGCACGATAACTTTGGTTCTAATTGGGTGAGAGTAATGAAACTTGGAGTATTGATTAAGTTTGAGGATGAGAATTTTCTGCTCAGGATTAGTAATGAAAAGCAATTTGACTGGTCACTTTGGAACGTAACAACTCTGCTTTTAATTGCGGTAGAATGTTTAAACTTGATGTAGATGTTCATTAGGTGAATGTCTTGACAGAGTTCAATGATGAACATTATCCTCTTAAGCTAAGCAATTTTATTAGTCTATGCTTTGAGGTAAGATGACTTTGATTTAAAGTAATGGAGAGTGATGAAACTTTGTGTATAGTTTCACTACCTTTGACTGAGTATTATCTTGAGGACATTTTATGCTTAGATAATCCGTTTGATTTCTCAATTCCTTTGAAAAAAAGAGAAATGTGCCATTAAAAAATATGTGTCATCATCAGTTTATTTTGGTATTTTGACGGCAGACATCAGTGCCTGACTATTGGCTTGTTGTTATTTCTGCAGGTAGCGTATGGGTTTATCAACTGTACGACTCCACCAATGGTTATTGTCATCCTACTTTGTATTCATTCGCGTTCTGGATAACCACGTCCGTTTATATTTTGTTGGGTTGTATGTGTTTATTTTTGGGTTGTGGCTGCTGCATCACCTTCTTCTTGAGTTAAGTTCCAGACGAATGGACATGGCGAAGCTGTAATGTGTCTTTTTGTTTTTTATACAAAACATCAAACATTTTGCAAAACTCTCTGTTAAATTAACCTTGTTGGTATCAGATGCATGTAAAATTAAAGCCTCCTATTTTCTTAAATTGAACAGAATTGAAGATTTAAAATCATGGCTCCAATTTCAGTTGTATTTGTCCGATTGTGAGATAAAACCTGTGAGTCAGTAATTCAAATTAATAAAATTTTCGTCCTGTTACATTAAAGGGACATTAACTATGTTTACTATTGTTACAATGGTAACCATGACAATCGAGGCTACAATAATGTTATTAAAATGAGTATTTTTCTGCCTAGACTGAAGTAATTTGACTGAAAGTTACATTATCTATTATTTGACTATTATAGCGAGAACTGTCATTTCATTATCTAATCTTCTATAATCTTCTTTAAGTTAAAAATTTATGCAAGGGCTAAATCTGCCTTAGATTCCGATTAGCTGTTGACTTCTATTCAGAATTAAATCAAAAAATAAGTAATCAAGATTATGTTTTGAGATTATGTTTTTCATCCTACCGACTTGACTAGTAATGATCTAGACTAGCCCAATTATTCAATCGCTAAAATCTTGATTCATAGGAGATCAATTTGACTGAAATTTTCAGCAAATTCCCATTAAATTATCTAGTTTTTAACTATTACAGTGAGAATTGCCAGCTCTTTTATCTAATCTTCCATAAAGTATTTTAAGTTGTTGTATTATATTCGCAATGCAGCTACTCAAAGGGAACTTTTGCCTTAAAACTCAATAAACCTGACTTTTATTCAAATCAGACTTTTTAGGGTTGTTTAATGCGTTGTGTTTTTTATGTGTATAATGTGTGTTGTGGTTGACGTCTAAACCATGTTCCTATGTGACGTGGATTATTGCGCAATATTTAAAAATATAAACTGTCATATGTTATGATTTAAACATAAATCATGTTAGAGCAAAATTGGCCTATTTTTATTTTGGCTTTAAATGTTATATAAATTATGATTTAAACATTATTTATTCATGTGACAAGCCTATAATCAACTCTCTAGATCATCGGATGGCAGAGATTTAAATGGATTGAAACATGATTTCCATTTATTGATTTATGCCACTTGTCAAAAACTTCAAACAGTGATTGGGGTGTTGGATGGCCGAATGGTTAGCACGTGCATGCTGTATCATAAGGTCTGTCATTAAGTCAACTGACGTGGTTTCGATTCAAGGGTTGTACGTGGCAAGGAATAGGGTCGCCTGTCCAACCTCATGGGATTTCTCCGGGTCATCCGGTTTCCCCCCACTGCTAAAGAACCCTACGCGTGAGCATATTTTTGAATTAAAATTGAACAATGTATTAGTCCTGAAATGACCTAGTTTGTGTCGAGTGGACGTTAAACCCCATTTCTCTCTCTCTCAAACAGTGATAACTTTGTTCAGAAGAAAGTAATTTGAACAAAAATTTTTATATAATCATTTTTTTGTTATCTATTTTTTAACTATTATAGTGAGAATAGTCAACTTTTTTTTTTTATCTAACCCCCCATAATGTATCTGTAAGTTATATTTTTTGTCTCTGTCAATTTCTTTAATTTTGTTTTTAAACTTTTTGTCAATAATTTGTTTACCGTTTATTTTACACGTTTGATGTGAATATATATCTCTAGAGCATGTGAATATATATAATATTCTGAATAATAATAATTGATAATAATTAACAATAATTAACAATAATTTAACATTGATAATGTTGTTATGATCAGAGAAATTATTTCTTAAAGGGACAATCCAGAGTCTCAGAAATAAAATCTGTGTATTCATGAAAAGTTAAGTGCCAAATAATTGAAATATAGAGAAATGGTGTATTTACCTTGTCTCAAACTTTCAGTTCTAAATATTGAGCCGTTTGGTCGTGAAGGTCAGCCGCTTTCGGGTTAATTTTTCAGTTGGGTTACCTGATAATCTATTGCTGTTCCTTTAGAGGTCTATGCAGTGCATGATCTATGTGCTGTACTGGATAACGAAAGGTAAATTTCACCTGCACGGTAAATTTCACCACTCCAATGTTATTCGGCCCTACGGTAGAGAATTTTTAAGGGCTTTTAACACAAACTTAACCCGTTCTATTCTTCAAAATGTAATCAAGATTGGCCCTTTAAACCTTGGACCTTGTATTATAAGGTCAATGCTTAAACAAAGAATTACCTTCAAAGACTATCACATACATAGTCTTTAATATCCAGACAAGCATTATCTTTGCTCACTTAGACTGGATAACCAACTCGAATATGGTATCGGAGATGATGTAGCACATATGTGCAGTGTGGGTTTGGGTTAGGGCCGTATTTAGCAGATGTACAGGGGGTACATTGCAACCCCAGAAAAATAGGGCACCCCGAGAAATGGTGCCCCTATGGGATTACTTGCTAGTGACTTTGATTGTGGTAGTCCCCACGCTCAATAACTTGGGCATTAAATTGGCGCCCCACCACTCTGCTGCGCCCCCACTTACAAAATCCTACATACGGCCCTGTTTGGGTTAGGGCTAGGTCCAGGATTAGGATTAGTGCTAGGCCTGTTTTTTTTTTATCTCATTACCTTTGACCAAATCGAAAGGTAACCATAAGAAATAGATCTGAATGCCTGATGTCATTTGGACCAGATTATCCAGTCTATTGCTCACTATGACAAATGATTATTATTATTATTATTCATCTTCTATAGCGCTTCATTATATCCGGTGATATTTCTAAGCGCTTAACAAATGTCACATCACAGATCGTAATAAAATTTAGGATAGTCAGGATCACTCAAGTATTATAATTGTGTACTGTAGTCAAATTAAATTAAGGTATTTTATTTTATTTAAGAAAACCAATTAGTTATAGTTATCAAATACATGTACTTGTATTTTTATCTGGCCTCAAGCTTTCTCAGACTTAAGTCAAGTATTAACTCAAAATTATTCGTCTTATTTTAATTAAACAATAGCCATTTATAAACTTTTATAATATATCAAATACATCAATAAGAAACTATGTGCAAAGTTTTGTGTTTAGGGATCAAAGATATTTTTCTTAAACAGTGATTGAAAGTTGAGTAAATTCTTAATTCAAGTCTGAGAATACTTTGTGAACTTGTGGCCCAGATTTTAGATTTGTATTCCTTTGTATTTAATTACTGTATTTAATACCCTGGGTTGTTCTATTGATAATGTCAAGCTTCCATACACTGTATTTAACTGGGGAGTAATGATATTATATTTGTCATCCTTCCATAATAATAATATATTTTATTTTGGTCTATTCAGTGTCAAACTTCTCTACACTGTATTTAATTGAGCTATTCAGTGTCAAGCTTCCATATACTGTATTTAATTGGGGCGTATTGATATTGTATTTATTTGTCATCCTTCAATAATATACTATATTTAATTCTCTGAAGGTGTTTAATACAATATAAATACTGTTTTATTTGTGCTATTGATAATATTATAATTGTCAAGTTTCCATACTTTGATATATTTAATGCTCTGTGTGCAATGTAATTTCTGTTTTAGTTTGACCTATTAATATTATAATTGTCATCCTTCCATAATAATATAATATATTTAATTCTGTGTGTTTAGTTGGTTGTATTTTTAGCGATCTTTTAGAAATTCGACTGTCAAAATATTATAATTGTCATCCTTCCATAATAATATACTATATTTAATTCCGTGTGTTTATTTGGTTGTATTTTTAGCGATCTTTTAGAAATTCGACTGTCAAAAGAACACTTGGTGTCACTTATGTATCGTGTGTGGAATTTATCCACATGACAGTGTTCTAGAGAAATTTGTATAATTTATTTTGGGGAATCAACTTGAACAATATTGTCATCTGTAAGGGATTGTAAATTCGAGATAGTTTTTGTTGTATTAAAAGATGGCTGTATTGTATGTTATTTATTTATTGATCATGTTATTATTATTATATTATTGTCACAGATAATCTCACTCAAAAGAAATAAAACATCTTTTCTATATATATATAAATATGTTATTTTTCAATGGTGTTTACAGGACTCCATTCAATGGAATACAATTACTGCTTATTACTGAGCAGGGGGTTGGGTGGCTGCATGGTTAGCGTGCATGCGCTGTATCATTGAGTCAACTGGCATATTTTCGAATCCCCGGTTGTACGTGGCAAGGAGTAGGGTTGCCTGTCCAACCTCGTGGGTTTTCTCTGGTTTCCTCCCCTACGCGCAAGCGAATCATTGAAATAAAAATTAAAAACCATATGTTAGTCCCGAAATGACCTAATTTGTGTCAAGTGGATGTTAAACACCATTTCTCTCACTCTCTCTATTACTGAGCGACTTTTCAGCAAGGATTCAATGAACCACTCCCCAAGTTCACAAAGCATTCTCAACTATCTTTGATCCAGGAACACAAAACTTTGCACATAGTTTCTTATTGATCTATTTTGATACATTAAAACTACAAAAGATTTATAAAGGGTTATATTTTAGCTACAATAAGGCAAACAATTTTGAGGAAATTCTTATTTTAAGTCTGAGATTGTTTTGTGAACTTGGGGCCTATGGTGGATGGGGGTGACCAACCTTTTACATACCATGTTTCAATCTGTGCACGTACTAATTCAGATGTTTCAAGATAATACCAGAGCAAATGTAAATCTTTCCTACAATATTCCGTTCTTTTACGTGCATTCCAATGTGCACACAGAGCCTTGTTCTTTCTTCACATGTGAACAACTATACGAATGATACCATGGGTGGACTAGGGTCTAGTGATCCTTGCTTGTTGGTAATTTCCCAATGTATGGGGGGGGCCAGAATCCGAAGAGTTTATCTCCAGTCGAGGGAGAAATTTCTATTGAAAAACTGAAAGTAAATGGTAAAATGAAATGGGGTTTAATGTCCTACTGTTCTGCTCCGAACTTGGCTAAGGAAGACCGGGTCTTTGGTCTCTGTATTGGCCGAGAATGTTCATTAGGATTTTCCGCAATGGTTCCCCTTGTCAGTGATGCAGGACGAGGGGCCTGACAAGGACAGCTGTCTAGTCGTTCTGATGGTAGGAAAAACCGAGGTCCTGTGTACACATTGGCGTGCACGTAAAAGATCCCCTGACAGTTGGAATTTAATATAAGAGTAAACCATAGTGCAGCCGTCGAGGCAAAATCTCTCCCATAGCAAACAGTAGGACGTTAAGCCCAATTTCATTTCGTTTCGTATTTTTCTTATTGGAACTATATTTTCATTACATTTCACTTTCAAACATGATGAAATAACAACATAAGTTTCTTGAAATAAAAGTTTTATTCCAAAATAGGCAATTAATATATTTCAAGTTTCAATCTCCGCGCAAATCATATACACACACTGTACAGATGGCTATAAGACCTATACAACCAAGACAAACTTATGAGGAATATTTTCCAGTCTTTTCTACATTTATTTACATATATTAAATGGCATAATATATATATTTATATAACAATAATTTATAATAATTTCATATATATTACAACGTGCACATGTAAAATCGACATTACTATATACTGGAAAACACCGGAGGAAAACTACTGGAAAACACCATGTTCTACTGAATACTGGAAAACCACTCATAACCGGAAAACACCCTAAATAGGTAACCTGTAGCCTGGTCTCTATGTGCATGGGGATTAGGGTTAGGTTTTTACGATGTCTCCCCCCCCCCCCCCCAAAAAAAATACAGAGGACCAGGCATTAGGTTACCTATTTAGGGTGTTTTCCGGTAATTAGTGTTTTCCAGTATTCAGTATAACACAGTGTTTTCCGGTATATAGTATAACACTGTAATTTCCGGTATATAATATTGTCCTGTAAAATAATACATTGCATAAAAATAGAAGCAGCCAGTAATAAAAACACCAACTAAAACCTCACTGATGATTCTAACAAAACATAATATCCACTCGACACATACCAGGTCATTTCGGGACCAACATATGGTTCATTATTTATTTCATTATTTCTCTTGCACATATCAATGTGACAAAGTGATCTATACATAGAACTTTGTTAGACATATGGGGTCTTTAGCAGGAAAGCAGAGAAACCCAAGAAGTTGAACCGATGATCTCACTCCTTGCCACGTACAAGATGGGAATCGCAAACCATTCCACTTGACTCAGTGACGAATTTAACGATGCAACACGCATGTGAGAATGTGATCTAGTTTCATCCGTGAAAGGGTTGTTATTTCTGGCAACAATTATAGTTCAGTTGGGACAAAAAAGCGAGCTCTCCTGTACCGGCGTATGTGCACAGCAACTTGTACTCTACCTCACATTTCCGTTTCATCCGACTCTGAACAACTCTATCCTGTTTCTTTCCATTTGATAAGCTATAACTGCCTCGTGATATGAATTACCATGGGAGAGAAAGATAGAGAAATGTGTTTTAACATCCACGACACAACCAAGGTCATTTCAAGACTATCCAATTATTTGCTTACACATTGTATTCTTTACAAGTGAGAGCGATCCAGAGAAAACACCCGACATGCGACAGTAGAGTATCATCAATGAGGGAAGGTCAATTACTCTGGTATTCTTGACCAAAAAAAAGCTACTATAACCGTCATAAGTGCAAAACTATTCCGCCCCCTCCCTCTCCAAAAATGCTTCATATCTCCCTGTTTAAATATTTCTATTTTTGGAACCACATTTAATGTCCCATTACATGTATTATTAAACAAATTCTGCATTGGACATAATTGTATGACAAAATACTATTGTTTATTCTGTCTGGCCTTGTTTCAACTGCTAAAACAATGCTTTGTAAAAATACAGTATTCCACAGAATTGAATCCCCTGACATCTTTAATAGAAGGCTTCATCTCGCTTTAACTGCGTACATCTTATTGGTTGATTGGATCTTGTATTTTTTAACGAATGGTTCGACAGTTATCTGTTTGAATCTAATTGTGCCATATTGTGTCAGTTACAGGTATATATATATAAATAAATAATTAAAATAAAACTAAAGATGAAAACAGTCGATCAAGCAACGTCTCGTTGTCCTCATATGTTTCCTTATCTGATGAGCAGTTCCCGATTTCTTCCTAAATTTTTTCTGATTTTCAACAACTTTTGCCAGGAAAAGAAAAAGTATATATCAATATATATCATTTACATTTATTATGATAATTAAAGTAAGGAAGAGGCATTGGCATCCTTCGCTAAAATATCAAATTTATTACGACTTAATCCATTTTGTTCGGTAACTGGACTTTCTTTCAAATCAAAATAAATAACTAATGACTGCCCTGCAAGATAAACCCAGAACTAGAAATATCGGCAGAGCTCATCCTTTCATTGTCCCATTTCTTCACCACGAGTGTGCGTATAAACGATGGATTTCATAATTTTTGATTCTAAAAATTGCTTGATTGACTGTGAATGGCGTCTAATGAGGAAGCCCGATATATTTGCAGCTACAAATGCAGAGTGAAACATAAATATTACTGTACATTATATATACATTTGTAAATCATGAACACATGATTTTAATGCTTGGGAGGAAAATTAACGTCATTTCTAAGATTGATTCAATGCCGTTCCATTCTGATTAAAACACAGATCTTATTTGGTTTCGTTTTTGTAGTTCAATATTTCATTTTACTTATCTTTACTACACTAGGATCTGGAAGAGTTGTTATGTCACTCGTATGTTCCGGTTGATGTGGAGGATTAGCCAAAGAAACGGTCTGTACAGTTCACGTAAACCATGGGTATCCTACGAGAAATATCGACGCTGATTGGTTAATAACAATTTCTGGCATCCAACTACAACAGGTCATGTACATGTACAATGTAGTGTAGGCCATCGAACAAATGGAACAAAATATAAATCTGTATTCCAGTCAGATTGCGTTCAGCCCTTTTTTCAAATCCCTTTTAAGTTTGCGCGTACACGTAACTCTGATAAATGAAACAACATTCAGTCTTAAAGTGAGGTGGACCTGAAATGGTAGGCTGCAGTCCTGTGTCTAAAGATAAAGTATGCTATGGAAAGTGTAAAAATAATTACAGCAATATTAGATATAATTGTGGAAACAAAGTGAGTAGGGTTGTCTTGGAAATGTTTTTCGCAAGATGGGTTAAATTAGTGTAACAAAGTCCTTAAATACCATGTGCAATAATATGTGTTAATAAATACTGATAAAAACAATTGACAGAAATTTGACACAATCTTACGCAAAACTTATTTTTCCTAATTTTCTGAACAGCTTCCCAATTTAAATCGTATCGTTTGTATGTGAGCCACAATTTCTCCTTCCTTCTATATTTGTTACCATAACCTCGAAATAAAAATTAAAGAGAATGCATTTTGCAATCTCTGAAACTTCTTAAATATGTTCAATATTTTATGGGAAATACAATGATGTCATAGTGCCCCATTTATCACCTTCACAACTAACATACATGTACAGTCTTTAAAAAGTCCATACCTGTCAGTTTGCAGCACTATAAGGGGGTGGGGAGTAGTTTCAGGCAGTTTCATACAGTCACGGTAAGAAAGGGTTAAACATGTATTTCTTAAAGCTAACGTAATAAATTAACGATAAAAAACCCTGCCAAAATTACATTATTATGCATACGTCACAAGACTTTAAAGCTTAATTACAGTTAAATGGTAGTCAGAGCTATATATTCTTCCTTTAATGCAGAAAAACAGGTACATCAGGAATTAAACATGCTTTATGCAAGAGTTAAATCTGCATATTGCAGGTCTTTCTTTAGGCCTTAAATGTTATAAAAACTATCAATTAGACATTAATTAACTTATCCAGACCATAATCAACTCTCGATGGCAGCAGATTAGAACAGTTAGCTAGGCCATATTTTGATTTAATTTTAAATGGAGGTACCAGACTTTGAACAACCAGTACAGTGTTTGAAATTATTGCACATGTCACGTTAAACCTTCAAAGGCTAATATCTTCGCTCACAATAGAGTAATCTGAATGAAGTTTTCTATATATTCATTTTACATTATCTATTTTTGAACTATTATAGCAAGAAAGGCTAGTTCTTTATCTAAATCTTACATAATGTGTGTTTAATTCTGTACACCATCTCAAAAATTGATACATTTCTGGAGGGTTAATACATCAGTGGGCTGTATTTCTTTCTAAACTGCCTTATTTTTAGTAATTCTCCTTCTTACCACTATACAAAAACATCCAGGAAGCAAAGGTACATGTACATTTTGGAAGAATATATTGCCCTGATCCAAGGTTACCAATAAAAAATTACAAAAACAGAATCTAAGATTTAAGGACTGAGCACACCAAGGATTATTTTGAATGGTTCTGTATTAACTTACAGAACCAGACAGTATTTCCGTCAAATGCTCGAAAGAGTTTTATACATTTGACTGATTGTTACTTTTTTTGCACGAACCAGGCTAATGAAGACGGGCATACATTTTGCCTCTTCGTTCATCAGGATTTTCTGATGTGGTTTTCCCAACAACTGACTAGCCCTTTTATGGTTCGCTTGCAGTTAGGGGTCTTTCCCAGTGTGAAAACCCACGAGGTTGGACAGGCGACCCACTCCTGGGAATCAAAACCACGTAACTTGACTCAATGACAGACCCTATGATCTACAGCACATACGTTTGGCTATTTAGCCATCCAATCAAATGCCAGGATTCAAACCTGGAATGGCCTGATTGCTTCACCACCATAATTCTTGGTGAGTTCAGGCCTAGTTCTAGTCACGATGAGACCATTTCTCAAATTTCCACATCTACCAAAAAATACTCTCTAAAACAAGTCAATACTACAGACGTCTCACCAAGGCCAGATCTACGACAATGTAAACTAAAGAACGCCAACCTTTTCATAGGCCGAGTGTTATAATTTGTACTGCATATGTATGATTTTAACCCTCAATTAAACTTGCATTATGCAAGAGCAAAATCTGCCTATTACACTGTACGTGTCTTTCTTTAGGCCTGAAATGTTATCTAAATTATTAATTAGACATTAATTAACTTATCCAGACCATAATAATCTGTCGATGTCCAGGCTAGCCTTCGATGTAAGCTGGATTAGATTCAAATATGCCGCTGAACGGCCAAATCACAACATTGGATAATCGAGACTACTCTGTTTTTATTAATGATTTTAGTAATGATGATCGAGGCTATTCAGAAATTTCACACACTCCGTTCTCGGCCTATAGTGGATCAATTACATTTACGCTATATAGTTTTTAACTATTATAGTGAGAACTGCCAACTCTTTATCTTATCTCCCATAATGTATCTTTAATGAAAAGGCTACATACAAAAAACATCTTGGTTTAAATTCCGTTACTCTACATGTACATCTAGTCTCGGCTGTATGACAGAAAGTGATATGTACCTACACCTATACAACTCCTATGCTGCCACCCGTTTACTTATTAGAAAAAATTGCCGTTTTTAGAAAGAAGATCTCAAAATTTCATCATTTGAAAAGTGTGTAGAAATTCTATTGCCATATTGTCCTTTGTTTAAAGAAAGCAGATCAACTTGAAAGAAAAAAAAGCTTCAGACATTGAACGCTTTGAACAATAAAACACTCTTCACAGACGTCTTCAAGGGCGACACCATTTGTGAACCGGGAACTTGAAAGTAGTTCCAATGGTGGAATTTGTCATACAGCCGAGGCTAGATGTAGGGTACTGGGACTGGAGTCTTGACAGACTGCCACATTCCCATCCCAGAGCAACAAGTTGGGTATCTCTCCAGCATGGCACCGAATTAACAAATTTCCCATTGATTACATAGTAATTACGGCCCCATACATATATATAGAAATTATTTTAGCCAATTTCCAACTACATGTAACATATGTTTGACTCTAGAACAAAAATAATATACAATTTAAAATCCATCATCTTTACTTAAATCATTTCTACGCCAAATCTCATGCATTTTCTTTAAACTACTATGTATGCTGTCTGACCCGTCTCCATCAAATATTAACGACCCCTGATCTCAGGTGAAATAATTCCCTTTTCTCTACTTCCTAAATTTAACTGTGCATGGATTTTCACGTCACTGTAGTCTCGGTAACCATGATCCAAAGCTGGATACTTGAACCAACGTGTTTCAGAACTGAATTCCACAACCCCACAGGCACAGCCACAATAGGGTAAGCAGGAGACTATATCCCGCTATGTTTCATACTTGAAGTATCGCCAAAGAAAGGATAACTCTTAATTATAATATCTAAGCTTTTGTCAGTTTGGATTGTTAGCGACTCATAATCAAGCGTTACCATAGAAACATAAAAAGGACAACTCTAATTATAATACCATATCCAAAATTTTGTCAATTTGGAACATTAGCGACTCACAAGCAAGCATTACCATAGAAACATTAAAAGGATAACTCTAATTACAATATCCTGGACTGACTACATGTCGGACGTATGTCTCACATCTCTCTTCAATCCATTTCACACGGTTTCATATTACAGAAGGTCGGTGACTGACCCTACCATATCTTAACAAGCCGAGACATGAGCCACCTGGCAGAGTAAATGTCAGGTTCAGGCACTAGAACTCTTGTCAGGCACAACTTCGTCTTTTTCAGTATTTTTATTGGTATTCTCTAATGCAAGGTTGCCATTGTCATGCAATGCGTTATAATAGGATTGTCCTTGTTGAGTTCATGATCTGATACGTACCAATACGTTTCCGAACGATCAACATGATTGCTATGAATGACCTCAATAAATGATAAAAACCAAGATTAAAACCACAATTTTGATCGTAGCGCAAATCGTGGGAAGCTGTAACACAAATTCAAAATTTCAGGTAATAGTTTCGTAGTGACTGATATTTTTGGGCAGCTACAATCCAACCACTATTTCCAGACCTGTGTACATACGTGTATTTAATCAATTCACATTTTAAAGGAACTACTTCCTCCTCAGATGTAATGTCTTGAGAGCAGCTTCGCAACCAATAAATCTCACTTTGTATTAAGATCATTCGTCTTTTCTCACACAGAAACATTATTATGTGATAACCTTCGCAGATGTTATGTCTCTAGAATCACGTTGGTAGCGCCTTGAGAATCATGTCACTAGCATTAAACCTCTGTTGTAATAAATCAGTTTATTCTTCTTCCAATGTCATGTCTTTAGAACCTTGAAATCAACCTTTACTTGCAGATCCCAAAATAGTTTTTTTTAGAGTGCACCACACAGAAAGCTTCATTATGTAATAACCCAAGATGTTACGTCCTGAGAACCGCGTCGCCAGTATTGAACCTCTCTTGTAATAAAATCAAGTCTTGTCCCACAAACAAGCCTGGAAATAAAGCGCCTGTCACTAACAATGTCGGGCACAGATTCAGGCTTTGTCAGGCACTAAACCTCTAGTGCCTGTCATTTTGTCCGGCATTGATTTGTCTTTTTAATTAATATCATCGGCACTAGGTTGAAAATGTCGGGTACTATTTCATTAGTCAGGTACATCTAAAACCGTTATTTCCAGGTCTGCCAACAAAAGCATCAATATGTGAATGATATAAAAGGGTTGAGTTATTAATTAATTTAAACACTAACACGAAACAGCCTTTTTAAGTTCGCCTGATTTGTGTAATTCGTCCATGATTAGTTTGTATCGTGTATATAAATCGGATAAGTCACTATTACGTATGTGTTGAGAACACTGACGTTTTACTTCTGTCGGAGGTTCAAACAGTTTCGATAAGAAATCCTGTAATTTGTCAATCTTTGAATCTGAAAAAAAAATAAAATTGTTGAAATATTTGTCCTAGGTAGCCTACTAGT